>JAUMJK010000305.1:0-1226000 GCA_033558105.1 Coccyzus lansbergi | reverse complement strand
TGGGAAAAAAAGACTTGAAGTATCTTTCTATTTCCATTCACCATCAAGGTCTCATTTATGCTATTATGGTATGTGATATTGTATTTATCCTTTTACAAAGGAATAACTGTACTGATTTTTTTAAAAAAGGAAAAGAATTAAAATTTAAAAATTAATGATCTTGTAGACAAGGATGGGCTGGAATTTTTCAAAAACATTTCGCTATCTCAAAGGCTGGAACTCAACCATTTACCAGTATTGGATCAGATACTAAAACTTACTCTGCTCCTCCAAATCAACTATGAGAAGAAATTGATTTATACAACATTTCTTTCCTTTGCTTTGGAATGATTTCCTGCATTGTATAGGCATTTATAGATATGAGAAGTGGGCAAGACAGCACTGGATTCCTAAGAAACTGATAATACATTTAGGAGGGTTTTCTGAAATAGATTGTAACCTGTTTCTGTAGGTTTCAACTCACTGTGATGTCTCTGCACATCTTATGAAGTATGCATTTGAATCCCAAATCTTATGGAAAATACACTCCGACCACCTCTCCCAGTTTGTGACATTGTCCATTTTATATTTTATCTGCTTTTCTTAGATCCTTACCATACATTTTGAGTAAATGCATTTCCCCAAAACAGGCTCCAAGGATGAGATATGTGCACTTCTGAGGAAACCATAGGAGGTTCTGGGCAGATCTGTCTCTAACAGAACATGCTGGTTGACTTTTCACAAGGACTAATGGTACCCATTTATGGTTTCAGGCTTCTGCAATACAAGGAGTTTGTGTCCAACCATCATGCAGTACTTGCCACCAATACCGCAAAACCAACATATATTTTACAATTTTTAACAAAGGTAAACTAAGCCTAGATCAAACATTTATGCTATTCCAACAAGTCATGATGCAAGTCAGTCTATCATGCCCACACACAGATCTATTATACTTTTTGATTGCCAGATACAAGCAAATTGAAAAACAGAGGCTCCTAAAATGGCTTCATCACTCTTCTTGTAAGAAATTAATTGCTCCTGAATTGCTTAATAAATACATTATTTCATAATGTCTTTTTTTAACAGTGTTCTTCTCTGCTCCCCAAATGCTCAAAATCTACAGCTTCCCTATAAATGCCCTTCTTCCTTGCAAGCAGCATAAATGATCTTCAGCCAGCAGCTGAGATTGCTTCCAGAGCAGAGTAATGATGTTGATATAGCAGTGGGCTTTGATAGTCAGCTGCAATCCAGGCAATTCTAGAAGTCCCTCTGCGCATGGGAATTTCTGAATTTCAGATGAGACTGTGATGAACTCATTTAGTGTCAACAGGCTCAGCAGCCCCTGGCAGTGACAGGGGCTGCAGTGCTGTGATGGAAATGAAATATTGGTTCATTGGGTAGGTATGAAGAGAACATACTTGATGGAAAATAATCAGTGGAATAGTCATAAACCAGCATGCTATTAGTGATGGATAGATAAAAAAAGTGAACTTCATAGTGTTAGGATGTGACCTCTCCCACAAACAAGGTCATAGCTCAAATTGACCAGGTCTGCTATGAATTTGGAAATAACCTTGAATTTATATGGTAGGTGCCATTTCTATGTCAGTTTAAGCTGATCTAAGACTATATTGCTGCTGAAAATGATGTCTTATTCCCTGTTCTGACTTGTGATTTCAAGTCCTTGTTCTTGCCTCACAGTAGCACAAGTAAAAGGACAGGAAAACACACAGCAAAGGGCATTCCTTCTGACAGTGTGTCTCAGCAAAGAGCAACAGCAAGACTGCCAGCTGAGGGGGCAATCTGGAAAGACAGACATCCTCTACTGTCCATGGGCCAAGGGAGATGAAAAACAGAGAGAAGAATCTTAATGAAAGCTTCCAAATCAATAACAGCACAAAGCAGGGAATGCACTGAAGGAGCAGCACAAATCTTTAAGCAGTGAGCACTCTTGTGCTTTCTAGAGGACATTGGATAGGCAGGAGTTGTCTTAATAAAGCAACAGAGATGCAACAGCAGCAGGTAAGCAATGAACTTGACTGCTGTAAATAAATTAGACCTAGTTAAATTTGATGTCTGAAACTCAATCATCTCACTGTGGTTTTACCTGTAAGAGTTTCATCATGTGAAAGAACAACATGTAAAAATCCAAATTACATTTGAAAATGCAATGATAAATTATTCTGCATGAGGGAAATTAAGCTCTTTCCTTCCCATGTGCTTATCCAGGAACATTTCTTCCCTCCTTCTGAAGAATTTGTGACCAAAACCATACTTTTCCACTTCTTCACTGCTCTGCTTTCTGGTTTCCTCATGTTATGTCTCTGCCCAGCATTCATACCCAGGGTGAAATGATTGCAGGAAGTTAGTCCTGGAAAAGAATCATGAAAAGCAAGCATGGGAATCATGAGCTACTCCCTCACAATGGACCGAGATAACACTTTCAAGCAGCCCCATGAGAGCTGCAAGTAACACCTTTCTCTTCACCCAATGCATGCCCGGGAAAAGTAATTTAGAAGCTGAACTACTTTTCTGTCAGCTCAGAACAAATGCTGGTGCACAGCAGTTTCATGGGATGATGTAACTCAGTGGGGGGTGGAGGCTGCCTTGTCTACACGGGGTTTCATACAACCACTGGGACAGGCTGTGTCTGCCCAACACTGTCTTTGGGTCAAGTCCCATAGCTTAAAGGTCTCAGTGCGATTTGCACTAATTTTGAACTTTTCACTGACAGCACATCCAAGCAGAACATATTGTCTTTAGCCCCCTCACAAGATACAGATGGAGAATTTAAGATGCCACTACCAGTGTTCTGACTTTATTCTTGACAAAAAATTGACAGCAAATACCCATATTCTAGGAAAATTCCACAGTAGCTGAAACGGCAACTCAAGTGCTCGTTCTGTATCAACACATGGAGTTGCTGTAGTATGTCCTGGCTTCAGCTGGGATAAAGTTAACTTTCTTCTTTGTAGCTGGTACAGTTCTGTGGTTTGGATTTAGCATAACAGTAATGTTGATTTCATACTGGTGTTTTAGCTGTTGCTAAGTAGTGCTTACTTTAAATCAAGAACTTTTCAGCTTCTCATGATCTGCCAGCAAGAAGGGAAGTACACAAGAAGCTGTAACAGGGAATATTTTATTCCAGTCATTAAACTCTTCTTATCTTAGCTTATGAATCTTCTCACATTTACCCTTCCTATTTTCTCCTGCATCACTCCAGGTTGGGCATGAGAGACTAGCTGTGTGATGCTCAGTTGTTGACTGTGACTAAACCACAACACAGTAGTTGTCAAGCATTCTGCTGCCTGTCCTGCCTTTCTGTCACTTGGAATTTAAAGAGCCTGTTGAGCTTGCCTGTAATATATCTTCAAGAAGAAACATGGATAAATAGGAAAGCAGCTGCAGTTGCATGGAGAAATTGAAAGCCACTGCAGCAATGCAGTCTCTGATGTTTCTCAGTCCAAGGTGTTCATTATCATGTTCTGCACAACATTTTTCCTTTTGGTATTTGCTGCTGCATCCTCTGCCTCATTCAGTTACTGCACAGTCTTTAGGAAAGGATGTTTATGAGATAATAAATCTTTCTTTGCATGCATAAAAGAAATTAATAAATAACTACATTAACAAAATAATTTTAAGTTCTTGTCTTTATTTTTAGTGTAAATCATTACAACCCCCCAAATTATTCCACAGAGAACAATTCTTACTCACAACTTAGAACATTCAATTATTTTTTTTCAATTTTTAGCAACTTACCTTCTCTATCTACTACTACAGCCCCAGATATGCAACTGACTGAAGACAGTTATTAGGGACAAAACATGTATAACAGTTTTTGGAAATCACTTTGGTAATTCAAAATTTAAGCAAAGATTTTATAATGTTATAAAGACAGTGGGTTAGCACTACCTATTTCTTCTCAAAACATCGTGCAATTATTCCTTATCACCTTCCAGACTTCCATACTAACAGCTGGAATTGCTTTCATTATTACTTCTGGCAAGTATTGTAAATGTTGATTGCAGAAATCCTGTGATATTCAGAACTTTCACATGATGAAAATTAATCTTCATTTTACAAACATGGAAGCAAGAAAATGTGAGTGTTAATGTAATTAAAAACTTGCCATTTGTGGGATGTTAAGCATGAGTCTTGAACTTACGACTAAATTTTTGCCACTTTTTAACAGCTGTGGTGCATGTGCCTATGAAGAGGAGAGATGTGCTGAATTCTAAAATATTTAACATTTGCAGATATGCGTTATACTCCCTATATGTGATTTTGTGTCATTGAAAATGAAACTATGAATACTTTTATCTTGTACTTTGGATAACTTAACTGCCCTTGCTTCTATATGGTGCATGACAGTTAGTCCCAGTGCTAGAGCTCAGAGAAAACCACAAAAATCTAAGAACATATTCAAATTTCCCTTTGTTCTCTATTTAGATTCTAGAGATCAGAAGGGATTTCCTCTTCCTGATTTTCTTTGCCTTTGCCCAACAGGCAGATCTATTTCAGCTACAGAAGACATAAGAAGCCTAAGAATTATGTTCCTGGTAAAAAATCTATTAGTGTAAGACTAGGATGACTAATCTTATGCACCTGGGCTAGGGAAATCCAACGAACCACAAAATCCTTTCCACTTATCCACTAATATTCCTGATTTGGCATGAGAAGACAGTACACGATTGTGTCATATTCAAATACTGAAATGCTTGGAAACATACAACATGTGGGGCCAAATTTATTTCCAGGGAAAAAGTTTTAGTGTCGGTTGTTGCATACCCAACATCCTGAACTCAGACTTTGAACTGGCATCTGTCTGGGAGAACCTGCCATGTTAACTCTTTTTCATTTTAGTTCAGGTGTAATTCACTGTCTGCTGAAGATACCCAACATTCAGTTCCCATTAGGAAAGACCCACTGATTTCAAAAGCAAGTAATGTGTTGCTCTCTTTCAAGGCCACAGGCACGCTGTCCCTGGAGTTAAATGTGTAGCTATAGCAAATATTCCTTCCTTTTCTCCCAACCCAGCCTGTTAAGACGATGGAGAGCAGGGTGGGTTAAAGCCAAACAGGCAATGCCACATCTAAGTGCTCGGGAGGAACCCAGACTTTTAGTAGGTCATGAATTCAGGTCATAGTTCTCCAATGTACTTGCCTTATAGGAAGTGCCTCTCCGGTACCTCCAAATGACATCTTCTCCTCTTGAGCTTTAGCGGAGAAGGAAAAGTGAATGAAGACTGCCTTTCACACCAAAAATGGGATGCGTATTCCCTTAGCCACGAAAGAGAAGGGAGGTCTGGAGTCCCAGGTTCAGCCTTATTTTTCTCTTCCTTTCTTTACATCAGGGAGGATGACAATCAGAAGGGAAATACTTGTTGTCAGGTAGCCCAGGGCAGCTGTGGTGTCCTCATACCTTGGGGATCTTCTCAAGAGACTTCGGCTCTCACTCTGCCCCTGAACCCCCTCGATCTGTTTATGTAGGGAAGAGAGTGCAAATGTCACTTCTTCAGAAAGGAGGCAGAGGGGAGAAGTGATAGGAGACATCTCCCGTAGCTTCTTGAGAGGAGCCTTGAGGACAGGATAGAGAGGGCAGCCTAACCAGCCTTGCCATCTATTTAACTCACTCAACAGGCATCAACATATTGAAGTGGGATGTTTTGAAATGAAAACACCCTTCATCCAATCTTCTAATACTGTATGTTGTGGGATCCCTCATTCCACCTCCATTCTTTCTTTCCCAGAAAAAATCAAGAATGAGCTTCATCAACATAAAGGCTCTGTAAGGCAGTTTACCCTTCGCTTAATGGATTTACCTTACCTTTAATGAGTTTCAGCACATCTTCAAGGTAGTTTTACATGCATTTAGCTTGATCTTTTTTTCTTCAGGTCATTAAACTGATAATGAAGATAAAGTTCAGGTATCAGGAATGTTAGTGAGCCTGTCATGGCTAAAATGGAACATTCATTAAAACACAAGCCAACCAATTCAGATAGGATTTCTGGTTAGAGAACTATTAATTAAAGCATTTCACCACGCTACCAATGTCTTTTAATGTACATAATAAAAATGAATCTATTAAACTTCAGTGTGCATATCTCCAGAAAGAAATTAACAAGAATATTTTAATTTTCAATCAGCATTTCTGGTGGATGAACACAATGAAGAACTATCGTATAAAATATCTGTAATAGCTTAAGGGTGCAGAGTGAAACTACATGAATAAATAATAGAGTCAATGAATGAATCATAAAAACTTACATCTAAATCACAGAATTCTTCTTTAAAATATTGAATCAGGATTAACCTAAGCACACACACATATTCATGTGTACTCACATATGTGCTCAACTTGCATTTCTAATCCTTCCAAAAATAATAATTTCTGTTTATACTGTTGGGCACACATACAGTTTTATGATGCTACTCCAAACAGGAAAAAAATGCAAGTAATTCAAAATCATGGTAAGATATTTATATAAATTGATTTATAAACACATAAATTTCCTGTTAAGAAATCTGTTACACAAGTTGCATTTTAAAACCTTACTTTCTATTATTTCCTGTGTGCCCACTCCAAGCAGGCTCCAAGCTCTCCATGTATCCTAGGCTTGCTTGACTGAAGAAATTTTGGATTTAAGTGAATTAGGAACAAGGACTGGACTTGCAGAAGAAGTCAAGCAAGACACAGCTCCTCCAGGCCTGCCTGGGCTTCCTAAGCCACTAGGGTAGTGAAACTGACAAGTCAGGAGGAACTGGGTAGATGGGAGAGGAAAGATTTTGATAAGATAAAGGGATGCAGGGAGAGATGATCTGGATGAATGAAAGCCCAGGACAGACACAATATCATGGAGGTGAGTGAAACATCACTGCTAGACAGGAGCATCTGTAGATTGACAGAAGGTAAAGACACGGCAGGGAAGAGCAGGGCAGAGTATGGAGACCACATGAAGATTGGTTTGGATTCACCAATCAAACATCTGTTTCAAAGGCAAAAGATAAGATTTGAAAAGATTTCTGTAGATGGGTTCCATGAAAAACATGTGTTACATGGTGGTGGTGGTGGTAAGCAATAAAGAGAGAAATCATGTCCTTGAATGCAAACTTATTTAAGTTTCGTAATACATATTTAGAAAGGGTGGGATTAATTTGGCATTTCTGTCAAGCACTTAGATTGATTAATTTATTTTATTCTTTCTCTTTTTAAACTATTTTGATGCATGGTATTATTTCTCTGCACGGTCCCACAAACACAAGTACAAAGAAATGAACTGTTGAAAGATAAAGAGTACTAGATGAAAAATTTTTAATAAATTCCTTAAGGCTTTGATAAGTGGTGAGTCACAACCATCAAAACAAACACCATCCACTTTAGAATATTTTTAAACAAACTTGTTCACTGAAGGCTTTTCCCGGTCCTATTTGCTATAAAATACTTTATGATGTGGTTCATCTGGATTTTGGAAGGGAATGGCCTGGAAGCTAAATCATAACTGTAATGAAAAAGATGAAAAATGTTCAAATAGACTACATCAAAACTTGCTTATCACATTTTAGTTTCCTTAAGCAGTATTTTCTGCATATTTCTTCTTTCCTGATGCTAACTCTACATTTCATTTTTCCTTCCTGTCAAACTTATTTCGCTCACTCTTTGGAGCTTAAACACTTTCTCAGTAGCAGCAACTGTATTTCTCTCTTGTTTCATTATGTGCTCCCTTTGAGATACAGGTTTTACCTGTGACAATATAAAGCCAAATGTGCTTGTAGATTGTTTCATAAGATCTATGGGAGATTTAAACTTTCATTAAAGATTTATTCATTCTACTGAATAGATCTACTATTTCAAAAGTGTGAGAACAATATGCATGCATAGAAAAATGAGTAAAAGGTCCACTAACAATATTTTATTCATTAAGAATGGATTTGTAGTGGGCTGCTTGAAGTAAATATTTGCCTTCTTTATAAGAGTGAGGATGCTTAGATTTGTAAGTTTATGGTTTTTATTGGATTAACTAAAAAGTGATATTTGAATAAACATACAAGATTCTGATTCTTGAGTTGAACAACAAATCGAAGTTCTTTTTCAAGTTCTAGTAGAGCAGAAAATGTAATCAAATAATTTTGCACTTTGAAGAACAGATAGCAAAGGAAGGCAGAATGTTTCTTATTTACAAGTGGAATCAGCGAGTTCCTGGTTGGAACATACATACATTTCTAATATTTGCAGCAGTGCCAAAATGTCACAGTTTAATGGTCCTGTGTCAAAATGTTTGTATATGTCCTGTAAACCACCAAAAGGGTTATCAGGCACTGGAACAGGCTTCACAGGGATGTGGTTGAGTCACCATTCCCACAGGTATTTAAAAGATGGGTAGATGAGGTGCTCAGGGATATGGTTTAGTAGTGGACAGGTACAGTTAGACTTGATGTCAAAGATCTTTTCCAACCAAATGATTCTATGATTCTATGATGATGCCTACCAGTGTACCATATATTTTATTTGGGTAAGCCTTTAAAGCCCACAGAGATGAGCAGTGTGGTACAGGAGAGATGTTGATACCGAAAATAGAGAAACAAATCTCCACTGAACTCCCCTTATATAGAGAGGAAACTTTAACACTACCATCCACGTATATGCTGTCAGAATAAGTCATCTACATGTGATGGGATATGATGGGAAAGGAAAATAAACCCACCAAAACAAATTTAAAAAGGGAAAATAAACAAACATTACTACTAGCTCTATTAAGTACATCTTCTTTGCCTAGTTTTTGATGCTGGTTATTCCTTTGCAAGCTTATCTCCCATCAAGGCCTTCCACGAAGAAGTGTCTTCCTTGTAGTAAGTTGCCCAGAAGCATTCCCTACTCCAGTGGAAAACATGACTAGGAGAAACATGGCTGGTAGCAGAAATGGAGCACGTCCTGCCTGCTCACAGTGAGATTAAGAGTCCCCTAGATGAAGTATTCCTCTTAATATATTTCTTGGAGCTAAGACTTTCTGTGTGTTGCATTATTGGAAAGGAAAATATGAAATCTACTAACCAAAGTTAGTAATTTGTAGAACTCTGCAGCCCTGACTTGCCAAATACTGACTTGTTCAACCCATCAGTAACGTCCCCTGAGACAAGATGTTCACAGAAATAGCAATCGCTTTAGAATACAGTGCTATGCTCCTCCGCAAATATTATTAAAGCCAACAGTGTGTGAATCTCATCTCAGCAATTCCTCAACAGCAAATCTGGGGCCTGAAGTGTGGAAATAATTTTAACAGTAATCTTTCTATTTGGTTTCCTCTTCACTGGTACTTCTTCCCTGAGGAAGAAGTTCTCCATCTCAGAGTTTCCTCTGTTTCCCTGGCCGGCAAGTGGATGCAATGCCCAGTGTGAGCAAGATGTGACGATTGGACTGACTTGCAGATGGACTTCAGGAGGAGCAGGAGTTGTCCCACATTTCTCCTTCATGCACACGAGGTGGCAAAATCACATCTGAAGCCACAATGACAGCATGGAAAACACAAAGACTGTAATGAAGAGTACTTGATGTTACCAGAAAGCTGAGACAAACCCCCAAGGCACCGAGATCATGCATATTACTGCTGACTATATTCACAGAAATGAGGCATCAGACAGAGAAGGGGATAATGTAGTGCAACACACAGCTTACACTAGACACAGGTGTCTGAAACAAATAGCTCTGGGGAGCTCACATCCATCTATCTCCAGATAAAATTTGATAGAGTAATTGCATTCCCCTTAAGAATCGCAGGTGGGGGGAAATATGGATGTACTCCTATAATTTTCACAAGGATCTTACATTATTAACAGTTAGTCTTTAGATAGCACTTTACATTTACAAATCTCCGTAAGAGCTGTATTTAATTAATGATAAGTCCTTAAATACACTGGAGTTGAATGTGGCTTAGAATGACTGATTTATACGGATAGAAAAATCATTAACCACAATGAATCATATTTGGGACAGCGGATGGAAGCTGTTTTGCAGTCTTCCACCATTTGACTGTTGTTCTAGTAGATCAATAACCATAAGGTGAACTGGGATTGCAGTTTACAGCAATAAGAATATAAGCAGTGCTTGCTCATGGTTTTCTTTGTGCAGTATCAGTACTGCCAGGGGAGTTGCTTACTGATTCTTGGTGGTTTTAGCAGATATAGAATCAAACCTACAAGTAACAATCAAATTCCAGTCACTTTCAGGCTTCTGAAAAGGGGCATGGTGTTGTTTCAGTGATTATGAGTACAGAGCTTAAATGAAAGACCTGGATGAAGACCATCATCTGTGTGATCAGATCACCTTAGTGATTTTGTAGTATGAAATTACTTGACGTGAAACTGTTACTTCCCCAGTCAAGGCAAGAGTGATTCTGTTTTGTGTAGGATATCTCTTCAAAAGTCCATCAGCATCCATTAGGTACAGGCACCGCATCCTCAGAGAAACCCTAAAACTCACTTGCTCTGTGCTCTGCATTGCTTTTTGGAAATACCAGGTACAATCTCAATAGAATATATTTACAACTGCATTTTTAATATCTCTAGAGTGACTGGCAGACAGATAATTTTTTATATAAAACTGAATTTTCGATATTAAAAAAATATCTCTAAGCGGTCTACATTTACATTTTCCCTTTAATATATTGCTGTTAGACTTTCTGTGTCTGCTTCAGTGTTTCTGAGTAACAGCATTATCCCATGTCCAGATATGCACCATTTGCTTTCCATTAAATTTTCTTATCCTTAACCCCTTGAACTGAGGGATGTGGCAGGCATATGCATCTGCATCAGAGGTAGGTAGCAGAGGCTGTGGCAGAGGAGCAAGTTGTATGAGCACTGATTACCCACCCTTGCACTCACAGGGTGCCTGAAACGCTTATCTCCACTGAAGCAAAAACTAGATTTGAATGACATGTTTTACTGACTCTAGAATTCTTCCATCAATGTGAAAGCCCCCAGAAGGTTGTGAAAAAAACACTTTCCCAGCTGCATAGTTGTTATTGAACTGTATAAAAAGCAATGGCCTACACCAAGACAGCAAGATGCAGGAATAACCACACTGAAAACTGGGGTTAGGCATTCCTGTGTATTAAACCTGTATACCATTACTAATAATATCAGAAAGTATCTTGGTGGTATTTTTATTTCTTAAGATGCTCTGCCACATTTAAACAATGTTTACTCTTTCAGCAATGGAAGATACTGAGACTTTGTTCCTTTATGGTCGCACTGATTACCTTTCCCTTGCAAACGCAAAAGAGAACACAATTCTTACTGTACCTATAGGTAGCTGTGGTAGGAAGTCTTTGCAAGAATTAGCCTTACTTTGGAAATAGAAGTGCATAGGCTGCACAGAGCAAAATAAATACAGATTTGTTTGCTAGTAACCTGCTGTGATAAACAGAAATCAACAGGATTAGGTGTTTGGGAAACATGCCTCTTCTTCATATTAATTGCATCTACAGTAGCTTAGTAATGCTGTGTCAGCCTTTGTTTACATTTTTCAGAGGAAGAAGAGCATTATTACAGCAGAACTTGAACGTAAATACACGTATTTGTTTGCTCAGTACATAGTTCAGTCTGTATTTAAATAAACAAATGAGGATACCCTCACCATTATAAGGCAAAGCAGATGAACTAAGCTAAAATCATAACAGGAAGCTGTCAAACCCTCCCATTTTGCTACCTGGGGGATGTGTAATACATGTAACATTTTCTTTGTGGATTCAGAAATTCACATTACACTACTAGCCTTCATTCTCATTTTCTGCAGTGAGGTTTAGGTTTTAGTTTTTGTCGGGGAGAGCATGAAGAATTCTAGATCTATGAGCAGCCACACTTCTTGAACTTTTGCTGAGCTGTAAAAAATCATTATAAAATAATATGAACTGATCTCTATGAGACACTTGCATTCCAGAGCCCCCAGGAAATGCACTTTACCCTATGCCTCAACACAGCAAGAGAGGGCTGTACCAGGGTTGTGCTATAAAGCATACATTCCTACCAAAGTGAGCAAGGAACACAGAGGAAACTGCTCAGATGTTATAAATAATTCAACAGCAGTGTTTTGTTTAAGAAACTGAAATACCAGTGAAAGGGCTAAAGAAATCACTGATGTTTGAATTAGAAAAGAAACCTAAAGCTTGATCAGATCTCTATTCTTGTTTGCAAAAACCTGGTCCTGTTCAATTTTGTGGATAGCTGTGACAGCAGTTCCATTGGGATCCTTAAGACAGTCATGGAAAAAGTCTGCTTGCAAGGGCCTTGCACTATTATAACCTCCTTTTCTTTTTTCCTTTTTTTTTCTTTTTTTTTCTGTTTAGTCATTTAGTTTTCTCAAAGACTCTCATCTTTTATTTTCTTCCTCAAGAGTTTATTGCTCTCTCCTCCTTATCGTGCTTCAGTCCAGGTGGGAGGTACCAGGGATCTCAGTGGCAGGTACTTCTCCCACTGAATTAGGACCTTCAAACAAAATGCAATCTGTAATTTTATCAGTTTGCCCTGCTTGGGACATTAATCATGCATTTTTTTGCAGGGTGTAGGACTTGGTGCTTTATCATAGATGAAACCATAAAAATAAAAATATCAGTAATAAAACCATCCTGGCCAGCCAGGGTGTGCTGCTGACGGTAGCTGTGAGAGGTACAGGGAGAATCTGTTGGGACCAAAATGTATCATCCTGAGGTGTCCCTGGCACATTTCCCTCAATGCTCCTTGATGTCACAGTGAGTCAATCGCTGCTCATTGACTGCCAAAACTATGTCAGCTGCCTGGGGTTAGTCAGAGGGAGATGAAGGGAGATGGCTCTCCCTCCCCATATGCTGTCATTAAATACGCTATAGCCGTGAATACAGAATGACACTGCAGTGGAAGAGTGGCCAGGCCCTCAGGAGGCTCTAGGAGCACTGAGTGACCTACTTAGGTGATGGTCCACAGCTTCACATAGCCTGCTTGTTCCTAATTGCTAGCCTCCTGCCACCTCTCTCTTGCCTGTGTCACATCCTGCCCTGGCAGGTGACCCTGCACCAGGCATTGGAGACATACTCCTGAAGGTTCAACACATGTCCAGGAATGGACTGGGCATCCCAGGAGCTTCATAACTTTGTGTTGTGCTGGCTGGCATACCAGCACACACCTCCACCTCAGCAGGGCAGAACATCTATGCCCACCACCCTAACAAATCACAGCCTTGCACCCCTAGTACCAAGGACATGCCAACTGATGCTTCAGACACAAGACCAGAGAGGTGCACATCCAAATTTCTGGAAATTTGGTAAGCCTTAGCTTTCTTCAGAAGTGGCTTTTCTCTAGAAACACATGTATTATTCTAGTGAATAATACAATTCCTTTACAGAAAAGCTGTGAAACACAATATGGCAGACTGTGTGTTTGCATACATATGCTAATAATGTAAAACAGATGCTCAAAACCCACGATTTGATCTCACATAAACATTTATAATGTTCCCTAGTGAGAAACAGGCAAGCACTGCTGCTTCAGCAACTAAATGAATATTTGGTTGCAGTCTTATATATTGATAGCATCTATTGTTTGTTACAATAAACAGCTGAGTTAAATAAGTAACTAAATAAAATAGGAAATTATTACTCTACACTTTTTATCCTAGTACTTGTCATATGCAGCAAGGAGGCTTTTGAAAGTCCTGTATATGTTGCTGATAGTATTTTACATTCACAGTTTTGAGAGACTTGTTTACTGTTTTTTAAGCTTATACAGGCAGAAATAGCAATGTAGTGATAATGAATATTTGCCATTTCTGTAGCTGCTTTTATTTACGGAAGTCCAGCTGTTTATATTTTACTCATCTTTGAGTGTGTGTTCTGGCACAGATTTAAACACCTGACCTGACCATACCTCAAACAGCTGGATCCAGTTTTTCTAGTTCTGGATTAATATTTATTAGATATAGGAAATACAACATGGACTCTCAACAAAATTTTCTTGCATTAAGTTGCCAAATGTATCTACAGCAGATAGAATAAGGAAAACAGAAAAGGATGGTTAGAAAATGCACACTGGAAAGCAAAGAAATGTTAATCTAGGTAAAACATCAGAAAAATCTAAATATTTTAACGTAGAAAACTTGACAAGTGAGATCCCTTTAATAATAACACAACATATTCAATGACAACTGCATCGTGGATACACTCGTTCAGAAAAATACCCATAGAAGAATATTCCTACCCACTTGCTAGACACAGAACAATCTGGTCATCAGACAATAATCAGTCTGACAGTAATCATGACAGCTGAGGGGACTTTTCATAGTGCTGTGTGAAAGATGCAGCCTTTGATGCTCAGCAGTTAGCCTTGCTGTTGTCTGGGTGACTGGAAAGGAACTGCACATAGAGTGGGATAAAACAGGAAAAAAAAGGATAAAACTTTTTTCATGGTAAAAAAATCAATTTTACAGAAGCAAGTATTGGTTTTAAGCCATACCAATCAAGTCAAAATTTACTGCAACTACCTGAAATAAAATTAAGTGTTTGGCTATCAAAGAACATAAAATTCAGGGCAAGGCTGAAGTCTTACATCACAAAGTGTTTACAAAATGATTTTCTTTATTCTAGTCATCTTTAATAAAGGAAAAAAAGTAATGCCTTGAATGGAGGAAAAGGGAAAAACGAAACAGATAATGATATTTTGAAGTAATTTATGAGCTGGACCACTCTTCAGATCTTACAGCTTCTAGATTTTGCACTCTGGCAGGCATGGGCAGGTCCTTTGCAGCAAGTTTCACAGGTATCTGGTTGCAGATCAGGTGTTACCCTGGTGCTGCCCCACCAGCTGCATGTCCTACCCTATTGCTGAACTAGTGCAAGATGACATTAAAAGATGTAACAACTCTAAACCTTCTTAGAAAGGCATTTCCTTGACACCAGTATTCATGCAGGGTTCAGCTTCCATCTTGCTCCTCCACGCTTCTGAAAAGAAAGAGGATGGTCCCTCTCTGATCTGAAGGAGTATGGCAAAAATAGTGTTTTTCAAATGCTGAAAACTGCAGTCATAAATACCACATAAATTCTGACAAAGCAAAAAATAGTTCTTTTTCCAGAACTGAGGTTGTATGGCATTTGGTAAATAACCCATTAAACACTAAAAGAACAACAAAAGTTGCTTATAAACTGGGTACCATCTGCTTTGAGTGCCAGGCAGAGCTTTGTGGGAATAAAGCTCTGTGGTCATGCAACAAAAGGTTGCTGTTGTCTGCACCGGGGGAACAACGACTCCCTACTTTCTATCACAGAAGTTCTTTACTTAGCAAGTATCATGGTGGTTTTGCACTGCCTGCTGTGTACAATTGCTTTACATATTGCCGTTTTCTGACTCAGCACAGAATGCGTGAACAATGCAACTCGTGAAAGAATAAAAGCAGCAGGAACACATTTTTCACCAAAGTGAAAGAGAAATGGAAACAAGCACAGGGAAATGGTGCACATTTGTAGGGTGCATACCAGGCAGCTGTCGATATTGCCCATGGTTAACATATGATTTCTGGGGGAGGAAGCCCCATCCAACTCCTGGGAAAATGAAATGACATAACAATGGACAAGGGAGGTAGGGTAAAACACTCAGGTTTGGTCAAAGCAAACTGAGGTTACTTAAAGCACATGCTCTGTTTTCATTTTTTGGCTAAAACTCCTCATTGAAAATGTGTTACATGACAACAGAAAGAGGGAATTTGCCATCTGCCAGTATCCACACAGCTAACAATATTTTCCTATCCAAGCACCAAAACTGCTTTTGTGCCACATGTACTTGAGCAGCTGGTAGCAGAGCAACAAGCTGCTTCAATGCTTTGACACACAGTTAGAGGGAAACAAAAGGAAAAGGGATAGTGAGAAGAAATTGGCAGGTAGTTAGAAACTGGCAGTTTTTTGAGCACCAGTCTGGATATAGACCCCAGATCCTCCACAGCTCCGGGATGAGTAGATCTACAGTTTGGTTTGCTCCTTGCAGGAATGTAAAATTCAGCTTCCTTCCCATGCTGAAAGTATCCAGTTAACAGACAGTGGAACCACCTGCAACCCAACAGATTAGCATGACTTCAGGTATATTTGTGTTTATGCTCCCAAGTGCCAGGAGTTACAACAATTTGCTACTTACCTCTCAAGAAGATCTCCTCAGCTGTAGGGTAGGATAAGTGGAATTTGCTCCTCAGAGGCAAGTGTGACATCCACTGGTCTTGCTGACATTAGTTATTGTGAACGATCAGGAGGCTGCAGATGCTCCTACATTGTTATTTGTGTCTCTCCATCACTGGTGGTTGTGCAAGAAATGCAAGATTAAGGCAGGTGGAGACTTTGGGGAAGCAACCCTTGCAAAGTCTATGGGTCAAGAAAAGCCACATATCTTCTGCTGGAGTAGGTGATGGGGCTAGTATGTCACTCACATTTCAAAACCTTCTCTAATATTGGAGAAATCTTTATAACACAAGCCTGCCTGTCTTTGCTTTTTTTGAGAAATTCTTTAAGCAGCAGGTCTGGTTTTGTTTTGATATTTTTACATGAATGTCCTTGTGACATTTTTTCCAGTGCTCTTGGTTTTGATAGCAAATGTCTCTGAAGCTTGATATTTGCTTCTGCTGCTGATACTTCATCTCAGAATCACAGAATCACAGAACAACCAGGTTGGAAGGGACCCATCGGATCTTCTAGTCCAACCATTCCTATCAAACACTAAACCAAGTCCCTCAAGACCTCATCCACCCGTGTCTTAAACACCTCCAGGGAAGGGGACTCAACCACCTCCCCGGGCAGCCTATTCCAATGCCCAATGACCCTCTGTGTGGAAAAACTTCCTCCTAATCTCTAGCCTAAATCTCCTCTGGTGGAGCTTGAGGCCATTTCCTCTTGTCCTGTCCCCTGTCACTTGGGAGAAGAGGCCAGCTCCCTCCTCTCCACAACCACCTTTCAGGTAGTTGTAGAGAGTAATGAGGTCTCCTCTCAGCCTCCTCTTTTCCAGGCTAAACAACCCCAGCTCTCTCAGCCACTCCTCATAGGGCTTGTTCTCCAGCCCCTTCACCAGCCTCGTCGCTCTTCTCTGGACTTGCTCCAGAGCCTCAACATCCTTCTTGTGGTGAGGGGCCCAGAACTGGACACAATATTCAAGGAGCGGCCTCACCAGTGCTGAATACAGAGGGAGAATCACCTCCCTGGAACTGCTGGTCACACCATTTCTGATCCAAGCCAGGATGCCATTGGCCTTCTTGGCCACCTGGGCACACTGCTGGCTCATGTTCAGTCGGCTGTCGACCAACACCCCCAGGTCCCTCTCCTCCTGGCAGTTTTCCAGCCAGGCTTCTCCCAGTCTGTATCTCTGCATAGGGTTGTTGTGCCCCAAGTGCAGGACCCGGCATTTGGCCGTGTTAAACCTCATGCCGTTGGACACTACCCAGCGGTCCAGCCTGTCCAGGTCCCTTTGCAAAGCCTACCTACCCTCCAGCAGATCCGAAACGTGTATATGTGTCTGTGTCTATACACTGATACAACTAAAGTGGCTTTAAGCTCAGAGTGAACTTCCAGTTCTTTTCCCATATTTTAGCACTCTAATACTTTTTATATTCCTTTTATCCTTCTGTCAGTTCCCCTAGTGACTCAATGGGAACTTGTCTGAAATAAGCTAAGCAAGTTTGGCCTTGGAAAAGACAAGCTACAAAAAGCATAATCAGAAAAAAGAAACATCACTTTTCTTCTTACCTCTGGAAGAGGAAAATAGGGCCAGTTTTCACCTTCTTCAAAGGAAGCTGCCACTTGTTTCTTCTTTTATGCATTTGCAGGTGCATTTGCCTATCACTGATCAAGGAGAAGAACAGGGTGTTAAGGAGAATTGGTGGAGGTATTTTGGTTCTCTATTACCTTTCGTTCAGAATATTCCATTTTTAAGCACCCTGCTGCAATATGTCTTTTTCTGACAGATGATGAGAGACACACTTTTGTACAGTTTTACTTTCAGCCTAAATGCCTTCATAGACATGAATACAAACTGCAGCCATATGTGGGATTTCAAACACTACGGTAAAGAAATCTCCTGTTGACGCAGAAACTGAAGAGAAACTCCTTGTGTTTGGGAAAAAAATGGGTTTGCAGCTTACTTGAAGAGCCAGAATAATAGAAGCTTTCAAAACACTCCATTCTTTGTAATTGAGTCTGTGTTTCAAACACTGTTAGTATCTCCTGTTCCCTGCCTGCAAAGACTCACAATGCTGAGGATGTTGAAGAAAGGGTAGTTTACTGATAAAGCATACTGAGGAAGGGATTCGGTTACTTAATCATGGACATCTATTTTCTTTTGAGATGTTACAGAGCCTCTTTGATAGGGACAGGACTATCCATCTAGCAGGGACAAGACTAGCAGTACCTGACTCAAAATGCAAAGGAGAACCTCACAGTTCTAGGGGAATGACTACGTTTAGGTAGCCTGTGGTACCTAAAACAGCGTAGGATGCCTGTGTAGAAAGGGGCTAAGCCTTGTTGTCTGCACTATACATAGCTCCTTTGGGTTTTTTTCTTTCTATAATAGGGTTCATTTCCAACTACAGTAAGCAATGCTTCCTGTGTTATCCAAATGTGTGTTTGTTGTCTCTGACAATTTTATTACAGAAATACTCCATTTTGGGTGAGGATTAGTCCCACTTTGATTACAGATGTCTGGAAAAAGAAGCACCAATCTCTAAGCTGCTAGTCTTGATCCCCATGTTATTATAGCCTATCTATTCTCCACAAACAAAGACACTCTGTCAACAGACAGTCTACTCACTCCTTAAGATGAGAACAAACCATCATCTGGCACTGCCATTCTTCACTAGCTGCAAGAGAAAACTAGAGAATTTGCTTAGACTAGACCCTCACTTCAAGAAGTGTAAAATTAAATCAGAATTATTCCCCACTTCAAGTAAGGCAAAGATTACAGAAAAATCTTCTGTGCTCCATTTTTATATTAAGTCCCAGTGTTTCTAGGAAAAAGCAATGGATGTTATCTGTCTGGATTTCAGTAGAGCCTTTGACATGGTCTCATACAACATCCTTCTCTCTAAATTGTAGATATGTATTTGATGGGTGGAGAGTTTGGTGGATAAGGAAATAGTTGGATGGTAACATCCAAAGAGTAGTGGTCAACAGCTTGATGTTCACATGGAGATCCACAACAAGTGGTGTCCCTTAAGGGTCAGTACTGGGGTCAGTGCTATTTAATATCTTCATCAATGTTATAGACAGTGAGATCGAGTGCACTCTTGGCAAGTTTGTAGATGACATCGGGCTGTGTGGTGCAGCTATCAGGCCAGAAAGATAGGATATCATCCAGAGGGACCTGGACAGGGTGGAGAATTGGCCCTGTGAGAACCTCATGAGGAATGGTTTTAAATTGGAAGAGGGAAGATTTAGACTAGACATTAGGAAGACATTCTTCATGATGAGAGTGGTGAGGCACTGGCACAGGATTCTCAGGGGAGTTGTGGATGCCCCCTCCCTGGAAGAGTTCAAGACTGGGTTAGATGGGGCCTTGAACAGCCTGGTCTGGTAGGAGGTGTCCCTGTCCATGGCAGAGAAGTCGGAATTAGATAATCTTTATGTTCTCTTCCAACACAAACCATTCTACAATTCCATGATTCTACAAGTTGCAAAGAAGCCTCACTCTTCAAAAGCAATGCCAGTCCTCTGCTTATACTTTGGTGAAGTCCATTTTGGTTTTTTTTAATCTATTGCCTTGCTAACTTCATTATAACTACTAATAGCAAATTTAGACTTTTCAGTATAAAGCCTTCTAGCCTATTAGTAAAGGGAGGTACATTCACATCTCTATGAACACAAACAATGCAATGCTGTCTCTGCAGGTGTTGATTACACCTTAAATGAGGAAGAGAAAATTGGGTCTTCGATTACTGGAATGACATGAAGAGCTTAATTTGAAAATCTCATCTATGAAATGAACACCTACTTTCTAACTCTCGAGATGTAAATTACTTTTAGAGAATAACAGTAATGACTTTTTAAATAAAAAGTGTCATTCTGGCATGCTCCTTGTGTTTTTAAGGCTTTCCAGACTATTAGAAGGTGACTTAAGATACATGAAGGGTTGTACAGCTTTCAACCTTCCATGTTTTTCTTTTTTTAGCAGCAAAGATAGTGGACTGGTAAAAAAATCCTGAACAGTGCAGGCACCTATGGGCTATTTTGAAAAGAAGCAGAGGCTCAAATTCACAGTTAAGCTATGATGATTTAACAAGTTTTTCTGCCATTTGTCACAGACCAGGGAGGCACATCCAGCGAGTCATGGCAACTGAGCTGACACAGAGGTGCCATCTGAACACCTACCTGAAGACTTAGCCTCCCTGGATTGTGAGAAGCTGTGCAAATCAGCTGTTCTCCTCAGCTCTGAAACTGAGGCCTGGCATTCCAGCATGGTGAGGTGCCTAACTCTACCCTTCATTATTTAGGCATGTTCATTGAAACAGAATTTGTGGTTTATGCTTGTGAATAGATCTGACATACAAGGAACTCTTCTGTCTTAAAATTATGAACCTGCAGGAGTACTGCAATGCTTGTAGGAACCTCAGAGAGTCTCCTAGGCCATCTCTAAGCCTTAAGGAAATATCACAGAGCACTGCTGACACTACTGCCTACTAGATGGTTCTCAGAGAAAGTCAGCAAATAAAAATGATTCCAGTAATCATCCTAAATAATAATTCCTAAAGCAGGAATAGGAATTAATATTACATGATTAGTCATAATACATTTATTTTGAAAAGAAATAATAATTGTGTTTTGTCAAATATATTCCATTTCATGCAATGTTTAGAATTCACATCTACATTCTATTATAAGAACGATCTTCACCAAGGAATTTTCGCTCATCAGTTTCATCAAGGCTTTAGGTCACCTCAGTAAGTAAATTTACACTCCCCCTAGCATTCCTCCACTACTGAATATTTCAAATTGAGTGATCTAGATGTTGGTGGTTTTGGTAAGTGGAAGCATGGACGGCAACAGGTGTAACAGGCAGACATCTGTCTGAGATTTTTACCTGTGCAAAAAGCCAGCACAGCACACATCTTATTTACTCTGGCTCCATAACAGAGAATCTTAGCTGCAGAGCATGGAGGTCTAACACTAAATGGAGTATTCCCAAACAGGAATGAGAAAAGCTCTGTGCTGGGTGACACACCATCCACTTCAGTGAAGGTTCAGTAGCTACACAGACATAGGTAAAGAAGAAAATGTTTACAAGTCAGTCAGAGGTGAAAGCACTTCACAGTGCCAGATTATTCATAAGAGAGGGCATTTTTATAGCATCTGACAAGTGAAATTGGTAAACTGCAACATTGAATATGGCTCAGTTCACTAAGTTACCTGCCTGGCCTAACCATCAGATCAGCTTTGTAATTTACTTGTCACTAGTTTTTAATCATAAAATGTTTATACTAGGATGCAAAAGAAGAGGGGATATCACCTCAGTGCTCACACACTGAAAGATGTGTCCACCCCCTTCTGGATTTAGTAGATAGAAACTCAATAAATAGACACTCCTCTCTGTCTAATATCAAAGTTAATAGTCCCTTATATTGATTAAAGCTTTGTCTTGCTCCCTTTTCACTCCCTGGATGAGTACATGGATATTGCTTTCAACATGTCAAAAATTTGTCTGATACAGTCATTAATTTCTGATTAAAACCTTCTTAAAAATGCACCATAAAAGTAAATATCTATGGCCAGTAGTTGATTTTGGCAAGCATTTTCCACTCAAAGAGCAATTATCGACCTAATTACAAACTTTCACAATAAATTCCCTGGCCAGAGAAACTGGTTCCCAATTTGTAGCAGTGAGGCTTCTATGTTTGTCAAAGCAAATAAATGGGAGGAGATGCAAAGCAGCTAACTGCTTATACATGAAAACCTATTTCCAAATTTTCAACAACAAACTCATTCCAAAAAGGTCCTCCCAGGAAAATGGATCCGACATTTACTTAATATAATTATCTCAGAGCACATCTTGAATTGCTACATTGATAAACACTGTATTGGCAAGTGCACTTGAAAAACTAGCACATAGAAACCTGATAACTTGCACAAGCTATTACTAAGATTGAAAACCTTTCAGAAAAAAAAAACAAAACAACAAACCTGCTGTAACATGTGCAAACCATTGTCATGTGGAATAAGTGTATCTAGGAATACTGTGTGTAAAAACTGGATATTTCTGTATAAAAGTAATATGTTGAAGTATTTAGACGCAAAATATGGCACCATGTCAATAAAGCTTGACTATACATCTACTACACTACCAGTTAACAGGTATTGTAGTGGCCACCTGATGGCAAGCAGTTGCTTTTGTGTCAGCCACACAGAAATACTCTTGCCTAGATGCTATGTGTACTGTATCACTTTCTCTCTGCCCCATTATTTTCCACATGTCAACTTTCGGCAGGTCCTTCTTAAATCCCACTTTGTCACAGGAAGACTAGATTATTCTTCCTCCCCAGCTCTGAGAAATCCAACTCCTCCTAGGTCAAAGGCAGCAGTGCTGAAAACTGATAGCGAGATAAGAACAAAGCATGAAGTACAGTGTAGGGAAGTAACCAGCGTGAAATATAGGACTGAAATGAGAAAGGACTCAGTAAATTAACTCCTTAGGTATTCACTTGTGTTAATCTTGTCCAGCAGCCAGACATCCACCCAGCTGCTTTCTCACTCCTCCTCCTCAACAGAGAAAGGGGGTAATAAACAGGATAAAAAAGCTAGTGGGTTGTAACAAAGATAAGGAAATCACTTATCAGCTACCATCATGGGCAAAGCAGACTCAACTTGGGTATAATTAAACTAATTTATTGCCAATGAAATTAGGTTTGAGCAGTGAAAAACAAAGAAAAAAACAACTCTTTGTCCCTCCACTTTTTTTCTAAGATCAACTTCACTTCTTCACTCTTCTCACGCTCTCTTTTCTAAGATCACACTTCACTCCTCTATGTTCCAACCCAAGCAGCATGAGGAGTTGCATTGTCCATAGTGTGCCCATCGGCAGCTGATGGGATCAGACATGTCCTGCTGTGGGTCCATTGCAGAGATGGCTGGAACTGGCTGTGTCTGGTGCAGGGCAGCCCCTGGTCTCTTCTTACTGCATTTTAAAGAAAACTTACATCAAAAAATGTCCCCCCACCCCCTGCACTGTCAAAACCTTGCCTCCTACACCAAATTCACACTGCGATTGTTTTCAACAGCTGGAGCTCAGTTTAATAAAATGGTAAGTAGAAAAAGGTAGGATGCTGCATTGTGTTGCTCCAATGCACTAGCAATCTCTAGGACACACTCTATGGAGAATATCAGCTTATTCTTTCTTGCTGACCTTCATTGGCATTAATAGCCATAATGCAAAACAGCCATTCAGCAGCCTTATATCACTATTTACACAACTCAGCTTAGAACAAGTTTAGGATCTTGTCATCTGCTTTTTGATTAACCTTACTGTGTCTTTGCAATGACATCTGTCATTACCATTATTGTTCCCTGGCATAGGGCCCAAAGTACCATTTGCAAGGTAGCTGTGTCGATCAAGGCACGTTGCAGCCAGAAAAAAAACCCCAGAAATGACCACTACAAAGTCTTGAATTTGAGTTCGTTATGTGAAACACATGCAGGATCCCCTTGAGTCCTGCAAGATGGAGTCCTCCTAAGTCCCTTCTGATTTAGTGCCTCTACCTCCTAGACCAAAATCAAATGCCTATCACTTCTTAAATGAAGCAGACAAGAATTTCTTAGCTTTAAGGATCTTGAAAAAACATACTCTAGCTTCCTCGGTGGAATATCTGCAATGGTTTTTTTTTCTCTTAAATGTGCACTCATATACCGGTATAAATTTACAGGATTTCTCTATGTAAATTATTAATATGAACTTGTATTGAGTAGGAAACCAACACCTATCATTGTAAAGTGGTTTGAATGGATGTAGATTTTTCCTTCTAAGGACTTCAAGCATGTCTCACAGTTTATCCCTGTGGATCTTCCCTCCCTATAGCCCTGAAGGAGGTCAGAACCTTGACTGGATTAGCATTAAGACTCATGAGCAAATGTAGTTAGGGCTATGCTTGGATGATTTTGATTTACGAAACTAGGTTGGAGATGCATATTTGCCCCCTGAGAAGTGAACACCAACTGTTTGACAGCAGCTTGCCACTGTTTTGAACATTCCTTTTGATGTGTAGGGGTTAAAGACATTACGCTGGATATTGAAAGGTGAGTGCCCATATCTGTGGGGAGATACATTCTGTCGTTTTTACAACATATATATCCCTGTATTCTTGGCTGAGCTCTTGGGACAACCTCATCTAATCTTAGTGAAACATATTGGATTTCTTTTCCCTGCAACTTCCTCCTTCTCTCCAGCTCGCATTCACAAAAACACCTATTTTCAGCCTTGTGTGTAGACTTCAAAAGTCAAACTCTATACCATTTGGGTTTCCTCAGTCTTTCTGCAATAGCTGTGTTTTCTGATTTCTCTGGACAGTTGCAAATTCTATTGTTTGACTAGGGTGGTGGTTGTGTCCACACTTATGTGTGTTTCCAATAACAGGAGAAGTAGTCTAGAAAGAAAATCTTCATTCACTGCAGAACTGAAATTTGCATTCTGACATCTGGTTAAAGAAAGAGAGGCTCCAGTTGTTTACTATAGGGTACTTGGAGTGAAAATTTGATGGCATAACATGGGAGAGAAGATCTCTTCCAGATACAACTGTTGATTCAGGCTAAATCCATCCTCTGTAGGCAATGCAGAGGAAGCATCACCTCCAACCTGACAGCAGATACTCGGCCTCTGGCCTTCAGGCAGTGAGCTTTGAAGAAGCAGGAGAAGACTATCTCCTGTCTGCAGGATTTGTGCACTGTCTACCATTTGTGCAACCTCTTCTCCTCTTGCACCTGCCTTCCAAAGGAGATGGCTATAAAACAAAACACAACTGTACTTCTACTGAAATTTTATTAGTTTGATGTCCTTCACTGTTTTACTGCTAGTGTTAATTTATTGTGACACTTATATTAGAAAGATCTTCTTCTGAAGAGAAGAAATTGCTTATTTAAGGTTTTAAAATTGTTCAGGCCAGGCTAAACCACCAAATTTGTTATAAACCTTTCATGTAGATTATTACCAATAACATTAGCATATTAATTATTCCTCTGTGAAATCCTAAAATGTTAATCTACCACATACTTCTAATTAAGGAGGGCACAGCTACAAAACTAGGTAGAGACTACAGTCTCACGTTCAAAAGAGTTTTCTGTTACCTGGTAAATAAATCAGCTTTTATCACAGGTTGGATGGGGCCTTGGGCAGCCTGATCTAGTGGGAGGTGTCCCTGCCCATGACAGAGGGGTTGGTATTATCTGATCATTAATGGCCCTTGCAACTCAAACCTTTCTATGATTCTATGATTACTTTTTTGATAATGAGCTGATAAGACTAGTCTTGATTCACCAGCACATAGTGACTTGCCACTCACAGCTTGGCACCCACAGGACTGTCTTTGGTTTGCTCCAATCAGTATGCACTCCTAGCTGTCACTATGTACTCTAATTCCACTCTCTCCAGTAATGATTTGATCTGGAACTCGGGGGACAGGGAAAGCCTTTTATTTATCTTGTTTGAGACCTGAATTGGGACATCAGTAACTTGATACAGGCTGATGTATGTGACTCTTGCATCAAGTTGCAACCCAGTGCAGTACTGTCCACTTCAAAAGCCAGCTTTAGCTTTAGGTTTAGTTATTGCCTAACACTTCAATTTCATTTATAAATGCTCTGTCAATGAACCTGTTAGAAGAGCTACTACTGCTACAACCAGGTTGCAGTGAGCTGGAATTACTGAACCTCACTTTTACTTGCCTACAGTGCTCTCTGCTTCAGAAGAGAGAAGTTTCCCCAATTTGTAACGTGTATGGGGTCTGTACTGGTCAGAAGGCTAATACCCTACCACAAGGAAGGCACAAGCTTACGTCTGAAACTTGGATTTAAGGTTCAATGACTCTCAGCTCTTGTAGATATTACAAACAGGTGCATAGAATCCACATCTGATTCTGAGCTGATTCCCTCATTTTGCCAATTGTTTTGGAAGATTTGGGTAAATCCATCTCCCTAGGATTTTCTGGTTTACCACGGTCTATACATCTAATTTAGCAAACTAGTAAAATTTGAGAAGGAAAATGCAAACTACTGTGATTCCTTTCTTTAACATGTATTGTAGGACATGGAAAGCCCAATTGGCAACTCCATGTAATGCTGGCTTGGACTGCATAACTTCCCATTTAAAAATCCAAAAGCCTGATTAATCAGCCTGCAGTGGCAGCAGTATGTTAGAAGCTCTCTAGAACATGATTCGTCTCCGTGTACAAAAGATGAACTGTCTAGATAGAAAAAGACCATTAATGGAAGCCTTTTAAAAAAAAGAAAGTATTTGTGAAAGAGAATGTCACTGAGCCTGTAGACTAGAATGGCTGAAGTCTGCACAACAGAACAGAATGAGCCCTTTGGTTTCCCGACCTTGGCCAAATAAATTTATTACTTTCCTTTTCTTTTTTAAGGTGAAGTTGTATTTAGACTTGTTGGTAAAGACCTCTTTGATCCTTTGATGAGGAGTCCTGTAAAAAGTCTAAAGCATTGTCAGACTGGGAATTTTCTAAATCATGGGGCATTAACTATAAGGATAAAGCTATTAAAAACTTTATAACTCAGTTATTATTATTAGTGGAGGGTTTTTTAGAACACAGAAGGGTGAAGAAATGATATCTCTTTTGTTCCTTAACTAAAAAAGTTAATGTGACCCCCCAAAAAAGATTCCTTTTTCTTAGAAATAAAATGGCAAAAATTGCTAGGAAAAAAAATTCCACATGCATGTTATTCTCTGATAATTCCTAGTAGAACTTGAAAATATGGTTTGAGGATTCTGTATTTTTAGTAAAGACGAGATCGTTGCTAATGATATGCCAGTTTTACATATTTGAGAATAATCCCAAAATTTAACATCATGTGGTTATTGCTTTGTTTGGGGCATAGCTTTGCTTTGCCATAGCTTGAGGAATATTGTTTGCATTGGTCAAACACAGCTGGTTAGATGAGATGTTAAAAATGTTAAAAACAGTCATGCACACTTAGATCCCATAAAATTTCAGTATGTTGGCATAGAATCATAGAATCATAGAACAACCAGGTTGGAAGGGACCCATCAGATCATCTAGTCCAACAATTCCTATCAAACACTAAACCAAGTTCCTCAAGACCTCATCCACCAGTGCCTTAAACACCTCTAGGGAAGGTGACTCAACCACCTCCCTGGGCAGCCTATTCCAATGCCCAATGACCCTCTGTGTGAAAAACTTCCTCCTAATCTCCAGTCTAAATCTCCCCTGGCGGAGCTTGAGGCCATTCCCTCTTGTCCTGTCCCCTGTCCCTTGGGAGAAGAGGCCAGCTCCCTCCTCTCTACAACCTCCTTTCAGGTAGCTGTAGAGAGTAATGAGGTCTCCTCTCAGCCTCCTCTTCTCCAGGCTAAACAACCCCAGCTCTCTCAGCCATTCCTCATAGGGCCTGTTCTCCAGCCCCTTCACCAGCTTCGTTGCTCTTCTCTGGACTTGTTCCAGAGCCTCAACATCCTTCTTGCGGTGAGGGGCCCAGAACTGAACACAGGATTCAAGGAGTGGCCTCACCAGCGCTGAGTCCAGAGGGAGAATCACCTCCCTGGACATGCTGGTCACACCATTTCTGATACAAGCCAGGATGCCATTGGCCTTCTTGGCCACCTGAGCACACTGCTGGCTCATGTCCAGTCAGCTGTCGACCGACACCACCAGGTCCCTCTCCTCCTGGCAGTTTTCCAGCCAGGCTTCTCCCAGTCTGTAGCTTTGCATAGGGTTGTTTTGCCCCAAGTGCAAGACCCAGTATTTGGCCGTGTTAAACCTCATCCCGTTGGACCCTGCCCAGTGGTCCAGTCTGTTCAGATCCCTTTGCAGAATCTCCCTACCCTCCATCAGATCCACTCTTCCACCCAGCTTAGTGTCATCTGCAAACTTGCTAAGGGTACCCTCAATGCCTTCATCCAGGTCGTTGATGAAGACATTGAACAGGGCATACTGAATTAATGCAAAGGAACAGAGGAGCACGTGAACAGAAATATATGTGAGCTAGTCTATCAAAAAGCAATAATTTTAAAGATCACCCCAACACTATTATAGGTCCGAGCTCCCTTATAAAGTAGATAAACTGTGTAGAACAAATCAAGCAAGCAGAAGCTCCCTGGCTTCATTACTGCTGTACCTGCTAAAGCAAATGTAGTCCAGTTTTAAAAAGAATGCCTACTCCAGTATTTGCTCACTTTAAATCAATTTTCGCTTCCAGGTCTTCTTTTGGCTGCACTTGGGATTGTACTGACACCATAAAGTTACACTTGTCCTACATAAGCCTTACAGTCTGAAATTATGTAGAGAATCCTATTAACACCTTATGGGTAAGAGAAACTCAGTCCTTTGTTTAAGCCATTCATCCAAATACCACATTCCACTTCTTATGATGGGATTTAGCTACAAAACTGGATGAGTGCTGCTGTTTATCAATTCCACAATACATTTTTTTAAAAAAAAAAGTAGTAATATATCTCTTCTCACATATTCAACTGGTTTTAAGATCATAACCAAAGGAAATATTTTCAGTTAAAGCTGCATACAATCCTGCTGGAAGCCATAAACCTCCTTAACTTTAATGGTTCTGCCAGAGTACCCTTATTTAGCTGCTATGAAAGCATAATGTAAAGACACTTATTGGGAAGCCAAGTTTGTATTTGACTCTGTTAAGCTGAAGAGAGTCCTTGGTTGAGCACAGCTAAATTGCTCTGTCTGCATGTCTGCCCCGCTCTGCATGCTGACACTGACATTGCTGTGCTCCTTAGCACTGCTGCGGCTATGTTGCTCCTCTTCTCCCTACAGCACATGGAAGACAGGAGCATAAAGACTGCAGCAGAGGACACGTACGACTGTAAATGCCTCTAATCCAGGCTGTAAAAGAGCAACCAAAATTCAATTCAAGCATGACACAGAATACGAGTGCTGAAGCACATTGGAACTTGGTTTCTTCTGTGTATGTGAAGCCTCAACAGGCAACTAGTTCCCACTGGCATCACGAGGACTTAACTTGTAAACTGCCCACTCAAAACAACAAAGAATCTAAATGAATGATTTTCCCATGGTTGACACACTACAAATTGGCATTTGGTATAGTCTGACAGTTTGCTTAGTTCCCTAGATTTCCCTCAAGAGTTACCAAGCAAAACTGCCAGCACCAAATTTGCTGGCTGCACCCTGTCTTGACCATAAGCCCTGAGGAAGCAAACTGCACATACAGAAATGACTGTACCTCTGGGATGCCTGGGGTGGTCCTACTCCTGGTTTGTTCATACCTGATATAACTTGCTTTTCTGCCTGCTTTCAGTGCTCCCGCTTAAGGGAAAAACAGCTAGCAGAGCTTTCCTTCTCACACTCCAAGGTCTGAGTGCAAGGTCTAAAGGCAAGTCACTTCCACATAGTAGTGCAGGAATGTTTCTTTGAGCAACCCTCAGACCCCAAATGGGCATGTATCATGCGAAAAATAGTCTAGTCCTTGGAGCATGTCGATTCAGATAGTACAGATGAAGGGAGAATAGCCTCAGCATTTGCAGAATGATTTTTTTTGACTACTAAATGAGAATATATTTAGAGTTCAGTTCTAGGAAGGATGGAGGAATCTGATGACAAACATTAAAAAAAAGACATAATGAAGGATACAGATATAATGTATTCATAATACAAACCTTTACTCTCCTTCCTGGGACAAACTGAACATGGAGCCACCAAAAGTGCAAAAAAAAAAAAAAAAAGGAAAGCACAGTAAGAACGGGAAGACCTAAGCCTGCAGTGCTGTTTCATCCTCTTTCTGGGCTCTGGGTGAAGCTGTGGTGTGCCACTTCTACTGGTGGTTCCCGGTTTCTCAGTTTCTCATGAAGTAAAGACAGAAAGAGGGGGAAGATAAGAAACATATCTAAGAAGAATTTTAATTTTTTTTCCTTAAATTATCTGTCTACAAGGCTCAGCTTGCAAATGAGCTTCCTTCAGTGATATATGCCCCTTACAGGCCTTGCTTTTGCTCTGAGCTGGGAGCAGCTTGGCAGCAGATCAGGCAATCAAGCATACTTTCATTAAAACAAGGCTTAGCTGTCTTGCCGTAACTTTTAACCTTGTCCCTTGACGTCGAAGAGCTCCCCTCCTCCTCACATATTCTAGTGGCATGAAGACCTGAGCTGCCTGGCTCTGAGGAGGGTTCATGCAATTAAAGGCTGTGTTCAATAAACACGATGGAGTGGAAATGGCCTATGTATATTAGTAACGCTGCCAACATAGGACTTGTGGAGAACAGCAGTTTTATGAGCTTTGAAGAAAATAGCAAGAGCTGTGACTAACAGAAAGGTAATCACACTGTCTGCATAGTGAGCAATGAGTCAAGTCAAACAGTTCAGCATTTTAAGAATGGTGCCTGGGAGAAGACAATGTATCTGGCATCCTGTTGTGACCTTGTCACTGACTGTGTGCTTTCCACTGCAGAGCTGGCTTTCCCAAGGCGAGGCCACAAGAAAGGCTTGGGGAATGTGGTTAAGGACCAGGATAACACACTGCTAGTGAGAAGTGTCCAAGATGAGCTTGAGAACCAAGCATAACACATTGTATAGGCGAGGTTATGTTGCTGTGGTATTCCCTAAGCACAGCAGCAAGGACTCACCTTGATGCACTGCTGCCAAATTGAAGTGTCATTAAAACCAGGCTAAAAGCCTTTGCATGTTTTAAGGGCATCTTCTGCCGAAAAGATACGATTTAGACCTATGCTAGATCAGTTCATTGCAAATTTCATTCCCAGTTTGGCCTGTGAGCATGGAAATTGCAGGATTAATGCAGAGAGGTGCTCTGAAAGTTTGTACCTTATCATCTTTTGCACTTCTATAAAATAGACTATTTCCGATCTGGCAGTATTTTACCCGTCATTTGCATGAGTACTGAGCACTACAGCAGAGATCAAGTAAAAGAAAAATCGCTCTGTCTCACACATGTGATTCAGTTTCCTTCAGGTCTTATTTGTTCTCATCAAATAGCCTCTAGAATTCTAATTTCTGTTCCACTTTAAGGAATCAAAATAAATACTTCATGGCTCATGATACCCTATGGCTCATTTTCCAACTGTTTTCTGTAATGAAATTCAAGTAGTTGTGGGGTTTTTTTACTAATTGTTGAAAGCTGATGCTTCTAAATAACAGATAGACCAAAACATAAGTTAAATAATAATTACTGCCAAAATGTTGTCTGCAGTGTTCAAACACCTCCCAGCTGTAGTCCATCCCTCCTGCTTGCCTTGTAATCACTGCTAGGACCTTTCTCTTTTCAGCTTGGACAGCACCAAAACATCCTGAGTTGTCACTATTCAGGTTTATTGATAAATTAGAGTATCAGAAAATATATTATAGGGCTCAATGAATATGCCTATTTCATGTAGCCCATTTCTCCTGTCTTATCCAGTCCTATATAAACTATGGTAACTCTCAAAAGTATCTTTCCAGGGGTTGGGCTACTGTGTGATGCATCTGATATTCTGTTAGTGCATATTCTCATTAAGTAAATCCCAAGGATAACTCAGAAGCTAATGAGAATGGTTACAGATGCATTAACAAGGTCACTGATAAGAATATTGTCATAAATCACCTAATTAGGAGGAGGAAAAAAAATCCATGCAAGTACTTCTATGTTTCTGTCTTACAAGTGACCCTCTGCGTTCAACTGCCAGCAATTGCTTCTACTTCCCCTAACTGTATGGATGGCTACCAAAACACCTCCCTCAGAGCCTGAGAAGAGAGGAAAGAGAATGGACTCACAAACTTTAGTATTTTGCTCCAATACTGAGGAGTCATTTGTGATTCTGGGTGTATCTTTTTAGTCCTACTTCTCCTCTACCCTGAAGTGTTGCTCTCACCCATGTACTCCATGGTCAATCTGTCTCATTCTGCACTCACTGCACTTATTTTGTGTCAAAGGACTTTTGCATGGGCTCAGTATGCACTACAGTGGCTGCAAAACCCAGAGAAACAAAGAGAAACATTGATCAGTTTTTCATCAAATCATTCCTCAATATATGATAACTAGAGTCAGTAAAATTCACTTCTCATGCCACTGGGAAATTCTCATTTTTCTAGGTGCTATTTGTTTGATTACAACCAGGACAGAAAAATAGATATGCTGGTATTCCCTGTGAGAATGAATAAAAATTACACTTCAGTCTGATGAAGTGCACAGGATGGAACCCAAAAGTTACATGATTCTGTCATTCTCTAGGAAATGTAAAGCTGACATAATCCATTCCAATTTCATCAAACCCTCTACATTTATACCAGGTCAGAAAAAAAAATTATCCTTCAATTGCATGAAAACAAATTGTTTCAATTCAACCAAGAGTTTTCAGCTTAGTTGAATCAGCACCTTCTCAGAAAAAAAATGCGCGTTCAGAAAAGTTGTGACAAAGTACAAAGAGATGCAAAATAACAAAATGCCCTGCATCTGCAGCTATAAGGAGCCACCTTACTGTTAAGTGTGTAGATTTACTTTACCTCTAATAGTGAGAATTTACCTATTAATATGTAAACTACTACAACCTTATTCTATTATGGGTTTATACCACAAATAATTTGCTAACTAGTTATACTGTAGTGTACATATAGATACAATAATATATATATATGCACACAGAATACTATAGATGCTGATCACACATATTTATGAGCCATACAAATATATACCTAGATATAAAACTCTTGCATCAGTCATACTGAATGTGTTTCTGTTAAAGGAGTATAAATAAGCTAGCTATTGGTAGCAAAGGATGGTACCTTGAAAGCAGAGGTACTATAAAGCAAGAATATGGTCTCAAAACAGAAGTTCACCCTCCTGTCCATTAATAGTCACTAAATATTGCTCAGTCTTGCTCAATACAGCAATTTTCCCACCACCCCCAATCCAGCAAGTGAACGTCATTCTCTCTCAGCACTTTCAAGGTTACTCTCTGCCCGAACCTGTGCTATCGTTTCCCACCATCGACAGAAATGATCTTGTCCTTCATGATCAGTGTGTAAATGTGTGTGCACTAGTAAATTACAACACTGCTCATTCGGACAGCGTCCTCCACAGAAGCGCTTTCCTGTCCAATAGAATTAATAGTAACATCATACAAACAAACACCCTGCCAGCTGGGATATAAAAGCTAAACTGCACACTGACTGCCTGAATACAAAAAGAAAAAACAAGGTAGGGAATAAACATGGAAATTTTACTCATAGATTTCTGAAAAGTTTATGAAAATCTTTTATAACCTGGTTGTCAACTGCATGGGCAGTGGTGATGAAGCTTCCTTGGGTGCCCTAGTATTAGGTACCCCCTACCCACACACCATTTCACGCACTGCAGGTTTGCTGGTGGTAGGGAGTGCCCCTAAGAAAGACAGGTTTTTTGGTCCTCTGCGTAGTCACAACATAGGCTTAAGTCATGTTCTCAGGCAGCTCTTAAACCCTGGCTGGAAGGTACGGGTGGAGGAAAGGAGCAGGGACTACGCTCATGGGAAATGCAAAATGAAGCATTTGCTGAGGTCCACTGAGGTCCACAAGAGCGTAACCACAAGACTTTCAACTTCTGCTGTAAAGATCGGTCACTTGGTTTGGTACCAGTACCCCAGAGGCCTTGGTAGATGATAGATCTGAGGATCCATAAGTATAGTCAGCAGCTGCTCTGTAGTTTAGGTCTGACTGTGCTGCTGATTGCATCAGAGCTCTAAAGTGATGGGAAAATGAAGTTAAAAGCTAGTGGGAAACTGTTTGATGTTAGCAGTGCTTCAGAGCCAAAGTCCCAATTGTAAATGAAATAAATCAGCAGTCTAAGAAGACAACAGGGTATTTTCTTCCATTTTGAGAGATCTCCATGCCTCTTGGATGTGCCATGCACTTTAACTACCAAATATACTATTTTGCCCTAACAACTATGGAACAAAAGATAAGCTTTAGAAAACTTATACTTGTGCCGAATGTCACAGTAAATGGGACTCAGAACTGCAGTGGGGTGGTGAAGGCACAGCAGCTAAAAGTCTCCACTGCAGCAAACAGCTTGATGATAATTAAGGAAAAAAGTGAAGCCCATCAAAATGTACTGGAGAAAGGGAATCAAGATGGAACAGCAGCTTGAGAAATCATGAAACATAAATAAGCCATGGGACAAGCTTGTGCGCATTTGGGTGCTAGTCTTGAATACCCCTCTCTCCATTCCCACTGATATCAAAAGATATTGTAAATGTTAAAGCTGTAAAAACTGCACTCTCAACCTGTGGCCCAGCACTTCCAGTCACCTCTACAGCCACAGCAACAGCTACTGGCCAAGGGGATGCTGCCTAATGGGATAAGAAGAGCAGGACAGGGTGAAGGAGGCAGCAGCTTCCAGGGACCTTTTGTTTTCAGAGAATATGCCAGCACCAACTTGCATGGAAGACTCTAGGACAGCAGGCAATCACTCTGCAAGTGATTATATCTTGTTCCAATTAACAGATGAAATAAAGTAGGAAATTCATCATACAGAATAAGACAAACAGTGAACCATTACACCTGATAGCCCCCAAGTTTATGGAAACTTCATAAACTGTTGCTTTGAGTTACTTGCTGAAGCTTGCACCTATATCCTTTCTTCATTAGTGTACAGCTCCCAGCTGAGTTAATTCCATGATGTTCCATTTATTCTCTGTAGTGTTTAAAAAAACTGAGGCATACTTAGGGGATGAAGTTCCTACTGATTTCGTTGATAACAGAAAAGGATAAACTCTTCATTTTGGTGTTTGGAAAAAAAGCATTGTTATATATTGGAAAATTCATATTACAGTGTGTTTTTTATCTCTTGTTATCAAAGTCAGTGTATGCATCTTGACAGTTTCTGTAACGGCGGCATAATCAAAGATTTTTTTACCTGGTTTTGGAATACAGAAGTGTAAACCAAAAAAAAAAAATCTTCAGGGTATTTTTTTTTGCTCTTCATTATTTTTTAAGGACAGATGTTTTCAACAGTGTAACTTCAACAATGTTAGTTAGAAGAAATAATAACCCTGCCTTGCAGCTGGCTTGCAATAGGAATGACATATTCTGATTTAATGTGCTTGTCCAGCTTGCATGGTTCTAGCTAATGAAGTAGAAAATAAACAATAATAATAAAAGCCTGAATGTAGAATATCAATCCTTCCAAGCAGCGTGGGAGAGGTGAAAGCATTTATTTATTTTAATGTCTACTTTACTGTTTGAAGGAAAATATATGATTTGCTCCTGGCTCTGAAGGAAAAAATATTGTACGTTGATAAGACCCTTGCCAGCAGAAAAACATTCCAATTGCACATTAACCTTAGGCCTGCAAAATATTAGTTAAAAAAAAAAAGATGTCATATTCTTCATGTGTGAAAAGAGCCCTGTTCTTCAAACTGAATCACATTGATTTTCACAGATGGGTCAATATTTTATCTTGATTTGCCATACTTAGCTTTCACACAATGAAAACAGGTAAAATAGAAAATCTTTTAATTGTCACAGATTCTGTGTGAAGCTACAATGGCTGCATGTCACCTTGATAAGCAGCTTATCCAGTACAAGAGAGCTGTGTTCACAAATTAACGTAAATTATGTGAAAGCACCCAGGAGTGGAACATGGGGCTATTATTCACTGAAAAGAGTGACTCACAGTATTGCCACTGGAGTAGAGCATAGAACCACGTTCTTCAAAATCCCTGCTTTGGATTCATTTCACAAACTATTGCAATTCCATTTTCTAATGAAAGTAGCCTTGGTCTTCAATTCATTGGTCTCACTGTATTAAAAATTTATCAAACACAATTTGAATTAATATTTTATTCTCTTTTGTTCCCTCTGGCCTTTCCTTTCTGGAGGTAGCTGCACCCAGGCACTGCACTCAGGCACTGGGCTGCGGGATCACCATGCTATATGAAAGCAGATCTCCTGCCTGTGGAAAGGGCCCCACATCCATTTTATATTTCTGTGGCAGGAAACACACAAATTTGTGCCGATGTCGTTTTGCCTGGGGGTTACAGTCAGTCCTGGGCTCCCTGTCCTGGGGAACACACCACCCAGCTCATGAGGCTTCTTACATGCTTTAGGGCTAGACCCTTTGACTCTTAACGCACAACGAAAATGACTCTGGAGGAGTTTTATCTCTAGACAAGCTCAGCTTGGAGCTTCCTATTGTTGCACAGGGTTTTACCCACTGACCACAGAGCTCCAATTTTATCCAACATAACTGGGATACTGGAAGAGCTCTTCCAAGCACCAGCCTTCCAGAAATGGCCAAACATGTCACCCAGGAGCTAAATGAAGCAAGGGTTTAATACGTTACTAATTCCATGTGGCAATTCTCATTTTTTGAGTATCATTCTGCTTTTTTCCCCAGAACTACAGAAACAACTGGGAAACACTCTGATCCCAGTAAAGTCATGTTTTACAGACATTTTGGTTTTTGTGTTCTAGTTGTCACTTATTACAATAGAAATGACATGGAGTTTCAGATATGCACACAGTGCTCAGAAGCTGCACACAGTTCTCTTCCTCCTCTGTTTAGAAATTTGCTAACAACTGGAAAAATACTGCCTTTCTTTCAAATTGAAGGTAGAATTTAACTGCAAATGAAACAGTTTGCTAAGCATGATTTATCATGATCTTATAAGAAACAACTAGTTCTAAATTTCCATGTTCTAGTAAAAATTTAAAGATTACCCACCCTTTTATCTTCTCTCCTCAGTAAGAAGCACCTTCACTTTGCTCTCAGTTTTGAATACTTCTACTTTTATTTTAGGCTTCAGCTCCAGACAGCCCACATCCTCTTCATGGAGTGGCTATAGATCAGCCTTTATCTCATTTTTTTGCTCCCTAGACTAGACCTTGTCTCTGTTCCAGGACTTGACGTGTTGAGTCTGGGTCAAGAGCCTTTCTTTTTTGTTAACTCTTTTCAACTGCATATTGCCTTTGTGCCTCCTAAGTCTCCCATTTAGCCAACCTTTTTAAATTTTGTGTTAACATATTTAATTTTCACTTTATATGATTAAGCCACAGTGAGACAGAGATTTCACAAAATAAAAAGCTGAAGTGCATATCTCTGGGAAAAAGAAAAAATGTTGAAAGATGGTATGGTCTCTATTTAAGTTATTTGCCATTTTTAAAATGATTTTTCCTCTGCGGCAAAAATTTCACCCACTCTTGTATTCCAGCCCACAGCCACTGTGAATAGTTTTGAGCACCCACACACACGTTCAACTTCCACAGGTCTAATCACAGAGTCCTTTTCACAGAGTGATTCTCAGATCATTCAAGATGGGAAAAAAGAAAAAAAAATATAGTTGATTCAAAGTGTGGGAAATTTCCAGGTGGTTCTGCAAAAGTCAGGCTCGACCATGATATGAGTACTGTCACAGGAATATGCCAGGTATACCTGCTTCCCTGGCATCAGCTGCTGGGTCTTTCCAGTCTTTCATCTTTGTGAGCAAATTCCCTGTGATATTGCTCTGAAATAAACAGCAAAGGATCTGACTAGTTATTTCATTTTTATACCCTAAACTGTTTTATCATTTTACCAATGAGTGTAATTACAAATTGGCTCAGAAAGTAATAGCTATCACTCTCTTGCACAGTGGGAGGAGAAACGAAAGATAAGATCGTTTTCCTCCTCTCTATCTTTTTAATAACCATAAAAAAAAAAAGCACCTCTGAAATTAGTTGAATGAATCTTGGCACTTCTTTCTTGACTGAGATCATAATTTCATGATTAATTATTCTGTATCTAAACTCTCTTCGGTCACAGTTTTCATGGAGTTTTATTACTTTTGTAATACTCCTTGTTATCAAAAGTCTTGGTTTCTGTTTACCAGGGCAGTTATGCACACACTCAGGACAATACCTTGACTTGACTTTGTACTATGTAGTTTCAGAGTTTCTTTTATGTGTAGCAGATAGCAGGTCAGGTTACATATTTGTTCTAACTGTGTTATAGTTGTTGAGCAGCATTAGTAAAAGAACAGATGAACGTTTGTTTCTCTTAAGGGTACAGTTAACTTAAAATTAAAATCTGAGAAATGAGTTTGTGAAGCATCTGTCTCTTCTCTTTGTCTGTCACAGTGCCAGCTGGGCTTTGCCATTCTTTACAATACATTCTTCTTTGTTATGGTGAGACACAAATTGCAAATTTCTACAAAATGTAATGAAAACATAATCTGAAAACCTGAAAGTATTTTTTTCCTTTTAATGTCTTTCAGTTAGGTGCTATTTGTAATAAAAATTGTGTTTTAAAGGAAAGGCTACTAAACCTGTTAAGCTGTGGGTCTCTAAAACATTGCATAGAGAAACTTATATTTTCACATAAGTACTAATGAATCAATGTCAAAGCACACATCATACAACAGTCAACAACATAAACACTCTTGGCCCTAAAATTGTTTAAGTTTTGAATTCAAGTTCAACGAACAAAAATTAAAACCTAAAAAGTCTGGTCATTCTCCCCATGACTCATTCAGATGTATTTATTTCCTTGGCATGACTATTTACAGTAGCATTTCAGTGGGAAAAAGCACAATTACGGAAGACAGTTCTACCAAGTAGCTGGGACATGATCTTGTCCTTGAGTGTTGCTCAGGAATGGATACACTGATTTCAGGTGGACTAGTGTCTCAAGAGTGAACATCTATGAGGCCAAAGTCCTGCATGGCCACAGGCACTCTTGGACCGTCAAGTGGATTTGCTGCAGCTGCTGTCCTGCAGGGTGTTTTTGCACTTTACAAATAGCACCAAAAAATTTTCACTGGATGGTATCCTCCCCCACCAGGGAAGCATGAGCCAATTCTCATTTATCCTTAACTTCAGCGGAAGCTGAGGGCACTCCGTGCACTGCAGGTTCAGTGTTTAATCAGCTTGTATCATGAGTCACAAGAGAAGATGTTTATCAACACCTGACAGCGTCCCTACCCTGTGCATGCTCCTCCATGCATTTGTCTAAGAGCTCCTTGGTCACTCATCAGGCACCAGCGGAGTTTGTATTGACAACATAGTTATTTGAAATGATTCCTCCAAATAGAAATATTTCACAGCAAAGTTGTTAGCACTTGGGGTGAGGTTTTTTAGCACAATCAATGCATGGATACTACTTGAACCATTAAGTAGCTGTTCACTGAATAACAATAAATGGGTTCAAATCCAACACAGTAGCAGGGTGGAGCACAGAATTGAATTTGTGTATTTTCCCTTTAGATGAGGTTGCTAACCAGTAGGTACTTGGTTCCTCCATGGTAAGAAATGTTTTTACTTTTTGGAGCTAAATATATAAGAGTATAGACAAGTAGAATAGGAGATTTATTGAATTTTTTTTTTTTTTTGCATGGATGAGGTAGCCTTTGTCCATCCAATCTCTACAGCAGAAAGCTGCTTCTCAAGTGAACTCTACAAAGAAATATATTGCATTGCTAATACAACTCTGATGAAGACAGTACAAGAGTGATATATTAGCTTAGGAGTGCTGGACCTCTGAGCAGCACAAGCATCAGGTCATCCAGCAGACCAAACAGACTTGTGCTGAGATGCACTCATATGCTGCCTGAGGATGCACCTCCTTACTGTTCTCTGAACAAGATTTTTTATCCTCTATGTGCAAATACTAGCTTTTTAAAAATGTAACATGGATGGAAATTAAAGACTTTGAACTATCAGGAAGAAAAAGGTCTGGAGTAGCTCTACAGAGCAGTCCAGACCAAAACAAAATGAAGCAAACAAGCAAGGAAACCCTATACAAATAAACTAATATTAGGCTACTGAGCTTCATAAAGTTAACAAACCCTAGACCGCAGAACACAGAATTGGTCCTTTTGTTGTGTATATTGATATGTTTTGGCCTACTAGATTTACTGCCCTTTGAAACAAGAAAAATCCTAGTTATTTCTCAATATTATTCACTTTTATATTTCAATACTTTTCCTCTTTTTGTTATTTGCTATAGGCAATTAAGATGGACAAACGAATGTTGCAGCCATGAGATACAGGGGTAGTGCTACAAGTCAAGGTAATACAAGGAATGCAGGTTTTTTTAAAAAGCTGTCAAGCAAAATCATTCTTAGGAATGGGCGGAGGAGTACTTAAAAATAAAACTGAAACATTTCTCTGTGCCAAAGCTATACTGAAAAAAGGTTTTTTTGCCACTTTCTTCTCTCCCCCAGGTACACATGTGAGAGGGCCCAGCTGAAAATGAAATACTGGTGCCACGAGAAGACTTGTATGGACTTTTTTCATGTACAGTAAAATGTTCTCACTGCTTGAAGGTGTTTTTGCCAGATATGGCCCTACAGGAGAGCTTTCCAAGGCAGACACGAGTGAGCAGTTTCAGAGTCTGCAATATTTTCCTAACCAGAGAGTAACATGGGAAACCCCTACGTGCCCTGCCTGCACAGTGCAGCAAGAAGATGAAGAAAAAAAGCCTTGTGATTGGTACTATTCATGATCCTTGGGCAAGAGAAAAGGATATATATCAGGGAGCAGTGGGAAATCTATAAATTGTTCTGTGCATGACACACTTGTGTTCAGTGTTTAAGCATCACTAAGCTGCATGGTAGAACATAGCTGGATAGGAGTTTTGTTTCCATTCTGTAGAATATCTGGCTTGCAGGGTTGCTCTGCTAGTTCTTGTGAATAGGAATTTTTTCCCCACTTGTTCAAATTTCAGGGTCTTTTTTTTTTTTTCTTTCCTTCATGGACACACAGATGGACATATAATTCTTGAAAGGTAACTGAGGAACCTGAGGTGAGAAAAATACAGTTGATGACTTTTGGATCTCTTCCATTATTTTATCAAAGGAAAAACTCACTCAGCCAGAAAGGGAACTGATAAACCTTTGAACATGCTTAATTCATTCAGCTCATCAAAAGGCGAGGAGATGCACACACAGCCCCATTCATCCCAGGGTCCTCTCTGTACATTAATTAGAGATTTAGTCACCCTTTTAGGAGCTCTCAGAACATTCTTTCATTTTGGACAGTGCCTCATTCACCTGCTCCCGAAGTACATTATTCCAGTAACATCAATCTAGGAGGCCATGAGCCCTGCATACTCGATCATTTCCAATTAAAACATCAACATCTACATTGTATGGGAAGTAAAAATACTAGAAGACTACGGAGACCAAGTTTAGCTATCAGAGGTGAACGTAACCTAATTTAAATGTGATGAAATTCAGCTGTTTGTCCTAATTTTCATGCATTGAGCATTATCTCAAGAATACTGATAAGGACTGGGCAAACACTTGAGAGCAGCTGGCAGGCAACATGGTTGCTGTGTTGTACCACATAATAAATTCACTCTCAAATGGAAAGCTAGATTTATAAAACTGAGAGATAAGGGTAAGCTATCTGAGTCTCTAGCTCGTTCAGGTGAGAAAGGGAGAATACCAGTATCCCGGCTTCAAAATCACAGATTCCTTCTTCTGCCTCTGCCAACCTGTTCTGGCTTTATATTGAAATAAACTCAATGCTGTTTATCACTTTGGAGGAAAGGGTTGCTCTAAGACAGGTGTTGGGAGGAAAATAGGGACTTGGGGTATTATTCGTGTGCATTTTGCTTTTTAATGGGGCCAAGAGAGGAAAGCATCACTCCTTTTATCAGGTCATAAGTAACAAAGACATTGCTAGTTCCACCTATTGGTAGAAAAGTAAAAAATATTTTACTTACTTTCTAAAGAAAAGAATCCAAAGACTTTCTAGTGCCATCTATGAGTGAATACAGAGAACTGCCAGTATTCCTGCCCTTGTTTTATTCATACTCAAAAAGCTGCAATACAGACGTGAATGTTGCTCACCTTGCCTTCTCTATGGTCACACAAGACCTTTGTGATCTTATTGCAGCTATTTAATACATGCAATTAAATCCAATCAGACCTAGGGAAGCTTTTAAACTCATCCCCACTGCACGAGGCACCAGCCAAAACCAGTGACATTCAGTCTGCCATTGTAACACCAAATCCTTAAAGAGAAGCCCAAAGGTGTCTGGGCTCAAGTCTCTAAACTTCCTAAATCACAGTTATCCAGGATCAAAGTCTGTGTTTGACTCAGAGGACATTGAGTAGGAATACCTGCCTACCACTCCTTCTGTTGTTCAGGTTTTTGGAAACACAAGCTAATGCAAGATCAGCTGAAAATGGTAAGAGCAGCTGCAAAATCCAGTTGGTGTCCTTCATTCACCCCTAAAAAAAGACAAGGAAAATCTACCTGGAATTTGCCCCTGGGTCTTTCTGGGAAGCAATTTAAAATCTCAGAATGATAATTATCTTTTTGTAATATGCTATAGGTTAAATTAAAAATACTATTGAAAACACACCATTAGAGACTGTCAGAAGAAGGGATGTGGGAAATCACATACTTTAATGGTTCCTTTTTGAAGATTCCCAAATGTACTAATTTCAAAGCGTGCAATTTACTCCTAGGAGAGATTCCTTTTTCATTTCTTCTCATCCCTATCTCATCCTTTTTCCTATTTTTCTCTCCGAAGAGGACAGCAGCAAAGGAGCAGCAGCAGTTCAGAAAATAAAGACTGGTTACATTGGATTTCAGTAGCAAAAAATATTAAGAAAAGGACTACAAAATATCTGACAAACATATTATCTCACCCCGGGGAAAAAGATGAGAGCTCACATTAAGGCAATATTCATTTATAGAATCTTCTCAACACAAATTTGCAGCAAGAATATATTATAAATTTTGTCATAAAAAGTGAAATACCAAAAAAATATTTCCTGGGTTTTAGTCCTACTACTGTAAGAAAACACCAAATAAACAAACTAAAACATCAATTTCTCCAAGAAGCTCTTTGTGGCAAAGTTTTCAAAGCAACCCCGCCCAGCATTAAGAGGTGTGAATGTGTAAGCTCCTTGGAGCAAGGGATCTGTGGAACCTCCACCTCTGGAGTTGCTGCGGGACAGGTGAGAGAATGATGTTCACCAGTGGTCCTTGCACAGCTCAGGGTTGGATGCCCAGCAGCCTGCAGGTGAGAGTGTGTCCTTTCAGCATGGTGAGGTGGCTCCTAAGGTGTACTGGCCAGGCATATTGGGAACATGTCTCCAGATGTCCAGCAAGGTCGGGTGCACGACCATGTTAGATCTAGAAGTATTTCCTAGGCTGACTGCAATGCCACACAGGGATGTGTGTTGTTCTGGCTATTAAAGATCTGGCTGGGAATAAAAGTGACCCTGCAATACACAGATGTCATTGCTCTCAAGCAGCAGAGCCCCTTATTAAGCACAGCATATTACATTAACTCAGCTTTACTGTTTCCTTTGGGTTCTCTGCAGGGATATTGTTGCAGCAGTACAAACAATGTGTGTATTTTCACTACAAGGTTTCCTGTACATATTCGTCCAAATCTAACAATAACAATCACCTGGGCCAAATGAGAACCTGGGTTTTCATACACTGTGAAGAGATGTACACAGGAGTAAAAATCGTAACATCTGCTCTGACTACAAAATTATTTTTAGTTTTAGGACAGGGTTCAAAGAAAAACATTGTGGATTATCACATTGTTTCTATGCTAAGCAGTAAAGAATGTGTATTATTTGTGTAATAAATAACAGAGGGCCAGGAAGGAATGTCACAAAGAGGATCAGGGGACTGGAACACTTCCCATACAAGGATCAGCCAAGAGAGTTGGGCTTGTTCAGCCCAAGGAAGAGGAGGCCCAGGGGAGACCTTGTAGCAGCCTTCTAGTACTTAAAGGGAGACTACAGGAAAGCTGGGAAGGGGCTCTTTATCAGGGAGTACAGTAATAAGACAAAGAGTAAGAGTTTTAAGCTGAAATAAGGAAGATTTAGATTAGATATTAGGAAGACTTTTTTTTTCCTGTGAGTATGGTGAGGCACTGGAACAGCTTGCCCAAAGAAGTTGTGGGTGCCACATCCCTGGAGTTTTCTAGGCCAGGTGGGATGAGGCTTTGAGCAACATTATGGAGTGGAAGGTGTTCCTACCCCTGGCAGGGGTATTGGAACTGGAAAATCTTTAAGGTTCCTTCCAACTCAAACCAGTCTGTGATTCAATCCATTATTCTATTGTGCTGTTTTCATTCGCTGGGGCTTTGCAGTCTCTTGACACCAGGTTCATGATAAAAATACAGCTAAACACAGACTACCAGAGGAGCACTTAACCCAAAAATTACATCCAGAAACTGAGAATCCCAGCAATGTACATAATAGTGCATTTCTCATCATTAGGAGGCATCAGTTGAAAGTGTAAAGGAAATAGAAGATGGCATTACATTCACTGTGTTTTCACCTAAATCTTAGCTCTGAGTAAGAATATTTTCTGTTAATTTTAAGACACCACCTGATTTATAAGACTTAAATGGATTAGAGAATGCTTTCTAGAACCAAGTACAAAGGAAGGATAAAAATCTAATAGTGGCATTTTCATTATAATACATTTTAGTTCAGAGAAAATGGATATATAAAAACATAAAAAGATACGCATTTGGTTTCTAGTAGCCAGATGTCAACAAATGACTAAGAAAGGCATTAAACGTTAAAGTCCTGGACTGAGACCCGTTTTTCAAAGCAGGTGTAACACATTGAGTAAGGGGCTGTGTCTCATTTAGCCTAGAGAACAGGAGGCTGAGAGGAGACCTCATTACTCTCTACAGCTAAAGGAGGTTGTGGAGAGGAGGGAGCTGGGCTCTTCTCCCAAGTGACAGGGGACAGGACAGGAGGGAATGGCCTCAAACTCCGCCAGGGGAGATTTAGGCTAGAGATTAGGAGGAGGTTTTTCATGGAAAGGGTCATTGGGCATTGGAATAGGCTGCCCAGGGAGGTGGTTGATTCACCTTCCCTGGAGGTGTTTAAGGCACAGGTGGATGAGGTCCTGAGGGACTTGGTTTAGTGTTTGATAGGAACGGTTGGACTCAATGATCCGATGGGTCCCTTCCAACCTGGTTGTTCTATGATTCTATGATTCTATAATTCATAAGGGTTAGTACTATGTCATGGCATTGTGAAACACACCCTAAGCTGTTGTCTTGTTATGATCTTTCCCGTGTTCCCATGATCCTTCTGCATTGTATATTGAGAGCATGTATTCCCAGATGTTGGCCAAAGAGGACAAGCCTTTTTCCATCTTACAGAAGATCAGTTGGGAAAGTATTCAGGCGCCTCCATTTTCAGGCCTTATGCACAAGCACTAAGGTAAAAAGCGCTTCTAACAAATTCAAGTGTTAGTAATTAAAATATAAGTGCAGACTGATATTTTCCATGGACATAGACATAACTGTATGCCTTGTGTATTTCTAAGCCATATGTTACCAGACAGAAAACTTTTCAATTTCTTTACCCATGGTTTGTCTATTTTTGCACATGTCAAAAAATTCTTTGTAGATACACCATGAGAAGCAAAGGCACCACTGCTTGAAAATTTATCACAGGATGTGTTACCACAATTTCAGCACATTTCCAAGCAGTAATGATAAGTAGGTTTTAACCAAAGTCCTCTCTCTGACCTGGTTGCCTGAGGAATTACATCCTCTTCAGTAAGATAACACCATGGAAAGGACAAAACGTGGTGTTTAAGCTGCAAAAGAACAGAAAGAGTTTCAATATTCTATTCCGCATTATTAGGCATATTTCTATTTTCCTAAAGGTTGTTAAGTCTTTCCTGGTTTCATTGGAGGGTTTTGGTTTGGGGTTTTATTTGCCTGTTTTGTTTTGGTGTTGTGGGTTTTTAAAATTTATTTATTTTTAGGAGAAGCAGAAAGGATGCACCTAGGTATCAGAGGAAATTTGACTATGTAAAAATTCCCTGGTTACAGTTTACTTAATGTTATTCATGTCTATGTTCAGATTTCATAAATAAAACCACTGAAAAAATATTTGATTAGATGAAAGGAAAAAAAATCCCCACAACCGTATTTGAAAAGAAGCCAGGAGGGATGTTTTGGAATTACATTCCCAGGCTACAGCTACCATGCACATTTCTGTGTGAGCCAGTCCTAGAAGACGTCCTTTTGATTTTGCATGTGAAAATAGTGAGTTGAGGGAAGGAAGTTTCAATTAACTGGAAAGCAGAAGGACAATTTTCTAGAATTTTTTTGAAAGTTATGAAAAAGGATCATTTTTTTTCTCTTATTTTTTTACTAGAAGTTGGCAACATCAGTATGGAAATATAACAAAATTGACCAGAAATACAAACCTCAGCTCAAATACAGCAAATCAATTAAATTCAGTTAAATTTAAAACTCAGTTAAATTTAAACTCAGTTAAATTCAGAGCAAATCAAGTGAATGCCTTTTGTAAAAAATTAGGGGAGCAGGGGAAGGATACAAATTAGTTAAAACAGTTTGTCTTGGTTTTCTCGATAAAACATTTTGATTTTGTCCTTCATATGTTCATCTGCACATAGCTTCTTTTTTTAAACGTAAATTGTGAAAATGGGTCCACGTAATACTGTGAAAGCCCTAAAACGTCACAGCTTTCATACAAAAGGCCTGCTTTGAACATAAACCAGGGTTTTTTTCACCCCTTAATTTTAAAGTAAAAAAAACCAAACCAAACTAAAACAACACCAGACAAAAAAAAGAAGAAATTGCAAGAGAAATATTTTCCTTTCCAATTTTTCAGCTATCAATTCTACACACACACACATCCAAGCTCCTTGCTGAGCTCCACATACGACCTTTCATTTTCTGAAAAAAAGGGAAATAAGATGAGAAATTGAAAGTGCATGGAAAATAAGCCTGCTTATTTGACTAATGAAACATTCACATTCAAAATCCTGGAATTGATCAGTGTATCAATTTGTTCCTGGCATTGAGGTTAATATCCGAAACAATGGTTCCTCCCCCACCTGCTCCCAATTCAAATGTAGCATGTGTCATACCTCTGCACACGTCCTTCTCCTGCTGGGGCTGAAAACGATGAGCAACAGTAGTCTTATGAGTCAGTGCCTTCCCTGGAAAGCCTTCAACCACACCATTATAAAGGTAGTAGTTTTGTTAATTCAGCCTCCCGAGTATTTGCCTTCAGCCACAAATGATGATAGAATGAGTTATTCCTTTCATATTTTAGGAAATCCATCTTTTGGATCATCTTGGAGTCGATTTTTGGGGGGAGTTTGACCAGTCTGGTATTCACCAAGACTGATTTTCCCCTGGTTTTACATCCTTACTTACACAGCTGGTTTGGCTCACTCTTCTTGTGCAGCGAAGAGTAATTCAGCTGCCTGCTGTTATTCACATGGGTAGATTTGTATTTATAACCTGGTAAATCGCTGGTGCCTGGGCAAAGAACACATTATTTCTGCTTTATTCCAAGTATTTCCATGGCACAATGCAGTGTGCTTGGCTGAGATACAGCAGTAGGATACTCACAAAAGTACAGATTGCAGGCCAGACTAAGCTACCCCTCTGTGCTGTCTTCATGACTTCTACCATGCAGGTCTTCGGATGCTAAAGGTCCCTAACCACACCTATGAACTAGCTCATCTGGCAGAAATAGAAGAAAAATATAAATCTGAATGCTCTTGTTATATTCACCAGTATTAAAGGAGTTAATATTACTTTGTACTAATTGCAAAATATGTGTAACTGATGACACATAGCAGCTGCTTTAGAGGAACAATGGATATGCCCCCTCCTTATTTATGAAGAAGCTCTGTGCTTTAAGATGCTCATCCAGTAAGACAGGACTCCAAAGACGTCAATGCTCATCATGTTTTAAGATGTTAGATATTTGGGTGGTAGCTGACAACTTTATTTTAACTTCAGCTGTCAACATTTGTTAATTCTAGTGTTAAGAAACATTACTTCACATGGATTCCTTGGTTATAGCACCATTTTGTGCTACTTGTGTTCTCAAGCAATTCTCAAGATACACTTTGTATTTAAAAGGCTTTTCTATACATCTAAGGGCTAGAAGTGTGTTCCTCAAAAGAGGTTTGATCTATTCCCATGGCTCCTGCAGCTGAAAGAGCAGAACCAGCAGCAAACAGCTACATCCGTCTCAACTTGTATAATATTAGAAGTTTGATAGTTACTTTCTCTCTGCAAACTTATTCCAAAAAGTTAGACAGAAGTGTACAGGAAATAAGTATTTGTATTGCTAGCAAAGCACATAGAAGTTGGAGTTGGCTCTGTCTGACATAAATATCATCTCCAAGGGCTACAAGAGCTGATTTTAAGAGACGTCTGGCACTCCAGCATCAGATATTAATGCTGGGATGACTATTTGGAGTCACCATCCTGAAGTGTTTCCTTTCCACACCCCATTTACAATGACAAACATACAGTAAATCCTTTCATTTCAACAGCTCCTGGCTTCAGCGTTGCTATCTCAGCAGGATATGAAGACAAGATAAAAAGGCCAGCAGTGACTTTGCCTGTAGATGGGTCAAAGGAATTTTTCATGGAAACAACATTCATTTTATCCCTGAGATGAAGTTCAATGACTGCAGCACTGCCAGGTCCCAAGCTATTACACACGTAAGTAAACAGCTCAGCAGTTAATATACAGCTGAGAAAATTGGGGGGGCTGGGGGACAGTAGTGTTTTTCTTTCCTTTTCCTTATTTTATATATGAATTTCAACTGTAAAAGGAATCAGGATTTTGCCTCTGCAGATATATGGCACAGGCTGGACCTCAGCTCCAAATACTTCTACTGTCGGTTATTCCTGTAATTTAATCCTCAGGAGGGAAGGCCAAAAGATGTAATATTTAGAATTTGTAAGATCTAGAATTTGTAAGACCTGCACCCCCTTTTCCCTGGACCATCCAGAAAAAGTAGGGTATGGCAATCAGCAATGCACTAAAGTAATGCAGAGCAACAAAGGACTGACCCAGCCTTTCACAATGCACTAAAAAGTAGTTCAAATAAGAGTTTAACATAAAAATCCATGTTTCAACAGACTTAAGTTTCAGAAAACAAGCTTGAGATTAGATAAGTGAATGATCCACTCTTGATAGGTGAGGCCTAAAAACTCAGAAGCTCAGGGGTTGAGCGCTTGCTGTAACTATGGCTCTGCTGTGCACATTCGACATAGAGACCAGGAGAGGAGGTGGCCAACTGAATTAACTGTCTATGAGCTGCCCTCACTGAATGGCCCAACAAAATGTGATATTTTATGGGTGGAATGACAGTGGTGCAGAGGGGTGAACAAGGTCTGCCTCCTGCCACCTTCCAGCAGGCAGCTCGTGGTGACTCTCTGAGCCTCAGAGTCCATGTAGCATCTGTGCCCAGGACCTCGTACCCAAAGCACAGCAAGGGCAGACTGGCTGCCAATTTCTGTCCCCTTTTTCCCCTCTGAGAACAGCTTACTGCATCAGAGGGAAACAGAGTTCATTTCTACCAGGCCAACCATGAGCAGTGAGGTGTAGAATTTGGAAAGGGTTTTCAAATCGGTGCTAAAGTGAAGGACAACCTCACCTGTTGTGCTGTCAGACATATGGATGCTATCTCTGAAAAGCCCGTCTGTAAAAGTGTCAGCCTATGTCAATGTCCTCGTTTCTCCATTTCACAACAGATCCACCATAAGAATGGCAACTATTTCAGGACATGTGCATGATTGAGTGTGCACATACATTGTTCTTCTGTCAAGTAAGGATATTTGCTTTATATTAACTACTTTGTAACAATAATTTGTACAGGACAAGCCTATTTGCACCATAAACAATGTGGGAACATGGAAGTAAAGTTGAAGCTCTCCTCTCACAGACATGGTGTCTGAAAAACTAATAAGCTATTTTTCCAGATAAGCAGAATAGAGCTCCTAAACTGGAGCGTTTTTCATCTGTAGAGACGTCTATGAATCACTGAAGTGGAGCTTTTTTACATATGTGTTCAAACACAGACATCAGAATTGGGAAATTCTGACCTGAATGCGCAGACACGTTGCCAGTGTTTTCCTCACATACTCAAAAGGACAAGAAAACTGCTCTTTATCAGTTTCTATGTGTACGTTGGAAGCATGGCTCTGTCAGTGAGACCAAAACCAAATGTTCCTTGTTTCAAACAGAATAGGTTATTTCTTAACTGTACTGCAGATACTTCTGTTACAATCCTTTGCCAGATTTTTTTGAGCATTCATAGCTAGGTCTCTATTAGAGATCTGTAGTAACTTGCACAGCTACTCATTAACCAATGTACACAGATCACTGTGTCTTGAGTCCCTGAAGAGGAAAAGAAGAAAGGAGGTAGCAGCTATTCTTGCAGCACAGTGGCTCAGCTGTATTTCTCTACATGCTGAGCATTTTCATTCACCACCATGGAGCATTCACACCTTTTCACACCTTTTTTGGCCCCTCACCACAAGAAGGATGTTGAGGCTCTGGAGCAAGTCCAGAGAAGAGCAATGAAGCTGGTGAGGGGGCTGGAGAACAAGTCTTAGGAGGGGCGACTGAGAGAGCTGGGGGTGTTTATCCTGGAGGAGAGGAGGCTGAGGGGAGACCTCATCGCTCTCTATAACAATCTGAAGGGAGGATGTAGGGAGGAGGGAGCTGGGCTCTTCTCCCAAGTGACAGGGGACAGGACGAGACGGAATGGCCTCAAGCTCTACCAGGGGAGTTTCAGGTTCGATAAAGGAAAAAATTCTTCACTGAAAGGGTCATTAGGCAATGGAACAGGCTGCCCAGGGAGGTGGTTGACTCGCCTTCCCTGGAAGTGTTTAAGGTGCAGGTGGGTGAGGTACTGAGGGGTATGGTTTAGAGATTAGTGGGAATGGTTGGACTCAATGATCCTGTGGGTCTCTTCCAAACTGGTGATTCTATGATTCTATGATTTTCCTTCCAAAGGTAGACCCCTGAAAAGCACTCTTTCGTAGTACATGCTCTCTGCAAACTTTCAGCGTGAGCTTTAGAGAGAGGATGTATGCCGCAAACCTAAGATGCATGGCCTTGAATACTTTGAAAGGAGAGATTTCTATGAGTGTCAAAACACAAACTGTTCAGCCATCAGTTGTTGACATCAAAACAAGAGCTTAGGTTTTACTAATCTAGCTCTTCTACCTGGAAAATGAAACACTAAAAAAACGTGGAGCCCACCAGCAACATGTAAAAAACAAATGAGCCAGTGTGGACACTTGGCAATAGCTCAAGGTAAATAGACGTAAACTTGTTTGAAGAGAAGTCTCTGGAAGGCAGGAAAAGAAAGAACCATTGCATCACAACAAGATGCTAAGTGCATGTACAGCAATGGGACTTGTCACAATCAGTGACATGTATCACCAATACAAAGTTGAGAGTAACAAAAACCATACCTAACACATAAAATGAGGCCCAAAGGGACATTTTCTCCTACCAAAAAAACCATACAGCTTTTGCTAAACAAAGAAATAATCCGATTCTATACATAAAACTTCATAGCTTAAGACAAACTGACACCTGCATGAAAGCAGGATCCCAAAGCGTTCCTTATTGGGCCAGGAGAGCTCATAGCTTTTTAATCAGCTCTTTGGCATCTGCAATATAGGTGAAGTCCTAGGCCATTTAAGAGTTAGAAAAATAACACAAGTACTTCTTAAGCTGGTTTTGAAATATTTAAGTGTTTTGCAAAACAGGAAAACCAGGCCCCAGGTACAAGAGTGTCACAGCAGCCTATCCACATCACACTCAAAAAATATTTAAATATTTTGGGTGGGATCGGGTTTCATGAGTATAGAGGATAATAGGGCATACCTTCATAGTTTGTTATTAACACCTAACGATGGCTTAAAACTGATGCTGTATTGTTCTCAATTAAATGTTATATGACCACATTTTTTAAAAAAATACACCAGAATACATCAAGCTCTATAAAAGTTTCTCCATTAGCTGAAATTAAGTTTAATTTCCAAGACTTGCTGCTGACATGAGGGTATCCTGGTTGCACTACATAGGGAACTGAACAAAGGTGGAAAACCAGACAACATGTTGTTAGATTAAAAATATGCATTTTGAACTGTTTGCAAATGCTGCTAGGTACTGAATTGAGTACATCAGTTCAGAAGAAACACCAGTGCATTTCAATGGACAATTTAGTGTCAATCTTTGGACAATCTGTCAGTAGCCAAGACCAAACAAAAAATCTAAAAGAAAACAAAATGTTACAGAATAAGATAGAGAAACATTCTACCGATATCTAGCTCATTGCACAAATTATGTTTACTCTCTTATAAGAAATATAGCTAAGGCAGAATTTGAAAGTAGCACTGGAGAGCTGTATGAGTCCCACGAGATTTTGTTATGATGTAGAACATCTTTATAAAAGGTCCACCACAGTAGCTATTATATGTGGCTTTAAGTGTTGATGATATAGAAGAATGGCCTTGTTTGGGAAGGGTAGCTGTAAGCTCACAACACCAGATTTTTAAAGAAATCAAACTATACAAGTAGCTGCAGCATGCTTTATGCTTTCATCCAGCAAAGCACTTCAGTGCAGTCCTCTCTGTCTACAGAGAAAAGCAGAGGACCAGTGCTACCTCAGAAGTTTCTGCTGCTGAGCCCTGTTAGCCCCAGGAGGCCTGGGAGGGCACAGGATGCTGACAGAAGAGAAGTGGGAAAGGTACTTTTAGAGAGAAAATTACTTTGTTATATCTCACCCACAAAGGTAATGGCCATAGAAGAGGTTCATCCATCTGCCTGTGAGTTTCTGGTTTTTTAGGTCAAGGGAGATGCGACAAAGGCTTACAGAGAGGAATCCTCTTTAGGAGGGGTCCCATTTAGCATCTGCTCGACTGACCTGAAAAAATGATTCACATGATATTCACAGATGCTGATTAATTAGAAACTGGGGCAAAGAACTAATATGCAGGTGAAAGACCATAAAAAAATTAAGCTAAAAAAATTAACTAATGCTAGGATAAGACATTAGCATACAGTCAACACACATATATATGTAAGTGCATATCTGCTTCTAAACATGGCAGAGGAAACTGTTTTCTAAATGACTGTTTTTATAGACACCAGAATGGCTGAATGAAAAAAGCTTTTTCATCAAATGCAACCATGTAACATCTTTTAATGCTGTGGACAATGTTGTTGATCTAGATCTTTATTTCCACAAAGGTAATTTCAGACCAGATTCCTGATAAAGCTTTTTCTTCCTATGTTCTACTTTAGCCCCGGTGTATCTGTGTCGTGAAAGCAGTACGTGAAAGTGTTTCAGATAAATTTCAAATAGAAAAGGGTAGAAGTTCGAATGAGCACATTAAACCCCATTAAATTGTATCCAAGAAAACAGAACTTCAGTTTAAGGCTTGTCCTGAAGATGACATTGTGGTGAGAGGAAGGAGTGAAAGGCTATGACTAGTCCAGGTGAACAGCACTTGCAGTGATAGTCAGGGAGCTGGCTCTCTTTGCCAAACAAACTCACCAAATGCTTTCAAGTGCTTTCCCTCTGACTGGCTTCCAGATGGGAATGCTCAGCTGGATCTGATAGCAGGGGAATGGCAGTGGAGGCACAAGCACCTTCGCACCTTCTTGAGGCCAGCAAGAAAACAGTTTTCTTTGCAATTACTCTGACCTGTGAAAAAAAAGATTTTCATCTTTCACTTCTGAACATCAGGAGACAGAGCCACTCGCACTCAGCACAGGTCAAACTGCTAAATTACTGCTGGCTTTCCATCATTACCTTCTTTAGGAAAAATAACTCTGCTCCTTTTTATATACTGCTTAAAAAGTCCTTCCTTGACTCATGGGCCCTCATCCAGGGCTAAACCTATCCAGGACACCTGCAGCAGGGACACACTTTGTCATAGCACAGAGGCATCTGCTGTGTTGTGTTTTGCTGTCAGACAGACAGAGCATCCCTGTCTAGGTTCATGGGTACTCCAGGCAGACTTGGAGGAGGACTAGCAGTACCAGACTGTCTCAACAGTACATCTGAAGTAGGTATATGGTTTTCTAATGCAATTACGATGCATCAGCACCTCAGTAGGACACCAGACCAAGAGAGGGAAACTGGTGGATGAAATATGTGTTGAGCCCTTGAGATTTGAGAGACCTTACGATGAACCTCAAACCACTGCCTGCAAGTTTTACCTTCACAGCTGTCTAACTGGATGCCTACCCCTAGCCTCCACACAACCTCTCTGCTCTCAGGCTATCCTGGGTTCAGTCAGCAGCCGGCAGGCTTGTTTGTGAAGGCACAGGGATGAGGTGAAGAGAAGAGGTCACATGCAGACAGCAGGGAGAAGTATGAGCAACATTGATCTATGCCATGCACTCACTGGCCCCACATTTTATATACTCTGATACACAGTGCTGGGGAAGCCTGGGTAAACAGCAAATGTCTTGCAGATTTGACTGGAAGCAGATTTGTAGCTCCTGAATATTAAAGCTAAATATGTTTAAGGTTGCAAGAATTTCCATTTCCAGACAGATCAATCTGCAGAGAAGAGGCTCTCTAGGGGAAACAACAACCATCACACACACAAATTCAGAAGGGGTAGGACAAGTTGCTTCAAAAGATTTATTCGCTTTAACTGTGTCTGCTTGTAAACCCAGTCATGTATTCTAGGTGTTAGCATCCCCCTGTGACAAGCCATCTTCCCGTTTACATGGGGCAAATGAATTACTCAACCTAAGACTGAGCCAGAAACTCCTGGCAGCAACGCATGAGCTGAGGACCTCCTTCTTCCCTGTTCCTCACTGTGGGCTGCTCCTGTGATGCCCTTCCTGCAATGCAAGTCTAGTGTATAATAGGAGTTGTAGGAGGAGAAGACGTAACTGCAATTAACTGGTGACAAACCTAGCTGATACCTGCCCTCGTACCAAGGGCAGCAGATTAGATGGACTGTGAAGAAAATATTATTGATTTTACTGCACTCTATATTTCATGGTCTGTTGTAACACAGTCAGTCTTCTCTGCTTTGGAAGTTATAGGTCTTAGCCACTGTTTGAACTTTGTATGATCCTCAGAGATGCACAGCAACCCAGAAAAGTGTTGATTCCCTAACCCTTGTAGTTGATCCTGCCTTCAGCAGGGATGCTTATGATCCACGCATTGCATTTACACTACCATCCATCAACTAAATATCAAGTCTTGCAAGTCTACCTAATTAAAACTGAATGAATTGAGGGAAAAGGGATCAGCTTAAGCTGTTTTGATACAGAACGTCTGAAGTTCATCTGGAATCACACATCTGTATTATTATACTGGAATTCAGAATGCTGTGAATACAGCGTGTTGGGTGCCCCAGTAAAAACTCTTGATGGAATAAGTTGTGACTAATAGATGTTTAGGTAACTCTGAGATTGCAAAGTACAGATGCAGCTATTCATACAGAGACAAAACCAAAAGCTTATATCATATTTAGTATAGACCATGCCAGATAGCAGCTGTTTAGATGAATAGTTTTCCAGAAGAGCATCTGAAAAAGTTATTCTTTAAGAAGACCTGATGACACTTGTGTGTACCGGTCATGATCCAGAGTCTTGCTCAAGCTTTTAAAGCAGGTCACACAGTCAGAGACAAGGTCACTTGCCTGACACTGCCATTGGACTGGTCTGGGGGAAATCAGTCAGCATCTCTTTTCATTGTCCTAAAAAACAGTTAGTAGCCTAGCACATCCCACAGCATTAGGAAACTGAAGAGAAGTTACTCGGTCTTTCTAGTACCAAAATTCAGATTTAAAAATAAAAATAATTCAATTCTTTCTGAAGATTTACTAATGCAAACATTGTCCTAAGTAATGAAAAATGACTGGTCAAACATAACTTTGCTCTGCAAATATTAGTGTAACCTGGCAAAAGACAGAGCACAAAGAAAGACTGATCATTTTTTTGAGACCTTGCATTCTTGTGGAGCAAGAGACTTTGAATACTGTTTAACTTCAATTTCCTTGTAATTAAAACCGCTTTCAAATAAAACCCAGGACACATGCATCTTTACATCTGCAAATCTATATAAGTCATATATCCAAACCAGAAACACACGGGCCTGTGCTATTGTCTGAGTTGAGAGCCATTAAAAAAAGTGAATATAACAGTTGGCACAAGGGAAGTTTAATGAATTTTCCTCTGATGTGATATACCGTCAGCAGCAAAAAGACAAGCTTTAGCATGGCAGGGCTTCCCCCTGTTGCCAGTGAAAGTCCTCATGAGGTTCAACAGGACCAAGTGCAAGGTCCTGTTTTGCAGGATTGCACCTGGGTTGGGGCAATCCCTGTTCTCAGTACACTATGGGGAATGACGTGATTGAGAGCTGCCCTGCAGAAAAGGACTTGGGGGAGCTGGTCAGTGAGAAGCTTGACATGAGCCAACAATGTGCGCTTACAGCCCAGAAGACCAACTGTATCCTGGGCTGCATCAGGAGAAGTGTGGCCAGTAGGTTGAGGGAGGTGATTCCGCTCCTCTATTCCTCTCCTGTAAGATCTCATCTGGAGTACTGTGTCCAGTTCTGGAATCCTCAGTGTAAGAAGGATAAGGAACTGTTGAAAGGGGTCCAGAGGAAGGTTATGAAGGTGACCAGGGGCTGGAACATTTTCCCTATGAGGACAGGCTGAGAGAGTTGGGCTTGTTCAGCCTGAAGAAGAGAAGGCTCTGAGGAGATCTTGCAGATACTTTCCAGTACCTGAAAGAAGTCTACAGGAAAGCTGGAGCTTTCCTGGTGATACGAGTAAGGGGAACAGATATAAATTGGAGAAGGGCAGATTTAGACTAGACATTAGGAAGAACTCTTCACCATGAGAGTGGTGAGACACTGTCACACATTGCCAAGGGAACTTGTGGATGCCTCATCCCGGGAGGTGTTCAAGACCAAGTTGGATGGGGCCTTGGGTAACCTGATCTAGTGGGATGTCCCTGGAACTAGATGATCTTTAAGGTCCTTTCCAACCTGAACTATTTTATGATTCTATGATTCTACAATTCGATGATCTGATGATTCAATGAACTAGGTTTAGTCATCACTTTTGTCTTGGAATAACAACGTAACTCTCCCTTGCAGAGCAGCTATTATCTTGGGCTTTGGAAGAGGTGGAATCTGGTACAGGGTCTTACACAATACCCATGATTGTTTTCCTCTCTCTAAAAACAGTGTTAATCCATTCAAACTAGGTGCCCTAGTTGAGCTAGATCTTCTAAAGATATCTATAAGCCTCATATCCGATAGGGACCCCAGGGTGCCTGGGAACTTAGGCACCAGTGTGTCTTTTTCAATTCCTTTTCTCCTGCGTGGAGCAGGTTGGTGATAAGGCTACAGTCCGCTGTGGTCATTTCTTTACCTCATGACTGGTGTCATCACTAGGTGGCCCCGTTGAATTATCCATTTCATGTGACCAAGTTTTTATCTTCAAAAAAATATTGCAGTGTTAAGAATTGGGAATTTTTTTCTTTTTTCCTTTTATTTTTTTCTGTTGAGGAAAAACAAATGAGCCCACACCTTCCCATCTTATTCCCAGAAATTGTAAACAGAGCAAATTTAAGTGCTCAGTGCAAAAGAGAGGGAACAAAGAGTATATTTGTTCAGCTGGCATAACACAGCTGGAAATTACGTAGCCTAAAATGAAAGGAGAACAAGCCCCAAACAACAGAGGTCTGCTGTGGCATCATTTGCTTTACATGGGATGACCAAACAAGGGGTGGGTGTCTCCCACTTGCATCCAAGCCAGCAAATTCCCCAGTGACATCTGCTAATGTTCATGAAAGGGAATTCTTCCTGGGTACTACAGAAATGCTGATGTTTGCTCTTTGAGTAGCAATAAGGCAAAGAAGCCCAGCTTCTCAAAGCAGATCATTTGAGTTCTGAACATCTTGGCTAACAAAACCATAAAGGGTCTACCCAAGACCCACAATAAACCCCTGCACTTCCTTCAAGCCATTTGACTTCCAAAGTGCTGGGATTTACCTGGGCATTTTCTGGAAGGCTGTTACAAAGGCACAGGTAAGATGGTACTTTCAAGTGATTCTGAATCACAGAATCACAGAATCACAGAACAACCAGGTTGGAAGGGACCCATCGGATCTTCTAGTCCAACCATTCCTATCTAACACTAAACCAAGTCCCTCAAGACCTCATCCACCCGTGCCTTAAACACCTCCAGGGAAGGTGAATCAACCACCTCCCTGGGCAGCCTATTCCAATGCCCAATGACCCTCTGCGTGAAAAACTTCCTCCTAATCTCCAGCCTAAATCTACCCTGGCGGAAGACTTGGATCCACAAATAGACAAGGGCTACAAACAAGAATGTGAGATGCAGCGTGTTAGATTAGGCAGCCTCTAGGACCCCCTCCTTTCCTAAGAACACAGCTTCCAGACAAACCGAGCTTTTGATGAACCCATGATCACCTTTCCAATTAGATCTGGCTAGTTTACAGAGCTTTCTAGGGGTTATTTTCTTATTCTAGCTTTCCACTTGAGTAAGTGAAGCCATCGCATAACAAGTAGCAGGGACTGCAGCAGATATGCAAAACCTACTGTCTTAGAATCTTCTTTGCTTATTCATTGCTCCAAGGAAGGTCCTGCAATGACAGACGACAAGGCAATTTGTCACAACAAGAGGGATTTATAACTTAGCAACGTACAGGGGTTCAAGTGGCCCAACCAGCTCCTATCCTGGTGAGAGAGTTCCCTTCCGAGCACTACAGGAGTAACAGAATCAGCAGGTATGACTGACTGTAAGCTGAACTGTAGGGAAATGTGTCAATTTTCAGCCACTCTCCTTAAAGCTGAGCATACGGCCCCTGTTAAGTACCAAAATGATACATGCAGCAGAAATAGAGATTAAAGAATACTTTATGCAAGAAAATCTCCCAGAGATGTTTTCTCTGCCTACAACCCTTTCTCCAGCAGTGTCACCTCTCATCTCAGGAATAAATTACCCGCATATTTCTAGGCACTGAAGTACAAACATCTCTCCCAGCTCTGCCTTCTCCATAAAGCAGTTGTTTCTGAATACAGCCAGCTTCCATCAGCATCTCTCACCCTCCTTGCTTGCAGAAGCTGATTTGGATAGTGACTTTGTGTTTTCACCTTAGTTGTTCCCCGAGCTGTGGGGGAGGAAAGCATAAGGAAGAGAAAGTAAATGTAAGTGATGTCAAGAACCTGTCTTATATAAAATATTCAAATCTTATTGTGAATAATACATGGGAATAAAAACCGTTTACCCAGCTACGTCCAGGCCCAGCACACTGAGCAGAGGACTGTATCAGTCTGAGTAGTAGCATCTTCCAGAAGACTGAAGGAGGCAAAAAATTTTTCACCACTTCAGACAATTAACTAAGTTCTCCTTCACAAATCCAATAGCAGACACAGGCTACACAATCACACACACACAAATCTTTTATGCTTCTGCTCCACCAGCATAGGTGCCACTCTTACATGCAGCAAAACAACAGTTGAACATCAGAGGATTCAGAGCAGTCTCAGCTGGAGGTTAGGCTGTTCTGTGCTGCTCGTCATCAGGAACTACTCCCAGAATGACTAACTGAAGTTTACCTTTCTGCCCCCATTCTGCACTCCCATATGCCCCCTTCATCCTTGAGCTTCCCAGTGGCCATAGCAACATCCCCGATATTGCCTGGACTGCCAGCTCTTTCCTCCTTTTGAGTAGCCTCTGCTCTAGGAAACAATCCTCTTGAGTAGGGAATCTGTGCCCTTCACATTTACAGCCATTTTAATCTCTGACCATTCCACAGCAGGCTGGCTTCTGACATTTACCAGGTGCAATTGACCCAGTGTATCCCCCTTGCCTTTTCCTGCCTGTTGACAGTACTAATTGCTGCTGATTAGCTTCACAGCAGAGGAAGCAACCTCAAAACATGTATGCCTGTGCCTGCTGGCAGCATTTCTTAGGCCCCCTCTCATAGCCTTTTCCACTGGTCATCAAGGTGATGTTCCCATCTTTGCTGCAGGGCTCAGCTCTGTTGCACACTGGAGGTCTCTCCTCTCCTGATTCTTCTCTATCCAGAGGGCTGGCTGGACTAAACCCCAGTAAGTGTCTTAGAGCTATTGAATCAACCTGGGCACCATCTGTAGTCAGGAAGTTGGTATCCCACTTTACCAGGTGGGAAAACGCTTGGCTAAGCACATATTGTAACCTGGGTAGCTTGGGCATCTCTTTGTATGTGTGCCACACTGCTGTGGAAGCTGGTCATCTCCCTGCCTTTACAAGTTAAAGATCTTTCCTGTAGCATTATTCTAGTTTCAGGTACAAGTGGCACAGAGACTGAAAAATAAGGTGCCCCAAGGGATTTTGTGACACCCCCCGCAACACACTTGCTGCCTCAGGATGCACACAGAGCCCTGCTGCCTCAACATTGAGCAAACATCTAGAAAACACTCCTCAGAAATCATGGAGGTGAGCAACCAGGAGGGGAAGGGAAAGGGGGAAGGCTAGGGAACACGGAGACCATCCCATCCCCTATACAGACTCTAGGAAAACTCTCAGCACTTGTACAAAGCCAAGAACATGGGCCCCTGCTTGTGCATTGCTTAGCAGTTAATTCGGATAATAGCCTTGCCAGGCTGAAACTGCTGCTCTGGGTCATCTCTGTTCATTGCATTTACCTTTCAAATTGCTGTTTGCAGAAGTTTTCCAACAGGCTTTGCTTCCAATGCACTTATTACTGAGTTAAAAAAAAAAAAAAAAAGACCTCCTCGAAGGCATCCAGAAGTATACAGCTTGAAGAAAAGATTTTGTTTAATTTTTAAGCCCTTTGGTGCTTTCAGATCTAACTCACTCATTTATTCAAAGGGATAAAAATGTTACTTATTGCAGGCCAGCGTATTTCCAGATAGATCTAATCATCATTAGCCTTTCTGATTGCTAAGTAAACAACTTTCTCAAGTCTTGATCATAAATCTATGATATCGTTTGGAATTATTTTAGTTTTGCACATTAGCATCAGCTGCTGCAAGACATAAATACAATAAATTTGCTTTCTTATTGCTTGTCAGAATATTGTTCTTGTGCTACTTTAGTGTGCCAGGCTTAGATATTGCATTCCTCCCCTGGGGTCTAACAAACAAGAATTTCAAGAGGGCAGAAAATGAATTTCTAGCCCGAGGGAAAACATTTGATGAAAAAAAGTCACATTATTGATATTTTTCATGCAAAATGAACTGAAAGTAGGAATGAAAAAAATACTACTGGAGTAGTTTTAGCTCTAAGTGCCACTGAGGGCCTGATAAGAGATGCAGTTCATCATTTCTGAACTCAGTCTCTTCTGTACACTGGGACTCCCAGTCAGGCTTTTGCAAGGCACATCTCACTGGGTATGGGATAGGAGGGAGACTGTCAGTCACAATGGCGATGTCAGTCAAGGTAGGCTGTCTGGTAAAACCTAAAATATAATTCATAAAACATTGTGATGCTGGGATTGACTAAAATTCCACTGGTATTTTTATTGGACGTAGTCTTTTTCATAAAGGAAATTTCATTATTCCTGAGGACAGCAAACACTCTCCACAAGAACTAGATAAGCCCATCTTGTCCAAGAAAAATACCAGTGGAAAAAATTTAGGTTAGCTTTTGAAATACCCCGTTGTACGTTGAAAATCTTCCTCTTTTATCCAGAAGGAATTGATAGCAGACAGGCAGGGTGGGTCTCAAGGCTGAACGGCCAGTCAGTTTAAGTGTACAGATATGTTTCTCTGCTCATTGCTTTGTCGCCCGAAGAGGAAAAAGGTGTTATCAGTGCATTAAAGAGTTACTACATACACTGCTACATTCCCTCCTTAATCAGCAAACTGATGTTTAAAGAAAAAACGTCACACACAAAATCCAAGCAGGCCCAAAATGCTAAGAGTTCCTGGTGAAGCAGTGTGCAGCTGAGGTAACCAGTTTCTCCAGCTTGCTAATTACCTCGATCCACTTTCAAGGAAGGAGTTAGAATGTCACAATAACATACTTTAATTTTGCCAATCGATACTGTGAGCTGCAAAGCAAAACACAATAACCTTATTCAGATAGCTTTTAGGTTTTTATACCTAACTGCTGCAAACAGTTAGGAGGAAGTTTTTCACAGAAAGGGTCATTGGGCATTGGAATAGACTGCCCAGGGAGGTGGTTGATTCACCTTCCCTGGAGGTGTTTAAGGCACAGGTAGATGAGGTCCTAAGGGACATGGTTTAGTGTTTGATAGGAATGGTTGGACTCGATGATCCAATGGGTCTCTTCCAACCTGGTTGTTCTATGATTCTATGAAACTGAAGAGGTCAAATGATGAAAATATGGAAGAATCGTTGCTTTACTTCTCATCTCTGCTGGGCAACTTTCAGAACAGGCACAGTTATGAGTTAATTGCTCTGTTCTGATCACAGCAGCTCTCTTATGGTTCACAACTAGCTCTATTGCTAGTGCTCACATCCGTCAATTATTGGGCTTTCTCCTCTGTCTTCACCAACCAGTGGTAGATGTGCTCCAAGAACAAGAGTCTCCTCAGGAGTCGCCCAGTAAGCTAATGCTACAGCAGCATCAAGACTTGGGATGGCTGGAAGCTCTTTTTTGTTGTTGCTAAATATGGGCAGAGCCCTTCCTAGAACAAATTTGACCATGAAAATAAATCTCCATGAACTTAAAGGTTTTTAGCAAAACTTACTTTTTAAGAAAGAACTTCTTTTAAAAATAAAAACACTCTGTAGAAAACTTTCCTTTGAAACAAAAATAAAATTAAAAGGGAAAAAAGTCATCGGTTAGAAAGTAAATAGAATACCAGAAGCTTGTTAGGTTACCTGAGAGGACTAATGTGAAATAAGATTATAGCTATTTAGGAAGGACCAACAAGGAAAAAATAAAGTTTAGTGTATGAATTAATGATTTTATTTATTTTTATATTCTGTCTTTATTCTTGCACGGCACAAGGATAAACTTATAAGTCACCTATTAATAATGAAAATTAAGAAGCAATATGGGACACTCAAGAAGTCTGCTACAGGTCATGGCTAGGCTCAGAGAGTGCTGGTAAATGGCATTAACTCAGTGCTGGGTCCAACCCTGTTCAATGTCTTTACCAATGACCTGGATGAAGGCATCGAATGCACCCTTAGCAAGTTTACAGATGACGCTAAGCTGGGTGGAAGAGTGGATCTGATGGAGGGTCAGGAGATTCTGCAAAGGGATCTGAACAGGCTGGACCACTGGGCTGAGTCCAATGGCATGAGGTTTAACACGGCCAAATGCCGGGTCCTGCACTTGGGACACAACAACCCTGTGCAGAGCTACAGACTAGGAGAAGTCTGTCTAGAAAGCTGCCTGGAGGAGAAGGACCTGAGGGTGTTGGTTGACAGCCGACTGAACAAGAGCCAGAAGTGTGCCCAGGTGGCCAGGAGGCCCAATGGCGTCTTGGCTTGTGTCAGAGAGGGCATGACCAGCAGGTCCAGGGAGGTTATTGTCCCTCTGTACTCAGCACTTGTGAGACCGCTCCTTGAATCCTGTGTTCAGTTCTGGGCCCCTCACCACAAGAAGGATGTTGAGGCTCTGGAGCGAGTCCAGAGAAGAGCAACAGGGGTTAGAGGACAAGTCCTAAGAGGAGCAACTGAGGGAACTGGGGCTGTTTAGCCTTGAGAAGAGGAGGCTGAGGGGAGACCTCATTACTCTCTACAACTACCTGAAAGGAGGTTGTGGAGAGGAGGGTGCAGGCCTCCTCTCCCAAGTGACAGGGGACAGGACAAGAGGGAATTGTCTCAAGCTCTGCCAGGGGAGGTTCAGACTGGATATCAGGAAAAAAATTTTCACAGAAAGGGTCATTTGGCATTGGAACAGGCTGCCAAGGGAGGTGGTTGAGTCACCATCCCTGGAGGTGTTTAAAGGATGGGTAGACAAGGTACTTGGGGACATAGTTTAGTGACAGATAGGAATGGTTGGATTCAATGATCCAAGAGGTCTTTTCCAACCTGATGATTCTATGATTGAAAAAGGACCATTAGGAAGACAGTTTCTATTTTTTTTTTTTTACTCTTTTTCTAAGCTGTTAATTGCAGACTGTCCTAGCCTTTTCCTTCCCAACAGAAAGCTACGAAACACACAAGAGGCTCAAGAGCTTTCTGAGATATGATGGTAATGATTTTCTAGAAAAGTGAAGAGGACAGGGAGCATAGCAGGAGAGCACCTTGGCTCTGCCAGAATCATAGAATCATAGAACAACCAGGTTGGAAGGGACCCATCGGATCTTCTAGTCCAACCATTCCTATCTAACACTAAACCAAGTCCCTCAAGAATAGAATCATAGAAGCTGCACAACATTGTGAAACTTAAGAACAAGAAGAATAGGAGACAGGGCACGATATTCAGGAAAATTGTGATAGAAGACCATGAATTTATAAGGTTAAAATTAAAGGCCAAAGACACAGAACAGACCCATAGAACAGCAACATTAACAGCAAAGTATGTAAATTAACACATTAGCATGATCATGATGATTACTTTAAAGCGGGAAGGGAGCATCTGGTTCTGGGCATCAGAGCAATTAATGCAGTTTTGCTTTAGTATTCACTCAAAAGGATCCAGCTAAGACATGGATGAGCAGAAAACCTAGCGACCAGGGAAAGGCTAAAGGAGCTAAGACATTATCAGAAAAAGAACAAGTTAAAGAATAGTCTGGTAAGGTAGAATATATCTAAGCATATTTAACTGGCTAGACCTGAGGAAAAACACTCACTGTGTTCATTAGCCTGTGGGGGAATATGACAGAACTGCTACAAGTTTGTTGATCACATGCAGAAAGAATCGCACTGGATAGAGGGGAAAAAGATAAGCAAGATGTTAATATTTAAAAATTACTGAACTAGCCAGGGATAACGCAGCAAGTGGTTTCAATTTAAATTCCTAGGAAAGCACTAGAAAATAATTATCTAATTATATGTGAACTTGCAGTAAGCAACCAAGATAGAAAGAATCACCATCAACAACTCATTAAGAGCAATCATGTCAAACCAATCTAGTTTTGAACCCATTGCCATACCAGGACGTAAAATCTAAGAGAGGCTTAGGTTTGGGGAGGGTTTTATGTATGTGATTTTTTTCCCTCTGTTGTTGTGGTTTTGAGGTGGGTATTTTTGTTACACATTCAGCTATGTTTGGAAAGGAGAAATAATCAGAAAAGGACTGATCTCAAGGGTGCTCAAAAATACAGGAGTTTAATAACGTGCCATGAAATGGTATCTCTTTAATGTTTATTTCTTTATTTTACACTTATTGTTTTGTATCTTTGGCTATCAGGACCACACAATCTGGCTCCCCACTGTGACACTAGCCCCACAAAGTATTCTAAGCCACACAGTAAGAGTAAGATTTACACATCACCCTGGGGTTCAGAAACACCAGATGAATGTAAATATACTTTTCTTCATGCACATGAAAGCACACTGCAATGGCATCCAGAGCTGTTTTAAAAATAATTATCTGCATTAGTCATGGGGTTGAGCGAGGAACACTGTCATAAAGGCAGAGTTGTCAGCCTCCATCTACACACAGTGGAGTGTGGGGAGGTGCAGGCAGAGATCTCATCTATTAAACCAGTTGATAAATACCTTACACCACTCAGCAGGAAAAATTAAGCTGTGAACTATAAAACCTATGTGAATTATCTTCTAATTTTATTAGGCAGGAGCTTACAGTACAATGCTACAGACAAGGCAGTAAAGCTTAGGTTGCAGCTCCCAAGAAGTCAGACTCTGCTGCACAACTAGCAAGGGAATTCAGTGCCTACTGTTGATAATGTCTTCAAGGGACATCTGCAATTTGTTTTGCGCAAAAAAAATTGTTCACAAGCTGTTGGACAAGAATACTCTACCTCCTCCTCCAAGTTTTGCCAGATCTTCCTTCTTGTAGATTAAAATTTTTTTAGCTAAAAGTACATCTCCACCACAAATGAAGATCTGCAACAAAAAATACTTTTATCAAGATATTCATTATGATTATTGAAAAAGCTTCTTAATAGAAACCATGCTCAAGCAACTGGCCTTTGATACTCCTTCTAAAGGAAAATCATTAGCACAACTGAAATCTCATGGGACACATAAAATATGCCCCAAACCTCAACACATGGCCATAAATTCAGGGGGTCACTACAGATCACAAATGATCCTGGAGCGATTTACCCTCAGTGGCTCTTTTTCACTTTCTTTAAATCAGCCCCTAATGGAGATGAGGGTCTGCAAAAGCAGGGGCACAGTACAGGAGCCCCTGGGGCAGGGACCAACTGGTCACTGTGCCAGAGCCTCATGAAAAGCTTCTGGAGTGGTGCAGCTGCCTGAGAAGGGACACATGGGCCCAGGAAATAGGAAAGTTCAGGTGAGAGGCAAAAGGCCAAGAAGCATCGGAGGAGAAACCTGGTGAGTGGCTGCAGGTTGTTCACTGTGAGGGTAAGGGCTGGGAAAGGCAGGTTGCAGTACCATGCTGGGCAAGCAAAGTGCAAGGGGCAGGAGATCCAAGCTGGGGTCTTGGTTGCAGTAAGTGTAGGGACATAACAGAGGAACATAAGAATGCCTAGCAGTTGTGGACCATGGTCCAGAAATCTGGCTGCCCACAAGTTAGCAAGACATAAAAAGTAATCAGTTAGTTTCTTCTTCTCTTAACCACCCCCATCAAGTTACCTTGGCCCACTGCACCAGATTCTCCTCATCTAAATAAATCAAACAACTGACAACCACTGGCCACTGGAAAAAAACCACAAACTGACCTCCACTTTTTAATTGCCACACCCCCAATAAATACGAGGAAAATAACAACCTTTTTAACAAAAGCTCTAAATTATCCCCCTTTCCTTTAGCATCCACCTACGACACATGCACATAACTGGTGGCTGTTTTGCAGACGCCATCTGTTCCAGCTCAACAGCACCTCACCCACTGCTGCCCACTCAGCATGACCAGAATTTAACACTGCATGCTATGCGTGCAGGGGAGGCACATGTGTTGCCAGTGATGGGGGAGAGCAAACTAGGATAAGGAAGGGACAATTACTGCTAGAGGGGGAACCGGGTACAGCTGAGATGAACCCTTCTCATCAGAAGGATGCCAAGTTGGCTACACTCAAGAAGAAATTCATCCTGGGAAAATGAAATGTTCAACCATCTTGTAAGATACTCAGTCCTGATGTAGCCACCCAACCCTATTTCTACCTTACAACCAGGTACAGCCAGTAATACAGCTACTATATAGTAATACAGCTACAGCCAGTTTTTAGCTTGAAACTTATCTGGTGCAGAACTCCACAGAATATTTTGCCATAAGTAGAGGATCCATTGAAAACACATAAATCATTCTGGTAACCGGCACCAGGCCAGTCATTGACAAAGAACAACAACTTAATCTGCAAGTTCAGTTCCCTGATCTGATAGTTCTGCTCTGCGGCTGTGAGCACCACATAGCCTCTGCATCTAACCTTACCCGTCTGCAGAACAGATATAAATAACTGCATCTCACACTATAGTAAATCAAACTTTGCTTGGAAACAAGATACAAAATGTTCACAGTACCTTGTCCATTGGGGGCTATATAAAAAAAGTGTATTCTCTTTTGCAAATTTTCACCTTTGCTACATTTCATTTTTTTACCCATAACTAGGGAATACAAGAAAGCCAGAAAGATCCTTACATTAGAAAAAAAGACTTTTAAAAATATTTTTAAACAATTGGTGCAGCTTAATCAAGATCCTGTTCTCATGAAGCAGAAGGATCACAGTGAGAACAAGTTTTTTGCCCGGGGTTTCAATTTTCTTTCCATGAAGGGCTGGCTCTGCACTCTGTAAGCCTCCTCTCAAGGCATGTTGCCAATGCTTTACTCCAGATTCTATGACTTTCTTCTTTCTTGATTGCTATAGTTGGATAATCCAGGCTCCAAACAATACTGTTCCCTTTACATTTGGATGCTCTAGAAGCTCTTTCAGTCCTCACGACTCAACTTCTGCCCCTAAAACATCTGCTGAATTACTAGTGGCATCATTTCTATTATTGAGCAGTTATTCGAAAAGAATACATTTACTTGTTTTTGTATGTATCCTGACTAGGAGAAGGATGTCATACACCTGCTTCCTTAGATACCATAGCTCGGTTGATCATGCACTTGTGAACTGTTTTGTGCCTCCTCTGAACTAGCCTGAAAAGCCTTTGGAAACAGGATTGCATTTGATAGTTATTTATACTGCTTCAAGAATCCTTATTGTATCAGATGATAAACTTGAATAAGAATTGGTTTAATGAAACAAGACGTGATATGTAAATCAGTCAGCTTAAATATATGTTGAATGCAATCATGACTACATAAAATACTTCATTTTTTCCTATTCTCTGCCATTTAAACTCCCTTGAATACCAGGAAATCACTTTTTTAAGTTATTAGTCTTAAAAGAAATCATCTATCCACATAAACTTGTAATGACAGAAAAGCAAACTGTTTACACAGATGGCAATAAAGCAAACAGCATTCAGTGTTAATTGAACAAGTAAATCTATGTATGTATTACAGGAATCTGAAAAGCAAACACTATAGACATAAATAATAAAACTAGATTATATAGTGATTTTTTTCAAGAGCGTGAATCAAGTTTTTACTTTGGTACAAAGATTACTGTGACATAGTAGAAAAAAAGCACTCATTATTTACACCTTATTTATATTACCTGTATTGTCATCTTCATTTTAGATACCCCCTTTCAAGTTCTATTTATGGTTGAGATATCAAACTGAATTTAAGCTTCCTCTGCCTTTTTTTTAGCTACTTTTGTTATTCACTTATACGTTCTGTTTCATACATATGTATATGCACATGTACACATATATATCCACATACACATACACCCCCTTCCTATCCACTTGATAGAGACAGTATTTGAAGGTAATGCATTTAAGCAACTCCTTAAGACTCCTTTGTATGGCAGCTGCTAAGATGGGGTTTCTTAGTTACACAGCTCAAGAGCTTTAAACTGTTTTCCCCTGTTCTAACCAGGCCAATTCTGAGCGCTCACTGCTGTATCTGCCAAGTCGAGTAACAGAGGAAAACCAGGAAAATAACAATATGACCTGCATAAGGCCATGAAAGAACAGATGACTATGGGAGTGAAGAAACTTTGCCATTCCAAAGGTGTATCAGGCTGGTTGTATCAATCCTTGCTACAGCAACTGCAGCTGAACTGCCTGTTTTTCTTAGTGAAAATCTCTGGAAAATGGGGGAAAGGGAGAAGAGGAAGAAGCTCCTTGTAAAATGTCATCCCTCTGCTTCTGCAGGAGGTCTAATTACACTTTGGTCCTGCCGGCCTTCAGGGTAGCATCTAGGCTCTATCAGTACTAACTCTAATTGAGAGTGATGTTCTGCTTCTCCTTAGTTCCTTGCACAAGTAGGCACATTATACACTGTACAAGAGATCCAACGGAGAGGTTGCATGTTCCCAGCTGCCTGGCAGGAGCAGGTAGAGATTCTTGCCCATTCTTTGACATCTTGTTCTATGTAGCAGGCAGAGCTACAGAAGTAGCTGAGGTGCAATATCACAGGAAAATTTGCTGCAAGCAAATCTCAGAATATAAAAATTACATTCTCTGTTCACAATGCAAGTGCCCTCAACATTAAGATTTCTGAGGAAAACTTAAGCAGAGAGAGTAGATTTTCCTGCAATTTCTTAAGCTAAAAAAAGAGCCCAGCAGGGCAAGTGAAAATAATATAACTGTGACTCTTCTGAACAAAAAATGATACTTGCAGCCAGTCTGAATACAGCAACAAGTACCTCCAAAGGCAAAAGGCACTTAATTTTTTTCCCGTGTAACCAGAAGACTGAAGTTCACTGCATCCTTATAAGCCAAATATTACACCTAAGCAAGTTGCCCCTTTTTGTAACTTGTAATCCATATAAATGAACGTGAAGATCAAAAGCTTCACTACACCTTTATGACGTTTGTATTAATGCTTCCGAATGTGCATGAGTGGAGCTATCTAGACCTTTAGCAATCAGCATTCTTCTTGTATTCTTTGTGTTACATTGATGCATACGGTGAGGTTTTCCAATCCCTCCATCTCATTATTACCATCAGAATATCTGACACCTTAGTCCACACCATCATTTGTGCCAGCTCAACCTGAGTGTGCGTAAGACAAATATGTGTGAGAGACAGAGTTAGTCCTGAGGGAACTTTCTCCTATCCAAGAAATGCTGAAGTCCCTCATCCTTGGAGATGAGGGAAACTGAATTGGCTTTGAACCTAGAGATAAGCAGCGGTGATCGTTCTCCCCAAATGTCTCCAGGGATGGGGTATCCATGACTTCTGTGAACAACCTGTGCCAGTGCCTCATCGACTCCATAGTAAAATATTCCTTCCCAATATTTAATCTAAATCTCCTCTCTTTCAGTTTAAAGCCATTATGCCTGACCCTATCACTGCACTCCCTAATAAAGAGTCATTCCTGAACTTTTCCATACAAGGTCTCCCAGGAGCTTTGCCTCCTCTAGACTGAACAGGCCCAAATATCTCAGCCTGTCCTCATGGGGGAGGTGCTCCAGACCCCTAATCATCAAAATTATCCACCTCAGGACGTGGAAATAATACACAATTTGGGAAATGCCAGTTTGACATATATATTCCCAATTATTATGAACTCAAGCGTGACTGTTAACATTCAGGTTCACACCAGTGACAGCTCATAAGGAGACTTTGCCTGACTTAAGTTACATAAAGACACCTTTTCTTCACTCCCAGCTCTGTGTTGGAGCACCCTGTTCCTCTGTGGGGTTGATGGTACCATAAACATTTTAAAGGTTTGACCTGTGTGTAGCAATGAAATACCCCAGTGCTTTACATTAAGTCTGAAGTCACCCTTAACACTTAGGTACATTAAAGCCTTCTCCCCGTGAACAATCAGCTACGAACAATCAGCTACATAGGTTTTGAAAATACAGCCTTGGGCTTAGAGTCTAATTCTGCTTTATCTCCTCCAAAAGGCTCTTCTCCACCTTATCCTGCTAACAAGCTGTGAGGACACCTGCACATTTTTCTGTATGTTGTTTCAAAAGGATTTCTAGCAAAACCTTCACCTTGGTAACTTTCTGTGTATCTATAAGAGATTTTAATCTGCATGTATATCCTGCATCCAAGCTGTCCAGATGGCCAGTTTTGGCCTTGCACTTTGTTACATCTGAATTGCACTGAATTTATAGCTTCAACAGGATATTGAGTGATTGTTCTGAAGGTTTATTGGCTTCAAGCTTAAAAAGACTGATCAGTAGGTAAACCTTTGTCTTGTAAAGAGTAAAAAGTCCTTGCTAATACCTGTAACCAGTTATTAACCGAATCCCAAACATAATTTATGACCAATGCTCTATCCATGGTGGTGTTGGATTCAATCTTCAGTGTGTTTTCTATTCTGTAACTGATAAATTTGCATTTTACATACACATATAAATGCAAATAATTCAAGGACAGCATCACTGGGCTATGGTTTGTTGTGAAAACATGAAAATAATCCTGGAGCAATAGAGGATATAGAACAGAGGACTGCATGGACACCTCTGGGGAGTATCTTGAGGAAGTTTTCCATTAGGAAGAATACTCTGCATATTTTATACATAGCAGAGAAACAGATAATCTGCACTCAGAAAATTGTTTATGTAGCCTTATATGTCATAAGTGCTAGGGTTTATTGGTCTAATTAATTGAGACAATCCCTTTTTATCAAAACTGTGGAAAGTAAAATATTCCTAAGAATTTGTGGCTTACTTGGTTGCTTTAATTCTCCAGAAAGCTAATTATGAAAGAATTACACACTATCTATATGGAACAGACACTTTCCATACATGTTTGCTTGTTAGATAAAATTCAAGCTGCAGTCACATGTGGTTTTTATTAAAAGGATTAAAAAAAATCAGTAATTTTTTAATGCAACTCTTCATTTCTTCAATAAAGCCACAGTAAAACCAAATAGCCAAAAACGCTTTATTTCACCATTAGCCACATAATCAATAAGCATAAAATGGTGACTGCAATATTTTTGTTCATAACAGTTCCAAAACCCAAGAAAACTATACTGAAAACATTAACCAACACTTTATTCCTATAAAAATAAAAAAGAAAAACAATACATTCATTTCAAGAAGTGTCTACATATTTAAACAATAAATTAAGCTTTGTAATATCAACATCAATTTACATTTCAAGTGATTTAAATGTAAAGTACAGCTTAGGATGCAAAATAAACTTTGTCTTACCTTCCAAATACATCAAATACATTCTTATACTCCTTTAATGCACTGGCACCTAAGATCTAAGAAACTAGAGTGATACAGAAACAACCATTTAAAGAAATAGCCAGTGACTGTATGAACATTATCTTCCAAGCTTTTTCTAAATCTCTGACAAAACCACTACCTGAATATTTATGAAAATACAAACTTAATGATTAGAATAATGGAATTTTTGAAAAGCTTTAAAAAAACCCCCAGCTTTGGCTTTTCCAACCATTATGTATTTTTATTCCAGTACTAATAAGCACATTTCCATATGAGTTGCAATGAAGGTCAGTTTTAACTAATACATCACTTGTTATTATGAATGCCAGGCAGATTTTCAAAGATACAACTGTCCCCATTATTTATCTTGCATAACTCTGTTATGGTTACAAGACAAACGTGAAAACTTAAATAAATTACGTTTAGTACTTACTGCACAGGTTGCTGGAATATAGACATTGATACTCGTCATTTACGTTGCAAAATCTGGATCTGAAATATATTTACATTTGACTGTATATACTACTTCCTCACCTAATTTCTACAGAAAATTATTTAACTTCTATTAAAAATTAGGAAGGCAACAGCTATACCAAATTTTCATTCCTGTGTGTTAAGCTCTGAACTTGAAGGGCACTGATCAAGGGTAACCCAATGGCTAACCTGCTGCTTAAATGAAACCCAGGGAAGTTAAGAGTGCTAGTCAGAGCTCTTTTCCCTGGAATGAACACAGGACTTTGCTGTTCTTGGAAACTCATACACCTGATTTGGCCTTAAATTAGACTGTTCAGGTTAGATAACACAAATACAACCCCACTAAGGTCAATACAGGCTGCTGTTCTAGTGAGCAGGTTTTCAATCTCTTCTCTGAGGAAGGAAGACCTTTCTCCTTCTGTCCTGCAGCAGGGATTTCTGAACCAGGTTTGCAACTGACCCTTTGAAGAAGCTGAAAAATTGATCAGGTGGGTAACGATGTTTACTAATCCGTGCTTCTGTGTCCATTCTGCTTACAAGTTGAGAACTAATTCAGTTTATGACTATATAAAATGCAGCCATAGCAAAGAAGACACCTCTAGCAGCTTGCTTGTTTTACAGAGATATTAGCAATAAATGAGGAAAAAATTCAACTTAAAATTATTTTCTGTGTCAATTTGACAAAAATAAAATCCCATTAAAAAAAATAAAATTCTGTGTCAATTTGACAAAAATAAAATCCCAATAAAATCCCCCAGAGTAGGGCTCTTTAGTAATGAAATTGTGCAAATAGAAATGATGCACTTAAAACACAGAAGTGTTCTTCAAAAGTGGAAAAAGAAAATCATTGCATTCCCCATCCCTACTTTAGCTATTAAATATTTTAATCCTCGCAAAACATTTTTTTAATAATAAACACATCTTTCACTGCCCTGAAGAAAACATTCCCTACCTGCCTTTTCAATATCTTTATGATTTTTTACCACTGTTAGCAGCACTGTTTAAATTCCTCAGAGTAGCTCCGTTCAATCCTGTCTGAACACCACATTGCACCTTCAGCAGATGCAACTATCATCAGATCTTAAGGAACAGCCACATCACTTATCTGTCTATGACAAAGCCTGTTTCACAGGTGTCAGAAACCTCAAACAGTTTTCGTAAGGTAAAATGACGACAACTCAAGAAACAACATAATGAAAGCCAAGAAAAGAGAAGCTGAGCCACTAACAGTAAACGGAAGTGTTTTGTTAATGTCTATTAAAAATCAATGATTTAATTTTTTCAATGTCATTAAATATTCAAAACCTGCATCTAAGCTGAAAACAACACACAATCCAAGGCTGTTATACAAGTCTCTCAGCCAAGGAGGCAGCAAGAAAATCAAGAGAGTCAATAAATGAACATTCTTCTCCCCATTTCCAAAGCCACCTCTTAAGATGAATTTGTCCTTAAAAAAAAAAAGAAAAACATCAAGACCATAGTTACTGGTCTCTTAACTACAGAGAAAACTAAACAAACAGTGTCAACAGCCCACACAATTTGCTTTTCCCATGACATTCTTGGTCCTCAACAATAACTTTTTTTTCAGTGGTCAAATCAGACCACTACTGCCAAAGGGTTAGTCTGAGCTGAAAAGTGATTAGATCTATCAATACTGCGTGCTACACTTTCCTTTGCACTTCGAGAAACACTTTAAAGAAGACAAATCTGATTGTGGGAACTATTGTTTGAAGCATGTATCGCTACTAACAACTGGAACGTTAAATATGTTAAAGTACACTAAAACTAAGTCGTATTGCATTAGATTGCTGTATTTAAACTGTTAATATAATGCTTATTAAAACAGTCATCTGAGATGGCTTAACACTATCAGTGTCAGAACTTAAATGCAAGAGAATACAATTAATCAAAACATTATGTTTTATATAATGAATTAATCATTCACTTGGCTTTCAGCTGCCATTGAACAAAGTACTTTGTGACACAACTTTACCCTCTATGTAGTTTCAATTAATAAATGCTTTTAACCAAGCAGACTAATTGCAGGTTACCAATTGAAATACAAACATCTCGCAGCACATGTTCCCTCTTGGAAAGGCTTTATGTGAATGAATAGAAAAAACTTGCACTTAGATGCTACACTTCAAGATACAACAATAAAGTCATTATCAGTGAAATGGCTCTGTTTAAATTTTAATTAGTTGAATATGAACTATATGTGTATATTTTCAACATTTTCAATCAGTGGACCACTTATGCATTTAGTCTGACACACAAGAACATCATCTACAGGGAAGAACTTGTTGTAAATTAGCATCATATTATGCTTGTAATGTAATTAAGAGAATGCATAGTTCACTAGACATTTCAGAACTACAGTTTTTTTGAATATATATATACTTATCCAAGTATTGCATAGTAGAAAAAAGGAGGAGGGGGGGAAAAAAAAGAGAACCAAGTGTTAAAAAAAATGAGTGAATATGAAGAGCTATTGCTGAATCCTCAGGTACATACAAATCAGTACCAACACCTAAAAGACAGGATTACTGAAAAGCAAAATCCTGGATTACAAAATAATATTTTTTTTTCCAAAATACCACCACTATTCAAAGTTTGGTTGTGTTACAATGATTCATATTTCATGCATTCTGTTACACAAAAGGCATTCATGGTTTACAGCATCATGTTTCTTCTTTTCAATACCTGGTAAGATCTCTCCCTCCCACCTCTGTGCCGAAAGCGTTCCCCTGTGATATTTCTGAAGACTCTCTGAATAGGCATTTTAATCACTTTTGTATCAAATGTAAAGCCACTTTGTTAAAACTTGTTTAATTCTGAAGAATAAATGTTAGTATATTTCACAGTGATGAAAACCTCAAAGGCTTTTTACTCCCTCTTCATTCACTGTTATGCTAAAAATTTTGAATAATTACTTGCGTGATCACACCAGCACAGGGAAAAATGAGGTTAAAATGTTTTTGAAGGTCACACGGAATCTTGACTTATGGTATTTTCTGCTATTTGTCAATTGTTTGACAGTTTAAAATCTTTTGTTAGGAATTTTATCTCCTACCAAAAAAAAAAAAAAAATTATATCGATCAACTTGGTGCCTTTTTAAGTTCCTAATTTTTGTGGAAACAAAAGCCAGCATTGAGAAGATATTTTCATAATTACACTTTCATTGCAAGATCAGATCTAAGGCATACGTTATACAGTGCAAAGTCATCACACACTACAGAGAGAAGCCAAAACTCCCTTCATTCTCCTCTATGGACCCTACAGGTACACGTGCAAAACTCAGCAAAAGTGAAATAAAGATGGACACAAGGTACTTGGGTAGTTAATATCTGCCCTATAGTTTAAAAAAAATAATCAAATATTACAGAGATTACTGGTTTTATAGCTTTGAGTTCTGTCTCATTTGCCAACAATTTCAAACAAGTTAATAAAATCCAAGTAAGAACTCATAAAAGGTATTAGCAAAACCACCAGAACAAGAGCAGCATTTGTTGTCACAATGTGACCATCATCATTGAAACTTACACGCACACTAATGTAAATCAAGCTTATACCATGTATCTCAGGACTGGAGTTATATATGGAATAAACATACAGTGTTTTGGTAAATACATATTCAACATGAAGAAACATAAATAAACATAGGAATATAGCAACTGAACATGGGTAAACCATACATTCAATCGGGTACTTCCATTAAAGAAACAGATGTCACAATGAGATGTTCCAAATATTTTTTTACTATTTATTTTCTTGATTTTTTTTTTCCTCCTTGCCTTTTCTATTTTTGACAAAGAGAACTGCAAGCCACGTCAACTGCAAAGGATGATTTTGACATCTGGGCACATCAAAACTTAAAAAAAAAGACCAATAAAAAAGAAAAAATAAAAAAAAGAAACTAAAAAAATAATATGGTTTAAAATAAAGGCGCATACATAACAAAAGGGAGGCTTTTGATACCTACCCACCCAGCAGACACCAATTCTTTAGAGTCCACTATTTGCCACATGGGAAAGAGCCACTAGGTTTTCTCATTGCCCAGTGTTGTCTCTAAAGGCAGCAAGCAGCCAGCAATTATACAATACTTTCCCACACACATTTTTCAAAAAAGCTTTCTGACAAAGATGTGCATGTCCAGTATAATTATACATTTGGAGTTACAGATTGAGTGATCTGATACAGTTTAGCAAGTTATGGATGAACCAGAGTTAGTCTCTTGCTTTTCAATCTGTGCCCAATCAAGGACGAGGATAATGATTGAAAATATTACAGAAACTTTATTAAAAGTGAAATCTGAAATGCAGTAGATAAGAATGAGCACAACATTCTTCTTCACCCTTCAATCTAACAAAGTCAAGAAGTTTTCCAATTGGAAGTTGGCAATTACCCTGTGCACTCCATTAAAACTCTCGATCAATAAATAGTAACTGGTATCTTCTGTAGAGATAACTAATAACATAATCTTGAAGAAAAGACCAAGCCTACTGAAAGACAAGGGTCAGCAATTTAGCATATCCTACACAGAATTTTCGGCTATCTCAAGGGGAAAAAATTAAGCCTCTCAGTAACACAAGATGCATACTGTACAGCTATGGCAGTTTCTATAATGAAACTCCAGACATAAATGATAATATCCATAATAGAAATCATAATTCTAAAATATATCTGAATATGTGTGTGTGTGTATATATATCTAAAAAAAGAAAATGATCTAATTTTCTCTTTTGTAACACAGATAAGCATATGGATAATATGCCCCATATTTCTTTTCCTTATTTAGGATTAATATTTTACATAACAGTGTTTTAAACAGTCCCTTGGAATATTTTTCTTAAACACTATTAAAAAATGAAGAATTATCTCAGGGTAATCAAAAAGCACACACAAAATAAATTAATATGATACAAACGTGGTTATATTGTTCGGAAAGTCCAATTCTCCCATTTGAAATGAAATAGAGACCAGTGTACCTTAGGGTGAATTATTCATCAATGTACAAATTCATTTTCTCTTTCCTTGTAAATCTTCATGTGATTTTAAACTGCATTTCCAGAAAGCAAGAAACACAGTAAATCAGCAGAACTCTTGCAAAAGGGAGTTGTGTTTTGCTGGATAACAGCAGTTTTTGCTGAAGGCCAGCAAGATAACATCCTATCACCATCTGAACACCAGCAACACCTGTGCCCTTGTGAGCTTCACACCTTGAATTAGCAGCAACATATTTAACGTGTTCAGTAGTAATTTTTCTTCCAGTATTGAATTAGACTACTTTGCATATACAGTAAGTCAAAAGTCTAGTATTTGTGTGCAACATTAATCCGTATTTACATCTGAGAACTCATAAATACACATGGAAACAAAGGTGAAAGAGAATTAAACTCATATTAAGTTAAAATGTTTTCATTCCCATATAGAAACAACAGTGAAAACCAAGTATAAAGCAGATGGACAGCAGAAACTGGAGTACTAAAACTGTAAGAAGTAGGTCAAAATTGATCAACAGAAGATATAGACTGTACCATCTGCATAAATGCTTAAATGCAGCATTATTTTGCACATCACACACAGTAGGTGTGATTTCTAAGCAGCATATCATAACAGCTGGCATACTTACTAATAGATGTATGGTAACTGAATACTCAATTTCTCTAGCTCTTAATGTACAGTAGTTATGCATTAGCCTTTAAATTTCTTTGTCACTCTTTTAGGAGTCAGGTTACATTTCAATGAATATTAAGTGCCCCAATAAGAAAGTTACAAATATTCACCTTCAACAAACTTTTATACAATATAAACATATTAAATATCTTCTTAAGCCGTTACACCTCAATAACATTAATTTTCTTTTGGTTATTTCAGAGGAAACAGAAGAACCTTTAACTTTTGCAGTGAATGGTGTTTAAGGCAGTAAAAGATATGTATTAAGGTTTCCATGGTTGTTTATGGTTGTCTATGTGAACAAAGCGTATTACACACAATCGCTCTCATATATTTATCTACATGACTTCGTTATACTGTACATGATTTGGGAATCTTCTTGAGAAATTTAAAGTGCCAGAGTTCAAATGTGCTCATCTGTCTTTTCATGGGCTTCTAGTCCATTCCAGTTGCTTTCTAAAGCAAGCCCCTGCTTTAGTTAAAGAGCAGTCTTTTTCAGGGAAAAGATTCATCCTTCACTGCTGTGCTAACTGGAATCCAGTGGTCGAACCATTCCTTCTTTGTAAACACGAAGAATAGCTTCACAAACAAATTTGTACTGACTCTGTGTAAGAAAGTAAAAAACAAAAACATTCATGGATGATTAAACTCCTAATTATACGTTAATATTTAATAGGACCAATAATCCCACTGTTCCCTTTTCTCCAATGGACAATAACAGAAGAGGACATACAGAGACTCAAGGAATTAAAATCCAACTGCCTTGGCTGTGTTCACAGTAAACAAAGGTAACGTTTACTCTTCTACAAAGGACAAGCATTAAAAATATCACATCAAAGGAAAAACAATCCTCAAATTTAAAAGAACACACACTTAAATCTCAAGGAATAGAATTTATTTGTAAAAGTTATGCAAATTTATATGATTCTTTTGACTTCTAGTGCAATCAGTTACATTCTTTATAGATATGATCTGTATTTTTCATACTGTTAATCTGATTATTACGAGTTCTCTAAACTTGATAACCCTAGAGTGACATATTACTGGATACATTTAACTTACATGATCAAAAATGCATTTAAAGTTACCATATAGGATATATGGATCCAACTGTGTTGCTAAAAACATTTTTTTAAAACCACCTACAATATTGCTGAAGATTGAGTTGCTTTATTTTCAATTTCAGATCTCCTTTTGTAACCAAATGGGATCAAAACCTTTGGAATGAATACTTTTGAACAGTAGCAGTCACATTAAATCTTCTGGCACCCAACATTTTGAGCTCATTTGATTCTTATAAAGTCTTCATGAATTAGATTAATGTTTCTTTTCTGACTTATACTATTACAGAGACTACTTCTACCATAATCTTGTGTTGTACTTATCTGTTGAAAGTAATTAGCTTGTGAGCCTCTTTCTGAAAAGTGATACAAGGAGATATTAACAATAGAACTACAGCAGAACTAAAAATCCATGCAGTCTGAATAAATTTTTGTTTAACACAACGCCAAGAACACAAGATGAAGGAAATTTAAAAGAACCTATGAATATCAAAGAGTACCTCTCCTCCAAAATAACTTTTCACTGTTGTCAAAACCACTAAATAAATACCTTTCTCAAAAGCTCAGTGTCTCATATTCAGAGAAGTGCAGTTTCACATTTTCTAAATCACTTTTTAGGTCTTTGAAATGTTCTCCCAGCTGTCTGTCCCCCCCAAACCCTGCGTCAGGTCTCATCAGCTCTACAGGAGCATCTGGAATTCCCGCAAAACTACCAAAGGACAGAGCTAAAAGACAATGCTTGGACTGTGAAGGACCTAGACTGCATTTAAATAGCTGCAATTATGAACATTATTCTTGTCCATAATCTGCAATACTTCTCCTTTAAAGTACAGTAAAATTTAAGGAAAACCCGTGGATGGTAATTACATTTTCTGCAAATCTACTTTCCAGCCTTTTCTTTCAACCCCTCAGTCAATTACTCCCACCTTCGCTATCATTCTGTTCTTTTGTCTTTATTTCTTAATTACGTTGACTTTTCTCTTTATGGTTATTGTCATCTGCATATTTCTACTGCCTGAGTAAGCCAAGAATGATACTCAGCTCTCTCTTCAATACTTCTGTCAACCTCTGTGTAATCAAGTTACAGAACAAATAAGAACAAACACTTCAGCATTGCTCCCTCTGACTCACTCTACTTGTTTTCTTTGTTCTTAACTGTTGCATGTATTCTTGCTGCTCACGCAGCTGACAACTAGATTTATATTATGTACACTCTAAAGCAGTTTTCTATATTACTTGGCATCTCTAATTTCTCTTTAGTAGAACATAATGGTTATGTTTTCTGCTTTAATTTTTTTTTTCAATTAAAGGCCATAGAGAGTTACACAAATTTAGTAGCTTTCTTATTTTGGTCAAAGCCTTTATTTTGCTGTTCCTGATGATCAAATTACAGGTGTCTGAGAAACTACAGCTTTCACATGATTACCACTGGACACAAAACTGACCAGTTAATAGCTCTTGTAAGTCCATTCTTACTTAGTGAACATTCCCTGTCCAATGGCAACTTACAACATGCATCTGGTCATGTGCACCGTCTTAGAACTGAAGTACATGCACAATCCCCACAGGACAGGAGAACTTCCTTCAGGAAAGGCCATTACAGCTGAAGAATACCTAACAGCTTCTCACAGAAGTCCTAACTTGAATGTCAAATATGAACAATGGGGCCATCTGGAATGTAGGGAAAGGAATGCAATAGAGCATCTAGGATAGATCAGAAGATCAGTGCTCTGATGTTCTGCTATATCACAGCTGAGTGCTTGCTTCTGTGCCTCATTTACAGCACAGTATGCCAGTTCTATTCACTGGCTTTTCACAATAGTATCTGCATACTTCAGAAATAACAAGTGAATTTAGTTTCACCGTATGGCTGCTACAGACCATTCCCCTCCCAGTTGTGCTGATGTGCAACTGTGGAACACAGTCAGCAAGGTAAAGAATCCTATTATATATGCTTAGTTTTCCACACTCAGGGTCTCATTGTCCAAGAATTTATAATTATTCCTCATATTCTTCAGCTGTTTCAAACTGTAGAATGCAAGGACAATTTCTGCAGATTTCTGTTGTAATGGAGGTACTCGGTGTTTTCATAGATTCATAGAATAACCAGATTAGAAGAGACCCACTAGATCATCGAGTCCAACCATTCCTAAACCATGGCCCCTTAGCACCTCGTCCACCCGTGCCTTAAACACCTCTAGGGAAGGTGACTCTGCCACTGCCCAATGACCCTTTCCATGTAAAATTTTTTCCTAATGTTCAGCCTAAACCTTCCCTGGCAGAGCTTGAGGCCATTTCCTTTTTTCCTGTCACTCCCCTGTCACTTGGGAGAAGAGGCCAGTGCCCTTCTCTCCAAAATCTCCTTTCAGGTAATAGTAGAGAGTAATGAGGTCTCCCCTCAGCCTCCTCTTCTCCAGGCTAAACAACCCCAGCTCCCTCAGCTGTTCCTCATAAGGCCTGTTCTCTAGCCCCTTCACCAGCTTTGTTGCTCTTCTCTGGACTCGCTCCAGAGCCTCAACATCCTTCTTGTGGTGAGGGTCCAGTTTCGTCATGCTGAAGTTTACTTCAGCTTCTTACGTCAGAGTTTTCATTTTGGCAAGGAACAGGCTGGGGACTAATCAGACAACTCTCTCAAGCACACAGTCACAATGCACTTTCAGGGAGTGCACCCATACCGCAATGAACAACAGTTTCGGCAGTATGTGTGGAAAATCTCTGCTCCAAGAGCACTCCCAAGTTACATGAGCAACTAATTCCTGACAGTTACACACTCCTTCATAACATAAGACTTTTGATCCCTCCTCCTGTAGACACTAATGTGTTAATGAATAGAATTTGACTTCTTAAGTTACCTTCTTCCTTCCCTTGGTCAAGTAGAAACCAAGGCATTTTCTTTTGAATATGAGAGACAGAAATGCTCAATTTAACTGTTGACTTTGTGGGTGTAAGCCCCTTTTTTTCAAATCACACCCCAAAGTTTTCAGCTTTACCTTCAGTTCAATAACTTGCTATAAATGCTCTGTACTAAGCCTGAAAAGTTTCTTGCAGAAAATTACAAAGGACCATAATGAGTTCATTTGGGCAAGTATAACTTTTTGCCTTCTAACTACTTGTGTATAGAAATCAAATATCTTTCAATGGCAAGGTAAGAAATATTTACAAAAAAGTTAAATACGCACCTCAGAGGCAAAGCAGCCTTTGCCACCACATTATGTTATGGTAAATGTTGGAAGCATGAAATATAATTACAACTGCTGACTCATGCTACTAGGTGATATAAAAAAATTCTCTATCTATTTTAGAACTGAGAACTGCGGTATATATACAGAAAACAAAGCTTCCTCTCCATCACTTACTGATGTCTGCACCATCATAGCTCGCTGGTCTCTCATTTTTCGTACAATATCCAGTGGATAAACAGGTTGGTTTCTTTCAATTAAGCACATGGCTGTTTCCATAGTGACCAATACACCAGTGCGACCGATTCCAGCGCTGTAAATTGTAATAAAAAATAGTCTATAAAATTAGGTTTTTGCAATGCACTCGATTCATATCACAGTCTTAATAGTAGGAATGCTAAAAAGTCTTAGAAATAACAGGAAGACCTTAATAAAATTAGAACAGAGTGAGAAGCTTATCTTTAAAGCAACTTCAGTAATACTTCCTGCCAATTAATAAAAAGAATCTTTATATAAATAAAACCTTAAAGTAAATTAAATTGTAGCAATTATAACAGCTTGCAAGTCTAAATGTACTAGTCTAGTATTTTTTATTATAAAGGTAAGGACTAACTGACTGCACTTTGGCAGGCACTTGAACAGCAGAAAAACAATCTTTGCAGTACCATTCAAAATGAAGTTACAAAGGTGGTAGAGGATAAAATGGAGAACAACTTATACTGCAGATTATTAGCTTCATGATAACTATGTGACTAAGCCATTTCACCAAAAGGATGCAGAGGAAGTGGAAAGAAAAGAAACTCATCCTTTAGATATAACACCACTGCTTTCGTCTTCAACAGTGAGTGCTGGTGTTGCACAGCTTAACATTTTCATCTAATTCAAGGATTCACCTGTCTTGCAGACATACTTTTCAAAGCATGTGCTATTCTAAGGCTGAAGCAAACCTATAATCAGAATTTCAAAACGTAAGTACCTGCAGTGAACAAGAACTGGTTCATTCTCTACTCTCTTCGGCCTCATACAGGTCACAAACTCCAAAAAGTCCATGGAGTCATCAGGAACACCATGATCAGGCCAAGCAACATACTGGAGATGGGTGACTGTGTGTTGCTGTTCTGACTGAAATACAGTAAGGTTTGCAAAAAGCATTCAGTGTTATGACTCCTATATTGATGTTTGCTAGATAAAACCATACTTCTCACAGTAAGCATACTCCACAGGTGCTATAAGATGCATATGACATAGAAAACTTAGGCAATTTTAAAATTCACAATAAACACAGTAACACTTTAAAAGCATAACATATTCTAAATAAACAAGGTACCAAGCTTAATTTCCATGATCTAAACAGATTTCCTGTTTTTTAATTTATTGGCTATTGATTTATTATACCTTAATAATGTAATGATCACATTAATGACTGACCCAAGGTAAAATACTACAAGATATAGGCATAACAGTACTACATAATACTGTGGAACAGGATGGAAGAAACAGCTGAAAACAGCAGAATTATTCATAACGTCAAAATAAGAGGGTATTTGGGCTACACAACAGGATGATAATAAGACTATACTATAGCACTGATGAATGTTATGCTTGCATATTGCTCAAATACTGTAAGGTCCTTGCATTGAGAACAATAATAAAAAAATCCATTGCCATTGTTATCTCATTCTGCAATCCAAATCAACCTAAGAACAGATGTAGACCAATTCCAAATATGCATTTCTGTGTGGAGTTACAGATCCAGTTACAATATACAGTTGCTTGCAACATCTGCCAATTCTGTCTTCTGTTAGAAAACAATATGTTTATACTGTTCACAAATACATATTCATTGTACAGATAGGAATGATTGATTTCTCTACAACCTACAGAAGAGCATTTGCATTTACAGAAGCAATATAATTAGAGAATTCTGTTATACAAAGAGCTCTTTTTTCATTCAATTATATCTAAAGCCCCAGGTTTTATAGACGTTCTTTCAGTTTAGCCCTTTGTTAACTTGGATTATGAAATCACTCGATCATCTTTGCCTTCAGATATTGCTTAACTTGTATGTTACAGACGAAACCAATGATTAGGATGGGAAGGAAAAAAACCCTAAGATAGTCCCAAACTCTGTTGCATCATGCAATGTGGATATCTCACTCTTCAGAAACTGTTCCTTTATGTCTTCCATATTTTTATCAACAATCAGGCTATTAGCTGCATTTTATCCGTGTCCATTATTAGACTCAATATTTAACACCCCACTAAAATAAAACTCTCCTTTATGGCTGTATTAGTCTCTAAAAGCTGGTCTCTCCCTAGAGGTCCAGACAAGAATATTTTCATGATGCTAGTGACTTTAAGAAGCCTTTTTTCTTTTCTCCTAGGTGCAAAACCCCTGAGATATATGACCCATTTTAAATGCCTTTAACTGTTCGCTTTCCTTGAGGAGGTGGTTCCACTCCCACCGAGCAGGCTAGTAAGACAGAGAAGACAGAATAACTACTGCCTATGTATGAAGTAAAATCCTAGGAAATGCATTTATTCCAGTCAGAAATTTTGTAGAAATTGACAATTTCTGCCAGGGATGTGAAGATAAACAACACTGCTCATACTTGGCATACTTTGCTCAGAGCCTGAGAAAACGCAATTAAAATGTCTACCACGAGGCCCAAGTGGAGAATGTAATCTTACAACCAAGTTTGCTATAACAGAAATTGCATTGCAATTTGTCATCCAGGACATAAAAAAACCATAGTGACCTGGATGTCTGCGAGAAAAAAAACATAACCACCTTCTACTCAGCTTTTTGTGTACTTGAGCTTGATCAAAAGATTCTAGTTCAAAGTTTTCAGAAATGCCATAGATTGAAAAACACAAAAGCATGACAAGAAAATGTCATTAGAAGTCCTCTTTTGCAAATGTGCATTTGCTTAACTCAGAATCTCTTCAAAAAAGATATGAGATAACATAGTAATTACCTATACCAATTTGAGCAGTTACCAAGGACATTTGAATTACAACATTCGGGTGAGACAAAGACTTGATTCATCTCAAGATCATCTGCAAGGCAGTATCCAGTCACCTTCCATGTGCATCAAGAACTTCAAGCTATGCTTCATGGATAAGTGCCAGTGGTACACTGATACATCCAGCAAGAATCAACAATGATTCTTTGATTTTCTGTTATGAGCCCTACTCATGCCTAGAGAACAACGTAGCTGTTTGTTAATTATTCCAGGTGTGTAATAAGTTGTAATTTTTTGATTGAGTTCTTCTGAAATGATTCAGATTGTTAAAACAGGACCACTACATTGCTTGCTCCTCAAATTGCACAAGCATTTTAAAACACTTCAGTTTTTATTAGTTTGACTCATTTTTTTACTCTTATGTCTAATGCAGAAGATATAAAAACAGTATTATGATGAAATCCAGATATTTTTAGTGATGATTTGTTGAGGTTTTTTCTGTCTTTTTTTTAATATAAAATTTCCAATTCTTTACACTCACAATAAGAGTCAGCGTTTAAATTCAGAAAACCTGTCAACCACATACTGCCACATATAGAACTAACTTGCATTAGAAAACTATCATGGTTAGTAAGATCTAGCACACATACATTAAAAAAGTGCTAGAATTATATTTACTGGTCTTGTAGCTAGCCCCACAGTACATGTCCTATTAACAATACTTATTTTTAAACCCATTATTTCTGTCAGACTCTGCTTCTTTGTACAAACCCAGTAATGGGAAATAAGAGGTAGCTTCTCATTAGGATGAAGTTGCTATCTAAACCCTTATTCTCTGCAGCTCAGCTTAAATCCTTACCACAGTTTTATCTTTTTTTTTCAAGAAGATTTTCAATGACGGTCATTACTGCAGCATCCTAATGACTGTTGACTGTAGACCTAATCTTTATAAAATCCGTCTAAACATACAGAAAGTGAGATAGCAAGGTCCGCAGTTGCCTAACTTGACATTAAACACCTTGCTGCTCAAAAAATATTTAATGGCTTTTTTGCACTCACATGGACTGATTCCAATTGAATTTATATATTTGCTATTTCCACAAATCAGCTTAAAAATGGTGGACTAAAAAAATTTAGTCCAAACAACCTTCAGACTCAGCTGAAGCTTCTAGATTACATAATTTTCCCAGTTTATCATCAGCCATTTGGTCAACATTTAGCTGCTTCACAGCACTGACACAAATTGCCTTGGAAAGCAGCTACTAACACACCATATCTGCCCCAAGTTACCTGATACTGTCCTTCAGGTAACAGTTTGATGTTAGTCAAAAAAAAAAAAATTCACTTGTGTCTACTCTTCCTATGCAAATATAAGACATCTTACTGCAAACACAGCTTCATTATGGCTAAGCTAGCACACTGGACTTTACTCAAAAACACAGAGTAAAGACACATGCTCTTTTCTAATAATTCTGCTATTGAGACTATGCGTCCTGACAAAGCGTAGGGCTGTCATAGGTAATGCCTCAAATAGCTTCTCTAACACTTGCAAAAGAAAATCTCATTGTCAAGACCTTCAAGCACAGAAATATCCATTCTTCATCCTTCTGCAGTTGCAGCCTTGCTTATTAGAATTACACCAAACAGCAGGGTTCCTTGTTTCAGTCTCCTAAAACAATTCTCCCTAATTAATAAAAAATAGGGTATTCTTCAGAAAACCAGACACAGCTTAGAATGGATATAATCATAGAGATAGAAGGAAATATATGCTTGACAGGTCAACCTTAATGTTTACATTCCTTAAAACCCAAACAACTGATTTTGCATTTGACCTTTTAATTTAAAGTCTTTTTTTGGTCTAGGTTATAATATACTTTTCAATATTTTCTTTAAAAAAAAGAAATTTCACCATGTAGAATTACATTAACATTGAAATGATCCTGTTATCTTCTCAGCAGAAAAAGGTATGCTCTTTGATAGTGGCTTCACAAATACACCTTGAAAGCTGAAACTCTGTGATTAGAGTTAAGGTCTAGATTCTGAAGAGTTTGGTAGGGCTTATTTCACAGAATCACTAGGTTAGAAAAGACCCACTAAACCATGCCCCTCAGCATCTCATTCACCTGTCTTTTAAACACCTCCAGGGATAGTGACTCTTTCCATGAAAAGTTTTTTTCTGATGTCCAGTCTGAACCTCCCCTGGCAGAGCTTGAGGTCATTCCCCCGTGTCCTGTCCCCTGTCACTTGGGAGAAGGGGTCAGCACCCTCCTCTCCACAACCTCCTTTCAGGTAGTTGAGAGAGCAATGAGGTCTCCCCTCAGCCTCCTCTTCTCTAGGCTAAACACGCCCAGCTCTCTCAGCCGTTCCTCATCAGGCCTGTTCTCCAGCCCCTTCAACAGTTTTGTCAATGCCAGTGGCATTTCTTTGGGCCACTGTTCCCATCTCATTATACTTCGGTACAGCCTTGCCACAGCATCTTTAATCTATTTCTGTTCTTCAGGTCGTTATTCAAAACCAACTCATTTTCTTCTACCATGAGTACCTAACAGAATAGAACAAGTGCAGTGCAGATACTTTTCAGAGAAGCCTTCAGAATACCTCTGCAGGTTTGTTCAAGATATTTACGGAATGGTCAAATTTATTTAGATTTCTTTGGAAAGAGAAAATACAAACTCTTGTTTAATGTGTGGAAGAAAAAGTTTCAGTGACCTAATCTAAGACCGTTTAACATGAGCAAATTCAACATTTCTCTCACAAACTGTTGTATAACATATATCTATTAATGAAGACAAAGGTCGTGAAAATCTTCAGCTCAAACAATTAAAACATGAAAACATTACAAAGATTCTATTTTAAACTGTTTATAGCAGAAAGTCCTAGCAATACACTCATTTACGCTGATGCCTTTGTTTCATCTAATATTAATTTAACAGTCACTAGGAGGCCTACAAGCCAGTCATTCATAAACAGAAAAACACCAGTCATTCTTCATCTTGCAATTTTACATTCTCCCTTTCAGCAAACACCAATATCCTGCCTTAGCAAAATGTACTTATGCTTAATCTTTGATTTTCTACATCAATTTATCTTCTTTTTCGTCAAACTATGCCCTCCATCATTGTGATGTCCATGGAAATTGATAGCTTTTAAATTAATCTCCTTATCTCCCCAAATCCCTTTATTTGCATTGTCACTGTCTGTAAAACCATACTAAAAAGTCCATATTATGACACAAGAAAATGTCTTAACTATCTTGACCTGGGTTGTTTATAAGGGGTAAGTGCTCTCTTGTGGTGCTCATTCCTCATTCATTATAGCCATGGTGTAATTTGTCTTTAAAGGATTAAATTAAATCAAATTTTAAACATCTTGAATACTTTTTCTTATTGTTTGAATGATATAGTCTAGTCAATGAAAATAATGGCAGGGTATTGTGTAAAAGAGCTAACAAGGTGTAGCAACAACTAACATAAGATGTGGCAGCATAAAAAAGCCAAACAACTTGCAAAATTGTAGTTCTTCAAAGTAATGTGAATAATATGCTTCAGCAAGTATCTTCTCCGCAGCCTCAGAAAGTTCCATGGCTGGGTTCTAGTCACATTTAACTGAGATTAAGAAATTGTTTAAACAAGGGAAAGCAGGAAAAAAGTTTGAAATATGGATGAAATTGGTGAAATTTGATGGGAAATTATATTTTACAAGGCAATTATATTAAAGGAAACTGATTGAAATTTTGCTTTAGGCTTCCCAATCTATTTTTTTTCAGTAATTATAAAGAAATATTTACCTTGTTTTACAAAAAAAGTGCACTGTGTGATGAATTTTGCACTCACACTACACAAATTCTTTCCTTTGGTCTGTTTGTTCTGGTCTCCAAATTTCTGAAGTGTTTTTTTTAAACAAAAATTCAAGCTCAAAAACCCCAGACTTAGTGGTTTATTTGCTTTCCCTTTACTTTGTTATAGGACAGCTTTCAAGCTCAGCTTTGAAAAGAAAAGGCAAACAATTAATCCTCATTTAAGTTCATGAGCTCAAAAAGGTCATACATATTTCATACGTTTGCAGTCATTTGCTGATTTTCAGTTACAGGTAAAGAAGCACCAAGTTAAACTCTGTCAGAAGACTTCTTAAAAGTTTCTCGTTCCTCAAGTCTTCTGAATACATATGAACAAAAGGCCAAGGGTATCATTTCATGAACTTCTCTTTTGAGTTATTTTCCCCTAAAGGCAGATTTGAAATCTGTGCAACTTAATTCACAGGAAACTCTTTCAAAAATATGCCTTTCCAGCAGAAATGAAGTCTCCAGTGAGTTTGGAAGCTGTATCCATCTTAGTCTTAAAAGCTACTTATCTTCATAAAGACCAGTCCAACGCTGCTCACATTAGTTCAGGGAATAATAAAACTCTGGTTTGAATTCTGATGACTTTTTATGTATTCTTCAAAGAACACAACAATAATATCTGTGAGATGTACTACATATGAGGCTTGCAAAGTCTATTCAAACACAAGACGCCTCCAAAAAATACATTTGGTCAGCTCTAAGAAAGCAGCTCAAATGGTACGTAAAACTAGGAGATAATTCAGTGTTTCACTATGGTTTAACAAGCTACAAACACTTTTATTTTCATCTGAGACACCAGATGCATGCATTTTTTGTCACGTTTTACAGAATGGGACAGGGCAATGTTGAGTGTTCTTTTGAGTATGGCCACTTAAGGTGTACAAATAAACTCGCCTTTAGTGAAGGAAAAAAAACAACACCCCTCAAAACAACCTTGTCCCCACTCCATCTAGGACTAGCTTTAACATGCTTTTCTCTAACCAAGATGAAATCTAAGCAAGCAAATGCCTTTATATTATAAGTGACATTCTCAAGTGAGAGCTATCAGGAGACAAATAGATGAAGATACCTATAACTCTCACATCTATTAACTTGCCTATAATGGCAGACTATACACTCACACAATCTTTATTTCAAAATGATTTAACTTGTATTAGAAGAATAAATAGACTGCCTCATTCTCATTAGGACACCTGAAACAAAATCACATACTGAATATAGTCACTGGTGAACTTACTTAAAATCATGTACCAGTTTGGTAAATACTAACCAAGAGAAAGCACAAGTATTTGAAAACAGTAAACTAAGATCCACAAGAAGCATTAGCTAATCAAAGTTAATTGGCAATCAACTAATCTGAGTGACAGGGACTAAAAGTCTGTCTAGATATACTCTGCATTACTGCTTTAATTTCTATTGTGTTGACACTCAAGTTTATCACCTAGAGATTAATTGGCTGAAAAACATAACCAAAAATCATGTTGCTTCCTGACTGGGTGGTTTCTCATCACTAGAAACCGAAACATTATCAATCATCTTAAATGAAAAACTTTTAAGAACCAATATCTCACACATACATGGATACAAAGAAAATTTTTATCACCGTACAACAAATTTGGATGCACTGTCAAGTGACAGATTCACATAAAATTATAAGAATAAAGTTTCAGTCATCCTGCTGTAAAAACAATGAAGTATTAAATTTTAGGACAGATATTTACTTTTTTTTTTTTTTACTACTAATAGCAATTCTAGTAACAGAAAAATCTGTGTAACTGCAGAAGTTTTAAAGATTGACTAGCAGTGGAACTGTAAATTAGCATTTGGTCAGCACTCAGTGAATATTTACACATGTACTTTATGATAGCACAAACTCTTCATCTTTTTAGAAAATATTAGCGCCTATACAATTTTGGAAAAGAGACAAAATGGAAAACACATAAGAAATTTAGGTAAACTTACAGACAAGAGACAGACCTCATCCCCTATATTCAGGCTGTTGGAATTCTAGATGTGACCTGAACACAAGGTGATACACAAGTACTCCTCAATGTATTAAACTTTCTCTTTGCTTTATAATCCTTCCCATAACATAAAGTATTAAAATATAAGGATTATAAGTACCTTACATAAACTGAGCACATTTCAATTGAGGTATATATGGATTTTTAGCTTTTTAAATTAAAATCTGATCAAAAACGATGAAAAGGAGATGGTGAGATTCTGTATCTTCTCTCAAAACTACATTATTATAATTCACTTCTTTCTTTGTTAGCTATTCTAGCTGCATGTGCTGTTAATAAAGTGGACTGTATTTCATCCTTGAAAGAGCACAGTTACTTAGAAAAAAACTCTTATGGAAAATCAAAACACTTCAGAAGAATCAGAGACTGCAGAACTGTTTACAGAAAAGCACTAAGCTTCTTTCTGAAGCTTACTACAGTACACGCACAGCATAAAGTATTAATGTAATCCAGAACTTCAAAAATTACTTTTTAAAAGAAGATCTACAGAAATAATCACACTATGTAGATTCATATAATATATACATACTATTTTTAGAAAAATGTATATATATACACACACACATATTCAGACAGATTTATCTGCTGAGACACAGTTTACATCTACCTGTCTATACATATATACATTCACCTTCTTAGGGATAATTACAGATTATGGGCATTTACCTCAACATTCGTAATCACCATTTCTCTAACAACATAAGCAATTGTGCAATCTTCAGACTGACACTGGACACGGAAGTTGCCATATTCCATTATGTCTGGTGGATCAGGCCAATACTGATGACATTTGGTCTGTAAAGAAAATTAGGCACACATAAAGACTTTACATAAAGACTTTTGTTTCCAGCCCTAGCTGTCTTCTGAGGATCACTTCCCTAACTTCAGTATTACTTTTCAGACCTTTAAGAGCTCTGTGTTACTTCAGTTTTTGACAGGATTTGCTGAATGGGAAAAACATTTTCATTTTTCCACTTGAATATTTTTAAAATAGAGAATATGCTTATAAACATTAGTAGTACAAACACTACATAGTCAGTTATTGTAGACAAATAATCCACAGTAACTTGGGCCACACTTTCTAGGGTAAACTGAGCTCAGAAACTGGAAGAACAAACAATTTTAGCTCATGCGTGTCATTTGTCAGAGATGCATGTTTCTTTTCTATGTGAAATGTAAGACTGAAGACAGAGATCTTCTCTTAAATGACTAATTGTATCTAAAAGTTATAAAAAAAGGCCTAGAAACATTCCTCCTGATGGAGGAAACCGTAATTTGACCTCTGCCTCAGACAGGTTTCATGAAGGACATACTAGATTAACCTTCAAGCCAATCAACATGCGACAAGCAAGATCATACACAAATGTGAAAACATCTGGCGTATTGCATATGTAGTTTGAGGTACACCAGAACACAAGTGAGAGCTGAAGTGGAATTAAACATTAAAATTACATCCATTAAATACTCCATCATTTCTAAAAGGAAACAGATCAATCAATTCTATGCAAAAGCTAAGGAACCATCTTCTATCCTGTTTTCTGTGGCTGATAGTAAGAGGTTGATCTTCACATCTGTACCACTCTACTGCTGTTATTAAAAAGTCTTCCTTCTTCCAGTTCACTTTCTAAAGGCATATCAATAGGCACATCTAGTCAGTGCAGATGTAACTTTTGCGGAAACAATCCTAATGCCAATATCTACTCCTCATTTTAAAAGATAAGCTTAGAGCAGCACTGATGACAGAGGGTTTGCCTCCTCATCTTGAAAACCACAAAGGCTATGTTAAATCAAAGTACAACAAGATACACCAGATACTGCTTTAATTTTCACTCTATTATTCTGAAATTAATGGAGTGCTAGAATTTATTTAAACAGAATTAGAAGAATTACCAGAACAATTCAATGTACAACATAAAGAAAAGTAAGCAGGGTAAATTCTGACAACAAGCACGCTATGTCTGCTGAATCATTAGGAGAACAATTGCAACATGGAGCCTGTTTCTCAGAGGGGGAAAAAAGGACAGCACATAGTACCCGTATCTAGGTGATCAACAAAAAGAGTTAATGCAGTAATTTCTGTTTATCACACCACTGCCTTGTTTTCAAGTAGCATTAAAAAACAGGGTTGCAGAGTATCTGTTCCTCTAAGTAATTCAGAAAGCCCAGCCTTCAGAGCATGAGTCAACACAACAAGCTGACCCATTTCAGGGTTATTTAATCATAAAAATCAGAAAAAAAGTTTAAAGGCACAACACACTTCTCCAGCACATGAATAACCTGAACGCTTACCCGTCCTCGTTCAGTGAGAGTTGTTAACATGATGATCAGTGACAACTTGTGATCCCAGACTACTTGCCAGAAGTGCGCACATGTATGTGGAAGAGGCCCCTGAGTAGCGATATACCTGTTCACAATGCCCGCAGAAGGAATTTCCATCTACAGAGAAAGATAAATCCTATGTAAAGTTCATTCTCAATATTCAAATACTATTTTTCCTTATTTCAGCATTTGAGGGAATATTAAAGGGGCGATGTGAGTAATACGACAGTGAAGATGACAGTTTGCTAGGTGAAAAATCTTTAGACATTTAATTTAAACTAGATGTATACTATAGATACTATAGTCCTTCGTGCTGAACTAGGAAGAGATGATTAACAGCAAAAAAGTGTTTTAAACGTGAAACTGCAAAGCTTTCCGAATTTACTCAGTATTCAGTAAGCAATAATGTTAAGGTATACCAAACCTGTACTAGCAAAAAGTCTTTATTGCCTGATACTAGGCACAGTAAGTTAAGAGTTGATTTTGGTGTTTAACTTCAGTATCGGACATGAATAAATACGTATTTTCCTCTTGTCTCCATCTCCCAGCCTACAAACATGATTAGAGTAATCAGGACTCCTGTTTATGTTCTGGACTCTTCATAGTACAGTTTGCAGGCCATAAGCAGAGAGAAGGTGGCTTAGTTTTAAGCTACAGGAGACAACTTCGGCATTTGCAGTATATGGAAATGTATAACAATATTTACTGGTTAAAGGTTTTGCACGTATTACAGTGTGTACCATATGCTTGCACCTATTGTGTATCAGAATGGCCACCTGTTTCATAAGAGACACTTTATCTTTTACAAATCCTAACATCTTTTACCTTTACAAATCTGCAAAATATAAAATGAAAATCCCTTATTCCTTAAAAAGGCAAAATTTGGTCTGCCAACATTACATAGAAAGTGGGTAAACACAGGTCTCTGTACAGCTTACATTCACGTAATTTGCATTAATGTAATCTTCCTCTCCTTGCAATATTATCCTTGTGGCGTCATCTGCACACAAAATAAAATAATAAAGAGGGAATCAAATTAGTAATTAAGGGGTACGGCTGCTTTGTATTAAGTAAAAACTCCAGGGAATTGCAGATACACAAACAGCAGAACACAAGTCAAAATAGATAACCTTTTAGAAAATAAAATGAACAATCATCCAACTTTGATTATATGATGAAATCTTTAATCAAGAAGTTCAATATAACAGTTTTAGAAGCTATCATTTACAGGATAAAGCAAAACAGGCAGAAAGTCTGTACTTAATACTCACATGGTAGAACATCCTTGTATCTGTTCTTGTCCATATTCTGAGGTACTTTTGCACATGTAACAGCCAGTCCTGGTTTCTTTCTATAAAGTTGCTGCAAGACAAAATGAAAATTGGTAGGATTTTGAGGGATGTGATTATGTTATGCACACAGTAAATAGATTCACATGAAAATACACAGACCCAGTAAGTTATTTTCTTTAATCTTTTCCCTAACCATCTACAAAAATCTCCCGAGATATTTTTGCATCTTTTTAATGTGGCAAGAATTTCTGTTATTGCTAGCCCAGTGTCACCTCTAGAAGAATTTCTAGGAAAAAAAAACAAAAAGAGGAGGTGTATGAGTCATTAATATAAACTGTTTCCTTACTAGGTTGCCTTTTTCTTGTAAAACTGTGTGCCAGATAGAAAACAGAGGTTGATGGTGGAAGCAGTAAGCAACAGAAGACATTAGGAAAAAAAACCCCAAACCTGCAGATTGCTATTTTCTTGAATTAACTGTAAAATACACAAAAAACCCCTCAAACAACCTTCTATCCTCTGGACTAAAACTTTTATATTCACTCCTTGCAGTGCTTGAAAAAAACAAAGCTTCAATGTATCACAATGTCTCAACACATGACTCCCCTTCTTTTGGGTCAAGGCCTATCTTGCAAATTTTATCTGGAGTAAACGCAGACACAAAAATGCAAAATACAAATTTTAAAGTGAAATGGTATTAACTGCATCATATGAGACAACAGAATGTACACGGGGAGGAAAACAACAAGAAAAGAGAAATCAAGAAATGTAGTTATATAAACTAGAGCTTTTCTGTATTAAATATACATGAATGTGACTTGGAACTGAGATATTAACCTTGCTGTGCCAGAGTTTTTATATACCTCATTGAACACATAACAGAGAGCTCATTATTTCTTCCATGCTTAATGAAGATTTAGAATATGGTTCCATACATACAGCAGACTGGAACAAATATGAAACTAACACCCTTTACTTTGGTCGACAGAAAAGGAACAACACACCATCTCTAACATGAGATTTACTGAATCCTATGACTGTATCACAGCTCACCATGTTTTTCAACTTAAAGAGCATAAGCAAGCCATGTGAAAAGAGAACTTGATAATAGCTTCTGTCAGCTATAGCTCAAGTTCCATTTTACCAGAGCCAAGTTGTGATTTCTGCTTTATTTGGGGAGACAAAGAACAATTTAATGTTAAGTAACAATTATAGAGCTTCATTATTGTTCCCTAGCAAAACATCATTTGTCATTGAGAGGCTTGTTAATTTCTGTTTAAGTGGAGTCAGATATTCTGGAAAACCTTGATTATTTGTAGCCCACTGGCTAATTATTTATAATTTTTTCTAATATGAGTGGACAGTTTGAGAGCCACCAAAGCTTATATGTTGATGTTGCAATTGGCTCTGCTTCCAAACATCACTAAACAATGAACTCAAGGACAGAAGGCCACTAAGCTGTCCCCTTCTTTATTAGATTTCAAAAAGGTTTTGCACTTCTTTATAGCATCAGTAATATCCTTTTATAAACACTGTCAGGAAAAGGTTTAAAAGGATCAAATAACCTATGAAGATTATTACAGGGACTTGTACACAAATTTAGTCAAGAACTTTGAAAACTAAGAAAGCACTGAAAGGCTAGTTAATATCTTTCAAGTTACTGTTTCAAGAGCAAAGAGATTCATTGCTATTGCTGCATTGCAATCAGTGCTGTGGTTTTTGGCAAAAAAACCCTATTAACCATAGTCCACAATTCTTTAAAAACAGGGAGAATCTTAACTCTCAGAAATCTTGGAAAAAAATTAAATCTCATAAAAGAAGTGGTCATGCAACAAGCAATATCATAACTTTTCAGTCATCACCATGGCCACTGGCATCCTGGGTTGTATCAGAAACGCTGTGACCAGCAGGTCCAGGGAGGTTATTCTCCCTCTGTACTCGACACTGGAGAGACTGCTTCTCGAATACTGTGTTCAGTTCTGGTTCCCTCACCACGAGAAGGATGTTGAGGCTCTGGAGCGAGTCCAGAGAAGAGCCACAAAGCTGGTGAAGGGGCTGGAGAACAGGTCTTATAAGGAATGGCTGAAAGAGCTGGGGGTGTTTATCCTGGAGAAGAGGAGGCTGAGGGAAGATCTCATTGCTCTCTACAACTACCTGAAAGGAGGTTGTAGAGAGGAGGGTGATAGCCTCTTCTCCCAGGTTACAGGACAAGAGGGAATGTCCTCAAGTTCCACCAGGGGAGATTTGGGCTGGTCATTAGGAAAAAAAAATTCACAGAAAGGGTCACTGGGCACTGGCAGAGGCTGCCCAGGGAGGTGGTTGATTCACCTTCCCTGGAGGTGTTTAAGGTATGGGTGGATGAGGTCCTGAGGGACATTGTTTCGTGTTTGATAGGAATGGTTGGACTCGATGATCCGGTGGGTCTTTTCCAACCTGGTTATTCTATGATGCTATGATTAAACCTTACAGCATTTGAAAAACCAGTGAAGGGAAAGTATTGTAATATGGTAAATCTGTACTGTTACTCTACAAGTTTTCAGCACTAGAAGGGGTTACTCCTGAACTCAACAATGTGAAATTTATGAATCATTACTATAAAGTTACTATAAATGTTTGGATCCACAACAGCAAAACAACCATAAACATACACACACTGTACTCCCTCACCATCAGAGAATTAGCTAAATTACCTTTTGGAATTTCTTACACTAACACTGGAGGAACCAAATAAACAAACTACAGAAGCATTTTATTGGTCAGTTTTCTGTAACATTCCTTGTTAACACATTGCAGAATATGACAAACATTAGTTCATTAACCTATACAGCAGTTCTTCAAAGTCTCATCCTATACACAGGAGAATCTCACCTACAATGTAATCTAATCAAGAAGTAACTGAAAGTAGTTTAGGCCACCAGGGAGAAACACCACACATCTGGATATTACAAGCATCCTGCAAATGGAATTAACATTCCAATGCTTTTATATCAACTTCTAAGACCAGAAGATGAAGAATGGCCAAGTTGCTCCTGTTACTCCATGAAAGAGAGCAACATAAGAGAATTTGAAACCCTAACTTAAGGTTTAAAAGTTGTTTTAGAAATGTGACTGAGTGGCACGAAAAAAGAAACAGAGTACAAGACTGACCACTGTCAACCCCCTGCTATTCTACTCAATGAAATAATTGGTTAAAAAAATACTAATTTAGTAGCCTTTGGGTACTTCAGCTAGAAACATGTTAATTAAACCACATTCTTCTCAGCAGATGATGTTTTATTCAAGACTGGTAACTCATTCTTCCCTATCTTAAATAAAGAAGGGCGAAACTGATAGGCAAGTCACATTCTTGCTCTCTTGAGATAACATTGAATGGGAGCAATGAGATTTCCAATTATTTAATTAAGCCATTACATTACTTGCTGGTTACAGCTGTTAGTCTATATTAATGGCATATGAGAACTGAATATTACCTACCTCAAACTGAATAAGTACAGTCCCACTTTCCAGTCCTCTCCTTAGCTGCTCCATAGACTCCTCCAGTGTATCACCAGCATATTCACAACAGATAGGAAGAAGAGATTCTGGGAGATTGTGGGAATCAGCTTCATCTTCTGACTTAGGCTCCACAAACTGTTTAACTACTGAAAGATGTATTGGAAATTGTAATCCATTACACACAGCATTAATGTGTTTGCAACACACATTAGAATTTACCAGCTTGCAAGAACAACAGATTTTGCAGGCAAGGCCTCAGAAAAGCAAACAGCAATACATTTATCTGCATTTCTTAATGTACTATATTACTGCAGAAACTACTGGGAGTGAAATGTCCTTATGCCTTTCATAAAGTGAAACTCCTTAATGTGCCCATCTATGAAGGCAAATCTTGACTTCCAAGCACAATGAGTTTTTTGTTGCAACCTGATCTTACAGAATGAACCCCTGAATTGGCTAATGAATCACATAATCCACCACAGTAAAACACAAATGAGTTTTGCCTAGAAAAAACATAGGGAGCATAATTAATGGAATACCTCTATAAGAAGCTTATATAAGAAGTTCAGGCCCCCAACAGAAACATACTTGCATTGTACTCCCTTGCCATTAGAGAATTATCTGTAACTGAATTATTTTTCTTGCAACTTCTTATGCTAACATTGAAGGAACTAACTTAATAAACAACAAAAATTTACTAGTCAGTACTCTATGACATTCCTCACTAAAATGTGGAAAAGCATGACAAACACTAATGAACTAATCTACACAGCAATTCTGTCTCTAAGAAAACTATTGTATCACCAGATGCGTCCAGCTGTGGTTATTCTCCGCAATAATCAGCATGGTTCGTACCTGCTGAGCTTCAGAAAAGGCGGAGCTGTTCATACTTCTGCCTATACAAATAAGTGGTATAGAGCCGCAGGTTATCTTTAGCTAAGAGCAAGTTTGTGTTACTTGCAAGTAGGAAAGGGACTAAAAAAGTTAAGGTAAGGCTAAATACTGCATAGAGCCAGTGGAAAGACCTACAATGCTAGGTAAAGGACTGCTTGAGAAAAACAAGATCAAGAACCCATCTGTCTTCCTAGAAACACAAGAAATTTTACATAAAGTAAATGCTAAGAAAGACATATTTAAGCAACTTTATTCCCTCTTGTTTACCAGTGGTGCATAATCCCTTCAGATTTTTAGGTCCTAATGTGATCAGGAACTTTGTATAAAGCCCTTCCATAACAGTGTGCATTAAGGCCTTATCAAAGCTCTTAACAAAGATAAGTAATAAACTAGAAGTGTTACAAAATCCAAAGGCTCTTGAGATCTACACGTATTTAAATACGGAGCAAGCAAAACCAATCTGGGCAGGTTCCCTATATTTTGAATATATAGCCTAAAGACCCTGCATATTTCAGAGATTGTCTCCTGTTCACTGGCAGCAGTTTAGCAAGTAGCCACCACAAGTCAAGCTCAGTATTGTCACAAAATGTCTATTGTAAGAATGGAAAGGAAGAAAAGAAATCAGGAAAAAAAAATGGAAAGAAGTTTGACTTGTTTCATTGTATAATTGTACTGGAGAACAGCCCATGGGTATTTGGTAATCTGCAACCGGGGATTTGTGAAACTATGCTATATTTACCAAAAAACCCCAACAACCTTTATAAGGGACTATTAATTCTTATTATAGAGAATTATAATAAATAATTATTATTATTTAGACTTAAAAAATAACAAGAAATTTAACTCCACAGATTCTTTGTTGCAGTGATAAGAAATCTACGCAGTTAAAACTATCTGTATTATTAATTTAAATGCAGAAATCTACTTTCTAACACAGATCTATTCCCAGTGCACTGAGAACACATTTATGTAAACAGAAGAGGATATACCACCAAATATAAGAGCAATAGTCTCAAAAATATTAGAAGTGAATAAAATTAACCCAGTTACCTTTCCTCCTGACCAAAAGTGCAAGTTCTCTTGTGTGAGATTCTCTGCTGGCTTTTATGAACATGACCACCTGGTCATGCGTGTGCTCTGAGATATCTCGGCCATTAATTAACACTATCTGATCACCTTCATTCAGTTTTGGAATACATTTATCAGCCTGTTTCAAGACCAAAGAAACACATTAATGTCATTGCATCCACTCATGTAAGCAGGAACACATCAGGTTATTAAGTTCAACATGTAAACAAAGTCTTCAGAGTTCTCCTGACAAGATTTCATCTTCTGCATCAGTGGTTCTATCAAAAATAGTAGATCTAAACCTGTCTGTTTTGTCTTTCTAAATGAAGATGAGAAACAGTTTGAACAGCATATTAATTGCTATAAAATAGAATTCCTATTTACCAAACAGCCATCATCACACTGCTTTTAAAGATCTAAATTTCAGACTCCGAACAAACATCAGATATCGCCATTTTCAAATAAATTTATAGGAAATGAGTTTTGAGCATATTAGATAACACATTTCAAGTTTTATGCAGTGAATACTTAAGTCCAAACATGATTTTGAGGAATGTAATTTAAGTAACATGACATTTCCCAGGCAAGTATTTTTTTAAAATTTAAATAAATCCATACCCATTTCATATTTTTCTTATTTATTAGATTCTTGTTTGTTGGATATTAAATGGTATCGACAAATACAGAATATTCTTCCTCCCTTCATTCACTGAAAGTTTTGACAAGAAGATCCATGTAAGTACCCAAACTATGATGCTCAATTACCCTGCACTTGTGACAAATTCTTCTGTTACCTGTTCTGGTGAGAACACTAAAACAAGGCTTTCCCCATCTCAAATGAAAACCTGTCTTAAATAGAGCAGTTTTTATTAACTGCTGAACTGTAGGGCTTGTTTGGCTTTTTTTCTGCTGCAATTCTTAGTATGCTTACCTCTAAGGAGCCTACAGGTAAGCTGAGGAGGGACTTTTTACAAAGGCATGTAGGGACAGGACTAGGGGCAATGGCTCTAAACTGGAGAGGGGCAGATTTAGACTAGACATAAGGAGGAATTTCTTCACCATGAGAGTGGTGAGGCACTCGAACAGGTTGCCCAGGGAAGCTGTGGCTGCCTCATCCCTGGAGGTGTTTAAGGCCAGATTGGATGGGCCCTTGGGCAGCCTGATCTAGTGGGAGGCATCCCAGCCCATCGCAGTGGGGTTGGAACTACATGATCTTTAAAGTCCCTTCCAACTCAGACTGTTCTATGATTCTAAGCCCAGTGCAAAGCAATTCAAGCTATGCCCAGAATATTATGCTGACGCTAAGAAGACTATTACGGGAACAGGGCGTCTCTTGTGTAAGAAAAGGCTAAGAAAGCTGGGAGTATTTACCCTAGAGAAAAGAAGGCTCAGGGCAGGATCTGGTCAATGTATATAAATACTTGAAAGGAAGGGAGCAGAGAAGATGTAGCCATGCTCTCTTCAGTGGTGTCCAGTGAGAGGACAAGAAGCAATGGGCACAAACTGAAACACAGAAGGCTGCTTCTAAACATCAGGAAACACTTCTTTGTGGTAAGGGTGACTGAGCCTGGAGCAGGTTGCCCAGAGACATTGTGGAGCCTCCCACCTTGGAGTATTCAAAGGCCATCTGGATACGGTCCTGTGCAACTGGGTCTAGGTGACCCTTGAGCACAGCGGTTTGAACGAGATGACCTCTAGGTCCCTTCCAACCTTCTGTGACTCTGTAATATGAATATGCAGGATTCTATAACTTCTGAGTATCAAGTAGTGTAATAATTTTATTCTCATTGCTGTCCTAATTTTTGTCTAGGAAGTACCCAGATACACAAGAGTGATATACAAATGAGATATAAACCTTTACTGCTATTCTCTATTCATATAATCATAGACTTGCTTGGTAGGAGAAGACCTTTGAGATCATCAAGTCCAAACATAACTGTCCACTACCAAGCCATATCTCTGAGCACTACACCTACCCATCTTTTAAATACTTCCAGGGACGGTGACTCAACCACTTCACTGGGCAGCCTGTTCCAGTGCCTGACAACCCTTTCGGTGAAAAAATTTTTCCTAAGGTTTAATCTAAATCTCTCATGGTGCAACTTGAGGCCATCTCCTCCTTTCCTATTGCCTATCACTTGGGAGAAGAAACCAACAATGATGATGCTACAGCCTCCTTTCAGGTACCTGTAGGCAGATACCAGGTTTCTCCTCAGCCTCTTTTTCTCCAGACTAAATAGCCCCAGTTCCCTCAGCTGTTCTTCATAATAAGAACACTTCACTATGAGAAGGACTCAAAACTGAACACAGTATTTGAGACGCATCTTCACCGATGCCAAGTACAGGGACACAATCACTTCCCTGGTCCTGTTGGCCACACTGTTTCTGATACAAACCAAGATGCCACTGGCCTTCTTGGCCGCTTGAGCACACTGCTGGATCATGTCCAGTCAGTTGTCAACCGATATTCCCAGGTCCCTCCCCACCAGGCAGCTTTCCAGCCACTCTTCCCTGAGCCTGGAACGCTAAATGGGGTTGCTGCGTCCCGTGCAGGACTCAGCCTTATCCTCATCCTTTGTCACTAATGTTCCCCATGTGTCCAGTAAAGGATGGAGATTCTCCTTGGCTCTCCTTTTATTGCTAATACATTCGTAGAAAGATTTTTTACGATCTCTCACAGAACTGGTGAATTGGAGTTCTAGTTGGGCTTCAGCCCTTCTGACTTTCTCTCTACATGATCTCACTTCATCACAACTATAATCTTGTGATTGCTGTGCCCCAGGCATCCTCCAACTGTCACATTTCACAAAGCCTCTAAGTTCACAAACAACTGGTCCAGCAAGGCACCTTCCCTCGTATGTTCTCTCATCAGTTGCTTCAGGAAGTTGTCTTCCATGCACTCCAGGAACCTCTTCAGACTGCTTCCTTTCTGCTGTAATATACTTCCAGTAGACATCTGGTAAGTTTAAATCTCCCACAAGAACAAGGGCTAGCACTGGTGACACTTCTCCCAGTTGCTTGTAAAATAACTCATCAGCTGCTTCATCCTTGCTGGGATCCTTACCACACTATCTGCCCTAATGGGAGCTCCACTGGTTTTTACTCACAGACGCTCAACCCTATCATCACCATCATTGAGCTTAAGGCTATCAAAACAGTTTCTAACAGAGTGGGCTGCCTCACTGCCTCTCCTTCCTTGCCTGTCCTGCATGAAGAGTTTACAGCCAACCATGGCAGCACTCCAGTTAGGCAAGTCATCTCACCACATTTCTGTGAGGGCACTTATATGACAGTTTTCTTGCCATATAACAACTTCTACTTCACCCTGTCTGTTGCCCAATCTGCGTGCATAGGTGTAGATGCACTTCAGTTGGGCTACTGATCCCACCACTCTCCTGAGGGGAACAGTCATTCCTAAGTGACTACTCACTGTAGTTTCTAACTCATCAATAACTAACTAATAATAATTAATATCTAACTCTGTATCTTTGCTGTCACTTCTACCCCCCACAATTTCCTGTCCCCCACTTCCTCTGAGGTAGTAGACCAAAGGTCCTCGCTAGCACACCACATTCCCAGGCTTTTATCAATCAAGCCTGATTTTGTCCCTCTCCCCCTTGATATCTAGTTTAAACCCTATTGATGAGCCCTGCTAACTTCTTGGTAAGCATTCTTTAGCCCCTTGGAGACAAGTGTAGCCCATCCTTTGTCAGCAAGCCTAGTGTTGTGTAGGCAGTCAAAAAATCCAAAGTTTTGCTCCTCACACCAGGTTTGGAGCCAGGTATTTGTTTCCTGGCTCTTCCTACTCCTACCCTTATCATTGCCTGTAATAGGAATGACAGAGGAGAACACTACCTGTGCATCTGATCCCTTCACCATTGTCACCTGAAGAAACCCCAGTTTTTTTAATGCATTTTCAGTACTATGTACTTGGAAAATCAATAGTGGATGATAATCATGAGCCTGACCAGTGTTTTCTTCCTACATCTCTAACCAAGGCCCCACATAGGCGGCAGCCTTCCCTATGTAACTGGCAGCAGTTCATTCACAGTACTTCCCTCTATTTCCTTAATGCCAGTGCTGGTTCCCTGACCTTTATTCATCCACTGTTATTAGCCCTATCAAAAAATAATACTTAACCCCCCAAATCTGAACAAACTGTTCTAATTCTAAATGGTGGCGTGGCTTGGCAGTGTTAGGTTATTGATTGGACTCAATGATCTTAAGGGTTTTTTTCCAACCTAAATAATTCTATTATTCTATAATTAGACCTGGTTATGCCTTGCACTGATATGTCCTAAAGTAAGTTTGTCAGTGATGTACTATATTACCAAGTAAAAAATTAGGAAGAGAGGGAAAGGAGAAGTGATAATGAAAGAGGCAAGAAGAAGAAAAATGCAGAATAAAAAACCCAAACCCCCCCAAAAAAAAAAAAAACAAAAAAAAGAGGCAAGGATATGAAGGAGAAAATAAATTTGGAACCACTACAGTCAGAAAATAAACTGAAAGAAAACTTAAAACATGCATGAGTGCCACAAAACAAATAAAGAAGAAAAACAGGAAAGAAAAGAAAGACGTACACATGAAAAAAAACCAAGCAGAAAAGTTGCTTAATTTTTTTTTTAAAAAAGGAATAGTTCCTTCCAACTTTTCCTAAAGAAATAAGGAAAGAAGATAATGCAGGATAGGGAAGATTGACAATGATTTCTAAATACAGACAAATGTAAAGAGAACAAGAATGGGAATTAGAAATGGCCATAGTGTTCAACAGAGACTTAACTAGCTATTCACAGGTCCCTCAAAACTCTCTTGCCATATTGGTACTGTTTACAAAGGCAAAACTGAAGAATGATTGATTTAATCACTCTGAAATACTGTTGTTTAAGACATAAATACTCTGTAATATAACAGTTTGGAATGATAAATGATATGAAGACCACATCAGGTCATTCTAGGAGCACCAAGATGTCAACAAGAATGTGAAGGGAATAGTTTCTGATCTCCTATGCCTGTCTCTAATTTAGATTTCTTGGTTGGTTGCTGGTTATTATTCTTTACTACAGAAGGAGATTAATATCTTCACTCAAAGAAACGTTGTTAATCATGCCACGTGTTAATGCGTCAGCTCACTTACTTAAATCATCTCTCTATTTAAAATATATCTTGAAGAAGAATGAATTCCTTCTGTGTAAGCCTAATTTGTAGATTTTTCAGATACTGAGCTTTTCAAGACAATTAATTACGTCAAAGGCTTCCTGCCTTATTGACACATCCAATGTTTCATTTTAGGCTAATCACCTAGTTATTGCTCCAAGAAGCATGCATGCTATTTTTTAGTAAGAAGTTCTATTAAATAAAACCATAATGACTACTTAGGAATCTTAGGACATTAACACAATTTGTGGGAACAATCAGTGCAGGGCTTCAGATAAAAAAAATCCCAAACAAACAAACCAGATCTGATAAACAGTTGCTGTTTTAGACTTAATATTCTCCCACAACAGTTTTGGCTACTCTGTGCTACAATCCTCCTGGCATACTAGATTGCTGGTACATTAAAGAGGGATTTCTAAAAGAATTTTAAGATGTGAAAGGGACATCACTGCCTTATTTTGGTCAGTAGATTTCCTTCACTTTCTCAACAAAGAAATACAGATCTTTTTGTCAGAAAGTGGCAAAAAAGTGACCTACAAACCCAAGAAGTAACCTTAGCAAATAATATTACCATACAGCATCCCCAAGGACAACTTAGAGGGTAATGAGCAAATCTAGAGTAAATTAAAACAGTAGTATATACAATGAAGGGAAGGCACTGAGCTAAAATAATGTAGAAGTGCATTCCTTAGACTGCTTAACGTGAACTTTCAAATACCAGTTACATTTCATTAAACAGCTGAGAGGAGATGAAACTTAGTTTACAGAATACAACATAATAAATGTTACTACTGCTGTGCTTTAAAAATAAGTATTTTTCTTCCTGTTGCTGAAACATGATACGATTTCTACAAAACAGTTGAGTATATGGTATTCAATAACTGTTTTCAATTTATTTCCTGAATCTCGATAGCTTGCTTGCTTGCTTGGTGGCTCACTACGCTAGAAAGCTAAGTACTCACTTGAACCTATGACTATGCAACTAACTGGAGACATTTAAATGAAGTGTGTACATTAGAAGTTCATTCCTTTTCCAAGCCAAAACATAAAACCAAAACCCCAGATTACTGCTTTCCAGAAGACAATCTGAATCTGCAAAGGAAATCACTGCCTCCGGAGAAGCATTTTTCATTCTCTGATTGTGGAATGAGACCGTCTGCTCTACATTAACTTCAGTATCTCAAATTATCCTTAAGAAGTTTGCTAGACTGGCCACGAAACACTTCAAGGATTGTTTTATTTTCACCTTGCGGATTTAGGTTATAGTGATAATTTCCCATCAGTCTTTTATTTAAAAAAATATCGTAGTGCTATGCACTGGGTCAATCAAGCCATAAGTCACTAATGTGACAAAAACCTTTTCAAACAACCTGGTTTAGCCTGATTTACATCATGATATTTAGTTATCAGCCTTGTGACTGCTTATAAAATTTCAAAAGTTTCTACAAGATGAAAAGTACACTGGATTTTTAGGATTAAGTCATCAGTATTTCCTATCAAGTTTCCATTGAAATTATTTTAAGATATTTGGGAAATACCCTTTGGAAGAAGAAAAGTTAATGAAGCTTGAGACAGCATGCATCCTGACATATTTATGTACTAATTATTTAGAAAAACTTACCAAGATGTTATATCCTACTATTGTTTCACAATTCAACATTAAAATTCAGTGGTGGAACTGATTCTGATGAACATTTCACTTAATTCATAAATATTTCCAGAAGCAAAAAACCATGGCAAATAAGAACACAGCAAATAAATTCTGCACCCCCTCTGCCCTGCCACTTTTCCATCCAAAAAGTATTTTTGGCGCAAGGGATTTCCTCAGCCTGTTGTAGTTTGTCTATTCATTAACTGTCAGCAGATTTTTCTCCCAAGTATTTCTCCTTTCTTGACCACCCATAAAATCATTAAAACCACAGCATCCTTTGTCTAGGAGTTCCATAGGTCTACTATTTTATGCGTGAAGAACTTGCCTTCCACCAACTTTAGTAGCCCAGAGTTCATCTTCTGCAATTCCCTGTCCACAGTGCTCTTAATCTTACAGATGTCTACTATATCTCCTTTAAATTAGTTCTTTTTCTAGACTGCAGAGACCCAGACTACTCACTTCTTTCATGAACACTGTTCTGCTTCCTCAGTCATTGCCTCTTGCCCCTCATGAAACATTTTCCAGTTCAATACCTGCTCTTTGAGATGATGGGTGTAGCAAACATGCTTTCTACAGGTATCTTGTTGGCTAACACTTCCAGATCCTTTCATCTGTGGTTTAAGAAACCACTGGTCAAATCAATTTCCAAAGAGAATGGCTCAGCTGCTATCTCATACTGGTCATGGGCTTCCAAATTCCTATATGTATGGACCCTCTGTGTGTGGTGGTGGGAATAATACAGGAAGGGATTTAAAGTCTTAAGAATTTACTTACAGGTGATCCTGGAGTTATTCTTGATACCACTAATGGCATTTTTTGATCTACACCACCCTAGAGGAATGTCAAGTAAATAACAATCAAAAATATATCATTATAATAAACATAAGCAGCATTTAAAACAAGTAATAATTTACTTCATATACAAGAAATTATATTTATACATAAGAAGCTCAACATGATCTGACAATTTGTGCCTGCAATCCAGAAGGCTAGCCTGGGCTGAATCAAAAGAAGCGTGGTCAGCAGGTCATGGGAGGTGATTCTGCCCCTCTATTCCTCTCATGAGACCTGATCTGGAGTACTGTGTCCAGTTCTGGAATTCTCAACATAAGCAGGATATAGAACTGTTGGAATAGGTCCAGATGATGGCTACAAAGATGATCACAGGAATGGAGCCCCTCTGCTATGAAGACAGGCTGAGAGTTGAGGTTGTTCAGCCTGGAGAAGATTCTGCGGAGACCTTATAGAGGTCTTGCAGTACCCGAAAGGGGCCTAAAGGAAAGCTGGGGAGGGACATTTCCCAAAGGTACGTAGTGATAGGATGAAAGAGAATGGCTTTAAGTTGGAAGGGGGAAGATTTAGATTAGACATTGGGAAGAAAATCTTCATGATGAGGGTGGTGAGGCATGGGCACAGGCTGCCCAGTGAAGTCCTGGCAGTGCTCAAGGCCAGGCTGGATGGGAAATTGAGCAGCCAGATCTGGTGGGAGGTGTCCCCGCCTGTGGCAGGGGCGTTGGAACAGGATGATCTTTAAGGTTCTTTCCAACACAGACCATTCTATGATAAGACACTTTTTATTTTTACATAAACTTTATGCTCTGTCATTATAGGTAGTGCTAAGAAAGAATTTTCAACAGTAAGAGGAGAGGGGGAGGGTGTAGCGTCTAAATCTACCAATTTCTAGTAAACTAGACCCAGTGTCTTTGCTTGGCCACATATTTTAATAGGCAATAAAAAGATCAGATGCAGAACTTATTCTAAGCCTACTCTTCAAGTAAGCCTAATTCAACATGTGAACTTGCAAGGTGGACGGTGTCCTTCAATGTTGTGATGAACTTGCAAGGGATCAGGTAGGATCACAGTTCCAGACAACCACACTCCCTTATTCTCTTTACATGATGTTCTGTTACTGCCTCACCCATAAATGGGCAATGTGAAAAGATCAAACTTTACCTCATTTTGTTATTATGGCTACTTCACACTACTCTTATCTGCTTAAATGGAGTTTCAATAAAGGAATCTACAAAATTTACAATATTAAATTATCAATAGCCATTTTTATTTTCTTCATAAATTAATCTTCACCATTCCAATAAGACTTTTAATGAATTTATTTAATTGGAAAGCATAAACTATTTAACTATAATACTGAGATCTAGTTTTCTGAAAGCTGATGGCTTAAATTCGGCTTCCAAGTTCGTATTTAAGCAGGTAAATTGTCAGCCTGCTTTGGAAACATAGAATCATAAAATAACCAGGTTGGAAGAGACCCACCAGATCATCGAGTCCAACCATTCCTATCAAACACTAAACCATGCCCTTCAGCACCTTGTCCACCTGTGCCTTAAACATCTCCAGGGAAGGTAAATTAACAATCTCCCTGGGCAACCTCTGACAGCATCCAATGACCCTTTCTGTAAAATTTTTTTTCCTAATGTTCAGCCTGAAGTGCCCTGGCAGAGCTTGAGGCCATTTCCTCTTGTCTTGTCCACTGTCACTTGGGAGAGGAGGACAGCACACTCCTCTCCACAACCTCCCCTCACGTAATTAGAGAGAGCAATAAGGTCTCCTCTCAGCCTCCTCTTCTCCAGGCTAAATAACCCCAGCTCTTTCAGCCATTCCTCATAAGGACTGCTCTCCAGCACTCCCACCAGCCCTGCTGCTCCTCTCTGGACTTGCTCCAGAGCCTCAACATCCTTCTTGTGGTGAGGGACCCAGAACTGAACACAATATTCAAGGAGCGGCCTCACCAGTGCCGAGTACAGAGGGACAATAACCTCCCTGGATCTGCTGGTCACATCATCTCTGACACAAGCCAAGATGCCATTGGGCCTCCTGGCCACCTGGGCACACTGCTGGCTCATGTTCAGTTGGTTGTCGACCCAACACCCCCAGGTCCCTCTCCTACAGGCAGCTTTCTAGACAGACTTCTCCCAGTCTGTAGCTCTGCATAGGGTTGTTGTGCCTCAAGTGCAGGACCCAGTATTTGGCCGTGTTAAACCTAAATGCCGTTGGTCTCTGCCCAGCAGTCCAGCCCGTTCAGATCCCTTTGCAGAGCCTCCCTACCCTCCAGTAGATCCACACTTTCACCCAGCTTAGTGTTGTCTGCAAACCTGCTAAAGGTACACTCAAAGCCTTTATCCAGGTCATTAATGAAGACATTGAACATGGCTGGACCCAGCACTGAGCCCTGGGGAACCCCGCTTGTCACTGGCCTCCAGCTGGATTTAATGCCATTTACCACCATTCTCTGGGCCCGGCCATCCAACCAGTTTTCCACCCAGGAGAGTGTGCGCCTGTCCAGGCCAGAGCTTGCACCAGAGTGTCTATATCTCCTTTAGCACCCACAGGTGTGTTCACCCCCACTTTCTGTGTGTGATGTCCTGACAGTCCTCACCAGCACACCCTCTCCAAATCACTAGTGCCCCACATCCAGGCTCACTCCTGTCTAGCCTGGTTTCAATCCCCTCCCCCTTCACATCTAGTTTAAAGCTCGGTTTATGAGCTTAGATAGGTTTTTAGCAAGGGCTTTAGCCTGTCTAGGAGAACCATGTGTCCCATCCTTAGCAACAAAGTCTGGGGGTGTGTGAGCTACCCCATGATCAAAGAAGCCAAAGCCCCTTTCCTCACACCAGGCTCGGAGCCAGGCATTAATCGAGTTGTTCTTCCTGACTTCCAGGTCCTCTCTATTTAGCTTTGGGTGGAGCAGAATACTATTTGTGCCCCAGAGCCCTCCATCATTTTCCCAATGGCCCTGAAGTCATTTTTGATGGCTTTGGTCTTTCTGCTTACTAGATTATCACTACGAGAGTTTGGACTACTATCCTCTGATATCAGTAGTCTGTCTCATGGACCAGGGAAGGAAGTTTTCCAGTACATGCCACGCCCATGCCTAGGAATGCAACTAAGACCACAGAAGTAGTAGAGATTTATTTCTGAAAATGTTGCTTTAGCAGGCTGCCACTTCTAAAAACTCTCAGTCAGCAAGAAATACCCGTAGAACATACTTTCTCCAAAGCATTGCGACAAAACTGAAAGACAGTCATAAAATCAAAGCATAGTATATCTATAAAATATTTACAAACAACTAAAAGGTTGCTGTTTTACCTTTAGATTAAAGCCAAACTTTCCATCTTCATCTGGTATGATACGCACCAATAGTAAATCGCCATCAATTAGGTCATTCTAGAATATACATAAAAAACCCACAAAACTTATCTAATTTTTGAAAGAAAATAACAGCAAATTAGGAAATAGTGCATCCAAATTTAGATATGCTGAACCAGAATACTCTATGTAAGTCCACATTTGAAATAGAAAGAAGTTAAAGTTACAGAATATGATTGTGATTGTAAACTTTTAAATTGTAAAAAAAAGCAAATACATAACAGCAAACACGTTCTCCCTAATTTCAATGTGTTGTCTTTACTAAAGGTGACTTAAAAGAAGAAACATTGGGCACAACATATTTGAATCGATTCTACTCTAATGACTATGAAGTGACTACTTTTTCCCTGTAAGCCAGAAGGATTAAAAATTGGCACTGGCTACTAGACAGGCAGGTTAGGAAGGTGTTCAGCACTGCTCTGGAACAGGCTGAAGAATGGGGGGGAAATGATCTGCTCCAGTACTGCTACAGTCAGCACAGAATTCGAAGGACAGTGTTTAGCCGTCCTGAAAAAGAGGTATCTGGGATAAAGCAGAGTTGCACTTTCTGTCAAGACATATAGCAACTTTAGTCATCTGATCTTTCCCCTTGGAGGAAATATGAATTAATCATGTAAGGATTCCCATTCCACTAGGAGTTTCCCCTGCAGATGCTTCTGGAAGCCAGGACATTATGAAAAACAATGTAGTTGCCAAGCTTGCCTATCATCTAAGTGTACACAGCCATCAATAAACCTGTATAGTGAGACAAGATTTATTCTTATTACTGTATAAAATGTGCTCATCCTGAAATAAAACCACAACTTTTGTGCATTCTTTATCTACAGTTCAAAGTTACATCCAGTACTAGTTTTGACTTACAAGAAGGCAACTGAACATACCTTATCACAGTAGTACTGACTGGAATCTTCTGTTGAACCACTTTTTGTAATGTGCTCATAGGTTTCCAAGAACTGTTTATCCACCCCTTCCAAGGGGTAAGAACCACAAATGTTGCCAACTCCATTGGGAGACGGAGCCAAGGCTTTAGGTGAGACGTGGGTCAGAGAACTCCGTGTTGGACTGTTTCCCAATACATTCCTTCATTTAGTAAGGATACATAAATATTAAAAGATATCGTTATACAGATATTTAAATTAATTAGTAAAACACGCAAATGTACTGCCCAATCAAAAGAGCAAGGCAACTTTAGATTTAACATCGCTTCTTGAGGTGCAGGTTAACAGGACTGGAGTATGATCTAAAACTATCATCTGATCAGCAGACATCCAGAAGTATGAACAAAACAAAATGAGAATAGCAAAAACATTTTAAGCAAAATATGGATGATAGCAGTGAAAGGTACTGTTGTATCGGTACAGGAAATCACAGTAACATGAAGAGAGCTGAATCCCAGGGGAAAGGCACTCCAGCTGCCAATTCTACCCATGAAAAACTTTTGCCATGATTGTTCTCATTCATGCAAAACATTTCTTTGTCATTCTTCCCTCTTATGAGTGCTACCTACACCTTATCCCTCTGGGGGAAGGTGCTTTGCAGAAGAGTCATGGTAAATTGTCAGAGAAATAGGCAATAAAGTGACAATTAAAGGTTTAATCACAGTCAATATATTATGTCACTGAGGTAGTTATACCCATGCAGAGGATTAAACTGGGATGCAAACCTGGCTTAGTGATTCAGAAATTTTAAAATTCAAGGATAACAACAGTCAGTAATTAAATGCTTCGAATTGGCCAAGTCACCTGGTGGTGCTCCAGGATCTTTCAAATGCTTATTAAGCTAGATGCACTCTTATATAGTAAATCTAGAGATTCTACAGTAGAAAGTTTAAAGAAAACTCACTTTGGTGATTCTTGCTCAGATGACCTGCTTTAAAAAAAAAAGCAATAAATGAATAGAAATTAAACCTCCAAGAGAACAAGAACTAAACTCTAATTAAAAAAAAAAAAAAGCCTGCACGAAAGTCAAAAGATGTGCTCATAGTAAACTAAAGAATATTTAATACTATGCTGAAAGCCTGAATCAGACAACTGTGGAATTTATGAAACACTCAACAAAACCCTAGGGTAGCTCTAACCACTCATTTCCATTTTTGGCACAAGCCCAACTACAGACAACACACATCTGCTACTGCAACTTAATCTGTTTACACATTTACAAAGGCAACTATTTAGCACGGCACACTACATCATTTAAGAAAGTTTTACATGCGTGTCACAATGACTACAGACGTCACTGACTATTTCCTAAAAAGTCAAACGTGACAAACTCTTTACATCTGGGTAAAAAGAAATAAGCACAGGCAGCTTCAGAAGCATCAAGTTTCTTACACTTTTGAAGACAGAACATACGGCGACAGAGAACTTTAGGATGAAGCAAAACTAAAGCAGAAGCGGTTATATACATAAGGACAATTCAGTATGGGAAAGAAATCAAAATTTGCAGTACATAGCATTTTCCAAGGCGTTCAATTAGCTTTATCAGATATCACCTGAAACAGTGAGCTAAACTATATAACACCAATTCCAACAACAGCTGCAATACTAAGGTTAATTTTAAAGTTAACTAAAAGTTGCTCGCAGAGCAAAGTAAGTTTAAGGCAGGTGGGATAGTTTTACAAATGTAGTTAAGCAGTGACCAAAACAACTGAAATGATGCAAGTCCATTCTGGAAAAATAAAAACATGAAGTAGTTTGGTTCAAATGTAAAGTTGTTGAACTGTCAAGTTATGAGAGGCAACTCAGAGTATACAGTTAATTTTTAATTACTGTTGTCTAAACCAAACTCAGTGCTAAGACTTAGGTACTATATTTCATGAAAACTACAGTAAAAGTAACAGCAGTATCAGTCTGCTTAAGTTTCCTTATTTGTATTCCAGAATCTAAAGAAATTCATTCTTGAGAGGCAGAGATGGTGAAGCTTGATTTCCCAAGAATTTTGGAGATATGGGTTGTACGTGCTTTTACTTTTTTGTAAAGCACTAAACTTTTTCCTTTTTTACTATAGTAATGCCCTCCTCCGATTCCACTGATATTTACCTCCAATCTCCCGCAAACTGCTCTGGTTCTCATTATTTGACATACCCATAATATTTTTACCCCCTAAATGCCAGCAGTGCACAGTAGATCCTTTGGGAATGTGCACTCACTTACTGCTTGACCAGCCCACATCTAAATGGAACAGAGAACCACTGAACTCACCCTGTAACTGCTCAGCAAGAGGAGAACGTCAATTTAAGGTTTTTTTCTGCCTAGCCACCAGGTTTCATTGATCTTGTAGAAAACTTTGCATTTTTTTAAAACTTGACCCTTACATCAGATTTGACTGCAATCATCCAAACGTTCTCAAGTGAAAAAAGAGACACACAGGCAATATAGTGACATAAACCTTATTTCCTTAGGAAGTCGAGCTAAAAATACACAGGGAGTTTATTTTCGTTTAAGCTATTTGATTTCATTGTGAAGCTAAGAACAATGAAACTCTACATCTTTTCTATGTTTTCCCACAGATGAACTACAGCTCTGTTATCAAATACCAAACAGAATTCAAGTTGCCATAAGGTAGCCCTTGCAAAAGCCTTCACCAAAAATTTACACACATTTCATCTATTTCTATCACAATTCTATGTCCATATTTTAATATATTAATCTCCTCTTCTTCCTCCCAAAACAGTGAGGTACTCTGAGACAGAAAAACAACTTGAGTTTCCACTCATATATTGTGCATAAACATACATCTGAAGAACATACAACATTTGAAGACAAAAAAGTGGGATAAAAATTCTTCGTAATACTTACTAAAGGTTTATCTATAGAATTATTGCACCTTAATTCAAACTTAGCAGCTCAGAAAGAGTTACTGAAGCATTCTGTAACCTTTACAAGTAGAAAAAGGCAACCAAAAAAATTGACCTAAAAAGTGACCAAATTCAAGGCTTAAAAGAATGTATCAGGGACAATGCAGCTGTGTCTTCCTAACGTCCTCAGTAATTCAGCACTCTAGAGCTGCAGAATTTTGCTCTGCTACTCAGTTAAGCAGCATTTCTAGCATTATAATTATTCACCATTTTCTTGCTATGTGTTATTCCACATTTTACTAACCTATCTGACACATTTCACAACACAAAGGATGACATTTTAAATCAATAAAAGACACCACTCACCAGACCAGCCATTCAACTTTTTCATCAAGAAAGAGAGCCCTTCCTTGCAAGGAGATTAAGCTTTCCATTGGTGCAGCTAACAAGCAAACACTTCAAAACTGGAGGCGATTTCTCTTCCTTACTCCACAATACATCTAAAATTATGTCATTGCAGTCTTCCACGCACTATGGTTTGTTCTGTTGGTGCCCTGAAAAATCTAACTCTCCTCTTCTGTCAGAATGGAATGGAAAGGTCTTAAGGAAAGACCGTTCCTCCTCACTTTGGCGTGACCTACCCGGGAATTCTGTTATTCTGAGAACTAAGGATGATAGTCTACAGTGCAGTAAAACCCCAAGAGAAAAGGGTCAACTGAAACAATAGCACTGTATCAATACTCCCTCTTTACAAACAACTGAAGGAAACATCTGTAGGTTTTGCCCTTGTCCTGGTCTTGAAGGTCTTAAAGCTTCTTTTACTGTAACACCTGCAGGGCTAGGGAGATCAAGTGTGCCAGCACTTCCATTATCACCTCTTTTCAGAGAGTTCACCATTAAAACTCAGATTAAGATTTATAAGCCTAATAAGTGAAAGATATTTGCAGCAGCATCTTTTTGCTGCCCTTTAGAAAAAAATACATACTGAATATTCAGCATTTCTATGAACAGAATAACCATGTAAGGAGGCCATGTAGATCCTTTGCACAGCATAATGAAGAGTATCATTACAGAAAAACCTGAGGACTTTGTGGTATACACAAGTTTTTTGGAGATTTTCAATAAATTCTAAACATACCCATTAGTAAGCTACTGCCATCACTCGTGAAGGGATATTTTCAGTTACTCTGCATTGTGTCTATTGACCATATTCCGGTTTACTAACTTTTCATGAAAGTTTCATGTATTCTGATGTCTCTCAGTTTGCTGCAAAATTTGCCTTATCACAGATCTGCAATTCAACTTTGTTATTTTCTTTTTGAATGTAGAAGGAGTGGCTTTTTAACAGGCAAGGAAAGCAGAGTATATTTTAATAAGGTTCTCTATTTTACGAGAAAGACTTACACGCAAGCAAAATAAATACTTGTACTATATTTATGTATATTTGAGTGGAAAAGCACAGTGAAACTCATAAAAGTCTATTAGCAGTAGTCTTAAAACTCTGATTTGAAACGTTCAAGATCTATTGTCTAGTATTATAAGAGTATCTTCCTTGAGAAAGGCCAAAGTATACAAAAAAAGGACTTGTTGAAATGCAGCAGATTTTGTAAGAACAAAGAATCGATCGTGTCTGTATACAACTAAAACCTAAGAACAAATAACTTATTTTAAAGGCTTTTTAATATTATTTGTAATTTTCTACTAAGGAAGTAGTTACTAGGACTTGGCTGGATATGTCTGAAAGGTGCTTTCATCAACAGTAACACTTCAAAAATTTTACCCACAAAAGTTATTATATTTTAGTTAAAATAAAGATGTGTTCCCATAGTACATTCAAAGCTCTCTCTGCAGCTACAGTTTATTGTCTCTAAAGCTGAAAGAATTGAACAAATGCAGCATACGTTCAGGAAATCTATTTTCAGCGCAATACCTTCACCAGATGATGTATCACACTTACAGCAGGAGTGTATAAGCACTTCCAGAAATTCATAGCACAGTGCAAGTCAATTTCCTTTTTGTACACTAGTTCATCATTTGATTTCCTTCCCCTCCAACTCTGGGACAGTGCACATTATGTCATTTATACCACTAGTAAAACATAGTTTTAGAATATGAGTTAGAGGTTTATAACTTTGCAAACATATTTAATTTTAAGAGTAAAGTTTACTCAGCAATATATTGCATTTATAACAAGTAGAATTCTAGACTCAAAGTAGTTTGGGTTGGAAAGTATCTTGAGATATCACTTAAACTCCCAAAGAACAGTGAACATTGAAGTTAGATGAGGGTGTTCGGGTCCTCATTACGTTGTGTTTGAGGTTCTTCAAGAGTGGAAACACCTCCAAACATTCTGTCAATGTATACAAAGATTTAACTAACCTCAACGTGATTTTTTCCCCCAGTATCTTTCAAGCATTTCCCTTGCTGTAACTTGTGTCCATTGCCTCATGTGTTTTTGCTGTGCATCTCCAAGAAGAGTTGGCTCCATACTCTTGATAACTTCTCCTTTGGCAAGGAAATTCAATGTATGACTCAAAGTACAAGTTCTATACTGCCCCATCTGTCAGCAAGTTTTTCTTACTGACTGATAGACTTATGACTTAGAAATGTGTTTTAAAATAATCTTTCTAGTTAAACAGAAAGTTTAACAGCTAATATTTTCTGTTCAACCACTGAGCCTACTCTACAAAAACTACCAAAACACTGTTTTCCTACATAATCTGTTTTTACAAACCAGACAGACAGCTTCGCTTTATTTAATTACAGACTGAACAAGAGAAACAGAATACATTTCAAGTAGCAAGAGTCTCCATGCAGCTTTATCAGGTTACTTTTCCAAGCCAATAATCCAGTTATTTTTTCCCCTTAAGATAGCACCTTATAAACATAGTTAAATTCATATATTCTTACTAATAAGTACATTCCCTGCTCAGAAAAGTGTTCAAAAACGTGAAAAAGGTACTAAGAAGGCAAGTAAGAGCTATATTAGCACTATAAACTGTTCCAACTATAGCATAAAAAACATTTTAAAAAGCACAAACCATTAAACTGGAATACATAAGGTCAAAACCAAGCTCTTCTCCTCATATAAAGGAGAAATTCATCAGCATAATTAACAGGAATAAGATCATCCTGAACTGCAAGGGAACTTGCTTGTTCCAGTAACCCTTTGCATCTAACAGCTGCTTGTCCAAAACAAACCAGGTTACTTTAACAAGACAACATTCCATTAGGGGGCAAGTGTGGGTGCTTGTAACAACACATGATCTTCCCAAAAGCTGGACTAAACCCTTAAATCCACGGACAGTGAAGAGTGGATACTCTTCCCTTTTCACAGTGACCAGCACCACGCTGGGTTCTCAGAGGCTAAGACCATTAAACAACACAGTAGTTTTCAGTTTGCATTTCTTGTCATTCATTCACTTTATTTCTGATTGCATTATGAAGTGCGAACTTCACCAGAAGCTGCTTGAGAAAAAGGAAAGGAATATATAGGGAAAATTAAAGGTCAAAGGTCCTTAAATACTACTTGGTTACATGTCTTTTATGTTTTCATGGCACACCTTGGACTCTGGTATTTTAAGTTCACGAAGTGTTTATAATGTGTATTATCAAGATATTTAAGTCTACAGATTTTTAATTTACAGCAAATACTTCAAGATAAGGAAACAAGCAAACTCATTTCAGTTGTTTAAATTTTCACTTATTTACTTGAATGTAAAGGGTAAGCTGGTTACTTTCAACTTTTATTTCTGTTCTTGTAACAGCTTATCTGTGAAGAATCCTGCATTACTGGGTTTGATAAGCAATCTTACTTTTTTTTTTTCTTTTTTAAGATATCAACACTAAGAACCTGAACTTGCACTGAGCATAGACAGTGCAGTCTTTCAAGTCAAAATCTAACATCTTATATCAAGTCAAGCATGTCAAGAGTGCTTGATTCCAAAATGGAATCAAGTCTGTTCCCCCAGTTAAAGCCAACTTAGATGTGAAGGTTACTGCTTAAATCAAAGATCTTCTGGAATGTCCCAACTTGGTCTTGAAACAATGCCACATACTTCAATAGGACTACTTCATTTTCATTGTAGCCTTTTGCCCTTAAAGGACACAGTAGCACACAGATTGCATCAGTGTCAGGGATAGGCATATCAGTAAAGAATATTTGTTCCTCTATACCACTAACACTCTCCTTATTCCAAACTTGGAAACTAGCAGTGGTACTTCTATCAAGATCGACTGCAACAGTGGTAGCCTTCAGGTATTATACCAGGCTAAAAAAAAAAGAAAAAATTGCAATCAAAAATAATTGCCTGCACAAATCCATCAGCCTGCCTTTATAACCAGCTGTGGTTTAAACCTGTTAACGTGTGCCTTTTTCAAAGGCAACCTCTTCCAGGAGCTCTATCTAGGCTACTACAAGAACAGCAGATGGCTAGGATGGGTTGATGCCAAGTAGCCTTTTGGTATGAAACAACTTTGGAAAAAAAAAAAAAACAAACCCAAAGCACCCAAATTAAAACAGCTTTTCCACAGCGATAACTTTAGAAATAATAAAATCTCTCATAACTTAAAATATTTTCTGTCTTAAAGGAAAGCCAGGAGACTTCATATTCATAACTCTTCCCTAACACATATCTTGGTACTTAAGGACATCTGAAGATAAGATATGCAACCTCACAGAACATCGAGAAGTTTTCTACTTTGCTTAAAATAAGGAATGAAGTAAGACAGTAGCAGCAGTGCTTAAACGAAGAAAATTAAAATCTCTCAAAAGAAAACACCTTCGGGGAAGGAGAATTCAAGACAAGGGAAAGCCAATTTTAACTGAAAAACAGTTACCTGACAAGTAAATTTACTAATTATTATGTTTTGTTGCATATTACTCTTCAAATAGTTTTAGAAATAAAATAACAGTAGCATTGTGCATACACATGTAGACATGGGATAAATACAGCAACAAAGTACAACAGATAGTCAGAAGACAGACCGGATTACCCATTTTGAACCGGTGAGATGCAGCCATAACAAAGTGTGCTATGACACAGAAAACAACCTATGAGACTACAGAAGGCTCAGTGTGGGCTCCATGTCTGTGTTACTGTTAATTTGTCAGTGGCAGTAGCAGTCAGATGAGATGCACAGCAGCAGGGCAACAAAGAGGAGAAAGAACTGACAGGGGAGGCTTTCTTCACAAAGGCAGGGGAGCCCTGGGCTAAACAAAAGTCCTCTTGAAGTCCTCTTCAGCGCTGTCTTTGATGACAGGTTTTGTCTGCAGCTGTGATTTGAGATAGTTCGCTTAGATAGGCAAACCTATTCATGCCCTGTGAATAAAGCTCTATTTAATATATGTTAATTTGGGATTAGAGCAATTTTTCGTCTATAATGCATATGTAATAGACAGTTCCAATCTTTTCTGCAGACGCTACTCTGAGAGAGAAAAATTGCTTCTTTTCACTATGTCTGGGCCTCAAATTGTACTTGAATATGAAAATACCTTAGATAATTTGGATAGCAGAAGTAGTCTAGCTACACCAAGTGCAAGACTCAGAAGCTTGCCTTGGCTTTCTGTAGTTCACCTATGTACGTGGTTTACTCTGTTTTCCAATTTTCTTTTCTCCAGTCACAGGCTATAGAATATGCCATATTAATTTCAGTTAGAAGGTAGAATATTCACAAAAAGCACATTTTTAAACCAATCACTGTGCTCTTCAGACAAACAATATAATAAGTGACAATATATCCTTGACTCTCATCTCGAGTACGCTCACTTGAAGCATGTAATGGTAAACATAATTCTAAGTGTTGGCACGTTGATACATATACATAAAAATATATTTGAAGACATATTAATAACTGATATGTTTTATGCTCTCTAAATGAAGAGCTGTCCCATGTAATTTGTTTTCTAATTTGTGTACTGTTTTATAGAAAGAAAATAGAACTTGATCGATTCTCTTAAGTAAACAAACAAAACATGGAAGAAAAGTGATTATTAAAAGGAATTATTATACTTGGTATTGTCAGGAGAAAAAACAGGGGCAGAGGGAACTAAACAGAGGTATATGTACTCTGCCAGCTGTTGGGGCTTCTACATTTCAGATACCCATCAAGGTTCCAAATGTGCCTTGGTAGGATTAGGTACACAGCAGGTCTTATTATACAAGTTTTACCTATGTATTTGTCTCAAAAAGCATCTGAGGTCCCAGACATAACAATTCAGGGATTAAAAATCAGCATTTCACAGTAATTTGCTAGGAGCTCTCCAAAAAGGTTTCAACATTTTTTTTTTTGCACTAAAGCTATTCCTTAATTAACAACATTATTAACAGTCCCAGACACCAGGCTGTGCAGTAAAAAAAGAGCCCTGTAAAGACAATACGCATTAGCAGGGCTATGAGAAGCCACATTTGGATCTCCTCTAACGCACAAGAAATGTCAAAACTGCAAATTGTGTTTTCTTCCATAACACGATTCAGTTACGTCAATTCAAATCTACTAAAGACAAGCGCGGCAAAAATGGATAAGTTGGTTTGAAAAGATTTATCAGTACACTGCAAGGTGTTTTATAGTTAATATCTACATATTCTTACAGTGAGGCAAAAGTCCAGGACAAGTTCTTGTATTTAATACTGAAGATATGAAAGTCAAACTTTTTTTGTTATAAACAGATTCATCTGGAAGGATTAGACTCCCTCCTCAAATAAAGCATTCAGAGAAAGAAAGACTTTACTACCTATATATACTTTATTTTACACCTGTCAACTGAGGCAAGCAATGACTGCTGGAAGAATGTGAGAGAAGAAAAACTGGAACGTGGACTAATAAACTGTTGAAAACTTCAGCGTATAGAAGAAACTGGGGTTTTTTGCTTTGAATGGTTACTGTATGTTTTACATCAATTGTTAAAAAGTAAAGTATCAATAACTATTTTACTTCATGAAAGTTTGTAAGTCAATACAATAAACGATCTTTGATTTGATGCATTACAATCCCCTTCTGAAATTCATACTTAAAATTTAAATTAATCATAGTTATGTAAGTTTTTTTTTCAGTTTCCTGCAGAGTATCAAGTATTATAAACATACCCAAGAAAACAAACACGCACTGTGGATAAGACACACAAACCAAATTTTCTGTAAAAGGTAATAACAGTAATCTTCTCCTATGAGTGATATTACTCAGATATAGCATAGTCATTTAGTTCTTGGAAAAATAATGAATGTGCTATTTCCAGACAACCCTATTTTCACTTTCTGAGAAACAGCATAAAAGCAGGCTTTCCCACTCCATTCTCAGTAGCATAGAATAGGTGAAACAGAAAGGAAAGGGAAAAAAACCCCCACCCTACAAGGAAAGGAAAGTAAAAGGAAAACTAAAGACAAAACCCAACAATGTGCTAATTGGCTGGACATAATCTGCCAGTCACTGATGACAGAATGGCATCTTGGTGCTCTGTCTACGGCTTCTGCTCTCATCACCTCTACTCGTGGTCTGCCTCTCATTATTTTTATTCAGGTAATACTTTTAGAAGTGTGTATTTGTAAATGTTAAAGCATAGGAAAGACACGGTTACCTATTTATGACTGTTCACAGCATCTACAGGCATTATTTTTATATATTATCATGGCTGTTACTGACACCACTAGTACTAACAATCATCTGACTTCCAGTCAGAAAAATGGAAAAACAATTTAAAAAAGAATCATAGAATCATTTAGGCTGGAAAGTACCTTTAAGATCATCGAGTCCAATCATAAATCTAACACTGCCAATTCCACCACTAAAATATATCCCTAAGCACCATGTCTACATATATTTTAAACAGCTCAAGGGATGGTGACTCAAACCCAAGCAGCCTGTTCCAGCACTCGATAATCATTTCAGTGCAGAATTTTTTCCTCATCTTGAAGATAAACCTCTTCTAGTACAACCTGAGGCCATTTCGTCTTGTCCTATCATCTGACACTTGTGAGAAAAGACCAACACCAACCACACTACAGCCTCTTTTTTAGGTAGCTGTAGAGAGCAACAACTCTCTCTACAGGAGGTCTCTTCTCAGTCTCCTTTTCTCCAAATTAAATAGCCTCAGTTCCCTCAGCCACTCCTCCTAAGAACTGTGTCCCAGACTCTTCATCAGATCTGTTGTCGTCCTCTGCACATGCTCCAGCATCTCAATGTCCTTGCACTGACGGGTCCAAAACTGTACACAGTATTCAAGGTGTGGTCTCACCAATGCTGAGTACAGGGGCACAAGCACTTCCGTAGTCTTGCCAGCTACGCTATTTCTGATACAAGCCAAGATGCTATTGGGCCTCCTGGCCACCTGGGCCACTGCTGGCTCACGTTCAGTCGGCTGTCAACCAACACCCCCAGGTCCTTTTCCGCTGGGCAGCTTTCTAGCCATTCTTCCCCATTCCTGCAGCATTGCATGGGGTAGTTTTGTACCAAGTGCAGGACCTTAGCCTTATTGAACTCATACAGTGTGTCTCAGACCATCCACCAGGCTGTCCAGATCAAACACCGCAGTCACCAACTCCAAACACACATACAACATACTCATTTTCCTGTTCTTTCATAGAAACCTCACTGCTGTGATGTAGTAATGATATCATTGTATTAAACTTTGAAGGAAACAGTTTAAATTCAGAGTTTACAGTTAGTATCTGCACACTGTCACAGAGGTATTAGCTATCTAGTAGCTTCTATTTATACACTGCTTCTCAAAACACACTTTGTCTTAAAGTTACTAGGAAACACTACAAAACATTTTCCTTTAATATTACAAACGAACCTGTATTTTAATACATCATATTCTCCCCAGTTGAAAGTTCTAAAGTAGATCTGATTTTTCTTTGATTCTGAACAATCAATAACTTTGTACATAATTTCTGAAGTCAGTATTGTGTCAATCTCAAGTTAAAATGCAATACATGCGCAAACAAATAATCAGGGCACAAAGATAGGTGACTCAAACCCTAGAAAGAAACCTAGCAGTAGTTAGACTGCTGCAGGGAGACCAAAGCTGGTCCTGAAGGAATACAGTAAAAACCGCTTCAAGGCAAAATGCAGAGGCTGCCTTTAGACTAGTAATCTACAGTTCCTCTGAGGAACAAAAAGACAGATGACTGCTAGCATTATGTTGTTGTGTTTACACAAGTGCAGTACCTCTTTCAACTGATGATGCTGAGCTGATGTTCAGGAACATAAGTGAACTCTTTTAAGAGTTCAGTAAGATTTCCACAACAAAAAAGTTAGGAGTTTATAAGGTAGGGAATGTACACAGAAGCTACTAGGAAACTTGATATTACAGATAAAAGCAGGTGTGCCTTAACAGTTTCTCTAATTTTACTGAGAACTCAACTACTGAAAACCGTTTAGAGATTAAGGTTTGGTTTGTTTTTAACTTGTCATTTTGTATCATGGAATTTGTGGTTTACAACCTGTCAAAATAAAGCTTATGCAAATTCAAAACTGTTTGAACTCATTTTAATATTGTAACCAATTATGACTGTTCTATACTAAAGTTGTTTGGGGTTTTGTCTGACGTTTGTTAAAAAAATCAAATTAGGCAATTAATTAGTTTTATTAATTAATTAATTCTTTGCAGAACTCCTTACCTCCTTTGCGGACTACGGTTCTGAGAGAACTCTGAATCACTGTCCTTCGATGTTGGAGAGCCCTTATATGTATAAAAAACATCCTCTGTTTCAGTAATATAGCTAATCTCATTTGTAAGGTTATCTACAGATGAGTGTCGTGCTTTACGAATTTCGTGACGTAGTCTAGGACTCCGCCTTAAAAATAAGGAACACAAGCACAAGTTAGAAGATCAGAATAATTCATAAAACTTTCTCAAAGTGGATTTTCCATCCTATTGCAATCTGTGTCCCAAAATCTTCATAACACACCTCACTTTAAATAATCAACCTTTAAACATTCTGTAGGGAAATCACAAGAGTGCTAGATCCAGCACACTGAAATGATTAGGTTTTCCCCTCTCTAAAATGCTACCTGTATTGTTAAAATTCTAATCATAAGATAATTGACGGTGAAAGGGACCTACACAGGTCATCTAGCCCAACCTCCTGCTCAATGCAAGGTCAATTGAGATCAGGGCAGGTTGCTTAAGGTTTTATCCAGTCAGATCTCAAAAAACTTGAAGTATGAAGACCACATAGATTCTCTAAGCAACCACCGCACAACTGTCCTTGCGGAGAAACAGTTTTTCATTATGTCCAGTCAGAGCCTCTCCTGATTCAACACAGACCTATTGCCTCATCCTTCTGACATGCCAACACTGAAGGAGGCTGGTAGGTATGGCAAAGGCTAAAAACGGATTTACCAATTAGGGGTAACAGGAGGTGATCGAGAAGGAAGGCTTTTGGTCTCTAGATGCTCAACAGATAAAGATCGTCTCATAGATGGGTTCCAAACCATCCCACCTATAACTTTCCTGCAGTTCTGGCTGTTTACAGACCTGAAAAGAAACAGGAAACTGTACATTAATCATTTTGCATAGAGAACTTAAATGAAATAAAATATGCTGATAAAAGTAAATTTGATAATTCATCTGTTTTTAAGAGTTCCCTGCATTCACCCCTCCTTACTTATGCGCTTGCACTCTCACAGATCTATTTGCCTATGGCAATAAAACTGTGTTAATCCCTGCAACAATGCTAATTACAAGCCCGTGTAAAAAGATTTTTTTTCTGAGAGTTATTTTTAATGCAACTATGTTTAAAAAGATAGGGGGGAAAACAGGAAATTTGGTATGTCCTATTGGCACTGAACCAAGTGCCTGACAAAACATGGTTCATATATCAGCAAAAGATTCTAGATAAAGAGGTATCAATTCACTCATAAAGAGGTACCAATTCACCTTGTGCCTCAGCAATGAAGACCTACACATTCAGTTTGCAGAATGAAGCCACATTTGAATGATGTGTTCCTTATAGGAATAGCCTGTTAAGACAAAGATCTGACATGAAAGGATTCAGAATCACAGGTCTGGAGTGCCTCTTGTGACAAGAGCCTGACAAGACATGGGTTGCATCACAACCAGAACCTCAGCTAGTAAAGAAATAAAACTTCCTAGTGGAATTTTACAGCATGAAAAAAAAATTTGAAATCAATCAGAATTAAGATAAATCAGTTACTCATGAATGTTTTTAAGCTTGGTAAATACACAGTCCATGAACCCAAGAGAAGCTTTTTCCATTATCTGTTTTATTTCTGAACACCAATGACAAGGCACCAAGTATTCTGGCTTTCTACAAAAGAAGAGTTCTTTAAGAGAAGCTTTACATGGGTGCAATGGAGCGGGAGAGTGGAAAAAGAGGTTGTATTATAAAAAAACACATCTTGAAGAATTCCACATACCTTGCATTCACCAGCTTTCCTTTTTCACAAGTGCCTGCTCATGTATTTTACAATGCAGGTAACTTTTAAGTCCAATGGAACTCATGCGATGGAAGCCAGTGCCCTAACCCTAACTCTGACCACAGAATCACTTTAACACTATATTGTCTAGATATTTCAGTTAAGGCATATAACAATCAATCTCCTGACCTCCAAGCAGCTGCTCTTCAGATGTCACATACATGGATATTTCTCAGCAAACATACTGAAAGGCTGCCAGTGCCTTTCTAGAATGAGCTGTAAGCATATGCTGAAGTAAAAGTTCCTTGCTCCCATCTAGTACTGAAGTTAACTATTGTGAAAAAAAAGAGATATCTTTGCTTTTCAGCAAGCAATGAGAATGTGCCTAGCAGAGGCTATTCAGCATTTAGTCCAGAAATTCCTTTCAGAACCTGGGAGGTATGATTCAGCCTGCCCTTTGAATAAGGCTATCATGTAATTTACAGAACTCAGTAGCCCAATTTAAATGGAATTTCACTAGCACCTTAAGCTGAGAGAATCTGTAAGAGCACAGATGTGCAAATGAGAAATTGCACTAAAGGGTTGCAAGAGTTCAACTAGTCAAACTTATGCAATAAATGTGATATCTGCCTCACATGAGTGTAAAAGAGCATAGTACAAGAAAGCTGCACACTATAGAGGAAAACTTGTGACTGTAATCCTCCTCAAAGCTGACAGAGGTTGGATGAAAAGATTAGTTGAAGATAAATCAATCTTAAAACTTCCAGGGTTGTATGGTGCTGCTGGTGGGTGTTTTGTGTAGGGGTTTGGTATTATGGGCTTTTTTTAATCCCCTTTTGTGGGAAGGGTGTTGTTAGGTTAGTTGGTTTTGTCTGTTTTACTCAATGCAAAATTTTGCCCATTTTCATGAATTAGAAGGCAGTACTTTTTTGGTTGCATAGCTTCAACATAAACTCAGAGTCATCCTTAAAAAGTAACGTGGAAGCTCATGTTGTCTCCTACAACATTCCACAGTCACAAGCAAGTTGGAAATTAAAAATTTTCACTATATCACAGATGACTTTGGAAGTGACATATTCACACATTCTCTTATTACTTTGCTGTGTGACAGTGACCAACCTGATAGAAAGCACTAAAAGTCTTCCAAAATTAATATTGCTTCTTATGTACATCAGGAACCTCTGGATAGTAAAGGTTGCCGAGTCATTTCTGCTTCATATACACCCTAAATTTCATGCTTGTTGCTGGCATAAATAAAGCCAAAGAATGCATTTATGCAGAGGATATGATTAAGCTGATGGAAGATATCACAATGAATAGTTCTCCCTAGAGATTCCTTAAGAATCTAAATAAGCAGTTCACCAGGGACAATGCCTCAAAACATGAAAATGCCTGAAAAGTAAGACTTCCTTAGTAACTCTGTTGAACAATGAGAACTATCCTGCATGCTACAGGCTATTAAAAATCGTAGCAGTGAATTTGTCAAAAAGCAGTGTCAAGTAAAAATTGCATTGATACTTAAATAGCATCCTTTGGAACTCACACCATTTTCCTTCTTAACATTACAAGGGCTGTGCAATGCCTGTGTGTGCAAGTGTACATAAAACCATCATAATTTTGAATCTGACTGCAAGTTTGCAAGAAATAAAGGACTCCGAGATGTGACAATCCTACAAGCTTTGAGCAAGTCACCTCCTCAAAAGCTTCACTGTATGAAGAACAAGTTCACATCATTCCAAAAAGGAGCTAATATCTCTAAAATGCTTGAAAATTAGACTACTGTTCATATAAGCACTTATCATAAAATCATAGAATAACCAGGCTGGAAGAGACCCACTGGATCATTGAGTCCAACCATTCCTATCAAACACTAAACCATGTGCCTTGTCCACCTGTGCTTAAACACCTCCAGGGAAGGTGACTCAACCACCTTCGCGGGCAGCCTGTTCCAGTGTCCAATGACCCTTTCTGTGAAAATGTCTTTTCACTGCATCAAGAGCATTAACCTGTTCAATTCACATGCTTTTCATGTTAAGATTCCTCTTGGACAATATTTCTTAAACTAAACACTGGCTTGTTCTTAACTGAATAACAATTGCATCTTTATGCAGTCTTTAGCTCATTAATGAACTGGCTCTATCTTCTTTGCACCCTTCCTTTGGGCATTTACATACGTTGAGGACATGCCCCCTGAGACTCCTCTTCTCCTGGATGAACACTCCCAGCTCTCTCAGACATTTCTCATATGTGAGTACAGTTTAGTAAAATGGCTGCTCTGGCTGTTCTTTGGTAAGGAACTACATTTGGTGTCCATGCTACTCCCGTCTGCACTTCCAGCTAAGGCTGCTCTCCATTTCAAAGGCGAGCAGCCACTCTACTGGCTGCTTCCTGGCATGGACACAAACTTTGACTCCACATTCTTCTTTTGTCCACCTAAAGCAGATGCTTTCCTCTTCAAAGTTGAGCAGCCATCCACTATATGGAATGCCTACATTTGTTTATTCTCTATCAGAAAGATAATTCTGCAGACAAGTAAATATACTTCAAGAAAAAATCCAATAGTTTCGGTTGCTGAAACAAGTTATCCTTTATAGTAAAGCAAGCCTCACCTTGCCACCTACCTTTTAAAAGTACTGCATGCCATTAGAAAGATACAATACATCACAAAGATATAAGGTAATATTACACTAAAATGGATCCGGAGCAGTACCTCTCACACACATCCTCTTCTCAATCAGAGAAGGGTTCTAGAATATCACGCTATTGAAAAGTAATGTGCTATTTCAGGGAAGCAGTTCTCAGCACCAGGTACAATGGCAGGTTTAGTTTCCTTTTCATAGAATCGTAGAATCACTAAGTTAGAAAGGACCCACTTGTTCCATCTATGATCTGTTGCTAGTGAAAACGCAGAACTCCATTCCAGCAGAAAACATAACATTTTATCAGTCTTCCTGCTGCTGGACAGCCCTCATGGGTTAAATGCTTTATTTACAAGCAATACTGGTCTACTTGGCATGAATTTCTAAAAGAAATGACAGTACAAAAACCAGCCACCAAAGCCTGGGAAGCTATTTAGAGTATGATGACATCATTCAAAATTTGAAACTTATCCAATAGGAAAGAGAATCACACTGACAAATTAAATGTGAAGTTAAGCTATGAAGGGAACACACTGCAAAAAAACCCCAACAAAACAAAAAACAACAAAACCAAACACCACCCACAAACAAAAAGTAAACAAGATAATACTTCTCCAAAAATGATCAGAACAAGCAGGTTTCTAGAAAGGCTACAGAAACTACAGATGATCAAAGAACCAATGAATCCTCCAAAATCTCACATTCAGAGAAGATAATGACATAAGACTTTCTTTTTTTTTTGCTCACTATTAATATGAAAGACTTTTTCATACATTTCATGACAGAAATATTTTCACTTGGGAAAAGCAAGGATGGGAGATGAAGAAGATATTGACGATATAACACGACAAGTTTGTAGTTGAATTGCTGGTAAATGAAACATCAAAACAACATAATGAAAGAAATCATTGGGACTGATACTTAGTAAAAATATCTAAAAGCCTCTAACATAAAGCAGAACTACTTGAGTATAATCTCTCATTTTAAACTAGTGATTTAATCTACTCAAGATTTCAACAAGACATTTGACAAGGTCCCTTAAATCTATAAAGAAACTAAGGAGCTAGGGAATAGGGTTCTCACTTGGGGGAAGTACCACTTAGGACACAAAAAAAGAGAACAGGAAAAAGTGTTCTCGATGTATAGTGGAAAAAAAAAGATCAGCAGTAAAGTCTTACAGGGATATCTGCTGGGGGCTCTTCTGTTCAACATATTCACCAGTGATCTAGAGAAATGATGAACAAAGTGCACCGAAGATATTTATCACACAGGAAGGCAAATGTAAAGGTCAATTGTAAAGAAGTATAAAAGGACATTATAATGTCAAAGGACTAGAGAATACACTGGCAGTTAAAGCGTAATGAAGTTAGGGTCCAGCTGGTGCATATGGGAAGGAACAATCCCAGCTTCTTATAGCAAAATGAGAGGCTCTTAAGTATAACCTTTGGGACCTCAGATACCACTATGGAACTAATGACTAGCAGAACCCATTGAGGCAAATAAAAGATTAAGAAGTGTCTTAAAAGTAATACTTCAAATGCTTGGAGGGACAAAGCTTTTCATCTTACTGTGAGTAATAAGCAGTTGGTATGATGCACTCCAGAAGTTGCCTTAACATTTTAAGCAGAGTGTGTATATGATTCTAAGGGGTAAACAGTTTAAAACAGATCTGTTCTGCAGATTCTCTCACTTGATTGTTAGATACGTGACAGTTTTACTACCTAGTGTTTTTATACCTGAAAGTGAAACAAGCAAACAATATCAGTAAAACATACTTACATTCAGATTTCCTTTTAGGAAATTACAAAAAGTTCTATTGTAATGATAACACTCTGCAGAAACTGAAACTAGAGTTATACAGCTTGTCAAATGGCTCACATACACACTGGGGCAGAACTGAGTTCTGCCACTTCAACCTGAAGTGTCACAAATCCTCCCGTTCCCATCACAAAGCAAAGCACACTGTTACAGAACACTTACTTTGCTGGATTTCTAGAACCCAGGGTCCAATAATGGGACAAGATCTTTCTTTCATGAGGTAGTGACTTTTTGGCCTGAAAAAACGTGTGATGCTCTACACAAGATTTCCATAGATTTTTGCATGCTCTGTAATTTAACATGTTGAAGGCAACAATATGCTCTCTGGATTCATTCTGTAACGGTAGGAAATACCACGTTTCATTACATAAAGCAAATAAAATATAGTAAACAAGTATAATACAACAATAAAAATACAATTAGCTTAAACAAGAAAAATGCATTTAGGAAAATAAAATATCAACATATAGTAAATTTTAAGCTGGAGACAGCCAAAACAGCTCTGTGACTATATGGAATCCGGAACTGCCAAATGGACACTTTAAATGTTTAAGCAATACTGAAAAACTATTAAGTATTTCAGTTCCTAATCCTTACAGTGTTAAAGAATTTTGAGTCTAGAGTGGTAAAGATTTTGTATATACAGATAATACAGTTTGAGGTTTCTAGTCAGATCTTGAACTTCTAAGACAAAATATACCTCTTTAACATTCCATTAAGGCTGCAATGTAGAATGGAAAAACACCATCAATCTTCAAGTTAAAGCTCTCCATATAAGGCTTCAATTCAATGATGTTTCAAGAACCACAGTATGCAAAAATCTAGACAATTCTTTCATAAGATAGTAAAAATGGTAACAGTGATGCATCTTGAGGGAAAGAAAGTAGCTGTAATGGGACTGGAGCTGCTGTTGCTGTTTAAATACAACCCTATTTTCTGGATGCTAACACGAGGCCACAATAAGAACAAAAGGAAGCAGTATGCAAAGCTTGTGTGCCTTGCTGCAAAATGTTATTTCATAACTTCACAGCCCAAGTGAAATACAGGTGTAAAAACCATGCTACCCAGATTTATCGCCTCATCAACTTTTTTTTTTTATTCTTTTTATTTCTAGACAAAATTTTACAAATGTCATGTATCAGAGATCAATGCCATAGTTTACCACTCACCTTATGACTAGTTCAGAGAATCTATAACTGAAGTCACTGTTTTAGAAAATCAACAAGAATTTCAAGATAAAGATAAAAAGGAGTCATCTCTTGATTTTACAGAGGTGTTGCAAAACTTCTAGCTAACTGCAATCTTTCGGGCGTGTTTTCCCTATCTCTATTAAAACATTTTAAAATATATATTTATTTTAAGAATTAGTGTTTGTTATTTGAGTCTCATGCATACTGAAGCCAAAACATCTTTTTTTCAGCTTGCCACAGTTGCTTCTAGTTAGCTCATATAAAATAAAGTGTGAAAGCATAGTGAAATTCTTACTCAGAATTTCTTGTGATATAAAATGCATACATCACTTAAAGATTTAACAATAAATGGCATTTCTGACAATCTCTATTGGTTGAATATCACTTCAAGTGTTTGACTGCTCCAGAAGACAAAAGAAAGTATATAGATATATAGATATTTTTGTTTGCCTGGAGAAATGGCCATTCAGTTGTCATAAAAATCTCAATTGTACTGAAAGTGTCTAAAAATAAGGAATTAAGTATACCTAATGATCTGGGTTTAAATGTAGATTTGAATATATTAATGAATCTTGCTCTCTACAACACAAGTGTTCCTAATTGTTGTCATAGAACCTTTGTAGTAGTCAAAAGCTTAAATATGGATTTAACTAGGATAAATACTTTCAGAAGTTCATAAAAATCTATTGTTAACCTAACGATCTGGCTCACTAACTGGCCACCTTGCAAGTCATGCTGTTACATCTATGAAGCACTTTAAGAGTGAAGACTTCTAGCAGTGTTGAAGCATCTAATACCCATCAAACTTTTCAAGTTCCAAAAGCATAGTATTTCAATAGTTATCAAGAAACGAGGATTAGAGAAATTTGTGGCCAATAAGGTAGAGAGGACAGTTGTCAATAATTAGTGTCTATTTCAGCATCAGGGAAGAACTTTGCATTGGATGCATGTCTCTTACATTCACACAGAATTTGAAATATCTACAGTACAGTAAGTAAAAATCTATTTTAATATGAAGAAAATGAAGATGGTTTTAAGCATTTAATAACCATATTGGAAATAACATTTCAGTTCTGGAAGCCTTAAAACGTTGCCTGTAAACCAGAATAGTTAATATTCCTAGTTTAAATCTTGCACTCTTCATTAAGTCTATGTATCACGAGTTATTATAGCATCAGATATTCACCAATTCATCAGTCTTGCACCACAGTCCTTATGTAGATCTTCAGCAGAAGAAATATTGCATACTTTCTACCAAGAAGCTTATCAATAGTCTGAAACAATGGGAGGGTGGAAGAGGAGGTGAAAATCAGGGAAAAGAGTGAGATATAGTCGGTTGAGTCTTCACATCAGGGGTGTAATGTAAGAAAAATAAAAAAGGAGTGAGATAAAGAGGATAGATCAATGAAACACGGCACACCTCAGGTGACTGCAAATCCATAGCCTTTGAGAACTTGTTTTAGATTGGTAAAGAAATAGACTTTATAGCACTTGCTATCTCTAATAAAGCTTTGCATATGAATGCGTAGTATCTACTCTACTTTCCCCATGTTCTTCCACCTTTGTTACTTTCAGCCTCATTTACCTATGTCCTCCTGCACTTCCAAGCAAAAATCTGATCAACACAAAGACTAACTCCACTTCAGCCATCTCCCATCAAAAACTCCTCAAATAACCCACAGTTTTGGAGAAAACACCCAGCAGTCCAGCTGCCCCCTCATTCCCACTGCACTCCAACAGCAAGCTTTTCCAAGCAACACCACTGAGTACTGCAGGATTCCTGTCAGTTAGCCCCCTTTACTTGAAATTTAGGACAAAGACGGGTATACCTAGCAGTTTAATAGCACATCTGGTCTGCTTTGTCATATCTACTGAGAAAAAGTAAACCCGTCAACCGTCTGGCCTTACTTTTCCCTACAGTTTTGTATCTCTTTAAGCATGATACAGTGCATTATTTCATAATCCACTGAGATTACTGTAAAAAACTATGAACACTTAAAAAGAGATTAGTTAAAAGAATCAAGGGCCTTGAACTGTTGTCATTTATCAAATGCTTAACAAACTTCAAGTATGCTGCTCTCTTCAGAGTTGACATGGGTCTCCAGAAAGAAAAATTCCAGTTTTGATAGCCATCAAGTCTTTATGCAATGGACACATATTTTATGTGCTCTCTAAGTCCAGAGACTGTCAACAATTTGTTCCTTATATATTCCAAGAAAATGTAAGTACATTCATCTTACTATCCACTGTTACTAAGAGCTTGCAGAGTCCTACTCCTACATCTATTGTCACAGACAAATTTGGAAGCTGCTGGCCATAAGCTTGGGCATATTTGTATAATTCAAGATATTTGGAATTTAAAATAACTATTCATCAGTGAATTTTTAATCTTCAGATCTGGAATAAGGTAATAATATTTGCAATGTAATGCAATTACATGGAGTACAATACAAATACAATTATACTCACAAGCTAGTAGAATGGTTTGCCAATTAGTCCTTTCTTCATACAGTGAAATACATATGAAAAAAGTGAAGCAAGTTGGCATAAAACCAATCAATATAGAAAGAATGCTTGCAAAAATTTAAGACCCCTCTATGGTGGGTTAGGACACTCTCTCAAAATGGAAATAGAAGCATTTGTGCATGTTATGAGCATAAGCAATAGTGCATTAACACTGTCTCTAGATACTAATTTGGAAGGTATCCATCAAGGGTGGAGGGGCAGAAAAAAATTGAAAACCTTCTTTTGGTTAAAAAAAGCCTCCCTAGACGTCTGTGTTTGAGCAGGCCCTCAAATCCATGTGGGTCCAGAGGTCTTCTTGTAACACAGTTCCTATCAGATTAACAGCTAGTTTAGTACTGCTAAAAGCCTTCATAAAACTTAGGTATAAGTTAACATTTACCTTTTACTATCTCTTTGAGTTCTGTCCTCAATTGAATCAAAATACTTACATACAAGAAGGATGTTGAGGCTCTGAAGCAAGTCCAGAGAAGAGTGACAAGGCTGGTGAAGGGGCTGGAGAACAGAATCTATGAGGAGCGGCTGAGAGAGCTGGGGTTGTTTAGTCTGGAGAAGAGGAGGCTGAGAGGAGACCTCATTACTCTCTACAAGTACTTGAAAGGAGGTTGTAGAGAGGAGGGAGCTGGCCTCTTCTCCCAAGTGACAGGGGACAGGACAAGAGGGAATGGCCTCGAGCGCCACCAGGGGAGATTTAGGCTGGATATTAGGAGGAGGTTTTTCACGCAGAGGGTCATTGGGCATTGGAATAGGCTGCCCAGGGAGGTGGTTGATTCACCTTCCCTGGAGGTGTTTAAGGCACGGGTGGATGAGGTCTTGAGGGACTTGGTTTAGTGTTAGATAGGAATGGTTGGACTAGAAGATCCGATGGGTCCCTTCCAACCTGGTTGTTCTATGATTCTATGATTCTATAAGTCTATACTTATTTCCGTGTTTTTTTTCTCTGTCATATTAAATATTCTCTTCTCTTCGTAAAAAGATACCTTAATTGATCTGTTCATATTGTGGCAGCACAATACTGTAATCAAGATTGTTTTCCCCTCTATTAAACAGTCTAATATTACAACTGTTCTGCAAAAAGCATACAGCATCATGAAGGTTACTCTTTAACAGCAGAAAAATTTTACATGAATTTCATCAGCTGTCTTTACCTATTTAGTCAACTTCTAAATCCCTCCATGTTACAGCCAGCAGCAGGTGCACTATCCCCTTTTCTAACCTCATGCCTTTCAATTCCGGAGCTCTCCTTTTCTCTGGAAACCTTCCTTTCTCCCAGGAGTCTGAGCCCCATTAGTAAAAGGGACCTGACAAAGTCCTCCTAGATGGGATAAGCATTAAGGAACTCTACAAGGCAGGGAGAGCATCAAAGAAAAGACAAGGGAAAAGCACTAGGTCAGAAAATACTGGAGAAAGGATGAAGATCTGCATTTCTACCCAGTCTCCAAGGGAGAAGAAACATGCATGGGAAAGATACAGTCCAAGAGACTGAATATGGAAGGATTCAATGTTAGAAAGGAAACAAAAATGGGAAAAGAGCGAGTATAAGTGTACCAGAAGAGCAAGGTCAAGTTAACAAAGCATAATTTCACAGGCAAGTTACTACAACAGAGCCTTTTGATCACTGTTTGGCTTTCTTAGCATTAAAGGCAAAAAAAATGAATACGATCACTTGAGCAAAATAAAATTAAATGACTACTTACATGTTTTTGTCGTTGTTGTATAAAAAATTTTTTCCTTTTAAAGGAAATTTTTAATATGTTCACCCTAAATGAAAGAAACAGGCCATGAAATACTACATAATATTTAGAGGGATAAAAAAATGAAAAATAATACCATGTACAGCAAGACTAAATGAATATAGCAGTTCAATATTCAATGAATGATATGCAGCTGTTTCCCATGTGGTGTGGCAAATAGATATCAATAAACTTTAAGCAAAAATTTTCACTAAGAAGGAAAGGTATTTTGAGATTCTTCCTCATTTACTCTTTAAATAGTTCACGTAGCAATTCTCTCCCACCAAATCTATTCTTTCAGCAAAAAAACCTGATGACATCTTCTAATTAGTTGCACAAATAATAAATGTGTCAAGTTTGTATAATTTAAGAATACGACAACTGTGACTAAAGGAACAAAATGTAAGACCTTAATGACATGACAAGGTTGATCATACAACATCTGAAACTTCACACAGACTTCACAGAACTGGCTTCATAATGTGAAAAGTATCAGGTACTTGTATTAATAACTGAACAAACACTGTAGTTAAAATAACTGTGAAAGGATCAAAACTGTAAGAATGAGTGTTAATGCATTTTTCACCTCAATTATTAACATTGCTACATAATTTGTGGTAATTTTACAGAGAACTGAACATCTCTCTCCTATATATACACAGTATGAATAAAGATTTTTGTAAGGTAAGGATTACAATTGGAAGAGGTACTTATGCAATTTTCATTTTAATTATATGCCTATCAGTTCTGCTAAGTTAAACAAACTTCTAGGTACCCACACACCTTCCTGTAGCAAAACAAGTTTTGTCTAAAATACCTACATTTTCTCTGTAAAACTCCTATTTTGATAACTGAAAACCTACACATTATGGGAAAAGAAATCTGTGTTCAGCTGGAATCATATGGATGCCTTGGGAAAGCTATTTAAGGTTTCATCAAGACATATATCTGTCTGAAAAAAAAAAACCCACCATGAAGGGGTTTTGGAAGGTTGTTGTTAAAAGTCTTAGAATATTCTTGTTACCTGACAATGTTTCACAGCATCTTAGATCTCATCAGGTATGAACTATATTGAATGTTATTGAATTCTCTCACATTTTTTGAAAACTGAACATGTGCCCATTTCTGAAAATGCTTTTGTCCATCAATTACAGAACCACAAAGAAAGAGGAATTTCATTAACACTATTCCTTAGTGACCAGGCAAATTTTTGTACAAGTTAATAGAAAGTTGAAATCACATCCACCTCTCCTGCTAGGATAACTTTGAAGTACTTGCACCATTTGACCTGCTACCTCAAACAGTAGTGATCTGTATGGTTAGTCTAAAAGTTCTGGATTCTGAACTTCCTAGTAAGTCACACCAACTCTCACTTGTATTTACTGAGATATAAAACTCATTTATATATAAACCTTTACCAATCCTTGTGCTACTCTGCCTGAACTAGTACCACTCACGTTTTGTGTTTCTGCTTCTCTCTTACCACATTTCTTGACTTAGATTAAGCTTCAGAAAAGGTTTTTAGAGTCATTGATAGCTAATACAAGTTGCTGTCATGGTCTGTTCTTATCCTAACACAGAGCCAGCAGAAATACAGGACAGAGAAAGATAACCTTTGCAGACTAAGCATAGAGGCAACAACAAAAAGGCAGCCAACAACACAAAACACCAAACCTCTCTCATTTCTTTCCTCAAGCTACCTTTTTTTTTAAAAGAAAAATGACTCACTGCATGACCACATAATCACTCAAGACAAATCAGGGCTTTAAATCACTTTATTTTGACTGTCTTTTAAGTAAAGCATCCTTCTCAATTCCATTCATTCTTCCTAAAGTACAACTAAACCTATTTAATTCAGTGACAAAGAACACTTGATAATCTGACAGTTTTATTTAACATTAACTAAAAATCATTTGCAATGTTACGCCTACATGTTGAGTGAATGTTCACATGCAGCAGAACTGACAATAAAACCAAGAGATTAAGGTATCAGAGGATTGAGATTTAACAAGTGCTTGAAGGTACCACATCCACAACATGATGTGAATAGAATACAGTCACTCCTATCCTAACTGGTAGTTCAGCTACCATTATCACTCACCAATAATCTGTCCAGTAACTATGCAACATTCAAAAAATCATTAAATTTCATGGTTTACTTGTAAAACATTCAATATCTGTAGCATGTTAGTAATGACACCCCTTTTGGGTACCATCTTTCTGTGATTCACAATGGTCAAAACAGATTTGTCGCTTAGTGGGCAAAAGAATGAGCTATTTCTGATCAAATTGGCAGCTCTATCCTAGCATTTACCAGCTGTTAACACTATTTTCAACTTGAAACAAAAATGCTTCTTTAGCTGTCTTATGCTTTACTACTGGAATATCCAGCAGGGGAGGTTCTGTTAAATTCGCTAAAACTGTCAAACCATTTTAACTAGCAATATAGGATGCATTCCTCTAGTTTCTCTCAAGTTTTCAAAGCAAAGATACTGCATACCCTGAATAGCTTTTCATATATATATCCTTAACTGCTGCTCACATAGTGTACTTCTATGTTTTTGCCACTAAGATAATATTTTACTTGCAAAATGAATTTGGAAATTACCACAAAACAGTTAAGCACCCCCAAGAATAACTCTCTAGAGCATATAAAATACCGCATTAAATCCAGAGTTATTTTTTTTACCTGTCTTGACTTGCATTGCCTCTGACTGATCACTCAGCTCCTTATGTAGGTTGTTTCAATTGAAAATCCTCCTTTTGCCAAGGCAATATTCTCTCACTACTTCTGTTCCTGAAAACTTTTGGTCCCTTTTGACTATTACCATATGGCACAGTTGTATTGTTGTCATCCACTGATGCTGCAGAGTATTTTACTCAAAAGTTTCCGAAAGAGGGCTTTGATGGTGTTTGCTGCCACCTTGAGTTCTACCACATTTACAGTGAAGCTTGCTCAGCCCATACGAAAAATTAATTACGTTGAATGGTGTTACATAAAAAGCCCAAATGCTGCTTTAACTAACTGAATAGGAGGGGGTTTTAGCATTTTCAGATATACATTATTCTGTAAGGAATCTCTTTACCTGCATACATTCAATCTAATCAAGTTAAATTAAAACCCCAGGCATTAAAGAAATATATCCTACTTTGAGGTTTAAAAAGAAATCCAAAGCGTATACTACAAATACAGCACAGGCTAATCTACTCTGGTAACTCTCCTACTTGCTTGTTTTGGAGGGGAGGGAATGGACATCATTCCTCCATGAAGAACTATGACTCATTCAAGAAGCTAGAAATAAAATACCTAAAATTTATCCCCTAAGTAGTGAGTTTTTTCTCAAGTTGAGAAGATATTTTTAGAGAGAGATAGAGATAGAGAGTAGGAATGCTGGGAACAATCATATTATCTGTCAGCTGAAAATATTCCTGCCTAAACTTCCTATTTTAGTGTGGAAATTGTTTGAACTGAAAAGTCTCTGGGTGTCCCCCCCTCCATTTATTTTTATAAAAGAGAATAGGTTTTTGTGAATGATTTTTTAGCATCTGTATTTTATTTCTCTCTGCTCTCCAGGAGCAAAAGTACCACAGGAAGTTGTAGATTCCTCCTGTCTTTTGTGCTCTAAAGGTCTTTCTCTCTCCTAAAAAAACCCCAATATAGTCCCGGATTTTAAAATGCTACCCTTATGATTTTCAGGAATAAATACTACCCAGTCATATCTCAGGCCACTAAGTTGGCAGAACAGGACTCGTAGAAGACAGAAAATGTGCCTCCAGCTGGCAGTTTTTAAAACCTGTAGCTGTTCTAAATAAGCTGAGAGATTGACATGTGAAAAGGCAGAGCTCCAGGCACAGAGACAAAAGATAAAAGTCTTTTATGCTTTAGTGTGCATTAGAAATGGAAAAATACAAGATGTCACTGTGCTGTATTACAGCATTATTGACATACATTTAGGATGGTTACAGTACATCAAGTTAGTTGAAAGTCAATTCATGGCAAAGAAAAAAAAAAAGAATAAACCAGAAACCATTCAGTACATATTGTAACTAAACTTTAAATTGAAACCTATTTTATTGCTCTCCCATAGGAAATACCTGTTAGGTTGAGTTCAAAATGAAAGGATGGAATGACTCAAACACATAATTAAGGAGTAAAAAGCAAGTGCAGACCCTGGAGACTACAAAATTTAACTTGTTGACACTATAAAGTCTTGTTTGATGACTTTTTAAAACACTGTAAATTATATTATGTAGTTCCAATAAATATGAAACACCAAAATAACTCACATTTCTTTTCCAAGAAACAAGCATCTTCTTTCTGAATAACGGTAAAACAGCAGCAAATCTCTAAGATGGCAGGGTCCTCCTAAACATGTACTCACACCTATACCTGAATTACCTTGATCAAGGCTCTACACAGTGCAAGAAGTTTAAGTTTTATAGAATTAAAACATGTTACATATTTGTCTAAGCACAAGGAAGTACCATGGCACATCACAAAGATTGAATTTGCATACTGTAGCTGCCTTTGGAATACACGTTAAAGCAAATGGAAATCGGATTGAAAAGATTAGACATTTCTTTACTAGTAAAGGAATTTACCAGGGATAGAAGCTTGTGCAGATAAGTTTTCTATATACAGCAATTCCACTGGATGCAATTCCAATCATGAGATCTAGATTATGGAGATCCTGCAAAAGAAAAATACTGTAAAAACACAGATGTGGTTTGGGTCATCCCTGTTCATCTACTTATAAATTCATTCTCAAGTTTTCTATACTTAAGATACAATTCCTAAAGCAAAAATCCACCTATTTGGATTTTTGTCACATATCTCTTCCCTTTAATCCTCTCTACTAGGTATTATAATTTTTCATTCATTAACAAAAGCTGTAGCGTTCATCTTATTATACCAGATACTCTTTAGGTCAATACCAGATTGAAGTCCCATGTCCAGTCTTATTAATTTAACCATGGGAAAGAAGCTGAAGTACCTACTAAGATCAGTCAGATAAATGTCACAGAATTTTGGGAACTGGACACAAATCTCCCGAGTCTGAGTTGTTTAAAAAGACAAAAGGAAATAACTCCATTTTTTCCAAAAAGGTCTTAAAACAAAAACTGGGCAGAGGGTGATCACGATTCTGCATGTGAGAATATGCTGGAGAAATACACATGTGTTCATATTTCATATACTAAACTGAAACCAGTGATAATTAAAATAATAAAAAAAAAAAGCTGTGCATTAGCTGAACATGCCCAACTGGAAAATGCATTCATAAATATCCAATACTTTAAATGTATTCAGTTACTTGAGAGGAAACACATGTTTACATATAAGCAAACACTTCAGTTAAAAAAAAACCAAACAAAAAAACCAAAAAAACGAGGGGGGGAGCTGAATTATTAATTTGGGGCTAAATGCAAACTTGCCTTACAAAAGTTACAAATGCTGATTTCCTATTTCTCTATAATTCTTACTGATACATCACTACATAAATCAGAGTTGAACACATGAATAAATCTACATGCAAGCTCACTGGTTAAAAGATATGGTGTGACTGAAAAGTAGTTTCAGACTAATTTGTAAAGGATAGCCAAAGATCACAGATTCTTTTAAATCCTTCAGTAGCTTAGCTGCTCCTCTAGATGGTACTCTGTGCTCAGTCAATAAACAGTTTTCTCTTACATCCAACCCCAGTTTCTTCATATTATTAAGGTAGAGATTATCACACATCACCTGCTCTAAAAATACTGTAGAAAGTCTACCGCAAATTCTTTAAAAATAGTTGCATAGAAGCGCAATACAAGCATACGCTGAATGAAACTGAAAATAATTTGCAATGTGATGTAAAAACCTCCAGTGAGATATCACAGCAGTTTACAGGGAACGAGCATAACCCTTTTAATACATAGTATATTAAACATCAAGTGCTGACAAGATTAGAGGAATGTCTTTCCTGTCTCTGAAAGTTTAAGAAAGGAAAATCATTAAGTAGGTAGTAGTCCAAATACACTTCACCTCAAAGCAGAGGTGAAAAAATCAGCTGAAATGGTTAATAATCCCCAGACACCTGCTGGCCTCTTTCCCAAGAATCATTGCCAGAGGTGTTAGTTGAAGCTTCATTGGAAGAAGCTCCTGAACTGCCAGTTTATGCCGTAATCTTACAGTAATCCAGAATTGTCACCTCTTCATTTTAAAGCTTGAGGACAAACTCAGGGTATTTTAGAAGATGAATCACATGTAATTTAGCTGCCCCTGCCATGATGCAGCCAGCCTAAGGCAGAGTAGAAACCTGCATTATTAGCACTTGAAGCTTACTTCAGGTTCCCAACTTAAAAAGCAGTATTGGGAAGAAAAAATACCTGTAGGAGAAACCTACATGATTTAGCAGAAATAAAAGACTAGCTAAACACTTGATGGGGATTCATTATGCCAAGCTACTCTGTTTTGTCTAGGAGCTGTGTCAGAACAAAGTTCATTCCCCACCCCTCTCTGTCCCAAACAAAAACATTAATTTCCCATGCTCTTGGTTTCAATGAATTCTCTTGTGTTAAATGAAATCTGAAAACAAGACCTGGGATTAGAATTAAGAAAGGTTTCCCAAAAGAAAGATGATGTATATGTGTAGTTGACTTCCCTTTCCAAACATCTATGCTGTGAAACTGGAAATCTAAAATAACAAGCATATACTTTTCTTTTTACCCGTTTCTTTATAAATAACATAAAAAATAATTAAAATATAAAAATGATCATGCCAGGAATGCAGCTACTTCAATACTGATTCACATTTCATTTCATTTACAATTACCACCTGAAATTATGTAAATACGGAAATAGTACAGAACCTACAAGCATCCTATCTTCTGCCTGATTAAAAATAAAAGACAGGTTAACATCAGACTAATTATCAAGCAGATGAGATGGTTTGGACCCAAAATGAGATTACAAATTTAAGAAATTTCAATAGAGCTTAGAGGCACTGAATTCAGTCTCTTGAGTTTCTTTTTACTAATTCATTTTTTAACATTACAATTTTAGCGGTTCAGATTTATCCTCAGAGAAAAGCAGAAGTGTTTGCAGATGAAAACTGAGCTCAGATTAATACACTAATGGAAGTTTCATGTTTATTGCTGCTAAAAAAAAAAAAAAGCTCATGCTCTAGTTCTGCCAACTATTTAACTTTGTACATCAAATATTAAGGAAACTAGATCATAGAATGGTTTGGGTTGGAAGGGACCTTAAAGGTCATCCACTTCCAGCCCCCTGCTATGGGCAGGAACACCTCCCACCAGACCAAGCTATTCCAAGTCCCCATCCAACCTGGCCTTGAACACTTCGAGGGATGGGGCACCCACAATTTGCCTGTGCAACCTGTTCCAGTGCCTCACCACTCTCGTTGTGAATTTCTTCCTAATGTCTAGTCTAAATCTTCCCCCTTCCAATTTAAAACTATTTCCCCTCATCCTATCACTAAATGTCCCTGAAAAATCCCTTCCCATCTTTCTTGTACTTCAAGTGCTGGAAGGATGCTATAAGGTCTCCCCGGAGTCTTTTCTTCTCTAGGCTGAACGGTTCCATATCCTTCTTCTGTTGGGGATTCCAGAACTGGACACAGTACTCTGGGTGGGGTCTCAAAAGAGTGGGGTAAAGGAGGAAGTTAATCTGTTCTTACAGAACTAGTATTCAAAAATATCTCACTCCCAACCACCAGTACAGGAGTACTTCTTAGGGCCATCAGTACATAAACTTGGTGTTACCTGGTTCCACCACCAGAATCAAAGACAACCAAGACCATTTTAGCAGCATGTATGTTCAATGGACTCCAGTGAATCATTCTTCTACTGACCTGCCTAAGCTGGCTCTGGAATCTATTTCACCTTAGTCATTCATTAAATTAGCAGTAAATGCCAATATAGTTCAGTTGCAGCCACATGGAAAAAAAAATTCCTTTTGCCTAAACCTGCCTCTTTCTGAAGTTTCTTAAATCTTTTACTACCAAAGCAAAAAAAAAAAAAAAAAAAAAAAAAAAACCACAAAAAACCCAAAAAAACCCCTAAAACCTGTTCATTATTCACATTCTCCATGCTGTTCAGTTGCTACAGAAGGCTTTTCCTTAAAACATTCATGATTGTTAGCCCTCTCTGCACTGCACTTATTCCACTACTCACTTTGAGATAAGGAAGAAAGAGGAAGAACAAAACTCAACATTCAAAATATATTAAAAAAAATAGGTTTAAAGCGTGGCATGACATATTCTGTTTTGCTTTCTACTTCCTTCCTAGCAGTTGCCAATCATCAAGATGCTCAGTTCCAGTGCTAGAAAAAAACAGACCGCTTCAAGCACCTTGATCCTTCAAAAACACAGAATCGTGATAAAAAATATTAATTTGGATTGAAACGCTAACAAGATGCTCTGTATCTTAGCAGCATGGCATAGAGAAGGCTTTGATTCAAATCTGTTCTCCATTTGATTCAGATCACACAGTTTGGTGTTAGGCAGAGTAGTACTTTCTGAAACAGAATTATATCCATATCAAGAGAATAATCACATAGTGGAAGTCTTGGAAATTAAATTGGCTTATGAAAGTACCAGGTTACAACAGAAGCTAAAAGGCACGGTCTGGTCAGGTTAAGTGCATACAGGAAAATCTCAAGTGTGACAGTTCTTCAGTGCAGCAGAAAGGTGACAGATGACACAATGGACAATGGAAATAGACAAAGTCATACTTCATTAAATGCCTATTTACCACTGAAGAGTGATCAACCTATTATGAATTGGGAAGGCTTTTGTTTTGTCAGAATACACAAGAAATTTGTTCACATATGCTAGATTACTTACCCACAACCAATGTGTGCGAACCAAGGTATCTGATCACCTTAACCATTGTCAGGTAACAGTCACAGAATCACAGAATCATTTTGATGGAGTCCAGCCCTTAACCTAACACTTGCCAAGTTCACCACTAAACCAGGTCACTGAGAACCACATCTACGTGTCTTTTAATTACCTCCAGGGATGGTGACTCAGTCACCTCTCTCCTGATGCTCACTTCAGATGGTATGAGAAGACACACTTCATATTTTGATCATTTCAACTTTTTGATTCCCTTTGTACTTTCCACTCCTCCTTAAGAAAGGTCTCTAAGGCTTGAGCATGGCATTTCATGAATCTGAATATAATTACACTGGCTTATACAGGAGTACTTCAGGAATTCTTAGAAATCTAATGTAACACTCATTTGTAGTAGAGTAAAAAAAACCCTGAAGAAAACATCATGCTGAGGAAAGAACATGACCTTTTATATCACTTCCATCATTACAGAAATTACCAATTTATAATTAACTATTTTTAACAAATTACCATTTTTTTCACTCAAATTCTGTGTAAGGATTGTAAGTAAATCTAAGAAAGATGATCCAATGGGTCTCTTCCAACCTGGTTGTTCTATGATTCTATGATCCTAGTAAAAGCAGTAGTCATCTTCATTTATGAAATTAATCATCTTCATTATACTTGATTACGTTTTTATGTTACAAACCTTGTGCCAAAATAATTTGCTATTTCTCAAATGTACAAATAGTAAGTTGCACACCAGGATGCAAGAAAAAAAATAGTATTTGGAGGATTCCTCTTAGACAGCTAGCATAATCGAACAGTTAAATCCCAGCAGCCAGTGAAATACTAGGGCATTTTTCATATTAACAAATACCCTATGTCTGAAAAATTTCAAACACATTTTTACTGATCATCTTCCATGCTGTTAAATATCACTTGGACTTAGCCTGGAGTCAGGGAATACAGGAGTAATAACAAAAAGCCTCCTCTATATTCTTAACACCGTGTTAGAAATTTAAGAGTTTACTTTCTCTGAAACATTTACCAACTCAAACACAGCATTTATTTTCTTTCATGCAGACACATTCACGAATTTTAGTAAAAGTATTAAATAAGATGTATTACAGTATTGAAAAAAATAATCTTAAAAGTACATTACTACTCTTTTGATCAGTTTTAGCCTATTTGAAATTCCAGCACCTACTATGTTAAACAGAAATTATGAAGAAACTACCCAACTCTAATGAGAAATAACACATTGTAAAATCAATTCTTAATGCTACTGGTTTTACAGCTATAATGCTTATCTAAATAAAAGGATATAAAACCTTTTTCAAAGTGAAAAATCACAAGGTAAACATACTCTACCACTGTGCAATTCCACTCCATAGAATTCAAGTGTACGTGCTATATTTATGTAGCAGGACTCTGCTTCAGATTGCTTGAGGCCACTAAAAGAAGAAAAAAAAATAGATATGAATCTTAAAAAACAAGAGACACAATATTATATTTACCCAAAATGCAGGAAAACAGAAGAAACCCTGTGTCAGACAGATAAACCTCATTAACTAGTGACACACGGTACTTCACTGATGAAGGTTCTCTTAACCTCTCAAAATCAAGCAAGTTATACACAGTGTTATTACCTTAGCCATTCTAGACCAGTCCTTTTTAGAAAAATCATTCTTAGCTTTTTTGTTTAAAGGCATGAGGAAATAATTCTCCTTTAGACACTTCCCTTACAAGAAGCTGTATCTGTAAACACTCTGCATTGCTTATAAGAAAGATTAGTAGCAAGAATCTTCTGAAAATGTGAGATGGAAAAAGAATACTAAGTTAAATTAAGAAACAAACAAAGAAAAGCTATCTAACTTTATTTACAATCTACTTTGTTCTCCTGTCACTAGATTAAATGTGCTGTAAGACTTACAAGGACTCCATTATGTTGTCTTCTAGAAAACTTCTAGACAGAGAACCAAGACTTTTTTCCCCAGAGACAAGAACTTAAAAAACCCCACACCTCAAATAAATTGATTAAATGTCTTAATGGAAGGGCAATATAGAAACTACTAGGAGTTTTAAAAAATAAATAATTAAAAAGTAATCCATACCTAGCTAGTTCTCCTATGCAGCCTAGTAATTAGATTCAGATTCAAAGGCTTCCATGTAAGAAAGTAATTCTCATTTTTAAAAGAGGCTTTACTTGAAAAGGTGGACATCTATTACTTCCAATTAATCTCCATTCTTGCAAAATTTCAGGTTACCACAGTACTGTACCCTGAATCAGCACTGTAGGTAATATTACATTAGGCTCCATCAAACTGAACGTTATCTCGAACTGGAAAACCACTGCCAGCAGTGTGGCTTGAGGATGTTGAGAAAGTCACAATATTAGGGGAAAAGCAAAGAAAAAAAATCCAACAAAAAAGAGCTATTTGTCACAGTCTTGAGATAAACTCCTTACTCAGATCTACACCAACAGTGACTGTCACATTGGTTTTGAAAAAAATCTATCCATTTCACTTTGTCAGAAAGGCAAGAGAAAACAAATGACGAAATGTCCACTTTATTATGCAAAGGATGCTACATATAGAACATAATGTTTGCAAGTAGTTAATTTTCTTTTCAAAATTTTGATCAAGAAGTTTGCTCAGAAAGATGGGAAAAAACTTCTGCATGCTGATGTGATATACCTGCAAATTTTATTTCACAATTTGCATACAGCGTCTACACCAGACCAGTAAAGACTTGTGTCTTCAAGGGCCAACAAGAAAAAGTAAGTAATTTTCTTCTAGTTTTTACACCTCCCTACTCAATTAGAGATGAAACTACACCTTTAGGTTCCTAAGCAGGTTGTGGTTACTCAGTGAGGTAAACAGCATGAGGAAACCAATCTTAGTGTCTCCTTCCAATTTCATAGCTCTCGATAGCCAAGGCCTAACAAAGATAATCTGGAATACAATCTTACGAAGTTTCAAATGGATCCTTTCCCTGAGATTGATGGTTAGATCTAGCAAGCACTGCTAAAACATTACCAATTTGGATAATATCTATATCCTAAGATCTCAGGCTGCTTATGTAACTAAGTAAAAAACTGTAAGAGAACCTTGTCAGAACAAGCGACATAAATATAGAAAAATGTCCCTATGGACTTAGGCATGAACAAACAAGGAAAATTTCTGAGGTTATACCAGTCCAATATGACAACAGTTGCTCAACATAAAGAGACAAATTTTCCCTGTCTTTTCTTCTTAGAGGGCCCAGCGAACACCAGAATACTTCAAATTTGTTAGTGACACCGATCTAGTTAAAATCATGTTTCAGACTTAAGTATTCACTATGAATGCCAAAGGAGGATGCAAGAAGTGCTGCCAGAATACACAACAATTTGTCTGCCTCTCTCTGCACTCCAAAATAAATAGGCCTGAAGAACTAAGTTTCAAACAAGGTGTTAAAACAATAAAGAAACACTTTCCCAGTCCAGTGTACTCAAGTGTTTTTCTTAAGAACTTCAATTATGTCCACCTACATGCACTCAAAACAGACCAGTTAAACTTCTCAGTCATCAAGGCTTCACTCTACCAGAAATACTCAATAAAATCATCAATTTCCCTAAAAGCACCCATGAAAGAAAGAAGTTTTTCTAATAGACCCCACCACACCTGTGTCTAGGCCAATGGTGACTTCTAGTCTGTTCACTGTAGGACATAACCAGTTTTATACCTCTGGCTACAACAGCATTAAATATGCAACTTCACCTCAGCCACTTCAATGCTCTTCAGAATCTTCCCTTGGTTGTCTCCAAGGCAACTGCTTCCTCAAGACAAATTTATTCATGACTGTCTACTCATCTACCTCTAAAAACTTCTGAGCCTACTGGAAAGTGCAAATTAATTTAGAAGGAGTAGAGGCTCCAGATGTAGTGTTCCTGAAGATGAACAGCTAGGAAAGCAGTTCAGATTTGTACCTACACAGAGGGAATGGTTGCAGTTAAGAGTTCAGTGGTTCTCTGAGTTTTGCCCCACAATTATCTAAGCGTTATGCATGCTCTGGACTCCAGGCAGCACACATGATATTCAAAACTACTCACTACACCCACTAGTACTAAAGAAACAAGAGGGGGAGGTGAGAGTACTTAAAGATGACAAAATAAGTCAAGGAATATTAGGGGTAGATGAAAATGGGAGATATTTCAAGGTATGAATCAAAGAAGCTAGAAAAATAGGGAACTAGCTCTGCTGCAGTAAAGATCCAGACAGAGAACAACTCTATAAAGATATGTATTTCCTTTGCTCAAATGCTCACATATTTCTTCAGTTAGCATATTTGGATTCAGTTAGCATATTTGGATTCAGTTTGCAAGTACGTGATCAACACCACTAATTCTAAATCTGCAGTCTTGCAAGAGACAAATCAGCAGGGTCAGAAAAAGTAATTAGCAGTAGGCTGACTGGAATAATCTGGTGTTGCTTTTCTGTTACACTCAGGAGAGCGGAGAGAAAGCATTATGTTAAGTGGCGTGTTTTATGGAGTTCTTTTTCCATAGAAAGTCAAAAACACTGGATTTGAAAAATGGTCAAATGTCCTTAATACAAAAAGACCCCAAAAACACCTAGCACAGTGTTCTAGATGGTTGCTATTAATAATGTACAATGCTTACTGATCTGCTGGTTGGTGTAGCTAGGAATTTATTTAAACATTTTAACATATTGGCATAATACACTAAATATGATTAGCCTAGCACCTACATGATAAAAACAAATATTTCATTTAATAGAATCTATATGAAATAAAACTGTTGTAGTGAAAGTAGTAAGAACTTGAGTCTTCTTTTTGGCACCTTTTTTTTGTCTTTAAAAATCTGAGAGGTGAGAGAGAACTAAAAATTAATGTTACCTGTGTTGCTCATGTAGTGATTCTACTTTGGTAAGAAAATCTTTGTTCTGCTCTGGTATGAAGTTGTAATTAGACAGATATCCCGAATGATGTATTGAAGGGTTATAGTCTCCAAGTTGTGCTGTTAGGAAACAAGAAACACATGCGCAAAGTTTTCATAGTTAATTAATTATTACTTAGAAGAAATCTCTTTTTATTAGAACTTACACTCATACAAAGAAATTAATGAATTACAAATTATTTCCCAGACAAATAGTGTTGAACACAGGGAACTGTATGACAGCAGTGAAGAAACATTTATTTCAACATATGTTTAACTTTACTACAATCTCAGACAATGAATGACTTCCTTTATTTAGTTACTTAAATAGCCCCATTTCTGCATCACAAGCTCTAACACCAGTAGAAATGCAACGCATGCCATGTCAGCCCATATGTGCAGTACTGTAACATCAGAGGAAATCAAATTGCTTCAGTAAGAGGTGGCAAACAAAATCAATCTGATACACATTTCATAGAATCATAGAACAACCAGGCTGGAAGGGACCCATCGGATCATCGAGGCCAACCATTCCTATCAAACACTAAACCATGTCCCTCAGGACCTCATCTACCGTGCCTTAAACACCTCCAGGGAAGGTGAATCAACCACCTCCCTGGGCAGCCTATTCCAATGCCCAATGACCCTCTGTGTGAAAAACCTCCTCCTAATCTCCAGCCTAAATCTCCCCTGGCAGAGCTTGAGGCCATTCCCTCTTGTCCTGTCCCCTGTCACTTGGGAGAAGAGACCAGCACCCTCCTCTCCACAACCTCCTTTCAGGTAGTTGTAGAGAGTAATGAGGTCTCCTCTTAGCCTCCTCTTCTCCAGGCTAAACAACCCCAGCTCTCTCAGCCGCTCCTCATACGGCCTGTTCTCCAGCCCCTTCACCAGCTTCGTCACTCTTCTCTGAACTTGCTCCAGAGCCTCAACATCCTTCTTGTGGTGAGGGGCCCAGAACTGGACACAGGATTCAAGGAGCGGTCTGACCAGTGCACAGTACAAAGGGAGAATCACCTCCCTGGACCTGCTGGTCACATCATTTCTGATACAAGCCAGGATGCCACTGGCCTTCTTGGCCACCTGGGTACACTGCTGGCTCATGTTCAGTCGGTTGTCAACCAACACCCCCAGGTCCCTCTCCTCCTGGCAGTTTTCCAGCCAGGCTTCTCCCAGTCTGTAGCTCTGCACAGGGTTGTTGTGCCCCAAGTGCAGGACCCGGCCTTTGGCCGTGTTAAACCTCATGCCATTGGACTCTATTAGAAGTCTTCAACAACATCTGTCACTTAGAAAGCACCTACTCTTCACACTTTCAGGTAAGAGTTGTTCAAACTAACTACTGCGGCTTTGTCCTAACAATTCAATCGTTAATCTTGCCTATATTACACACGATTTACTCAAAAAAGCATGAGAAACAACTGCTGATTTACACATAACGTGACAAGCTGCTACCAAAAGTAAACACATTTTTTTTAGTCAGATAAACTAAAATTCCAAATGTTGCCTAAAACTTTATCTTTTCAGAAATGATGCTAATTAGTGTATCTTCTATATAGTTACTAGGTGAAAGCTAATTCTTATCTGTAGTATATGAAAGTATAAGTGAAAAAACTTTGCCTAAGCAAATTTTCTTTAAAAGCTAGGTCAACGTAAGTTTATTCCCCAGAAAATATACGCAAACCTTTCAATTGTTATGCAAGAGAGATACAGTTTGGGGCAGAAAGTAGGTTGCTTCAAATAAAGTACTTGCCCATCTGCCACAAATTTATTTAGTTTCAATTAAGTAATCCACCTCCCATATTTCACAATATGCATGTTTTCATGAAATAGTTGAAGAGATTAAACCCAAAGAACAATGGTATAATTAAGCGAATCACTGGAACCTGTACTAATCTGCTTTTTAACTTAGATGCAGGAAGTGTTTATCACAAAGCATTAGAGATTCCCAGAAACTATATGTGTGACTTCTAAATAAACACAAAAGTACTTGGATAGGCTACAAATGTTACTGCAAAGAAAGCCTCTGCTCAGCCTGACAGCTTCTGCTCAGATCACATAAGCCAGCAGATACTGACTCAATGAGGATAAATTACAGGAGAAAAAAAATTACCTTTCTCCATTTTACTGAACTGTTGCTCCTTAATTCATTATAATTGGGAAAGAATATAATACTATCCCATGCATTAAGTCCCATGCAGACCTCCCAAAACAGTAACTATACAAGCCCTGAATATATTTATAAATACTTGAAACAAACGAACAAAAAATCTAGAGATCATATATGATTACACAGGATAAGAACTGTGTATGCCTTACTGAAGTCTAAACAAGCAAACCTTTCTTCAGATATTGTAAAAAAAAGCCCAAACTGTTCAGTTAGAACAATGTGGTAGGTATATATTTTTGTCTCATCCTCCTGACAACAGAAAGACCTTCATGCAGGAAAGCATCAAAAAAAGGATTAATTAAAATGGGGATGTGTGAATAAATAATTACACATTTTACTAAGATTCAGATACAGAAGAAGGGAAGAGGAGGAACACGTGTTTATTGTAGCACTGACAGATTTCAACAGGAATTCTATGAGTACACACATATCTTTCCTAGGAAGAAAAGTTTGAGTACCAGACATATTGCTGCATTGGGTAGAAAAATAAATGGAAAGAATATTAAAAAAAAAGAGTACGCTTCATAGAGGGAGTATTTCATAGAATCATAGAACAACCAGGTTGGAAGAGACCCATCGGATCATCGAGTCCAACCATTCCTATCAAACACTAAACCATGTCCCTCAGGAGGGACATTTGACACATGCAGAAGCAAAAAAGCCACTGATGCCAACACCTCTTTCCCTAATTACCAAGGTTTCATTTATGTAGGGGTTTCATCCAGGAAACCACTGATCAGTCATCTTACACGCTGGGGTAAGGCAGCACTAATCTCATTTCTGTCTTCTGCTACACCAAAGGGAAGGTGCATGACAGAGCCAGACTCTTCTTTGATTTGCAAACCGAAAAGATGAGAAAACCCAGAAACTTCAGCATTGGAAATGCAAAAGTGAACTCAAAGACCTTAAACAACCTGATTTGACTTCGAAGACGCCCCCTCTAAGCTAAATTTTGCTTGTGGTTCTTACTTGCATGAAGTAATTTTTGACATCCAAGTTTCCTGCTCCATCTTTAGAAATTAATTTTGTTGTTGTTTTTGAATACTAACAATACCAAAATACCACCAATTTCTACAGGCAGCCCCCGTAAACATCTTAGAAGAAAAGATAAGTCCTCAGCTTTGTATAGGGTGAAGGGCAACCACTTTCTATTTTCCAGCAATGTAATATCCTTCAAGGTAGAGAAGACAAGTTGGTCTCCAATTCTATAAAGTTTGCTTGTAAACACGAACAAAAAGTTTTCATACAAACCTATTTCTGCATATCGGCATTCCAAGGAACAACAGATGTTAGAAGGAAAATGTATGAATGGTTCATTGGCAAAGCAAAATGGGGAATCAGCTATAGAACAGACAATTTTATTCCAAATGAACACCTACAAAAGTTAGTCCTTGAAAACAGATTTAATATCAATTTTCTAAAGACCTGAGAAGTGTACCAGGAAAAAAAAATACACTAGCTCCACACTGAATTTGTAACTTTTTGCAGGGCTGAATGCTTTAGGTGACATGAATAAAGCACAGAACGATCTCAGCTGTCTGGTTTTAAAAGAGGTTAATTACATAAAGCAGATCAGGTTCCCGGTGGAACAGAAAATAACCAAACAGTGGAACAAATCTAGCATACAAGTTAGATAACTAATTTAATTTTTATCAAAGAGTATACTTGAGTATAAAACTGTAATCAGAATTAAAATATAGTTAAGGCCACATGACTAACCTCCAAATGAGGATAATAATAGCAACTGACACGCTAAGATGACAGTGAAACACGATATTGAAAGCTAATGTTAAATTTATCTCGTGTGAACACTGGGGCATGAAAATTAATGGTATTTTCTAGTCTGCACGGTTTGAGTAGTTTAGAGATTTTAAGTGACTGCTTCTTGGCTCAAAGAGAGAGCAGAAGAAGGATGATGTACGACGTAGCATAAACTAAAACAGTAGTTGATAAACAGCTACTACAAAGTATACGGGCATGAAAGGTTTCTGGAATCAGAAGACAAACCATAACAGTAGAGTCCACTTCTGAAGAACCTATATAAAAATGTAAGCATTTAATAAAAAGACACTAAAAAGGAGCACTGAAATTAAAAAAAAAAATCTGTGTAGGCATAGATCTTAAAGGTACCATGTTGAAAACTTAGCAGAAAGACTCCAGAAATGGCCAAATCCCTCACCTCATAAGTGGTTGATAAAAAGTGTTTCAACAAGTGGAACCTATATCTAAATAAAAACAAGAATATGAACTCTAACCCAGTCAACCACTGAATAAGTAAGCATGATGCTCCTACTGAGCAAGCAGAATTACCTATCCATAGATAAAATAAATTTGTTTTGTATAATGAAATAACGTTTCACACTCAAGAGCCCTTAAAAAAAAGGTTCAATCTAGAGATGACTGTAAACAGCTGCTTATACCACTTAAGACAGCAGGACATTTTGTGGTTAAGAAAGAACGGGAAATTAAGCATCAAAAAAATAAAAAGAGAACATTATAAGAGAAGAAATAAACTAGTCAGAAAATATAGATTCTACTGAATTGCTATTTCTGCATCTCAAATACAGATATATCTCAGAAGCTATACAGTCACAATCAGAAACAGTACTGAGAGAAGTAAAGCATAACCCATAGTACAAAGGCTATTCATTTTGAAGGAAGTTTTGGCATAGAGGTAAGAAATGGGATAAAATACTTAAAGGGAATAATTATCACTACTCCCAAAATACTGCTTTGCAGAAATAATACATCTAAACACTTTGCTGATCTTTTGTCACAGGTTGTCTCTCTGTTCCCACTCCTACTTAATATCGTAACACTGTACTACACGGACCTCAACCTTGAGTAACTGTTCTTTTCCCCTTTTCAGCTATGTTACACAGTAATATTTAATAAATTCATCCACCTCATTAGAAAAAAAAAACCCTAGGCTACAAGGCAGTGTAGCAAGTCAGCTCCTTCAGCTACAGTACTGGCCAATATCCCAGTCTGGGGTTCTTCTCTCCAGAGATTACACCATTGTACTTTGTTTGGAAGAATTAAAGATTTTAAAAAAAAAAAAATATTTGTGGCATAGTGGAAGAACACCAGACAAACAGTACTTGAAGTAATGATCTCCTGATGTGACCTCCGTATTGCTTAGCACAACTGTAAAATATTATTAAGGGAAACAAGTCCAACACAGCTGGAGAGCTGCTGCCTATAAACTATCAGGACAGCGTTAGCAGAAGTGTCAGCAAGCTCAATAGCAGCAGTCTAGACCACAGTGAACCATATAGAAGAAAATGGGCACGTATTTCAATTAACCTCTCCAAGTGGATTCTTGTATTGGGGGTTTGATCACGATTCACTTCAAGAAAGAACAGGTGGGGAGCATAGAGACACACACACACACACAAAAATCTCCAAATGTAAGCTACAAAAAGAGACAGTTCTCCACAATTAAGAAGCCTGAGGTTTCAATTTTATTTTATAAAAAAAAAAAAAAAAAGAGCAAAATGAAGCTAAGTTAGAAGACTCAGTCAAGAAGAAAGTTGATGGGGGAATTATGTGGCACATTTCATTGTAGGGTTGCTGTTGATGCTCCTCTAAATCTGACATCCCTCTTTCTCCTCTGAGGCAGATGAGCTCTCAACCTTCCAGTGTTCCCCAAATTCTAAAAAACTCTATTACCCCTAGTTCCTGAGGGACTTGCCCACTAAGCTCAGCTTTCCTCCAACCCTCACCCTTGCCAGCTTTCCTCTGCTTAGAAGTTAATGCCCGCTTAAATCCTAAGCATCCAGTCAGAGAACATCAGAATCATAGAATCAGTAGGTTGGAAAAGATCTCTTGGATCATCCAGTCCAACCATTCCTATCTGCTACCAACCCATGTCCCTGAGCACCTAATCTACCAGTCTTTTAAATATCCCCAGGGATGGTGACTCAACTACATCCCTGGGCAGCCTCTGCCAGTGCTCAATGACCCTTTCTGGGAAATATTTCTTTCTGATATCTAGTTTGAACCTCCCCTGGCCGAGCTTCAGGCCATTACTCCTTGTCCTGTCCCCTGTCACTTGGGAGAAGAGGCCAGTTGCCTCCTTTCTACAACTTGTAGAGAGCAATAAGGCATCCTCTCAGTTTCCTCTTCTCCAGGCTAAATAACCCCAGTTCTTTCAGCTGCTCCTTGTAAGACTTGTTCTCCAGCCCCTTCTCCAGCTTTGTTGCTTTTCTTTGGACAAGCTCCAGAGCCTCAACACCGTTCTTGTAGTGAGGGGCCCAGAAATGAACAGAGTGAACATAGTCAACCCCTGCCTAACAAATTCCCAAAGACAGATACCAGCATGCTAGAGAAACCTCCTTACTGTCAAAGTAGAGCTGAGAGAGAAACGATATCACAAGAGGTAAGAGAAAGACTCCAGTCATAATAACAAAGCGATTGATACTCAGGAAAAAGAAAGCTTAGAAATTGATACATTTGTTGGCTTTATTGCTGTGCTTTAGATTCAAGTCCCAACTCAGAAAACAGCATATTCCAAACAAACCCATGGGGCTTAAATATCACTAGTTAGTCATTTAAATACTGCTCTGGAACTGGGAACTTACTACACACACAGTGAAACAAAAAGTGATGCTAAATCAACTAGAAGACACTTTAAATAAAAAAAGCAATACACACACTGTACAACATTCTCATTTTACTCTAGTGAAAAACATGATGCACAGTTTATTGTTGGATTGTTATTTTAATAAGAGAATATTCTTCAGACTTACTGATTTCGAAGTTATTTGGAATGCATCTGAGTAGGTTCTATATAAAAAAGGATTTCAAAAACCACTGACTGTTTCTGTAACGAAGTACATTTACCTATAGTAAACTAATAACTTATTCTTCAAGTGCCTGAACTGTATTCATTATCAAGTTTAGTCACATGCTATTGAGACACAGTATTCACACCCACTTGTATTTCCCTGTAACTTAGCACCACCAGACAACACAGGGTGTGCCACAGCAGTGAGGAGAGCAACATGTCAGAAAATGCAGTGCTGAACCCAACACCTGTGCTAAAGACAATACAGAGAAGCAGCACTCCCGCGGCACAACAGATATCACCACCCTTTGTAAAATTCAGATATTGTGATGGTCAACAATAACTGCCATACGTGAAAACTACTGTTAAATAGCAAGAGCAGAAATATCAAACATCAGACTTCATGCACAAAGACATCTGCCTCAGCCCTCCCGTCAGTGACATCTGCTCCACCTCTTACATAAATAACCATAAGGTTGTCAGCCAACGATGATTCCCTCTTCTGTGTGCAAGGGAAGTTAGGAAATGAGAGTGCAGCCTGAAGCCAAGTAAGAAGTGGCAGTAAAACAGCTCTGGTAGAGCCAATCCATGGTAACTTCAGACAATGGAGTTTTAATAAGCAGACACCTCACATCCAAGAACTTCAACTCTCCTTAATAAGTATAATCAGAAACTAAAACCCTAAAAGAAAGCCATTTAAAACAATTAAAGTGGACAAGAATCCTAGTAAACATGATTACACACTCAGATTTCGGAAGGTCTTTCCTACTGCCATCATCTTTGGGTAAATATCAACAGCCAGGCAACAAAACAAACTATTTTTTTTTTCTTTAAGGAAATACACCTTTCTAGTAAATGTTTCATTCTTTGCCAATACAGAGAACAAATATGGGTATTATTCAAAGAACAGAAAGACCGTCAAAAGGCTAGCAAAAAAAGAAAGGTGTACTTTTAATAAAGAAAAACACAATGAAATGTTAATAATAGCACTATCAGGAATTACAAAAACCAGGTAAACAGCTGCATGGGCAATTCCAGACTCCATCAGGCAAGAGAAAGATTAAAACACTCTAGGACTCTTCCACAAACTTCACTGACCTTCTAACATTCTCCTTTAGTACCAATAATTGCATTAGTAGCACTAAAAAGGGAACAGCCATAATACTGAAGGGGCAATAGGAATCATTTAGGTTTTGGGGTACACTACATAATTAATTTTTAAGAACACATTAAGCCTGACGTGATGATAAAATATTTACATTCTTCAAAGTATCTTCATGCTTTTGTGCTTTAGGACAATCAGATCAGCAACACTGCATTTAGCAATCCAAAAGGTTCACATTGTTTCAGCCTTCAAGTGCTCTACAGGGCCCCAGGCATACTGGAGCAGGGATCTATTTCCTTTGGCAACAGAACTGGAACTCCCGCCTACTATAGAAAACTTGTTCTAGTTTCAGCCGTTCCTACTAAGCTTGAATGTGGTTCAAGTTTCATTTAATAAAAGCACGCAGCATATGATGCACTCAAAAGTGAATGTTTCATAGCCATTTAAGACTTTTCACAGACATCAACAGCTTATCAATTTCTCCCTTGAAAACCATATTTTAATTACGTAGCTCAGTGCTTACTTCAAGCAAAAATTACCTCAAACATTTCTGTGGACCTTGCTAGCCCTTCCATAAAGAAATGAGATAAATATTTATCAGGCAAATAATTGCACAACTATTCTAGCATGCTTTCCCCTTTACAAATATACCAACTCCACTAAATCCTCAACCCATTTTTTTGTTTGTTCGTTTAATGTTTTCCACCGCCCATTCAGGATGCCTTTAAGGCATAGGATCAGGCTCAGTTTTTTCCCCACAGAAGATATTTTTCTCATATCACCACTAGACTTTACTTTTGCCAGTTGCAGGTAAGTGAGAAGGATCTCATGTTTTGTACGCGGAGATACTTTAAACGTATCACAAAGTGCCAGTTTTACATATCTAACAAACCAAATTTCCTGAAAAAACATTACATGAGTACATTGGTGTTTCTTAACCATGAATTTACCTTCCCTTTAAATGTTTTCTAGATGATCTCCTGTTTCCCTGGAATGCTTTCCTATAGCTATTGTAACATGCAGTAAGTTTCATTATTTTGTTTTCAATTACATTGAAAACCTGTCATTTTCTTGTCAGCAGTACAAGTACACATAAATAAGAACAATGTTATTCTTGTACCAGCTTTCTTTTTTGACAGATCTAACAAGTATGCTTTTTCTATTTAGACTGCCTGAACGCTGTTTTAATAACCTACATCTTCTTCATACGGCATCATCCTTAACAATTTGAATACTTAACATGGAAAGAAATCTTTTTCTTATTTTTCAGTGCCAAACAGCAGAGAAGGTAGTCAGTCAAATACAATTATTAGCAAAATTATGATTATTACTTACATTGTACTGCATAAGATGCCAGCACAACAGCAGAACTAATGGGGCACGACAATCTGGAAAGAGGGAAAATATTTTTATTTAGGCATAGACCACATAAATGCATTATCAACAGTATCTCTGCAATTAGTTCAGTATGCAAAGACTCATGAATCTTTGAAGAGTAATTAATTTTTTCTTATTATGTTTGATTATCAAGGCACAGCAGAACTGGACATTAAAAGCTAGTTGCTGTGTAACTGCTTCTTAAAATGAATGGGAATAACTAGTCCTAAAAGGACATGCTCATAATTCTTTCTGGATGCTTATTCAGGAAAGCAAAAGGGTAAGTGATTTTTATCGGGCTCTGGACATAATTTTAATAGCTGTAGTCTGCTGTATTTAAAACTAGGCACAACACTAAAATTAGCTGAATGCCAAGCACAAAGACAGCTCTGATCTCATGACCAAAACTGACTGCATAGGAGAAAAAAAGACAACACCTACAGGCAATTTACTTTCGGCAGCAAATACTTGGACCACCTTTTTTTAAAATATTCAAACAGGAACTGCAGGCAAAGAAACCACATCTGCCCACCATATAGAGAATATAACTCTGAAATCTTGAGAAATGATAGCAAGAACGGCCCTTTGCTACTCCCGTTAGACTACTGCACTAGACTGTGGGTCCCCACATTTGGAATACCATGGTTGGCACACCATGACTTGCTCAAAAATGTCTCATGCTGACATCATGCCTGTAAACAGACAGCACCTCCTACAGCTCATTGGCAACAGAATTCTGAATTGCTCTTAATATACAAGCTATGTGAAAATTTGCAATGTTTCCTAGCAATCTGATTTGCTTTTAAAAAGATATTTTACAAGGTATATTTTTATAGCAATGATGCCCTCAGAAAAAGTTGGGGAGGGGGGTCATTTTATTCTTATTTTAAAAACAATTATAGAGAAATTGAAGATTCTTCATATTACCTTCCTTCCACAATATCAGTCTTCAATTGCAGGAAGAATAAGTGCCTAGAAGAGATTTTTTGGGGAAAAAAAATAATCTATTTTTACATTTAAATTATATGGCTTGAATGGAACATATAATAATTTTATTTTATTAGATTTCCTGGCAGACTATGTGAACAGATGAATAAAGCTTTTTGGCATTTACAAATATGCAATCATACACCCACCTACTCTCAACAGTTTTAAAGATCTTTGGCAGTCTGTGCTGCAGCTTCAGGACCACAGTATTAATGCCACAATGAACATTCCAAAAAGCAAAGAATTACGGAACTGAGGCCTCTTTCTCCCAGGAACATCCATATTGGATGTAACTCAAAATAAAATCACAAAACAATCCAAAGCCAACAACAACAACAACAAAAGAACAACAAAAAATCCCACAAAATAAACTAAACACAAACTGTGATAGTCTTTTTGGAACTACTGAATAGGGAATGAGACATTTCTCAAGAAATATATGCTGACAGAAAACTCTTAAACAATCCCTGAAGAGCAGTTCAGATTTGCTCTTATTTGCATTTGACAGTGTTACTCGATAGTGATACTGAAAAATTGGGATGTGAAGAACCACAAAAGATTATGTCTTTGAATCATCTCAGTTTGAAATTGCATAATAACTTATAACAGCGAATACCAAAACAGGCGAACAACTAAGTTTTCTACAAGAAATATTATTTAAGATGTTGCACTATTTATATTCTCAAGTCACTGAAATTAACAGACAATGACAATGTTAGAAAAACATGAAATTAATGGGTTCCTGCGAACTCTAAATTCCAAGCAATGTGCACTGAAAAAAAGCAAATATTCAGTTAAAGTTTTTCACATGTTAATGAAAAATTGCTTACAATTCGTGCACCCCAAAAATCCAACATAGGTTAAAAAGAAAACTTAAGAAGTCTGCTATAAACTGAGTGTTATAGATCTTTCTGTGTTACAAGTAATGAGCAAGGTAGAAAATAAGAACTGTTATCAGCTCTTCCTAAAACAAAATAAAACACACCCTCTGCATTAAATCTACTACACCTGTTCAAAACTGATTCAGTGTTGACACAAAAATTCTAGCAGACTCAGGGCATGTACACAGCTTAATACTGAACTTCCCTATTTTTTAATCATTACATCTGATTAACTAAGAAAGTCAGAAAAGGGGGAAAATGCAGTAGGCAAGTACTTTAAGCAATGAAGTGTTCAAGTAAAAGGAATCCAAGCTGCAAATAAACCAACTGCCATCACTGTACTAGCTTATATTTCAGCTGGTATTGTGGGGTTGTGTAGAGTGTAGAGCAGAAAGCATTCATTACAAGTATCGCATCAAGCCAATTCCATTAAATTACATTAATTCCAAACACATTTAACACAAAGAGTTGTATGACTTTATCTACCTAACAAAGCATAGTTTGCCAGGCTCTGGAGATGGGATAGGAAAGCTTTACACATTCTTAGTTCACAGAAACAAACGTCAAATAGAAATTACCTGGTTTGTTCTTGCTGAAGTGTGTTAGGATCAGGTATAAAAAACCTTACACGAAAACGAAGGGTGCAGGGAAAACCTCCTGCAATATTTAGAAGAGCAAATAAATTTTTTGTTCAAAAAAGGAAGAGCCCAAAGCTTTTATTTCTACATTTATAGAAAAAGAACAGCCATATAGAAATCTCATGCATTTTTCTTGCAAAATAAAAAAGAAACCATGAGAAGTCTCTCCTGATCACCCAACATCAACTGTTGCGATGCTTTAATTTAAAATACTTTGTATATGCTACTGTAGACAAATGGCATTCTTTAACTGTCTTTTCCACAAAAGTTCTTCAAGATAAAAAGCAGCAAATTGAATCATCTGTATTGGAATAATGCTCAATTCTATCTTACATATAAGTACAAAAAAAAATTTACCAAGTGAACTTAACGTTTTGAGTTTCATTACCCAATTCATACACAATGTACAGGACACAGTATAAAAAACACAGCTCAGATTTCACAGCACAAATTGGGACAGTGTGACTCAGTCCTCATAAACTGCTATTTGACAGGGTCACACTGGCTGGTCTGTCCTCGAACTGTCCTTTCTCTTGGTAAGCATTGTTTATAAACAAGACATACTGAAATACCACATGCACTTGGAAGTGAGTGGTTGTGGGTTTTGTTTGGCTGGGTTTTAATAGAAACAAGTCTACCATTTTTCTTTATTTTACTCGAGACAAGAAATTCCCAGAATATACATATGAAACTGGTTCTAATTTCCAGTATCCAAACCCCTCTTCCTTGTCTTCTTTATCAGGAGGAACTTACAGGCACCACGATATGACTATTGCTTTCATGGCTATGATGTCCAACACTGTTCAAAAGCCAGGTTTAGCTGCTGTTACAGCATCAAAGTTAGTGACATACCAGGTCTTATTAGCCCTCAAGTAGCAGTAAAGAGATTTGCTAAAAAGACTGGCAGAGACAAGACTTGCTCTTTAAGAAAATCTACTATCTTGATGAAATAATTTACAAGAACTTTTTTTATTCTAGTCACAAGAATACAGAAAAGCAGAACTACAGAGTTACTATTAAGGTATTAAAAACAAGTCTTACCTTTTAACTGTTTTCTAATAGGTTTGTTTGGTTCAAGCCATCGCTGTGAAATGAAAAACTATTAGATGGATTAAAAATGTTTACAAGTAAGCATTGTTTATTTAAATACATGCGTGTATGTATATATAAGTACATATATATACATGCACACACATTTATTATTTATTGTACTTACAGGTGAATCAACTGATGTTTCATTTTGCTGTAAACCAAAATATTCCTTCTCCATCACACCCAACTGGTTATAGGTCATATCCAACAAAATCTGTCCAGTGTCTTGTTTCTGAAACAAGAAAACTTCAGAAGTGAAAATCCACAACACTTATATATTTTAGGATACAATTAATTGAAATAAACTTTTTTAGAAAAAAGTAACTCATTAATGAAAATATCTGCCAATTCATTGGTTTATAGTTTCTTAGCAATATAAGAATTTTATTTTAAAAACAAAAATAACTTTTTTTCTTTGATTACAAGGAAACCTTCTTTCAAAAATACATTAAACATCTGAAATCCTAATATGAATTGACATGAACTCTCGCCCTTGAGGTCGGTCCAGCAATTTACTTCTATGCAGACAAGCTCTCCCTTGACCATAATCTTTCAAAGCCATTTCTTTCTCCTGAGTTGTAGCCTGCAAGGATGGCTTATGGCCACATGGGGTTGCTCTGGCCCCTCCTGCCACCACCAAAGCTGCTCGCTGCTTCTGTATCACTCGTCACAAGGCAAAGTCAGGATGGGGGGAAAGAAAAGCAGGAAGATGCTGTGCTCCAGCCACAAGATCCTGTACTTCAGCTCCCACCCGCCCCCAGCCTCCACATGCTCAGTTGTCATTCAGCCACCTCACTTTCTGCCTAGACATTCCTCAAGAGAGATATCACAAAAGAACTGGTATAACTGGAGAATTACACAGACAATAGAGATCCAGAAGCGGAAACACAGTATATTTTTCCCCAAACCAAAAAAGTATCTCCATGTCATGATGCTGTAGAACGCAGATTAATCAACTTCTGCCAAAGAACACTGTGAACCAATTCTATTAAAAAACTCAGCCACAAGAAGAACCAAACTAAAATCTCTCAACAAGACTTCAATCCTAAATACACTCATCTGTTAACAAATACCTTGCACAGCTATATGGCATTTTAGGTCTACATTTCTATATAATTTTGCTGGAAATGCAAAAATCAGGTTGGTTCACCTAGCATCTTGAAAATTTATTGCAAACAAATTTTTTGTATCATCATCTGAATCTCACTCTTAAAGGTAGAAATAAACTGCACACATGCCAAAAAAAAAATAAAAAAAAAAATCACCAGAGGAAAACCCTTTATACTGCAAAAGACAGCCACTTTGTTTGGAAACAAATTTCTTCAAAATTAAGTTCTGATTTCTCAAACAGGTTTCTTAATCTCTTACACAATCTCTCAATACAAAGGACTTAAAAGTGTAAGCATGATAGTGATCACATTTTTGCAGACAGCTTCAGACTTAGTGCATAAGAGTGCTAACTTAAGCCAAGAATACGATATTGCATTTGATTATTTGTCTAGACCTTATTTGTTTTACATTCAAAAGACAGTTACTTGGTTTGGGTTTTGTGTTTTTTTTAAAACAAGGTACCTCACTGTTGTACCCAAGTGCTTTAAATGTTAACATATTCCATAACCTTCCCTTATCTCATATAAGAATTTTCTATATAAAAGACAGGAAAAGAAAAAAAAAAAAGAAAGATTCACACAAAACCTATCCACTTATTTTGGAGGGTGGAATATTATCCAAAACTTTCTGCTGCTAGAGCATAACTCCTTGTAGCTCATTTGTTATTTGAATGCTCAGTGTTTCTACATCAGGATCCAGACGCAAGGTAAGGTAAGAAGCCAACTACTGGCTGCACCTATTTTTCTAGAGCAAAGCCTTATATATAAGATGACTCTTTTCCCTTCAACAGTCTCCCACCTTGTTTAACTGTCACAACAATAAATGTGAGTCCACTCGAGCCAGTGAGTCTGTGTGGTGATCAAAAGCAGTTCTATCCTCTTACTGTTCCCCAGCTGCAAATCCCTACTCCACTCCTTTTGAACAAGCTACTCTTCCTTGGTATATTCAAACCACAATACTGATCAAACCCAATTCTTTTCTGAAATGGCATAGACCTAGATCCAGCCAAGAAACTAAAATCTCAGCAACAGATAAAGACCATACCAGTAAGCATTGTTAGACACAGCACCAGCAGTAAGGTGGGCTCCACTACTGTTCTGCTTTGAGCTAAAGCAGAACCAATTCTCCAACTTCTCAGCTAAGTCTTTTCTAGGTAATTTCATTTTCTGAAAGTTAAAACAGGTTTTTCAGACAGCATCTGACTCTACAAGTGATTCCACTTAATATTTATACAGGGCATCGGCATGCAGAAAGGCCATTCCTTATAGTCATCCCTACAGAAACCAAGGCCACCCTCAAGCTGGTGGAGTGCCATAAGGCAAAAGGGTGAAAAGGGTCACACCTGCAATGAGGAGTAAGCAGGACAGGTGACCCAAAACTGACCCAAAGTATATTCCATTCCATATATGACATACTCAAGGTTTTTCTTTATTTATCAGAGTCAAGGTCTCTTCTTCAATGGCCAATGTCCAGAGAGGACCTTGCCCATCTATGTGCCCCTGATCCCAATCCATGCATTCCCACATCCAACTCCCGAGTCCAGCCTGGAACCTTTTGCTCTGCCTTCCCTGTGTCCGTGGTAACATATATTCATGGGAGGGGTGTCAATTTTTTATCTATTTTATTATTTTCTTCTTGTTATTTTCCTTCTTATTATTATTGTTTCATCAGAACTGTTGTACCTATAGTTTCCAACCCACAAGTCAGTCTCTCTATCATTTCCCTTTCCCACAGTGGGACTGGCATCACAGCTGCCCAGTTTAGCTGCCGACCAGACCAGGAGGGAGGCTAAACTGTGACAACTCTGAAGACTAGGATTTGCTATCAAGAGATCACCCACGCAGGTATAGAAAAGGACTCTGTAAAAATAGCAGGTACCACCTTAACCCCCTGAAATAATGGACATTTCCGGACTAGATACATTCATCTTTAGCACTGCCTTACTAACCATATTTGTTTCCCCGGGGTTTTGTTTTTCAAAACAGAACGTTAAAACACTTTCAGGTGACATCACATGACACCTGCACAACTTAATTGCACCTCTATGGCACATGCATACTTCTGACACCAGGTAAATGAGCAGTTGATAGCTACATTGTGACTGAAAGCAGTAATTACACAGGATGAGATATACTTGCATTGCCAGAAAGCTTTCAGGCACCTCATGTTTCATTTACAAACGGGGCAGAAGAAGACCACAGAGGGCAGATGCTTCTGCTCATTCTCTCTCTGAATTTCACCACTTGGGACTTACTTCACTCTCCTTTCTTTGCAATAGTGGTTATGTCCCTTCTCATTTTTTTGCGCTTCTTGTCCTTCATCCCAATTCAGATGTCTTCACCTTCTCTCTCCGGACCCTCTCACAATCACATCCTCTCCCCTTCCCCAGCCCAGTTAGAATTGTTAAGCCTTCTCACTTCTTTCCTGTAAAGACAAGCAAGCTCCCTACTACAACACTGTTGTTCAGCACTCACAGCTCTCTCTTCAAAATGTTACCATGGGTTTCCAATCCCTAAAACCAACTGATAGGTCAGTACTAGGCTCCTCCACCCATATCCACCTATTTCTTTGTCTTCCCCTTCTTCACATTTCCCATCAAATGAAATTTCTAAGACTATTTTTGTATAGCTTCTGCCCTTGTTCTCTGGTATTAAAGCACAGAGCTTCTTCCACAATGCCTAGATCTAGCACCCACATCTGAAATCTAAGCTAAGTACAAAATGTCATTTTACATATTTGAAGGTCTTTTCCCCAAAGCTGAAGTTTTTTGTAGCCTTTCCTCAAGAAAAAAAAAAAAATCTACATTTACTCAACTTTCATAGAATCACAGAATCACCAGGTTGGAAGAGACCCATCGGATCATCTAGTCCAACCATTCCTATCGAACACTAAACCATGTCCCTCAGGACCTCATCTACCTGTGCCTTAAACACCTCCAGGGAAGGTGAATCAACCTCCTTCCTGGGCAGCCTATTCCAATGCCCAGTGACCCTTTCCGTGAAAAACTTCCTCCTAAACTCTAGCCTAAATCTCCCCTGGTGGAGCCTGAGCTTCTTAAGAAACATCTGAACTGTTTTTCAGCTTATACAACCACAAATAAAGTCACCATACAGCTCACGTTGCATGATATTCCATCTATTTTGCACATCCACAGTTTTGAGATCTAAGTGCAAAGTGAGGCAGGCTAAGCAAGTCACATCACTGCTTTTGAATTCTGGCATCCATTCCAATACAGCTCATAGCCACAGTGTACTCTAATACTACAATGTGTCAAGTGCTTTACAACATATCGTATTTTCACTACCCTCCCCCATAGGAAGAGGGCAAAATAACAAAAATACAGCTCAGTTAAACTGAGCATTGGAATTAAGCTCTCCTTAACTCTGTCAATTATTCCAGTAAGCAGTTAAGACATTCTTAGTAAAGCTCTTGCCCTTCTATTATGCGATAAAAACACTGTGCACATTCCTCATTAGCCTATTCTGTTACAATGACACAAGTTTTTAAGATAACCTTAAGAATTTTAAAGTTTTTTCTACTAAGAAGGAAAAATTTCTAACAGTTTTGCTGGTTTCCACCCTCAGATTTTCATTTATTTCATCTTCCTGACACCTACCAATCCTTCTTCTGAACTGCTAAAAGCTTTGCATCAACCACCTCATAACCACATATCATTCACCTCCATTTAAATTAGCCTTGAAATATATTTCAACTTATGTTGGACTAGCCAAAAAGAAATATTTAAAGCGGTCATAACCAACACCTATTATATTCTGTGCCACAATGGTTTCCTACTACGTTTAGGGAGTTTAGATTAGTCAAGTTTAATTTCTAGCAAGCTACATCATTTTCAAGAGAAAGAACAACCTCATTATTTTTAATGTCAAGAAGCTGGAGCGATGAAGATCCAGTGTTCTAAGAACTGCATGAACGTAAGTGAAGACTGTTAGCTCTTTGGAGTGGAGAGGTAAATATGCAAGTAATCCTTTTCAGTTTGTTGACTTCTACAAGATAACCGGTACAAAAGGACAGCGCAACATATAATGCATCTCCCTGTCCCTCTCCTCTGCAACAGCCTTGCCCCCAACTTCTGGTAATGATAACCTTACACTTAAGCACAGTTTTGCAAATTCAGCCTCACTTCAGACACAATGCCCATTACTCCTCATGTGCTGTTTGAGGTCATCATTTCCTAATTTAGCCTGTAACAGTCATCTACCGCCAAACAGCCGGTATCCTTTGGTCTCAATATGCCTATGAGCGTGAACGAAGTGTTATACTTTCATTTCCACACTAATTTTACACATAGCTAATTCACTTGCTCTTCTGCTAACTCTGTCCTTTTCTCTTCCTGGAATTTATTTATTCACCTAATGCTCTTGTTCAGAACACGCAGGACTTTGTTTAGCAAGAATAAACAAAACAGCCTCTTCTTTCCTTAGGTTCAGACTTCTGCAGAGCATCCTAATTCTATTTTCTATGCCTTCCTAACTGGAACTTATCCCTTTTGTCTGCAAGAAGCCAGGATCCACACATGACATTCCCCAGAGGATGGCCTCAATGCCAAGATTAACACTGTTAATACTTCCTTGACATTGGCTTAAGAATCCTGCCTGGTGCATAATAGCACTCACCTTTCTCAGAAAAATAACATATTAGCAGTTCAGTCTTGTGAATTACCAGTGTTCTCTTTGTCTATTGTTTGCAACTGAAAAATGAGCTTAAAAAACACATTACCTCATCTCATGAAAACTATTAGTTTACACTACTTATTTCCCTCACTACAACTACTCCTTGCTCAAGATAATCTATCTGTTTCCTCATACTCCCGTATCTTTTTTTGTTGTTGTTAATAACGTTTCAAACCTTACATTTTTGATTTACTGAAACAGATTTCAACAGCAACATGTTAGTGAAACTTGACAGTCAAGAACTCTTATTATTAGTGTCCTTTCATGGTTCAATACATCCTTCTCAGCAAAATCTACCACCATCTTTTGAGCCAACTCCCAGCATATCCTGTAATTCTTCTGGATTCCATACGATCCAACTCAGGTTCTTCCTTTATACAGGTCAAACAAAATATTTATCTAAGACCACAGTGTTTAGACCCACTGCATTTCCTCAGCCTCAAAAATGACTTAAAACAAACATTTACATGAGGTTAGTCATTCCAGTTCTAACTGTGAAAATATCTCCCCTCTACTAATTCTTTCCTTCAGCATTTATTACGAAGTCAGGCCCCACAAAGGGCTATGATTAACAAGCCTGCTGTAGGTCAGATCACTTCCTCACTGTCCTCAAAGGCATCATCAAATTTCATTCTGTATTACTGTTTTCCAGTCATAGAGTATACTGATCCACCTCAATATGAAGCTAAGTATTTGTTGCCCGCCTGAAACTTCATATAGCAGTTCTTTCAACAAGGAGGGACACAAATTAGAACTAAATGGTCTTTTATTTTCAAACATTATCCAGCAGAAAAACTTAGTTACAAAGATCCAACAATTCTGCATCACTGCATTTTACTGCAGGCGGTTTAACCTCACAACCACAATCAAAACCAATCTATAAGATCTGTATCTCTGCCCATTATTTTAAACATACCAATAGTAATTGTTGTTAATAGTAACAATTATCTTCCTTCTCAAATAATGGAAGAAGGAGCTTAACTGAAGTGGTAGGGAAGCAAAAATATTTCCTACAATTGGAATTTCAAGCCATACAACTTTACTCATTATTACTGCCTAATCATTTTATATCTAGAATGAAACCAAGTAATCAAAAGGCAAAAATCACAGGTACTAATACATAAGTGTTAACTCAGAAAAACAATGCAATACAGAAGTGACCTGACACTGTAAATTTTATCCTTTCAAAAATGTCAGTTTCCTAGAAATGGAGAGGAACTCTTCTTAAGTTGTCATTCCTAGTAAATGAGTCAAAGTAGAGCAATAATGGAAAATTCCTGCGTGTTTATACCAAAAATTACAAACTTACATTATTGCTCAACATACACCTATTACACAAAACCAAACATGGTACGTGAGCACATTCTGTATATACTAGAAGGACAACAATCATTTTCCCCATGTGGAAAGCTTATACCTCAGTCTTAAAATAGAATAAAGGTAACATCAGAGACAGAAGTAAATAAATCTTATCACAAAATCCAAACACCTGAAATTCATTGGGAGGCTTCACGAAAACTTAGATTTAATTAAAATCAAGTGCAACACTTGGTACCAAGTGCAAGTAAGTCTCTGTGTCAAATGTGTTATTTAAAGAAAGACAGTCCCAACTCTTAGTGCTTATGTGCACCTCCTATTCTTTGCCTGGACTTTGGACGTATTCCATCTAAATACTAAAAAACAAAGAGGGAAAGACAAGAAAGGCCACCTGAGCCTTGTGAGTTAGCAGAATTTTTTAGTTGGACTATAGGCAATGTAGTAGAATGTGTCTGTCTGTACTCCTACGTGAACTTGTGATAATAATGACCTAAGAACAGCACATACCTCAAGGCATACTGATTAACTCTTTCTGATACCATCAACAAAGATTTCAGATTCACCAAAACTGTAGGATATTCACCTTTAAATAAAAACAATGAACAAAAAGAGCCTATCACTTTACTGCTCTGTAAAAGCCAAAAAAAAAAAAAAAAAGAACAATGGCACTGCTGCTCTCCTGAAATTAAGTCTTTGTTTACAGTTGCAGAGGCTACTGATTCTCTGGGATAAGTAACTAATAAGAACAAACTTTCAGGAATAAAATTATGCAGCTACCTTCAGGTTTCTCCATCGGCAGAAAATCTCTGTCTGTAAATAAAATCCACCTTCTTTCTTCCTTTGCCCAGTTTTAGGATATTTGGTTTTCATTCACACTGATACAAATACAACCACTGGGAAAACAAACTTATTTTTCCCTCAGTATGTGCCTAACTGATTCCCAGACGACCTCAGACCTGAATTAGTGTTGCTCACAGACATAAAACTGAATGATGTTGTCAATTAAAACAAAAACAGAGAGTGAGGCACAAATTTCACAAAGATTTTTTTTTCTGTTAATGTAAGCAGAACATGTATTTAAGTTTTCCAAAGCTGGCTTCAAACCCTTTTAAGAACTGGACCTCACAACACAACTAGAGAGTTGCAAAGCCTGTTCTTACGCAGACATCAAAGTTAGATCATCAGGAAGGGGCATCCTGGCAGATCAGTGCAGGCTCCCTCAGTACCAGCATGAAAGCTCAATACTTGAAGAACATAAACCTTCTGGTAAACCTCTACTACTGCCAGCCCATAATATAGCACAATAGCCACACACCCCCATTTGTTTATCCCATTTATCATATTGCAGTCACTGCTTAAAGGATGAAATAAGTAGCAACATTCACTTGTACAATGCTGGACTTCAAGCCAAGTGCTAAACCTAGAGCTGTGTAAACACTTGTTTACAAGGAAGATACTTCTGTACATACTAGAATGAAAATCACCTCTTTACCTATCAAATCATTTCCATTTCACTAAATAGCTAATGGATGAAGTTAAAAAATAAAATCAGTCTGCACAGTAAACTGTAGTACTACATTGGAAAATACAGTTTTCAGATGAAGTTTTGAATCTCCTTCAAGAAAGCGCTGCATAATCTAAGATATCCAACAATGCAGCTTCCTCAGCAGGACACTTCACAAACAGGGTATACTGGATAAAGCAAGTATCATATACACAAATTTTGCATGGTCAGATAATTCTACTGAAAATTGACTGTGGAATGAAGGCATTGCCTTTGTTTTCATTTAAATATGAACTAATACTTGTAATCAGTACTGAAATTTATAAACCAAAATATTTACAGAATAAAATACAGTAAAGATGTGGACCTCTTTTCCTCCCCACTCCCAGAAACTACATTGAAGTACAAAAGACTACATAGAACCGTCATGTGATGTCTTCACTATTAACATAATAATTTCAGAAAATGTGTACTGACATCACTACACGAATTTACTAGGCCTCCTCCTATTATCACTACCAGTCCTTTCATGGAAGAAAAGGAGGAGCACATTCAAATTTGGGAGACCATTTTAAATATTAATTACTTATTCATAACTCATAACCATCACCAGATCTATTTCCTCATGTTTCCCATATCGTACAGAAGTCCTTTATCTAGATACAATCTGCATGCCGTGATTTCATGTCATTTCAGATGGTCAACTTTAAATAAAATTAAAATAGCACTTTATAAATCCATTGCATAACCAGTAATTCTGTTACCTGTAATGGCAAAGCTACATGTTCTACATCTTTTGGAAATCCCATGCCTTGGGGTCCCACATTTCATCTCCAGCTTTCAAACAAAATTTTATGTACTTAAAAAAAAAAAGTAGTTTCCAAACTTACATTGACTTTGAAGCTTTGTACTGAGCCATCCAAAAAGTGGACATTACAGATTATCTCTGATCGTGTTTTCTCTTTTGGTAGTTCTGATGCTCGTATGTTATTTATCCTCCCACCTATGGCTCGTAAACGGGAGTTCATAACTATTGCTGAATAACCTATAAAACAAAACATATATTTAATAACAGCTCTTATAATTCACTGTTTCGTCTGTGTTTTTCAGGGAAAGTCATATCATGACAACCTCATTACACCCCAAATACTTATAGCAGCAAATAGGTCTAATAGGAAAAAAAAAAGTTTCAAAATTAACATGTAGCAAACCAGAACACAAAAGCACACAGACAAGTTTTCATGTTCTAAATGTGACTATTTTAAGGAGAATCACAGATAACCACTGAAATGTATATTTAGGTTAGGCATGGGCCATCACCTTAGTTTAAATCAGTAATACCCCCAAGCTTTAAATCAGTATTACCCCCAAGCACCTACTGTAAAGCAGGAAGGCTTTGTAAAGACAAGTTTTTATCACCTGTAACTAGTAAATCCCCCATTACAGATTTCCTACCTATTTCTATATTTACCATACAAATTTCACTACAATAAAAAAAAAAAATTCTGTCTGCTTTCAACTAACAAAACAGTCTCGAGTTAATACAGATCATGGTCTGTCACACAGCATTTTGTTTCCAGAATACAAACACCATATGTAAGGCAAGCAGAATTAACATTAAAAGCATGTCAATATTTTACAGCCTACCATACATAAATTCATGAGCCCAGAAATTTATACCCCAGAAGAACAACTCCAAAAACCAAAAGGTTTTTTTTGTTGGAGAAATTTTTCCAAAAAAGGAAAATAACATCAACACCAAAACTCTGAAAAAACAGTTTTCACAACTAAAAACAACAAAAAAAAAAATACAGTTAACCAAAACCTACCCAAACAGAAAAAAGCCATTCATTGAAATAAGAGATGAATTAAATACAGTCAAGCCTGTAAACATTTCAAGGCTCTCTTCACTGGATCAGTTTACCAATTAACATCACAGCATATAAAGCCAGTTGGCAAGCGAAGCAGGGGATAGTTTTCCAGGTTAATTACCATACCAATTACCAAATCATACCTCACTTATTAGAGGCTAGATGCAAAAAGACTTGCATAATATGAGTGTTTCCTAGACTGCTGGCCAAGCTAGACAGGACCAACATCGAGACTATTTTGCAATCTCCTCTTATTTGTGTATCTGCCTTAAAACACAGGCTGGCTTTTCTTTTACGCAGCTGAAGAAACGGAACAATTTAAAATAAAATCAGTTAAGCTGCTGAAACATCATATCTACTCACACATCACTACAAAAACCAAATCTGAAATGCATGAAGAGCCACAAGACATAAAAATGTATGGGGCATCAAAGACAACAAAGCAGTGCAGTGATCCATCCTCACGTAATGATGTGTAATCTACACTTAGAAGCAGCTAAAACAATTCCCTCTCACAGAAAACAGAAGTCAGACATAAAACCATTCAACGAGTACACTTGCACATTTTCTTGTCAGCCAATTTATAGTTTTCTGTTGTATATTTTCTAAAATCAAAACTGTTAAATTGCTAAGACTTGTTTATTTAGCCAGCACATTAAATTTTTCCTAGATCACCAGTATTTTCCTACTCCTTCCCAGAGGTGTGGGATTTGGGTTTTGTTTGTTTGTTTGTCTGAGCTCTGTTTTCTTTTGTTTTTAAATGGGAGTGGGAGGAATAGGAGATCTAGGTGAACTCTCAACAGTACTTCTATATACACCACTATACACCCCTATTGCTATGAAATTGCACTTGATACACAGTCTGCAGTGAATCAGGATGTTAATTTTTTGTTTCTTTCATCTAGAAAACTATATTTCTTACTCAGGAGTGGTTGCTGCTAAATAGAATGCAGAGTTATCTAATCACTAAAGACACACAAAAAAAGGTGAACACATCACAACTGTATATGAAGCCTTCCACCTCGCGCTCTCTCATTTTCTAGCAGTTAAGTTTTAAACTACTTATACAGCATCGGGTCTAGCTTCTACAAAAAAGCCAGGTACATTAATTATACCACACACTCTTTTCTCCCCTTTTCACCCTCAGAGATCAAATAAAACCTTGCAGAGCTTGCAGAAACAACTCTCTTTCCACTGGGCCACTGACAGGTAAAAGCAGAAGGTTATTCTTTGCTCTGGCCCAGCCACTAGATGAGAAAGGAAGACTTGAGGAGCCAGATTCAAAGCTTTGGTCTGCACTGTAAACACCCAACAATCCTGCCTCATGTTCTCCAACATATGTAACAAGTTCTACATGAAATTCAATTATTGACCCTGAAAAAAAGATATTCTCCTGTTTAAATCCAAGCCTAGGTCTCCATTGAATGCTGTCAGTTAGACACCAGAGATGACAAGAATTTCATCCTAGAGCTGCCTTCAACAAAATTCCGTTTTCAAGTTTTTTCACAAAGTAACGGGAATCGTGAATGCTTGTACAAAAGGACTGTACAATATACACTGTGTTTGCTTCATTTCCACATGTCCTCCAGCAAGGCAGACCTGCTTTTTCCTGTGCCATAAACCTGTTAAGCCTGTCTCCCAGCATCCATAGGAGCGATCCAAGAACTAACAGTAAAAAGTATTTACATAATAAGATCATTATAAAATCAGAGAGGTGCTTTGTTTTAAAGTAACAGTTGTTTTTTTTATGCTAGCTCTTCACAGTTACATGTGTTTTGATATCTTCAGGTGATATCCTGGATGCGAGTAGTGAAATAGTAACTGGGAAATTCATGACAAGAAATTCAAACCTGCCAGGGTGACCAATTTGCCTTGAGTTCACAAATGAAAACTTGGAAATCCTTGATTTTTGTAGTTTCATGTAAAAACAAAGCAGTAACACAGTCGGAGCTTATGGTCTGTTTACAGTGTTCAAAAAAGCCCCAGCTGAGGCTGTCCTTGACAGAGCCAGCTGACTATGGAAACTGTGCCAAGGCTGGGATGAACAGCTGAGTGCTTGGACGCCACAGCCACTAGTTAACTGGAGCTCAAATGGTCTAATCAAGCCCCAGGAAACCGACACCAGCTGGGAGTCCCGAGCAGAGAAAGCCAGACTTTACTTCCCACCTACACAGCCTTCAACATTACTCTCCAGACAATAAGCTCCTGAAGGAGCTTTTTTTACAGATGTTACACCACAGGCACCAGCTTAAAGCCATTTTGCATGTCCTAACTTAATACTCCATACACTGAGTAAATCTGCGAGGAAACAACTTTGCAACTCCCTAGTCTAAAGGGCAAGGGAAAGAGAACAGGAGAAGTGAGCAGCTAAGGTATTAGCACCCCCTCTACTACTCTTTTCCTCCATTTAACCTGTCATTAAAGCTGTATTTAAACAGGCCCAGATTACAGAAATGATTTATCAACATCAGTGCAACATAAAGGGGTATGTGGAAGCACAAGAAGCAACCTGCATTGGCACCTGCTGTTCAGGAAGGTCACTATCATCTCAGGCAAGACCAGATGCCAGCTGTAAACACCAGCCATCAGCCTTCAGAACTGAGTGACCAGGACCAGCTGTTACATGCAAATCCCAGCTCCCCACTAAGTACCCTTGGGCAGCACACTAATTCATGAAACAAACCAACTATGTAACACAAATTTGAACTTCATCAATGAGTGAATACTTTATTCCCCTTTCCCTAAAATAAAATGTAACTCTCACCTTTCTGGATTCAAGTTGCTCAATAACAAAAAAAACCAATCCCCAAAACAGTTATTTTCACCCTATAGTACAAAAACAACACATGGCATTCTACCCCATAACCAAATCACACAATGAGCTTACTGAAACAAGTACAGCTACAGAATGAAGTTAATATTTTCCAAGTACATTGAGCACATTTCTGGACAAGTTTGGTTATGCATGCCTTCTCCTACAGTAACACTGCAGTCAAGCAGAACAAAAATAACATGTTTTCTCATCTTTTGTATCGAAGTTTGACTTTTTAAAGGACAGCATTTAACTTTTTCAACTCACTCGGGAATTGTTGGGAAAGAAACTTGGGACAGTATTCTCAATATAACTACCATTAATGTGCTTGTTACCAAGGAATTAGATCAAGAGCTGAGCATCAGGATTTTCTACATATAATCACACCATATACAGCCTTGAATAGTTTGTGAATTATGTTTTTAAAACGAAATCATTCATTAACATCATTTCACTGGGTGAATGGAAAAATTTCTATTCCTGCAAATGGGCGCACTCATCTTTTCTAGAAAGGGTCTACCCCACTTTAAGAGTCTCTTCACAGTTATGACTAAAAATGCCTATAGTTCCATGTTTGGGGTTTTGAAAATTAAATATCGTAGAATTCGCGGGAATGTAATTTATGAAAGGATAGTGCTTCTAACCTACCTTCATTTTATGAAGATATTTATATTGAGCATACACTCTTGTACATATTGACAAGCTGAACTAGTACTGAACACAATGAAGAAAAAACCAAATTCTTCCACAGTAAGATACAATGATACCTCTTTATCTGACAGCTCTTCATGCTGGAGCTCATTCACAAATAAGCCTATTTAGAACATACTTAAAGGCATTTTAGTTTCAATGAAGTTGGTTACCAGGCAAAAAAAAAAGCTCAATTTAAAAACAAAAAACAAATCACAAGTAATTTTGATTACTCTTTCCTTTTATAACCTCTGCAAAATTGGAACCTAGCTTTTTATTTTATTATCAAAAGCCCATATAGGCAAACTGGATTGTTCCTAAGTTGAGAAATCAAGTACTTATCTACTGCTCAGTAGTCACTGCCTCTAAGAAGAAAATGCAATATATACATTTGAATAAATTTTAAAAATCCCCACACTAATGCAAGAGGTTAGGTGCTTAAATAGCACATAAGATTAAGCTATTAAGTGTTTTGCAAGCCCTCTCTGAACTTCATTTAGCTTTCCCTTATAGCATCTCTCTCTAGTGAACTCTTATCGCAAAGTGTTTTCAAGGGAAGTTTTGAACTCCAGATTCAGCAAGACCACATATGAATGTCAAATATGGACTGGAGAAGGTGGATGGGAACGGAAGTAATCCTGAGCTCTAATTCTAGCATTACACTCTATGCTGACTGACACATCCCTAAGATCCCATTAAGCCAATAACACACTGAAGGTAATGCAGGCACTACAAGAAACTGCAAATATTTGGTGCAGATAAGCCATGCAATACAGTGAGCTACCCACTCTTAATTCAGTCTGCAGCCTGGTTCATACACACTCATGCAGCTGGACTGGGGACAACATTTCTGTTCGGGGCTGTCTCTTCTCTTGATGGACGGCAAAGAGGGACTTGATGACAGTGATCTCAAAATACCGTATAGTTGTAACGGAAAAGGCTTTATTCTCTACAGACCGTTAATTATACATTAAAATTGAGCAAGTTACAGAAAGCAGAGTAACAGGAACAACATTAAATAGATTAATTATCCTTAAGAAAAGAATATTTATGATAAATGTTTGTTTAGTATATATATTTTATATATATGTACATATTCATTCTGAGACAAGTTTTGGAGAGAAAGACTACTTATTCTGAGATCTTTTCTTCATTTCTCCCTCACCTTTTTTCCCAAAAGGTTTGCATCACCTGCACCCCATAGATTTTTGTCAGCAGTCTTAAAATGTGCACAGCTTCAGCATACCTACAGTTCTTGACAATAATACTGAAGAGGATATAAAGGCTGGCTATTCATAAAGCAGTACAGGCTGCTATTACAGGTTAACAGAGATTTGGCTAAAATAGTAATAGTCTCTACGTAGTGCTAGTCTTTACATATGGGTAAAAAAAGAATTATCACAGCCTCTTGGCAACTTGCTCAACAGCGAGACCAACTATCTGAGAACTTAATCTTGAAATCAGATAACCTAAAGGTAATTAAATTCCCAGCAGAACTTACTGGCAGAAAAACAATACTGACTGTCAATTTCAGTACTACAGTTCTCAAATGTGCTTCAATACAACTTTAGAGGAAAATACTTCAGTCACATTTGTAAAGGATTAAACTAGATTATGTGATTAACCCTTCAAATTTGTGAATCTAGTCAAACCAACTTCACTGATGCTATTTTATATACATAGAAAAAACCATGCAGCTAGATCTTGGCAGGATCCAATATGTCACCTTACACAGGGTGAGACACTACTGTTAGACTTTAGATACTGGATTAGCACCTGTACAGAGATACTATCTACAGCATGCAGAATGAGTCAGAGAAGAAAAACAAGTGGGAGGAAAAGGCAACTGAAGTAATAGCAGAGACCTGCTCCCTAAACTGTTCAGGACCTATAAATACTGATGAGAATGAGATGTTTGTAACACTTTCATATTTTCAGTAGTTTTTATTGCTCATGTATAAGATCTTTATGATGTTTATTTTTAAAAACTCATTTATAACATAATACCTAAAGCCAGTGTGCTCATAGCAATAAAGGCTTGTTGCTCCATTTCCTGCACCGTGCTACTTGAAGAATTCAGGAACTCTACAGCTTCCTCTATTGCCTGCCTCAGCTATAAACAGCACTAAGGTGCAGAAAAAATCACCTCACCAAGAAATGCAAGAGCTATCGCTATTTTATTAATTTCCTAAGTAACGCCTTTTTCAGGATACAAACGATGTTGCATGAACTCAAATTAGCAAATCCACACTGAAAGTCAAAGTTCACCTTCCTCAGCAGATAGCGTCCACACCTACACTATTTGGGTAACCAAATATGCCATTAGTTTATATAACATAAACAATCTATGTCCACAAATTTTTGAAACCAAGTAAGCAAACATTCACCACTGAACTTCACAAAGACAAGGTACTACAATGTCCTGTCACCCCATGTATCAAGTGAATTACAATAACAAAATTTAAACACAAAACAATAAACTGCATTTTGTTAAACTCTTGTGTACTGGCTGGGAACCGACATGTGAATTTTACTGCAAAGTGAAGCTTTGATAATTATGCAGAATTTTAATCAACTGCATTATAGACACAGGAAGGGAAGCAGAAAAAAAACCCCAAAGCTCTAAGGATTAAAACAGACTGGCAGGTGCTATCACCCCAACAAGGACCTGATAAAGGCGATGGCCTATTAAGGACCTGAAAAATATCAGGCTGGTCAAAGACAGACTGGGGCTTTCTGGTTGTTGAAACTCTATTACCTATTTTTCAGGTTTCAAGGAGGAGGAGGTAGAGAACTGTTGCCAGGCTCACAGTCCCAGCAGATGCAGATCTCCAATCAATCACAGAATCATAGAATGGTTTGGGTCATAATAGGCCTTAAAGCCCATCCAGTTCCAAGCCGCCTGACATGGGCAGGGACACCTCTTGGTGGATCACATTGATACACTAAGATACAAGATACATTTTTGGTATCAGGTTGCTCAAAGCCTCATCCCGCCTGGCCTTGAACACCTTCAGGGATGGAACATCCACTACTTCTTCAGGCAACCTGTTCCAGTTCCTCACTACTCCCACAGTAACAGATTCCTTTCTATTATTTAAACCTCAATCTCCCCTCTTCCAGTTTAAAACTGTGCCCCCTCGTCCTATCCCTGCACTCCCTGATAAGGAGACCCTTCCCAGCTTTCCTGTAGGTCCCCTTTAATTACTGCAGGGCTGATCTAAGGTCTTCCTGGAGCTTTCCTCGAGGCTAAACCTTCTCCAGGCTAAACAATTCCAACTCTCTCAGCCTGTCCTCACAGGGAAAGTGCTCCAGCATCAGAATGACCACAGATCATACTCGACTATGACTCCCCAAAAAGCCTATTTGAGCCAGTTCTGCCCAAGAGCTGCAGTGCAGCCAGGACTCCCTTTGGTTCCTAATGCTGTCCAAGATCACTTCCCCAAGACTGAGAACACTTACCCTACAGGTGAGACACTGCTCATTCTCCTAAAGAACCTTTCAGAAACTCTGGAATTCCTAAGTCAGTTGCGTAGTCATATTCCCAACCAACATCCAAAGCTGGTTTATTTTTGTTTGTCAGAATGCTGAGTGAATCCTCACTACTTCCAAGCACTGATGCTCTGTTTTGTGGGTGCCTCCCCGACAAACAGATATATCCAAAACATACTTTTAAAGGGGAAATTCTACTATATCACTATATCCACAGTATAGGAGTCAAGCGGTCTAGAAACTAACTGTGCTATTTTTGTTGTGTTTTTTAAAATTAGTAGAAAGTTTAAAGTAAAGCAGGAATTATCCATGCAAATGTCACACTATTCACTAGGCTTGCAGGTCAATATGAATCTTTACCACCTCTACTATAAAATAAAATCAATAAATAGACAGAAATTTCATTTCTGAATAGTCATAGTGACAAAAAATTTTGAGAATGTCAGAAAAGCATCAAGTCCACACACTGTGTTCCCTATGTGAGACATGCTGTTTTCTCACCAGAACAACAGTTCAGAGTTACTGTTTGTGAGTTACAAGACTGCTGATCTACATTGAAATGTTTCATGTGCTTATACAGCTTAATGGCATATTAATAAAAAATAAATGGCTTGCAGGTAATAAAACCTCCAACACAGGGGTGTTAAAAAAGAAAAAAACTCACAAACTAACTTTGAAATAAGCCTCTACTTTTATCTCCACTGCATGTCCAAACTAAATTTTTTTCCTACATATCAACTAGTCCAATAAAAGACCTCTTTCTAGAATTTTTGCCTGTGATAACACATTACATTTTTCATGCTGAAACTACAGTTATCAAACATATCATTCTTTTCAACAGGACCGATGTTATTGTATCCTGCATTTCATCCTCCTTCTTTCAAGTCAAAGAAGTTGTTTATTTAAGAGTAGGAAAGAAGTAGTTAGTAGACAGAACAGATACGGATTCAACACAAGGCTGTGAACCTAAGTGTCAACCTAAGTGTCAACCTAATGGTTGGACTAGAAGATCCGATGGGTCCCTTCCAACCTGGTTGTTCTGTGATTCTGTGATTCTGTCCATATTCTATTTCTGATTTTGTCACTAATGGCATTTTTCAAATAGGTCACTTTCCTCCTCTCCAAATTGAACACAGATCATCACTGAAGTAATGAATAGAATGAAAAGAATACTTTTTAAAACGTGAAAAAGCAGGCAATATGTTGTAGGTGACTGGATTGTGAATAAAAAACTTCTGTTCTTTTCTTCCATAGCATGACTGGAGAGAGTTTCTATAAGAAAACTAAAAAAGAGTTTAAATTAGCCATCTCAGAAGCCTAGAGCTTCTGATGGTGACTGCCGTCCATTGCCAAGGGGGAAGAGAACAAATTTCATCTTGGCTGAGTGAGTATTAGATACCACAGAAAGGTAACTGTTTAAAGAAAACGGCAAGTCTGTGTGTATTTCAGTGATGGATTGTTACAAAACCTGGGAATTAGCCTGATTTCACAGATGACTGAGGTTTCGTTTTTGTGTGGGCACAGCTGAGCAGAGGATCAAGATTGTGACATCTACCTGCCACTTGAAAACAGGATGAAAATGAAACAGAAGATAAAGACCAAGAGAAGGAAATCTGGAATATCGCCACAGAGAAGTATGCAAAGCCTGCACTGGTCAAGTTTTGTGTTTTCAATGGAAATCTAACTCATCTACACATTTGATCAATAAAATTGTAAAAAGTTTGGAAGTGTTGGGATTTCCAGCTGCAGAGGTTCACTTGAAGTACTGAAGTAGTTATGTCTTCACAAGCTGACACATTTGCAACATCAGAAGGTCTGAAATGTCAAAAATGAAACTATTGACCATAATTACTGTTAAAGGTTTCTAATATTCCTCACACATTAGCTAAAACAGATTTTATTGCTTTCACAAACCTCAGAAGCAGGCAAGCAACAGCCACCAAGACCAATGACAAAGTTTTCTGCTGCAAATGATACTCAGCTGATGGAGTCTAGCTGTTTAAGTAATTTTTAATTATATGCTAGATTTTTATTAGAACTCTTTACCCCATACTAGACAAACAGAAATTTAAATTTTACACTGTTAGCTGGTGTTCTCCATTGACAGTCATTACTCAATCTGCCCCTCAGCACAAAGGACTGTGAGCAAATTAAATTTCAGAAGAAAAAGTTTAATTGCTGGCAGAAAAAAAAAAATCCAGTGTGTAACTTTTGCAAGGAAACATTCCTGTTGGAGAAACATCTAGATTGTTGGAGAAACATCTAGATTTCAGGACAGTAAATTGTGTTAATAAAAAAAAAAACCAGTCTTTATGATTACATTTCTACACCCAGATTTTTCTTTCAGACCTTAATGCTTGAAACTTCACAGAACTGTTCTTTATACTTTCACGCTTCATATATTTTATAATCCATGTTCTGCTATGAGCTTTTAAAATATATTCCCTCAAGCAAGCCAGAGGACTTCCTCTGCTATAAAGCTAACAGCCACAAAAGGTTTGCAAAGGGATCTGGAACAAAGCACTTCAAATGATGCAGTTAATCATGCAGAGAAGACAGTAGGAACAACTGAGCCACAACAATCCTCCCCTTAAAAAATGGAAAGACACAATAACAACCAGAAAATTAAAAGTTCTTATGTTATGGTGGGAACTTAAAACTGACAACCTAACTTCGAGCTGTAAGGAAATATTAAAAATATTCTTTTAGACACTACAGTTATACTCAATTTCTCCTCCAGGACTCTTCAAAACAACACAAGTTCAAAAGAACATAAAATCTCACGAAAACAGTTTGTTTGAAGGAATTATACCAAGTTCTACCTTCCGACCTACAGGAAAATGCTTGAATGTTTGTTGCAAAAGTCTTGTAACTCCAAGCCAGAACATAAACAAACAATGTGATGAAATTTCTCCTGATACTTCGATAATAACTGCTACATATTCAAATCACAAAAACTGAAGGTGTTCACCCACAGAGGTTATTTGCCATGTAGGCAACTCAGGGACAAGAACTCCAGAGTTTACAAAACATAATGTTTTGCAAGTCTATAAGAAGAAGCAGCAAAGGGACACTATGAAAAGTCAGCCTACAAACAAGTGAACTTTGTAAATAACTATCAAGGAAGAACCATTTTCTGCTATTCCTTCCTCTATCTTCACCTCATCTTCCTCCCCATTTATGACTAGATGTCAAATTTATATTTTAAGCTTTTGGATTGTTGCAGAGAGTTCAAAACATCTAGGAACACACCAATTTGTTATCTTCCAGCAAGATCAAACTGCGTTTGTCAGGACCTGCAGTGGCACTAACGGCATAGAGCTTCTGCTTAAGTCCTATTCCTGCATAAAGAAAACAGCCAAAACAGACAAGAGTAACTGCCACTCAGGATGGCTACCCATTTCTCCAATCCCTGCACATGCTAGGGTGTCCTCTTTTTAAGAGAAAGCAATTCCCACACATGCTGAATTTAAAAAAAAGAATAAAACAGGACATGTCCTAACTTGCAAAACATCTGTGCTTTCTGGTTTTCCATCACCTTTCAAACAGTGTATGCTTCAGACCAGTAAAATCTAAACATTTGCATTTTTGCATCTCTGTTTGGCAATTTTTTTCATCACTCTAAAAGATTTACACGCACCTAGCGACCACAGCATACCAGACCACAAGGAAACCACTCTGACAAGCAGTGATCTAAAACAGATGCTCCTGTGTCCTCCCTCCACCAACAAATGCAGTGGTGGCTGTCTTTCGATCAGCAAATGCCTCACCACCCACACAGTAAGAAATTTCTTCCTAATATCTAATCTAAATTTCATAGAATCATAGAACAACCAGGTTGGAAGAGACCCATCGGATCATCGAGTCCAAATTTACCTACTTTCAACTTAAACCCATCAGCTTTTATCCTATCACCACACTGCCTAATAAAGAATCCCTCTCCATCTTTCCTGTAGGCCCTGTTATAAGTACTGGAAAGCTGCTACAAGGTCTCCCTAGAGCCTTCTCTTCTGCAGGATGAACAAGCCCAACTCTCTCATGGCCCAACTCTGTGGCCCTTCTCTGGACTTGCACTGACAGATCCATGTATCTTTCTGGTGCTGAGGACTCCAGAACTTAATGCAATGTTCCAGGTGAGGTCTCACAAGCGTAGAGTAGAGTAAGAGAATCACCCTCCTGGACCTGTTGGTGTCCAGTTGCTAAAAATGACGTGAAGAAGCATAGGTCGTATTCTGACAGACGGTGTAGAACCCCAAATCAAGGGGAACATACTGGGAAGCTGGAAACCTGGGGCCAGTGAAGGCGATACCTCTCTTAGGAGGATGAGGGATGTTTTGTTGAGTTTGACCTTTTTTCTTCAGGTCTTCTAGTGACACATAGCACCTTCATGAGTAATTCATACCCATTTATATAGTTTCTTTTTTCATTTTTAACAGAGCTATCCAACAAATGAGCATTTATATCAAAGCTTCCTGTCGCTGTCTGAAGTAATGCAAGTCTCTTGAGTGTTGTCTTTATAAGCTTGTTAAAGCTCCCATGCGCAGCCAGGCTCATGCAATTTGCAGAATTAAACCTTCTCCTTGTTTGTGAATGCATCTCTGTTACCCATTCTGTATATCAACTGCCACTAGTTTTCCAGAGTTTTAAACTTGGATGCTAGTTTGGTTTTAAAATTTCAAATTACTTAATACATGAGTTGATGCCAAGCGTTTTTAGACACACCAAATTTTACCAAGTAGATCTGACATCCCCCAAACCTTCCTATTTCAGCTTTTGTATTCCTGGCTGGCAGGTAGAATATTTATCTACTTCCCTCAAAGCAATCTTAGCATGCTGTGGCAACTGATTACAGAGGAATGCAGGCACTGGGCCAGTGTTGCTGGTTTATACTGAAACAGGAGCAAAAAAGGGAGAGTTTTGCTTACAGTGCCGAGATCCGGTATCTCTTTCCTGGTTCCCCCACCATTAATAACTTTTGCATGATAGCGATAATGAGTAATGACTCCCAATAGGCAAATTCCTCAAAACTTGATGTGGAAGGGCTGGGAGAGGCCAAGAGGGAGCTGACTGCAGCACCTTATCAGGTTAGAGCTATGATCACAGTACAGCTGGCTGAGAAACAGGGCAGAAATCCAGAACTACTAATGTTTTCTTTCTTTAGTATTTCTTTCACAACCCTGCAATACACCAGAAATACATTTTAAAGGGAAGGCATCAAAACGAGGGCTGCTTGAAAACACTGGGTTTCTGGTTTTGCTTAAGAAAGTCAATTGAGCAAATGCAAGGGATACGGCTAATCAGTGACCAAATGTCCCACTTCTCTCAAAATAAATGATTGTCATAAGAGCTTTAGAGGAGAAACTAATCTCAAACAGATTCTTCAAACAACGTTGTCAGCCTTGTTTTACCTCAATAACTGAATAAAGTAGATTAACAACTTGATTTTAAAAGCTATTACCTAAACCTTTATATAGATTTCTAATATTTAAGATCAGTAACAAAGGTAATGACCCCTATTGCAGATTGCCTTCTCTAAATTACACCTCTATAAAAAACACTCAAGCTTAGTTTATTTAATCTTAATTGCTTTCCTAGTGCAAAATGTACCTTGTCATGGCCAGGTAAGTGGTCTGCTTGCCCGCAAGAGCCTTCTGAATGTGACATCAATATTTACACATGCTGAATGCACTCAACCCCCACCTGATCTTTGGAATCAAAGTACAAATTCTGGCCTATGCCATAAGCACTTTCCTACTATTAAATAAAACCTAGAATGTGACCTAAGCACGTTTTCCCCTTGCAAAGATGGGGTGTGGGTTTAAACCCTTTTGAAACAATATGACAAGAACAGGAATCCTTTCCAAGTAAAGATAATTTGCAAGACTAGACAGAATTAAGTGGTAGAAGAGGTCTGCTGGGCACTGAATGCAACAACAGGCTGGCTGACTACACTGAGCCAGCAAACGCAAAGCAACCAAAGAGAACCACAGCAGAATGCTTGAAAGGGAGATCTAAAGAGAACTTCATAGCAAAAACTCTAGCTGGGAAGCAGTTCAAAGCCTTGAGGAAAAAAAAATCACAAAAGGAACACCTCCTGGTTTGATTCTTATTACATTCATAAAGAAAGGGTTCCCCTTTCCACAAATTCCAAAAGCACTAAATCTGATAATGTTCAAATAAACAAAAAAAAATCCAAACTGATAAAGCTAATTGAATCAATGATTAGTTCAGGTTCTGAAGAGTATGGGGGGGTTCAACCAGAATAAGCAAAAGTCCAGATATACAAATAAGTACAGCATGAATAGAAGTATAATGGGATGGGTTGGAACACAGCAAACAGTAACAAGAGTATGAGAGCAATGTAAAGTGTGAAGGAAGAAGAAATCAGATAAGATAGTGGAGGGGAGTTATCTGGTATCTTTACAACAATGAATGAAGTCTGTTCCTAAAGAACTAAATTAGAGCCAGTTAAAAAAAAAAAAAAAAAAAAAAAAAAAAAGAAATATTTAAGATGGGTGACATTCTCATTTGTACAAACACTTACTAGCACCATTAGAAATATTTAAGGTTTAGACTATCAAAAACTCAAAGAAAGACAAGGGGTTAGGGTGAGTCTTTTAATTGGGGTTTTATAGTGGGGCATCTAGCTTATTTTTTTAAAGCCCTTTGAAGTTTCAGCATCTTTTGTGGGTTTCCCTTCATAAATATTAGATGAGCCTGAAATGTTTTCCTGACAGAACTGCATTTCAGTCCTAGTCAATCTCTAACAATGTTATCTGCACAGTTGGGTAAGGAGTCAGATGCAGCTCATTCACTTGGCACTCTCTTACTGCTGAATTTGTCATCTTTTTCTCCAGTGTTACTCAAATATGTAACGTACGGACAGTTGACTAACTGTGATCACATCTGCACATTACCTCCCGTACAAGACATGCACTGCTTCACTTATTACTACACAGATCTTAATTTCTTGTTTTCCAAACAAAGGTTTGATCTGTTTCAATGTAAAAACATTTTGCCAGCATTATTCACTTTTAAAGCTTCCACATCTACTCTCCAGCTCCATTCTACTGCCATCCCGAGAAGCAGAAATAAAAACCTCAAAAGAACAAAGATGACAACTCTATCAGGCAGCATTATTACAACCACTGCCATAGACAGTACTAGTTACTTTCTTTCATCCCAAACTTCCACCACATTTCAGTACACAACAGTTCGAACTATCTTCTTCCTGTCTCCAAGAACTTTATGGTCAATGGCCAATATTAAACTAATGGAAAAAACAGCAATATTGTCAAAGACATACAAAATTAAACTAGTACACTGCAGTGTACTAAGCTCATAAGAAAGAAATGTGTAAATACATGTGGACTATCTGCTTTCTTACTTAAGTAAGCTGAATCAGAGGAATCATGCTGTAATTTGCTCCACATGAAAAACAATATTAATTTAACTGTTTTGATTAATGAATCAAGTACTTGGAAGGCAAAGAAAGGATATCAAAACAGTTGAAGTAAAGCTAAGTCCTTACAAGGTTGCAACACTTTTTTTTTTTTTAATGAGTTTGGCTACTAGTGAATAAATTTATTCCAGTTCCCTCTTTGTTAACTCTACTGTTACCAAGTCTAAGAAATTTAGTACAAATACAGTAAAGACAGGATTAAAAATGTTTATGAGCAAAGAAGGCATGTGAGGCCGCTCCTTGAATATTGTGTCCAGTTCTGGGCCCCTCAGCACAAGAAGGATGTTGAGGCTCTGGAGCAAGTCCAGAGAAGAGCGACGAGGCTGGTGAAGGGGCTGGAGAACAGACCCTATGAGGAGCGGTTGAGAGAGCTGGGGTTGTTTAGCCTGGAGAAGAGGAGGCTGAGAGGAGACCTCATTACTCTCTACAAGTACCTGAAAGGTGGTTGTGGAGAGGAGGGAGCTGGCCTCTTCTCCCAAGGGACAGGGGACAGGACGAGAGGGAATGGCCTCAAGCTCCACCAGGGGAGATTTAGGCTGGAGATTAGGAGGAGGTTTTTCACGCAGAGGGTCATTGGGCATTGGAACAGGCTGTCCAGGGAGGTGGTTGAGTCACCTTCCCTGGAGGTGTTTAAGACACGGGTGGATGAGGTATTGAGGGACTTGGTTTAGTGTTAGATAGGAATGGTTGGACTAGAAGATACGATGGGTCCCTTCCAACCTGGTTGTTCTGTGATTCTGTGATTCTGTATCTTTCAGAATAATACTGAAAGCCAAAATAAAGGAAATTAAAGTAAGAAAGATAAAAAAAAAAAAATTTAGCTTTATTACCTGCCAACTAAGACATCACTTGAAGCTTTACTTAAGAGGGAAAAAAAATTAAAAAAAACCCCAAATAAATAAAACTGGACTTTTTGTCTGAGTAAAACACACCTTTTTAAGAAATCCAAAATACTGGTTTCAGATTACTTTTTTCCTCTGGTTTCCAGCCATGCAACCCTCCAAAATTGGACCACGAACCAGGCTCTAAATCCAAGTGTGGAAGCAAATACTGGCTGTGCTGAGTCCCCACCACCCTCTAAAGTGAGTGGCTTCAGGGCACCAAACCCCTGCACACTCCAGCCCACCCAACACCACAGCAGCAGCAGTTCAAGGCCATCAAAATGTGTCATGCTGCTGCCACTAAAACCAAGGATGAAGGTTCCAGCACCTCCATAACCATGTGCCCATAATCCCCACTAGGGCATGAGAAGTAGGTTCACAAACACGCCAAGAGCCCAGAGCACCTGCAAGGTGTGCTAATGCAGGAGATCTGCGGACTCTTCACAGAGAATAAACCCCCGGCAAATCCCGTGGGCTGCCTGCCTGGAGAAACTGGAATTATTGGCAATAGTAGTCATTTAAAATGGTTAGCTTCTTTATTTCATAGGGCAAGCCTATTTGAGGATTTTTTTCTCCCTTCCTTCCCTGCTCCAACAAAGGAAGCTGTCATCTAAATTATTATATTTGTAATTGTGCAAACAGTAGTTAATTATAAATCCAGCCATCAATACAGAAAGGTGACAGCACGCCAGTGCCTGAAGCAGCGCTCTCTGTTTGAACAAGGCCTGCAATGGCTGCAATTATCCTAAGGAGTCAGGAAAGAGCAAGAAACATCTACATGAATCAGCTCTTCTCACAGGCATGCACAAGACAAACACCTTGCTCCCCACTTCAAGAGTAGGTCCTAAAATGGTTAGGTGCCAGGAAAAAAATGGTTTTGATGCAAATGCAAAGAAAAAGGAAGATATCAAAGAAAAAAATCAACAGCAACAAAATAGGAGGTAAAAATATAGAGAACTTTTACTTAAGAGAAGTGTTGACTCTAATAATTTCATCCCTGCTGATACGTTTGTACTAGCTAAGACAACTACCTTAGTTTGCCCTGAATGAAAAACTGAAAAAAAATAAAGAGCCTGAGAGCAACAGCAAAAACCATTAGGGAGATAGAGTCATCAAAAATCAGGCTTATAAAGTATATCCATATATATATATATATATATATATACACACATACACATGTACTCGGTTTTGACTGCAAAATTAAGTATTTGAATCATTATGCAAAAGTTGCTAAAACTCAATCCAAATCATAACTAAACCAAGTTGTCCCTACATTTAATTTACGTGCAAGCCAGTCACAGATTAACACACAACATTCTGCATATTTAAGTATATTAAGTATGTTTTCTCATGAAATAGCTTAAAGGTCTTTGCTATCTCCAGTAAGAGACAAGTAAGTTTCATTCTGAAAGTCAGGTCTAAATTTTTAAGTTTTCTGCTGCATTCTACACAGTTCACGTATTACATACAGACACCACCATGCTAATGCAGACCTTGGGATCATTTCCTGAGCCAGTACACAGCAGAATTTCCTTGGCAAAATCTGAAAGGCTGGTCAGCATAATGTTACAGGGAAAGTAAAAAAAGTACAAGGAATTTTGAATGATATCTACAATGAACTGTTGTGACAAAACCAAGGACTTGCTGTAGGGAAACCCAACCAATACAGCTGGACATTTTGGAAAACAAAAACAACCCCCCAAACCAACTCCTCCCTTCAAAAAAATAAAATAAAAAAAATGATTTGTCTGCCTCAAAGTGTCCTGAAACATATACATCTCCACTACTTATAAATTTGTCTTAACATGCTCAATTTGTTGTGCAACAATTGTATCAATATATACATTAAGTGTTTGTATGTATATACACAGACACTCAGCCATAAAGTCTTCTTCATTTAGGCACTCATCATTTAAACCTAACCAATAATAAAACAAAAGGTGGTATTTAGTACTACTAGTCAAATGTTTTCTGATTATAATTGAAACTAGGTTTTTAAACACTAGCAATATATGATTTTGCTTGAATCACAGCATAGGAGGAAACCTGACCAAGAGCTCCTTCCCCATTTTAGACTCTGCTTTCCTATAAATAAAAGTTACTAAGTATTGGTATCATAGCTGTTTCTTTAATACAGAACAACAGTTTCAACTCCCTCAATTGTGTGTTTGGTAAAATCTTACACTGGCAAACTAATTTAATTCCCACATCTATTTTGGGGGGGTGAAAAGCAAGGTCCAACAAACAAAAAAAAATCTGTTCTTTTAACAAGATTAATGTTATTTTCATTAGGCTATCACAAATATTTGCGGGGCAGGGAGGCTATATGTGACCCAGATCACAGAATTATATAAAAATCTAGGTTGGAAAGTATCTCTGGAGATCATCTGGTCTAACTGTTCTTGAAAGTAGGGCAGTAAAATATATTTTCCAAGGTCCCATCAGTTCAAATCTTGGATATTTCCAGCAAAAAAGACTGGATCACTTCTCTAGGCAACCTACCACAGGTTTTATAGTTCTCAAGGTAAAGAGTTTTTCCCCCTCTTATAACCAGGCATCTAATTATAAAAACCCACACAAACAAAACAACACAAAACCCATCCAAATAAAAGAATGAATAAAGAGGTAATTTAGTACACTAAGAGTTTCATCCTCAAATTTCACCATGCTTACCTATTGCATCACATTGTCTGATAAGTATGAAGTGAAGACTGAAATATCTGCATTGCACAGCTTATCCAACACTTGACAACTGTCACGTCTCAACACTAGAAGTGTGGCAGAAACTGACAGGCATTAGAAGTTAATGTCTGTAAAATACTTAATTCAAGTAACTACAGTTTATAATAACTGCTCAAGTTATGTATTTAACATTGAATAATTTGGTAATATATTAGTGATGCCTTTTGGTGGCAACCTCTGGCACTGTTCACTATCCTACTGAGCCACACAGGCATGCCAAGATGACTCTGACGATGCACGTACTACTACCCTGATCTCTTAGGATCCTAGGTTGCCACCTCTCCAAGCCTGAGCTCTGAGTTTTAGCTCTCGTCTATCTACCCTAGACCCCAAGCCTTCAAGTCCTACATGTGCTTCCATATGGCCAATCCCCACTCTTGCCTTGCCCAGCCATTAGCTAGAGGATACAGAGTGAGGCAACATAGGTAGTGGTTGAATTTAAGTCAAGCATCCACTCACGCATTACCCTGCGGGCAAAACAATATACGCACCAGATGAGCCTCACACCAGAGCCCTGTCTTTAGGGCAGGCACTAACCTTTTTATATAGTTCACAGCTTAATGTCTTTAAGATATCTCAAATTATTACTTTTTGTTTTTTTAATAAAATGAGTTGGAACTAACAGAGTTGGATATCACTGGAGTAGACATACACAACAAAAGAGACTCAGGAGTAGAATGTTCATATGACCTAATGTTGTTTCAAGTCACCTGATAGAACATCAAAGTTAAAAGTACTCAAGAAATAGAAGCTTTCAGTTCGTTTACCCATCATACATCAACTGCCAAAAGGGATCTCAACGGATGGAAAGAGAGGACACTAATAAAGCCAGGCTTGTCATGCTGTCTGACCTTATCTGCTGGCAAGAGGCACATTTGCTGATTGCCTTGAAGCTGCCATCTAATCAATCCAGTAAAACAGGCTTTTTTTATTACCCATGTCAAGAGTTCAACTTTGCCTCATAATGTACAGCAAACGGTTGTAAAGCCAGTTTTTCTCCTCACCGCCACAAAGAAAAGCAAATGAGCTTCAATGAACAATATCAGCCGTGTCTAACTAAGAAAGGTGATTAAACAGTTCTGGGTACGTGCACCTGGCAGCTGAGTGTCATTGATACACACACGGTTGACCCAATTCTGCAACCATTCGCACAACCAAAGTAACACCTATAGGAACATTTTCTTCAGAGCTCCAGTAGCGTTTGTCCTAAAATCTACTTTTGTAATGGAAGTTACTAGGCTAAGTATGTTACCTGGGGCTTAGAAGTAACTTAAGTAGTGAAGGGGATGAAAACATGCTTGACATTTAAGTTAATGTGTTCTGCTTACAAATGTTTGGGGGACGGGTGGCAGAGGGGAGGAGGAGACAAAAAAAAAAAAAAAAAGCTCCTTTTGCCTATGGTGGTGAATGAGGTGTTGCAAAGCTAACGCTGGACACTCCTAACACTAAGCAACATGCAGGTTTATTTTCTTCATAGCAGCTTAACACAGTATTTGCCTTGCTTTGACACCCAAAGGACAAATTTTAAACCAATTCTTACAACACAAAAGATTTACTTCCTGCGTAATTAGAAAAAAACAAACACAGATGACCCTAGCACACAACACGACACCACTCCAACATAGTACACACTGGTTAACAAGTAATAGTAACAAAATCTCTTGCTTTTGAGAGCCCAATGACAGAGCTAACTTTAGTCCCCTATATCAGATTCTAAAGGCTCAGCTGTTAAGATCACAGTTCAATTCATTAATTAATCTCAGTAAATGCTATTGGAAAAATATTTTATCCATCGAAACTCCATTTAATAAAATGTAAGAGTCCTCCTTCACAATCTAAAGAAAATTGAAAATACATTACGAGCAAGCTTGTTTTCCTCTGTAAAAGACCACAACTCCTCTACAATCATTTTGCTCCAAAAGGATGGGGTTATTTTGTGAAGAAACATTATTTATATCATGCTTTCAGTGTCATGAATTCAACACAAACAACAGCAAGTTATTCTAGTGATGAATTACATTTCTTACTAGTTTTATTCTGAATATGCTTCACATTCCACTGAATCATGCTGTTTGATTATCACAAAATCACTGACTGCTCACAAAAACCAGATAGATCTGTTTAGAAACTAAGTATAGTTAGAAAAGTGACCCTTACTGTAAAACCAAATGTATATCTCAGGATCTGAAGACAATATACTCACCTCAATATAAGTTAACATGTAATAAACAGTTTACTACAGATGTTAAACAACAATTGTGTTCTTCTGTTTATATTGATATGGATAAATAAGTAGTTTTACATAACAGAATAAACTGTAGTAGTTCCGTTGCATCAAAATGCACTATTTTCACAAGAAATAAAAGACACAAAAGAAATGCACCAATGAGAGAGGTAGCAATGTTTCAGCAGTCAGGCCCCAGTGAAAACCTAGAGCAGGACTTTCAGTAGTTTTGTTCTACACTCAGGTAACAAATCAAGTAATCAGTGGAAAGAGGCAAACTTCTTCCTAACATGCCCAGTAAAAGAACTGGACAGAAAAGAAAAACAACAAAGAGTCTCCCATGTTTACCTAAGGATCTAGGAATTGTCTAAGTTCACCCTTATGTTATGTAATATATTGATAAGGAATGAAATCTCTGGGGAAATGGAGAAAGAAGCATTCAAAGCACTGTGTTTGTGCTTCAGCATTTACCAAACATGAAGTTTGTGTCAAAAGAGTAATACCACAACACATAGTCCTCCCTTACATGGTGCACAGAGTTTCACTACAAAATGACAGAGCTCCTAAACTGAATGTAACTTATTTGTAAACAAATAAGGAGGGTTGTCTTGTGGTGAATTATTGTATAATAGTGTTCCAGAAAAGCATACACTATCAATAAAAGTTGTCTGACAGCAATACGATGGCAGGTAGGTGTTTGTTTCACACTTTGAAGAAATGTGGTGTTGCAAGGACTCAGCTACCACAGAAGTGTGATGCTTCCTATTCATGCCACGGTGATACTACTGTGTATACAGAGTGCACAGACTAGAAGCAGAATGCTGTTAGTTAATTAAGTGCTTCTTAATTGAATAGTAAAAACATGCTTACAAGCTCCATCACCTACTTAGTACCTTTTGCCAAAGGCACTGCACATCAAGACAGAATTAATAAAAAGCTTGACTATTTAACTTAAAAATATTAAAGACATATCTAGTGAGAAAAGGCATAAGTCAAAAGAAAACAGAATCTTTCCCTTTGTTAAACACTGAATCACTTCCTAGTTACCAAAAAACCACAGTGTTCCCCTTAATCCTGGAGCCTTATCAGTTCCCAGCTGCCTAATCACCAGCTTCCTTCAGATAGATCTCTTTTTCTCCAGGTGTGCATTTTCAAAATGAACGGGAAACAGGCAAAGCTGGAGAAAGAACTTTAAATTTCATTTAATTTAATGAACTTAATCTGATTAACTGAAAGCTACAATTAAGACAACTGCTTTACTACAAGTGCATTTTCTGGGAAGTTCTGAAATCTGTCAGGGATTTTTGGTCTCTCGACACAGGGTTGATGGAGGGGTCTCTGTGGGCCTCTGGTCCTGATGGAACAGCATTGCCATTCCCTGGTTGAGGGGACTCCAGGTCCATGAGGAGGAGGGGATTGGAGCCCAGGGCTCATGAGTGGAGGTGGAGGATGGTCCCTGTGCACAAGGGTCCCTGTTCCCTCAGGCAAGTAGCACAGCAGGCAGGAGCGAGCCCCAGGAAAGAGGCCCTCAGCCCTAGGGAACCTCCTCCTTCTCCCACCTTTGGATACCTTCCAGGCCATATGCTCCACCTACCCCATCCTGCCACATTTGACAAGACACTTCAGCCACAGGCACAGTCACAATGACATCACAATGGCCTCCTGTCGTCACCAGCCACCTCACAGGCTGTTGCTCAGCACCTAGCAAAGCTGTGGCCAGTGCAGCTGGCATACAGGCCACTGAGCTTCGAGGTTGTTGGATGCTATCCATGCTTGGAAGGATGAGCAGCCGGAGCATTTAGGCAAGTGGCATCTCTCCTTTGAAGAGGGCAGCATTGGATTTAGCCCCACCAGGTGACTGCATGGAGCCCAAGCATGTTCGCCAGACGCAGAGCAGTCTGCCCTGCCAGAAAGGTGGCTGCTTACCTTTGCCTTCGACACAACCAAGTCACTTCCCAAAAAAGGGGAGAAGGGAGGCACCTCCCACAAGATTCAAGAAGGACAATCGGCCAAGCAGGAGGAACAACATGCCCTTGCCTCCTGCCACGAGAAGCACTGTCCCTGCTCATGCCACAAACACTGTGCAGTGTGCAGCTGGGAGCACACAGTCCAACAGCACGGAGGCTGGTTGCGCCTTTCAGCTAAGGCATGGGCTGAGTCCCAGCTGCAGTCACCCTCCAAATGATCATGTGCAACCCATGGAGGTGGATTCAGCAGAGCCTGGTGAGGAGCCAATGGAGATGGATCCACCTCAATAAGAATGATCCACAGCAGTGGGTCCACCTGCCACAGTGATCACCTGGCAGTAGTACTTCAGCATTTTCTCACAATGGAAATTTGGAAATACCAAGGACTTCAGAGAAACACTTCACCAATCTGCTTAACCCTTTTCTGGACAGTGTCATGAGAAGCAAAAGAAGCCGTCCAACTTGACAGCGAATGACAAACACTGAGCAGTCATGCAAGGACAATTAATCTTGTCCAGCTTGTTCTCTGTGCCGCTTTCCTTGGGCTTAAGACCCCTTCTTCTCTGAGATAATTTTGCAAGAATGAAAATAAATGTTCAGCTTGCTGAGTTTAAATCAGAAACCTCCTTGTAAATCCCTCTTACGATTTAGTAGAATTCCTTACAAATGTATATGAACAAACCAAAGCGGCTTGGTTTAGTAGTTGACAGGAATGGTTGGACTCAATGATCCTGGGGGTCTTTTCCAACCTAGTGATTCTGTGAAACCAGTAGTGCACCCTGTCTGGCACAGTCCTACAGACCTTCCCTAAGCTTATGAAATTTTCTGGCAATTACTTCAAATAACTGTGTTGTTAAAGTCAAACAAATATGAAAGCAAGAAGAATCAGTTGCTGAAGGTTTTTTTATTAAAAACCAAAAAAAAGTGCACCATCATGGCTGCAAATTTAAAAAAAAAACCCCAGATGTCCATATCAATATTTTAATAATAATTAAAACAATCTTATTTTAAATTAGCTACTGCTAATTTAACATACACAGAGCATAGTATCACAAGTATATTCATGGATCAGGAGTCATCCCATATTTACAAATATGAAATTTCTCAGTGGCATCTCAAATTGCTTATTACTTTAGGTAAGTATTGATCCTCTTCCCTACACTGTTACTCACAACAATATATTGTAAAAAAAAATAAAAAATTATAACACTGGCTTTCAGAACTGTAACAATCGGCCATCAAATGCTACATACCTTGATGACCAGCCAAACTTGAGTTGTTCTACTAAATTTCATCAATAAGTTTCCATCAAGTGAAATCTATGACATTATTTTCACCAGGCATCCAAGAAAGCACTAGTTGCATATGGTCATGGGCAAAAGAGAGACTGAAATTGCAACTGGGCTTTACATGTGATTCAAGTTAACAGAGTAAACAATTACTATTGATACATGAACTGAGAAAAACTAGATTTACAATCAAGTTAGGCATATGCAAAAATAAGTGGAAATCTTAACTGAACAACAGCAGTCTAGAGAGTGCTGTGTGAAAGAACTAGCTATCAGAGTTCAAAAACTTCACCTCCTTAAAGCCTTCTGTAATGAACAAAATCCAATGACTGGACCCAAAAATAAAGAAGTTGGGAATATGGTAAAAGTTTGAACTACACCATAACTATGGAGTTAATCCACATTGCAGACCAGGATGTTAGTTAATTTTTTTTCAACTAGTTTCCAAGACACTTTAATAAATCTTTGCCAATATGTATATGGCCAGAAGTATGTGCAATAACTAGAACCCATCCTATCCTATAACCACCACTGAAAGCCAATCAGGACTGCTTGTGCTCACTTGTTTGCTCAAAGGCTCCTTTATTTCCTATAGTAAACATGGACTAACACATTCTGAAATAAAAACATGAAGATAAGGCAAACTGTACTTTAGCACGTGCTAGCTGATCTTCAACTTGACCAAAGTACAACCTGCCTTATCTACAGACTAGAGACTTCTAATGTGTTATTTAGAACACAGCAACACATTCAAGAAGTTACCCTCTTCCAGACAAGCAACTAGCATGGAAGTCACCACAGCAATCAAAAACATCCTTGCATGCACTTAACTTCACGTACATGTTCAAGTCTGCCTACAACCAAAACCTCTACCCACACCATCATAGTTCAACAAGTGCAGTACTTTCCCACATATGTAAGAAAAAAATACCCAAATCGAGAAAACTGCCAGAACTATGAGAAGCATTTTATACTGATATAGCTGTAGAAATAGAAGCCAATTGCACATACATCCAGTAGTCAGGCTTTAAAAGGGAACACCAAACGCAGTGAAAGAAAGAGATGAGACCTCTTCATGCATGAAGCCAGTCCCTAGGAGATGCCCCATGATCCACACTCACACAACTGTAGGCAAAACAACACAAAACCACTACTACAATACAAAACCCCATGTGTGCAGAAGTCACAGCTCAGGCTCCAAGGTTTGATTCATAAAATGCGTCATCCCACAGAGCGTAACTGTATCACATAACTTGCTAGGGAAACAGCCATGGTTACTCATCACAGTTTGGTGTTATGAAGTGCTTGCTTTCCATAACGCTACTCACACCAGATCAGAATCTGTCTGGGGGTGGAGGGAGTGGGAAATCCACGAACAAGATATCAAATAGTAACTACTCTACTACTCCAAAGTGCAAACAAAACAGGATTTGACTTAGTACTGAAATACTTCACTGTTGGTTTTAGTTGCTTGCAATTGTTCTTTCATAAAGCTATTTTTAAAGCCTTGTTTAGGTAAAAAACCCTCCTTCACAGTGTAAGTAATAAATCACTTAAAAAGAAAAGGAGCTTTTTGTTTCTTGATATATAACAAATGAAAAGGAAGCTTTACTTTGAGCAGATGTTATGTTTTACTTGATACTTGAAGCATATCACTGAGGCCTTGGTTTGTACAACTGGCATCTGCCAGAATCACTAAAATTAAAGCTGCTAACAGACTATTAGAACTGCATATGCCAGCTACAAAGCTTGAAGCATTTCATGATTTCATGCCAATTTTACCTTCTCTTTCAGAAAGCAAAAAAAAAAAAGTGAAGCACACTTCAGTATTGTCCACTTTACCATTTCAGAAATGAAACTTTTCAACTGTTTTGAAAGGTTACGTGAACTTACAAGAAGGGCACTTAATTACCTTCATATTAGAATACAATAAGAGAGTAAAGTAGAGTTGGAATCACTTTCCTTACATCCAAGGGTTACTATATCACCTCTTGAAATATGCTGAATTGGTCAACAGAAGCAAGCATTCAACATACTACTTTGGCTACGTTCCTGCTTCATGATGCAAAGAAACATATTTCAGTTTTGGAAAACACTACCTTTCAGAAAGCCCCAAATTCCTTCCTTCAGAGAAGGCATTATGATCACTTAGCTTGAAGAGCTCCTGTGAATTTGAATCTGCAAGTTTCACTGCTCCCTGTAATTTCTCTTTGTCCATAAAGCTGCTCTTTACTCTTCATATCAGAAAGCGACTTGCAGAAGTTTAACAGGACGAACTTAGTTGCAGCAATCAATCACATTAAAATGAAGATCACTATAAATGGGCTAAACAGAGGCAAATGGGCTTCAGACTAAGGGTCTACTGTCTGTAGAGATTCCCAGCATCCCTCAGGCAGCGATACGCTCTCCCGTTAAATGAGCAGTGAGGATTCTTGGGCAGAAGAACTTTGTTTAACAAAAAGAGAGGTGTTGTTATGGGACAAAGACACATGCCAAGACCAGACAGAAAGGCCACATGAGATGAGAAGATGGCTCTCGAACCATGGAAATGTGCCAGCCAAGGCCAGAGGAACTCTCAGAATGGTGAAAACCTTTCTGCTTGTAACTTTTCCAACTTTTTTCTGCAAATATTTTAAAATAATATCTCATGTCTTCTGAGGAGGGTCAGATAGAGAACCTGTATTCCTAATGTATGCCTAAAGCCCAGATTTTGCTGAGACTTCTCAGACTTGCAAGTCAACACATGGGACTTGCCAGATGAATGACAGCACAGCAGTGCTTCGCGCGCTTACAATGTTTTGAAATTTCTCTCGAATCTTCCTTGCCCAGCAGATGGAAACTCTTTGTTGCCATTACTCATCTGCAATGTTTAGAAATCTAAACCAGAAAATCTAGCAGATAGACATGACCAAACTTCAGCATCACAGTGATTTTGGCATAGTTCAAGTGACTGAACCACATAAGGAAGAATCAAGTGTTTTCCTTCGTGAGAAGGCTCTTCAAGATTTTGAATGCAGTTTGCCAACATGAGCAACGTAAAAATTAAGACCAAAAAAAGTACTGCAGAATGTTTTCCATATTACCTGATTTTCTGCTATTTCATTAAATATTTTCTGTGCAAGGATATGAAAGGAACAAAAAAAAAATAAATAACAAGTCCTATACAGGACATGTGACTAAGTTTCATATTACAAAGCTAATAATAGAAGTAACTCACAGCAAGGTTTAGTACGTGTTGATATGAAGGTAATGGTATCTTAGGGTATGGGGAGATTAGAATAAATTATCTCAAAGTAAGTCAGGATGGAACTTGCAGCATATCTGTTACTCCACTCTAACTGCCTCTCTGCCAGCTCTTTCCCCTCAGTGAACACCCTGACAGAAGAATAACTTGCCTCCCATTAATTCACACTTGTCATGAGGCAAGACCGAATACACCTTCTGATTTTCAGGTCTTGATAACAAGAAAATACTATAGCTCATGAAAAGCATTCAACTCCAAAACAAAACTGCAGGCAGAATGTTTCTGGCTGATACTGACACTTCCATGCACCCTAGACTAAGTGGCCTAAACTCTCCCTCTCCTGTGGGCTTAAAGTACAACCTCAGTTCAGAATTACCCGTTGATTGATTTGGGTAGTTTCCTACTCAAGTGAGAGCCCAAGGTATCCTGATGCTCCCAGAAGGGGGATACCCACCAGTCCCCCGCAAGCTGCAGGTGCTAGTGCTCAACGTTGTGCCAAATCCACCTTGCTGAATGACCCTCACGCACTTTACACAGTAGAATAAAATATACGTTGCTCTGCTACACACAGGTAACCATAAGATAAGAGAAATCAATGCTACAAAGTAATACCAGCTAATAGGAGGAGGAATTAAATAATATTTACCCAGTGTACTCAAAGCTGTAGATCTGGGAAAACACCTGAAAAATGTTGCTTTCTCACTTTTCCAATTCAGCACAAACTTTTCAGTAGATGACCACACATCGTTGCCTCCAACAGCAACCAGTTCTCAACTTCATGGTTATAAAGCTTATGGAATTGTTTCACCTTTAAGAAAAAACACTCTACAAGGTTCCTACAAAACTTACCATGCACATTTACTATATTCAAAATACTATGGTTGATAACAACAATCATTATAACCATTAAGCTTCAGTTTAGTTTTAACTGCTCAATATGTGATGACCAAATAGCCCTATGAACAGATGACAGCACAGCAAATACTATTTGTGAACACACAAAGCGACAAAATAGAAGAACCGCTCACTATACCTGCACCTAGTCCACCCTGGAGAACTGAACATTAACAGCTTCCATGTGCACCACTTTTAGCATTGTGCTTATCTAAGGCTACTCTTTAGTGTCTATGTAAAGCTATTATTTACCTATCAGTACAAAAAAGTAGGTCATAGCCTAGAAATGTATGAAATGATAGAATCACTCAGGTTTGAAAAGACTTTTAAGATCATCAAGTCCAACTGCAGAACTCATACCTCCAAGGATAGTGACTCAACCACTCAAGGCCAGGTTGGATAAGGCTTTGAGTAACCTGATCCAGTAGAAGGTGTTCCTGCCCGTGGCAGGGGGGATTGGAACTGGCTGTTCTTTAAGATCCCTTCCAACTCAAACCATTCTATGATTCACTTCCCTGGGCAGCCTGCTCCAATGCTTGATAACCTTTTCAGTGAAGAAATTTTTCCTGATATCCAATCTAAATCTCCCCTGGCGCAGCTCAAGGCCGTTACCTCTCATCCTATCACTTTTTATTTGGGAGAAGAGACCAACACACACCTCTAGCGACTGATAAGGTCTCCCCTGAGACAACTGCACAGCAAAGTGTCTCTATTATGATACAGACTATTAGAAAAACCTGCCCAAGATCTTCAGAAATCAGCTGCTTTTCATTCCACTGTAGGGGATGAATACAAGATGTATTATGTAACAAGTCACAAACATATGCAAGACAATGATGTTACTACCACGTTAGCTTTTTCACTGTCATCTTCTACATTAAGCATATTACACCAATAATACAAATTGATAAATTAAGACGCAACCATGGAGCTTTCTGGATATGCTATTATATTATGAAGTTCACTTAGCCATAGTCTTCCGGCAGTCTTAGTTTGTAATAGCAGTATTTTGGAGGCAAAGGGTTAAAAAGTTAAGTATTGTAAAGGACATGTCACTGTGATACTACACAACACTTCTGTCCTGAAATCATGAACTAGCTGTCCCTGTCTTAGAACGTGAGAAAAAAGGTGATAAAAGACACATAATAAAACACTTATTAAATCACAGAGAGAGATGACAAGCGTTAAGAGTTTTTCCAGGAATCTACTGCCACCAATATCAGAGTGTTTAATGAAACAAAATTAATCTTATCAACACAAGTTGGTTCTTCAAACAAGCTGTTTTGTCAAGAGCACTTAGAAGTTTGTAGAATATTACATTTTTTCTTATCAGCTAAGAAACAAAGATGTACTAGACATTTGTCACCCACTCATCATGACATTTTTGCCACAAGACAGTGCCAGAGGATATCAGCATCATAAAAAGTTAGGATTTTATTAGCAAGTTTTTCAGATATGGTGATTAAGCAGACCTTTCTTCCCCACATTCCTGTTCCTTAACGGTTTACCATCAAACCCACCCAGGTAACAGGGGCAATTTCTTCCACAGATAAGTTTTAGATAAATTAAAGAAAATAAGTCTAAGTGCAACTTCCTTCCAAAGCTTCATATGGTACACATCTAAGTTTGCTTTCGTAAGTATTGGGTTTTTTATGCAGTATTGTACAAAATAAGTATTTCAGTAATATATATATATCTGCTAAAAAGACAGCTGTGGATGACTGAAGTAGCAGTACCACCAGTGATAGTATCACTATCACTATTATTACTATCACTAGTATTATCAAAACACCACTTTGTTCCAATTTCTGTTACAGAGGTGTTAGAGCTGGAACAATTTGTATGACAAGCTGAAAGCCACAAGGGAAACAACCATCCTAGCAGGGAAATATTAAAAAAAAAAAAAAAAAAAAAAAAAAAACCAAGAAGAGAAAAGAGGAGGAAAGTGAGAAGCAACAGAAGGCATAAGGAGAGGCTAATTACTTCAGATGATCTCAGTAAAGAGAGGAAATGAGAAGTAGATTAATGGGAATTCTATATTAAATTTTTTTTAAAAAAAATCATCTTTTACTGTCGCTGCATCTGTTTCACAACTCCACAAGGGTAATTCGTGTTCACACTTCATATATATTTATAGATGATGGACACGTTGGATATACGGCGGGTATGGAAGTGTTATAGATAGATATGGATATATTATGTACTGTTGTGTTTCTACACTAAGTCTGGACCTGAAACGCTGGTGGTAATTGCTGTGGAGCCCGGGAGGGGAGGCAGATCCTGACCCAGCACCAACTCCTTATCCCGCGGCTGGGAGCCCCGATCTCCGTGTCTAAAGCCGGGGGGCTCCCGGCAGGATTCGAGGGAAGAAAAAGGGGTGCGGGAAGGAGCCAAAGCCGCCCTGGGGAGAGGAGTCAGCCAAGCCGAGCGCAGGAGCGAGCCGGGGCGGGATGGGACAGGAATATACCGCTCCCCCCTCCACCCCCAACTCCCTCTACTGATGTCCCAGCGGCCGGAGGTGGGGAAAAAGGAGCACCGAGGTGGAAACGAACGCGGAGCGACCCCCGGGGGGTGGATGGGACGGGGTGGGATGGCACGGCAGGGAAAGGCAGGGAAGGCACGGGATAGCGCGGAAAGGCACGGCAGGGAAAGGCACGGGATGGGAAAGCACGGGACGGCAGGAGAAGGCAAGGGACGGGAGGGAGCGGTAAGGAAGGGGCCGGGACCCCGGGGCAGCGCCGCTCACCTCCGCGCCCGCCGTCCCGCGGGGCAGCCGCCGCCCGCGCTCCGCCCGCCGCGTCGAGGAGGAGGAGGAGGAGGAGGAGGGCGAGGAGGAGGGGAGAAAGAGGAGGAGAAAGAGGAGGGAGGTGCGCGGGCGGCCCCCGCCTCCCGGCAGCGCCGGCTCCTCGCCCGCCGGCCCGTCCCTCCGCGCCGGCGCCCGGGGCTGAGAGAGACGGGCAGCGGGAGCGGGGACATCACCCAGCTTCATCTCACAGGCACGGACCAGCCTCCTCGAGGCCACGGCCAACCTGGCCTCCAGCACCTCTGGCCTTGGGGCAGCCTGTGCCAGCGCCTCGCCCTGAAGAAATTCTTCCCAATGTCTACTCTAAGTCGTCCCCCGGTCCCCTTCGTCGTGTCGCTCCCTGCCCTTGTTGAAAGGCCCTCCCCAGCTTTCCTGCAGCCCCTTCAGGGACTAGAAGGCTGCTATAAGAGGAGCCTTGTCCTCTCCAGGCTGAACAGAATCATAGAAGCATAGAACCACCAGGTTGGAAGAGACCCACCAGATCATCGAGTCCGACCATTCCTATCAAACACTAAACCATGTCCCTCAGGACCTCGTCTACCCATGCCTTAAACACCTCCAGGGAAGGTGACTCAACCACCTCCCTGGGCAGCCTGTTCCAGTGACCAATGACCTTTTCTGTGAAAAAATTCCTCCTAATCTCCAGCCTAAATCTCCCCTGGTGGAGCTTGAGGCCGTTCCCTCTTGTCTTGTCCCCTGTCACTTGGGAGAAGAGGCCAGCACCCTCCTCTCCACAACCTCCTCTCAGGTAGTTGTAGAGAGTAATGAGGTCTCCTCTCAGCCTCCTCTTCTCCAGACTAAACAACCCCAGCTCTCTCAGCCGCTCCTCATAGGGCCTGTTCTCCAGCCCCTTCACCAGCTTTGTTGCTCTTCTCTGGACTTGCTCCAGAGTCTCAACATCTTTCTTGTGGTGAGCAGCCCAGAACTGAACACAGGATTCAAGGAGCGGTCTCACCAGTGCTGAGTACAGAGAATAACCTCCCTGGACCTGCTGGTTGCAATTCTCTCAGCCTGTCCTCATAGCAGAGGTGCTCCAGCCTTCTGGACTTGTTCCAGTCGTTCTATATCTTTCTTATCTTGGTGTGAGAATTAATTGATAAGTTTTGCTGCAGCTGGTTTGTGTGTTTAATTATCTTGTCATTATAAATCTGTCTTGTATCAAGAGGTAACATGCTGGCCATCTCCAGACATGGTGCCTAGTTGTCTAGTGAGATGTTGCTGTTTTAGGCCAAAAGATAACCTGTCCTAGGGCTGTGAGAATTTATTAGAATCACCAGGTTGGAAGACACCTAGAAGATCATGGAGTCCAACCATTCCTATCAAACACTAAACAATGACCCTTAGCACCTCCTCCACCCATCTTTTAAACACCTCCTGGGAAGGTGAATCAACCACCTCCCTGGGCAGCCTGTTCCAATGCCCAATGACTCTTTCCGTGATATGTTTTTTCCTATGTCCAGCCTAAACCTCCCCTCGTGGAGCATGAGGCCATTTCCTCTTGTCCTGTCCCCTGTCACTTGGGAGAAGAGGCCAGCTCCCTCCTCTCTACAACCTCCTTTCAGGTAGTTGTAGAAACCAATGAGGCCTCCCCTCAGCCTCCTCCAGGCTAAACACCCCCAGCTCTCTCAGCTGTTCATCATAAGGCCTGTTCTCCAGCCACCTCACCAGCTTCATTGCTCTTCTCTGGACTCACTCCAGAGCTTCAACATCCTTCTTGATACACTTACTTATCTTGTAAGATGTAGACGTCTTAGGTCAAGAGATAACCTGATGGGAGTCTCCGGACACGGTCAAATATTCCAAAAACTAATGAGCATTCTTTGAAGATTTATATGGTCCTCTGTCTAAAACTAGTATATATACCCACTGCTTTTTATACCACCAGAGCTAATTAACTGAAGCCGAATAACTCAATGGTCAAGAAATCCAGTGGTACACTTTCTCCAGTGGCAAAACTGGTTAAAGAAATTTTCAGATGCTTGTTCTTGTCCTTGTGGCACAGTTGTGCTAATGCAACTGTAAATGAGATCAATGAGAGTTCACGTTAAAGCATACACAAAAGATCTCAAAAATTGTGTGGAAGTTGGATATTATTTAATGATCTGTTTTGAGCCCTGATGTCAGGCGTCTCTGTTGACACAAATGCAGGGATGGGAACAAAGAGAGAGTGAACTGCTGTGCCAGAACCTCCACGCAAGAGATGCAGATCTAGAGAAGACAAGAGACATGCCAGAGAAAATCTTATGGGACTACGCCTTGACCTAGCTATAGGATTTGAAATTCCAAAATCACCCTTTCCAAATTCAATTTAGGCTCCTATGCATTACACAGTATAAGTATGCCTGCAGTGGATATGTGGCTTTCCAAAATGTAACTTGGTTCTCGCAGTCTGGTTGCTCTGTACAGCTGATCTAGTCAGCTATTCCTTGGTTTGCCACTTTGCTGGCTGGTTTGGGTGAAGTAGCTTGAAGGCAGCAACTCCAGATGCAGTGAATTCAGAAGAATGGGAGACAGTTTATGCATATCTACATAGTACTGCATATCTAAATTTGAGCACTGAGAGGAGCATAGCTGTATCACGTATTTTCCCATCAGGGACGATGCACACTGCTGCTCGGCATGGCTGATTCCCGGGGGTTTTCAGATTTCCTGCAGGTTCCTTTGGACGTTCCTTTGAACGTGCTCATTAATACCTACCCTGAAGAGCAAGCTATCCAAAAGACTTGCTTAAGGAAGCCATCTAATAATCCAATCCTTCTTCACTTATAAACGGTGCATAGATTTAATCTTCCATTTAAATCCTAATGAAATATTCAAAGTCAACAGGTTTCATGCTAGTTAACTGATTCTGAGACTCAAAGTGGGAATAAATTCATTTGTTAATCTTGTAATATTCCTCCAGACTGTGAGAATATTTAAGTCTGGAGTTATAGAGTTTGTGAAAAAAAGCACCAGCATTGCCACCTCAGATCAGCCCATTAAAAGCCTCTCCCATTTAATGAGGATTAGACCCCTCTAACACTTTCTGTGACATGTGAAAAAGTTAAAGAGCCTTTAAACTGATACTCTGCATTTTCCAAACAGTCAAAGCACTTTGTGAGCAATAATCATCAGCTCTTCCTTTACAGTGAACACAGTAAAATGTGCTACATAACAGATAAATGAAGTTATTATACAGACAAAGTCCAAGCTGCTGCTTCCCATATTTAAGGTTACTGCATCTTGCCCTTCACATAGACTTGTGTAAGTCTAGAGGAACATTAATTTAGTGACAGTAATAGTCAATGCATTCCAGTTAATGATAGTCAGGGCCTAATGACTTTTACAGATGAAATATTAGTGTACTTAGGCATTTGATTTAGTTGTACTATTCCTATTCCTATTGCTACTATTACTATTCAGAAGGACAAAAGCTGTGCAGTAGGCAACTCTTACACTACAGCATCAGAAATTATATTGTTGGAACTTGAAGGAACTACATAGTCCTAGTCTTCCTATATGTTACAACTATTGCCTATTGTGTCAAGCACAGCCAGTCATACCAGCGAGGAAGAACATCCCATTGACTGAGAGTTGCAGATTTAATGGGAGCAACCAACAGCTTTCTACTGCACACAATTACATACAATTCTGGAATTCTAGTCTTGGCAAGCACATTCCCAAATTCCTTGGTTCCATGGAAAGACAGAGAATCCTAGTCTAATTAAGAGCAGGTGAGAGAAGAAGAAATATAATAGCTGTGACTGTCATACACAGGATACCATAGAATCATAGAATTGCCAGGTTGGAAGAGACCCACTGGATCATAGAAGCACTGGTGAATTTCTCCCACCTATAAATTCTCTCTCCCACAAAATGTGGTATCAGCTAATAACAAAGTAGTTATGTTTCAAAAATATTTACACATGAATGTTGCTACACATCATCTATTTGTTAAAATGTGCTAGATTAGGTAAGTATGAATTCATTACCTGTAAGTCATTTTCTATCACACAACCGGAAGTTTAGACAAAATACTAATTCCATGGCAGTAACATCTTAAAATTAAAAGAGGAAAAACACAAAAACTTCCCACAAAACAAACAAGCGAAACAAACCAACCAACCAACCAAGCAAACAAACAAACAAAGCAAAAACTTCCCACAAAAACAAACAAACAGGGTAAAGGTGGTCTCTGTTAATTTCACCTCTTGTGGCAGAGGCTTTATTATTTTCTGTAATACATAAATGCACTATTTTTTGCAGGATTGTCTCCCACTCACTGCACATCTCAACAGCTTCCTTCACTGCACACGTTAACACCTACAAAGTGGATGACTACCTGGTCAACTCCTGTTGAGTATCCAGCTGAAGACATCTAGGAGACAGTTTTTCAGTTCTCAGTGCCTGCATGTTTTTTTAGTCGTATCTTTGACTACTTCTTTAATTAAAAAAAAAAAATCACAACCTGAACCTCTGTTCATTTTACTCAGAAAAGGAAAGGATTACTGATAGAGGAAGAAGTCCTGTTGGTGTGTTAGAAGTTCAGTAGAGGAGAAGGCTGCTTACTTGAGAAGCAGAGCCAGCTTATGCTTAGTGATTTCATGAGACCACAGTTTGATTTCACAGCTTAGGAAGGTTTTCTTTTCTCAGTGTTAGTAGCCAGGGAAAGATTAGCAGGGAAAATGTTCTGATCACTGCTGGGCTGTGACTTAGATGGAAGTAAAGCACAGAGCATGTTTTAAGAGAGGCATAAAATAATTCTGTGACATTTACTATCCAATATGTCACAATCTAGAGGAAAGAATTATGAATAACATTTGTAGCAAACAAGTCTAATAGGAAAAAGTTAAAGATTTGGACAAGCTATGGATGAGCACAAGACAACCAGACAACAGTCATGTCCAACCTCCACTGGGAATGGAATGAAGTGTGAACATCTTCATTCAAAACAAAGATTAGAATTACATGTTAGAACAAATCTTTGTAGATATAAACCAAGCTACCTAAGCAAATGGAGAACCTCTTTCACTGCATGTTTTAAGTGCCACTTAAGTGTAATATCCTGGATGTAGGGATTGATTTGTTATTAGAGAGGAGTAAAGGAAAAGACTTCCTGAGGCATCTATCAATTCATGTCTGTAGTCTGGATGACCTCTGGGGGAAAAATGCTATAGGCTTGTGTTGTCAGGACCAGCAAACCTCTACTGAGTAAATAGATATATATGTATATTTGTATGTGTGTTTGCACACAAACACAGATTTTCAGAATTTAATCAGCCATGCTTAAGAGGGTTTCCTTCAGGTCAGCAGAAGACTCCTTGCTGTCTGAATCATGAACATGCTAAAGCTTCTCAGTATATAGTTACAAAGAAAGGGGGGTTGTGCTTGATTTTAGTTAGCAATTCTTCATCCTAACTCTTCTTCTTGAAAAGGCTAAATTATTCATAAACTCAGTTGAGCCTGAGGCAGAAGGTCATGATGGGAAACTTCATCCCAAGTAATTAAATTATGGCACAGTTGTAACTGAAACTGGATCTTTATAAGAAAAATATTTGGCAATCTGAGCTCTAGATGTGCTCACACTGTCTTATAGATAGATCTGCAAATGTTTGCACATAGTAAGTTTCATTCCATTTCCAGAGACACTGAAGTTCCAACAACTATACTTATCTCCAGTTCATTAATGTATTTTTAAGTCCCAGTCTTCATAAACAGTGAACATTCCAAAGAACCCTAAGTGGCTTAAGGTTCACACTATCTTCACACTATTAATCTTCACACTATCACAAAACACTATCACTATCACACTATCACACTATCACTATCTTCTATTAATCTTCACACTATCACAAAACACTGGTTTAAGTGAATACGGACTGAGAGAATACACACCGATAGTGAACATTTCTCAGCAGTTAAGACAATAACTTGTCTGGCTTAAGTAGTTTATGTGCTTGCACAGTCTTTATGGATGTTATCCTTATCCCACACTTTGGCTGAGATTGTGAGAAGTACCTACATTTACTTACAGGCTCGTATGAAGCAAATGATGTTATGCAGTGATTCTAATAATTTTTGTCTCTGATTATCTGATCAGTACTATGGTGAATATGTATTAACATGAATATTCACCTTCCTGTCACTGGCAGGCACACATCTCAAATTACCTTTTTGGCTTGGTTTTCCTTTGCTCCTCCTTATGGCTACTCAATGATTTCCTTTTATCAACAATACATAAATTATGAAAAAGGGAGACATATTGTTGTAACTCAAGGATTTTTTTTTGCATTCACTTATAACAGTATTTCCCTACTTCAGGATACATCTTTTTGAATCTAGAAAAATGTGATTCATAGGAAAGAAGTGTCAAATAATTTTTGCTTTGTCTAAAATTTGCAAATGTTTTACATTTAGCAATTAACCATGGAAAGCACGTTTAAGTGGATCTCATTTAAATGAACCCAGTATAATATAGCTGCACAAGAGAAACAATGTGGCACTATGCTAATTTTCCGTAAAACATATTTTGTTTCTTTCAAAATTGCCACTCCCTAAAGTGTAACAGCAGCCCATTTTAAGTTCTGTGCCATTTGAATTTGAGATGGAACATTGAAGAAAGCTGCTTTAATTGAAGCTTGAAAGATATGGAATTGAGCCTTCAGGGAGAGTTGGGCACTTTTCTTGTCATTCTGGTTGATTGATTTACATGATGTGGGTGGGGAATGTTGTTGATCAGGGTTTACATTTTAATGTTTTACCAGTTGTGTCAGCTTTAAATTGAAGTGCAAGCTCAGCTTTAGAGCAAGGGGCAAGCACACAAGCTTTAGAACAGACACTGTGCTGCAAGCTAGAAGAAGTGAAATAGTGGCATTTGCAGTCTTGAAAAGTGCAATATTTAAGTGAACCCAGAACATCGTAGGTTGCAATGTGTTATCATTAGTCTCCTGTATTGAGTGAGTGCCTTCTCTTTTTTTGTTTTCCTGATTCACGTGTGTATAAACAAGCTGGAAGAGAAGTCTTTAAACTTTACACACCACTTTCCTGGTTCCTTGAGAAATACTTCTCTGAACTTAGCAGACAACCAACAAGCCTTAATGATGAGACTTGATATGTCCCCTAAAGGGGAAAAAAAAACCCACAGCTGATTTTACTATTCTGATTTACATTGCAATATATGCCAAACCTAACCCGGCTGCCACCAGATCGCTGTATCATGCTGCTGCTTGATTTCCCATTGAACCATTCTGTTTAAGAAAGGTTGAATCATTCTCTGAATTTGTTTCTACATGCACATCTATGGCAATCAGACTTTCTTTAAAAAACAAAAGCAGAACAACTCTACATTTACTAGTTTTCTGTGGACCATATCTGCGCAGAGTGTTTAACTGGGTAACTGTTCTTGCTGCACTGTGGTTAATACTGCTGTGACTATTGTGAAAACAAAAAGCACCTTCCAAGAGCTAGCATATGGGTCAATTAAAGACATTAGTGCTTCTGTGTTATTTGGTGCCCTGCATAAATGGAAAAAATAGCCTTCCCTTTTGCCTGTGCTATCATACAGCAGTGTTCATTAATGCTCTGAAAAATGGGAAAAAACATAATTAGGTCTCTCTTCCCACTCACCCCCTGACAAGGAAACCATATGTTTCAGGAGATTAGTAATAGAGCAGCATCTTTCTGAAGGTCACAATTAATGCAAAAAAACCCCAAACCCCATAACTATGCTTCTTTAAAGAGGTTGTTAATAAAATGTGCAAATGCCTCAGCAGTTTTTCAGCACAATTCCGTCCAGTAGCATACAGGGTTATAACATACCTAAGGGGAGAAAAGATAAGGAATTAGGTCTGGAGTCTAGGGATCAGAAGGCAAAGCTTGACTAGACTAATTGATTTCCAGGCTGATGTTTTAAAAACCTATACAGAGAAAATACTAATGAGGCCCTGTTTTCGATGGAAGAGAATTAGTTCTAAATTTAACTATAAACTTTCAGTAACTACGAGGTCTTGTTCCCCAGGTATCTAGGATATAAAGCAACCAGAGAGGTTTTCTTCCTGTGAGCCCTCATATATGTCTGGCTGTATTTGCTGTGACATGCACAAAATGTCATGTATGTATGTGCCAGAGGACTTAAAAGCTGGATATTGTAGGATTGAATGCAGATGCCCAGCTCTAGAGTAAAATCAGGATTGCTACATGCATCTCTTGCACTGCTTCAACAGAGTGCATAGGAAAAGTTTTGCAGCTCATGTTGCACAACACACTGCATCAGGCGTACTTGATCATCGTCTTTAGCAGAGAGATACCGTTGTCAGTGGTGGGAAGTGTTTCCTACACAGGGATATGTTAAGTCTCACATCTCTGCCTCAGGTGCTCCAGAGATGTAGTTCTGTTCACTTGGGATCTGTTTCCTGGAACTGTGCTCTTGGATATAGGTGGGATTTATGCCCCTTATTTCTAGATTCTAATCAGTTGTAACTGGCCTTTCATGCTGTTCACACATATCCTGACGCTCATGAGAAATGGCCTTAAAGCTCTGAAAGGCCTATCATCATTCTGTGGTTTATACACATAGAAAAGAATTAAAATGGAGCATTAAGTCTGAAGTCATGTACCCTCAAGTTATTTTATAACAGTGTTAACATCATTCAGAGATTTATAATTATGCCCTCCTAGCAAAGTTCTGAATTACAGGGTCCCATTTAATATTGGAATGTTATGTATTCCGTGTCACAAAGCTATCTTTTGGGAGTTTCTTGAAGCCTTTTAAAATATTGACCAGTTTTGAGAAGAAACTGGTTTTTTTCCTCTCTTTGTTGCAGAACTGTTTCACAGGTTTAACATGATTTCTCAAAAGTTAAAATTTGGGGTAGTACAAAGCTAGACAGGCATTGATGATTAGACTTCCTCTCCCTGCATCACCTTATGATGGGGTTTGAGGTATTCCTGGTGTACTTGCAAGGCAAAAATAGTAAAACATGACCAGAATGAAGGAAAAGATGGTTTTGTCACAGCCCAGCCTTGGGTTTGGTTGGGCTGCTCTGGGTCTGTGCTGAGTAAATGCTTGTCGACAGTAGAAGTCTGTTCAGTAATGAGAGGCAGTGGGAGGGCGAGCAGAGGAAGCAGGAGGAAGAGATTACAGCCTTTCAAATTTATTGTATTAAATAGTTTAGAATGGGGATGTTATTTGTCACTAGCAATTTCTCTTGTTTGTGTGTAATAGAAGCTTGTCTGTCTTTAGCCTGCTATGAATGTTTCTATTTCTTTTCTCTACAGAGTAAACCAAGGCATCTAAGCAGCTTACTGCTATTTTGGACTGTTAGGTCCATACTTTAGGTCTTTGGATTGACTCCTTCCTTTCCAGAGTGAAGAGGAACAAGATTCCATGTCCCAGCAGTGCAGACAAGTGCTCTCAATCCTAATTATTCCAAGCAGAGAAAGACACATTCCTCAAAGTGTTGAGGTGCCTAAGAAACCTTTTCAAATTGCCTTAGTGAATTCATTATTTCCTACTTTCCTTGGTGAAGGATCAAAGCCAGCATTTCTAGATTAAAAATGTGGCAAGAGTGGCATCTAATGGCTCTGAAATCCTCAGGACAACCAGGGAGGGCATGCTGCTTTCTGAAGGATAGAAGATTTTCCATTTTTCTTAGGAAGTGTAGGAAGTAAACAAGGAGCTTGGATGCCACCGGGTGTCTAGTTCCATAGGAACCACAGATTTTGATGCTCAGAATCATGCGGTCCCTGTGCAAAGCTAGCATGCCAACTTGAGCAATTTGAGTACTTTTGGTTAACTACTGTTTCTATTAATAAACAAGTGTACGGTGCCATCACATGTTCTTCCTTTCCTGCCTTCCATTTTATATGGGACTTCTATAATTCCAGAAGTACAAATATGATGTCATCACCAACACTTCCGCTGGTGGCTTTGCTATCTCTGTGAAGCCTGATAGCTAACAAAAACTGTTTTCAAAGCAGAGATATCTCATTGCTGATGGTTGAACACAAAGATGTTTTGACATGATAAGATTCTGCATAAACTGATGTGTTTATTATTGAAGCCGTATCTTAAGTCTTCATACCTATTCAAAAGGGAAAAGAAAATAAAGAAGAAAAATAAGGTAGTAACTTTTTCCCTGGCTTGAAATGGCAAAGCAAAGTAGTTCTTAAATCTCCCAACTGCTTTTTTTTTTCCTAATTACAGAAAGAAACAAATAAAGGTGGTAAGATTAGGCTATTTATCCTTTGTGCAAATAAAAATTAGGTTTTTTTACTACAACAGAACAACTGAAACAATGCTTTCTGATACTTCCCTCTAAACCTCTCTTTATGAGTCAATAGCTCTAACTAGCAAACACCAAAAACTGCTGTAACCTGGTATTCTACAATCTGAGAATTTCAGACTGGACTGTGTCAAAAAACTGTCAAAGCACACACCACAAAGTAAAGGGGCAAATTGCTAGCAGTGGGTTACAGACTGCTGTTCTATTAAGAGAATTAATTGGAGCAAAATAACTACAATTATAGGTGGGAACTATAATGGGAACTTGAATGAAATATATATAGTTGCATGACCCACTAATGACTCCAAAAAAATCCTTAAGATGGATGAGTCACCGAGTTTTAAATATAGTTCCCTGCTGCAATAGTTTTATCATCAAACAAGACTCCACTTGAATTAAAAGGGAGCAAGGGCTATATGATAGGGTCCTACAGTCATGCCTCAATTATTCGTATGCTGACAACAAAGGCAGAAGCTACACAAGTAGTTTCTATTGTAAGTGATGTAAGAGAGAAACGTTTTCAAAGGGATGACTCACTGTTCAGAGGGCTTTCAGTCTGAATGTGATACAGTGGCTCAGATAAATGCATTCATTATTTTCTACAGCCCATGACCTTTCCTGCTTCATAAATAGTAACATTTATTTTTCTGCACAATATTTATTTTAACATCATCACTATTGATTTCACTATATTTCATCAGCTGTTCCAATTGTAAAGTTAGACTCACTGGCTAATGTAAGATCAGCAACTTTCTAAAGGCAAAGAATATAGCGAAGTCGTGCTACGAATTTAACAGCTGGGAACAGAAATAGCCTTTGACACAATGCTTTTAAAGTAATTTGTTTACTACATGACACAATTTGTTTCTAAAGAACTGTGATGTGTCTCACAGACACATGTCTGGCAAAGCAAAGTCATGTAGTAAAGCAAACAAAATGACCTCTGCTCTGCTGACCACCAAAACAGCAGAGTCAAGAAAACGAAGAATTTTTCAAGGTCTTTTGGAAACATAAACCCAGAGACTATTGCAGATGTTCTTATTATCATTTGCAGTGCTGTCTGTGAAGGTCATTTCTAATTTCAGTCATAATTTACATGAAGTGAAAAAGTAATTCACATAGCCTAGTAAAACATTTGCGGGTTTGGGGGACTAGCTATTGCTACAAGGAGCTTTTGAGAGCAAAAGTATGTCTCATCACTTTAAAACGTTTCCTTTACACACTTTAAGAAGTGAAAGAAAACTTCAAAATAATAATAAGAAATGGTAACCTACTTCCTCTTTCCCCATTTTCCCTGTCCTGCACCACATATACATACTTCTGAAGAGCTAAGAGGAACAAATTTCATTGTCACTGTGCTGTGAAATTCCATAGAGACAATCTTAAACAATGATTTATTTCTCAAAATATATAAAATGGAAACCAACCTTTTTTCCTTGGATAAAATTGGCGTCATTTACTGACGTGAGACCACAAAAACCACTTAGTATTTAAAAGCTATTAAGAACCCATCCCAACCAGCCTTTGTCATGTCTACAGTTCAAATGAACTGACTTACCCTTCCAAGTGAACACAGAATGGCGAGCAAGGCTAGTGTCTTGGTGTGGTTGACTGCTGTGCACCACTGCCTGAGCTCATCCCATCAAAGAAATAGAGCTCAGAGTTTAAGCTACAATTCAATCCCCTGTTTAGCATAAGCTGTTTATAACCAATCCAGTAGCTTGTTAATACAACACCATTTACACTGGTTATAATGACAGTTATATGCACAGTTCCTTTGACTTTATTCATTGAGCATGCTCAATAAATTCATCCTTGACAGCAATGCTGATGTCCAGCATTAGGGTTACACACCATAGATCCATAAAAATCTTTTCTCCTGTCTTTTGTGAAATTCTGGAAATGCAGCTCAGAGAAATGGAAGAGATACAGCAGGCCTGAAGCAAATAATGAAGAGCTTGTGATCTTTCCGTGCTTAATGTGATCAACAAATCAGCATTTCCTGCAAGTCACGTGTCTGTGTACCTTTGGAGATTTGTGGCAGAGAGGGTGATGCATCCTTTCATTTGTAAGTTTGTGTGTGTCTTTTGGGGGTTTCATTGGTCTGTCCAGGGATCCCTTCCAGTTAAATTTCTTGTTTCTTTCACACTGTGAGGCAATTGCCACAGTGGAAGATGTGTGCGCTATATGTTTAGACATATATTCATCAAATGTCTAGTATTTTTAAAATCATGCATTTTCAAGAAAATTGCTTTCACATTGTTCATAGCTCACTATAGAATTAAATAAAATTTGTACTCCATGCTATCCAAGAAGCATTTAGAATGAGAACTGTTATTTTGGATATCAACTGTAGAAAGCTGCTGCCATTATTCTTTTCAAGATCAAACTTGATGGAAAACTTTGATTGATAACCTCAATATCAAACACCAAAATATTAGTAGTAGTAGCACAAATTTTCACATCAAAAGCATGTGAATGTTTGGAAGTCTTTATTTACTTTTTATAATTAAGACCTAGGAAAAAAGTCTTAAGTAAAATATTATAACTGTAATCTTTTGATGGTATTATCATGGGGAACTTGGTAAGGTTTTTTTACAAGAATTATTCGAAGAAACTGACAGCAGTAATTTCTGTAACAATGGAGCAAAACTTATGCCATTTGCATATAAAAGTAGATCCCTTAGAAATATTTTTGATTATTTTGTGTGCCAAAGAGAATTTATTTCATTGCAAGACTTTACTGCTGAAAATAATATTCTGCCAAGGGTGTAAAATGTAGCATGACTTGAAGATTGATTTTAATGAAATTTTTCAGCCAGGCAGACCTTAAAATGTAAGAGAAATCAATAACAATTTTAGTGTCTTTTAAATCTTGTTATTTATTTCTATTCTAATAGAGGGAGGGAATAAGAAGTCCTGTGGTGACAAGACTAATATCCTTGTATTGAAGTGGATATTAAAAAAGCACAATACTTACTTAGGGACTCTAAACTGCACATGGCCATGTGCTCTGTTCTGTGCCCATGAAGAGTCCCATGGAAGCTGAAGAGGACTGTTCACATGCATAAAGTTAAGCATATTCCTAGGCATTGTAGCTGAAGGGCTAGTTTAACAAATGCATTGACAATCCATCATCTTCTTTCCCTTTACACTTATATTTCTGGTGAAAAGAGCATTTGGTGTCTGAAATCTTTCGCATCAGATGAAGCTGCACCGTAACTCCACACATCACAGAAGGAGAAACAAAATGCACGAAAACAGGGGAATGGCTGAGACAGCTGGGGTTGTTTGGTCTTAAGAGGTGGAGGCTGAAGGGAGACCTCATTGCTCTCTATAACTACCTGAAAGGAGGTTGCAGGTTGGGGATGCTGGCCTCTTCTTCCAAGTGACAGGGGACAGGACAAGAGGGAATGGCCTCAAGCTCCGCTAAGGGAGATTTAGGCTGGACATTAGGAAAAAAATTTCCACAGAAAGGGTCACTGGTCTCTAGAACAGGTTGCCGAGGGAGGTGGTCAATTCACTGTCCCTGGAGGTGTTTAAGGCACGGGTGGATGAGGTGCTAAGGGGTATGATTTAGTGTTTGATAGGAATGGTTGGACTCAATGATCCAGTGGGTCTCTTCCAACCTGGTTATTCTATGATTCTATGAAATGAAAATCACCATCAACCTGGTTGTATAAGAAGTTTACTGCATAGAGGATGTGTCCTATCAATATGTTAATGACACTCCTCCAGACTGGATTTCAGGAGTCAACGTGAGACTATGAGCTTAGAAAGTGACACCAGGGCTCTGAGCACTGGAAAGCATTGGCTGTCAGTCATTTTCTGAGAACAACTTGACAAGGATTAGTGCAACAAAGTAAACCGAACATGAACTGAAAAGTCTTACTCAAGCTGAATCAGAGCTGAGTCCAGCTCAGGAGCAAGCTGTCCCCATATTCCAGAAAAAGAGCCAATGGGGAAAAAAAACAGTTTGATTAAATCCTGCCTTCAGTTCTGGGCCCCTCAACACAAGGAGGATGTTGAGGCTCTGGAGTGAGTCCAGAGAAGAGCCATGAAGCTGGTGAAGGGGCTGGAGAACAGGCCCTATGAGGAACGACTGAGAGAGCTGGGGTTGTTTAGCCTGGAGAAGAGGAGGCTGAGAGGAGACCTCATTGCTCTCTACAACTACCTGAAGGGAGGTTGTGGAGAGGAGGGTGCTGGTCTCTTCTCCCAAGTGACAGGGGAGAGGACAAGAGGGAATGGCCTCAAGCTCTGCCAGAGGAGGTTCAGGCTGAACATTAGGAAAAAAAATTTCATGGAAAGGGTCATTGGACACTGGAACAGGCTGCCCAGGGAGGTGGTTGAGTCACCATCCCTGGAAGTGTTTAAAAGACGGGTGAATGAGGTGCTGAGGGTCATTGTTTAGTGTTTGATAGTAATGGTTGGACTCGATGATCTAAGAGGTCTTTTCCAAACTAGTGATTCTGTAATTCTATGAAAGTTTCTATCATGCATACTGCTTGGAAAATCAGGCTTTAGTGTTTTGTAATGGTACAATTAGTTTCGTTTTGTTTTAAATGCCAACAACATGTATTACTGCTTTGTGGTAATGCCAAAAATCTTCTTTTACACAGAAGACTGATGTTTTGTGACTTATTAGCCCACTTGAAAATGCAGGCAAATATTTTACCCTCCCACAAAATATATTTCTGATTTATGTTGTCTCTTGCAGAAGTATACCATTACAGAGGAACATGGCTTGAAAGGAAAAAGATATTTGGGTTCACAGATAAATGGAATTCGACATAGCTCCAGGGGGTTTGCTGAAAGGAATTGACTTTATAGATAGTAAAAGACAGTATGATAATCCAAAAAATCTTCCCACTCTGAAACAGCAAGGGGAAAACACTTAATATCATCATACATTTAACTGAGAATGAGAAAATACATTATATTTAAAAAGTGATTTTTCTGGTGACTGGGGGTGTGGTTCAAAAAAAAAAAATCCTTTGAACTGCTATTATTGGCCATCTCAGAGGAGAGAAAGATTTTATCCGACTCTGCCCCAGTTTGAAGACCTCTCAATACGAAAGAAATTCAAGTAAAACTATATGAAAGTAATTTGTCCTAATTTCTAGTCCTTACTAAAGTGATCTGTGTTGAAAGCCTAATATAAGGAATGATGCTTTAAAGGACTTGTTTCCTGGTCACAAACATAAAGCATTCTTCCCATCAGCTCCTCTCCTTTGCCATAGAGAGGCTTTTGTGATTTTGTTTTATAATTCCAATATAAAGGTAATGATATAATGTCCAAAATTCAAAATACAATTTCTAGGTATAGTGGCAGAATTGCATTTGGTCACGAATCTACAAGCACCACTTGGTTTGGTTGTTGTGTTAATTCATTGGTGGCAGGTTAGATGCAGTCTCCTAGTTCATCTTAGATTCAGTCAAGTGGCTACAGAAAAAGCATAGCAGTTAATCTGATGAGGTGATAATCTTTCAGATAATCTTCCCCCTCAAAAAATTGCCTATGTTCTCAGTACTGTGGAAAACAGATTGAAAATACTGTAAACAGTGAAAATAACTGGAAATGGGTGACAATAAAAAAAAAAAAAGAAAACTAGAAAGCATGCATGGAACTGCAATATAACATTTCCTATGATGGTGCCAACAGTATATAAAGATTTTAGAAAATAACTAAAATGAAATAATCCAGGGTGTCCTGGATTTTTCTGAAGGAGTTTGAGCCCAGAAAGCCTCTAGGCATTTACAGCCAAAAATACTGTGGATTTCTGCTGACCTTGTCTTTCTAGATTTGTGTCAGCCCATATTTTCCCCGTTTTTCTGTTAGCTACTTGCCTTTTCAGTACTTAACTAAAGGGTAAGAAGTGAAGCTATACTTGGCCATCAGACCATGCTGATGAGTCAATACACTGCTTCCTTGGAGGCCAAAAATGCCTTTCACATGATGTAAGTGTAGACTTTTATTTTAATTGATAACTAGTACTTATAGTAAGTGTCTACGCTAAAACCTAATGATCTGGAGACTTGAGGAACAGAGGCGTGCAGAGGTGCTCATAGTCACTACTTCCCAGTGACATCCAGTCAAATGGGCACACTGCACATAGGGTAGCTGCAGAGATTACAACATCCTATTGGATTCTGAAGGGTGAAATTCAAGAAGACAGCATTTGTAGAGAGAAGTAAAATTTCATTAGATAAACTGATAGAGGTCAAAGCATGCCCTGCTTGATCACGGAATCTTACAGCTGTAGCATATATCAGCAAGGTTTATAGTGTCTTTCTAAACAGAAAAGATGTTGCTTCTTTTTCTGCCTGCATTATGTGGATTTTAACCCTGCATTTACAAGTAATTTACAGGGCTTGGTGATTAACAAGGACAGGATCAAGCTCCTGCTCAGCCCTGCTCTCTTTCTGGCCCTAGCAGAAATGGAGAATGGTACAATCTCATTTGGGACTCAAAAAAAACTATCTGTTGAGTAAAGTCAACACCTGAACTCAAGAAAGGGTGTGAACAACAGTAGGTAGAGATTTCTGAGTAACTTTGTGTGCATGTTCTGATTGTGAGAGAGGAGTGCTTCATTGCAGGTGGGTAAGTCATGGATGACTCAGGAGCAACTCTGGTGACAAACCCCCAGAAAGTGTAATTTGCATAAACCTTCACTTTAAAACTGCCTTTAATGGTATATGTGCCTGTGACATCAAACACTCTGAGTACACCCAGCAAAAAAAAAAAAAAAAAAAAAAAAATCTTCGCAACTCAAAGAACTAAGATCAGCCAGACCAAAAGAGCCAAGCTTGACAAATAGCCTGAAGTTACATAGGAAGGTCGTGAACAAAATGATCTATCTCAAAAAGAGAAAAAGACCTATCTCAAAAAGAGAAAAACATCTTTAACAGCCCTGGAACATCTGAGAGTCCATAAGGCTATGGAAATACTGTTGCAATTTTTGTTTCAGGGGTTTTGGTGTGGCTTTGGGGTTGGGGGTTTTTTTGTGGATTTTTTTTCTCAGGTGTAAAAAGGGAATGAAATCATTAAATAAAAATAGATTTTAAACTGAAAAAAACTCTAATTCACAGGCACCTTAGCTTTGGTAGAACAGGACACTTACTGCCAGTTTTACAATTGTAAATTTTTAAGGCTTCCCTCCTCTTTCTGAGCAGGGAAAAGGCACATTCATGCTTTCCTTTGCCGCCCTCTGCTGACCGAAGCCTGCTTCTCGTCTCTTTGCATTCTCAGCTGAGGAGGATAGAAGCAGTAGTAGTAGTAGTAGTCGTTCAGCTGCTTCTTCTCTCAACAAAGTAGCTTCCATAAAGGCTAAATTTGCAGCCCTCAGGATTTCCATGTCCAGTTTTTAAGTTCTCAATTAAACAACAAGCTGGAAAATGGATGCCCAGGACTCCAAGCTCAGCAGAGCCTTTTCAACATCCAACGCCTTTGGAAGACATCCATGCCGTTGTTTGCATTGCAGGACAACCTACCTGCCTTAGTCCTGGGCCAGGAACCTCTTTACACTAGGTCACAGCACATTAATAATAATTTATGACTTCTGGAAATGAAGGGGTTCTGACTTGGGTGGTGTTTTTCTTGGCTTTGTCTTTTTTTTTTTTTTTTTTTTTAAACTATGTGACATTAGCTGTAAAGAAAACAGTGGAACTCCCAGCTGTATTGCCCTCATAAACTGAGCTGAGTTTGTTGTTGCTTATGCTCCTGTGGTTTCTGGTGTGTTGACACTGAAATCATGTGCGGCAACAGCCAAAATAGTTAAACACAGAATACAAATCCCATGTTTAAGGATCTCACTCCATAGCTGTTTTTCCTCTCTCCCCACTCCCCTTTCTAATGCGTATTGCAACCCTTCCACTGTACAGTTTGTTCTTTTGAGGTTATCCCAAGAGTTTTGCCTTTTTCTCAGAAAACAGCTTACTTTTTCACAAGGTTGCGCCCAAATGCTCTGCATCTCTTTTGCTACTGTTCTTTGTTACTATGATGCTATAAGTGTGTTTAAACTTCACAATATAGATCAAATTAGATTCCCTGCAGAGAGGAATCAACGTAAATTAAGCTGAGGGCAAACGGAAGAAAGAGTGTGTGATACGTGTCGCATACAGAACTGCTGGAGGTAGTCGGCTGCTTAGAAGCAGGTAGAGCTCACAACTGCTACTGAACAGAGGAGAGGAGTTAATAACAGAGAGAAGAGTTAACAGCACAGAGAGAAAGAGGAGGAATAAAAGTGTGATGACACTATCATGTGGCATGTGCCTGTCTGTGTCTGGCATAGTGGGAGGAGGTATGTTATCGAGAAAGCCATACTTTTTCTCATTGCCTATAATTACAGATACACCCATTACTGCACACACAAGCTTATCACAAAGAGGATTTCACCTCCCTTTGGACACCAGCAATGCTACTATATCTCCTGTGACAGGTAACACCTTTGTCCAGGTGCAATTTGGTGGAATTCTCTGGAAAATCAGCGCCTTAATTTTAGTTTTCAAGCCACTGTGGTAAGCTGGCCTAAGTTGTTTAGTGCTGCAGCCCAAGTACCAGTTCTGGGTCACCTCTTGTGATGGTGACCCTCTCCACTCTCAGGAATCCAATGATGATAGCAGTGTATTTGGACATGTATGGGCATAATTGGAGGTTATATGCACAACAACATTGTCTCTCTCCTGTTTATAGACATGCAGAGCGTAACAGCTCATCAGTCATATATAGATAACCTGTGCTTGTGCAATGCCACACAGGTCAGCTTCTGCCACATGCGCTGAGATTGTGAGGCTAGGTGTTGCTCCATCAGCCTTGCTGGTAGGATCAAGGATTTGTCTCCCCTGCAGCTCTGAGGAGATTCAAACCCTAGTTCCAAACAAAGCATATTTGGAGAAATAAAAAACCCACCAAACATCAGTCTTCTGTATAATCTGAGAGCAGAATCTCTAAGACCTGCAAGTTTTAACTGTTTATGCATTACTTTTGCTGAAGACTTGACCTGACCTGCATGCCTATTTTCAAGACAGTGTCCATGGCTGTAATTCTTCCAGCCAAGAACTAGCTTCTTCCCAAATGCCAACTTAGTCCTTGAACCTCTCCTTGGCATTTCTTACTCTGCTAACCATTTAGCTCCTTGATCAGTAATGCAGCTGTCAATGTACATAAGAGTTACCTGAATATAGGGCTTGGAGTTGGATTTTTCTCTCCCCCGAAGGCAGTAGAAAGTATCTCCCTAACAAGACTGGAAGTGAGAAGAGTCTACATAGATCTGTTTGAAGCAAAATGAGGAAGAATGCATGCCACATGTTCTTTCATAGCATTTTCCCTCCAAACACTGGATAAAGAAAGAATTGTCCTTTGGCACAGAGATTAAAATCATCACAACCAGATAAAAATAATATTCTTTTCTGACATATAAAGAAATGCAGCTGGATAAGCAAAATGTGTCAACAACAGGCTTGACTAAATATTTATGACACTCCTTGTTATCGTCTAGTTATATTTTTATCTTCCCTTAAGGTAGTAAAAGTGAATTGGAAGATGGTCAGTACAAGAACAAATTTTCAACCTCCAGTTAATTCAAAACAAGGTTTATTGTATAAATTCACTATGGGTTTTAAACTTTTTCATATTTGATGAAATTATCTTTCAGTTGTAAATTTCACAGAGTCAGCTTCAAATATTGCTGTTCAATTTTTTCAGTGACTTGAATGAAGATATAGTATTCTTACTTAACCATTGAAATAAAGAAAAGTAAACAGCTGAGATACTGTGTGGACACTTTATGTAGTCTCATATTGAAGAGACTTCTGCTTGCTTTCAGAGGAAGTTATTCAAGATCCCCTGAGCCTGAGGTTCCCTCCCTTTTCTTCTTAATCCTTCTCCTACACACTTGTTGTCATCCATCCCCAAATACCAAGGCTTACAAAGTCTGCTTATATGGGATGAGATTAATTGCCAAGACATGAGCAGTTTGCTACCCTGCTGACTTCTGGATTTAAGAACCAAGTTTAATTTTAAGTTCTTCCAGTTGTTGATTCTGAGGTAACAGTCTTTTCTCCTATTTTTAGCCACAAACAGCTTTGAAATGAATAGTTGTTTGGTGCTAAATCTTGTATTTGTTTCCAGCGTAAGAATAAGATTTTCCCCACATGCATTTGGCTGCGTTGAACCCTAATTAGAAAAAGGAAAGAACAGATGCGCATCTTTGAGAATTCAGTTAACATTTGCTTGCACTTCATTACCTAATACCAAATGCAGGAAGGAAGCAAACATTCCATTCTTTAAGATAATTAATTAATGAAAGTTCACTATAATGTGGAAAAAATAACATAGGAAATGTTATCACAGGCAGAAAGCATAGTATTCCAGTTCTGATACAGGAGAAGGAGAGGAAAGCAAATTATAACTAACTTCAGTTTCAGTCAGCTCATGACATTACCAGTGTTGTTTTACAGAAATGTTTGGAGTATAGTTGTTTCCATAGAAAGAAATTCTGAGTCTGTGTTTACCCTTGCTTTCCCTGGACATACTGTGTGTTGCCCACGGCAGGAGTGACTTGAGCTCTGCCTTCTTGCACTCAGCATGCAAACCTAGATGACGTGCCAGTTAAGTGCCAATTGGCCTGTCTGCAGTGTCTGCAGCTACCACAGCTGCTTCTGTAGATGAGCTCATTGACCTGTGTGGACATAGCCAGACACAGCCTGCTGGGGCTGTGAGGTTTTTATCCATGGCATCATCTAGAAGGTTGCAGATAACCTAGCACTGTGATAGGGTCACAGCATCTGAGCAGTGATGAACACCCAAGACAAAAATCGAGCAAACTTCCCCAACTCCCAGTCATCCCTATCAACCAGTAGCTGACTAGGATCTTTGTTGGCAACATCTGTATTGAAATCCCAATGAAGCGCTGCTGTGATGGCCATCCCTCCGGGCTTGTGACTGGTGAACTGCCCTGCACACATGTAGAGCAGCAAGAAGCCTGGATATCTCATCATCTGCATACAGCTGTTTATAAAACTGAAAGACTAATAGTAATTCTATCCAAAGCAGAACTGAAGTAAGTATCAAATGTATAATGCCTCTTGGGATAAATAAATCACGTGAGAGACAGACAACTCCAATAAGCAGACTGCTGAACTTCAGAAAGGAACAAGAGTGTAAATATGATATGCTGTCCTTTATTTCTTCTTTTTCCATATGGTTTTCCTGAACCTCTATGATTTTGTGCTCAGTTAAAAGGTAAATCCACAAGAACATCATGCACCTGGATTCTATAAACTCATAAACCTGTAATGCTTTCTGCTTTTGTTTTGGGGATGAAAAGACAGGGTCTAGTATCTCCCCTCCACAATATATGGCCTGATAAGTGTAAGCTGCAACTTTGTTTTAAAGGCTTTATCATTTTCCAGTTCTTTATGATGCTAAATGCCTTCAGCTTTCATTGACAACAATACTCAGTTGTGATAAGAAATCCCAAACCTACTGCTGAAGAAGCTGAAGTTCCAAAATCAATTAGGGCGTGATTTAATTTATGATTTTAATTTCTCTTCACAACTTTCCATTACCTGCCAATATTTGTAAATGTGTAAAAGCATTGGTAAAGAAATATTGACAGCATGCAGTCACTCACAAACAAAAACACCTTTCTAGAAGGAATTATTATCTGGTAGTCTCTAAAATACTTCACACACAGGTTCGTGGAAACTCCTGGTGGTGTCTGGAAGCTATGGCTTTGCAGAGACTTGCACAGTCCTCTGTATTAGGGATGGATTCTCATCATAGAATCATAGAACAACCAGGTTGGAAGGGACCCATCGGATCATCGAGTCCAACCATTCCTATCAAACACTAAACCACGTAGAGAGTAATGAGGCCTCCTCTCAGCCTCCTCTTCTCTAGGCTAAACAACCCCAGCTCTCTCAGCTGCTCCTCATAGGGCCTGTTCTCCAGCCCCTTCACCAGCTTCCTTGCTCTTCTCTGGACTTGCTCCAGAGCCTCAACATCCTTCTTGTGGTGAGGGGCCCAGAACTGCACACAGAATTCAAGGAGCAGCCTCACCAGTGCTGAGTACAGAGGGAGAAGAACCTCCCTGGCCCTGCTGGTCACACCATTTCTGATACAAGCCAGGATGCCATTGGCCTTCTTGGCCACCTGGGCACACTGCTGGCTCATGTTCAGTCAGCTGTTGACTCCTAGATCAGGTTTCAGTAGGTCTCCTAAAGGCTTATATCCATTGTTAATCAGTAAACAACATGCACATTTGGGGATCAGGTTCAGAGAACAATTATAATCTAGGTGCTGCACATAGATAGTGTAACTTCGTAGATTCTTCATCCCTCAGACAACTGGAAAATGCAAAGTGATGGTGTGACCAGCAGTAAACTGAAATTTAGCCCTGTACCAGGTACTATCCTGGTAGAAATGAAAGGACATTACTAAAGGTATGAGTCTTTGCAGTGCTAGGAAGCAAGGAAGCCCATAGTTTCCTCCTCCTGCCCTGCACCAGCTCAGGCCCCAGTGCTGGAGGGAGTGAGTAGGAAAGGATGTATGAAGAGTGCTCCAGGGAATTACAGCACTGATGCCTGCAGCACTTCTCCAGGAAATCAGTGAAGGGAGGGTGTAGAACACACCTCATCTTTTACCTTGTCTATATGGCTTGATCCTTGGTATGAACTAATGTGAAATAGTAGGGAAGCCTTAAGAGAGCAGCAACTTTTTCTTTTAAAAAGAGATATAGTTATTGTACACAGTTAATCCAACACTGGTTCTGTGATGACCACAGTATTGCCAGTCTTCCCAAAGGTAAAACCACAGCTGGGATTAGACGTACAGCTAACATAATCCATGAAAGCTCTATTGAAGCCCATGTTAATTTACATGGCTTCATCTAGTGTGTTATGTGGAAAGACAACCTCAGAATGGCAAAGCCACAGGGGAAGGAAGGACAGAATAAAGTTAGTAAACTTCACTTTGAGGGGATTTGGGTTTTTTGGGGTTTTTTTTCCACTAATGAGTTTCAGCCATCTTAGAAAACTATGAATAAATAAAACCCACAAAAATAATTTTTAATTACAGAAGAATTGTTCCCAAGGTGAATCCATCTCAGACAGGAAGGTAGCTTTCAATACCTGTTGGTTTGTGAAGTACCATTTCCAAAGGGATCATTAGAAAATTCATCTTTTACAGATGCAACACTCATGGCACTAATTAATTAATGAAGCTGGGAATTAACATAACTTCATTACAAAAATAGATACAAAGTAGCTATTAGAACACAAGCATCTAAAATACAAACTCTGATTTTTTTTCTTCATGGTTATACCAGTAAAACAGAAACTAGATTTCTGCTACAAGCACTTTCTTAAAAGTACTCTTTTTTCCTGCAAAATTAAGACTCAGTGATGAAACATACCTTACATAAAAATACCAAAATTATTGTGAAATATCGAAGCATCACTGAAATAACTAGAGCTGTGTTGATAAATTCCAGCAGATCGCCTAAACCCTCCAGGTTTCTGTACAGAAGAAAACTGCAGTTTGGTATCTGCCTGTTCTATGGATATTTCAAACTCTGTATGTCTCCTTGTGATACTAAATGCAGCCCACTCTGAATCCATTAGGCATTTTCCTTATTAATCTGTTGGTCTCTGCTATTCTGTTCTCTGTTTCTGCTTTTAAGTATTTTTAAGTCTTTGCTTTTAAGAACAAGACTGATCATCTCAGCTATGTTGAATAGCACAGTTTTTTCATACAGTAGCTAATCAATCTTTGCAGAGCCATGCAAAAGCAACACCGATAACTACCACAGTACTTCGGCTTCAGGAACAAGGCAGCTGAAGCCATGACAGTGGATAAAGTGCCGCTGAACTCATATCCATAGGGTATAAACAAAGCTAGAAAATCTAACCAGACTTCCATATGGTTAATTTGACTAGAAAGCGGCTAAAGTGCCCATTCCTGCTACTGCTGCTAAGATAATATTAGATGAGGGCAAAAAATGTAGATGACACATTTGCAAACAATCTAAAAAGAAGCAGCCTCCAAATTTACCTGTTCCACAACCTTCCAATGCCTTTACAACAGGGGATGTGGGTTTTCTTATGAGTGTTTTTCCAACAATAGAAAATTACTTGATGTCAGCTTCTGTTTTTGAATGGCATAGACTGAGTTGGGCGTAGGAGGAAGGAGCCAGCCAAGAGGAAATTTGAGGCTTTTCAGTTTCCCACTGTAAGCAGGTATGCATTGACTGTACTGCTTCCAAAGGCGTATGCTGCAAGTCAGCATTAATAACAGCTCACAAAAATGTAGCTAAACCTGTATAATACACAAGATGTAGTCATAGCACCCTGTAGGACAGCACCCATTATAGTGCAACCTCCAGATATTTAGGTAATAAACCCTCTACCTCCTCCAACACCACCACATTTACACCCTATTTGTTCCTAAAAACCCTATTTTAACCTTGAAAGAATGAACATATCTATTAAAGGCAACAAAAGTCAGGGTGACTGAGGATTTTCCAACAAAATGTTTTGAATGGAAAATTTTATTTCTGAGAAGTAAAATGTTGCTCCAAAGTGTAACCGTTAAAAAAAATAAATCACTCAAAGTTGCCAAGGAAACAAGATACCATGAGAAGACACCCCAGGGGCTATGGTGCTCCCACAGTTGTAGGGTTTGTAACACTTGTAGGTTGTTCAGTCGCATTCCTGCACGGCCTTGCCACATGGAATAACCCCCCTCCTCAGGCTCATGTCATGGAAACAAGGGTCCAGTAAGTTTGTAACACAGAGCCTGAAATCCCAGTTGACTCAGCCAGTGGTTTCCAGACTTTTATATTTTGACTGGTCCCTCCTCTCACTGGATTTTAAAAGCAATATGGAAGCCATGGAAAGTGGACCTTAAAGCTCAGTTTCATTCATAAACAAAAGTTTTGATTACATTTTTTTCCCCTCTAGAATAAAATATTTGTTGCTTTTCAAACTCTTTGGATTCACTGCAAACATGGAAATTTTCATTTTAGTCAGCTTCAACAGAAGTCCAGAAGTGGAAAAAAGACTGAAATAAAAGAGCAAAAAAAGGGCAAACTGCAGTAGTAACCAGTACCTTGGAAAACTGTGGAGCTTTTTATTCCTAACAGCAGAATCACATTTTTGGTTGGAAGGAGCAACATGCAGAATGATTTTGCATGGGAAACACAGACAAACAGAAACAGCTGCAGTCTTTGTCATCATAATCAGAAAAAAACCCCACTTGACCCCTTTAGTGACATAAGCTAAAGATTTTGCATTTCCCTGCTTTTTACCGAGGTACTTTCTTTGAATCCTGGCCAGTGGGTAAGAAATTAGTCAAGAGGTTTGAGATGATACGAAAAGAAAAGATAAAAACTGCTAGACATGCCTTTGTTCAGATGTTTGGAACTTGTAGGAGCAATTCATGGTTTATTACAACAGTTGGAAATGCTTTCTGTGCTGACATACTTGATGCATGATTCTGATTCCTTTATGTGCTTGCTAGAGATTAGAAGAGGAAAAAAGAAACAAGTATCATAGAACCATAGAATCAGCAGGTTGGAAGAGACCCACTGGATCATCAAGTCCAACCCTTCCTGTCACTCACTAACCCATATCCCTCAGCAGGCACACAACAGGGACCCCCAGTTCACCAAGCAAGGAGCCCCAATCCAAAGGGCTTCTGTCCAACCACTGACCCTCACCCACCCCAGAATGATAACTCCTCACAGCCCGAGGGCACACAGAGGGGTCAGCCCTGCTGAGAGGTAAGATTGGAGCAGCCACCAACCATCCCAATCATCCCTACCTGCCTACCTGGCTGGGGGGCCACCAGGCCCCCCAGCCTTTCTTCCCCCCCCGCCACCACGCTCCCGTGGGATGCAGAGTGTGCCATTGGGGACTCACCAGTGATGCCAGGGCAGCGGTGATGCCAGGGGATGCATCCCTCACCCATAGCCCAGCTGGGCACAGCTAGAGGCTGTTGGTCCCCCCCGGGAAGAAAAAGGGATCCCTTGGAGAGGGCAAAGCAGCAACAGCTGGGGAGGGAGGAGTCTCCAAGAGAGCCCAGGTGCCCTGCAGCTTAGAACCACAGAACCACAGAATCACCAGGCTGGAAGAAACCCACCGTTATTTTTCCCATACAGGTCTGCGGGGCTTTGGAAAGGGTTATTTTTTAATTTTTATTTAAGAACAGAAGGCTGCCATTTTCTCAAATTCTCAAAAAGTCAAAATCACTTTGTTTTGGATTCATTGAAATGTTTCCCTTCAGCAAACTCAAATTTTGACATTTTATTCTGATTCGCTAAAATTTTATTTTGGAATATTGTGGAGGAGGAGAAAGTTATCTGTGATACACTTTGGTCTGGTGCCCTAAGGAAACAAGAATAACATTACCATGCTCTCAGTGTGCTTCTCTGCTTGCCTGTCTTCCTCGTCTCTTCCCACATCCCCAAAAGGTTTTGAACCTAATTTTGATCAAATCTGTGAGAAAGTTCTGCAATTCTTACAATCTCAGGAAAGCAGGCTGGTAGGTACAGTTGGAAAAGAAACACTATAGACACATGGTTAAAGGCAGAAAACCAAAGATACATTTTATTAAACATGGAAGAATCTGCACCAGAGTTTCTGTTTACTGTCCCACTACTTACAGAGCAGCTTGTTACCACTGTTAGGGAGTTCAGGCTGCTTGCACGATGGAATCATGGCTGAATGTGGAGAGTTAAACCAAAAGATTTAAAGAAACAGCAAAATAGAGACAAGGATAAGGCTCTGAAAAAACAACAGGGAAACCAAATATTGAGAAATTGACTTTAGCTGGGAATGGTCTAAAAGGATATTGTCTTCCCACAGTGGAGAAAAAAAAATAATAAAAAATGGGTGGTCACAAACTGTTGTTACATCCTGGATCTAGAACTCTAAGGAGACTAAATGATCTATGTGTATTACTGAGAAGTTTCAAGTACACAAAGACAGGCCCTGCAAGAGAAGTAAAAGCTACCCCATCACACAGCAGGTTGCTTCCAGCCAGCGATGGAGGTCTAGGTTGAAAGGAACATATATATCTTTTCGAAGAAATATCCAGAAACAGAGAAGTGGGCCTGTTTCATCCTTTGCTATTGTGAGTAGAAGAATTAGTAATGCCTGGAAGAAACCATTCACAGGTTGTTAGTAAGTCACTAATGCTGTCTTCTACAGAAGCTGCCTTAAAGGTCCAGATGCAGTTCAGCTATGAATCAGACAGATCTGGTGCAGCAGTGTTAGGATCCCACTAGGAGTGGTAAAGAGAAGCAGAGAAAAGGTAAAGAGCACATTTGAAAAAGGTCGGTGAAAGGAGGGATCAAAAAAAAGCACAGGTTGCACTATAAGCCTGAGGGAAATGTAACGTTAACCCAAAAGCCATTTTAGAAGGGAAAAAGTCTGAACACCAGTTGTTAAGATTGTTGCTAGAGGAAACAAGTATATTTTTTTGGAGTAGCCTTTTGTCCCATCTCACCAGTTTCTCTTCAAACCAAAAATGTCCACCATTCTTATGCAGGTTTGCTGCCTGGGTTTACTAACTGGGGCGATACATTTCAGGGGCAGTGAAGGTCCAAGTGACAGTGCAAGGCAACATAAACAGCTGGGCATAGCAAATGCTCTGCAGCAACTGCCCCATGACACTAGTGACCCTATTTCTTTGTAGTAAGCAAAAGCAGGATAAACTAGTCTGCAATTACCAACTAATCTAGTTCACTCCTTCAAACATAAACATAGATCTAAACTGAGATTATATTGCATCAGAAACAAGGCAAAGTTGGAAGATATTTCTTGGAATTTGGCTTAATGACTCTTTTGTCAGTGTAATTCACACCTTTCACCTTGCTAATATCTAGCAATTGCAAATTGGCACTCTACCAGAAAATGGAGGCAGTGTCTTTCATCCATCCATTCTATTTTCTTCATCTGTCCTTTCCTATGTTTTTTGCCACCTCTCTTGCAGATATGGTGGATTTGCTTTTAAAAGCTGCTAATGCATTTCCAATTTGTAACCACTGACCTATGCAACTCAGTGCATTTTACAGTCACTGGCTGACAGTGGATGACACAAAAGACCTGTGATTCCTTAATATGTTGTATTTCCACCCATGACATATGACCTATGAACGTTTTGTAGAAGACAATTAAGAAATTCATGGGGACAGTTTCCAGATATTATCACAGCTTTTTGAAAGCTAGCACAGAGCCAGCACCCCAATTCTGTCTTTGCACAGACTGAGAAGGAAAGCCCAAAGCACAAGCTGGTCAGCCTGCCTATGGAGCATTATACAAGGGGTCTCCAGCCATGAGCTCCTACACCGTAGGATGGGAAGAGTAAACATCTGGCAGCTGCTCTGCAGTGGTGTGGGGGTGAAACCCTGGAGAAATGAGGAAGGAAGCCAGCACAGGCTGCTTTGGAGGTAGTGTTGCTGAGCTGGGCTGGGACCCAGCTGCCTGCCTAGCCCAATCTCCTCCCACGGTGGAGAGCCCACAGTTCTGGAGAAGCTGTTGTCATCCATCACCACCAATTACTTGCAGAAATTCTCTTCCCTTTAGTTCTCCAGCAGATGTCTTGTGGCTCAGACTCAGGAAAATCACTACACTGCTCTTGGACATGCCAGGCACATCTTCCAGTGGCACAAAAAGCGAGGAAGTAATTTGCCATGTCCTTATAAAGTCAAATTTACCATGTACACACAGCCTCATGAACTGCCAGGCTAGGAACTGCCTTGTTTCACTTACCTATGCAAGCTGCACTACCCCTGTATCCAGGGTACAGCAGTTAACATCCACTAGACCTTATACATCTCTATAGCTTGTTGTGTGTTATTTATTAAATATTTCTTCCCCGGAGAATTATCAGTGCTAATCAGACCAGAGAGGAGAGGAGTTTCTTTTGCCAGGAACCTTGTCCTCTCAAGATTCCAGTTTCATGAATCAGGATTCTGTTTAACTAATTTTATGTGACACAAAACACAGCAGATACGTTCTGCACAGAGAAGTAACAGTGGAAAACGAAGGGAAGAAGCTAATATATCAAGTCCAAAATGATAGCTGTATTTCCTTCAAACTTACAGAACTTGCCAAATAGATACACTCTGCTGTCAGTTTTTAGCTTTCTTTCTCTTTCTTATCACCCTGTTAGGAATCAACACTCATAGTTTGTAAACACCTGCACCCCAGTTTAGGACTATGACTGTGTGGGCAGCAGGAAGAACTGGCAAGAGTTTTCTTATGGTGCTGACATATCCTCTGAGGATATAGGGATATACTTGATTCAAATAATGCCTTTTGGGTCCATTTTCCTCCCTTGGGTAAGCAGGATTTAATCTAGTAAAATGCACAGTGACCACTTTTAAAAATGTATGGTATGAAAATACCAAATTTAAATACCGAGATCAAAATAACAGCTCTGCATTTTCATTGACAGCATGTGGTGCATGCTGTTTGCTTACTCATCACAGGAGCTAGTCTGGTGCATCTTTCCAGATTTTCAGTATTAGATTATCGGAACATATAAATTCAAGCTGACAGAACGAGTCACCTGATAAATTATTGCCTACTGAAAAACAGAGCAGGCTTCTCATTATATTTGTCTGCAAAGCACCACACACACATATGGGGCTGTAGAGATAATAAGCATGAACTTGATTACTGCTAATATGCTCTGCTTCAATTCTCAGATACAGTGTGTTTCTTTTACATGATAACTTTTTGTTCCTTTCCTAGAACTGGCAAAACACTTCAGAGAAATTAATCTGATGAATACACTTTCTCTGTCCTCATGAAGAATTCAGGCAATAATAGCAGAATAGCAATAAATTATTGTTCAAAAAGACACTGTAGACTTGGGGCATTAAATGTGTTGTCAGTTTCAGCTTAATGGAATCAAATACACTTAAGAAAATGGCATATTCCAGTGTCAACAGCGGTACAATAAAGACTGATAAAATGCTTTTATAATGTTAGACATTACACCTATTTCTTGCTTTTTGTAGAGCTAAAAAATAAGATTTCACTTTACACATGTATGTTATATATAACCAACAAGTGCTGGGAGAGAGGGATTAGTGCAATCTGTTTAGTTTTTACCACATATATCATGGTTTTGCCATAAAATTTCTAAGTGCAGGGCCCTCTGATTGACAGTGAGGGGAAATTGGTATTACAAGGAAAGAAAAAGCTAATGAGGAAGGTGGTGGAGGAAAAAAAAATAGCAAACAAACTACAGTCCTGAGGTATGGAATAAAGAAAGGCAACTGGCCTGAGCCCTCTCACAACACATAAACATATGCCACAGGCAAAATCTGGAATGACAGAGCAGAACCACAGTTTCCGTAGACTTTTCAGTCATAGAAGCCACGACTACTAGCTATTAAAACAGACTTAATGGACAATAGCTTCCTGTCATCTCAGGTGGTTACAAAACAAGAGGGACACAGATGCTGCCAGCCCATAGTGTGTCATGAGGACAGTAGAAGTCACCCCATGCACCTGGGGAACACCAGAGCTCTGGAGCAGCAATGGTCCCTTGCTGCTTCCTCGTGGATGTCCCAGCACGTCCTACAGAAATATGCTTTTTTTTTCTCTATGTGGACAATTTCTCTTTAATGAAACTCAACATAATTGCCCAATATCACTTTCACTGAGCATGAACTACTGTTTGTGGAAAGGTTTGGTAGGTCCTTCCTGTAGTATTATGATGAGATGAAAAGCCCTGTCCTCATTTACTTAATAAATAAAATAACAGAGAACATAGCAAAAATATTCTTTATGAAAGACCTTGCTAGTTAGTCTCCCAAATAATTATGATAAACTTCGAAAGTTCCACTCAGTTTTGAAAAGGAAAGGAGTTAATGAAAAACATTTCTGAAGCCAGAAAAAAATTCTGTATTTTTTAGTAGGAAAAGTTCAGAAGAATAATTGCATAGATTCTTTGACATTTCTCCATGTAAAAGCGTAACCCTGATAAGAACAGTGTTTTGGCAAGAGTACCTTCACTGTTGAATACGTGGTGGTTAATCTGGAAGAAAAAGAAGCAAGAGCTGGCTTGTTGAAATGGCACTGTGAATGCAGAAGAAAAGCAGGTTTTACTGAGCGCTGATTCTAGATACTTCTACAGCTGTGAATGAAGAGGGAGCTGTAATCCAAGTTCTTGGACTACCTCTGACACAGCACCATTGGGAGGAATTAAAGTGAAAAACTCTCTCATCTGTGCCACTCATTTTTCCTCTCTCTTGTTTTTCCTCATGATTTCAACATTGGCAAAGGATTCTTCAAGGGGATCGTAAGGCCGTTTGTATCAAAGCACAGGGATCAATGGGTAGCAGTGAAAAGACATACTAGGGGAAGAGAAATCCAAACTACAAGCCAGCAAGGTTAGTATTTCCACCCATGGTTTTGCAAGGGATTAACTATTAATAAAGCTTTTACTAAGCTGTTTTGCCTGCATAGCTGCAATTTTAATAATAGCCATGCACCATTTATATCTGTTTTCTTTCTTCCATAGCAAGTCTGCAGCAATGAATATAGTTCTGGGCTGCCTGTATGTTACTGAAACTCATATCATTCTGATTTTCTGACCCTTTTCCTCCATTATAATTAAAAAGAAAACTGAAAAAGTTTTCTTCTACTCAGAGTCTGCTGTCACTCTCCATTCCCACTGTATATTATCTGTCTCCTCATTATTTGGACCATAACAGCAAAAGGATTGAATGAAGCACAGACAAGACCCCTGGAGCTAACTTAGAGTACTTGATATTGCTTGTTGCCTAACTAGTCAGCTTCTTTTTGCAATCAAATTTTGATTTGACACTATGGCTGAAAGTCTTGGCTTTTTATTTTTATTCTACCCTTACTTCTGCCTCTTTCTATAAATCCTCTAGTAGGTCTGAGCATTATTTTCTCCTCTGATTTTATTCCATAAATATTCTTATTTATGTTCTAGGTTGTGTGAACTCATTGTCTAAGGTTTCTAGAAAAGACTGAACCTACGGCTTCAGGACAACCCACAAACTTCCAGTGCTATATCAAACCCTTTTTGCTAACAACATATAAATCATGCATCACTCTAGAAATCTTTGGCTGATAATTTTTTTTTTTTTTTGAGATAGGAGGTACCTCAAACTTCAGGCCAACCTCATTTCTGGCCTAATAAAAGTTTCCAGTGCTATTAGCTGTACCCCAACTTTTAACCTAGTGTGTCCTCAGTGTCACGAGGGCAGAGGGATTGGGCATCCATTGTCTTCATGGCAACACTAGAGGAACTGGAGGGATTTTATTCACAGTTGGCTCAGAAACAGGCTATGTATAGTACATGGAGGCCAAGTGGAATGCATATCGCAGTCTTGGTTTTTTGAACGGTTGTGTACTGATAATACAACACCAAATGAAAAAAAAAAACCAAACAACAACAAAAAACCCCAGACACATCAGATTTTACTTTCTCCAGTCCTGGACAAAACCAAGCATATTATCAAGGAGGGGTTTGGATTCCATCTCTCTTCCATCTAAAATGTGCCTCTCTTATAAACATTTTACAGATCCCAGTGGTTTCTGTGGGGCAGAACTAAAAGTCACAACACACAAATCCAATGGAAAAGGCTTGGGTTCTGGTTGTGAGTTGGGTTTTGGTGTGGCTTGCTGTTTTGGTTTTGTTGGTGGGTTTTTTTTTTTTTAAATCTCCTCTTTATTTTTATTCCAGAAATGACAAAATTCAGAATTAGTTCCCAACTTGAAACACAATTGTTTATGACAATAAATCAATTGACTTCACTGCAGTCATGCCATCCAAAATGACTTTTTAATCTGGAAAAAAATAAATGTGCTGAGGAGAAAGGGAGTAATGGCCATTTCCCAGGCTTTTTTTGACCTTCTGAGCAAGAATTGGAACTTGCCTAGTGGTTTAGATGCTAATCTGTCTACCCAGTGTGTGGGTGTGCTCTGAGTCACAGCCAACATGCACTCACTTCTAAAACAGGGCTTCCTAAATATTTTTGTAAGGGTAACTTTTGTTTAACTTTCATTTGGCAGAGTCCCACACTGGGAATGGTCAAAAGCTCAGGAAGGACCATATGTTGTGCATGAAGCTGCTATGAACAACTCTGAAAGTTTTTCAGATCTTTTTGTCTCAAGATGAAGATGAAAAGAATCCCCCCGCCCCCAGCATGAATTAAGATACTACTTTTTTCCCACCCACTTGCCAGCAAACCACATCTGTCAGGCTTCAAGTGTGGAACAACAACTGTCTGTCCACAGTGAAGATAAATGTCTAATTTTTTTTCTTTTTTGGTGTTTGCTCTATTTAGTTCATTAATCCATGCCTAGTTACTAAAACTCAAGGGGCATTCAGCTGAGGAGATTCCAGGCAACTGTAACTGTGCAAGTTCTGAGCAAACAGGATACAGTGGCCATATACAGGCAGCAGGCATTGTAGAGATTTCTGCAGAGAAGTAATTTTTTTTAATTGTTCTGCTTATTACATAACTGGGAACAGGGATAATGAACATGTTTCAGTCAAAGCATCACAGGTGTTACAAATTGCTTTCTCTCATGGAGGCCCTGTTATTAACCCAGTTACTGCTGGTAATAATACCTGCTGCTCTGCAAATAAGCCTGAAAAATGTACCGGGCCCAGAATCAATAAAGAGCTTAGTGACTCAGCGTAAGTTGGTGTAATACCCCGTGTTTGAGGTCTCAGGACTCTGAGCAGAGTCTAAATCCTGGGCAACAGATCTATAAAGTGCACAAAGCGTGCTCGGTGCCTGCAATAACATCTCTAAGTAGATTAGCATGCACCCACTTAGAACTAACAAATAAAGCTGGTTAGGTGGGGGGAGGAACCTTAAGACCTACCTGGCAGACCTGCTAGGGGTTACTTGCATTTGGCTGGGATCTGCAAATCAGATCTCTTCCAAAATATAGCTTTGTGGGTTTTGGTTTTTTTCCCTTCAGAGAATTGAGCAGGCCTTATACTTTCTAATGTTTCTCCTTTGCCACAGTTGCCACATATTCATATCTCACCCTGCTGCTAAAGCTGTAACCTGGGAAGCAGGTGTCTTAAGTTTGGTTTCCTGCTTTGGCTGCACAATGTGTGTGGGAGGGGGGCTTCAACACCCTCCTCCCCTTCAACCCCGGAGATTATGCAATTAGCAGCTCTAAAGTAGGTCAGTGTGAGTGGGTAGGAGGGATAAACTCCTTGTCCTCCAGCTGCAACTGTGCAGAAAGCAATTCAAAATTCATCAGCCCATGAAGAGAAAGAGCATATTAAGCGATGAATTCATGTTTCCTCATGCTCAGGACACTCACCTGGCATGAGGGCAAGGAGGGTTCTGCCCCTTCTCTGCACCTGATTTTCTGTGTTTTAACCACTGGTGGTTGTATATGAATTGTGAGAAAAAAAGGTCTCACAAGGGGAACTAAGACTCAGGCCTGTCCATCTCTGCTTGGAATGAGTTCCATAACCACCATTAGGCTGGTGACAAGGATGGAGCAGGGCTGCCTATTGCCAGAGTGGCCTCTCTCCTGCTGGACAGACTTTCTCTCTCTCGACGGAATGAATTTGAGCCCAAATATATTTGAATATTCCCCATTCAAATAGGAAATGAACATTTCCAGTTCCTCCCAAGTAAATGATCTGGCTACTATGTAGTACCCAGGCAGAGGAGTTTTGCATTTCAGCAGCAAACACCAACAGCCACTGCATGTAAAAAGACCAGAAATAGGTCTTTGAAAGCTGAGCATACTCTGAGGACACCTGGCCCTGCAGTAGGCTCAGTTAGGGATACGTACAAAGCAAGCCTTCAATTAATTGCTTACTGAAGTCCATCAAGATTGAAAGAACTCAAGACATGCACAGAAGTACGGTTCCAAGCTCCTGGTAAAGTTAAAGGCAAGTGAGTCCTTGAACTTAATCACCAGCTTTGCTGAGATTTTAGTCTTATGTGTCTCAGTTGAGTCGAGTCTTAGATCAGAAAACCTTGTATGGATTTGAAAGTTGGCTCCCTTTTATATGAGCAGCAAGGGGTAAAGCCCCCTGCAGACTGTGCTGCTCTGAGATAGAACATACCTCTGGAAGAAAACACTATGCAAAATTTTGCTCTCAGTTACCGCATTAAAACTTTGATTCCATAGTGATGCAATAGACAGCATAACTGACCAAAAAACGGAAGCAGAAATGAAGGCAAGATCATCCTATAGAATGGTGAGAATAAATGCAAGTAAGCAGACCCCTCACTACCAAAAGCTCCATGTGACTAATGAAATAGAGCCTCTATCCCTCAGAAATCCAATGCAGCAGAAACCTCACAGATGTGATGAAGAAAATCTCTTCAAAGAATCAAAAATCTTTCCAGACCCAGGAGATGAGTGGACTGTAGATGTATCTGATTTGAGACACAAAGTGTATGTTGAGTGACACAACATATTCCAAGTCTGTTTTAAATGTCTTTCTGCTGTCTTTTTCCTCAACATTTTTCATTTGCTTGCAAAGCTAGCTTAGGCCAGCTGCTCACTGTCCCTCAGAGCCCATCTTCCTGCACAAGGAGCTAAACACCTCCAGCTGCTGGTAGCATTCCCACTCATGTTACTAGAGCAGCAGAAACAGCAAAACATTAAACACAAGGATGCTGTGTGGGCGAAGTCCACAAGGATGGAGATCCTTCAGGTTCACACAGCTGCCAGGCCCCGGGAGGTAGTTTCAGAGCCTGGGTATCCACTCTAGGTCCTTTTCCAGGTAAGCCTGGCATATTTCTGGGACAATTAAGATAATCTGTGTGTGAAACAAGTATCCAGAGCTGGTTATACTCACTTTATGTGTATTTCAGTGAAGCCTTTTAGTGGCTCATCTGTTCAGAGTGAACATAACTTGGTTTTCCCAAATCTGCTTCTCGATAAGCTTTGACTGGCACAACTGTCCTTCTTATGCATCTATCTGGGCTCCACCCTTGCATTGCATAAACCCTTTTTCCAGAGATAAGTCAGAGAGGAATTCACACAGAAATACCTTCCGATGTGGTGCTGAGATGAGGAGCGTATGAAGAGCATTTGTATTAGTTTGGGCTTTTTTCAGTTTATTTTTCTTCCTTTGGACATATCTGATCTGCAAAAAGTAAGGAGTGATGTTGACTTCATTTCCTATTAGCTGACTACAGCTATAGATTAGATTGACATACACTGATGTGTGAATTTGGCCAAAAAAGCTGACAGTCACACCAGCCGAGTTCCCTGGAAAACAGATTTCCTTAAATCTTTCATTTCAAAAACGTGACAGCTCTGATCAAGAACAGTAACCGTATTGGGACAGTATATTTGGATTTCCCCAAGACACTCAGTTTAACACTGCATGACATTTTGATTTAAAATGTGCATTAACTGGAACTTACAAGGTGAAATTAATTCCTTGGTAGAGCTTTAAAAGGCATCTATCCACAAGGAGATAGTGGGCCTGGGGTTTTTGTGTGTCATCTGGGACTTGTTCTTAGTCTGGCATGATTTAATACATCAATCCACAATAAAAAAAAGAAACCCAACCAGACAAAATAAAAACCCTGAAGATTTTAATGGCAAAATTAGTAGGTGTTTTTAACAAAATAACCAGTGAGTTCCTTGATAGGGAATCACTTCTGCTTTGAGTGTGATTGTTCATTTACATGGTTAAAGTCCAAAAAAATTGCATTCCAATAAGATCAAACAGAATATTTTAGATTTGAACATCAAGTGGCTGAGGATGAGCAAATGCCTGTGAAAGCTGTTCCAGAAAAGAAGGACTTTTTAACGACTCCTCTTCTATAATCACCACATTTTTGTCTCCTCAAGACATATTGAGAACAGTGGGCTCCCATATTTTCTCATCAACACACACGTAGCATCACTGTGTTGCTCTTAAGTGGCAAGAATAAAATGTATTCATTTTAGAATGCTTTTTCAAATCTGAAATCTATGTAAGCTGACATGAAAGTGTGTATTTGGCATTCCAGGGCTGGAAAAACATAATCATCAAAACCAAGCAAACAAATGAACAGAAACTCCTCAACATAACCCACACAATCCATTTGGGTTGAAATTTCCTTGCTTAGTTTCAACTTTAAGAGAATTGGCTTTTGGGAAGATTAAAAACCCCCCAATTTTAGTAGTTACTAATTGTGTGACTGATAATAAAAGTACAAGAGCAAAGGTGCTTTGTATTATTTTAAAAAGTTGTTGAGATTTATTTCCTTCTCTCTAAAGTTACTTTCTGTACTCCTCTTATACTGGTAAAGGCTTAGACTAAATGTGCTTTTGTAATGTTCTTTTCTAGAGTTATGAAAAAATATGAATATGGGCTCTAGGAGTATACAAATATCACCAAAAAGGGCAGCCTAACAGAAGATATACAAATACCTGAAAAAAAAATGAAATATTAAACAATAACTTAGACAGAGAAGCGCAAAAACATATCTTCTATTATTTTGCTTTGATATTTAGATTTGTAAGCAGCTGTTTAGGAATATTTAGGGGTAAAAGTCACATGGTTGAGAAGTCTGCTTACCAGTTTTCCTAAAGAAATGGCATTTATTACACACATTTTGCTTTCTAAGAGGATTAAAATCATAGAATAGTTTGGGTTGGAAGGGACCTTTAAAATCATCTTGTTCCAAACCCCCTGCGATCCATTGTAATGGATTCTTTGGTGTTATTTCCCTTTGAAAACCATCTCTGCCAAGAAAGGCTTATTGAATAGTTTTGAAAAGTTCGATGAGGAAGATAGCATGCTAAGCCTAGCTAAGTGGCTGCATCTAGTTGTGAAATGTGCGCCCCCCCACAATTTTGTTTTAACAATTAATAGTTTTGAGAGAGGAAAAAACACACAACAGTCGCAAGAGATGGCAGGATCTTAACCTCCTTGCTGGTGTTTTGGGACATTTCATCTTTCTAATCTTGTCATATCTGCCATGAGACAAGCCTCCTGGAGAAATACCTGACACTAGGTCTTACTAATGAGTAGTTTGCCCCAATGGCCTGGTGAAACAGAATGATAGAACACAGAAAACCCCAGCTAATATTCACAAGGAAGGAGTAGCATTCACCTGTGGAGTGAATACTCTGAATCTTCATGGACCTATGAAAAAGATAGCCCATGACTAACTACAGACTGGGAGAAGCCTGGCTGGAAAACTGCCAGGAGGAGAGGGACCTGGGGGTGTTAGTTGACAGTCGACTGAACATGAGCCAGCAGTGTGCCCAGGTGGTCAAGAAGGCCAATAGCATCCTGGCTTGTATCAGAAATGGTGTGACCAGCAGGTCCAGGGAAGTGATTCTTCCTCTGTACTCAGCACTGGTGAGGCCGCTCCTTGAATCCTGTGTTCAGTTCTGGGCCCCTCACCACAAGAAGGATGTTGAGGCTCTGGAGAAAGTCCAGAGAAGAACGACGAGGCTAGTGAAGGGGCTGGAGAACAGAACCTATGAGAAGCAGCTGAGAGAGCTGGGGTTGTTTAGCCTGGAGAAGAGGAGGCTGAGAGGAGACCTCATTACTCTCTACAACTACCTGAAGGGAGGTTGTAGAGAGGAGGGAGCTGACCTCTTCTCCCAAGTGACAGGGGACAGGACAAGAGGGAATGGCCTCAAGCTCCGCCAGGGGAGATTTAGGCTGGAGATTAGGAGGAAGTTCTTCACACAGAGGGTCATTGGGCATTGGAATAGGCTGCCCAGGGAGGTGGTTGAGTCACCTTCCCTGGAGGTGTTTAAGACACGGGTGGATGAGGTATTGAGGGACTTGGTTTAGTGTTTGATAGGAATGGTTGGACTAGAAGATCCGATGGGTCCCTTCCTACCAGTTCAATGTTGTAACCATCCTGATGTGTCTTGGAGAACAAAAAAACCCACCAAAACAAAAAAAAAGTCCCAATTCCATACTTTTTTCTTGAAAGACATTGAGGGATAAAAGTCTCATTAATCAGAAGATACATGGAAATGCATCATAATGGACAGCTAGACAATACCTTCAGGTGCAAAGGTTCAAGTTTCAAGTTTCTTGTTGAATTCACATAGCAGCAGGTACAAAGCTAATGGCTCCCAACAAGTAGCTGCAGATTCCCCAAGATGTACCATTCCCATTTTGCTTACAATAAAGGATTGCTTCAAAGATTTAGGGTTTTATTTATAATCTGAAAACTGCAGGGTGTTGATCTTTTGGGCCAGTCCAAAAAACCACTTAGTTTTTAGCTGAAATGCATTCCCTTTGAGGCACAATTTGACTCTTTATGGGTCAGTGCTCTGTTTATCCTTTTAACATGTCAGATACATCCACTACCTGCTCCTGACAAATGCTTAATATTATAAATGTAACAAGGCTGATCCTTCACACAGTTCTTTCTTCAGCCTCCAGGGTAACTCGCTTGGCTTTGGTGGGGGTGGGGGGAGGGGAGGGTCATTGCTGATCCATGCCACAATGTCATTAGAAGACCCAGAACAACCATCCTCACATATTTCACAGCTTCCTTCCTTCTATGGATTGATTTCCCTTGGTGTTTTTTTGGGAAAAAAAGGAATCTATCCATGAAAATGGTTCAGTTATATTGCTTAGGTTACAGCAAAGCTAAAAATAAATTATCATCATCATGCCTTCTGAATACCTTTAATAGGACACTGGGCAGCAGAAAGGAAGTCATCACTGGGTTTTTTTAGAGCCAGATATTATAACGCCAAGTTTCATTTATACTCTGTTACATTCAGTTAGTTCTGAGCGGGCTGCCTCCTAAGTCTGCTCAGCAGGACACTGTATGTGAGAAAGATTTTTAACTGTCTGTTATCTTTTGTATACATGACTTTGTACGGAATAGGGAACAAGACACAATAGAAAACATCTCTCAACAGGTAAACTGCTTCTTTGCTGGCATCTCTGCTCTATTCTACTATTGATAACCAACATAAAGCCCCATACAATATGACATTTTTCTGTCCAGAACAAAAGCAATCCTTCCATCTGGAGTAAGTTTTAAATAACATCCTTGTGAAGTCACCAAAAAAAGCCACAGTATTCAAAATGCAAAGTTTCTTGAGTTCAAAGAGACAAGATTTTCTGCACTGAACTTTGTTCTGACAGTGTATTAAAGTGACTCCAGGACATACTAGTTCTGTTTCTACATTTTGCATAGTATTTTGTTCAGACAAGTCCAGTCCAGACTTAGTTACCCAACTTCATTGTAACCAGCTACATTTCTACCTTTCTGTCATACTCATCATTGGCATGTTGGAAATCTGAGTTGGTGTTTTTCAGAAGACTTAAAACATTCCTAATAATTTTAAAAGCTAACATGCACATATTTTTGTGTGTGTTATTGTTCTTTCTTGCCTATGTTACATTTTCTAGTAATAAAAATAACATTTCTGGTTAGCAAAGAGGTTCTGTGACAGTTTCCTTTGAGGAGAGAGGGGTGGATTTGGAGTATTTGTAGTGTACTGTAACCCTCAGCTGACATTTGCATAAAGTATTAGAAAGCTTACTAATGCTTTAGGAAGAAGTGGCTTTGCATTGTCAAAAAAAAAAGGACATAGTTTTAACGATACGATGTCTTTCTAGAAAATGCTTTCACAGCACTCCAATCTGCCACTCAAGCTACTAAATCAAAGCTCATTGTTCACATTCTCCACGACACAAGCTGCCCCATGCCACAGCACTTTGCAAATACAAGCAGAAAGCCAAAGATTAAAGCAAGTTTCTTCAAATGCTTTTATATCACAGTTCTTCATACCAGCATCCTTTCTTTTGCCTCTAAGTACACTAATATTATTTCCATTGTATGCCTGCAATATAAAGTTATTAACTTCCTTATTTCCTTAGTTTAGCATTTCCCCTCCACTCCCTCTGTCTTTTCAATTATACAAGCTAGATAATTTATTTTATTTCCTTTCTCCAGTGTCCTGGTTTTGTTTCTTATAGAAAATTATATATGTCACTTACACTTTTCTTGAGGGTAAGCACACGACAGCAGCATCTCTTGCTCCACCATGGCGCTGTCTGTTGCCGCGGTCAGTGGTCTTTCGAGTAGCACTTTAAGAAAGTATTTTGGAAAGCTAAGCTCACTCGTGCAGGCTTCTGATCTTCTCAAGTACTCTTGGCTTCTGTGTATTGTCACATGTTATCCTTCCTCCTGGGAAACCTGTGAAACAGGTCTGACAACACACATCTTGTGTGTCAGAAGAGTTTTAATTGATTCATTGCAACAGGTACCCACCCTCATTAAAAAAAAAAGTTGTTGAAAGGAGTAGTCTCTTAGTGCCTCATTGGAAATTACAGAACTTACGGAATGTCACAGCTGGTGCACTTTAAAGGGAAACTACTTGCTGGGTTTGTGAATATACAGGAAATAATTTAAAATCAATCTTAGATGCCAAATAAACCACAGCTAGCGGTACAATTCGGATGCTCCTGTGCTGTGGGAGAGCAGGAGTCCTTCTGCTGTGCACCTAGGTGGCAAGGGCTGCCATTGCATCTCCCCAAGGCACTATTTCTTGTGAAAAAAACCCAACTCCAGATCTCTGCTACAGAGGCCTCTTTCTCTGTGAACAGCAACACTGATTGCTTCAATGAAGAAAAAAAATTGCTTGGACCTGATTTCTGAGACATGCATCCCCAGAAATGTCAGGTTAATAGTGCCTCGGTGCTTGCAGAGAGGATTCCCCCATACAAGAATCACAGTTTGCTCTACATTTCAGCAGCCTCTGTCTACCCATCTGCTACTCAGTGAGGAGTACCCAGTGCTGCCCTGCAAGCTCCTCACAGCTTTCTTTACCCCGTGACCAAGAGGGATTGCAGGTGGATTCTCTTTAAGACCTGTACTGATTTCATATCAGGTCACATCTTTCAGTAACCCCACAGCAGTTACTGCTGTTGCTCTTGTCAACTGGTGATAGCATCAAGTGCAAGCAAGGCTGTGGTTAGCATGGAACCAAAAACGAGGAGACGCGGGATGTATGCCTGACTCTGCCTCTAATTTGCCCTGTCACCTTGGGCAAATTGCTTTACCTCTCAGTACTTCTGTTTCCCCATCTCTAACACATGCATAATTATAGTTCCCTTTCTTTGGAAAATGCTTTGAAATCTATGTGCAAAATGCAGCATGAAAGAGGAAGCTATCATTATTACACCCTTGTAAAATACTGGGGTGAGGTGGCCAATAAGCACAGAGCATTTGAGATTTCATGCATGTCAAGTGTTGTGTTTTACGAGGAACATGACCTTATTGTTACAGTGGTCTTTTTTAAAAAAGATGCTCATACAGAATTTGGCAAAAGTTCAGTTTCTGGTTTTGCAGTGGAATGCTGAGAGAAAAATCTAAATCAATTTTCACTTTTAGGGACATTACACTTTCCTGGAAACAGCAACTCTTCCAGAGGTTCCTCGGTGGAAAATGACATATTGCAACTTCCTGATTTTCTTTCACTTGGGTAAATAAAATCTCTCATTTTACAGCCTGTGAGTACTCACATTATGCCACATACTCACCCTCTTTCTCTTTCTTTCTCTTTGAAAACTAAAACTCAACAAAGCTTACAAAGATTTTTTTTTTTTTCCATGCACAGGTGAGTTTGAATAGATTGAGGCAAAGCTTTGTTTTCCAGAGATTTAATTCATTTATGTGGGAGCCTTGTACTTCTTGTAATACTTCAGCAAACTATATGAAAGAGGTGCTTGTATTCATTCCACTTCTACAAAAGGTCTTCCTCAATGAAAAGGATTGTAAAGGGCATGACAGGGAATTAATTTTCCCCTGGAGTCTAGAGCAAATAATTTTTCATCGGCTCTACTCGGGAAGACAGCAACTGCTGGGCTGTGAGAAGTGCAGGATGGAGCTGCCTTGGCTTTCCTGCCTCTGCTTCTGTTGCCATAATCCGTATACTTTCACTCTCAGCCTGAAGACATTTCAAGTGGTGGCAACACTCTTGAGATGATATAATGAGGACCCATATAAGGCTGAAAACTAAGACAAACCTACAAAAGCTTTCCAGAATATTATTGTCTGAGTTATCTGTGGAGAAGCAAAGTTATTGCTTTTCGTCCTTCTGCATCCTTTTTCTCTAAGATAGCTCTCAATAGAAGTTTGTTTATCCACTCTCCTCCTTAGACTAAAACCCTGGGTAATTCTTAACATGGGCAATAGCCCAGAGGTTAAGATGGGCAGTGCTGAATTGAAGATAAGTGGCTGTGGGGAAATAGCTTTTTGTGAAATGCCCCTTAATTGCACATTACTACTGACATATTCTGAAAGCTTACCTGAATCTTGAAACATAATTCTCTACATGACTTAACATGGCTAGGCAGGTTTATTACAGACCAGAAGAATGGTAAATGTATAACCTACTCACTTCTTACTCCATAGTCCATTAACTTCAGAGCCATGTTCTAAGATGGCCTAAGGTTACAGCACTGACAATTTATAGTGAGTGAACCACTGAAAGCTGCAAGCTCAGAAACTATTGGAAGTACATCTGCAGAAGGGCATGCATTTATTCATTCTACTTGAATACATACAATTGCAGTAGGTGACTCCTAAATCACATTCTTATGACTTAGCAAACTCATACTGGGTATCAGATTGGCAGGGTCTGATTTGAATTTCAGTGGAAAGGACCGTTGTGAAAAAGAAAGGCTTCTTGTAGAGACATGATGTAAAAACTACACAAGAAATAATTTCATGTCTCGTTTTTTCCCTTATTCTGTGTTGGACTGTAATTCTAACCATAGATGAAGCAGGTCAGGAATTACGGCTGTTACTCAGCTTTTGGAAACAGAAGGCACAGCGTGAGTTGACTCCAACTTTCTGCAGCAGAGAAGTGAAAAATAGCAAATGAAGCTAAGCTTTTTGGTGCCTGAGACAGCATTTCATAGAATCATAGAATCATAGAACAACTAGGTTGGAAGGGACCCATTGGATCTTCTAGTCCAACCATTCCTATCAAACACTAAACCAAGTCCCTCAAGACCTCATCCACCCGTGCCTTAAACACCTCCAGGGAAGGTGAATCAACCACCTCCCTGGGCAGCCTATTCCAATGCCCAATGACCCTCTGTGGGAAAAACTTCCTCCTAATGTCCAGCCTAAATCTCCCCTGGGGGAGCTTGAGGCCATTCCCTCTTGTCCTGTCCCCTGTCACTTGGGAGAAGAGGCCAGCTCCCTCCTCTCTACAACCTCCTTTCAGGTAGTTGTAGAGAGTAATGAGGTCTCCTCTCAGCCTCCTCTTCTCCAGGCTAAACAACCCCAGCTCTCTCAGCCGCTCCTCATAGATTCTGTTCTCCAGCCCCTTCACCAGCCTTGTCACTCTTCTCTGGAAGATGACTGAATGCACCAGCATTTGGATGATTGAGTGCACCAGCATTGAACCCTAAAAATCTGAAAGCCATCTAATGAGCTAAGTGAATCAGTACTGTCAACTGAAGCAAAAATATTAGGAAGAGTCAAGTTTACATACAAGGACATTGTGTTGTAATCATGAAATTAAAGTGTGAAGTGATAGCAGCCATTTATGTATTTGGACAGACTCCAAGCATTCAAACTGATGCACACAAATGTATGTGAGTTATTGCAAAGAGAGTTCAAATAACAAACAGCCCATAATTGGGGTGCTTGATGTTCCAAGAAGCTCGTATCTGTAATTATAATCCTTGTCTGAAAAAACAGTGCAGGTTTACAGTAACTGTGCAATTGAGGCTTGTCTCCACTTCTGTCACTGAAGTGACAAAATAACCAAGTCATGCTTGCATCCCCTTTTTTTATGATGTTACATCTGCACTCACTCCAGTATCTGGTCATAACCTACAATTATGTGTCATTAGCTTTCTATGGAACTGATCAGAGGTTGTCCAACTCAAGGCTGATTTGGTAATATGCCAAAAGCCTGAGGGTGGACCCTAACTGGCATAAACTGGAGCAGGTGTCGGCATTTGTTGCTTTAAACATCACAGCTTTCCCACTTCAGGTAATAACTCTGTTACCTAATGCAATATGAAGATTAAACCCTGAATATATCAGTCAACAGAGGCATGTGATAATATTTACCAGACATTTTGGGGTAATCTTTGCTTTTCTTTTCTAACTGAAGGACCCTAAAATGCTTAATTCAGCAGAAGAGGTTTTGTTTGAAAAAGCCTTTCAGGTATTACTGCAAAGCATCTGGTACTTGCACAGGACTGGGGCAAGGGGAGGGAAGGAAACCAGTGCTCTGTTTGGAAGGGATGAAGCTCACTTGGGGAAAAACAGTGCTGAAACTGCTACGTCAACATGGAAGCAGATAGCTGTGAAATTATAAACTAGAAAGATGCAAAGTGTGGCATTAGCAGAGTATACACCCACAGCGACCATGTGCAGGTGAAAGACACAACACATATAGAACAAGAACTACTATGTACAAAAGGCTTTAGGACACTTTATGTTGTTGCATCCATATCTTTAGAGTGGGAATCTGCTTCCTTGCACTGAGTTTTGGACGTCTGCAATGTATATCCCTGTATATGTGGTGATCAGCCTAGGCTTTCTCCATTGTCAGTGGAGAGAACTAGGCACGCTGGGGATATAAGTCATCTGAAATTTCTCAGACATCTCTTTCAGGAGGAAGTGAGCCCTGCCCTAGATCCTGCTGTGCATTGCCTTGCTCTCCATTGTCGATAAAGGGGACATACTTTACCCAGCTCTGAGGTGAATGTCTACATTTACCAAGATGAATTCTGCTTTTCAGATGCTGCATGAAATAAATAAATTGCACCTGTCTTTCTACCACACATTTCCATCCCTGTTCTCAGACAGAGGTGAACAATTTCCACAGAGTTGTGTCCTGTGGACAACAGAGTGACCCTCGAACACGCTTCATCCTCCTTAGAGCTACTACTTGGGTCTACCAAACAACACAGCAATACCACTGCTGAAGATTTTGCCACCTACAAGCAAAAGCAGGAGACCTGTGTAGGACACTTGACATATATCCTATAATTAAATTTCCTCCCAAAGATGATATAAAACTATTTAAAGTTGTTTTGTTTTGTTTTTAGTTTTAACTTTAACTCAATGTTCTGACTTTTCAAGATCACAAATCAAAAGCCAACATGTATTTTTGGGCAAAAGCTAATTCAAGCTTCCACTGGCAGGGTAATTTCTTTGTGACATGTGTCCACTTCCAGACACATTGCAGATTTCTGCAAGGCAAGCAGCAGTAAGATAACTTGGCACTCTGGCTACTTCATCTGGAGTAATTTCAAGGAATGCAACTTTAAAAACTGTTGCCTGCTCTACACTACAAAGTTTTTCCTCCTAAACTGCCAGTTCCTTTAGATTAATGACCAGAAAACCTATCAGGCTGGAAGGACCATGATAGTGAAATCAGCCTGGCAATCTGCTGCAGAAATCTAAAGGGATCTAGGGACAAAAGGCTAGGAAGAGGTGATGTGCTTTCCCTTGGTCTTTGAAAGTGATGCAACATGATGTTAATCCAGCACTACTTTTTTCCTAGCTTCAGCTCAAGGGATCAACAAACACACCTGAAGGCATGAGGGATGTGTTTAAACAAAGGAGAAGCGAACAGAGTCAAACCTCAGACTTAAATACAGGCCAACAAAAAGACTGCATAAAGCAAAAAGGAGTTAGTTGCAGTAATTGCAAGGGAAAAAATGTGCAGAATAATGAATTCAGTAATAAACTGCTGCTAGCACACAGAGATTTTCAGTTAAGTCTGGGCTGTTCACTGCCTAATCCTGCCTGTTGGGGGAAGAGGGGACAATGTAGAATTTTGATTTTAAGTGTTAAGTTCTCTTTCCAACTTGTTTTCTCTCTGTATCTGGTTACGTTGTGGTGTGTGTTTCTGGTTAACTGGCTGGTGATCCAAGAGGGCACTATGAGTCTGCTTGTTTTACACACTCACTCTTGCAGCAGGTCCTCTCAGAGCCCTGATGACCAACTTCATTACTTTTGACTTTGAATCCAAATTCATGATTTCCTAGAGCTCACCCAGCTGTTACAGATGAAGTGTGATGAGATGCTTAGTGGGCCAATAGCATTCAGGTCTACAGCTGTTTGCTTTACCAGTGGTGAATCATACCAGAGGAGGGCCATGAAGATGATCAGAGGGCTGGAACACCTCTCCTTCGAGGAAAGGCTGAGACACCTGGGGTTGTTCAGCCTCAGGGAGAAAAGGCTACTGGGAGACCTTATAGTGGCCTTCTAGTACCTGAGGGAGCCTACAAGAAAGCTGGGGAGGGACTTTTTACAAGTGTACGTAATGATAGGATGAAGGGGAATGGCTTTGAATTGGAAGGGGGAAGATTTATATTAGATATTAAGAAGAAATTCTTCACAAGGTGGTTTGTGAGGCACTGGAGAAGGTTGCCCAGGCAGGTTGTGGCTGCCCCATCCCTGGAGGTGTTCAAGGCCAGGTTGGATGGGGCCTTGAGCAGCCTGATCTAGTGGGAGGTGTCCCTGCCCATGGAAGGGGGTTGGAGCTAGATAAACTTTAAGGTCCCTTCCAACCCAAACTATTCTATGATTCATGTGGATAAAAGAAAGTTAGCTGTACACTGTGAAACTTCAGTGTTAAAGTCAGAAGATCATAATCTGCAGGTTGAGATTGCTCTTCCTGATAAAGGTAGGGAGAGATAGTTACCCAAATGTCAGCCCTGGGACTCTTTATAATGACAAAAAAAGGCAATACAGAAATTCCTTTCCAATGCTCCTACATTAAGCAGAGAAGGAAGGACTACATTAGTTGCTTCCATTCAAAATGTGTTGATAGAGAAAGAGGTCTCTACCAGTCATTGTGCTTGGACCACTTTCCACAGTTAACCTCTGGAGACAACTCCAAAACAAAGGAGTTGGGAAGCCCAATTTATTTAGTTCTAAAAGAAAGGATGGCTGAAGAAAAAAGCATGATAGTTCCCTTGGTGTAGAAATGTTCAGGTAGGTGTCCTTCTCAGAGCCCATTTGCAGCTGTTCCCATCACTATAGAGCATCTAAAGTGTACATCAGGGCAAGAATCCTCTTTGAGCAGTGCTGGGTTAAAGGAAAGAGAAGCTACCTTAAGCTTACTGTTGTACAGATTCTCTTCTCACTGCTTGTCATTTTATGTGATTGACTATATTTTAACCTGTTCTTCAACTACAATTAGCATAGACTGGCACTTCCTTACCCTTAATGATGAAGAATATTTTTATCAGGAAGAAAACACCCAGAAAGGTATATTAATGAGAGGAAGAGGATAGTCTTGGCTGTTAGTCAGTGCATGTAGCCAAGTTCTTTTAGAAAACAGTAATTAAGCATAAATAGACTAGATAATTCTAATCTTTGCTGAAAATGACAGATTAAAACTAGAGGGCACATTGAGGGTACTAAATATACAGGAGATGTATGATTGTATCTATGTGAAGTGAAAAAAGGGGATTATTCTGAAAGAGCCAGGGGGTGGGACCAACCAAACACATTCATTACAAAGAAATCCTAAAACCAATCATTTAAGGTGTAGAAGGTTGTTCAGAATTAGTTTGGAGGGTTTAATTACACTGCATTTCTTGGATGAGTAATCTTCTTGACTTCTTTTTAATGTGCTAACCAGAGAACATGTGTAAGCTTCACTGTATTTAGTAAATACCTTAGGGTAGAGGAATTCCAAGTGACAGACACATGCTTTCATGCAGCAAAATGGTGACTTGTCATCACCATCAAGTTATCATTGCACAGAATGTCAACAAAGAAATGTCTATGTTACTGGCAAGTGACTGTGACACCTGAATGACATGGAGCAGTGTTTGTTTTATTTTCCACAGGTATAAGGCTCACCTAACTTGGTTTTAAATCCTGTCATTTCTTTTGTCTTGATACTAATTTTCATAAGTTTGGCTCTTGCATATCTACTACAAGCAAGAAGCCCCCGTTTTCTAAGTTTTATGAAGACTTTATGAAGGAGGAGCTGGGCATCGAAGTCTGAACAGGGAAAAGCCCAGGGGAGGCAACCTGAATTTAGACAATCTCTAATTAAAGTTTTAACCCTACGAGATTATTTGTGCTGCGTGCAACAGTTCAAGTGAATTTGCACTTAAAGAAGGAGGTAGAAATGTTCCTGTGCTGTTTTGGACTAGGAAGCCAGATATGTCCATGCAGACCAGCAAAGTAAATATCCCCCACTCAGACAGTAGGACAACAGAGACTCCTCTATTTAATCATCTCATTAAGAACTGCAGAAACTGTAGTTGTGGCTTCAAAAATCAGGTAAACATTCACTTAGATATGTCTTATGCTTAGATGAAAGGAATTGACATGTTGGGTAAAAATTAGCTTAGAGAAAAATAGCAAACTATTTTTAACACTGAATAGGATCAGTATTTGAAGATATTTGCTGAATTTAATTAGTCTTCACTCATGTTCATTACATATAGATACTGCTTCATCTTACACGTAAGATTACAGCTTTCTCACATCTAAGTGTGATATGATTAATAGCTCAGCACTTTGAAGTGCTGTATCTATTGATATATTTGCAGCTAGCCACAGGCCTGCAATTTTAAGAAATCTTTCATATTTCCAAACATTCTCTGCACCAAGGGATGACACCTAGCTTATTATTCACTCTGCTACTGATTTCTTTGACATGCGTGCTTTGCTTGCCAGGGATCAGGAGATTTGATCAAAGATGTGAATAAAAAATGCAATTTAAACTCAACTTTCTTTTTCTTCATCCAGTTAACTTAGATGTAAAAGTTCAGTACGTTGTACAATAGAAGAGGTTGTTCTAGAAGGTGTACAACACCATGAAGTAAGCAGGACTGTTTAAAAGAGAATTTTTGAATGCCCTATCTGTCATTAACTTTCAAAAGGCAAAATACGTATTCACATAGCTATTCAATTTAACTTCACTAACAAAATTATTCCAATTCAGTTTCTTGCAATTATCATACTAGTTTTATAGTAGCATATTTTCACTGAAGAAAATATGAAAAGTACAGTTCTATTTTTTTTTTTACATGACTTTATGCCTATATACAGTTCTAAAATTGTACTTTAAATTGCCAGAGAAATGTCATCCTTTATGGCTTATGTGCTGTACTGGCAACATATACCCCTCAGTATTTCTGCTGTTAATTACCCTGACCTTATAAATCTACACTGATGCCAAGTCTTACTGCTCTCGATGAAGTCACACACACCAGCACGGAGAGTGCAGGCATTACCTAGTGAATCTTACAACTGTTTTATAAAAATCTATATGAACACTAAATTTTAGGAGCTAACAGAATGCCATCATAGCAGAAGATGTTACCATTTCCAGGAAAAAAAATCAAATGTGCTTATTCTCCGCACAAGGATTACTTTCTGATTTTTAGGACAATGCCTCAAAAAGAAAGCACAAATATAATATTGAAGCGTTTGAAATACATTGTCATAAGGTATCTTCTCATAATGTCCTTATCATCTTGGAATTATGTAATATTGCAAACTTTCTTCAACATTTGAAACTCTGGAAGATTTTGTGCAATTTTGGGTAGGTCTATGGCACACTCCAAGCCTTTAGTTGCTTCTTTGGAATAGTATGTAGTAGAACTGCTGTAATCTCCAATGTTACTGCTGACAGGCAAATTAAAAGAATAGACTTCTCCTCAGTTTTCTATACTAGTTTTGTAAGGACTACCAGGAATTAAACCAGGAATTAACGTGCTTTAATTTTGAGACAGACACATAAAACTTGACTATTCATTATACACAGTGCATTGGCTGATTTAATCATTAAGCACAAACACTCAACTCAAAGACAGTAATGGGTCTGACCAAAGAGGATTGCAGCATAAGGCATCATCATGACATGATGAAGACAGTTGTTTTAGTCTTTTTATAAGTGTATCTGAAACAGACTGTTAGGGTGAGGAAACTCAGGACGACACTTTCCTACGTGTAAAATCAGAAGGGGGTTGTTTTCATGTTTTGAAGAGAAATCTTACCAGTATAATTACTCTAAATAGAAAGATTTTATGAAATTCAAGCTAGAAATTTGTTAAGTCATGAATTCTAACCAAAACAGCTGATAACACAGGTTAATCTGTGAACAGATTAAAGTGTTTCATTACTCTTTCTTTGATAACTATCAGCACCTTGTTCTTACGGGGACAATATTCATGTTCTATTATCCAGAGGATTTTATTATTTGGGTTTTTTTTTATTTTTATATTGAAATTATTTTAATATTTACATCATTTGTGTTTTGCAGTCTGACCTTTTTGATACGCCCTTAAGAACCAGGTAAGGTTTGTAATTTATTGAATCTGAAAAACAAAAGTGGAATGATTGGTCCACTTGTAATTGCATAAATGATCAACATAACGTAATTAACAGGAAATGTTCCTGTTCTTATTTAGCATATATAGTAAGCCTTGAGAAAAAAGAGATCCTTTTCTATGTTTGCTTCTGGATGTAAATACTAGTGATTACTGCAGTCTAAACCCATTGCTGCGTAGCAAGGGATTTGGAAAGGGTAAACTACCACTCTGTGTTATGTGTTTCTGCTTTTAAGCCCAGATATTCTCTTCAGTGATTTACATCAACTTAATATTTGTTCTGTTAACGATTTTAACAGAGTGATAGAAAAACAGACATAAAAATAATAGGGAATCCAGCTGATACCCTGCCTGTGAGCAAATATCCAGCAACCAAAAGACACCCACCTCTTTTGTAGGATGCTTTGGATACTTTATTTTATCAGTCACTGTTACCTCTGCATATAGTGTCATTAAACAGCTAGTGATGTAAGAAAATGGGAAGTTTTTCTACTACAAGCCAGCTTCATATCCATGATGTACCTTCACTCGTATTTTAGTCCAGATCAAACAGACATGCTGAAGTGACTCTTCCAGTCAGTTCCTGTGCTTTGGTTTCACCTAAGAGAGAGCACAATTTGTATCAGATTCCAACCATAAACAGGCATTCAATCCATGGAGTGAAAACATCACAGAGACAGAAATAGTGGTGATGCTCTGTGGAGCCACTCCTGTTGTTCTGTACTGATTGCTAATGTTGACATGGCCTCAGCGTGCTCACAGTTACTCCTTTGGTAAAACGTTGGGAATTTTTTGGTGATCGAGACACGTAACCTCCAACAGAGTATATTACAAGAAAGTAAAATGCTTTGGGGAAACAAGCTATGGTTTTGAAAAGAAGTGGGAGAATGCTTGAAACACTTCAGTAAAATGGCACTGATATGTGCAGAGGTTAGGGGCTTTTCTGACTGACTTTGTACCCATTTCTTATGAGATTTGAGCTTTTGCTGTATATTATGCTAAGAATTTGAGTGTTTTAGTATTACCAAAAATATATTTCAGAGTAATTTTCCTGTTTTCAAGTGAGAATATTTTGACTCTAAGTGAAAAAAAAAATAAAATTTTCACTTAAATCTATGCTAAAACTCCCATGCTTTTGACATATCAAATTTACTTATGGGATAAAATTTCATTTTCCAGAAAATTCTTTTCTTAAAACTGTTGCTGAACTAGCACTGGCATACCAGGTATGACCAAGCACAGCTTTCTTAACAAAATTATATATTCTGTTTCAGTAGCTGCTGCTGTCTAGAAACCTTTCGATCTGTTGTGATTTTTTGTTTTCCAGGAAAAAGGCAGAAGAAAATCAACCTGCACATTCGAATTTGTAGTAAATGCCTGAGGAGCTTCACCTTTGCTCCTCTTAGCTTGTTCTCTCACAGCAAATGATACAGTGCTCTGCATTCATGAAGTTTTGCACATTTACAAAGAGCCAAAGCAAAGCAAATTTCTTTCTAGTGGTGCCAGGCTCTTCTCCTTCCAAGGAAGAGCGCTACTCAGCGTGCAAAGGAGCAAATATTCCCTTTCTTTCACTACTTGATGCCTAGCTACCACCCACAGCATTTCAGCTCTTCCTAAGGTAAAAGATGATAATAATTTCTTTTCTCAGCCTGAAAGAAGAGGCAATAAAAACATTAACACGAAGGTGCGTATATCCTGAAGACCGTGGAGCTAACTTGCTGTGACAGTTCAGTAGAAAGATTTATAGTTTCTAATTTGTTTGGGTTGCACCACTTTTAATGTGGTAAAAAAAAATGTATTGTTTTTTCTCAAAACCTGCTACTCTGTTCCCATACAAGAAAAAGTAGATGCTTTAATCAATTTTTTTAGGATAGTAGAATAACAGTGTGCACAATCAAGCTTGTGTGTATACAACCAGTTGAATAGTTGTCTTCATACAAAATCTCTGTGCAAGTTTTTGGGCATTTTTGTGGAGCAGTTGGGATGAGGCACGGGCTTTACATTTGACCCCAGTAACAACCACTGGTCTGCAGGTATTCTAGTCTTACTGGGCTCGGCCTTAACTTGGTTTCTATGCAGCTTCCCCCTCTTGCTACCCAGCAGGCTGATAAACATTTCCAGTGGAACAAAACCTTCATGTGATTTCAGCTTGGACACTGAGGAAGAGAAGGTGAGAGGGATCCCCCCAAGGAAGCAGGGATCAGAGAAGGAAAAGATGCTCAGGATTAGGGCAGCGATGCTCAACCTGAGAGAAATGGAACATGTCTTTTTGTTATCCCACCATGAGTGATAACAGCTGAAGCTTGATCTCATGAACATGTAAGGCACTGCGGCACAACTGGAGCAGGACAAGGCCTGACTCAGCCTCCTGGTTAATGAGGGTGGAAGTGTTGGAGTTGACCATTTGGGTAATTCAAAGGCAACAACCTCGCTTGGGCAATGCCGGGGCTTTCAAACAGTTTCCTAATCTGTGGGCAGCCACTTGCATGTGTCAGGCTATTAAGGACAGAGAGGCATCTTCTCCAGGAATGGACACCTTTCTTTTCTCCCGGTTCAACTCCTTTTCCTGCTTTTGCTGAGGCATGGGGGAAAAAAAGCAAAACAACTGTATAACACAGCTGTTTATACTGGAGGGAACGGAGAAGGTTGATGTATTAACAACAAATTAAAGAACTTCCTGAAGGTCATGTTAAAACATGCTTCCTGACACCAGCTTCAATTAGTGAGTGGAGTCTCAGATTGCTTTGGAAATTTGCCCGTGTCTAAGAGCCTTCTCTTACCTCTTGGCTCGACTAGTTCTCAAAAATCAAATTGAGAATGATCAAAATCAGTTTGCCAAGACTGTGCATGAAGCAAACATTACTCCTAACTCTTGCTAAAGAAAACAGCCAATCAAAATTCCATGTGACTCAACTATTTATGAATTGATGTAATTTTCCTATGAAAACTATAAAGAAAGTTTCAAATTGCCCATACACTTCAGCAAATGCATTTTTAACCGGCTCAGCCATATTTTTGGAATGAGCTCTCATGAGCACATAACCAGTCAGTCCTTCTCACTTTTGTATTTTTCTTTTTGTCTGGGTTTGGGGAAAATATGTCACCTAGTAGCTTACTATAGCCTCGTGTTGAGTTTGTATGGGAAGCATTGCGGATATGAATTAGATTCCTTCATTCTTCTAAATTGTAGCCCTAACAGAGGAGCTAGTAGCAAAATACACAATTATATACTCATAATAACATGACTCTGACCAAAGGGCAGTGGGGAGATGTAAGATGCTGAGTGAGCCAACTGGTCTAGCAACAACAAAAGTCCTTTGTACAGTCAGTAATTTTCCTTAGGGCTTCCTTGAAACCTAAAGAGGACTGTTTACGCTAGAAAAGCTTTTTACACAGGAAACTGAGTCTGGGTTATGACCACTGGCTAGCCAGTAGTTGGGGATTTCTCCCTACACACTCCAGTGATACCTGACAGCTTTGGCTATGCTCTGAATATTGGATTGGCCTTTGGATGCCAACTCTTGTGCATGATGCCCACCTGTGACTGTGTACAGGAGAATATGTGACTGTAGTAGTGCCGTGACTGATTTTTTTTTTTAAATTAAGTATTACAATAGGTCCCTTGGATTTTGGGTTAAAGTTGATGATGCTGTTTTTAAGGAGACCTGAGATGATTCTGCTCTGAGAAATAGGAACCTGAATGCAAGCAGCTAAAAGCACTCAATCCTTACTAGGCACCCTGAAAGATATGTACTGCTTGGAAAAATCTCATGAACTGAGAGTTAATCATTCAAAGAAAGGGGGAACAATATTAACAAGATGTCAGTTTTGCTCGGGAAGAACAGATTCGGAATGGATCGTTTGCAAGTGCAATCCAACTGGCAGCTATTCTCCCTCTTTGTGATAAATGGCACAGTATTTGCTATCAGCATGAACATGGCTTAAGATTATTTACAAGGTGGACTTGCAAAGCATAGCTTTTTCAGAATCACAGATTCTGTAATCTTGTCTGCACTGCACATTTAGAAGTATGATAGGTTGATATTAATATATAATGTCAGTGTAGGACGGGATAAGACATCCACCACGTTTGTTACTGGGGTAGGTGAAGAAATTCTTTATTTCAAAGCTCTGTTTATCAACATTAGGAGGTTTCTGATTTGTGAGATATCTCATAATATATCTAAATGTATGAGTTTATATAATATTCTTAACATTTATCTCATCAAATACGTTGTTGATGAACTCAACTCATGAAGAGCTGCAAATCCCCACACTACTTACATTTAATGAAAGAGACGGGAGAACCTGAGGTCAGATTATGCTCATATGTACTCCTGCAAATATTGCAATTACAATGTTGTGCTTTACTCATGCTGTGCTTTTAACTACTTCTCAGTAAGAGCAATGCAAGGGAGGTCAGATTGTCACAGACACGCTCATTGTCCACAGTAAGGGAAAGAAGGAGGGTGTAACTTGCTCTCCTATTTCATTCTTCCCTCTTCTCATCGGGCTGAAAAGAATCATACCTGTGCAAGTGCTTATGCACTGCACAAAAGTTTAATATAGCCTCCACGCACTGAACTGCCTGTGAGAGATCCTGCCCTCTGGGTCTACTCCAGCCCAGGGGAATAGCTTGGAGCAAAGGATGTAGGGCTATATTTAGTTTGCATGGCCTACTCCTTAGTGACAAGAAAACAGGCCAAAAATAATTTCCTCAGGGTCTTTCCATTGATTCTTACTTGAAGGTGCTATAAAAATTCAATACAAGAAATATAAATATTGAAATACCACTCACAGATCAACTTCTGAATAGCGTAAAGAGGAGAGGAAATTGGTGTCTAAAAAAGTGGGAGCACAGAGGATTACACATGTATCCAAAGTATCAGTATTAAAAAAAAAAAGGCAAGAGCCTAAACTTGAGTAATGCTTAGCTGCAACAGACAACAACCAGAGCATATTTCTCATACAAATCTGCAAGGAAATATATTATCTTCTCAAATTCCCTAGCTGGCACACTGTCAGAGACCACTGTTTCCTTTGCTGCTTATTCAGCATAAGAGTCGGTTACATCATTGTTTTTCTCAGCAGTTACACTCACATATTTCCAAAAGATTTTCTGGTATTTGTCTGGATGCTTTGGGACACTCTGACCTTGAAAGGGAAGGTCTACATGCATTTAACTATCAGTTGTGGGCATCTTTTAATTAGGGTAAAAAAAAACATGTACTGTGTGAAAACAGGCAGTTCAAATGTCAATTCTTCCTCTCTGCCATGAGGTAAGACCAAGGCCATCTCGCATAAGTGCGTATTGCAGGGACCTCTGGAAGATTTGATCCCATCGCATGCCCCCATCTCACACCTGGAGGAAGGGGGTTGCTTGGCATCTGTCAGCCATGCTGAGGAGATTATAGAATCATAGAATCACTAGGTTGGAAAGGACCCACCGGATCATCGAGTCCAAGCATTCCCATCAATCACTAAACCGTGTCCCTCAGCACCTCATCCACATGTCTTTTAAACATCTCCAGGGAAGGTGACTCAACCACCTCCCTGGGCAGCCTGTTCCAGTGCCCAATGACCCTTTCCATGAAATATTTTTTCCTGATATCTCTAGCCTGAACCTCCCCTAGTAGAGCTTGAGTCCATTCCCTCTTGTCCTGTCAAATGAGATAAGAGCTAGAGGGCAGAGTTTCCCACCACCCTGCATCAGTTAGAAGAGTATACTAAATACAGGCAGAGGATATGAAATCAGGTGCAATAGGGAAAGGGAAGGCTGATTATCTATAGACCTTCTAGAAGGCTGTGCTGTGCCATTGCCTCAGGGAGGGAGAAGGAGGTTCCTTGGGACACCATGTGCACAGGGCTGTGCTTGATATGTCCTTGCTTGTAAGGAGAGCCAGATGGCCTTTTTAAACCTCCTTCAGCAGAAAAATTGGTGGGAAAGAGTCTGTTCAATGAGATCAACGCAGGTAGAATTGTGACAGCATTTTTGTCAATTTGGAGGGAGGAGGAAATTGTTCTGGGAAATGCTCTCTTTCAGTCATCGAATCATAGAATCACCAGGTTGGAAGAGACCAACCATTCCTATGAAACACTAAACCATGCCCCTCAGAGCCTCGTCCACCCGTGCCTTAAACACCTCCAGGGAAGGTGAATCAACCACCTCCCTGGGCAGCCTCTGCCAGTGCCCAGTGACCCTTTCTGTAAAAAATTTTTTCCTAATGTTCAGCCTAAATCTCCCTTGGCAGAGCTTGAGGCCATTCCCTCTCATCTTGTCTCCTGTCACTTGGGAGAAGAGTCCAGCTCCCTCCTCTCCACAACCTCCTTTCAGGTAGTTGTAGAGAGCAATGAGGTCTCCCCTCAGCCTCCTCTTCTCCAGGCTAAACACCCCCAGCTCACTCAGCCATTCTATGATGTCATTGTATTTTCATGCATTTTATGTATTGGCATGTAAGGACATGGCACATTCTCCTGTTTATTATCAGTCAACCCTCTAATTCAGTAAAAGCCATAGGAATTAGATTAATCCACTTCCCTTGGCATTTTGGAGGATAGTTGATCTCTGATCACAAAGTGCATGGTGACCCTAAGTGGAGCTAATCAAAGTCTCTTGGTGCCCTGACTGGAATTGTTACACAAGAACCAGGCACTAACCGCTTCATTATCTAGGGCAGGCACAGTCACCAGGGCAGTGAAAGGCGGGGAGCTGAAGGCAAGAAGAAGCACTGTCAGGAACATGAGCGTGTGATGCAACCTGGCAACAGAAGGAAGCTGAACAAAGAAGCATCTTGTCAGAGAGGCAGGTTGAGAAACTCTCTCGTGGTCATTCATGAGGTGTAATCAGCAAAACTACGCAGAGATCTGGGCTTCTCTCTGCTGGAAAGCAACTACTGAATCAGGGGGAGGTCAAGTGGTACCAACAATGATTTCTGGACTGGGAAGACCAATTTGAAGAAAACTAAGACAACTTGGGTAAGCCATAGGCATTTTCTGGGTCAAGACTATTTGAAGGGTGAAAAGGTGATAAAGGGAGACAAATCACTTAGTGCAGAACAACCAGTATGACTAGGATCATTATGTATTTGTACAGAACTTTAAAAGCGCTCAGAAATTTTATTGAGCAAATAAAAGTCCACAGTCTGAGAAAAGGTGCACTACTTAAAGAGTGGAAGAAAAGAAAATGGAGGTTGATTGATCTAATAATAAGTAATGTGTTGAAACTAAGACAGGAGAAACTTAAACTGAACATTAAAATTCAAGTAGATCATTAGGGCCATAGTAAAATCTCCCAGGATGACTGATGAAATAGTCCATGTAACACACCTGAACAAAATGCCATGTACAGTACCACCTGGGAAATGAAAGACATGATCTCTCCCTGGAGGAGTTCACAAACTGTTTAATGCAGGCAAAGGAACATGGATGGGGGCTTGGAGGGGAGTATGCAGAAACAATGCAGAGTGTTGGACACGAGTATCAGCCTTGGCAGATATTGTTTCCTTTGTCCACAAAAAATGCAGAATGACAACTATTGTCATATAAAGTCCTGTTACACCAGTGATATATTGCTAGAATGGGGTTCTCATAAATACCAAGAGTGATTTTTTTGGAAGCTCCAGTTCTGTTGCATAAAGCATAGGGCTGGGTCTATATTCTAATTTCCAGAGAGTGATGCAGGCTTGATTCTTTGCTATCTTGCTTTCTGGCAAATCATTTAATACCATGAAGTCTGCAATACAATTCTGCATCACAGTGCTACCATCACGCTTCATTTATAGTTGTCCAAATTACAACATAAGATGCAAAGCAGCTGATCTTTACAGTAATTCTTCTCTGATATTTAAATTCTGGATGCACACAAGACCAGACATCTTACAGCAATTTTATGTCAGGAAGTCCACTGGAGTCATTACTAATTACACAGGAGTCAGATCATGATCAGCACTTAGGACAATTTTATTGATTTCCTCATTCTATTTCGGATTCCTTACACTAGTTTCTCACTGGCTTAGCAACAGTGAAAGTAATAATCAGCATTAATATCTAGAAACTTTGGGGCAGAAAGAGGCTTCTCTCATGTTCAGCACAGCAAAAGACCTCTGGGAATGAAGTGGATGTCACCTTCATTGTTAGGTGCAGTAAGGAGGTTTGCAAAATATGTCATCTTTCAAACAAAATTTCATCATTGTACCTTTCAAATTACACCCCACTAGTAAACACATCTCTCAAAGATTTGATGCATTGTCCACAATTTTGTTTCTCTCCAGGTTAGTACTCTAGGAACTGATATTCCAGAACTGACTGAATGGCCCCACAAGTGTATGATGTTTTTTTCCAGTGTGGCTGAGCATGAGTGTACTTGCTTTTAGATAGATAAGATAAATAGAACAGATAGAGTTTGCCATCTAGAGGAACTGCACAGAAATCCACTTTTCTTTCTATTGAGTCTGGTCTTGTGGTCACTATTGTAAACAAGAGCAAGCAAACTAACTAGCCAGCTACCCAATAGGTTTAAACAAGATGATTGGGACACCTGCCTTTTTTTTTTTGCCATTCAGCTTCTCCCTCTTTCCATACTCTGTAGAAGGACTCATCCTTCATCTCGCCCCTGCAAATACTCAATCATGATCTCCTATTTCTAACCCTTTCTGTGCAATAAAGAGAAGGGGAAGCAGAAGGGAGAATCTCTGCCATAACATTTTGATGAGGTGAAGTCTGGAGGACAAGACGAGGTGCCCTCTGTGAAGTCCTGGCAAGCCTGAGTTATCCCACGGTCTGATGGAGCCTTGTGATTTTTTTCCTAGACAAGAAACACTAGTATCTCCTCTTTTGCAGGGCTTGCCTCTCCAAATATTGACATACAATATGGAAGTGTGAGGCTTTATTTCCTCATCTGCTTCAAGAGACTGAAATACCAACCCCTCCCATTTCCAGAACACAATCCTCTGCTCACTACAGAAAGACAGAGTCTTTAAACAATGGAGAAGGTCAAAGGACAAGGATACCCTGCCTCATTCACCTGTGAATAAATGGAGATAATTAGGTCCTGTCACCTATGTATGGGGTTTTTTTTTATCTTGAACAATAAAGAAAAAATAAAAGCAAACAAATAAGCAACCCTTGGAGCCACATCTGTGACAGGACAAGTCCTAGATCACCAGGTGTTTATAAATCTTAGCCAAGCTCTTTAACTACTAAACCCTCAGTTTTGAGTAATCTACCCTCTGAAAAAGGGTACTCAGTGGAGAACAGGGCCCTACCGCACAGCCCAGCACACTCCCCATGGGGCTTGCTGCTATCTCTCACCAGCCAGAGCAGCCTACTCACCTGCAAGAGCAGCTGCAAGCAGACTGTGCTGCAAGGTTCAGCCCTAAAGACCAACAGATGCCATATCTGAGTGGAAAGGTCAGAGGTGAGCAGACAGAGACTACAGAAACTGGTTATGGGGCAATAGCTTCAACTAGGAGCATAGGAACAGAAGAGGTGGAAGATACTGGGATCTATCTGAAGAATGCAGTTGATAAAGCAAAGGCACGATGCTACAGCTGTGCTCTGAGAAAATCTCACAGGCTGAGAGAGTTGGGGTTGTTCATTCTGGAGGGAGTTTTTACAAAGGCTTGTAGTGATGGGTCAAGGGGGAATGGTTATAAATGGGAGTGGGGCAGATTTAGACTAGATATAAGGAGGAAATTCTTCACAATGAGGGTGGTGAGACACTGGCACAGGTTGCCCAGGGAAGCTGGCAATCCCTGTAGGTGTCCAAGGCCAGGCTGGATGGGGCCTTGGGCAGCCTGATCTAGTGTCTCTGCCCACAGCAGGGAGGTTGGAACTAGATGATCTTAAAGTCCCTTCCAACTCAAACCATTCTATGGTTCCATGATATTGGAGTCCCTGGGTAGGACATACCTCTGGAGCAATGTACGTGGGATGGATTGGAAGGAAGGTGACCGTGGTGGGCAGGCATGAATGCATCCAGGTAGCAAGGCCAAGGAAAACCAGGTCTCCTACTCTTCAGGTGAAAGCGAGCTGCCCTGGCTGTGTGCAGCTCAGTGGTGCTGCTGTGCCAACCACCCTTGTCAAACATGCAAGGCAACTCCAAGCTATCTTCTCTTGCATAAGACTATGTTAAGTAAACACAAGCATACAGCACAGTGATGCAATTATTTGTCTAGGTGCAGTGCTAGGCACAAGGTCATTAACACTGCTTGTAAAAATGCCTCAATTTCAGACTTCAGCTTCCACCTCGAGTGCAGATGCTGCAAAGAGATTATGAGAAGAGTGAATACCACTCTCATTTCACTGGATGGAAAGTAATATCTCCTTCCATCTTCAGGTACAATAGGGAGAAACAGTAAGCAGAGCTTCAAATTAATTCCCATTACATTCGGTGGGGATGACTTGGTATAATTAAGCAAATAGCTCTGTCCTGCTTCTTTTAAAATCAAAAAGAGTTTTGTCGTTTACAGAAATTAAAAATAGAAAAATGTTAGCTGTGCTTCTGTCTTTTCATGGTCACACTGATATCAGGAGAGTCACGTTTCAGTGGAAGTCAGTGAGACGCTGCTGGATTATACCAGGAGTTAACATGACTGATTGTTAGCTGTCATCCCTCAGGCTAATTACAAGCTCATTGTTTCAGAGATTCTTCTGAGTTCACTTTTAGGGATCAGTGTGGTTAATCCTCCGAACCATAATTTTTAGCATTGCAGTGGCACACCTCAGGATCTATGTTTAACTTCTGAATTACCACTCCTTTGGGCTGGGAAGCTGGGTCACAATTCGAGGAGTTGTCCCCAGTTCAGTGATGTGTTACCCACCCTGCTGTGTTACCTACCCTGCTGTACCTTTTTACTGCATCATACCTCACTCCTCTTAATGGTACTTGTTTATCTTTCTTTTAAATTTCATGCTATTTCTTGATTTACTGAGATTTATAATGAAAGAAGGAGAAATACTGTTAATTGATCCTCTTCAGGACACATTATCTCTTGCAGGAGCATCAATCAGTGGTGGTAAACATCTGTTTGACAAGAATTTTCCTTTTTATATTCCACTTTGGAAATTTTAAGACCGCTAAATCTCTGCTGGTAAAGAACAAGAAACACACAGCTTTCATCTGAGAAATTACAAGTGCAGAAATCTCTCAAATCTCTGGTGACTTAGGGGTGATTGGTGACCCTATCTAGCTGACTGGACAGGCAAAGCCTTTTCATCCAGAGGTGCCTTTTACAGATTAACCTACATGTGTATAAGCTTCTGAACACAATGTGGCTCAGCCTGCAGCAGCCTGAGTGCACAGCCGTGTCAACCCATGGACAACAAATCTTTCCAAGTTCACCCGTTTGTTAAGAAAGCAAGTAAGGAGTGATTGTCTTGGTCCTTGGCCCACATCAGTTACTTGACAGAAAAAGGCAGGGAGAAAAGCAGCGAGGCTGGCTGACTGTTATGTGCAGGCTTGTGCAGAAGCCGACCAGCCATCTCAGTTCTTAGTTGAAGTTGTTTTTGCTTCTTTCTGGCCTGGATAGAAAGTGGTCCTGACTGTTACAGAGATAATTCTCCCTGGGTTCAGGTCCTGCGGGCACTGATACACTTCAGCTAATGTAAGCTCTCTTCCAGGGGCCCCCCTCACCGCTGCCCAGCTTCAGGGATCTGGCTCAGCTCCACCTAGGCACCCTGTCCAAACCTCCCCTACGTTGCAAAGGGCTGGGCATCAATAATGCTAGAATTAGGGTCCTTTTTGATCCATTTGTGATCTGTCAGAAGTGGTGCAGATATCATAGAATCATAGAACAACCAGGTTGGAAAAGACCCATCAGATCATCGAGTCCAACCATATGTTTGGCGCTGGCCTAGGTCTTAGGGATGGATTTGATAACCTCTCAAGGACTCTTCTCCCTCTATTTTGCCCTCCTTCTCTAATATATTGGGCTCATGCTCATCCTTGAGATCAACTGCATGTCACTGGAAATATTGGATTCTTGGGAATCATACTAGTTATCTGCTGGAAGAGCCCAGCTTTGTGCAGTTCTGTAGTTCAGCTAGATAATATGCATGTAAGGCTATTACATCAACTGGAAGAAGAGTCCATAAAAGCAAGAAATGTTGACTGTTTTACTACCAACCTCTGTCTGGTTATAGAAGACTTGTCTGCAAGGACATCTTTTCGGATTCACAAACCTCAGCTCTTGCGCTAGCATGATTAGCCTGCCCCTTGTAATGCTTTGCAACTGTAAAAAGAAACAAAAGCGAAACAAAAAAAGTTGGAAATTATTTTGAATTTTGCAGTCTCAGCAGCCAAAGATTTTTGGTTCTACAGCTTCTTCCTAATAAAACCATCCTTTTGATTCTGGTTCTTCATCATCTTGGAATTCATGTCGGTTATTCATCACCTGAGCACAGAGATTTCAGAATGATGCTGAGGGAAGATTCTCTGCTCTCATGTGATTGCAGATTTTCAACATGGGTTGCACTGGGACAATTAAGTATGTGAGGTGCAAGAGAGAGGAAGAACGAGACTGCTCAGCAGTTCAGCCCTTATTTCATTCCTGTGATTGCCTGAAAATCTCATTGACCTATTCTCCCTAATTCCCATTTTTTTGCATTTTATATGTTAAAAAGAGAGATACAAAGATTCAGTCATCAACAGCTGTCAACTTCCTTTTGCCTGCTGGCAGCGTAAAAGCTGATTAACTCTTTTAGGATGCAGTTAATTCAGTAAATTAGGAGGGGTTACATTTTCATCTATACTTTCAGAAATACTTGGGATGCATGGCTATTTGATTTTGGGGCTATTCAATCAACCCAATTTTTATTGAGTGGTCAGCTCATATTACTAGAAAATCAAATTTTTTAAGGATACAAAAACTGGATATGTGGTAATGAAAATGCTTCAGTCACACAGCAGTTTTCTGAATATTGTGAAGATCCATTTAGACTATACTGAGGGAAGCAAATACAATTACCTGAGACCTTCTAAAGGAGACAGGAGTTTACTCAGCAGAGAAGAGTTTAATTCTTTTCCTGACTTCACTCAGGCAAAGAGTTCAACCATATTCCAGCTTTGCAAGGAATGTGTTAAACACTGCCCCCCATCCCCAAAACTAGAAACCTAAACTTTTCCTTGACTGAGTCAACAAAATAATCAGCCAATAAATCAGTAGGAATAGAGTAATACCCTGAATTCACTGTAAGTTTTAAATTAAAACTAAATTCAGGACTAGTCTTTGAGAAGCAAAAATGGATGTGTCACAGCCAAATTTCTAAACTGATGGATCCGGTCTTAATGTAAGATTTTGACCCTACTTGCCAAAGAAATGGTACCTTCTTGACCTCTCTCACATATTCACTACAAGAGTGGATGGAGAACATCTTTCAGCCAAGTGGCTCAGGGGGCAATTTCTTGGATTCACTACTTTACATCATTTAGCATTCCACAAATGTTTGATATTTCATACTTCTCACTGGAGAGGAAGGTTCAAGGGCTGCAGCATATGGTGTTTGAGGGAAAACTGAGGAAGCAGGTTTCTTCAGCCTAGAGAACAGAAAGCTAAGGGCAGGATGTATAAATATCTATGGGTGGAGTGTAGAGAGAAGTCCAGAGTCTTCTCACAGGTGCACAATGAAAAGATAAGAGGCAACAGTCAGAAACTGAATTTCTGAGAGAATCTAAAGAAAGATTTACTCCACTGAGAGGGTGGAAAATCACAGGGAGATGTCCAGAAAGGTTTTTGGAGATACTTAAACCTGAGAAACCAAATCTGTCCCTGAAGCCTGGAATTAGGAGGCCTTCAGAAGTCCCTTCAAGCACTAACAACTTGGTAACCAAGAGGGTAACTAGAAATTAATGAATGTTAATAGCACTGAAAACAAAAATTTCTCATTAATGAATTCACATAAACCCATCATACTGATTTTTTTCTTAATCTCACTGAGTTGCTGTTGCATTACAACACACTTTTTGGCTGATTAGCAGAGAAAACAGGTCACTAATAGTGAAAAAGTAATTACAGTGAAGTCCACATCATCATAGTCTGATGGCATTGGCGTTCATGCAGCTTTATTTTTGGATAGAAATGAGAAATAACTGCATGTTGGAGGACAGACCTCACTTTTAAGGCAGCAATTCCTAATTCCCAAGCCCATTCATGAATTTGTAGCTGCATTCCCAGCTGGATTCTAGGCTTATGACTCCTATTGCCCTAAAGGCACCAGTGACTCACAATCTCTTATTCTACAGGCATCCTCTTAAGAGGTTTCTTCTCCTCTGCCGTTCATGATCACACATCCTCTTTCTGACAGCTGCAGTTATTACATCCACAGAAAATTCAGGTTCAGAAAGGCTGAGTGTACATCAAAACAATGCCAGCGTCAAGAGGTCAAAAATCATGACGTTTCTGAACCAGTAAGTCTTGATACAACTGGAAAGCTTTACAGGTTTTCATTGCACGATTAAGATCAGAAGTATCCCCTTCCCGAGAAAAAGTGTGTCCCTTCGTGAGGCCTCCCTCTTACAATTCTGTATCCAGATTTGATTTTAAGGTCCGTGATTTTAAGGTTACTTTGTCATGTAACTGCTTGGATTAGTAGCTTCATCACTGTGCACACATCTGGCATGAATCCCTCAAGAATAAGCTGACAACAACATGATTTCAATGACTTCTGTCTAGGATCCAGTAGGCTACAATAAAAAGAATGGTAAGATCACCTATATTATGGAGTTTCATAAACCTAGAATTTGCTTTTATTTATATTAATGCAGTCTAGAAGGCTTTGATAATTTTATTTAGTTTCACTACTCACTTTTATTTTTATTTTCATGTCCTTTCTAAACCAAATTTAGACGGGTTTTATTATCTATAGGACATGCATGAGTATTTCATTATTTCACTAAGAATATTTCCATTATTTAACTGTAATATTACTGTATGGCTAAAACATAGTCTTTCAACTCAGAAAGCTGTGTCCTGTTCAGACTTTTTTCAAAGTTAAATTCCTCTTATAAAATGGGAATAATTTAAAAAAAATTTTTTACCGTCGGTATTTTGTGGCTGATGGACCAAATCAAAAGAAACACAACAGGGGGTAGGATGACACTCTCAATCCAAATGTTCTCATTTGAAGCATACTGTTTCTTTAATGTAAGTGCAGATACAGGTTCTAATTGCAATACCTGACAATCTCATTTAGATCACGTACAGCTTCTTTAACACACATGCTTGCCAGCTTATAATTCTTTGCACATAGAAAAAAGGTAGGAATCCACGTGTGTTTTTCATGTTTCCCGCATGACTCCAATACACACGGTTCTCGATTGTGCTTCACTGATTTAACCAATTGTTTCAGGTTACCCAGTCTGAAATGTCAGATTCTCTTTACCTCAACATACTCTTCACTTTGCATGTAAATAGTTCCAAATTAACATACAATTCCAGTGGGAAAAGCATGTGAGATTGAATGAATACTAAACGCCTCCACGATACCAGTACAAGACAACATAAAATAGCATGAGAACTTGACAGAGTACTTCTTTCAAATATAACCATGCACACCTAATTGACAAGAAGTCCTCCAAGGTTAGCTAAATAAATCAGCAACTTTTATTTGCTCACATTTGTTCTCTGGCCACAACATATAACTCAGGTGCTGCAGCACAGTCCAGCAGTGGCAGTTTTCAAACAGTGTCCCTGTGCATGGGGCACAGTGGATCCAGGTCACACCATGTCTGGAGAGGGACAGAGACCTCCAGCCCTGCATCTGCATTTCCGGGAGCTGCTCGGAGTTCAGCCAGCATGTCTGTTGGAAGCTGCTCCTCGGTGTGTGATGAAAGAGAAGGGGTATAAAACTGCATTACAGAACTTCATCCTGCACTTCAACATGTCTAAGGACTCATTCCATTTGCAGGGACAGCAGCTGTTAGGATGTCAGGGGTTCTGCTGTGGATCTGATACAAAAGATGAGGTGCCCATGTCCCATGGTCCCTCAGAAAAAAACTGTGCATGCTTTTATTTTTCCTCAGTATTTTCTAAAAATAATAATAATAAAAAAATAGTTTTGACTATTTAGATTTCTTGTGCTTGAGTATGTGTAAAAATGAGTAGGTTCAAACTCTCCTAGACAATGAGTGTTTGCAAGTTGTACCCAGCTACTGTAGCTTAGGTCTTATTTTCTAATTTTTAGCCATTACGTAAGAGCACTGCAGCTTTTTACAAGAACCGACTGACAGATAAAGCAACTGAGGCAAGAATTTTCTCTTTTCAAGTGTATTAAATCATTACATTGAGCTTTGGATAGCAAGTCAAACACAGAAATCATGTTCCTTAAAACAGACTAAGGACAAACATGACATAAGACAAATTGAATTTTATTTCATTTGCTGGATGACACTTTTTGAATATGACAGTAAACACAAAGGCTCTGAGGATAAGCAGCAGTCCAAAGCATTTTGCTAAACCAATGAATTTACAAATATCTGACTCACTGGGAATCAGATCCATGCATAATGGGTACTTCTGAGGCACTTCTCTATTTGTAGAAGTGAATAAATGGGTTCAGCAGTGCAGAGCCTTCTGTAGGCTTCTAGTTTTGTTTTGCTTTGGGAAATAACGGCTCACAAACTTTTCAACAGCTTTATCTGATCCATCTGCTATAAGTACCAGGAAACAGTAGACTTGACATTAGATCATGGTTGGATTTTCGAACACAGCCTCATGGAAAACACAGCCCTCTCAGAAAGCAAAAGTTGAGTTTCTTTCTGGACTGAGGAGCCACTTCTGCATTAACAATCGTGGCCAGACCACTTTAAAACAGGTGGGACACTTACCTCTCCAGAACAGCAAAAAGCATGAGACAGGCTCAAAGATGCAGTATATCCAAATGTCATGGTTTAATCCCAGTTGCCAAATAAGCACAATACAGCCACTTGCTTGCTCTCCCCTAGTGGGATGGGTGAGAGAATTGGAGGGTTAAAAATGAGAAAAAATATTGACTGAGATAAAGACAATTTAATAGGTAAAGCAAAAGCCACATATGCAAACAAAATAAGGAATTAATCCACTACTATCCATCAGCAGGCAAGTATTCAGCCACCTCCAGGAAAGTAGGGCCCTATTATGCATTATAATTACTCGGGAAGACAAACACCATAACGTCAAATGTCTCCTCCTACCTTCTTCTCCCCTCAGATTTTATTGCCTAGAGCATGAAAATGGTGTGAAATGCTGTCCTGGCTATGTCCCTTCCTGACTTCTTGCACGATCCCGGCCTACTTGCTGGTGGAGTGGTGTGAGAGGCAGAAAGGGCCTTGACTTGGTATAAGCAATGATTAGCAACAACTAAACACATCAATGTGTTATCAACATCATATTAAATACAAAACAGAGAACTATACTAGCCACCGAGAAGAAAATTAACTCTACCCAAGCCAAAATCAGGACAAGGGCCCAAAATGAGGACATTGAGGAGAAGCAGATGTTGATGTCCAGATTTGCAGGGTGTCGACAAGATTTTGGTGCAGGTCAGGAACAGATTGGCTCACAGAAGAAACTAGGTTTAACCCAGAAATATCCTTAATTATAGGCTATGCATAAGCCATGCAAGCACGAGGTTCTTCACTCAAAAGCACTGTAATTTCAAATTTGCAATGAAACTACTGCGCTAAGTCGAATTTCATGATTTATTACATTTTGTCTTACTTCTTGGGTATTTGAGAAACCCCTTAGCAATTTTCAGTAGGAAATGCTACAACACACATGGGGTTTTTTTTTGCTGTTTGTCTCCTTTCCACATCTTGCCTTTCCCATGGTCTGTTCCCCAATAACACAATTGTTGAATTTCACTCTTCTAGGATGACTTCACAGCACTAGGAGAAAAATGACTACTTGGTTGGTGATATGTATGTCTTGTATTATTGCACAAAGTTTTCTGATGTATGTGGCAGTGATGCTCAAGGATGCCCCATGTCAAACCTCCCTAACATTTTTCCTTGTCCTCAGTCTTAAGTGAGTCACTTTGCTCCTTATGCAGGTCGCTTACCTATTTTCTTTTTGACAAGCAGGGACCCACGACTACCATTACTCTGAGTCAGCAGCAAAGTAAGATAGTTGATGCAAAAGGGAGGGAAGAGAGGTCCTTTAAATGGCACCTTGCTTAAGAGACACCTGTTGATTACTTCGAGTTCTCTGAATCCGATTTATGGGCTTGAGGATATCTACATTCTTTCTTTCCTAAAAAAAAAAAGAAAACTGTGCGGTGAAGTCATGTATATCACTACTTTCTTTTCAACTTTGACTGTAGGAGATGCCACTTTTTTTTTTCTGCCTACATTTTTTTTCCTTTTTGCTTTTAATTTGTGACTGGTAGACCTATCAAGAAGTTAGAAACATGGGTTGATTTCCATGTCTGCATTTGAGGATTCAAACCTCTGTTTCCCCAAATGACCTATTCCAAAACACGCTTGAGGCATTCTCCTCTATTCTTGCTGATGTTCTACCTTGTACTTAAAGGCTGGTGGCCAGAGGAAGGAGACAAGGCTTTATACTTCGTTGTCTCAGATGTGCAGCAGAGAGAAGCACTCTGACTCCTCCTCCCTTCTCTGGGGGGGTTGTGTCTATGTTTTTTGTCCAAGTAGTTGCCTGATGACAGGTGTATAATCAGTGAAACAGGGACATACCTGCATCTTTCACCTCCATAGGAGTGACCTACCTTCTGGGTTACAGAGTCATGCTCTTCTTCCCCTCCCACTTACGGGGAATCAAAAAAAGCATGAATGAGTAGCTCGGAGTTGCATGCAGATCCTGCCTCACTGTGCCCATATCCCTCTCTTTCTGGACCAATGAATCACAGGTCATTTCCATGTAAACTTCATAAGAAGTGAAGGACAAGCCTTCCCTATAATTCCCCCCACACCCAGTCCTCTTTAGTCCCCATTCTTGGCTACTGACTGATAGGTTTGGCAGAGGAGAAAGATGGTGTTTTATCTCTCCAGGCAAAGGAGATGGAAACGAACCTTCTATTGTCCAAACCCTTTGGTGAGAGCTCCAATCTCTGGATAACAGAGATGGCTCAAACAGGACTGTCTCTGCACATATTTTAGAGGAAACCAATTACTATCAACACATTTTGTGCAGGGCTTGAGTGTTGAACTGTCATGCTGGCTAGACAGATGGAGGCTGCCAGTGCAATAGCTGGAGGAACATCTCACTTGTGAAGCCCAGCAGTGATGAGACAGCCCTTCAGTCCTGAGCCACATATCTGCCTCCATAAGCCCAGCAATGACTCGAAGCAGAGGTTAGCATCTCATGAGCTCAAAGGTCAGGAATGCAACTATCACCAGCAAGTACGTGAAGCACAACATACATTTTATTGGTTTCATTTCCAAGAAAGTTAAAAGTCAGACTGAAGAAGTAATGCATAGCATAATCTCTACAATTTATCAACAATCACATTTTCTATGCAGACCTTCCTTTTGATTTGTGTAGGGAGGCCTAAAATTTTGACCACATTTTGAAGGACACAATTGCTAGTATATAAATCATAAACTGCTTCTGAAATACCTTAGTTCAGATGCTTCTCCTAAAAATGCTGATTTCTGTTCTGTGATGTCAAACTTCTGGCTGTTATTAGAGCTTGTAATAATCACCATTTTCTCTTTGAGATATGAGAAGGAGTTAAGTTCGACAGAAAACAGAATGTATCTGAATAATCTATTGTAAGGAAATACGGAAATATATAGACGGCCCTCTACATACAGTACACTGAAAATTCTGGATTAAGTACGTTGCTAATCCACATAAGACAAATTTATATGTAAAATGAGTCCAATGATTAAATTGTGCATCAATGGGAATACACAGATGGAAGCACCTGCATTTATATTTTTTGTTCTAAATACTCTGAAGATTGTCACCCCTTATAGAATATACAATCTTTCTATGTAACATATACAGTGTTTTGGAGTGGCTTTGCCCTTTTCATTTCTGTTGTACCTGAGTTTGCATTATGCTGATTTTCCTCTTTGAATTTTTTTCACATTATAGGAGGGATTTTCTTTCTACAAACTTAGAGGAGATGTCATTTAAAAGTGACTCTTCCTACTTCGCTATTTTCTATAGGGTATTGGCACTGAGAATTTGTCTTCATTGATGGGAAGACATATCAATACTGGTGGGAACACTCCACTTACTGGAAGGGAAATATTATCCTGTGTTGAGATGAAAGATTCCTTATTTCTCTTCCATCAATCTGAAGCGTTGTGACATTTCCTATCACTGTAGCACAAGGATGTTCCTTCTGGGAAATGCACGGAATATACTAATGAGTATGTTCATACATCAGAGAAAATCTTTTTTCCCCGCTGTAAAATCACAAAATTATTCTTGATCTAATATTACTAAGCCATGGCAGAGAGAAAGTGTAATTGCCTGTAAATAATAGGTCAAAATGACCAAGTATGGCATTTTTAAAGTTCAAATCCCCCATCCCTAGTTATTATACATTGCAATAAGGCTATTCAAAACCAGTATTTGTCAAGCTGCTGTGTTCCAAAGAGACTTATTTTGTAGTAAATCCAATAACAAGTGAAACAGAACTTGCTGAGGTTTGCTTTCAATATCCTTTTCTAAATTCTGTGCCATTTTAAACAAATGACATACTGGTGAGGTGAAGAGGACAGAGCAAAGCACCCGGGATCACCTGAAGGTCAGCATACAGCAGGTCTCTTCATATTACATTTGCCAGAGCTCTGCTGGCTTTCTACCCAACAAAACAATGTCCTGCAGAACACAAAGAGTGGAACAGCTAAGAGATTTAGATACCAGGAAACTTCTTTTCAAGGTTACAAAAAGCCTGCTCATTACAACATCAGATAATTGACTATTAGAGAGATAGGCCCCTGCTTTTCAAAGTAAACATCAAGGAACACTACTTGGGCTCTGAAGTGGAAGGCAGAACTCTCAAAACTGATCCTCAGTTTACATATATATGAAACACCCCCCTCTTTCCACGTATTTCATGGCAAGTTGTAAGAAACAGATAATGTCTCTTCTCATTTCCATTACAAAGCTCTGCTGAGAGACTAATAGAGTTTGTTTCAGCCGCAGTAAGTAAAACCAGTTCTTCAAAAGAAAAGGGAAAAAAAAGAAGGAAAAAAAAGTTTTTTTAAAAAAGAAAGAAGAGAAAAAAAAAAGACCATCTTTGAATTCTGATTCGAATATTGGGAGATGAGCTTCCCTTTTCCCATCGTATGCTGTTCTGTGGTAATCAGCTCCCCTTTCAGAACATCTGTTTGACCAGTTCTTTCACAGAGACGCCTACTCCTCTGCAGGGATATATTCGAACAGTCCAAGGATTGCTTCAACCAGAGGCACTTTCACACAGTTTGAACCAAAATTACCACAAGGAAGACCTAAATCATGTTGGATGAGAGTTCTGACAGTGCTTTTAGCAGGGTCAAAAATTTCACTTCCCAAATGGCAACAGAGCAGTTAATCTATGAGAATTTCCTTTTCCAGAAGGACTTCCTGGAAGCATGAAATAACTGTGGCTGGCTGGACACATTCTGGGGGTCATAAACCACCTGGCTGTGATGTGTTCAGCCTCACATTACATTAACTTTCCATGCAGTAATTTTTTCTTCTTGATGTGCGACTTGCTTTGTTTATTTTTTTTAAATTTCTCACAATAATTGATGTTTCTGACTAAGTCCTAGGTTTCACATATTCGTTCTCAGAAATCAGAAAACATAAGTTGTATTTAGGAAAGTAAAGAACTCAAAAGCCTTCTAAAAAGGTTATTCCTAAATGCACAAAGAAAAAACTATGCTTTGACCTGTTTGGGATGGAAAAGCATCCAAACTTTCAAGAGTTCCCTTAAGTGGCCATTAGAGACTGCTGAGGATAAATAATTTTGGTATAGAAAACAAGACGATATTGGTTGAAAAATCTCTAATTAGAAAAAATGTGTCAACATCCACCTACAAAATAATTCAGATGGAAAAGTAGCAAATGGGAAGTCAAGAACAAATGGATGAAACTACCTCACAGGGAATGCGTTTTGCAAATGGCACACTGAATCTTCATTGCACTTTGTTCCTTTTTGGCATCCTCACACCCCACTTCCAAAGAGGGAGACATAATTACCAGTAACAGTTCCCTCCTCATCGATGCTTTCAGGCTGTCTACAAACCACCCTGAGTTTCATTTTTGAAGAGCTGAATGAACTGCTACTCTCATGCCACTCTCCCACCGTTCCCTTCCCACCCACGCTGTTTCTAAAATACATCCTGCAGCCTCTCTCCCAGTTGAGGTTTTAACAAAGCAACATAAGGAAGTTGTGTATAGCTGTGTTTACTTTCCTTCATTGAGATGTGGGTTTCTGACAACAATGTTTAGCTCGTTTTGGGAGTCACCCACCAGTATAACTTGATCAAACCTGTTGCATCCTGAAGCAATTGAGCAAAGTAGACTTATGGCTGCTGTAACCTAATCTCAAGCAAAAACATGTAGGTGAGCTGTAATTATCAAGGGTTCTGCCATCTGATAACATTTCCAGCAAACAGAAAATTAAAAGACTTAAACAGAAGCAAATGAACACAAGCTTTTTCTTTTTTTTTCTTCCTTTCCCTGGAACCGCACATAAATTTCGTCTCCACCAGACAATCTATCCTGAACATTTTTCTTCATTGGATGTTGGTGGTTGAATTTCTGTATTCTCCTTCAGCACTGGAATTACTTCAGACCCAACCGATAAAATATCTGGAAAGGATGAATGCAAGGGCTGGTTCATCAGGTAGATGCCAAAGTTTGTCTGAAAAAAACCAACATATTGATTGAGATGCAACTCATATTGAAGTAATCAGTTCTGCAGAGAATCTCACAACCCAGATATGTTGAGAAAAACAATATTGCTTTAAGAATAAGGAAGCATGCGCTATCACCATGTAATTAAGAACATTTTTAACTAATTAACTATAATAGACTGGTAAACAAAAGCTAACTTCATGCCATTCAAGAAGAATATCTTAAGTAAGTGGGTAAGTAATGTAGTATTCCATCATGAGTTCCATAGTATCATATATGTAATTTACACTTGCTCACAGTCTTGTCATTTAATGACTGTTTTGGCTTCTTGACAAACAAGGTTAATGCATTATCATAAGTAAAAGCTTGGTAGCACAAGAATGCATGTATGTTCAAATAACGAAGAAAAGTCTTGCTTCTTCTACCGTGAGTTATTTGCTTTGTTAACAGAACTTTGTTCTGTTCAGCCTTTGTGAATTTCCCTTCATTTGTTTTTATTAATATTTTAGTATATATCACAGAAAATATTCACATAGTTTGTTTATTAGGACTATCTGTCATCACCTGTGAAGCCATCCTACAGAAATACTAGAAATACTTGAACATGTATCCTTGTGATACTGAATAACAAAAGAGGAACAGAATAACCACTTCACCCACTGATGGTACGAGCCTTGCAAGCACTGAAAACCTGACCCGAGTGTCTGTGCTCTTATGTGTGATCTTAATCCTAACTGCACTGACTACTCCAGTCATAGCTTTGAGCAGCTGGACGTGACCTGGAAATGTCACAATAAGAGACCAGTGTGTTTTTGTGGTTTCCATTTCCAACAGCAGAGAATTTAGAAATGTGCAAGAAACAGCCTTGCAATCTCATGATAATATTATCCATATTATTAGGTAATAGTTAACTAAAGAAATATGTAAAGTAAGAAATAAAGGGGTGCTGAAGACTATGTTAAATTGAGAATTTATTTTTTAGATTTCAGAATGTCTTTGTTTTTCTAAGCGAGGACCTTGGACCCAGTACTAATATTTTTTTCTTTTTTTAGAGATTTCAGTAAAATGTATTTTGTTTTATTAGGTTACAGTCAAAAGGTATCAGTCATTCTAAAGTGTAATGTAAGTAAAAAAGCAAATGAAATTAATTTGCTATTTCTGAAAAAAAAACCCAAAACAAAACCCAAACAAAAAAAACCCACCCAAACTCTATTCTCCTTCTCCATTTCCTGATTACATTTACTGCCACTGTTCAGATCGATGATCCTGAACCTACATTACATTTGCAGCACGTTTAGAAAGATACACTGGGTAAAATAAACTGCAATAGATTAAAAAAAAAATAGCATTAGCTGAATTTAAGGGAGCATATTTGACAGATTAAATATGAAGGCAGTATGTTTTCTCCTGTTCTTGCACTACAAAATTAAATAATAAATAGAATAAATGGGTAACATGAAACAGCTTTTAGTCTTTGAAGAATTAGCAAGAGGTTAGGCTGAGATCTGCTTTCAAGTAAGAGAAATGCTGCAAAGCAGAAATCTGTCCAAACATAGCCTCAGACTATGAATTTAGGCCTGTTTTGCTTGTAATCCTACACATTAAAAGGAAAAAAACAGCTCATAAGTGGATTTATTTTGGCTACTTCCATTCCTGAATCTCACTGGCATTTCACATATGTGGTGTATGAGTTTGACCTGATCAGGCTTGTCCTTGTAATGACAATTTTTGGATACCTGTGACCACAATGGTGTCAACACTGGTGGACACTGGGTAGATCCTTATGGTCTGTATTCTAGAATTCAGTGCTGAGGAATGATGGCAGCAGTAAGATCCCAGTCCTCCAGCACAGTGACTGTGCTGTATTAATCATGACGCTAAAATGATATGTTAGTAACAGCTTATTTAAAATATTCAAGTACAAAGTATTATTTTTCCATTCTTGTTTTTCTCTAATTTGTTGACAAGCAGTGCTTAGCATAAGTGATGCACTTTTCAGCTTTGTGGTTAATAATCTGGATTTACTTCTACACCTGAGTGCAAAAACGACAGTTGCCATAATTTTGTGCTTTAAAATAATCAGGCAATCATAAAGCAAATATTGTAAAATGTATTCATACTACATCAAAGTTCACACAGGAAGGAATTTTATAACTCATCTAGGTAGATGAACTTACTTGACGCACAAGAAGTTTTTACTTATATTTAGTGTACTGACATTTTCATTTATCTTAAAATAAGACTAAAATAAATCTGGGCAAATTGTTCACAGTGGATAATTTAATTCACCACTTTTTCTATTGTTATGAATATTTTTTTTTGTCTTAAAGCACTTTAAACCATTCAAAATTATTTAAGAAAAGGCAAGTGTAAATACATCTTACCTTCAGGAGTTCTGAAATACTGTTTTAATACTCAGTGTTAGTATTTCCCTATTCTGACAGGGCATCTAAAGCCTCATATTCCTTTTTTCAGCGCTGAGGCTGGGTGATGCTTAAGGATATATGGTATACTGATGGTATACATATTCTAGTACTAATCATTGCTTGGAGTTACATCTTGTCAATGCTCTTAAGACCAAAGTTTAGTTTGTGATTACCAGAAGTGGATTAAGTTAATGTCCTAAGTAATTACAAATATTGACTCAGCAAATACAAAGAATAGCCCCTCTCCCCCCAGCAACCAAAAAAGCTGTGCGTCCTGCCATTTCGGATCTGTTTCAAGAGAAAGATAAAATACAGAAATTGGCCCTTCTCACATTTCACTGTTGAAAAATGAGTCTTTCAGGTACAGAGATTACAGCCTGCAGAGTTATTGCAATGAACCGCATAATCTCTCTCTGCTGTTGCTGCCTTTTCCTGACTTCAAGGGCATTTTTTTCTGCATATAACTTCCCCAGAATACAGCGAGTACAGGGCAGGGAGTGCTCGACTGTGAGTTTTGTGGTTTTATCTACTTGGCCTTCTGACAGCAATAGGGGCTCTTCCCATCACTCTTAAACTTCTCAGGGATAAAAGCCTCTTGATTAGTAAAAAACACAATGCTGGGAGAAGCAGATAAAACATACTTATTCTTGCCCACAGTGAATCATATGACAGTCATCACACTCACTTAAAGGCGGAGCTATAAAATGCTGTCATTCTTGCATGTTGTTTCAAGTACATTTACTGGATCAATAGTAATAGGCACTACTTGGATATTCACTGACAGAAAAATATCCTGGGTGCAGTATCTCCTTTTTGTAAGAGGGAAACCTGAGGTGATACATCTGGCAAAGACTGAGATGAGATACCTTCTACCTAAAGCTCCTAAACAATCAGTTAATTCAGACTAGTCCTTGGTAGGGAAAATGCCCTGCTAGAGTCTGTAACAAGCGTGTAAGTGATACTGCATACTAAAACTCAGCTTTGGGTACGTGAGTTCATAGAATCATAGAACAACCAGGTTGGAAGAGACCCATCGGATCATCGTGTCCAACCATTCCTATCAAACACTAAACCACGTCCCTCAGGACCTCATCCACCCGTGCCTTAAACACCTCCAGGGAAGGTGAACCAACCACCAACCTGGGCAGCCTATTCCAATGCCCAATGACCCTTTCCGTGAAAAACCTCCTCCTAATCTCTAGCCTAAATCTCCCCTGGCGGAGCTTGAGGCCATTCCCTCCTGTCCTGTCCCCTGTCACTTGGGAGAAGAGGCCAGCTCCCTCCTCTCAGGTAGTTGTAGAGAGTAATGAGGTCTCCTCTCAGCCTCCCCTTCTCTAGGCTAAACAACCCCAGCTCTCTCAGCTGTTCCTCATAAGGCCTGGTCTCCAGCCCCTTCACCAGCTTCGTTGCTCTTCTCTGGACTCGCTCCAGAGCCTCAGCATCCTTCTTGTTCTGGATTTTGTCCCTGGATGTAGCTCTCAAATGCTTTCTCCCAGCAGAAAAATTTACCTGTTAACATCTGCTGATTTTATTTAGACAATAACATAGTCTCCCTCCCATACAAAGGTTTGGGAGATGCAATTATTAAAACCTATTCTTTTTAACACAGGAATGTTTTATTAGCTCTGGATTCAGCAAAGCCTGTTAGTAAAGCCTCAGAAAATAGGAGAGTGGAAATACTCACTTTCAACATGTTGATTTTTCAAACTGGAAAAAAGTGAAACTTTTAACTTGGTGTCAAAAACATCTTATCTTGTTCTGTTGCAAACATCTGGACAGTAGAATGTTCTCTTAAGAACTGATTTTAATTTCCTTTTCCTTAAATAAATGCATTTTCCAGTTCAGCCACCAATGAGAAATGAGAATTATATTGTTCTAGAGGTCTATTAATTACATCAATGACTGTTTGCAAATTTTCCAGGAGTTTGGATGAATAATATTGTATAGTATAAAGACCTACATTACTATGAAAATTATAATAATGATGCATCAGATAAGGGAAGCAATTTGCTATCCTCGCTCCTGTTTCAGTAAGCAATCCAAAGGCAAGGCACCTACTTTTGCATGGAAAGAAGCTCTCCCAAGGTACAATAAGACACATAAAGGAGGATCAACAGCCCACAGGAAAAAAACCCAAGTCTTTCAGTGTATGAGGGGATGTACAAACATTATGGATTTCCCCCTGGTGTACTGCTATCCATACATTTATGCTGGGGCAGACTGCTAATGAAATTCCGTTTGCTACCTTGACAGCAAGTCTCAGTTACAGCACTGATGCAAACCTACCCACAGGGCTTCTGCTATCATTAGTATTAAACTGTATCTGCAAAACACTGAAGACAGGCAAGAATTCAATGTTCTCTCTTTTCTGCCTATGTGTGTTTTGTATCAGGTGGTGGTGCATGTGAAACAGTGTGTGGCTATTTTTATGCTATTTGCTTAAATGCAGTTATCTAGCCTTTTATAGCCTCCTACAGTAACAAAGAGTGCTCTGACACAGAAGAAGAGCTCATTTTTCCTTTTCTGTCAAAAATTACAGAAGGAATCCTTAATGAGTTTTTCTTCAGAACTGATGGCAGCAGGGCTCAAGTTCACCTTGTAGAGGTGTTTGTGGTTTATTTCAAACAATGTGATAAAAATTTTCATAAAAATGTAGCTAGCGAGGCTTTAGCATCCTGCTTTACATTTATCAAGAAACATCCAAATTGCTTGTGTGCCTAATTACAGTAGCTGGTTCTGACTTTCAGATGCAATCCATCGATGCAAAGCCTCAGTCTTTCCACTTGGAGCGCCAGGTTCTCGAGTTTCAGAGGGATGGAGAAAAAAATAATTTTGGAAATAAATATCAAATCACTTCTTACAAGCCCTACTTTATTTAGCTCTTTACTGAGGCTTACTGGCAGTGCTGTCATTTGGGCTACCAGTCCAATAAAGTTTGATGTATTTTTCCAGGTTATGTTCTTAGAAAAACAAAACAAAATGGTAAACATTGACATTTGTCTCTCTTTGTAAGCATTCAGGACTTGCTATCCATTTGTATGTGCAGTATTTTTAATATTCTGGAGATCAAGCAACTACAACAGCCTTTCAAATATACCAGTTCCCCTTGCAGTGGGAAATTGGCTTAAATCTTATTTTGCTGCATTTGTTTTATTGTAGTTTGAATAGCATTACTGGCAGCTGGGAACAAACACTGCTAAATTCCTTCACTGAATGTGTATCTGATAAAAAAAGAAAATGAACTCTACTAGATGACTCCTTAACAGAAAAGCACATGCTAGAGACATGAGTCACCAAAGGATTAGCTTTGCAATTTAACACAGTCACATGAACTCAGTGTTCTTTCTCTCTTCCCAGTGGGAACTGTGAAAGGTCTGGATCAATGTCTTCTGCAAGGTCTGCTTAGCACACTGAAAATGCCATAGTCCTCAGGTGCTACTCACTGATAACTAGCTGGTGACCATTACCCCACAGATAGTTTCCAGGAGCAATGGGCTCTGAGGTCGAGAAGACCAGTTCAGGCAAAACTACCAGTTCAAACTGTGTCGTTCAGCTGTCAAGCTAACGCAAAGGACTTGGAGTTATGTAGAGCAGCACAGGCTTCCATGATCCTGTCTGACAGCAGCACTGAAGGCTAGGAAAAATAAAAGAAGCTGAAGGCTAGGTTCTTTACAGCATGAATATCATTGTGCAGCTGAGGGAAGCAGATCACTTCCCTGCAAAGAACAGCACCACCGTGCTCTGTAGCACCCGGCCTTGCCATGTGTCTTTTGTCTGGCGCTATGTTGTTCTTAAGAGGCTGGATTGCTGTCTTTGCCTTAGTTCTGTTTGGACGAGTTACTCAGTTCTAGAAGTGTTTGTGTCGAAAAAATCTTTGTATTGCTGAGTTAATGAGAATGAAAGAGAAGCTTTGCTGTGGGAAACATCCGGAAGATGCTTTGCCTCTCCTGAGAATCTGTGCCCCAGGTAAGGTTTTGCTGACATTTGAGAAGGTTCCTGAATACAGAGTACTCTCCCTCTGTAGAGGATTCAAGTCAGTGAAACCCATGTGCATAGAGAAAGTCCTGTGTATACCACACCCCATGTGGCAGCTGGGCAGCATCTCTGCCCAGGTGTTCCAGCTGTGGCTCACCTCACATCAGCACATGTGCTGTGACGATTTAGGTGTCAGAGCCTGCAGTGCAACCCTAAGTCATCTCAGGTCAGCGGGTAGCTGTGCCTAGACAGCCGGCCCCTGCCTGCTCGCTTCTCCCCTGTCTCTGCACCAGGCGTCTGGCTCTGAGAAGCAGCCGATAGAGCCATTCACCAAGGATAACATTCATTGAAAGTGTAGCCTTTTGTTTGCTTAATGAGTCACTGAGACAAATCAATTTATTATTTTTTTTTCCCAAACAAAGAATGCCTTATTTGTAACTTGGTTGTGCATTGTTTGAGTGAATGCTTTTCAACCTATTTGTTATTGCTCTGCTTCTGTGCTGTGCCCAGTCTCTGGTGTTTGACTGATATTGGCAGGGCTTCTGAGCCAGGACTTGCTAACAAACACAACACAAGCTTAATGAACAGGAAACAATGAGTTTAGAGTAAGCATTTTTAGCTAAGTAAATATTTTATAGGTGATTTTTGAAGCTTTTGGGATGCCAGACTGTCTAGCCATGGTCTGTGCACTCGTCATTCGAAGTAGCAATGCAACTTAGGAAGCAGGACTTCAAAACAACACCTGTATTTCACACTTATCCTCCTGTCATTTTCTTATTCAACTGTTCTCCACTTGGTCTATATTCATATCTGTTCTACTTGTCCTACTAAGTAGTTTGTCAGAGTAAGAATCAAGTTTATTCTTACAAGCTAACTGTATATTTTAAACAACTCCTGATTTTTCTGCACATTTCTCTTCTTGAATGACATCAGTGCATCAGCTTGTGTTTTTCAAGACCAAAATAAACACATTGTAAAGCAGTATATACTGAGTAAAAACAAGCAAAGTAAAAAATATTGCTTATTCATAGCCAATTTCTGAATAAAAGAATATGTTGAGTGTTTCATGGAAATAAAACCTGTCCTATCTGGGTTGTAAGTGTATCCTCTTTATACTGAAAAACAAATGGTAATGTTTAGAATAACAACTTAATAATGAATATTCTCTCAGCAGATATTTCACTATGCATACAATGTCTTTCTCTACAGCTTTTTTTGAATACTGTACTGACCTTTTTTCCTCTGGCAACAGACAGAGACTGCAGAAATTCTTTGTTTCGCTCCCCTGACTGTTGATCAATGCAGATTATTTGACATCTGCTACACGGACCCACAACCTGAAATTTGAGTTAAAGAAGGTTCACAGCTCTATATCAAAGCAGTACAGCACCAAACAATACAAGCTTCTGACCATTTTACTACCTTAAAAAACCCCATATTTCCCATAATTCTCCTGTGTTATTTCATGCTTTAATTATGTAAGAGGTCAGGCCTGTTCACTTCATGTAGGTATATTTTCAAAGGGTCTGATTGCAAAGGTGTCACTGATTTTTTAATAAACTTTTTCTTTACTTTTCTTTTTTTTTTTTTCAGGAAAATTTTCCCAGAGACAGAATCTGAGAAATCAAAAACATTTACATATACAGGCTGGCAAGGCTACTTGCCCAAAGGGGAACTGAATACAAAATTTAGCTAGCGCCTCAGGATTTAACCCAAGGAGGATTTTCTTGGAGTTAAATTAACAGGGTTTAGCTTACATTGTTTCAGTGCAGCTGAAGTATGCAGTTCGTCTCATTCTTTTTTATAGGCACAGCACTTAGAATGCAAGATGTGAATTTTCAAAAGTTTATGTAATCAGAAGGAATAATGAGAATCTCTACAACAGCATCACACAGAGTATGGTTTTTAAAGTTTAATTCCTGTTTGAGCAATGGTTTGTTTTTAGGGAAAAAAAAACCCCTGCAATGAATTTCTTTTTATATTTGAAGGACGAAAAATAAGAAGACATATTGCAGTTTCCCTTAATATTGCAACCCTACCTTTTGCAAAGCTGTATGTTATAGAAAGTAACTGTTTTAACAGCATTTCAATATACATGTTCTACTTACGTAAAAAGTGTAATAAAATTCAAATACGGCAAATAATTCAACCTGACCCTGCAAACATTTTTATATGCTGATTGGAAGTGCTGCCTCACTTCCTTGAGGTGCATCTACAGCTGCTTCTACAACACTTCAGTGTAATCACCAAAACCATACATTTGGCTCAGCTTTTCTGAAGATGATTTTCCAAGGCTTTAATATTTTAGTAAAAAAACAAGAAAAAAAAGCAGAGAAGGACATACTTTTCCCTACTACGCTTTGTTCCAACAGCTGCTTTTACCATTTTCCTGGCACCAAGTACCATTAACATAATTTCTACTGTTACTACATCAGTATCTGAACAAGGACCTAAAGGAGACTGGAAAGCACAATGCAAGTTGCATAAGCCTTTCTATTTTCAGCTATTTCAGTGCCAGAAACAGGAATGCCTTTTTATTCTGTAGTTTGACAGTATCTTCCACAACAGGATCCTGAGCTGAAATCCCAAGTGCAACTTCAACCTCCAACAAGCTACACACTAAGGATTTTGTCCTCATCTCCTACCTAAAGAATTTTTTCCTCAATTTTCTGTAACTCTTTTTACAGGTTACTGATCCAACTACACAAAACAAGACAGCAGAATTTCTACCCCCAGTAAAAAAATGCCTTTTCTCTTTCTTACAGTATGCTGATCAGAATTAGGAGTGATGTTTATCACAGTTCCTAGACCTGACTTTAGCACTTTTGTCACTCACACCCTCATTATCATTGCAAGAAAACAATGAATAAGTCACTTTAATATCCTAAGCAATGTATTTTCAAAGACATATTTCATATCTAAGGACCAGACAAATCCAAAAGAATATGTAATACACATGTGCCTCATTCCTTTAGGTTTCATGTGTAGCTACTTCATGGAACCTTTGTTGAAGTTTTTCTCAAAAGAATGTAATTATCAACAAAGTCTAACTCTTCAACATTTTCTTTACAGTACACAATATATTACGAGATTATACGAAGCATAACATATGAAAAAACTATGAGGCTAGATTTAGACATTTCTTGATTGGAGATTAAGACATAATGTATAAAATAGAGGGTAAAGAATAGTGATTTTTCACTTGCATTCATGTCCAGTCTTTTGGCAGTCAGTTTCTTCATGTGCAGCAATCCAAGGTTACATTTGGACTATTATGCTTAAGAGCAACCAGTATTCTCTCATGGCATGCTGGCTAAATATTTGCTGCAAACTACATCAAAACAGCGATTATTTTTCTGCTCAGTTGGAGAATGGTGGGAAATTTTATGAATTATGAAATAAAAAAAAGGTGTGGAGAAATATGTCAAAACCTCTCAATTATTTTAAAGCATGTTTTCCACAGGTCACAGCATGTTTGGTTTTTTAACATGCTTCATAAATTTCATCTGCACAAACTGTGCCACCCATGTTCCAGTCAAAGCCTTGCAAAAATATCTCCATTTCCAGAGGTGAAACTACTCTGTGACAGACTGGGACTAGAACAAGGGTTTAGGAGGAGGTTTTTCATGGGAAGAGTCATTGGGCATTGGAATAGGCTGCCCAGGGAGGTGGTTGATTCACCTTCCCTGGAGGTGTTTAAAAGATGGGTGGATGAGGTGCTAAGGGGCACAGTTTAGTGGTTGATAGGAATGGTTGGACTTGATGGTCCCGGAGGTCTTTTTCAACCTGGTTGTTCTACGATTCTATGATTCTTAGGGACATGAATTCACACCTGCAGGCGCAGAGAACCTATTGAAATCTCAGCCCACTCTTCTTCTTCGAAGGACTCTGGTGCACTGATGACAATATTGGCACGGAAACGTCGGATTAATTCCTCTATTTCCAATGGCACTTCTAACCTGTCTCACAGAGTTGACAGAGGAAAAGAAAAAATAAGGTTTATTAATGAGTTCCGTACTAGTTTTTTCTTCTGTAAGAATCTAGTGCATAATATGCTTCTGCAAATGTTACTCCAGAATAACCTGAGTCAAGTTTTATTAGAAAGGCTATGAAAATGGCACAAGGTAATTTGTAAGCTTTCAACTATAATTTGTAATCCTTTGACTATAATTTGTAATCTTACAGGTGGCTTCTTCAGAGATGTAACCTGGAACAGTGAAGTAGGTATGAAAGCAGGTAAACAGGTGAGCAATGCATATGACAAAATTCCATATTAGTTTCATTTGTTAGATATTTTGAGTTAGCAATCATTTCACTGTTAAAGGCAAACAAAAAGTTATTCTGCACATGCTGCAGTGGCAAAAAGGACAAAAGCAGCAGACATTGAAGGTGAAAAAGGCCAGTAAAGGCGTTTTATGAGAGAATGTGTTCCTCATATTATTATTATTTGCCTTTGGAAAGTAGCAGATTGCACCAAATCATAGCTGTTTTGAAAAAAATTAATCTCTGCGTGACAATAATTCCACCTCTTTACAAGCATATGAACTGCCAGAGTATAGATTTGTGTCAGTGCAGAGAACATATATGAGGCAGACAGAGCAGCAGACTGCATACAAATATTAGAAATCTGGCTGCACCTCAGAATTGTCATTCTTTGCTCTTCTTCTAAAGGAGAAGCCAACCAGCAGCAGAAAAAAAGACAGAGAAAGAAAAAAAATTGCAGGAGAGTTCTCTCAGCATCACTGTTAGTGGGGAAAAGTATTTATTTTTGCATGAACTATTAGGGACATGAACAACTTTCAATATTCCCTCAGGTGTGGTCAGACAACTTTGGAACATTACACCCTACAGCAGAGGCAGAAACCTGGGTAAGTAGTGAAGAGAGAAGTTTCTATCCTGGAAAAGAAGCATATTAAAAAAAATAAGGATTCACAGTTTAAAAGGTGTTTTAAATAAAATGAGGAAAAACATAAGGGAAAACTGTTCACATCAAGCCGCCTTAGCAGAAGAGGTCTGTTAGGTGAAAAAAAGAACTTGATTTTATTTAAAATAGTCTGGATGGTCTTCTTTAGCAGACAAATATACATAAGGATAAACCACCTGTGCAGATTTTCAGTCAAACCACACAAGCCCTGCTCCACCGAGCCTTTGCTGTTCACAAGGACTCCAGTAGCCTGGGGGGAGAAAGCTGGGGTGGGAAGCTGAAGGTCTGCAGGTTTCTCCTTGCGATCCCACAAGCAATCCCATGGCTGAGGCACAGTTCATAATGATTTCAGGAGACAGGAGCCAACGGGAGGTGTAGACTAGGCCAGTGCTCAGGCTGACAGGGAGGAAAATAACAGCTACACTGTTGTGCTTCTTAGTTTTGCTGTGAACTCTTGGAACTTGGATGCTGTGTAGCCTCTAGCTTTGAATGCACCTTGTGACATGCAAGAGCCTGTCACCCAGCTAGTAGTGGTGGGGGCATCAAAAGCCCCAGTAACATAAAATCTGAACCTCCAGTATCCTGAGCCAGGTGCTGAAAACTACTTTGAGTTTCTACTACTTCATCCCTTGCTGTGGCTCCTCCAAGACTGCAATGCCCACGCCCTTACTCTCTCTCTGCCTCTAACCTGCTCAGGCTAACTTCCAAAATAATTCACCACACTTTTAACCTTGCCCTCAGAACTGCTTCTAATTACTTGGCAGCATGTATCTGAGTAAAGTACCCTTATTTCCCCTCCCTCAAAACATGTTCCAGCTGGATGGAGTGACAGGCACCTTCATCCTGTAAATCCCAGCAAAGATCTATTATGAAAATCAGTGGATTTTTCCAAAGCTAACCTGGGTACTTTGGATTTTCCACAGTAGTGCGCCCTGCAGTGCAGAACACATTACACACATCTAAAAGGCAGACTTAAAAAAGAATATTTGCATCTTCAGGTTTGTATTAAGAACAATAACATTTGAGCATAAGGCCAGGTCATGGGTTTTTTCACAGAGGTGACCTGCAGCAGCAACACCAGAAAGAGATGCCTCCATAAATATATAGCTCGCCAATGGTATGTTACATTTCAATTGTTAATTAAATTACAGTTTCTATTTTAGATTGCCTTTCAAGACCCAAGTGCAAATTGGAAGATGAGTTTCTACTTAAGGAAGATACAAACAAAGAAAAATGATTGAAAGTCATTGAAATTGTTTTATAAATCTTAGCAGGTTTCCATTAAACAAAAACAAACACACATGTCAAGAAGCTAAATAATGGTTTCTAAAGAAGAAAAATATTTAATAAAGACCCATATGTGCATATTCTTGAAACTACATTGCATAGTTCAATATTTGGAAAGTTTGTACACCATGATTTAGTAACAGAATGATGATGTTTAGTTTAGTTTAGTTAGATGATGTTTTGTTTAGTAACAAAATGAATGATACTGTATTCATTTACCCAGCACCCTGAGAAAGCACCGCACAGCTATAGTGGGAGGAGTTTTCCAGCCTGTATTACAGAGTGGGAAGCAAGATGCTTCTCAGGCATCATGGCAGCTCCAGTCATACCTAGAGTTTTCTTTGAGGAAAAGGAGACTACAAGCCTAGTTGTACTGCAAGATATTAGGTGCAGAATCAGTGGATCATCTGACATTGCATTTTGCACTAAAGTTCCTTGTCCTCACTTAGTGCACCCTCTGGTGCTTTACTCTTCTTTACACTCAGATTGTATGTCTGGAAGGTTCCTCACCAGGTCTCACCATGTAAAAAGTCCAGTCTGAGTAGGGGATACCTACAAGTGTTGTTCTTACAAGTGGATACAACCCAGCCAGTCAAGCCTCAAAAGAAGGCATTTACTATCACCGAGAAAGGGTAGTCAGAATGGTTGAGAGATGGACTGATTCAAACCTTTTCCAGGCATTTTTCCCAGAGGAACACTGACATGATACGCTGAAACCGCCCAGCCGTCTTCTTCTAAAGAAAATAAGCCCTCTGGCAATGCAAGCTCCACTGGTCTGTAGATATGCTTCCTTCAATCAGTGGTTTTAAATCCCAAAGCTGTTATACGTATCCTCCTACAGTTATAAATATATATATATATATATATTCCTCCTCCACTCAAAACAGGAATTTCAATGCAGGGGGCATGTTTTGTGGGTGACTGGGAGGAGAGGAGATGACTCTGAGCAGAGGCAGGGAAGTTTTGTGAGATGGGAAAAGGTGGCTCAGAGGCAAATACTACAGTTGTGGGATGCATGGCTATGATGGAAACCTTAAGGTCAGATTTTCTGCGGAATTTCAGTCTTTCCTAGTTATGTTCTAGAAACAACAACTTTCTGTTTTCAGCACATGAAAATTTAGTTGGTAATGGTTTCCTTATCTTTGAATTGTGAGATGACTCTATTTCATTTGCTCCTTGTATATCTTAGTTTTGTACAAGAAAGGTCAAATTCAATAAAGAAATGGAATTAATGTAATTTGGCAAGTAGTTTTAAAGTATTTCTGTTGTGAAAGTTTCCTTTAAATCTTAACTCTTCTCACAGGAAAAAAATAGTTCAGTAAGTTGCAATTTTTTTTTTTTTTTTTCACCTACTGTGTTATTCATGTTCAGGAAACACAATTATTCTTGTTCTTGCCACAAACAGAAGTAGTCTGGGTCCAAATAGCCTCCTGCCACCAAATCATTTGACAAGAATTTTGTGCAAGTTGTGCAAGTTTTCCTGATGATGACTGGCAGAAAAGTTATGTTCAAGTATTTAATCCAGATTTTCAGAAGTCATACATGAAGGAGTACCTATACATTTGTTGAACAATGAAAAGTATTTCTAAATTTCCAGGTAAAACCATTATATTGGTATCTTATGGCAAGATTCTGGAGTCCAGGACTGCTGAGATATTACCTGGGAGAAACATGTTCCTTCAGCTGCAGAATACTTGCTACATTTACCAGGAGGTATTGTGCTTCATTCACAAGAGAGAGTGAGATGTTTGCAGCAGATGCCAGACCTAAAAAAAATGAATTGAAAATTCTAAAATGATTGTTAAATTCAGGAAGATTGTACTAGTAATTTCACCTCATCTTTCCTTTGATCTCTGAATCATTCTCATTAAAAAAATTACTCATTCAGCTCCAGACACTAAGGAAAGATTCCAAGAATTCCCTCAAACTTTTAAACAATAATAATGCTGTAATGCATTTAGAAAACGAGATAGAGCTAGGATTTTACCAAATTCATAAAACAATTTACAAGAGTAATAGAGTTTTGATGCTCTTACTACTTGATCTTTTTTTTGTGACGAAATTTAGTTTTTTAGTTTAAGAATAAATTCCTTGTTTATAGAATTTTCATGATCATTTTCCAAAATGATCATTCAGTGTCCAGACAAAATCATGGTCATGGTGACAACTTCCCCCAGTTGTATCTGTACATTTTCACCAAATGCAAGAAGTAGAAGGGCAGTGTAAACACACTTTGGGTATAAATTAATCATTTGAATCATATTAGATAAATATTACATGACTCTTTCACCCCTTATCAAGGTAATCATATCACAGAATCACAGAATCACCAGGTTGGAAGGGACCCATCGGATCTTCTAGTCCAACCATTCCTATCAAACACTAAACCAAGTCCCTCAAGACCTCATCCACCCATGCCTTAAACACCTCCAGGGAAGGTGAATCAAACACCTCCCTGGGCAGCCTATTCCAATGCCCAATGACCCTCTGTGTGAAAAACCTCCTCCTAATCTCCAGCCTAAATCTCCCCTGGCAGAGCTTGAGGCCATTCCCTCTCGTCCTGTCCCCTGTCACTTGGGAGAAGAGGCCAGCTCCCTCCTCTCTACAACCTCCTTTCAGGTAGTTGTAGAGAGTAATGAGGTCTCCTCTCAGCCTCCTCTTCTCCAGGATAAACAACCCCAGCCCTCTCAGCTGCTCCTCATAGGGTCTGTTCTCCAGCCCCTTCACCAGCCTTGTTGCTCTTCTCTGGACTTGCTCCAGAGCCTCAACATCCTTCTTGTGGTGAGGGGCCCAGAACTGGATGCAGTATTTAAGGAGCGGCCTCACCAGTGCTGAATACAGAGGGAGAATCACCTCCCTGGACCTGCTGGTCACACCGTTTCTGATACAAGCCAGGATGCCATTGGCCTTCTTGGCCACCTGGGCACACTGCTGGTTCATGGTCAGTCGGCTGTCGACCAACACCCCCAGGTCCCTCTCCTCCTGGCAGTTTTCCAGTCAGGCTTCTCCCAGTCTGTAGTTCTGCATAGGGTTGTTGTGCCCCAAGTGCAGGACCCGGCATTTGGCCGTGTTAAACCTCATGCCGTTGGACACTGCCCAGCGGTCCAGCATGTTTAGGTCCCTTTGCAAAGCCTCCCTACCCTCCAGCAGATCGACACTTGCACACAGCTTTGTGTCATCTGCAAACTTGCTAAGGGTACCCTCAATGCCCTCATCCAGGTCATTGATGAAGACATTGAACAGGACTGGACCTAGCACTGAGCCCTGGGGAACCCCACTTGTCACTGGCCTCCAGCTGGACTTAATACCATTTACCACCACTCTCTGGGCCCGGCCATCCAGCTAGTTTTCTACCCAGGAGAGGGAGTGTCTGTCCAGGCCAGAGGTTGACAGTTTCCGTAGCAGAATGCTGTGAGAAGGAAGTATGTAATGCTGTGTATAGTAAGTATGAAGTCTGTGAGCCTGATATTTACTAAGTGAGGAGTCACAAATATTTTTAAGAATGACAACATACCTTTTGTGTTTTTCTGATGTGACCTGTTTTTCATGTCTGAGCTTTGTCTTATCAAGTGACATGGACGACCAAGAAACATAGAGAACCAGTCAGCAATTCTTTCTCCACAGTCATACGTTTTTACCCTATTAAGAAATAGAAGGGCTCAACAAAATGGGATTGCCCAAACATTAATTTGCAAAACTGAAGACAAATTGCAAAGATGTTTATTCAGCTTCTTCCAATACACAATACAGAATCTGCATTGGGTGATGATTGATAAAACAGAGATATGATGTCCTGCATAATTTTATCTCCCTATTTCCTCAACTTTACTCCATAAGTCCTGAAGTTAATATTTCCTAGATCTATTTTAGTTTTATACAGTAAAATACAGTGGAATAAAAGATTAAATAATTGTAATGGTCAAGACACTGACTCTGAAGTACAGTAACTGGTAGCCCATATTACAACATTAGAATAAATGTTACTTTCTGGTCTGTCCTTTTTACTAAAAAAAAAAAAAAAAAAAAGAGGATTAATCAGAGTTGAATTTAAGATTTCCCCACTGTGCCACACTGTATGAATTTTTTATGATTCCATCAGGTACAGTGATGTTAATTTCCTAATTTAATTTGTTAGTACAGACACTCCACACTAAAACATGGCTCCACTAGCAAAGCACAGGTACCTCTCTATCTGAAGGCGGTTTCCTTTTCTAGTAAACTGTCTAGTGAGTTATGCAGCACTGGTAATAGATTTGCCTTCTTTACCTGGATGTAATCTCTCCTAGAAGGACTTTGAGATCACCTCTCTCAGTTCAGAAAGGGCACAGATCAGACCGCTTGGAAGTGATCCTATTTGCTATTAGATTCTTCAACCCCAAGTAATCTTAACTTCAATATTCATTGAATTATCTAGATTCCTTTCAGAAACAATGGAAAGAAGTACATAGCTCCCATCTATATTAGACCTCAGGACGGGATGACTCTTGCTCTCTTTAATGCCTACAACAGGAGATTTGATTAACTTTTTGTTAGATATGATCTAACTTTTAAACGGCATAAACAGATAAGAGAAATGCAAGTTCTCTTGCCAATCTAGACAGGATTTTTGTAGCAAGGAGAGTGAGGTAGTAGTGGTCCTATGCTCGCCTATTTGTCCTATCCAGTCAAAGAAGCTGATATGCATGGAGACCATCTGCTCTGTGAAACAAGAAAAGAGCTCCTCACAGCTAAAAATTGCTAAGATCTAGGATTGAGAAAGGAAGTGGCTTGCCTTTACAGAACACTTTTGTAGGTTCAGTTGAGTTACACAGGTACAAAGTCAGGACGAGTGATATCAAAGAGATTTTATAATCCTGCAGGGATTAGATGTCTCTTCAGCACTCATTATGAATTTTGGTTATGGTGCAATTCTGCATCCGCTTTCCCACTCTGCACAGATGTGAACCACAACTGCATCTACCCAATGATGTCCTAGAGCTGAAATGAAACCCTGATACTATGAGACGCAGGCACAGTGGCAAGACATAAGGGCCAAAAGGTGAGACTCCACATGAGATTTTACAGTCTGAACTGAGCAGTTCTTGAGTCCTTGCTGGTCGCTGTGTTAAGGAGAAGGCTACTCTTGAGAAGGCACAAATCTTCCATTGTAACAGTACAGATGAAACAAATTCCCTAAATATTTTTAGCAGTACTCAAATTCTCTCCTAAGCCAAGTGACTCTAGCAGCCTTCTGGGGCTTAAGACTGTATAAATCAGGAACAAAATTTGGGCCCTCTTTTTGACTCCTGCTTTGAGTCATAGTCGCTGAGCTAGAGACAAACAACATCCCTACTATTTCATAGTGTCACTGTGTAGTTTCTATATTCCAGGACTCCTAGGTTTTCAAATTGCTCTCCCTTATTTGTAGACCATTTTCTGAGCAAGCACCATCGCTTCTTCAAGGTCTTACTCAAAGTCTTTCTTCTCTTGCTCAATTCTACACATTTTCTGCTTGTGTTTATTTTTGTGGAGTACTACTTTACATCTGTCAGCATTACATTTCATTTGGCACATGGCAGGCAATTTATAAAGGAGGGTCTGTCTTTCTCAGATTTTACTTGCTGTTTGCCTTGAGTTCCCCACTCATCTTCCTATTTTGTCACTTAGATTCACTGCGTTACAGCTGGTCCCTCTAGCTAGGTAAACTATAAAATAAGAAACAAGGACATCTCAGGTCTGAATATTGATCCCAAGGGATATAATACATACATTTACACACAACAGCGCAGTCCACCTTGGTTTTAAGCCACTGATATCCTTCCTTTGATTTCTTTGGTATTGTGGCCTGTCAAAGAGAGGTTGCGTCCCTCCCTGTTTCAGTAAAGCACTAACCTTGAGCATTTAGGGTCTTCTACAACATCAATAATCTTAACATCAATAGCTTTTACTTGCATCTGTCCACTGTTAGATATTATATTTCAAAGTCATGTCCCTCCAGTGTGAGCAGCACAAGCTGATGGACAACACTTGCCAAGATGAATGCTAACACTGATGAATTGATTCACACAGGAAACTTGGCCTCATCAAACTTTTGTGGCTGCTGTGAAATTAAACTTCCTCATGTGACTGCTTGCAGATTCTACATCATGTGCTTTTCTCAGTTATCTCAGAGTAAATTCAGAGTCACCACCTAAGCCAACAGAACTGGATGAAATCACAGTGGCAGAAAGCAGAATTAGTAAGAGGAAAATTACTTCAGTGAGGGTTTCTTCTCAATAAAAGCCCTATAATAAAGACTTTTGGTCTCACTCCTCACCTTAGACACTTTGCAGAAAAGACCCCAAACCACAAACCACCTCATGTCCTACTGCAAAACGCTGCTTTGCTCCCACATCTCATTTCTTGGCACTGAAGTATCCCCTGCTGAAACATGGGAACCTGACATCAGCACTGTTGGATCTCTCAGCAGTTTGGGATCCTCATCAACATTGTCCACTCATTCTGCCTTATTTCCTGCCTTGTTTATTTGTTTATGATGGTCTGCGCTGTTCAATTTGTCTTGCTTTTCCCCTTTCTTTGTCACTGCATCCTTCTTCCTCAAAACTCTAAGCAGTTTCCAGTGAAAATTTCCTATTTCAGACATTAAAAATGACACAGTCAGTGACATGAAAGACAAACTACAATAAATAATATGGCAGCAAATCATATGCATACAGACAGAAAGATAACCTAGGCTATTTTACAGCATATAATAGATGGACTAACCACAGGGAGGCTAAGAATGAGTCAACACTAAAGGAAGCAGGGCAGATGGTTGAAACAAATGAGTCTTGGGTGAATTCCACTACCTGAGGAAAACACACTTCCGAGGAAAAGATCCTTTCTCTCATCTGAATAGCTAGTGGAAAAGGAGATCATTTCCTGCATGGCTCCATTGGGAGATGAACAGATCTTCTGTTGGTTTGCTTATGTTTTACCCTCAGAGAAGCAAATGCAGAGGATTACAAAGGAATCGTATACCTTGGTTCAAAGAAGCAATAAATCTGTGAGTGGCTTTTTTAGTCTAACTTTCCAAGAGACTCGGTGAAAAGAAACTTAGTAGATAGACAAACAGACTTTAGGGAGGCATTTGACATACTGCCACTCACAAAACTTAATGACATTGGGAAGTACTTAAAAATATGATGGATAAACACTTAAGTGCATTGATAGGAAATTAATTTATTCATAATGTTGTATTTCACTGAAGTGGCATGTCTCTTGATTAGAGTTAATGTTATTTCACATACTCACTTGCAATATTTCCAAGATTGTTAAGGGGACACTGATCAACATGGATGGTCATAGCAGAATTAAAAAACTATTGCAAATATGCAATTGCTCTTTATCACTTCAGCATGTTCTAGTAATTTTAAATCTGTGCAGCATGAATAAGGCCAAGTTGCCAACATCATTACTGCCAAACGAGTGAACTGAACTCTAAAGTCTTGTTGAAGCCCCCAGTTAGCATTTGGAAGTAACTTTCCGTTTTCTCATCCTTACAGCAAGTAAAACAACAATTTCCCTTATTCAAGTGAGTGTCAAGTCATCATAGTCACTTGAATCATCCTTCCTCCTCTTTTTTCACTTTTATTTTTTTACTGTTTTCTACCAGACATGCCAAATTTACCTGCTTAAATCTGCCTTCCCCTGGTCTACTAAAAGTCATTTATTCCTTTCCACCCTCCTCCACAATTTTTAAGGACTTCTCTCCCTATGTGTCCATCTGATCATGTCCCGAGTGTCACTGCCATGATTTTCAGGCTCAGTTCCTCTCTACTCTCACTTACCTATGTGAACAGACTTTATTCTCACAGATCACAGTGTCTTTTCCGGTATTTTCTTCTAGTGACACAGATATTGGGTCCATGCCTAGAAAGGCAGAGAGCATGCCATATTTAAATAAAACATACTTACAGAATTATGAAAAAAGTTTTTAGTTTTGCACCTGCTCTCAATCACAACAGCTTCACAAATAGTATGTGTCAAAAATCCTTTCTTTTTGCTATAATTATATTCTTTGCCAGCAGGTGGCTCCAAATGATAATGCAAAGAGCAAAGGCCGCAGATTACCTTGTTACCCAAACTACATTGAGGAATACACATTTTTAGCTTTCAGTAAATTCATTCTCTGTGTATCTCAGGCAACACAACTGGGATAGCATTACTCCCTCAGTCATCATTTCTGTTTCAAGGATGAGTTTACTGCTGTTGTGCCTCCCCTGTCAAGCAAATCAGGAGATACGTTTAATCACTGTCAGTTTGGCTTTTAATTTGAGTGGTAGGATAGGGTGATCACAAAGATTAAGTATGGCAGTGGCAAGGGAAGAGAAAAAAATAAGGAAAGAAATATTATATGCCATAAAATAATACAAAGATACAATAATACAATAATTTAAAAATAAAATGTATGGAAACCAGTAATGAGAGAAATATTCCCATTGACTATATCTAAGTTTAAATAAGATGAGGAATCCCTGGTAATGCTCTATGTTAAGTTTCTTCCATAGTTTTCTTGTCTTGAACAGAATGAGTCTTCCCCAAGTGACAGGGGGTAGGACAAGAGGCAATAGCCTCAAGCTCTGCCAGGGGAGGTTCAGACTGGACATCAGAAAAAAAAAATCACAGAGAGGGTCATCAGGCACTGGAACAGGCTGCTCAGGGAGGTGGTTGAGCCGCCTTCCCTGGAGGTGTTTAAAAGATGTGTGGATGAGGTGTTAAGGAGCATGGTTTAGTGGTTGATAGGAATGGTTGGACTTGATGGTCCCGGAGGTCTTTTCCAGCCTAGTGACTCTGTGATTCTGTGAGTTGAGGAAATAGAAAGGCTACTGTGGCTTATTAAAAGCAAGAGAAACTGCGCAATTTTGCTTTCTGTTAATTGAAAGCAATCATCTTAAACAACGAATGAAGGATTTTACTGTGTGGCTGCAATGAATCCAACTCTTTTCCATAATGTTGCAACATAAATCACAAAAGGCTGATCTGTTGTAGCCCAGCTTTGTATCAGCATGTTTTAACTTCACTCATTACTTCCTCTTTATATTATTGTGTACAAGTATGAACCAAACTTTATCACCCTGTGATATGGTGAAATCAAATTGTTTTATTCTCTTATTGAGAGTCATGAAATACAGCTTAAATTCATGATATCCCAACTATAAGCTCTGTTACGCACAAGTGGAAAGACTTCTACTCTTTTTTTTCAGCTAACGATGTTGATATAGTCCAGAAGTGTAGACAGAGGGAGGAAAAGCTGGGTTCACTTAAGAAAATCAAACACCTAAATAATAAAAGCATTGAACTTGCTTGCAACAACCTAAAAAAGCTATTGTCATCTTATAAACTACAACTAATGCTCTTGTACTTTGAAAAAACTAAGCATTAGCATCACTCCTTCTGGAAAACAAGAATTTGAAAGGTTTCATCCTGTATGCATCCTTAGCTGTAACAGCTTTTAAAAATACTTTCTAAGCAAGCCATAATCACAAACTTTCTTAAAATAACAGTCCCAGGCTTTAAAAAGCCCTGCTTTTATACACCAGCAAGTGCATCGCATTTTTATTGAATAGCATACATTTCACAGAGATGTGTAGGTCAGTTAAACATTGTTAATTACAATTTTATTCTATCTTAAGGCAAAAAAAAAAATAAAGCAAAACATTGCCAGTTACTAAAATGTAAAAGCTGTCATTCTCCATGGTCATTTGCTTGATAATAAAATTCACAGATGTGCTCACAGTATTAATATAAAAAAATATTCTTGTCCTTATAGCTCCTATTTTCAGTCAATGGGAAAAATTAGGGTCTATTATTTCAATAGGCTAAAATATAAACTATTAATGTATATTCTTTCATCAGTGTATGCACTTAATTCCCATTATTTTTATTGGCAGTAACACATGACTACTTGGAAGCACAATAAACTCCATAAAGTGTAATTAGTTGCTCTGTTTTGCTAGCATCTTTCTACTCCAATATTTTAAAGGACCTCCACAACACTCAAAGTTTATCCCTCTGTTCAGTGGGACTAATGCCCAACTTGCCAGAGTTACGCTGATTGTTAGCTAAAATGGAAAGAGAGAGAGTCTTCTACAGAAATGTATTCTCAGCCAAATTTGCTTATAATAAAATTCTGTTTGGAATAAGTGTAATCTGTGCCCCCACGTATTTGATGAGGCGGGAAAATAAGATTTCCCTTGATTCCCACACAAGTAATATGGTTTCTAGAAATAAAAGTACTTGCTCCTTCCCACATTTAAGGTGCTGGGAGCCTAAACTGCTTCAGTTAAGATACAGGAGTTTGCATTTTTCCACAGGGTCTTACTTAAAGTTACACTGATTTTCTCAAAGTGCGTCCTCTGGTTAGTTATATTGTTAGTTATACAGGAAGTGTCTGTTAACAAACACATACTCTAAGAAAATAATTCTAACAAAGTACAGAAATGCAATTTCCCAAAATTAAACTATCAATTCTTCTACCAAAGTAAAGTACAGCCAATGACAGACCAAGCACAAATCCTTCCTCTCCCTCTACTCTCATTTACCCGCTTCCTCAGATATCAGGGGAATAACTGGAATTCCCTTGCTGCCAGGCAAGCCAACTTTTTTTTGCTGGCATGTCAGTGAAGGATCCTAAGTCTTCAAGCAGTTTTGTCCTTGTCAAGAGCTCTAGTCTGGTGCCCTTGCTACCTATGGGGATGCCAGGATCACACAGGTGGATCAGTCAGATGGCAGGTCTGCCTATCCAAGGCTGGTTGTTAGGCTACAGAGAGACATCCTACATGCAAGGGTTAAAGAAAAAACATGATGCATTGTCTCATCACACAGAGGATTCAGCAAAAGGTATTAAAGTAGTTACGCTAAATCATGCTGACAATTCTATTTTGTTGGACAGAGAAGACAGAGAATACTAAACCGTATTGAAATAAAGCAGCCATAAACAAATTTCCCACTAATGACAAGTTCTAGAGGGAGCGGAAAGCACGTGCCTGGAGGGAGAAGAGAGAACAGACTCATTATGTTTGAAAAGTGGCACAGATAGTCTTCACCATAATCTAATAGGTTAGCAGCAAAATGTTCTTTAAGAATGCCACATGATTCAGTTCTGTGGGATTTGAGAGGAATGGTTGGACTTGATGATCTGGTGGGTCTCTTCCAACCTGGTTATTCTATGATTCTATGATTCACCCACTGGGCTTTGGGCACTTACCAGAGGCACCTAATCCAGCAGCACAGTTGCCTTGGGTTCTCTCTATGGGAGACTCCAGACAAAAAAGTATGCTCTAGATGGAGATCATTGCCACAGCCTGTTCTCACAATAGGAAAAGCACAGATGATAGCAGAGAAACTAGTAGAGAAAGCAAAGTGGTTACAGCCTCCTTGAGGAGGATCAGGAGGATGGCTGGGTTTTCACATTCACTGGAGTGGGAGGATTCAGTAAATGTGCAACTCAAAGGTTTTTCTCTCTCTTTATTTCATCACTGTTGCCTCTCTCACCCACTGCTCAGCACCAGATATGTCTCCATCACACTGAGAAGAACAGAGAAACTGCACGAGGACTGTGAGGGCAGGGGGAGGAAAAGTAGAGGCGAGGAAAACAAAGCTCATCTTGGAAAGATACATGCTACTGTAGCTGAGGAAAGGCAGTTTGAGTGGGAGACATTTAGTGGGAGAAATAATTTACAAAGCATCAAAGCTGGAAGAGACTTGAAGGTGGTTGTAGTTAGCAGGCTAAGTGTTGCAAATCTGAAATACCATTAGCCACTAACATAGACCAGTGAAGGCTCTGAGCTGCACGCAGAAGGCCAGGCTCATCAGAGGTCTAACGCTCCTCACCACACTGATCACTGCTCCAGCTACTGAAACAGTTTTCAGTTTCATGTCCTGCATTAGCAACAAGCTACTGACAGGCTGGACAGAGTGGTGACAAAAGTGACAGTGATTACAATGGCATTTTCAAGGAAAGAGTCAAAAATTAAATTAAATCTGCCTGTTAGGAAATTATTGTAGTGGGAGACATAAAAATCACCCATGTATGTGAAGGGATAAAAGAAAAAATTATAAATTTAATACAAACAAACAAATAATGCATTTAGACTGCAGGTAAGAGGAGAGAAAACAGAAGAAATGTTGGAACAACTTCTTACATATTTATTTGCTCAGTCTTGCCCCACTGGTTCATATGTGTTCCCATCACTGTGCCATCTTAGGAGCAATAACCTCTGGAATAGCATCCCCAAGCAAATGAGTGCCATTATCTCACTGTCAAGCTTTAAAAAAAATTACCACAGGTTGCAAGTACACTATTAAAGCAAGAAATACCAGGACTATTATAAAAGAGGGCCTAGGTCACTTTATGGCCTACGATTATTGGTATGTAGAGTCATTATATAAAGAATGAAATTATTCTACTGCTACATACTGACTGTACCAAAGCAGCCTATAAATATGTGCCAACCATGATACTGTTAGAGTACATTGGAGATTTGATTAATCATTCCTGGGTGGAGAAGTGGTCCACAGATGTGGACCATCACTTTTGGAGGAAAACGGTTCTTGCATTCATACGAAGGAACGTGAATGACAGTGAAAATTCCAAAAATGACATGAAGTAAAATGAAGGATTTAAAGGTGTATTTCTCCCTGGTATTAACTGTGGCAAGAGACTGTAAATCTCAGTGAGAAATGGGCATCTTGGCTGTCATTTTGCTGGGAAGACTTCTTCCTGACTCTCTGAAGTGTGTCTGTGAAGGTATTATTGACAGGCAAATGTACTAATATATATGCACTTGCTGAACAATGTGGTACTAACAAGGAAAACAATTAAGAATGCTCATAGAAGAGCAGAACGAAGCAATCAAAAGGCCCAACAGAACTGAATCTCTGAAAATGCAAAGGATATAAACAGAGAAGTTTTGGCCAAGACTTCATACTTTGTCTGCAAGCAAGAGGTACGGACTGAAAGGAAGAGAGGGGGAAAGGAACTAAATCTCTAGAAATATATTGTTCTGAATCATTTGGTGATTCAAATGGGAAAGAAGACTGACTATGCAACCGTACTACAAAAATATGAGGTGCAAGATGCTCCACACAGAACTGAAATAAATTAACAATATCTTTTGAAAGAAAGGTTATAAGAGGAAAGAGTGGAAAACAGCTATTTTTGTGCCAGTGAACCTGCCTGGAATCCTGAAGAAGTGCCTAGATTGTGTTAGAGATCAAAAACACACACACAAAATTACACAAGACTAGTGGACATACACAAATGTGCATTTGACAAACCTGTTCCAGACAGAAGAAAACAACTGGTCAAACTTAATTTTAAAGAGTGTGCTTAGAGAGCTGGACAGGACAAGAGCGGTAACGTAAAAAGCGAAAGGAATCTGTAGTTACAGATCCACTCACAAAGATTTCTAATAAAAGATGAAAAATCTGAATATAGGTTCCCTTGTTTTGCTCTGAAAACATGGGCATATATATTATTAATGGTTAAGATATACAGGCTGTGTAAATGTTAGACCCCAGGGAAATGATAAACACCATTCAGCTATATGCAAACTCAGCATTAATAGTGACTTCTGTGGAATATAAACCTGTTCCAGTGTTTAATGCTAACAGCACTAAGCAAAATAAATAATTTGCACCCACAAGTAGTAAAGCGCTTTCCATATTATTTTCCACAAGTTTTTAATTCCCCCTCCCTGCCACTTAGCAGGGAATAAAAAGGATTTTGAAGAATCCAGAGAAATCCTACGCTTCATGAAATGTTTTCCTAGTAGTGCAAGTATTTAATTGAGCAAAATAATATCTGGTCCCTATTTTAATTCATACTAATTCCTGCTGAAGACTCTACCTCTTTAGTCCCACAGCTGGAAGGAGTAGGAGAGCTATGAAACGGGAAGATCTTTGGCCAGGGTGTTTGATGTTAGACTCCTTTCCCTCTGCAGGTATAACAGGCCCTTCAGACCGATGGACTTTACAATGAGGAGAGAGACTAGTCAGTAAATTTCCACATTTGCCAATTCATTACTCCTTCATGAAGCCTCCACTTTGCGACTGCATATACACAGTCACTGTGCACCTCTCTGCCAATCCCAACAACAAGCTAGGAAACTACTCAGCTGTATATTGCAGCCTGGGCTTTACTTGCCCACAGCTGGTAGCAGAATTTGTCCCTGAAATCAGTAAATTCTGTAAGTAAGTAAATCAGTAAGTAAGCATTAGTAGTTTGATGGGTGCATGCAGGGGTGTCTGCCTAGAAGTTTGTCATGAATAACGAAGGGAAGAAAAGGATCTTGGTTACTAACCTTCTGCCTCAATGACCATAATGTTTTGCTTCAGATCAATTGAAGGATTTACAAGACACAACCTTGGCTCCTGCTTCTGAGTCATGCAAACTCCATTCTGGTTTACAACCATCCAGTTGCGATCATACAGCAAACCCTGGTTTCCTACTGGCCACTCTGTAACCTGGCAAAGCATCAGGAGAAGATAGAAAGGTTTAGAAAATGTTAGAGGCAATAACAACTTCATGCTGAAAAGAAAAGAGAAGGAAAAGAAACCATTAATGAAGTACTTTGAAATCAGGGAAACATGTGTGAACCAGTGTCAATCTTTCATAAGAGATACCGTAACTGCAAAAATAAAGGTATCACTGTACAAAGCTAAATAAGTAAAATGGAGTTCCTATAGTTTGTTAAATGTTATCATATGCTTCTATTTATCATAGCTAAGAGAATATGGTACACCACCTCTGAAATACTCTGAAAACTGTTTTCAGTTTTACCCATTTTTAGGATCTTTCACCCTTTTAATTTGCAAAGCATGGACATTCCAAGGGAGTTGTACATGAATTAAGGCAAAACCAACCAAACAAAAAGCAAGAAAATTGTGAAATTCAAAATCCTGAAAATACTTCCATATTTTTCATGAGACTGGAATCACTTTATGAATTAGTCTATTTGAGAAAAACTCCACCACTGAGGTTTCTGGTTTAGCTAGGAGCATAATAGTTTCTCCAGATACCCTTACAAGAAAACACATAGTCTTCTTTGCTAACTGTTTTTCCATTACTTCTATAACACTCTCTACATCCAGTAGCCTATAAGAGCATATTGTCTTTGCCTTCGCGTACATTTTTCTAGTGAAAAGAACATCTGTTACTGATGCTACACAGATGGTAATCTTGAAATCCAAAATGAGAGCAATTTTAATAATGCCTTTGGGTGATATTAATAACTGCTTTCTCCTTCAGAATGTTAAAATATTAATACCATTCTTTAAACATAAAGCTGGGCATTGAAATATACTGTTTCAACTCCTATATATTTTCTAGTCACAGTTGAATTGAGCAAAAGTTAACTACAGCTGAACTTTGTTTAATACTTGCAGAAGAGCTTTGTGCAGTTCATATGAATTAACTGGCAAAAGACTTCAGCAAAGAGTATTGGGAAAAAAATGTCAGGCATAGCCTGATGCTCTGAAGAAAAGCATGGCTGAAAGCACTGATGAGATTAACTAAAAATCACTTTTTTTTTTTTTTTAGTGTGTGCTCAATCCAAAACTTCACAGAGCTGTGATATCCCACTCATAAAATTTTCCAGGTTTTATAGAAACCTGCAGCAGTAGCTTGATGCTGACAGCCTGACTGAAACTAAGGACAGGCACTCTGAAACTGAAAACTTAAAGTCAAACTCTGAATAATATGGCCACAGCACTATCAACTGCATTGAATACAGAAAATACATGATCACTAGGAATTTGCATTGTATTTTGAATTAAAAGCTAATTTGTCATCTGTGTTGAGTTGCAACTTTTATACTCCGGAATCTACAGCACAAATAATAAAGTTATTAATGTTTAAAGTCCCAACCTTTTTCACCAGGCAAACTGCATTACGTAATTATGCAAAATTCATTGACATGAGAGATGACCATGTTTAAAAATGGATGCTTAAACCACATCTTTATGTTGGAAAAGGAGAAAAAACTGATCTGAGATAGAGGTTACTCCTCTCCTTTGCTTCTACCCATTTAATAAAATAATTGCAGGGAAAAGAAAGTGCTTTTATGAGGTTAGAATATTTGTCCCCCCACTTTTTGTGTGCAAAAACCCCATGGAACAACACTGAACAGTCCTGTGGACAGGAACATTCTAAAATGCACAGGCTACAGGAACTGTGAACTGATGATCTTCATGCCAAGCTTCATCCCCCTCAGCTGCCAAAGCACTCTGCACTCTCATTTTCTCTAGAGGTCAAGCACCTTCCATACTAAGCCACTTAGAATAGAGCAGAGAAATCAGAGTTTAGAAGAGGAAGAGATTATGTGACTATAAAGAGGAGATCAAACAGCTGTGAGTTTGTACTCATATCCTCATCGAGTTTTTCCTCCCTTCTCTAATCAAGTCATCTGTCGTGCAGCCAGTAAGTCAGCAGGCAGACTTCACTGGCAGATGGGCTGGGTCCCGCACAAGCAGCTAGCTGGAATTTTCCACTGCACTTATTGTTTTATATAAACACAAGCAATCATGTACTTACCATAAAGCCTATTTACAACATATGCTAAAGGTTTGACCTACCATAACAGCTGGAGGCCTGCACTTGAACTAAAAAATCTATGAGATTCCAATCTCAAGTATCCAAGTACAAGATCAGTGAATTCATTGCTACCCAATATCTAAACAACTTTCACCTTTTCATACCATAGAATAGAATTTAGAACTAGCTTAGGGCTACCTTATAACTGATAAAAAAAAGATAAAATGTTTAATCGGGAAAATATATTTCTATCTTTCCAACAACTACAAAGCATTTCAAGATATTTCATTCCTGCCTACAGAAAAGATGGAGAGGGATTCTTTATGAGGTGGCGTAGTGAAAGGAGAAGGCATTACAGTTCCAAGCTGGAAGAGGAAACATTTAGATATTAGGTAGAAATTTTTTACTGTGAGGGTAGTGAGGCACTGGAATAGGTTGCCCAGAGAAGCTGTGGCTGCCCCATCCCTGGAGGTGTTCAAGGCCAGGCTGGATGAGGCTTTGAGGAACCTGATCCAGCGAAAGGTGCCCTTGCCCATGGCAAAGAGACTGGAATCTTTAAGATCCCTTCCAACCCAAATTATTCCGTGATTCTATGATTTTAGATTTAAAACATGAAACTGAATTTCAATTCTTGGCTTCTAACTGAAGACCAAGGAAGCTATAAACTATATGATTATTACTTCAGAAGTTTATAAGTTTACTAAAGGAGGAGATAATCTAATGTTAAGAGTGAGGTCTGTATGACAAAGATCACTAAGAGCCTGTCAAAGCAAGACTTATCTACAAGATTCAGTCTTTTAATGATAAAGCCCAGAAACACTGGTATAATCAATATTTTAAAAGGCAAAATCATTTTCAGGATTTGATTCCATTTAATTGTGGTTAGGTTTCTGTAGCACGTCGCCCTTCAAACTGCAGTGCCAGGAGGCATGGGTTATTTTCCCATTTCAAGGGGATAAGATTTGTGGCCAGTGATGCATTCTACAGTTAATGATTATGTGGGTTCTGGCAGCACTGCCTTTCAGTTTTACTTTCAGCCACTGGGAAGAGACCAAGCTACTACCTGATTTAGAATGGGATTAACTGATTTTTAAAGTTTATTACAAATGGTTGGCTCTAAGTTGTCATTTGCACCTCTTCCATAGGGCAGGCAATGAGGCTGACAGATCTTTCCATGGGTAGCTATAAATGCATGACAAGTCTAGAAGTGTCATTCAGACCTTTGGGGAAAAAAACCCCCACATGAATAATATCTGATAGACAGAAAGAAGATCATGAAAACAAGCATATATATATATATATAGAGAGAGAGAGAGAGAGAGATTTACTGCCATATAATAAAAATAATCTTTTGGCTTCATCTCCTGGTGTGTTCTCCTTGGACTTGGTTTAGTGTTAGATAGGAATGGTTGGACTAGAAGATCCGATGGGTCCCTTCCAACCTGGTTGTTCTATGATTCTATGAAAGCATTTTTTGTCATATCTATTAGGCCAATTTCTACTGGTCCTTCACATGTACTCATGTATGTTCTATAAACTAACTGCAAAGGCACAAAGAAATGCTCTTTTAGAAGACGAGAAAAATTAAATGCCATTGAGAGTGAACTTTCAGTCCCTTCCAATATTGTATACTAAAGCCAGCATATAAAGTCTGACACAAAAAATCCCCGAGACTACCCCTATAGCTCAGAAACCAAGAGTGGGACAGGACAGATAAAGAGATGGTTATACAACATTTTCAAACCTGCCACAGTGATACAAGGTTCAACTCCATCACTTCACTCAGCATGAGTGGGCACGTGTTCAAATATAGAAATTTTCTTACTCTGTTGGGAAATGTTGGTGTACAAGATTGAACAGCAAGATAAAATCAAGTTTCTTGTGAAATGGAAGAAATCCATGACAGAAACTTTTCAACTACTAACTGGCACTTACAGTGAAGAGATCCCAAAGATCAATTTGGTGCTCAAGGGAACCCAGTCTTTTTTTTTGGTAGAAGATGTGAAAGCAAAAGTGACAGAAACCCTCAACAGCCTTTCAAAAAATGACCTGTGGAATCGCTTTGACCACTGGCAGCATCATATGCAGATGTGTTTCAACTCAGAAGGGAACGATTTTGAAGGCGACTGTAGCTAATTTTCTTAATTTTGTTAAATAAGAAGAGTACTGGCACAGTCTCTCTCTTTTTTTTTTTTTTTTATTTTGGTGTTGGGCTTCAGATTTTTAATTTAGCAATACAGGCTTACTGGGTTCTAACGTGACTAATACTGTGTTATAAAACAGTTTCAAACCAGAAAACAGTAGACTTCATAAAGGATTCTAGGCATGCAAAACTAAACCTCGTAACATAGTAACAATTTTAATATCTGTATTTTTAAACTATTCATATCTGTTAGTGTTAGCTATGTAATCCAAGTGGCCTTGGATTCCTCCTGTAGTCAACGGAAAAAGACAGAAATGTACAAGGATATGCAGCAGATGCCTAGTTTACAATAAGATTCATTAGCAGGTATCCATCTGTCACTGAATTTATCTAACTTTGGAGGGGTAGGTTGAGGTAAAATGAAGGCTATTTTCATGCTGGGCCCATTAACGCATGACTGGCAAAAGAAGTAAGCATGAGGAATAGGGATTTTCCATCTCCACATAAAATTGCCATTGAGTCTGCCAGGGAGTACCAAATTTGTGTGAATTTATCACCTACAGTTGTTTCCCCTTACAGAGCCTGAAGAGAAGAAACCTGGCTCAGCTTGTGGGGAAACATAAACTGTCTTCCATGCTGAAGTATGTCTTACCTGCTCCTGGGCACAATCACTTCAAAGCCTTCCTAGCACTGAATGTTGTGGTATGTATCTGACAACCCCAGCCTGCATGTTAAAAATAGAAATTAACCCCAAAGGGGCCTGAATACTGCTACAGCAGATTTAAACAGCTTCTGCAGTTGGCTTCTGTAATACAGCTATACTAACCGCAACACTTAAACAAAGCTTAAAACATTTTCACATGAAATGTGGGATTACTTAGAATTTCTAAATGGCTTGATTTAGTGGGAGGTTAATAAGGTGTGAAAATGGTTTGTCCAGGTCTCATTTAATGCTCAAAACTTGCCTCTGAATTAAAGATGATATAAGCTAAATGTAATTTAAAAATACAGATGTTTTGTTGATCATTTAACACACTTTGCTTTCATTCCCCAGTCTCTTTTCGCATTAAGAAAAACAAAAAACCCAAACACAATCAAATCAGCTGAGAAGCTGTATTTTAAATCCAGGTGATTTGTCACCAGATTTGACCCCAATTTTCACTCAGATGTGAGACAGTGACCTACACCAGCAAGTTTTCACAGGCGAAGTTATACTGACATCAACATTTATTAAATCACTTCCCAGTATAGTACTAAGTAGAGTCACATTCTAGGTCATATGTGGGCCACACACATATTTCATCATGCATTATTTAAAAAAAAAGTCACAGCTAAGGTGACAATATTATTAACTTGGTAAAAAAGCAATTAAGATCTTCAGAGAGTGAACTTTCAAATAGTGCAGCAACACTTAAATGTCATATTTCTGTTGCAAATGCATTTTTAATGATAACATTTCTTTGTAATGTAAATCAACCTCCTCTCAATTATAACATGTTAATCAAGTTATTTCTAAACTGTTGCCTACCCATCAATGCCTACAAGTCCATCACGTGCCATTCTGTGAAAGCATACTAATTACTTGATTATATGTTAGCCAAGTTTTGTAATCCAAGTATTTTCTTCAAGACTGCATATTATGTGCAGATTTGTCCATTGAAGGGAGGTGAGAGCAGAAGAAACATTGGCATCCTGCAACTTCAGACTAATTGAAAATCTTTCAAAGTACCTTAGCACGCAGTACGTGATTCAATAAACTGTAGAAAAGGAAAAATGGTACCCACATACTTCTTCCTAATATCTCGTAGACATACTGTTCCTGGCTGATGTGCCTGAGAGCAGTAAGGAAAAATGCAAGGCTAAGATGAGCATTTAATAATGATTCAAAACATACCTCAAATGCAGAGCAGGATTTGATTGGGTAGATGTAAATGTTGGTGACGGTGATGGGCTTGCTCCTTCTTCTACAAGTTGGTACTGCTGTCTCAGAAACAGCTGCCCTTATGCTTTCCGCCTCAGCCTCTGGTGGCTGCCAGTTGACAGTCGTCTTTCTTGCAGACAAATTATCCTCGAGTTCTCTGTCCAAGATGTGTGGTATTGGAGACAATTTACCTGCATTGCTAAAGGAAGGCAGGTCGTCTGGGACAGATTCTGTCATCAGCTTTGTAACAGTGGACTGGACGGGAATCTCACTGCCTGACTTTGAGAGTCTGATGGCTATGATGAATTTCAAAAAAGTCTGTGCATCTTCAAAAGAAGACATATAGCCAAAGGATATTCTCACAGAACCAGTGGGATGTCCATCAACTAGGTCTATATCGTCTCCACAGACATGGCCAGCCTAGTTTGAAATAGGAAGAAAACCAGAGTGCTAATAAGACAAATTTTTCTTTATTTCCCTCTAATTTCATACAGTTATTAATGAGTCTCTTAATTCTAACCTGAAAAACTGTTTAAAAAAAACCCAAAGTTAACGCATGAATACAAAGAGAAAATTAAGGAAAAAATCCCAACTAACTTATTACTTTATCTGGGAAAAGACTATTTTGAGATACTTGTTCTATTCTACCCTAAAGCAAGAGAGACTTCTGAAAAACGTATAAAGAATCAGTAAAAGTCTGTATGCTCCACAATGACCTATAAACTAGGGCTAGGGTAGTTCCCAGGCATATTCCAGTCTCCTCTGCATAGCTCACTGTGATTTAAACTGGGATATTACTTTGAGAAAAGTGAACAAATCAAGAGATTGCTGGTTTTCCTGGGGCAGTCTTCTTGTCCTGTCAGAACAGTTCTATTTTATACTACCATTGAGTTATTCATGGCCTGTGTTGAGTAGTCCAGGGGATAGCTATAGCTGAGAAATGGGTTGGGATATTAGCAAAGTAAGAGACGCGAATCTAGAGCTCCAGCATCCAAAGTGACTGCCCTTGTCATTGGCACATGCAGTAAATCTTTCTTGCTGATCCAGTCAACACGTTGCTTTCAGGACGGGAGAAACTAGACTCCTCCCTAACATTTCATCCTTTGAAGAACATAGGTTGCCACTGATGAAAAAATGTTGCTGAAAAAAGCTTCAAATACCCTAACAGACACCTCCATGTAGTTACCCCTTTATTTGATAAGTCTTTCATACAGCAGTCTCTGGAAAACTCTCCCTTGGGGCAAAAGTTTCTACTTCAGTAAGTGAGATGGTGAATGCTGCTGCTCACCTCCAGTGAGACAAGCTAGTGACACCCTTTTTTCATCCATCTTACATCTCACCAATGGACACAAGATTTAGTCCTAAGTTAGCATCCTTATTCCTCTAAGTGCAGTAGCTGCACTCAGAATTTAATTTATTTATGCACTTCTGTTACATAAAAATGGAAGTGTGAAAAGATTACTCACGAGGGCTTTTTTAAGAAAGAAATGTCACAGTTCAATGAACACAGATGCCATTTAGAGAAAGAGAAAGAAATAAAAAAAAACCCTTGATGCCAAAGCATGTAATACAGTAGTAAATATTGCATTTTAATGCAATGTGATGCAGTTTTCACCAGTGACAATACAGTAGAAGCAACATTTACAAAATTAGGTTACATCTGTTAATATACATGTAGCCTTTTGCCAAGTATTGACCTGCTGTGAAAATAAGTAAACAAGTTCCTACGTAACATCCTGAAAAAACTAACCACACTTCTCCAGGGACCCTTGAGGAGAGAGAGTCCTTCCTTACAGGCATTTCATACATGGAAATCTTCATTGGGGAAGGAAAAATACAGTCAGCACCCTGGGAAAAAGTGAAATCAAAGTATATGTGCGAGTAATGTGATAAAAGATGCCTTCCCCTACACAGTAATGCTGTCAATAACTCATCTGGATCCTTCTCAAAGGACTGATGTGAATGTCCTAAATAATGACTGTGCCACCTCATCACACCACTTTTGGCAGATTTATAAGTCTGAGTTTGGCCTATCCTCATTTAATTGCTCAGCTTTTTGAACATGATATAGACCTGTAAGAGGCCATCCAAGAGCGCTGCAGCTGCTGATTTGGCATTTGCACTTCAGCAGATGGGTAGGCCCTTTTAAACTTTCTCCGGGTAACCTGCTCCCCCTCAAAAAACTCAAACATTACTCACCTACTCTTAGATAGGTTATGCGTGAGGAGACTATGGACTGGGAGCCTTCCACAGTTAAACAAAGCACTGTTTTGCCAAGGAGGGTATTAAAGAGCTCTCCTCTTTTAAGAACTTGTGCTATCAGTCTTGCCTATAAATGTATTTGCAAAAGTTATCTAAATGTCTCTATGAAGTTATAAGGGAGTTATAATATCAATACAGCTATTATAATTTTTTATCTTTTGAAGAATACCAACAATAAAGTTGTAGATTGTTCTATTAAATTACTGTAATTTCAAACTGACAAATATGCAGACATGAAATCTCCCCAGCTTAATTGTAATACATCCTCCTACACATCTTTTAGTGACAATTTATAGAAAAAAATAGTCATCTAGAAAACAGTCTTTATATTCATGTTCTAAGAGTATAACACACCAGTAATCTAGGTAGGTGTCATCTAAATTTACTTCACCCTCTGAGATGCACTTTGTATTCTCATCTGTTGTTCTTTTGGTGTATGTATATCTTTTAAACTGTAATATCCAACAGCAATAGTTCTGTAGTACTTGAACATTAAGTATGATTAAGAATACTTAAGGAACAACATGATATGAGTTGTCCAGGAACTTCTGTTCTACAGAAAGTCTGGATTTCATGTAATTTCAAATCAGAGGAAGAAGCCACAATTTCATATTTTCCAATGAAATAAAAAGAAGTAACACATACTGTTTTGAGTCCGCCAAAATGATTTTTTTTTCTCTCTCCATTTCATTGAACTGAATTTCAGTTCATTTAGTTATTTAGCATGGCAATTGAGTTGAAAGGTTAGAGGAAGCAAATCAAATTTGCTTCCATTCTTAATGCTGCAGAGACTCAAAACCGCAAGACATCATACATCTACTTTAGCTTTTAACTACTTAGGGCTTTTTTTTCGATACAGAGCCAAATTTTTTTTCTTCCTTTCAAACATCCCACCCTGAGGAAATTCAAAATTGATATCCAGAAGATGTCACCTGGGTCATCGAATCTAGGCATTTCCCACAGATCATATGGAATATCATGCAATCTCATTCAGAAACTAACCTGCAGGTTCCTTTGGATGTCCTCATTGCTTATACCCAAATGCATCTGGCAGGCTCCTGTGTTACAGAAGCAACCAGTGCGGACGTGTATGTTGTAGAGACTGGCCATCTTGTCCACCTTTCCAGTTCAGCAGGAGATAAGACATAAGAGAAAAACAAAAAAGCAGACATTTCAAAATTGTGGTAAACAACATACAGTGTTTTAAAGGTACAATTCATTGGAGGTAAATTATTTATCTAAATTATTAGGAGCTTACTGTAGCTTTTAATATTCCCATACACATTTAGGATTTGTCAGCCTTTCTATTTCAGCTGAAAAACTGAATTTTTTTCTGATTTCAGCAGAAAACACACAACACACGTGCACCCACACACACATACACACACTCACAAAGCATATCAGTTCAGGTCCTGATCCTGTTAATGACGGTACATATGTTTCATTTGAAACCTGTGAAAACATTCATCCACATCAGTAGTGCTAATTACAGGTCCGTGCTTAGATATCATTCAGTGTCTTGACAGAACATTCATCTACAACTGCATCTGTAGAGTCTGAAGAGGGGCCTTAGGCACTTCTTTAGTTAGGTAAAGGAAACCTTGTTCTTCAAGGATCAGAAACTGCAAGTCCTCATTACAGAAACTGACCATCTGTGGGATTTTTGGCACACAAGTGCTCAAAGAATCAGCCCCCTGGTAAGCAATAACATCTGTCAGGGCAGGGACTATAGTGGAATACCTCCTTGACTCTTCCACATATGACCACCCAGTCCACCAGCTCTCTGGTGTACATTTTCCTTGTGCTGTGCTATTCTGTGTTATACTATTTCCTTATTGACCACTAAATAACAAGTGGGCAGAGATACAATACTTGATGACAAACTGGCATGAATAAATTATCTGAAGAAATAAAAAAGAGAAGAGAAGCATGTGTCTATATATCCCTTGGAAGGAGATGCTTACATGAATGCAGAGGGAGGATGGCACTAGCAGGAGAGCATAGCAGAGCAAGACATGGCTTGTCAGGTTTTCATAGCACAGGTAAGAAACAATGGAAGCACACTGCAGGCATCCAAAAATGCTTTCTTGTTGATTTCAAAAAGCAACAATAGCATCTGGTAAGGTTAGCAGAGCAGGTACAGCTACCAGTTATTTATTTGACAATAAACAATGAATGTTCCCCCTCAGATCTGGGAGAAAAGATGGTGAAGAAGTGGTCATAAAGGTAGCATGAAAACTGGAGCATCCTATCTCTACCACAGACTCCCAGAACAGGTTCACACAATCTGTATTAAACTCTCTGAGTTTTAGCTCTTTTTTTTTTGCAAAATGGAGAGTTAAGAGCTTTGGGAACAACTACACTGCAGACTGAGAGGACCCCGGCACACTAGTGACAAAATCTTCCTCACAGGGAACTCAGGCTCAGCCACGAGCATAATGACAGCTCAGCCTAAAGGTGCAAGAATTGAAGTGTTGACCATCTGAAATGAACCATTTTCCTAACTGTGAGTTCAAGCTTTATCTGATTGGAGTATCAATTTAAACATTCAATCTGGTTTTTCTAAATGGCTTAATCTCTATAGTTTTTTTTTTTTTTTGTAACAGTAATTTTCTTTGTATAGGATAATAGTCCAATAGATGGTATAACTCAGCCTATCTTCTGCCTCCTAGCTTCTCACATCATCAACCTTCTCATACGAGCCTACCATCTGACACTTCTGTCTTTAACTGTCCGAGATACCATGCGCCTTTATCTTCAGTATTTCAGCAGCTTGAAAAAACAAGCTTTGTGTAAGAAATTATTCCAGGATAAAATAATTCAACCTCAGCAGTGTTTAGCTCTGCTAAAAGCAGTTCAAACATCATTACATTTTTATTTGTTTTCATGTATGCGGCACAAGAATGTGCTGTACAGAGAAAAGTAATCCTATATCATTATAGTGCACAAATTCTCAAGTTCACACTTCAGTATGTTCTGCCCCACTAGTTCAGTTCAAAATGGTTCAGTTCATAGAGAAACAATCAAAACACTTCTGTATGTCCACACATGGAAAGCAGAGAATGGAATCAATCCTGAGATTCCCTACTCATGATTAATACCCTGGAGAACATCCTGTGATCAAAGCACGTTTCTCAAACCAAAGTTAGAGTAAAAGGCATCTGTTGAGGAAGACTGTTGTGGTGTCATTAGCTTTGTTTTGTCAGAAAACTTCAATTTGAGAACAGTGACATTTTCTTGGCTCCTTTTTTTCATTTAGATAAGAGAAGTTGTCATCCCTGCATAATATAGTTTGTCATGGTGCTAGTGACTCATGGGTAGATCTATCATTCTGTTAATGATAAAAAGTAAGGCAAAAATCATTGCAGGTACTTCACTGCTGAATTTGTACAGTGTTTGGGCTTATTTGTTCAACACAGAAAAAGCTTCAACACATAAAATATTTTTATTACTGTTATTAAGAAACATTGCTAGGGCAGACTTGCTTATCAAAGTACATGTAATGCAATGATGTTTCCATGACTCAACATCAAAAAATTGCTAACAAGAATTTTTAAAAAATGTTTTAAATTTTGTTGAATAAATCATTACTGTTCTTTAATGAAGAGTATTTTCATTACACCCTTGCAACCTGATAACTTTCTCCAATAACACTTTCAATTGTGATATATATTAATCTGTACAGCAGACAGGGATTATCGATACAGAGGAATGTAAAAAATTAGATGAATATAGGGAATTATGGTTCAGGAGAACAAAGATAACTTATCCATAGCCTTAGTATTAATCAAATCACGAATGTGATGAGGCACACAGGTACTCTGCCCAACTTGGGAATCTGATGCACACCCTTCAGTACAAGCAGTGACACCATGTAAGGAATCACTAAGGTCAGCATGGCCAATATATCTGTCCCTTGAATGCATGCTTCATTTTCCTTTGGACATATACTTCAATTTCATCTTGTTTAGTTTCTCCCTAGAAATATGCTACTTGGGGAGTTAATTAAATCTCTCTCTGCAGTGTTATCACATAGCAAAACAAACAGAACATAAAACATCTGTTACAGTTATTTCAATGAAGAAAAGTGTATTTAAATAAAGCACATCTTTAAAATTGCCATAAGGACCAATAATGGATATTGAGCTCAGGGTTATGAAATACAGAACACCACTAGCAGTTCAGTCTGTAAAAGCATTAGCTGAATTTTGGGAGCCAGGAATATGTTCATCAGTGAAGCCAAAGAAGCATGAATGGTACTAATGGCAAGTATACAGTTTAACGTATCCAGATTGTCGGTCTTGGGTCTGATATTTGGAACTATTGTGTCTTGGTCTTTGAGATCTTAGAGACTACAACTAAACTGCAATATACATGCAGAAATCTTGCAGTAGTTTCACTGATTTCAGTCAGTGAGGACAAGGTAATTAAGCAATCACAACATCCTGGAGTCCCATGCCCCTCAGAGCCCCTTTGCATTCATTACTTTTCCTGAAGCTCTTTACCATGGGCCAAGCTCTGTAGGTTGCTTCACAGCCTGACACATCTGATGTCACATCTTGATTTTTGACAAGCAGAAGGAGCTTTTCATTCTTGCAGGCCACTGTCTTTGAGTTTAGCATGAATGAAATTCTTCTAAATAAATTTTGAATATATTTATTGCTATCCTCAGTGAGCCTTCCTCTAGTGTTGCTGAACTGACCAAATGCTCAATATAAAAGTTACCATTTATATATATATACACACATATATTGAGATGGAGGGCTTTTTTCCCCTGGCGTTAATGCATTACCCTACCATAGTTTTCCTAGGATATCTGGTATTTTAGTTCACATTCCGATGCTGGACAACTCCAAAAATAAATTTGTCTCTGTTATGTTCTGATTTCCCATTCTCTATCACAGCTGCAGCAGTGACTCCGCTGCCTTTGCTAAATGATTGGCTTCTGCTATCCGTTCACTTGAGGGCTTTTCTCTGGCATCAGGCTCCACTGAAATAATTCTAAGAATTATGCTTACTGTGGGTAAATAGCAACAGTAAAGATTTACAAATAGCACGTAGTTTTGCATCATTTCTAATCAACCAAGTCTAAGATTTTCACTAAGAATTATGGATTTTTCAGGAACCCCTGTTGAAGGCGTTCCCATAGGATCCAATTCTGTAGCACTTATTCAAGCAAGTACTTGTTATTTATGCAAGTTATTTTACTGAGTACCACAGGAATTATTCAAGTGAATAAATGAACTTTTTATAATAAATCATGAAGTGTCCTGAAAAAAACCAAAATCATGTAAATCAATACTGGTAGGTACTGTCCTTTGGGAACTGAGATTGGGACTTCTATTCTACTTTCTACAATGCTCAAATTTTAGAGCAGTTTGTTTGTCTGATGGATTTGCTCATTACAAGAATTTCACTGCACACCAGTGGCAGCTGGTTATAAAACAGGCTTCATGACACTGCTCTCCAGATCCACTGGTAAATTAATTCACTGATTCATGGCATGGAATTGGAGAGAAAGTAAGCTAGTTTGCTCTGTCACCCAGCATTTGACTGTGAAATGTTGCTGCCAATGCAACTTGATCTTGTTTAATACAATTTAATAGTAGGTCAGAAGAAAAAGAAAATAATATCATCAAAACATATTTCCAAAACATTTAGTAAAAACTGGTTTAACTGCATGGCTTCTTGCAAGAGAGGGATTTTTTTCCCAACCTAGGGAAAGAATTTTACGTGGGCAGGTTCCCACAGGATTGATGAAGCAGATACTCTCCTCCATATTGCATCTGTAGTTGTTGACAATGATTTAAACTATCTGGAGAGTGGATGTAAATCTCCCTTCAGTCTGCACCCATTCACCACCCACTGACCGAAACCTCTTTGGCAGAAGGCAGTGAAGTATTAGAGAGAGATACTGAAATTTACAATAATTTTACATTTCTACAATGCAGAAACTAGAAGATACTTTGGGGATAGGATGGCTATAAAGAAGAAATGTAATACAATCACAATTGTTCATGGATGACCTTACACTTTTTCAGCTGCTTTTTTCTTGTCCTTAGTCCATGCAGTTAACTGGGACATGGAATTATAAACTTCATGAGTCCAAGATCCAGTTACCAGAAACCAAATAGGCTGATGAGTGGCTAAACAACTCTGGTTTTGGGTTTGATTTGGTATCTCAATGACCAAAAATCTCTCCAACCAATGGTATTTTTTCTTAGCTTTTTTTCTCTGGTTTTTTTTTTTTTTTCAGTGACAATGAAATGATAAAATGACACCATGGAAAGGATGGACTCCAGGAAGAAAGGTAAAGCAAAGGAATCCAAGCCCTCTGTGGTTTCCTAACTCTGACTTCAACAGAACATTCCCTTGTCAGTCATATGAAAATGCTTGTATCTCTCCATTCCATTGTGCATCCTTAGTTATTTTGTAGGCTAAAGGCTTTGAGTGTGACTACTAGTAGTCAGAGAAGAGGAAGCCAGAGGCAAACAACATAGAAGACTAAGCTATAACTCGTATCACAAAAGGTTAACGTGGAACGTAGAAGGCTAATACAAGTGGAAGCAATGCTTAGGAATAAAAAGGTGCAGTACATGATATAGAAGGTCTAGTGACATAGATTTAATTCACGTCCCAGTCAAAACCCTCTCTACCTTTTTCTTTTCCTCATAAATGACTGAAATGGTCCTTTGTCTGCCCTAATCCCATGAAAATGGGGATAGTAGATTACAGGGAGGTTGTAGGGTTGACGTCCCATGATGGACTGTGTTGAAGTACTACTTTAATTATGTCCATGCAGAGTTCTATACAGGATTTTTGTGGGGGACAGGCTGATGCAAGCAAGGTAATAGAGAAGGTGGAGCCAGGCTATCTTTGTCTTTGAAGGTTTCAGATAGTGGATTTGAACTGGACACTGCATGCATTCAAAGGCAGCTTATCTGCTTTTACCAAGATAAAGAAAAACGGAATCCAGCAGAGGCTGTTAAAAGTGCAGTCATTTTGCTGCTACCACAGGGTTTCTTTTCACATTTCTTGCCTGTGTAACAAGGTCTGTAGTTTAGAGCCACAGTGTGGCCCTGTTACTAAATAGAAAATATTTAGCCTCTCTCATTCACCTGAGATTCTTTTATCTGAACAACTAGGAGTATCTTTCATTTGTCTCCTTTCCAGTTTCCTTAGCAACATGCAAGGACACTCCAGAGAAACAATGTCAGGCAACACCTTAAGTATAGGTTTTCATGAAGCTTTCTAACCTTTACTAGCTCTGAAGAGCAGTTTAATAGAAGGCAATTTCAAGCGTACTGTCTCAAATGTGGCTTTGTCCCCCCTCAAGGATTTACTACAGAAAAGAACTCAGTCTGTACTCTGTCACAACTTCCTGAGCAAGAATAGAGCTTCGTTACCTACTAAATAGTTTTGCAGATATCACACTGAGTCTTTCAAGTACAGCATCTCCTTATGCTCAGTCAGTAATCCCCTACGTAGAAAGCCCTTTGTTGTAGCATCTGTCTTTGACTGTCCAGTGCCATTTAACAAAATGTAAGCAGGGATTCAGATTCTAATAACATTTCTTGTCAATTTGAAGCAACAAGGTGCCATTTATTGGCAAGTCAGTGTGATTTCCTGCATTGACGCTACCTCCCTACTTACTGGACATCCACAGTGCAACTGGAAACTAATTGGAACCAAAGAAATTAGTGGACATTCAACAGGAATCTTCACAATAATATTTTCTCCTTGTAATTGTGTTTGCATTCTGTTGTGCTGGTCCACCTGCCATCTCTGGCTTCCTGAAATCAATGGCTAAATCTATAGCTAAAATCAATAGTGAGAAATCACCCCAGCAATTTTTAGGTAGCTACTGGGAAGATGGCCAAAAATCCCATTAGGCATATTAAGAACAATTTTGTTTCCCTGAGTCATCAAATGTAATATAATGAGTGGATATAGTTCTAAAAGCATTAGTGTAACTAACTTGAAGTTGGCCATCTCAGCACAGACGTTCTCAGCTGGAATTAACAAATGCTACATTTCCATTTTCTCTGGCCCAGATGAAAAAATGCTGCACTTCTCCATCTACAAAACTGAAAGATTGTTTTACACAAAAATAAAAAGTAATAGATGGAAAAAACATAAAAGGATTACGGTTTTAAGAATGACAAAGATCTTTGGCTTAATAACTTTCAATGAAGATTTATATCATATAGATTAAATAAAGTAGAAATTATCCCTCATCATTGCTTAACAGCAGCTCACTTTCTCCTGTAGAGACATGGCATGAATTTCCAGAGAAGTGGTAATAGCTGTTACCTGGCTTTGGTCAGTAATCTGATCAAATTACCTGGTAACAGTTTCCTGTGCCATGTGAAATGCTGTAGCTCCTTTTTTTCCCCCCACTCTTCAAATACAATAGTTATTATTGCTCTAATTCTGTGTCTATATGCCAGACATACAGTGTACTGGACCTAATCTACCAGTGAAACTGCCTAAGAAACAAACAGCAATTATTCCACGAAACCTACCCACTACAGCTATTGCACGGTCTGTTTTATCCTGTAACAAAAAGTAGTGATATGAATATGTATCCAATTAGCTGTGTAAATGCATTTACCAGTGTTTAACCTCTTCTGTGAGGTTAGAATGAGTGAGGAAAATAAATACTGAATCCCTCAAGGTGATGTTGAAAGACTAGGGCAGAAGCAGGGAGGGGTTTTCACCTGGCCATTAGAGTCATAGAATAACCAGGTTGGAAGAGACCCACCAGATCATCAAGTCCAACCATTCCTATCAAATACTAAACTGTGTCCCTCAGGATCTCATCTACCCATGCCATAAACACCTCCAGGGAAGGTGAATCAACTCCCTCCCTGGGCAGCCTGTTCCAGTGCCCAATGACCCTTTCCGTGAAAAACTTCCTCCTAATCTCTAGTCTAAATCTCCCCTGGTGGAGCTTGAGGCCATTTCCTCTTATCCTGTCCCCTGTCACTTGGGAGAAGAGCTCAGCTACCTCCTCTCCACAACCTCCTTTCAGGTAGTTGTAGAGAGTAATGAGGTCTCCTCTCAGCCTCCTCCTCTCCAGGCTAAACAACCCCAGCTCTCTCAGCCGTTCCTCATAAGGTCTGTTCTCCAACCCCTTCACCAGTTTCGTTGCTCTTCTCTGGACTTGCTCCAGAGCCTCAACATCCTTCTTGTGGTGAGGGGCACAGAACTGAACACAGAGTTCAAGGAGCAGTCTCTCCAGTGCTGAGTCCAGAGGGAGAATAACCTCCCTGGACCTGCTGGTCACACCATTTCTGATACAAGCCAGGATGCCATTAGCCTTCTTGGCCACCTGGGCACACTGTTAGCTCATGTTCAGTCAGCTGTCAACCAACACCCCCAGGTCCCTCTCCTCCAGGCAGCTTTCTAGACAGACTTCTCCTAGTCTGTAGCTCTGCACAGGGTTGTTGTGCCCCAAGTGCAGGACCCGGCATTTGGCTGTGTTAAACCTCATGCCATTGGACTCAGCCCAGCACCCCAGCCTGTTCAGATCCCTTTGCAGAGCCTCCCTGCCCTCCAGCAGATTGACACTTCCACTCAGCTTAGTGTCGTCTGCAAACTTGCTAAGGGTACACTCAATGCCTTCATCCAGGTCATTGATGAAGATATTGAACAGGGCTGGACCAAGCACTGAGCCCTGGGGAACCCCACTTGTGACTGGCCTCCAGCTGGGTTTAACTCCATTTACCACCACTCTTCATAACTATATTAAAGTTCTCTACCTTATGTGGACTAGCTCTGCCAAATCTTAGCAGTACAGTCAGCGTACCGAAAAGTTGTACCTACTTCTGAGAAAAAGGCTATGAAGAGACCACACTCAAACTGAACGAAACTGATTTTTGCAGAAAAAAAATAATATGAGTAATAATATGAGTAACAATAGTAAAGTAACTTTCCTCAACCTAAAATCCTCTTTAAAAGCATTAAAGATTCACAGATTAATAGATTTTTAAAGATCAGAGAGAGCAGTTCTGATTATACAATCTGATTTCCTACCCTAAATTTGTGTCCCATCACTTCTACATCAAGACAGCAGACTGCAGCTAGACTAAGGTATATCTTATAAAAAGACATTTGAATCTTGATTTAAAGGTTTGAAGTAATGCTAAATCTATCACATCCCCTCAATAACCAGTTCTAATGGCTAGTTATCATAGAGAAAGACTGAATTTGTCTAGCTGTGACTCCTATCTTCTGATCTCATTATAGTATCATAGAACCATAGAACAACCAGGTTGAAAGAGACCCATCGGATCATCGAGTCCAACCATTCCTATCAAACACTAAATCATGTCCCTCAGGACCTCATCTATCCGTGCCTTAAACACCTCCAGGGAAGGTGAATCAACTACCTCCCTGGGGAGACTATTCCAATGCCCAATGACCCTTTCCGTGTAAAACTTCCTCCTAATCTCTAGCCTAAATCTCCCCTGGTGGAGCTTGAGGCCATTTCCTCTTGTCCTGTCCCCTGTCACTTGGGAGAAGAGGCCAGCTCCCTCCTCTCCACAACCTCGTTTCAGGTAGTTGTAGAGAGTAATGAGGTCTCCTCTCGATCTCCTCTTCTCTAGGCTAAACAACCCCAGCTCTCTCAGCCGCTCCTCATAGGGCCTGTTCTCCAGCCCCTTCACCAGCTTCGTTGCTCATTATGTACAAGAATCTTAGATTAATGCTCCCTATGCTATCTATTTTATGTCTTTTGTCCCTGGGGAGCATTTGCCAGTGCCCAATGCTACTTTAAGTGAAGAATTTTTTTTCTGATGTCCAGCCTGAACCTTCCCTGGCAGAGTTTGAGGCCATTCCCTCTTGTCCTGTCACCTGTCACTTGGGAAGAGAGGCCAGCTCAATCCAAATGCTCTACCTTGTTCTTGCTTTGTTTTAAACACTAAATCAGTAAAACACATGCATCACATGCAACCAATCCAAAGTTTTAATGCAGACAGTGCTAGTTTGAGTTTCTCCACCTATCCTGTGCCTGGGCAGAAAAGGCCACAGGATCCTCTTATGCAGACACGCTGTGACTGGTCACTTGGGAAAAGTGGCATCAATTCAACCTCGAGAGAAACTGCCCCCACCCTGCCAATCTCCTCTCCTGATTGCAACGCCCCATGCTGCCCCCCTGCCCTCCGCCCAATGTGCCCAGTGCCCCCAACCAGCACCTCTGTGACATCAGCCTGGGGCCGAGGGCTCTGTGGGCAGCAGGAGCACTGCAGGCAGTCTGTCAGCTGTTGTCCTGGTGGCAACAAGCTTTCAGTCACTGCGGTGCCGCGTGTTGCTGGCACTATGCGTGTGTTTCTCATCCTTGTCCTTCTGTCTCTGTGCCAGTCTGTGCTTGGCACAGGTGACACCTGCGAGTGAGTGGGCCTAGGTTCAGGGAGGGAGCAGAGTTGGCTCTGCTGGGTTTTGCTCGAGGGTGACCACTTGTCCCTTGTGGCCACATCACAGCTCCCCTGACCCTGGGTGGGAGGCGCTGGTCCCTGCCAGCACTGACACCACTGGCACAACTCCTCTGTGGGGCTAAAGGAATCCTAGAGGCACTGAGTAGGACAGTCACGAGTTTCTGGTCTCCACAGAACCTGCGGACTCCGCCTGATGGATGATAGCTACAGAATGACACGTGTTGTCGGAGGCAGAGATGCCCAGGCCGGGACCTGGCCCTGGATTGTCAGCATCCAGAGCCCCACGGCGGCCGGCATGTGGCACATTTGTGGAGGGACCCTCATCAGCCCAAACTGGGTCCTTACAGCCGCCCACTGCTTCATCGAGGCCAGGTAAGGAGTTCCAGGGAACAGGGACATCCCTGCCTTGCTGGCAGGTGCCCAGCCTGCAGCACCGCAGCAGATCGGCACCCCATTTCCTTGCAGTACTCCTGGGCCCTCCCAGCCCAGCGGAGAGATGGCTCAGGAGAAGGCTGGGTTCCTGCCACTGCCTCCTGTCAGCCTCCAGCTCAATGGTTCTTGGGCCTGAGGCACACTAGGGCAGCCATGCTCTCTGCACCACTGCTTCCCTCTCTCCCCTGGGAAGGAGAAGGCAGCCGACAGCCGAGCTGCCACAGCATGTGTTTCCGCTCCCCAAAACCCTCTTTCCCTTTGCATTACAGGAACATTGAGGCATGGCGTGTGGTTGCCGGTGCCACCCAACTGAGTCACCTGGGTCCTGAGGCTCAAGTACGCAACATAAAGCGGCTTGTGGTCCATGATGAGTACAGTAACATCTCACAGAGCAATGACATCGCCTTACTGGAACTGGACCAGCCTGTTGAGTGCAATGTCCACGTGCAGCTTGCCTGCGTGCCTCAACCCTCGCTCAAAGTGTCCCAGCTGACCACCTGCTACGTGGGTGGTTGGGATGTCACCACGGAGGGAGGTGAGCTCCTGAAAAGAAGTACTCACCTCCTGGGTGCGGAGATGGGTCGGGTTTCCTAAAAGCAGGGGTGAAAGGCAGTGTCAGCCTGCAAGGACGTCTGCCCTGGGAGAGACGAGTCTGACCCCTTCCCCAGGGCCAGACGGGAGGGATGCGTTTCTGAGATGCCTCTGCTGAGCCAAAGGCAAACCTGAGGGAAGGGGGTCCCCCAATCAAGGCAGGAGAAATGGCAACACACTGCTGATTGCTCTTTCCTGCCTGTGTTCCCAGCTTTAGCATCAAACAACACGCTCCAGGAGGCTCAGGTCCTCCTCATCGACAGTCACGTCTGCAACAGCAGCGGTTGGTACCGCGGGGCCATCCACCAGCACAACCTGTGCGCTGGATATCCACAGGGCGGCATCGACACCTGCCAGGTAGGAGCAGGAGATGAGACCCAGCAGTGCAGGCAGCCCCAGCACGGCCACCCAAACACCCCCAAAATAGCCCCCTCCCAGACCAGGTCTTAGAGCGGAGCCTTCCTGCACAGGGAACACCGCTCTGGAACTGCTGGGAGAGAGCAGGAGCCAGGTCTCGCGTCCACAGAGGTCCCCAACATCCCCCTTATCCTCTCTCTCCTCCGCTTCAGGGAGACAGTGGTGGTCCTCTCATCTGTCAGGATCCACGGACTGAGCACTTCTGGCTGGTGGGAGTGACCAGCTGGGGCAAAGGCTGTGCCAGAGTCCGTCGGCCAGGGGTCTACGTCTCCATTCGGCATTTCTTCAGCTGGATCCTGGCACAGACGGAGATGCAGCCAGCAGGAAGGCCTACACCAACCTCACAGCCAGCAGGAAGGCCTACAGCAACCTCACCGCCAGCGCTCACCTCAGCGACCCATCACAAACCAACGCAGACCGTCAGCACTACGTCCTGTCCGTTTCCGTGCCAGAAGCTGATGGCAATCTATAAAATGATGCAGGAGCTCCTGCAGTACCTGAGGGCTGAAAAGGCTTGAGGGGCAGAACAGACAACCTTGTCTGCTTTGTATCCGTAGTTAGGTTATAGATTTAGGTATAGCAAGTCTCGTTGAATAGCTTTTAGTTGCCTTGTTAATAAATGGATAAATAAATATACCTGTGTTTCTCTGTGTGTATATAAAACTGGCAGAAAACAAGTAGTACCGTTGCCTTTTTACACTCTTAAACGTTCACTGTCTTAAATTTACTCTTAAATTAACAGCAGGTCACTACTTTTGGACTTAGTATATCAAGTATGCAAAGTACTTCAAGCTCTTCCACAATGGGTGATGCTGATTAAATGGCATACTTAATATTTATATGTGAGATTTTCTCAGGACACTTCCAGTTGTTAAAACTCATAACTCATTATTAGTCACATTTTGATTAAGGAGGGGAAAAAGGAACAGACTACAAAGACAGCTCAATTATTTCCACAGAAATTGAAGAAATCCTCTGTTTTACTGACTCTGCAGATTGGACCTGGCCTGTGTTTTTGAATAAGTAACTTTAATACTTTTCCAGTAACAGACAAAATCCCCTCCTCTGTTCTGCGTTTCACTGTTGACATCAAAAGTCACCAAACAGCATAAAAAATAACTAATTTTCCTGGACAACATGGATACTCAAAACAAGGTTAAATACCACTACATATTTTCTCCCTGCTTGCTAGATCTCAATAACAGATTTTAGTATGGAGTTTGGCGATTCAGTAAGATAAAGCCTCAACACGTTGTCTATTACTGAGCTAATAATTATTGTCCTTTGCTGGAAGCACAATGTTTTACAGAATAAATTGACAGTTTTCACTAATAAACATTTGTTCCTCTTGGGGAACACCACTGATGCTGCAGAGATCTCATAGACATTGTAATTCACTCTCTTCCTAGCTTCACAATCCTAACAAATCACTCTCCCTTGCAATCTATACGCTGTACATGTCACTGACAAAATTTTGCATCATCTAAAAATACTTCTGGGCCCATCAAACCTTCAGGACAAAGCACACTGTGGTCCTTGGAGAACAGGCAGCAAATCAAGGTAGAGAAAGCATTTATGCAGGCATTGAGCTTCTAAGAATGTGTTAATGTCATGTGGGCAACTTCAGAAGGGAAAACAGAAGCTACAGCAGCCAGGCACCTTTCTCACCTAAGCTGAGAATTCAGTACAATTTAAAGTGAAAGTGCCATCATCTTCCTACAAATGAAGATGAGCTTGATGGAAGACAGGTCTGATACAGAGGTAATTCTCTGCAAAAGCAGTGCAGACCTTTGCTACTGCCTGCTTTGGAGAAAAACAGAGTAGGAAGTAGTTTTCCTATTGCACAAAAATCTTTCAAGGCTTCACATAAACACTGTTTCACATCAGTGCAAATTCAGGAGCTTTCACATTTCCTAAATATTTTTTAAGAGAAATATACACAAAAGAACCTGAAATGGGAATGCAAAACAAGAGCAAAACACTTCTCAGTCAGGTGAGAAAATGATTCAGATTTAAGTTTTTAATCCTAAAATTTTATCTAATATTTCAATTGGAGAATAATATTTACACACTTACATAAAGATCAGTGATCCAAAAACGACAAGATATGCACTCTTGAAGAGCTGAAGGCTGGCATTTGATATGGCTTTTTCCTGGCAAATAGAACTGAGACTCAAACTTGGGTCTCTGAGATCTTTAGGGGACTGAGCTTTTCTGGGATGGATCTAATCTGATTTGATCAAGAAATGCTCTATCAAAATCTATGTAATTCCTGTGCTGGGTATGGAAAAACCCTCTCAGTTTACCTATTCTGACCATGTGAGCAGTAACTCTACCAAAGATGCAAAACATGAAGCTGTGCTGGAGAGAGGCCATGAAGCCAGTGTTAAAACAGACATCTTACTTTAAAAGTCTTGAACACTTAATTTTTGAAAGGCAGATGCTAATCCCCTAAAATGGGGTATCTTTTGAATAGATCATTGCTGTTGGAGTTGCACCGAATTTCATTAACTGAGAGTCTGGCATCAGTTTTCTATGCCATTGCAATCCTTAAAATCAATGAGGAATAAGAAACTATCCTGAGATGACAATGGAGACTTTATCACACATGGTTGATGCTGAAAAACCCTTTGCTCAGCCTCTCAGATCAAGGTAATGACAACCCTGCATGGCACCAACCTGTCACCATGAATCATTAATGATCAAATAACGGGAATTAGAAATGGAAAAGGCCCATTAGAGTGCTCAGCTTCTCCATCTAGCCAGATTTCTCCAGTATGTTCTCCACCAATCAGCCCTCCATACATGATGCACCAAACCAACTCATTTTATGAGAGTTTTATTTATTTTATTGGGTCCTGGCACTGATCTAGGTCCTACTAAGCAATTTATTAAAACATCACTGAAGGAAAGGAATCTTTTAAAAGATAGTATTGTGAAACTAAAACAAAGAAAGCATACTTGGAACATGAAAGTGCTTCCAGAACTGGCTGCTTATATTATTCTGTCTCTTTCTAAATCACACTTCTCCCATACAACACTGTTTCAGAGTGCTTGTCCAACTCCTCTCTGCTCGAATTTCTGCTCCCCTGACCAAACTGGTGTCTCTGTCTTTGCCCAGTCCACACAATAATGAACTTGGGCTGCACTGTGGGAAACTAAGATTAATCATTAGGAAATATTTGTTAATAGTGAATATGGCCAAGTTACATAACAAAGTGCCTCTGAAGGCTATGGACAGGTCCAGATAAAGATGATCCTATCTTGGCACACAATGATGATGAGTAATGTCTCACAGACCCTGGAATCCTAAAATCTATTTCCCCCCTCCATGTCTTCTCAAACCACAAGTATTAATTTGACTTGGTAGCTAAACTGTTTACAAGAAAATTCACTGCCATAGGGTGCTCTGGATGTAGAAGAGTAAATGGGTTTAAAAAGAAAATTATTCTGGGGGTTTGTTTCTTAGGGGAGTTTCATTCTGGTTTTGTCCTCTTCTTATACTGCTAGCATGAGAACACTGGCAGAAAAAGATTACCAGGGTAAAGAAGGTGCCACAGTTAGATCCTGTATGGCTATTCTTATATCTAAGTGATTTGAGGCCACACATTCTGATTTAAGATCTTGGTCTTCACTTCAGAATGATAGAAAATAAAGATAGAAATGAAAAAAACCCACCACAATATAGGGGGGGAGTCATTGAGTCTATCTTTACATCAGCTCAAGGGGGGCAGACATAGAAGAAAGTCTGGTAAGACAGTTGGCAGATGCCATAATAAGAGCTGTCATCAAATTTCCTTACAGATTTGTGCTGAAGGGACACACTGAAAATGACCTGCTAAGTGTTGATAGTTTTGGGGTTTTTTTTCTTCAGAAATGGACAAAGAAAGATAAGTTTAAAGTCTAGACCTCCCTTCATTCTATACAGATTGAAGAGAGTGTGCCAAAACATGCTCATATAGGCTTGTAGACAAAACTAACAATAACCTATCAGAGCAGGATTCTCGGTCTGGAAAGGCAAACCTCATCCATATGAGGATACAGAGGAGCCCTCCTTAGGCAAACCACAATGTTTACATTCTCTGTCTTTGGCAGCTGATTCCTGTTATAGCAGTTTGTCTGTCACATGCAAGGGTGAAGTGGCAGGCAAGAAGACTGAGACTGCTAATGGACTGATGCTCATTCCCTGGCAAGATTTTTAGGAGGCATGGCAAGCAAATATGGATACCAAGGGAACTTTTGCAGCTGAGACAATGAGAGCAAACTGCTTAGCTTCAGGCAAAGAAGCAGTGTAAGAAAGCAGAGTGGGAAAGGGAGTTGGTAATCCACAGCTGAAATGACTACCATTTTTCAAAAGACAGCCATGATATTTTGCTCATTTTTTTAAGCCTATGACACACAGGAGGAAAAAAAAATATCTGAGAAGACCAAAGGAGAAAAAAGAAATTGTTGAGAGAAGTGCTGTTTTTCACCAGAGGCAGAAAACACTGAACTGGAAGTGTGACCAGGTAAGAGCTCTCCAGGGCATACAATTCAACAATGTTAGGGGTGAAATTCCATCTGCCCATCTCTGCCTCTCCTTTCCCCTCTTCCAGCTCCCCAGCTGACTTTACAGAATTACTCTGCAATTATCTACTGAATGTACAAAGAACATTTCACGGGTCTCTTCTCCCTACCAGAACAAAGAGGGGAAACTTAAAAAAATAGTAGCACAAAACATTCCTCATACCAGACGTGGTTATCTTTTAAAATCTGCAAACGGAAGAGAGCATACAACTTTGCACTTTGACCTGATTTGGAAAAATCCACATTTTTTTTTTTTTGTATCTGATTGTTGTTTCAAATCAATGTTGTTCCCTCACAGCTGTTCTATCTCCTCTTTGGCATTCAAACCATGCTGGAACCTCATAGAGAGTATGCAAGGTTTTGATAAAAAAGGATGGCAAGGATGCAAACTGAAGCCGAGTTATTGCTGTTTCAGAGCTTAAAAGACTTAGGGATGTATAAACACATTACATTTGTATATGCTGAAGGCTGCAGATATTCACTGTTAATAAATGAGCTAATGGTGATTCACTGTGTGAAAAATCTGCAGTATTAGCTCAGCACTGAGCGTGTATGTAACCCTTTTTTTTTGTGACATCACGAACGCCCTTTAATATCTAGGGCTAATTGCTTCTTCTTCGGGTAGCCTCACAAGGAAGCAGAAGATTGACAGCCTGCTGCATTAATGTCAACTCTGCTGCTTCCATGCTGCACCACTGACACTGAGGTTTTTATTTCTACCCCTGCACTTTCTCACCTTTCAAAATCACCAGCCTGTCATTTGTCCGATCTTCATTAATAGCAAAAACTATAATGCCAGAGAATCACTCATTCTTGACTAGAAAGTGTACATGAAAAATCTATTTGGCATAAAGGCCATCTTTACGTCCTGGACCTGCCAAGTGCTCATCATGGTTTAACCCCTGCCATAAGTGGGGCTTTTTGGAGCTGCAGAGCAAATAAACATGTAACATAAAATGATAGACAAGCAACTGCAGAGGGCAGCTTGTGAACAAAGAATATAGGTTCCCTCCCAAACAATTCCAGGAACAAATTGCTACCAATAGTAGTCTACAAGATAGCTTTACTGAAAGAAATAGTTTTCATGGGAAGTGTTTGGTGCAGCTCAAAGGAGGAAATATAATGTAGTTTTAGTGCATAAAGGCAGGAGATTTACATAGATTTCAAAAAAACTCTGGTGGTTTTATCCCTAGATAAAGAAAATTTTAATCAAAAATCTAGGAAAAAACCCCAAAGATTTTTAGTGACTATTGATGTTTGGAGTTTGCATGTCCTTCTTCTTTAATTGTTTTAATTACCATTTAGAGTAAAAAAGCTAAACCAGTAATTAAACTGTCAATTAAACCAATGATACATATAGTATATAATGTGAGTTTATTCCAAATATAATACTCTAAAACCGTGATACCCTTCAACAATCACAAGGAAACATCTAAATGAAAAAGAAATAGTGATTCAACATTCATAATTATTTCACTGCCACCTTAGCCCTTCTTAACATCCGAGTGTTCTATATAATACATGATAAGAGGCTGTCAAAAATGCTCCCTGAGAGTGCAATCATGGTACAGGCTCGTTTGCGTATCTCACTTTAATGAGATGCCTTCATTTGAAATGAAGGTTTTACTCAAGGATGAACCTAAGAATGTGGTTATTTCCTATTGGAGCAATTGATCCCATGTATGTAATTCAAGCATGTTTGCGGTTAGTGGCATGGTCTTGTTAGCTCTGATAATTAAACTCTGATAGCAGTGAGAAATGGATTTCAATAACAGAGGCAGGTAAGAACAGCTTTTCTCCAAAATGCTACACAGATGAAAGACATTTTTTCCCTGCTTTCATTTTTCAGTGGCGGTGTTAAATGGCATGTATTTCACTACACGCCTTTCACAACCTAAATATCTTGGACTTAGTTCAGAGTTTTGAATATCATGTAAATTATGTAAATCTTGAGGCTTAAATGTAAGCTTGGTATCCTCTGAAGACACTGTCTACTTATGAAGCCTTCCTTGCCAATCTCAAATGTTCCAAATATACTGCTCCAAACCTTGTCATAATATTTTCTCTGGAATCCGTTAGTTGGATTGTCCTTTTTAGGCTACCAAATGCTAATGTCAAGCCACACTGTGCCCTGTAATAGGCAATGGGCACATAACAAATGCCTGTCAGAAAGACAAATAGAACTGGTTGGCTGCCTGGTTATAAGTAATTAATTATAGAGGAGATATCATTTCTCTTTTAATATACTAGCCAAAATACAACCTGAGTCATTAACTGGTGTCCACTAGGATTAGGTAAGTCAGATACAAATGTCATCCAATTCTCCCTTCATTAAAATTTCCCCAAAATCTTTTCTGAGAGCCTTCTGAAACTGTTCTCCTAACTCCACTAGATTGCATTTGGAGACTGACCAGTGAATCCACATGTTGCAGATCACAGCCATGTCCAGAGTAGAGGACCCTATTTAATTTCTAAACCATTAATCGAAGTATTGGGTTTAACTTTGATTTGAATAAATCTATCTCATTTTAGACAGGCATACAGGTATGAAGATGAGATTATATTGTCAATTTGATGAAGCTTACTCTCTGCTGTACGTATTTTCTTTGTAATCATAAAGAAGCAAATATTTTTCTCCTCTATAACTGCTATGTCTATGAAAGAATTTCATTCCATAAAGAAGCCGATTTTGTATAGATCACACACGTTACAGCTTTGGAAAGAATAGTGCTGTTGCTTGCTAATTTCTAAATGTCAATAAATTGCACATTATTTTAATTAAAGTATTCTAATAGTTCTTCATTCTACATACTCACTCCCAAAATTATGAGAATTTGGTGAACAGCACAATTCAGATGATGCAGATCAATAACAAAGCTTTTTATGAGCAGCCACTGCAGCAAACAGGCAAAATGAAGGCATAACACAATATAATTTTCTTTTTCTTTCAGGATACAGCTGAGTTTAAAAAAGTGAAACACATGAGGGCTATTTTTACTATGAAATTGTGAAAATCATGAGTGCAAATAAAGGTTTTTGGGTTTAACTAAAGGATAGAAGCAACATCACGGCTGTTTTGGAGTGTTTTACAATTCCCGCTGTGTTAATATTTCCAGTCTTTTCTGAACATTGCAACACATATTCAAAATTATATAAATGTCTAATTGACTCCTAAAATTGTATAATTCTTTGAAGTGTAGTGAGACTTTGAGACTGCTTGGTAGCATACTCCCAGAAAAACTATATGGGAAGAAGAGCTTCTCCAATACAACACATCTTCCATCATATGTTCATCAGTGTAGTAACTGCCTTAAAAGCACCCGCAGAACTCCACATCAACAGGCTAGAAAGTAACTGCTGTACTTCTGTTCTCCCTTGTGTGTATACGGATCTCCTTGTGTATTTTCATAGACGTGGCTCTGTGTTCCCCTCATTACCCAGTTGTTCTCCTCACTGGCAGAGGAGTGTTGAGGAACACCTTTTGCACCACACCCACTCTCTCCCTAATGTCACAGAACTACCAGCTTCTAAGAGCAACACAGCTCTGCTACTACCACTGGCAGAAGGAGATAAGTTGATAAAGCAGCTGGTGACAGTTTTTTTTTTTTAAAAAAAAAATAAAAAATCAAGAACTTGCCTCCTGGGCTTATTCAATCACCAGCCAATGAAAACAAGAAGAATTAAGCAAAACTAGAGCACTGAGGTTTTTCTGACTTCTGCTGATGAGCAAGTGAGCTATGTTTCTCTGTTACCCACTGTCTACACACTCCACGGTCATACTTGATTATGGTCATACATCATTTTCTTTCTACTACATGTAGAAAAGTTTCACAAAGTTCATTTTAGAGATATTCAGAACACCTGATGGACAAAGACTACAGAAATCTGTTGAGAAAAACAGCAGTTAAGGATTTGTTTGAGCTTGAATCTCACTCCTTCAGCTGATCATTCAACTTTATCCACTGCCCCTAAGGAATATTACAAGAGTGTAATTATTAGAACTGAAGGTTCTAATAAGGCAGAAGAGACAAGGCAGTCTCTTATGTCAGCTTTTCTGGACTTGTTCCTCAATTTCCAATTTTCAGTGCTCCACAGAAGGAAATGACCAAGAAATCAAATTGCCTAGTCAATGCATCCAACTTCCTACATGTAGAATATTTAATCTGCAAAATATTGCCTTTTTCTGTTAAATACTTTGTATTATGCCAGCACTACTTATTGGATTCTTTCTCTGCTGCTTTAAAAATGGTGTGTATATTTTATGCAGAGCTATGAAGAAATAAAACTAGAAAATCAGAAGGGATCACTATAGGCAAAATATTTCCTTTAGTATAAAGAACTCATTGTGAATATAAATATAACACGCAGTTAAGGCAAAAGAAAAACATACCTGTGAAAAGCCGATCACCTCTCCATTTTCATCGAGTACGTTAAAATTAATGATTGGACCCTGGAGATCAGGATTACTGAAGTCTGTATCACTGTAAATACGCACTACAGGAGCTCCATTGGCGTATTTTAAAGTAGACAGCACATTATAGGTGTACTGAGCTAATGCAAAGGTATGCTGTTTTATTTTCTCCATTCCACCTACAAAAGAAAAGTGTGTGTACATGTCAGATGCTTTATTTTTATGGAAATGTAAAAAAAGGATGATTTTACAGAATGTTGTAGCTTGGAGATAACTAGCAGAAAATTGGTAGTTCTGTGTTCCTTTAAATGAATATATGTTTTGAAGAAGTCTCTTTCCTCATACAAAAGCTTTAGAAGTACTGCTGCACCAAGGATTTATCTTCAATTACTCTAAGGTAGATATCTAAAGTTACATTGATGTGGATTCATGCACATCAGGACACTGATAATGCCAGCCTATAAGTATCACTAAAACGTTGTGGAACAATTGATTTGAAAAGCAAGTTTTGCTCTAAATTCAGCCCCGGAGATGCCAGGACAGGAGGAAAAAGCCTCAAGTTGTGCCAAGGGAGGTTCAGATTAGACATCAGGAAAAATTTCTTCTATCGGGCAGTGGAAGAGGCTGCCCGGAGAGGTGGTTGGGTCACCATCTCTGGAGGCGTTTGAAAGATGAGTAGAAGTACTCAGGGATACTCAGAGTACCTGAAGAGGGTGTACAACAAAGCTGGGGAAGGACTTTTTACAGGCCACATGCTGCTAGGACAAGGGGGAATGGTTTTGAATTGGAAGGAGAAGATCTAGACCAGACATTAGGAAGAAATTCTTCATGATGTGGACGGTGACACATTCGCACAGGTTGTCTGTGTAAGTTGTGGATGCCCCCTCCCTGGAAGTGTTCAGTCAGGCCGGATGGGATCTTGAACAGTCTGGTCTAGTGGGAGATATCCTTGCCCATGCAGGGGGTAATGCAACTGGATGACCTCTAAGGTCCTTTTCAACCCAAACCATTCTATGATCCTATGAATCTATGATGTGTAATAGGATGATATACCATAGTCACCTAAGGCTTTGGAGATTTTGATTGTCTGTGAGAACCTGAAACATAAGTGTCAGATACAATATGAGCCATTTCAAAGGACAGCCAGTCAAAGGAGAACATATGTCATCTGAAATTAGGAAGTAGGTTGTGATAATTCACTGGGATAAATTGCTAAAAGGAGACAAGTAACTGGGTGTGACAATAAAGACGACACAAGAAAAGGAATAAACCTAACCCTAATAAACCAGTTATTTATCACACAGAACAAGAAAAGTACATGTCATCGTCAAATTGGAAACTGAAAATCTATGAATTTGCATGTTTATGTGATATAAGACATAATAATTAAAGAAAACTATGTGATTTCAAATTATTGTAAGAAACACAGGGATGTGCCTGCTAATAACATATTTAAACCCAACCACTGGAGACAGCTGGAATTTTGGTTTAAAACGCACAATGCATTACATTATGGTGGACATACATCATGTAAGACGGAATAAAAAGGAAAGAGAATTTTCCTCAAAAGACAGTTAAAGTAGAACAGTATTTTTCTGCCTAGGTTTTAGACCCAGAATACTTCCTGTAATGTTGATTATGTTGTTTGAGGTACATGAGCACTTCTGTCACCAAAAAGATGTCTGACACTTTCTTTTTCATTCTTTTCTTAAACTGCTTAACTATGAATCTCACACTTCTCTGCATACCATTTTTATATCCAAGTATCTGGAAGTTTCTATATAACTGCCCTTGGATAGAAATCTCGTAATCTGCTAGTTGACTTTTATGCCTTTACTTGTAAAAAGACTGTATCATTTATGAATATATATAAAGGGGGGGAAAAGCTATCTTTCTCCTGACATATAGAACTTACAGCAATTTCTGTTATTTCACTTTTCTTCAAGTTTCTGCATTACGTGCTATCTCCTTTAGATAAGCTGGAAGAGCAGACAGTAAAAGCATAGAAACAGATTAGATATGAGGGGAAGTACATTTTTTGGTGCTGGAGAATAATAAAGAGGAATAAGATATTTAACAAGGTACTAACACACAAAGCACTTTCAAGGAACGTTGCCAGAAGCTAATTGGTACAATTTCTAGATGTTAGCCAGAGTAAACTTGGCAAGCATCTCCAGAACATTTTGGTCTGAAAGATAATTTGTATTTTCAGAGTCTTGGAGAATAAAAGATTGCCTAGTCAGAGATGTCCTAGTCATTGTTTTGCAGAAGTTAAGAGTCTGAAACAGTAAAAAGAAAGGAAAGTTATTTCTCAGCATTTGCCAGAAAGTAGCCATCTTAAGAGAAGTGACAGCCTTCTCATTTTCTGTCACCAATCTCCTGGTTCAGAGCTTTTCCAAACTGGCAGGAATCTTTTAATGGAAGATTAAACTACTGGTCTTGCATCCTGTTGTGAAAACTTTTATTCAGAAATTTCAGTCTGCCATTCACAGAAATCATTCTGCTAGCATGTCTATATTGTCTTCAGTTTTTTGCTTTTAATGTTGCTTAATCACGTTTCCTTGTTCTTTAGTGAGTAGTTGATGAGCCTCTTAATTATTTATTCTGACAAATCCAAATGCAATAGCCTGCAGTTACTCTGCTGCTCTGTGACTGGAGAGAGCAAGTCATTTTGCCAGGGTCCTGTATTTTTTGAGGAACAGAATAGGTTGTGATTAGGTTTGATATCACAGAGAACCTTGTGAAATAAATGCTGGTAATCTGAAGTTTGTCCTGACAGATAATAGTTGTGATTTATTTTTATTTTGCTAAACAAAATTATCTGCACTGTTTCCTGCATAAATCCAGAGCTTACCTCATCTCCCTCTCCCTGCTAGGGAAAAAAAAATATCAGGAGGAGAAAGTAAAAACTAGAATAAATCTTTGGATTCTAACATGATCTAAGACTTGCATTACTGAACCTAGTCTCATATTTGGGGTGACAAAAATAAAACTCATCGCTTGACTGAGCCTATCTAAGGTAAATGAGAAGGTAATCTTCTACATTATGGTCAAATTGCTATTTATTACCTTATTGTATTCCTGCATTTTATCTTCCCTCTATACAGAAATAAGGTTTTATGTCCAGTTCCTTAACTGTGAATACTTGGAGACTCTTTCTTAGCTGCCTGTTTAGAAGCAGCATACCTTAAGGCTTTGGAAGACTTACTGCTGGGAAAAATCATCAGTATATCATTTTGAGAAGGTGCTGGGGAGGACTCAAGTACCCTGACTCCCTCTCTCTTTATGGATTTTATTCCTTATCACTGCATTGTTTCATTAAGGTGACTTGCATCTAGTTACCTCCCCAAAAATTTTATATTGAAGAGCAATTTATGTACTTTGTAAGGCAGATCAGAATGAATCTAGCAAAGTCTAAAATTACACCAGTTGAAGTCTGTCTAATACCATTCTCTGTATTCACATGTGTAGGAACACATTCAGTACAAAGGATACTCTCATTAATAACTTACTTCTTCCTATGTGAGAAACATAAGGACTTCCCTGTCAAAGGGAAACTCTTGCATTTCTGTGGATTAATACGACCCTTATTACTTTGCCCCTGTGTGTATGTTTTAACTTTACATTCCACCAGACACAATAGTTTAATTAATTCTTCTTCCCAAGAGCACCTCATTTTCCACACTAGTTGTTGTCACAATCAATGTTACATATATTTTGCAGCAGCAAAGTTATTGAGCAGATGAGATTGAAAAAAAAAGCCTGTCATCTGTGTATAAACCCCCTTGCCAAAGTATTTAGTGAACCTATGGAGATACTGTTAGAATCATAGAATCACCAGGTTGGAAGGGACACACTGGATCATCAAGTCCAACCATTCCTATCAAATACTAAACCATGCCCCTCAGCACCTCATCCACCAATCTCATATTGCTCGTATATGTTTGTACGATACATCATGACAGATCAGCACTATCTCAAACCTACTATACCATCTTATACTTCCATTTGGGTACAATTATGGAAACCGATACAGCTCCAGAATGGAAAACTCAGAGTGACAGTGCTGGATAACCCACAGATAAATTTGCAATGTCATCCCTTCCATAAGAATTGCACGTGTGCATATGCCTCTCCACAGAGACAGCTCAGTCATCTGGAAGAGAAGGTAAGTTATCTCAAACTATGTGTATTCTATCACCATGGTACTGTAATACACTGTTTCACTTGCCTGTTGATAACTTCTTGCATCTGCATTACTTCTATATTACTATCTGCCTGTTATATGCAAAATACAATAAGACTTAATTTTTCCCATGAAATTTTATCTAACCAGAGATATATGAGATACATAGATGCTCAAAGAGTATTCAATATAGAATACTTTTGAGTCAATATAGACTTGGTTTACATTATGTAAACGGCAAGCATGTAACGGCATAGAACTCCTCTCTGAAACAACCAGGATTTCAGTAGCTTAAATGCTCAAAAGTTAGTTCTTCCTGAAAGTACAATAGACAGAAAGGCATATGCTAACACCTATAAAATATTTTGAATAAAGAGATTAAGATAAACCAGAGACTGAAATTGAGCCTCTAAAATGAAAGTTCTGATGCTTAAGGTTTTCAGGCAGATCACAGAAAGCTCTGTGATCTGCATTCTAATATATTTCTTATCTCTCTTATTATGAGATACTAAATACTAGAGATAAGGCAGAAGAGACCTGTCAATTAAATATACAGTTATTTTTCTAACTTGCTATGATGAAAACCACAGACATCAAGGTTTACATGAACAAATTCTCTGTTACTACAGTAAATCCAAACTCATCTTTGGATAAAGAAAAGATCAATGTTAATCAGTATTCTCCAGCATTACCTAACAGACAGCAATGAGGCTGAGAAATGATGAGCTGAAATCTCAGCAAACTAATCAGCAGAGAGTAAAACCAAGATGTAGCTACCTTCTAATAAATCCAAAGCAAGACATATCACCATGTAGGACCTGTGCGTCAATGTGCTAATGAAACCATGGAACCTATAAATCCTGGCAAACATTTGCTAGTTCTTCCTTCACTTCCTCCAAAAAGCACACATTAAGATTTATTTCTGAGCATTTTTTTGGTGTTCTTTTAAATGCAGAACAAAATGCTTCTGACTGAAGTCTGTCACCTACTTAGTGTTATTGTCCCAAAGAACATCTCTTAAGGATGAACTTGTTAATGGCAGCTTCATATATCTCCCTTGCAAATTTGAGTGTTTTGACCTAAAACTACATTAACTGTTGTCTAAACACTGCTATTTTTAGTAATCCTGCTTCAAACAAAATGCTGCAAACACAAAACTGCAATATTCATATCACCATCCACTCCCCTGCCTCCGAAGCACAAACCTGAAATGCATGAATACAATACTAGAGGAGCAAATAATGAGATGAAAAATAAAATCAACTTAATAAGAAACCTTGAGCAGTCATCCTCTGGTAGGGCTCCTACATTCATCAATCAAAATATTAAATATACATGCTCCTGGTGGGGTTCTTTTTCTCCTAAATTATGAGAACAAGTGTTATAAGTCAGCCCAAATCTAGATATTGCCTGTCTCCCAGAGTAAGTAGTAATAGATGCTCAGAGGAAAAAGTATATGAAAGAAGTATATAACTTCTAAGCAGCTACAACTGATAAATTTAAAGATTAAATAAACAGAATATAAATTAAAATAGATGAAAATGAGCTTATAGGTTGGCTAACAGCAACTAAATATTACTTCTAAAAACAGAACTGTGGGTCAAAGAGACCATCATGGAACTTCAGCATTAAAATTAGTACATTAACACTTTCCTGTAGTCAACAGAAAGGAGCACTTCTAATGTAATAGCACTCCAATATTGGACATAACCATTAGCAAATCTAGTTCATTAAAACTCAACATGAAACACTGTAAGTGGCTTATCAGCAAATCCATAAAATCATCCATCATCCACACTCCAGAAAATGCATAAGTCATGGACAGATCGGAAACCCCTTATTCACAGTGACTCATATGAACAGAACACTCAGCTTGATCTATAAAACACATGTAATAAAAATTGATTTAGGGAACACAAAGTGGGATGGACCACGACCCTTTCTGCCATTGAGGTGACTGTACTTGTAAGCAAGAAGGGGAAAATCTATATCCCAAGATGTCATTTGTACTTCCAAAACAATAATAGCTTGCGATGCATAGATTAGAGCAGAATTCTTTCTGAAGTTAAGATATAACAAAAAGAATTACATATAAAGGAAATCTCAGGTCTGGAACTATGTAATTTTTCTCTCTTTCTGTCAAAAAGTCCATAGCGTTGACTGAAATTAAGTTGCAATAGTCAATCTCTCCAGACTGGTGTCCAAACCGAAACTTTAGATGGACTCTTGCAAGTTAATCACGTACATTCTGTGTGTCCAAAATGGAGGCCCGTGCTACACCCTCAACACAACTAAATCCACGCAGAATTCAGTGGGTAACAGGGGGACCTTTTAGTCTCTCAACACTAATTCTTTGCATAATAGCTTAAATCCTTTTATTCTCCTCCTTCTCCCACACGACCTCAATAGTTTAAGACTGTGGGAAGCAATTGCTTAATCCTCTATTCAGAATGTTATACCAAAGCCAAACATGAAACACATATTCAGTGTTTATCTTAATGAACAGAAGGTTCTTTGATGCCCCATCTCCCACTTCTTTTGGGCAGCTGATTCAAGCTCTGTTTTCACACAGTGAAGGAAGTTAGAAGTCTCTGTTCTAAATAAAATGAGCAACACATTCTGAAATAAGAAGCTCCTAATTTTCAATCATCATAATGAGGAATACTTTGCCTTTATTTTTTATAATTTTTCAGGAGTAGTATAAGAGAGGGGAAGTTCTAAATGCCAGCTGGCTGACTGATGCTCAGTATAACTATTTTAATTACAGGTACAATTCAGTTTTGCTTGACTGCTTGTTAGAGTGAAAACTATCCAACAATTAAAATAAGCTCCATGTAAGATTCATTTAATATTCTGTTTGCTATTGCTATGGGATTTCCTTTATGAGTTGGAAGAGGGTGTGTGTGTGCATGTTGGGGTGTACATGCCCATCCTCTTTTCCTTCCATGAGCATATTCTCAGCAGAGGAAATAATTTCAGGATGACTTTTCAAATGACAAAACCAGCAACAAGAATGGGAAGGTAGAGTGTTTTGCACCCCTCATGGAAGTAGTAATCAAACTGCACTCCAAGAGTGATGGCTGACATGAGCCCACAGAGATTACTGCAAGAACAACAGAATCATTGCTGAAAGTAAAGAATTAATGTGATACTCACATTTTACCTCTAAAGGCTTTATCTCCCAAGATTCTTCTCAGTCTACCAGAACAACTCCTGCTCACGATTCTGTCATCTCAAGGACTAAATGCAAGAGAAACTTGTACTATAAAAGCACACGAATTCTCCCGGTAGTTGTTAGAAACCTGAATGTAACATACAGGCCTGTTTTCTGCTTTATTGTAAAAGTGGAGCTGTCCTTTGTTTAATGGAGCCTGCTCTGCACGATTCCTTGAAGTCAGCACGTGAAAGCTCTGCTACTGCTTGTTTCCCGGTGTTTTCAACTCTCAACAGTTAGACTGCTAATACGAAGCTGAGCATAAACCTCTGTCTCAAAGTTACAGTCATGGAGATTAAAAAAATGTGAGATGGGGCAATAAATCTTATGTTTTCAAGCCAATAAGACTAATATAGCACTGACTGCATGAATACTTGTTTATAATTTATTTATGTATTTACTTACTTATTTATTTCTTTGAGTTAGCGACAACTTTCTAATCACTTTAACATGGTAGCAGGGTAACCTTTCTCATCTCTGCTCAGCCAGAGACTATGATACTATCATCAGGTCCTCAGTTAAGTACAATTCTTGCCTCAAATCACTTTTCTACAAGGCCCAGTCATCAGTACTACTTGACAGCCTCATGACCTCTTACTGCTTTGAGGGGCATGGTTTAGTATTTGATAGGAGTGGTTGGACTTAATGATCCGGTGGGTCTTTTCCAACCTGGTGATTCTATGATTCTATGCTTTGCAGTTCTGAGGGTTGTTCATTTTTGTTTTCATCTTCCCCTGTTTCCCTTGCATTTCAGTAGCTGTTAGCTTGACTCTGCCTTCTTACATTAGCAATAATTTTAATATAACAACTCTGGAAATCTCTCTGTCAGTGTAACACGTTGGTACCCAAGGCAACATACTGATTTAAGTTCAAGGCTTTCCCTGCCTGATAACATTGGTTGGACACCTTCCGTCTTTTTCTCTGACACTCTCTGAACAAGGCTGTGGCTGGCAGTGTACGAAGTAGTGGGATGCTCTATGTCAGCTCTTGTGCAGGCTTTGAATCTCATTTTGCCTAAGGCTCCACAGAAATTGCCCAACATAGTAATAAAGGATGTGCCACAAGTTCATTTAATTAAATGAAGAAGTGTGATACAGAAAAAAGAAAAGTTTCTAGACAACAAATTCTAAGGCATGATGCTGGCTTGTGATATAGCAAGGAAAAAATACACTCAATATTTCTATTCTGTATCTGTAACATTCAGGAATATTGAAAGCTGATAAAATAAGCTCTAGCCATTATTCTTAGCAGAACAGTATTTTCCTTCAAGAAATTTTGGAGTTATTGATAGTCATAATTTTCTGAAAGCCTGAGAGGATGTTTTTGCTCTTGTTTTTGCATTCTTAGACTAGGTCTTTGCTGGGTAATGTTATTATAATAATAGCTAACATGGAGGGAAGAAACAACATCACTCATGGAACAGAGGCAATAAAGCAGCTAAAATGAACTCTAAAATTGTTTTGAAATTTCATAGAATCATAGAATCACCAGGTTGGAAGAGACCCACCGGATCATCGAGTCCAACCGTTCTTATCAATCCCTAAACCATGCCCCTCAGAACCTCGTCCACCCGTGCCTTGAACACCTCCAGGGAAGGTGACTCAATCACCTCCCTGGGCAGCCTGTTCCAGTGCTCAATGACCCTTTCTGTGAAAATTTTTTTCCTAATGTCCAGCCTAAACCTCCCCAGGCAGAGCTTGAGGCCATTCCTTCTTTAATCATAAGGAAGCATGCAGTCAATACTGAAAAATGCTTTGGATTCTTGGACATCATCCTAAACTCAATTAGACCACGACCTGACTCAAGCTTTTTAAACAGGCAAATGTTGTTTCACTGAATATCTACATTAGCACCACAAGAGGGTCATTTAGCTAAGCATTTTGGGAAACACTGAATTCTTTGGGGTTCTTTTACTGCTATTTTTATCAACTCGTCCCTCGTGCAACATTAACTCAGCTTTACATCATTCACTGTTTTTATGAGGACCTGTTCTGGTTTTGGCCAGAATAGATTTAGTTTTCATCCTAGTAGTTGTGTTTTGGATTTAGGATGAGAATAATGTTGATGACATACTGATGCTTTAGTTGTTGCTAAGCAGTGATTTCATTAAGTCAAGTACTTCTCAGCTTCTCATGATCTCCCAGCAAGAAAAAAAAGCACAAGAAGCACAGCCAGGACAGTTGACCCAAACTGACCACAGAGATATTCCACACCATATGACATTATGCTCAGTGGATAAACTGAAGGGAACTGGCTGAGGGTGAGCAGCAGGGACTGGTTGAGCATCGGCTGGTTGCTGGTGAGCACCTGATTCTCTCCCCCAACCCACCATGGGGAGTGAGAGAGTGGCTGTGTGCTGAGGGGCATGGTTTAGTGATTGATAGGAATTGATAGGAATGGTTGGACTCGATGATGGTGGGTCTCTTCCATCCTGATGGTTCTATGATTCTATGGTTGAGTTTAAACCACAACGGGACCAAAGTGTGACCCACTGACACACTTTCCTTCATGTGGCCATTTTTAATGCCTGTTAATGGCAGGCTCAGGTCTCGTGAAGTTCAGTGGCAAGGTCTGTGAGAGAGTAAGAAGTGTAAACACACATAACATTTCACAGTGAAAGAAAAAGACGAGAGTAGAAATTAGCTCCTTTACCCCAATGCTGTACACTCTCACCACACAGTTTTGAGCAATGATGTTACAGTCCCAGTCTCACTTCTCAAGAATTCATTCAATAGAAGTGAGATGTCAGTACTTCTTAAAGTACAACCATTGCTGTGGCACAGTCAGCAATAGCCTCTGTAAGACAGTATCAGTGTTTTTATAAGCAGAATGTCTGGTAGTGTTAGATGGCATAAATTAACTTTTGCCAGGTTGTCATTACATTGTTCATTCCTATTAGTTTCTGAAATATACTGCATGTAAAATATTGTATGCTTTGCAAGTCATGATGATTAATAAGATAGTGTGGTGGGTAAGGACTGAACATGTGTATTTCTGTAAGCACAGGATAGGTAATTTAATCAACTGCAAGTTCAGAGTATGCATGTATACTAGAAAGAAGGCTGGAAGAGAAACCTAAGGTAGAAAATACTAATATTCTAATGTAAATTTTTCTCATTTTTGCTTCCTTCTAAAGACTGTTTGTAGTATGCTTCAGAAAGAATTAGCCACTCTTGGTATTACATCATCTTCAATAAGCCATAACATCATAAATCAGTCAGAATCTGTGGTTCAGATTCAGTTCAGAAGAGTTGAAGTATTTCAAGACTTGAGCAATTCTTATGCCTACCACTTGCTGTCTCATGCTGTAAATCAAGTTCTGCAGTAAACTAGAGAATTGCCTCTGAAGACAGACTTAGACAAGGTTAAAAGAAAACACTGATCCAAGCAAGGCATCAGTGAGGGACGAGTAGCCCCAGCTCAGAGAGAGCCACTGTCAGGGAAGAGAAGCAAGGCAGCATGCACTTATGAAGACTTTACCTTTTCCTGCAGCAACCCATTACATCTGAGCTCTGCAGATGTCAGGGAAAGAGAGTAAGGGCTGCTTGCTGCTTTATAAAATGAGGGACTTCACAGTTGATGTGTAAACACGATGATTAAAAACTGCTCACAAATCCCTTCATTTTCCCCTTTGTTCCCATTTCAAATATTTTTTTAATAATAGCAAGGCTTCAGAGAGGAAGGTCCAGTTCAAGACACCATTCACAAACTTCCCTTCTCAGGTGAGGAAGAGAAGGCAGGATGGCAAAAATTCCCTCAACACCAAATAGGGATGAAGCTGCATCACTCACAAGGGGTTTGGGGTCCAGATTCACTTAACTCTTCCTTTCAGGGGTTTCAGACTTTAGTTTGTCAACAGACATAATAAGAAATCAAGATATTTTACTTCCTTGGTTTCTCTGGGAGCTCTCAGTTTTTTGAATGCTTTTTTGTACATCCTGTCACAATATTACTAAATTGATAATATTGGCTGCTACTATTCAGACTGTTCTATGAGATCCATATCTTAAGACATTAAAGAACAGTGTAAGGGCTAATGAAGGGAAAAATCAGAAATAAAGCGCTCTCTGTGGTTTCCAACTGCTTAGTATTATCTGCCATATACTTCTGTCTTTCTTTGATACAGCATACTTGACAAAGACATCTAGAATGCAGAAACAGGACCCCTTTCTATTTGATTCATGGAAATATTCAGACTATATTGATAGCTTTACCAAGGAACAAATAAATTTAAGGAATTAATACACAGATAATCCTCATTACTTCCTTTTTCATTCTTGCCCCACCAATGCAGTGCAGTCATAGAATCATAGAATCACCAGGTTTGAAGAGACCCACCGAATCATCGAGTCCAACCATTCCTATCAAATACTAAACTAATGAAAACTTCACATTTAAAACACCATGAAATAAAAATTTCTAGGAACTGATCACAGCATATATGGCTACTATGCCTAGCAGACACTTGAGTGTTATTAGTATTGGCAAAGAAAGCTGACAGAAGCTTAGCTGAATGATCTTTGGCTACACAGAGATGCTGCAACACTTGAGAGATGCAAATTCCTTAATATGTAGCAAAGAATCTGTTTTATTACCTTAGCCTTGAATTGCAAAAACTTGTTGAAGTATGATCATCTAATACGCTCATTTTTTCCACCTTGAAAGATGTTTAACTCAATAAATGAGAGGATTCCAATGACTTCAATCATGCATGAGACACCTTCTCAGATAAGCTTGCCTTGGCTTAGTGTCTCTAGCTGAGCAGTTGGGAGCTCTGTTTTGCTGCTGAAATGACTCAAACCTGATTATGACTCAAGGACTGATTATTATCATTGGGCATTGGAATAGGCTGCCCAGGGAGAGGGTTGATTCACCTTCCCTGGAGGTGTTTAAGGCACGGGTGGATGAGGTCCTGAGGGACATGGTTTAGTGTTTGATGGGAATGCTTGGACTCGATGATCTGATGGGTCTCTTCCAACCTGGTTGTTCTATGAGTCTATGATTATTCAGTCTATTTTGTCTATTAGGTGACTTAATGCAACAGATAACCTCTTCTGAATTGAACTAACCAGAACAGTTATTCCTGAATGTCCAAGCATCTAATATTTCTATAATCAACCTTGACTGCGCTGACCAGGCCTCTAGTGGTCTTGTATCTCTAGATGATACTATGGGAACTACATCACCCTACTGTGGTGCTTCGTAAGAGATACAAGGCACCTAATTCAAAATAGCAGCTAATGTCAGACAGATTAGGACTGCAGTGATTGATCAAACTCTTCAAACATTTGCCTGTAAGCCCAAGAGGATTTTTTTTTGTGATTTTTAAGAAGCATGAATTTAAATGCATAGCAATGCATGTAAAGGCTGCATGCATTGAACATCCACATGGATCCAAATTAGTACTGTCATTTACTTCCTCTCTGCCTTCTTGCATATGGCAGGATATGGGAAAAACAATACGTACAGGATAAGTCCCATTTCATTTTATTAGAACAACAGTAGTTTCACAATATACTGTAGATTTCCACCCACAAAATCTTTAACTGGTACTCAGCGCCATATTTGCCAAGGACCTCCTCAATGATTTTTGAGAAATGTCAAGAACATCTCCAATGTTATAACAGTGTTTGAACTGTTTGAACTTACTGAGCAGTTTTCAACAGGGACAGTCTTGCTAAATCAGTGAGACCAAAAGGTAACTTCTAGCCCATCGACCTCGGTTTGTAATTCTATTTTAGGATGTCCTAAAGTGATCATATGAAGTGTTTATCAGATAAAGTTAGCCTGGATGATGAAATGATATCACTATCCTTTTTCCTTTCATAATAATTCCCATTAGGACTGTTACTTTCTCAAATGAGAAGGCATCACTACAACTATGAAGAGAGATAAGAAAGATGCAGTATAACCTGGCGCTTTGTGGCCACGGTAGGCAATCAGCTTGAACTGCTCAAGAGAGACAGAGCATTACTGACTGCTATGTATCAAGCCGCTTTGCAGCAAGATGCTGAAACTTCAGTGATCTGGAACTGGTCTGGGAGTTTTTTTACAATAGTCAACAATTTTGCTTTTTCTTGTCTTTTTATCTGAAGACTGTAGTCTCCAGAGCATGAGGAAGCCTAGCATGTGACATACCACTTGCTCTCTATTCATTCTAACAGTATTGTGTTTTATCCTTCTTTGTTGTAATCCTTCCTAGCTATTTGAATATCACAATTTCCACCTACTGTGTGAAGTGATAGAAAATCTACATTTTGCTCTCAAGAAAGACACTCAGAGAGTATCTCAGAGAGTTCTTCTCTCTCACGTGCTAACAAGAGATGGATGTTTCACAAGGAGTAAGACAGCCCTTAAAAAGCTGGAGGACAAATAGATAAATACATAGATAAGCACATAAATGTTGGCTCTTCCTTCTATATCTCTGAACATTCAAGAAATAAATTAGCTAATATCCCCAAGTTATGATGAACCATAGCACTTTTCTAGGATAGGTCAAAGCGATGAAGTTGGAACAATTCACTTGTCTTGAATACAGAACAGTAAAGGAAAATGGAAGGTATAAATTGATGACTCAGAAACATCATAATTTCACATCTCTGCCCAGTCTTGGCTCACTCATAAGGTAAGCCAAATCAACTGATAAAAAGTAGTTTTCTTTTTGAGGTCTGGCAATGCAAGTCTTGCCAAATACATTCATCACACCTCTTCCCTTTTTCCTTTCTTTATCAGAATGAAGCTGTCAAGTTCAGAATGCGATCTACTACAAAAGTCTAGATCCTTCTTGATCAGAGCAGATTACAAAATCTGTCGGCAACAAGATAGCATGCTGATTATTTCTGACTATAAGATGAACCTTGAAGGTTCACTTTTTTCAAGACTGCAATCTCAGCCTTCATTTTCTGCTGCAACCTGCCAAAGTTTGCCTGAACTCATACCACACTTTCTTGTAATATATTATGAGCTCTGTCATGAAGAAATGTTTCCCACATCTTATTCAGCTCTTTCTATTCCCTCGTCTCTGTAACTTTATGGATCACATTCACCACATGTAGGTATGTATGATACTTCTATAATTGTACCTGAACATATTCTATAAGACAGAAGTTAAACACAACACTGTACTTCTCTGTTATTTTGCTTTTTTACTATGCTGATATTAGCTTCCTGCAGAGATTTTGTCCCTTGATCTATAAGGAGGGAAGAGATTAAGGCATGTGCCAGGGGCATCAGGCATTTTAACATCCATTGTTTGTAAGCCAGGCTAATCAGTAAAGCACTCAGAGCCTATGGAAGCCAACAGGATCCTCAGCAACTGTAAAGCTCTCCAATGGCAATGGGCAAGAACATCTTCCCATACACTCTGTGCTACTGAGATGTGGACCCACCTTTTCAAGACACTCTGAAATTCTGCCACACTACCCAAATGCATACCATCAAGTTTTAGTTATTTATTTATTATATTTTGTTTTGCAGCAGGGACAGGGAGTAATTGACCCAAAGACAGAGGCCAGATCAGCCTGTTTCACACAGCTGCTTGTTGAGCAGACATATATTTAAAACTCTTCCTGACAGAACAGAATGATCTATTAGTACCACAAAATGGCATGATGCCCAGAGACAGATTTTGAGAATTTCTGCTTTCATGAACAGGAGGACATTTTTAAGATTAATTTATGAAACAGAGAGTAAAATGTATCTTTAAAACCTCTTAACACATCCATAAAAATATATTGCTTTTAAACACTTACAATGTTATTCAATTAATGGATTGGTATTGCTACTCTCAATTTATAAATTCCAATTTATAAAACTCCCAGGCTCTTCTTTCTACCCTTAGCTTACACCATTCTTGTTCTTATGCTCCCCTTTTATTAACCTCCAGCTTCTACAGATCATTAAAGAAACTTAGGAATGTTCTCTGGCAGTTGCACCGAATTGTATTTTAAATAATGCACTTACTGTTCCCCTTAGAGTTGCCATTTGGAACTTGGAATAATCTAAAGGCATGTCCATTTTGCAAAAGCAATGGAATAAAATACGATAAAATTATAAAATATGTCATTAATCAGTTTCAGGGAGAAATTTATCCATTATCATTATACAGAATTCTCACTTTTAGTTAATGGTAGTTGGAAGGTGAAGGGGCTGGAGAACAGACCCTATGAGGAGCGGTTGAGAGAGCTGGGGTTGTTTAGCCTGGAGAAGAGGAGGCTGAGAGGAGACCTCATTACTCTCTACAAGTACCTGAAACGAGGTTGTAGAGAGGAGGGAGCTGGCCTCTTCTCCCAAGTGACAGGGGACAGGACAAGAGGGAATGGCCTCAAGCTCCCCCAGGGGAGATTTAGGCTGGACATTAGGAGGAGTTTTTTTCACACAGAGGGTCATTGGGCATTGGAATAGGCTGCCCAGGGAGGTGGTTGAGTCACCTTCCCTGGAGGTGTTTAAGGCACAGGTGGATGAGGTCTTGAGGGACTTGGTTTAGTGTTAGATAGGAATGGTTGGACTAGAAGATCCGATGGGTCCCTTCCAACCTGGTTGTTCTGTGATTCTGTGAACAAATCAAAGGGAGGAAAGTTGATTTATCATTATTGTTACTATTATTTTATATTTAGAAACTATTACTTCTAGGAAAAAGAGGATTATAATGTGAGACTCAATTAATCTTTCAACATCTGCAATAACATTTCTGTTTACTTTTCTAAATCAAGGAGATGTTCAGGTTGTATAAAATTACTTCTTTTGCAGAAATAGCTCATGTTTATCTTGGTTTTACAACATTATACTTTTTCTCTTCTTCTGTTTGTTTGTTTGTTTTGGGGTTTTTGTTTCTTTAAAATAACTCTTGTGTTTATTATGAGTTTTTATATTGCCTTTATTAAAGAATCTACTCTTGCCTTTATGTGTAATATATATTCAACCAATTTTTAGAAAGAAAAGTAGTAACCGCAAAGGCAATCTAGGGGCAAAATGTAATCTGATGGCTAGTCTGTATACACACACTCCAACTCAGAAACACAATAATCGTGATCAATAAAATACCATTTGTGTCAAACACGTGATGTAACTCCTAATGAAGACATAATGAGTAAAAATTGGGAAAAAAGTTGTCTTCAGTGGGCATTAGTGAAGACAGACTCATTTAAAAATCACTTTCTGGTATGTGGATTAAGAGTGGAGTTGTCACAGCCCTGACAGGTTTTATATTTTATCCTTAAGCTTTTCAGCACTACAAATTTTTGTGTCAAGTTTCCTCTGCCAATCCTTCTTCTCTCTCACCCTCTCAAGCATTGTCATGTTCTTCTCTAGTATTTCTGTTCATCACCAGACCTTTCACGTACCAGCTGTGGTGAGGCTAATATCTTCTGTTGCCAATTCTCACTATATGAACAATATTGACAGAAATCACCCTTTCTCTGAACCTCACAAGCAGATAATTACTGCAAAACTACAATCCAAACCAGAGTTGGAGTCCTCACAGATCAGATTCAAATCCACACATACAAGTTCTAATGTATTTCTTCTTGTAGTGAGATCATAAACTCTGATGGAGTCTCTCATAAATTCCTCGGTCAACAGAGGAAATAAATTTTGTGTCAGCAAAATGTATGATTTTTGACTTTTAATCCCTGTTAAATATTCAAAACTTGCTTGAAGGAGACTGGCTGTGCAGTATTATTTACTTCTTGTATTCCAAGAGGCAATTATTTCTAATCTATAAAATAATTTAATTATTTATATATAATATATGGCACATATGTTGTATAAATAATAATAATAGCATTATTTCTATTCTATAAAATAAATAAATCAAGACTGGACTGATTTTGATCAAACATGATACAAATAATGAGCATTGGAGTTTAAAGAATAACATTTTCAAGCTATTTTCTATAAACACAAGGGCAAAGGTATTCTTGCTAACATAATAAAATCAAGTATCATTTATACTAGGCATTGGCTATTTTGGAATGACACCACACACTATAAGACTATGCGAACAGTGGAAGAGTTGGAAATGCAAGGCATTGGTCTGTAGCTTACTAGAACTGGCTTGCCCTGTACTTTTGGAAACAACAGTTCTGCTAAATAAAGATCACATTCTTTTTAAAAGCAAACCAAAGTCATATTCAGATCTCATTTAAAGTGGTATCAATCTATGAGATATCCAACTATCACATTTATCCTTATCCCCTTTTCCTGCTGCATTTATAAAAATGCAACTGAATCTACTCAAAATGAAGGTTATTAATTATTTACATTATTCATACAGATTTGCTTGTATTCCTTTACCAGTTTTCCCTTAAGTGTATTTCCTATGTATGCATGGGCTTTATTCTTTCTACAGTGCTAAAGCTGCGCATTTTCATAATGCAGAAACTATCAAGAGGCAAAGTGATATACACACTACTTATCTTGGTGAGGAATAAACAGGAATGAGAAATGATATTCCAAATCTGGAATTATTTCAGAATCTTCCAGTTGGTATTTTTGTTTACTCATATGTGATTGCAAAACAGAAAAGGGTTTATCAGAAAGTGTAAATTCCAATGTGGTTATGTGAGAAATTAAACAAATACCAATGAATTGCAAGACTCATCATTTTTAATTCTCAGGGCTTTCTCAGGGCTTGCTGTTACTTCTTGCCTTGTATTTTCTCAATATGGATACCTTATGTTTCAAGCTTTTCTCTGAAACAAGGAGCTAAAGAACTAAGCTTTTTCTCAAAAAGTATATTCTTGGTCTCATGGCTATTAAAAAAATGTTTTTAGGAAAATGCTAATTATCTCCGACTTCTGAAAAAAATCTGAATGGTTGAGATCACTGAACCTGCACTTATTCAGAAAGCATTCTTAATCTATTGGTCCATTACTTTAGATATTTAAATATATAAATGATAATATCCTACCTTGTGCTCTACTAATCCCATAAACTAAGCTGAAAAAGTAGCCCCCAAAAACATACAAACACAAACAGCATTTCAGAAGAAAGTCCTCTTATACTGACAGAGTAATGAAATGTGCCTTGTCAGACATTTGAGGATTCAACAGATGAAAACTTTGAGACATGAAAGGAAAGAGCGAAGGGATAGCCTCACAAGACGTGGCAGTTGCTCACACTTACCTAGCTGCTCTACAAATATACTGTGAAACAGGCACTGCTCACAAATACACACCATTCAGATTGGTGGCACATTAGATACAAGGGTTTCTCTAGTTGCAAAACAGCTAAAACAACACAATTCCTAATAGCACAACTGCGCATTGGTATAATTATGACTATTCTGCAACATTAAAAAAAAAAAAATCAACCCCATGCATGGCCTCCTGGAGTGGGACTGATCAATAGCTCCAACTTTACACAGCTCACCCTGCTATCTCAGCACCATTGTCCCACTTGGAAGATCCCAGTAGTGGCCACTCTGATCTCGTGCTTATGCTGCCCTTGCTTTATTTTCCCCGCTGTTGCTGGAACAGTTCAGAAGCTGAACGCTGCAACTCTGTTTTGGTCCCTACATAACAGCCCAAGGTCTCTGAAACCACAATACTTAGATGTTGCAAACAGTTTCCAATATAAACATAAACACAAAGAACTGAAGGGAATAGGGAGGTTTTTAGCTCTTTTCACTTTTAAAGAAAGAAGGAAGATATGTGACAATGAGCAAGAGCAATGAGCTTCTGGTTTCCACCTCCATATATTACTGCTTTCAAGTTCGGAATATTCGAGGTGAATGTCCTCTTAGCCTCTCTGAAACAATTGCAGTGAATCAAATCACAGTGAAACTTTACGCCTTTTTACCCAGACACACAGCTCCCACTGAATACTGTAGGAATTGGACACACTCAGAGACAAGCTACACTCAGCTTCTTCAGCTTGACTATGACCATGGCTATACTGTGTGTCTTGGACAAGCATGCAAATCTCGAAGAGCAAGGCTTCTTTTGCATGGGATGTAATTTTGATGCCTCATGGTTATATCAGCTTCTCTATACTTCAAAGAGTGCAAGCTCTGTAGCTTCTCCTTTCTTATCTGCTCATTTGCGTAGCTACAAATCTGTTAAATTATTTCTGAAACCAAAGGCATTTGATGCCCAAAAATTAATACTCTCCGTGATGAATAAATATTAGAATTCACGTTTTCACTACAAAAAACCCACCCCTTTTATAGAGTGCCCAAAATAAAAGCACTTACAGCCCTTCATAAAATAAGTTAGACAGCAGTAGTCAAGCTTGTCTGCAGCCAAGTCCCAGAGCTGCTGTACTCCACTGCAAAAGTTCATCTTGCTCTGTTTCTGTTCTCAGAAACAACTCACCAGAAGAATGTGTTGAAAAAAGTGGACCAGGAAAAATGTCCAGTTTGTTTTGAAATCCAGTAGATCTGTATCAGGTAATACAATACTTCGCACTTCTGAAACTAGTTTGCTGTATGATTTTCTACTCAAGATGGCATTATTTCTCATACTGTCACAGTGACAAATATTGAACTTTGGTGCTTTTCCTAGAATATGGGCTGGAAACTACCACATTTTTTCTATGTTAAAAAATATTTTAAAAACTGTTCAAAAGAAATAATGTTATAAAAAGACAAAGAAGGGCTAAAGATGTATCCAATGTCCCACAGAATGCATCTGAAGAAATGCTTCCTTGTCTTGCCTAGCAAACAGGGAAGCAATGCTGAAAAGAGAAATTAAATATTTACAAGGAAAAGATGAATGAGGTTTTAAAAAAATATTCTAAAGCTGTACTGTTTATCAGGGTTTTGAAGCAATCGTAGGAGTGAGAACTTAGGGGTTCTGAGTAGCTTGATATACAGGTTTTTCCCTTCCAATTTGTGGGGCAGCTTATATTTTGCAGCTAAATAACTTCAGACAGTTTTGTCAATCTGGAACTTTGTTCTTCTGCTTATAAAGGTTTTATTCAAATACTGTTGCAGGGGATCCACATTTAAAAGTAAAAGAAACTCCCCAAAACTATCCAAACAAAAATTATCGCTAGTTCATATTTTTAGCACAAATATTTTGCCAATGTTTTATACTTCTCCTTTAATAAAAAGGGCATTTTAACCTAATTAACCAGCTGGTCCCAATACAAAAAAAAAAAATGGATTCAAATGAAAAAAGTTTGCAAGTACCTAAGCTGAGATAAAGTACGGTTTTAAATTTCAGAGGATATTTTCATTATCTCTAAGCAGGTGACAGCAACTGCCAGGTATAAGAACTATCTTTTTTCCTCGACTCCAGTCTTCAGTCTTCTTTAAGTTTTCTAAGCTTTGAAATGAAGATGTTCTTAATACTAGAGAAAGAGGCTTTGCATATGAAATGAATGATTAAACTCACATGAGATGCATCCATTTTGGAGATGAGGGATTGCATGAAAGAAAGATACACTGTGATCTTTTCCTTCTTGTCACTTTCATATTAAAACAAATGCTGTACCATTACTGGGAAGGGTTTGTCCAAGGTCGCTCAATTGTTCAGCACTTACAAGCTGGCAGCCCATCACAGGCAGAAGTGGCATGTATAATCACCATTGATGCTGGCAGTCTCCACCCTCCCTAATGCTACTTGTTCTGTCAGCCAGTCCCTAGCTTTTCACAGGCAAATGAAATTATTCTTTGAGCCATGCCTCAGATCTGCAGTTGAAGGGAGCTGTTTGATGGTAGACCACAACTAAGTACCAAATGGTGCCATGCCTATTACAGAACACACAAGTCAACAACTACTGTTTAATTAGGCTTAAATCCTTCCATTCAAGGCACAACATGAACCAAGCCATGTGCTGGGGATCTCTGAGGGAAAAGTACCTCCCTCTTCGCATGTTTGAAATGGCTGAAGGGCTGCCTTCTCAATGCTGTTGTAGCCCCTCAAAGAGGGCTCCCTCTTGGATGGCATTAAAGGACAATAGGTAAAACTTCCTCACTGAAAGGATTATCAAGCACTGGAACAGGCTGCCCAGGGAGGTGACTGAGTCACCATCCCTGGAGGTATTTAAAAGACAGGTAGATGAAGTGTTTAGGGATATGATTTGGCAGTAGACAGGTACAGTTGGACTTGATGATCTCAAAGGTCTCTTCCAACCTAGGGATGCTATGATTCTCCGATTCTATGATCCCATCTTCAGGATATCAGTGACTCAACTACTCAGCGTTCACTGTTACTGTGAGGCAGAACTACCAAAGCTATGGGACTTCCTGGATCTAGAACCTTGCAGAAAATTCCCTCTGCTCTGTAAACGTTAAAAATGCTCTTCTCCCCTTTTTCTTTATTATTACTCTTCAAAATTTGTGTTTGCAACTGAAACTGCTGAAACTTGACACTATTTAAACAACAGTTGGATTTATTGAGATGAAACAGTATTTGAAGAGGGAGAGATTTAAACTAGACATAAGGTGAAAATTCTTCACAATGAGGTTGGTGAGGCACTGGAACAGATTGCCCAGGGAAGCTGTGGCTGCCCCATCCCTGGAGGTGCTCAAGGGCAGGTTAGATGCGACTTTGGGCAGCCTGGTCTGGTGGGAGGAAGGTTGGAATTACATGATCTTTAATGTTCCTTCCAACTCAAACCATTTCAGCCAAAAACTTTAAATAACTTAAAAATATGAATATTGTAGAGTTGAAAAAGAATTCTGGCTAAAAGACACTCATAATATCACACTGACTCTTATTTTAATCCCAGCAGTCAAAATACATATCAATTAGTATGTTCAAGACCATCATCTACCTGGACTTGTGCAAAGCATTGATACTGTCCCGCACAGTATTCATGTCTCAAAATTGGAGAGATATGGATGTGATGGACGGACCACTTGGTGGATAAACTCAAAGACTGGTGAAGCACTGGAACAGGTTGCCCAGAGAAGCCATGGATGCCCCATACCTGGAGCTGTTCATGGTCAGGGTGGATAAGGCTTTGAGCAACCTGTCTAGTGGAAAGAGTCCCTGCCCATGGCAGGATGGTTGGAACTAGATGACCTTTAGGGCTCTTTCCAACACAAACCATCCTATGATTCTATAAAATTGAGAAGAAAACAAGTGCTTTACAAGTTGCAAAGCTCTGTAAAAGTTTTGCTCAGACATTCAGCAACAATTTTAACATTCCCTGTTTTCAAGGGATTTTTATCCTTTTGTGAAAACATTCTTCTTGAGCTGGAGGTACCTTCATTTGAAATTATTTAAATTTTTCTACTAGAATACTCCAGAGATGCATGATTTAATATTTTTTTTAAAATTACCGAATGCTCTTTTAGTTATTCTGTGGGTCACTGAATTTGCCAGTCTGATAAATACACCTGGAATGCCAACACATTATATACAGACATAATAAAGGATGTACTGCTGAAGTTGGTTGTCTGCTAAGAACTTCTGTTCCATCAAAAAGCCTCCAAAAGGAAACCCAGCTCCGTGATTTTACTAGAACATACAAAAGCCATTGCCTACTAAAATCTTATAGTTAATGTTCCTTCTAAATAGCTTGAGAATTGAAAATTAGCATTGATTTAAAACTCTCCTTCTAAGGATCGACACATAAAACATAGCTCTTTAAGTATCGTGTGCTGATGAAAAAAATTGAAAATGGTAACAAAGATGAAAGCACTTCTTTTGTGAAGGTATGTTGGGTCATTTTTAGCCAAAGACTTCTATTAAAAAGAATTTTCAAAGAGGCTGCATACATATTTATCTAGATACCTTTATGCTTTGCAGTTATATTCGTTTTGTGAGCAATATCCTCCATTCATAGATCTCTTCTGTTCCCTGGTTATTATGATGTATGCAATAAGGTTTTAGTCTGATGTAAAAATAGGGGCATTTTCCAGAAAAAGGTTTAACAAATGTGCTCTAAAATGAAGGCAGTCTGCTTATAAAATTACTGCATCAACATCAGCCTCTTAAATTCCTCGATAGTAAACCTTCATTAATATCTCAATCTTGGCAATAATTTCTTAAGTATCATTAATAGTTATAATTCCAGTAAGAGACTCTTCACAGAAAAACTGGATAAAATCAAATCCATTGGGCTGCCTAGTAATTACTGTGAAGATCTGGGCAATTTAACAGGGAATTTTTCCTTTTCAGTGGTTGGGGGTTTTTCTTGCTTTCATATGAAATCCTACATCCAGCTCATAACTCTCTTTTAATTGCTAGCATACGGTTAAAGCTTTTATTTTGTATTAAATCCTTGATTTTTTTTTTCAGGAAGGGCTAACCTCTAAATATTTAGGATTAGTTTCAACAACCATCTTTTTACTATGTTCATAGAAAACTTACAGGCTCCATTTTCTTCTCTTGCTACCTTTTTCATATGTGTAGCACAAACTGATTTTTCCCCAGCTGGCATATAGACTTCATGAACCACATGAACAACCTACTTCCTGATTTTGTGCTCACAGAAACCAATGAGATTTTTTTCAGTGATTTAAATTAATCCAGAATCAGAAACTTAGTCTACACTCATGTATGCCCACTTCTATGCAGGTTCTGATGGCCTTGTTCAGCTTTTCAGAAATTATTCAAATCACAGTTAGGACAAGTTGCTGCAAAAATTTGGTTTTAACCTGACAAGAAAAATTCGATTTTAGGTCAAAGAAAATGATCACGGATTACCTCTTTCAAGCTTAAGAATGGTCCATCCCAGCAAGAAGGAAACCAAGGAAAGGCAGCGGGAGACTTACAGGAGATCTTCACTAAACTAAACTAAAATGCAAAAAGTAGAGAGGTGAAAACTGGGCCAGGTGACCTAGGAGGAAAGTAGAGCCAGGGTCTGAGCATGCAGGAGTGAGATTAGGAATCTGGTGAGGATTTCTACAAGCAGAAGCTCTGGTAAGGAAGGACACATAAAAGGCTAAAGTTCTCAAGACCTTCTTTGCCCCAGCCTTTACTGGTGAGCCTTATCTTCAGGAATCCCAGGGACTGAGACCAGAGGGAAAGCCTAGTCCAAAGAAGACTTGCCATCAGTAGAGCAAGACCAAGTCAGGTAATCATTAAAATAAAGGGGGCATAAGAAAGTCCATGGGCCCAGATGGGATGAAACCATGAGTGCTGAGAGAGACCTACTCGATGTCACTCACAAGGCCAATTCTGATAATCTTCAAAAGATCATCACAGGCTCATTCATCGATACAAGCAAAAGGCAAAAAGGCCTACATATTTTTGTTGCTAGTTTAGTTTTCTAATGATGAATCCACTGTTCTTTCATTCAGACACAGTGATAAACAGCTTTAATAACCTGAGAGCAGCTGGACTTGATTACAACTCTCTTCACTGTATTGTAAAATCCAGTCTCTTTAAAGTGCAAGCAAAGTTTCTACACGGCTGATCTGGAACCAGAATTCCTGTTATATATGAAATTCCAGCATATTAAAAAGTAATTCTGATTTGAATTGCAAATATGAAGTGATGAAATTTTTGTGAAGTGAAAATTCAAGAGAAAAACATCACACAATTCAAACCCATGAACAAGCATCTTCTCAGTCATTCCTAAACAAACATTAAGGAAGCAGTTGCCAGGATTGCTGAAGAGGTTGCACTCACTGGCCTAATAAAGTGCCTTTCTGTCACCAGCAACATTTGGAGTGACAAAACTTAAACTTTCATCACGTTGGTTTGTTCTGAACTCTGTAAATTGCTGAAGTTATTAAAAAATCACATCTTACTAATGACATTTTGACAGCATTTAACAAGAGGTATGAAAACAAATATCTTGTAATCTACATTCCTGACCAATAACATCTGAAATGAAGGCTCTGCCAATATCATCAAGAAGCTTTGTAGAAGACTTAGTTCTTTCTGTAGTCACCTTTGTGAAATCTGGTGGACACTTCAGTTGGCCACAATTCACAAACAGAAGGAAAATAATTTTCTGTATTTATGAACAGCTAATTGGATGTCACCACAATTCCTCAGGAATGCGCCTTTTCACAAACCGCCATGGGCAATGCTTGAGGGACAAGGAAGGCAGTTGCCAACTTTTCCTTCGACCAGGCTCATCAAATAGGAAAGGGGCTCCTATGTGGGCACATGAGAACTTCTGAGGGACTTACTGGAATGAGGAAATCATATGTGTGAGACAACACCTAATAACAAATCTTGTGGTCTTTATGGATCTTCCACATTTCCTGGAAGAATAGGTTCAGTGCACAGAGTTTTCTTGGACATAGTGGATAATTACTGCTAAGTTAAAGGGGGGGAAAGGGTGAAATACTTGCAGCTCAGTTAAAGCCCCAAACCCCCAAATCTGAGACTAATAAAATTTCATACTCTATAGAGGAATCCTCCCCTATGATGGATAGAATAACATTTCTATCTTCTAGTAAAACCCTTCTAGTAAAGATCTGTTGGCCAAGGATAATTGGACATAAACTACGCTAGCCTCAATGCCACATAAATTGGACTGTAAGTTGGTCTCCCTGCTATACCAGAAAATATGCAGACAGTTTGGAGAGGGTTCAGAGAAGGGCCACTAAGATGATCAGAGGACTAGGAAACCTTCCATACGAAGTAAGGCTTAGAGAACTGGGTTTGTTCAGCCCTGAGAGGAGAAGGCTTAGGGGAGACCTTATTATCACGTACCAGTACATAAATGGTGTCTTACCAAGAGGATGGAGACTCCCTTTTTAATGGGTATAGATTGCTCCCAGGAAGATTACAATTGGATTGCAGAAGAGAATTTTTCATCATGAGAACAGTTAAACATCTGAATAATCTCGCCAGGGAAGTGGTAGATTCCTCGACACTGGACACTTTAAAGACTCAGCTTGACAGGTTTCTGGGCCATCTCATTTAAACTGCATACTACCTACAAGGTTGGACCAGATGATACTTGAGGTCCCTTCCAACTTAGCATTCAATGATTCAACGTAATACTCTCCACAGCTTCAAAATTATCATATAGCTGTCCTAATACCATTTTTGCCTCTATTTTACCTTCATATGCCCTAAACTTGGTGCTAAGCACAGGGGAGGCATCCACACCGAAGTTTCATCTGCCTCACCTCACCAAAACCAACCTGACGTTTGTTATTAATATATTCATTTACTGAAATCAATAATAACATATTCAAAGTCTTGTGATAACTTGGCACTGAGCAGGCTCAATTATGATGTGAATAATGGATTACATCTCTAAATTTATTTGGAACAGAATGTTACAATTTGCCAGTAACATAACAGTGGAGTATGGTAAATCCAAAGAATTTTGTTACTGCGAATTATGTCACACTGAGATATCATAAGTTAAAAGTACTGGGGGAAAAAAACCCAAAACCAAGCCAAATAATTACAGCGACAACAATTTCTCCAAAAAAATCTCTGGAGTCCTGGTGAGAGGGAGCTGAATCACAGCATTTCTCACCACTTAAAATCAATGTCAGTCACTGCCATCATAGGCTGCTCACTTAGCCTGGTGTTGTATTTGGCAGCCTCTGCTTGGGCATTGCCTTCCAAGGTCCTTACAAAACTGAAATGGTTTATTCCATCACCACTAGCTGATGCTCACAGAAAACTGACAAAATCCACTGAACTATCCACTGATAACAGACTGCTGACATATATCTCCACAATCTCTTCCTAGTACAGAATCACGTGCACAAAAAACATTGGAGGGCTCATACATCTCACAGTCGATGCTCACTCCTGTTCTTTTTCCCAAACAAGCAACCTTCAGCTCCAGAAATACACAGGACTCACACAACTGTCACAACCTGATGGTCCATATGCTGTATGCCACTCCAATCTGACCTCTCACAAACATCTATAGATCCAACACAGGCATCTCAGATTATATCCAACGTCTTTTAAGGATTAAGAGGAAGCAAGGGAGAAGAGAAGACAGAAGCTACCACTACTCAACTAGATCTTCTGGGGCCAAGCAATACCTGTAGCAACTTAGACAACATGGCTTTCTGGTCAATAGAATTGAGAAAGGTAAGTTAAAGAGTTCATAGCAGCACATAGGCACATACCATCCTTCCCTACACCTGTTTGGTTTGTTGCCTTTTTTTTTTTGTAAAAGTATGTAGTGTTGTACATCCTTCTAGGTAGAAGGAAAGTATCAGCGATGTTGCTTATCTTTTCATTTTTCTCCCGTTGGCCTCCATAGGCCACAAAGAAAATGAAAAGGTGGTTGAAGATTGTTAACAGGGGAGAATGGGAAGCAGTTTTTGAGTGGCTCCTCCACCCCGTGTTGTAAAGCAGGCATGGATGCTTTCTTTAAATCTCAAGGCATTAACACTGCTTCATAGCCATTCTGCCAGTTTCATTAACTGCACTTCTATTCCAATCATTTCATAAGCAGACTGTACTTATAATCTGGCTATTTATCCTAATGTTTGATGTTTCTGACTCACATAAATACATTATGTTTGAATGCAGAGAAGTACTTTGCATGACAAATTTGAGATTTCTGCCGGAAACATTTGACTGAAATTTATTTTTGCTATCCATAGGGAATAAGCCTCTACATTATTTGATTGTTATTCACATTTTGATAATCGCATTATGAACCTCTACTAAGAAATGAAATGGCAATGTGCCTTTTTTCCTCTCTAACAGCAAACTTCTCCCTCCCCCTCTCAAAAGCACAGACCTTGAAAAAGCATTAGAAAATTAAAAAGCCAACAGAAATAAAATGATGTATCTACATTTGAATATTCATTAAAACACGACATCGCTTAGTCACTGCTCACCACTTGGATGATGGATGGTGCTCAGGAAAGTTTAATGCAACGATGGGAATTCAGTCTTGTTTTTACGGGATGGGTGTACACTTTAGTGGAGAGATTCCTAATGGTGCTCAGTTGTCCTAACTGCATTAATATTGTTAGGTCATAAACCACTTTACATCAGTTGATGATCTGACTTTATGTTGTGAATACGACCATAGAGAAATAGTAACAGATGTCATTTTGGGGTTTTATTCAGATCCATCTTAATATTCCTCATTCTATTCAGCAGCTGTTCTACCTACAATGCTTTATACTAAACACTACATGCCTGAGTTGTCTACTGGAGTTATTTGCCCCTGGCGTTATTTGTCCTTTGTTTCTATGTTGTTGTACACTTCTCTCCCAGACACCTTCCTTTAGCAGTTCCTGCCCTGGTAAAAAATTTACTGTACTTTATTTCATTCTGAATAGCTATTATCAAATGCCACAAACACAAGAAAGGATGACATAAATAATCTTTGGGCTACTAAAACCCATGAGTCAAATTAATCTCATTTCACCTCACAAATTACAGCAATCTGTTAACTGTTCCCCCTACCACTTTTAGATTTTATGAGAATCAAATTACAGCAAGTTTTTTTATCTGCATTTGCTGAACAAAACCCCACAACACCTACTACTAAACAAAAAATACTACCTCTGCTTTTACTACTTTTAACATCAGTTTTCTAATTTGATTATCTGATGTATTGCCTTCCCCCTAACTATTTGGTAGCACTTGAGAAAGTCCTTTGCTTTGTTACATCATCCCAAAACTCTCACTTTTCACATTTCCACCAACTGTCAGGAAACCTTCCCTTTTTGTTCTTGGAAAAAATACAAATCCAAAATCATGGTGGAAATGGAAACCAAAGAGAACACACAGCCTGCACTCCAAGAACAGCTGCTCTGTTGAACCAGTTGTGCCTGCGCTCAGTGAAGAGGAGGTTGTTGAACTGCTCAACACCATGGGCACCTTTCCCAGCTGTGACCCAATACCTCAGGCTCAGCCTCATCACAGGACTGCACACAGCAGATACGGGAGCCCATGAGACATCATCTCCCTGTTGTGTCTGACATACTGGAACAGAAGCAAGTGGGAACATCTGATATTTTTTTTACTTATATAAATAAATCAGTGGAGGAGGAAAATAATGCAAATACTTATTTTTGCCCATGAGTACAACATAGATCTGGCAAATCCAACTCACTAAATATCAGATCTCATCATGAGATCTATGCAGATAACTCCCATGTAATACTGCCCTGCAAATGAGCTTGCATTTAAAGTATTTTAGCCTATCACCTTCCTTCTCTCCATCCTATAACTTTCTGTGCTCGATGCAGCCATTGGCCTGATCCTTTCATTGTCTTGATTAGCTAATGACAGGTGCTGCTCCCCACCTCCAGCCACAACTCAAGACCATACCAGCCACATACCCTTCTTGCAACCCTTTATGCTATGCATACACTTACAGTACAACTCAAGACCTTTCATGTTGGAGAGTGAAATAATTCGGAGACCTGTCAAAACCAAGACTTTGAAAATCATCCATCATATCTTAGCTTGCCGGAGTGTAAAAGATAAAGCACAGTTGTAAATCACATGTAATAGTGTCACCTACATAGAAATTTTATTTTATAGGAATAAAAACCTCAGAACATAATGAGAAAGTTATGGTTTGTTCTGGAAAGATACTGAAGCTGGATCAAATCCTCAAGCCCTTAATGAAAATAGTTGCTTAAGTAACAGGGAGGCTGGTTCAACTTTTTGCATTATCACTGTATGATAGATGCACAGAGTTACCTAGTTTGCTTAACTGATACTCCTTGAAAAGGATAAAAGTACATTATATATTTGTTATCAATGTAATGACCACTAGTTCTGTTGTGTGCCCTACTGCTAAGATAGGGAAGTGGCTTAATAATTTAATGAGAGTGATTATTAGAACCACACCAACCCGACTGGGTAATTATCATCTTTGCATTGTGTTTCTCTCAACTGAACTAGTGCAATTCAAACATCAATATGAGTTCCGCACATCAAGAAAAAGAGATTCTGGAGCTTGAACTGCACCGTTTTCCTTAATAATTGGATATACCCAGCAGTTCAACTGGTTAGATCAGCAGTGGCTCAAGGCCCCCCTCATTGGTCTTTGACACACATGGTAAATCAGTCAGTGTGATGGAAACTTGCAGGCCCCTTTTAATGTTTTGGTTCTTATTGAATCAAGAGGCATAGGAACAATTGTATTGTCCCTACAGTTTCTTTTTCTGTTTTCATCCTCCTTTTTTGAACACTTCTAAGAATAGCAATGGCCCTGTGGAACAGCAGAAACAGGAAGCACCCTGGGAATGCTTAAGCACAGCAAACAGTGCAAACCCAAACATATGCAGGAAAACACACAGTTTGTGTTCCAGTAAGCAGGGGTTTAAGTTCACACAAGCACTGTTTTTGGTCTGTTTGTTTGGTTTCTTTTTTTTTTATTTATTTTTTTGACAAGCAGAGCCACATCTCTAGAAGATGCCATCAATCATTTTAGTCTTTGTTCATGTGAGCACCCTGTTTTGCTACTGCCCATTGTTGAGCACCCTCCCAACTCTGTGGATGTACTTGTGTGATCAGGACTGTACTACATACCCTGGACTATAAGAAAAAAAATTATTTATAGGGTGGCACTTCAGTATTTTCCACATTATTCTCCAAAATAGCCCATGCAGCAACTGTTCTCCACTCAGATCATCATAATATAGAAATATGAGAGGCTTTATGTCTCAAATACCTTTGGATGCAACTCATATTTTCAGGTTATAATGATACAAATTTCAAATCTCAGCTTAGCAGCTTCTTTAAGATGATATAACATGCTAGCTATGGTAAGCCAGAAGTGGAAAACTCTGTAACTGTCACCCACAACACTAACAAGGATTGTGAATTCAAGCATTCAGCCACAGCATTTCATGATTTTTATTCATGGAGGCAGAGGCAGATGAAACTTAATCAGTAGATTGGGCTGCTAACTGCCAGAGCTCGGAAGTAAGTACATTGACTACTGAGCCTCTAGGCATTAATTCTGGCCAAGATTTGAGGTGGATGTCTGGAAACCAAAATCTCTTTGTTACTTAATCAGCAGTGACAGTATATTAGCAGATCTTGAGAACCAGAGCCTAAGTGAAATCTGAGTTTCATTTCCCTCTAGAAGATCACCATATTTATTCAAAATTAAAAAGTAGATAGTCTCATACCAAATAAACAAAGAAAGTGGAGAAGAAGGAAATTACAGCAAAAAAATCCATCTATACTTGTCCTAAATAAAATCAGGTAGAAAAAATAGTTGAAAATACCTCCAAGAATAGAGATGATATTAGTTTTCAAAACACAACAATAGAAAAACCACTACTAACGTGAATAGAAAAAAGGGAAAAATAAAGGTAAAAAATTAAAATCAGGTACCTGAATTAACTCTGAAAAGGCAGTGGCTTGCTGGTTTCAGTCACTCACATAATATAATTTTTGGTATAGTTCAAGAAAAAAAACTTTCTCGTGATTGGGCCCAGGTTCCCTACTGGTTAGAAGCTGAGTTTCGCTGTGTAACATAGAGTCACAAGAAGGAAAATAAACTATTGTTGTGATATGTGATCTATATTGAAAAAGATACATTTCAAAACAGATATTCTCCACTGTCTCCAAACAGGTTCAAAGACAACATGACTGCGAGCATCCAACCTACCCTGTCACTTGCTCACTCACTTAGATTCAATTTGTTCAGATTTTTATTTATATGGAAAGACAACCACATTGCTCTAAAGTGTTGTCAAAATTTATGAATACTTACTTATATAAATAAAACCAGCTCAGTAATTTTGATCCCCAGCTTTGCCCTTTAATTTCTGGGATGAAGTTCTTTTATGGTGTGAAATTCTAGCAACATCCAAGGAGTGAAAGCAGCTCAGTACTCTAAAGATATCAATCTAGGTTTTTTGTGAAATAACTACATAAAATTGAGTGTAAATTTCTGCCACCATTACTCTGCTCTAAAAAATAACAGTCCTTTGACTGTCATAATTAAGCTGAGAAAATGTGTGTCAGGAAGCTTATCTCCTTAAATCCCTGTGATTTGTACTATTAATGATAAAAATCACCGCAATTAGAAACTTGCTCATTCAGTCCTTGTCTTTTTAAGAGAGAATTTTTTACAGATTAGATAACCTATGAAGTTTTTATCACATCCCTGTACCCTCAATTTATAAAGCTAAATGTATCTTTTCTTCAAATACTATCTTATGGCAGAAATTTTCTTGCTCTGCACTATTTTTGTGTTGATATCTGTCAGAATATCACTGACATTAGCCTAATAGTTACAAAATAAATTGATTATTATGATCGCCTTAAAAGCTTATGAAGCATTCAGTAGGAAGGTAGCCAAAGTTCAAGCTGTTTTGGAATTTTATACTTAAAAGGAGGAACCAGGCAGAAACTTTAGTGTCTTGTGGTTTCGATTAATAGTGTGAATAAAATATGAAGAGTAGAAATTCTTGGTCAAAACAGTAAATAAAATGGAAATTTTAGTGTCAACTTGAGAAAACACTCATGCTGAAACACTGTAAGTAACAGCCAAGTTAAATGAACCTATTTCAATTCTTTGTATTGAATTCACTATAGTAAAGCACAATTTGTAAAATGCCTTAAGAAACTACTTGCAAACTATTTAATGAAACAGATAAAAAAGAAAGGAGAAAGGATGGGAGGAGAAAGGGGGAGCAGAGGGAAAACTTCAAAAAAAAAAATCCAGCTGTCACAGAACTCAATGTTTACAATTTAATCAGTTCACATGTGGAGATCTGTTGCTCAGTGAAGTCTCCTTCTCATGAAAATTAGGAAATGGATAAAAATAAAGGAACAGGGGATGTGATATGGGTAAGCAAATGTGTCGATCTTAAATCTGGAGTTTGCCTGAGGTGCACACACAGACGTGAAAGCACAAAAAACCTGATATGGCCATTATAAATGCATATGAACTCAGAGTGAAATACAATTAATACTTTCAGGAATATAGCACATGAACTGATCAAAGCAGGTTCACTGGGCATTTACTTCAGAGAACAGTGACATTTAACTTGAATAAAGCCAATATGGAAAATTTGACTGCTATGACAGGCCTCTTATGAGAGGGACAAATCTATTTTAAAATGATTTAACTGTCCACCAAAAAACAGAAATTAGGAAACAGACATTATTTTATCAGTAGCAATTTTGGGAAAATAATCCCCCTCTAGCTAGGTAGACAAGACGTTTTTTAATGCTTTGAATCCACAGATCACAAAAAAATTCAAAGACTGATTATTAAACATTTAATGATCTTTTGTTGGGCGACGTAATCATCTGTGTTCTTTCAGTTCTGCTTTTGCACCTCCTCAAAGCTATTCCCAGCCCAAGGCACATGGGTATCTCCAGGGAAGGTGGCAAGGCTGGAGAAAAAGAGGTAGGGCTGCCAGGTAGGCTCCTGAGGACTTCTCCAGTGCCTAAGCCCAAGGGGAGCTTGCAGATAACTGTCTGTGAGTGTCAGGCATTTGCTCATTCCATCACTGACCACCTCTATGTGTTTAAACTGCAGTTGGGCAGCTAGTGCACAAGTGTTGTAAACATCTGGAACAGCTCTATTGAGAGCCATTAGAAACCCAGCAAAAATGACAGCTGAGGCAGATGTTTACTTAAAAAATAAACCCTGAGTGTGTAGTAAGCATTAGACATGAAACCAGTCACTGTAGGTGGAATAGCTCTTCTGATTATATCCTGTAATTCTTTTCTTTCCATTCTGTATTGACTGTACCAAAATCAGTGGAGACTACCTATGATTCATATGTGATTTGCAATTAGTTCCATTCATCTACAATGGATCACAAATTCCTTTATTCTCTTCTTGTCTGAGAAATGCATCTCCTCTAAAAGTAGTGCAGTACTTCAACAGGAAGTAACCTTAGCGAGACAACAGGAAAATTTTATTTTGCCTTTATTAATTCTGTATCTGTTGATATGCTACTTAATGCTTTTTCTCAAATAGATTTAATGCACTAGTACATCTAAAAGCTTTGAAGTTCTAATTTCTAAATTAGCAGGTCTACCTTCAGAGGAGTAAGTAAGAAGTGTCATTGTAGGACCTAAGGAAGAGAATGAATGCTAGTTAACACTTTGCCAGTAGATGTCTCTGCTAAACACACTGAGGGGAACATGCTAAATTTGAAACTTCAGCAAAATGCAAGTGGTAGTTTGCATCCTTCAGCTGAAGAGTAGGGGTAAAACCAACCAGGTCACCAGCAATTTCTCCAGCCTATTCTTACATAGCCACAACGTGAATGGGGTTTACATAAAAGGTAATTAAAGATCATTTTTTTTTCCTCTTGATATTATCATACTGAGTAAGAAGTATTTACAAAAGGCTAACTTTATGTATTAATATTCTTGACAGAAATTATGAACGTAGAGTCTTGGGGGAAAAAAAAAATTCTTAGCATTTGAATTCTAGCTTCTATGAAAACAAAGTGGTCCATTCCTACTTCCAACAAAGAACTTCCTTTACTTCATATTTCTCCTCAAACTAAAAAAAAAAATCAGTAGGTTGAAGAATAAATTTTAGTTTTACCCTGAAATAGCACAGTACATAGTAGAATAATTATGGCCCTGATGGATAACATTCAGAAGTCTTTAAATTTTCTTTACATCTATATGTTATTTGGCAATGGTCTTATTTGCAAAAGAACAGCTTCTAAGCAAAGAAACTAATATTAGTTTCTTATAATTGGCACTTGTCATTAAACATACAGCATGATTTTCTGATTAATAACGAAAAAAGGATCTCAAAAGGCGCAGATCAGCTGGAAAAGCATCTGCTTAAAATACACACACGTAATTAGAAGAGGACGTCAAACAGACTTGATTACATATTTCATGGGTATGTGTCAAAGAGTATAAAGCATCTGACTTAACCCCAGGGTGACTTCAAGAGGATTTACTCTATCTAGTGTTTGTGATTAGCACCATATAATCTGGATCTGCTGAACAAGTAGAGTTTTACACAATATGCAAATTCCCTTTTGCTTTAATTTAGCCCCCTTGGATTTAGCATAAAATCTCTGTGTTGCATGACGGGTTGAAACAGCTGGATCCAGTTAGCTAGGAAATTAAAATTATAATAAATGAAATAAGGTAATTCTTGCTATGGTAGCCAGCACACACCAGAACGGGACCCTGAGATCTGCTGAATTATGTCTGAAGTGCACGCCCCTAATGCCAGACAGACCTTCTTCCACAAATGCCAAAATGCTGATTCATTCTTCAATCACAGTATGCTCTATTTTTTCATATAGCTAAATTCATTTCACTGCCCTGTCAAGGTTCATTTTCCAGGTGTATGTTGGTAAGAAAACAGTTGATGTATATGTCAAGGAAATTAGTATCCACAAGGGAACATTTTATTTCCTTGATAGTATATCAAGATGTGGCAAAAATTAATTAGCAATATATTACATTGTTTAAAATGCAATGGGAAAAATTGTGTGTGCTTTTATTTTCCATTTCTCTTTCAATTGTGTTTTTTAGCTGGAAATATACAGAGATAATTCTTGAGTATTTCTTACACAGTTTTTAAGAATACAACTGCAGAAGATTTGTGGGTTTGATTCATTTTAATAGGGTATACCCAAGGTAGCAAGAATCCTAATGTAATCAGTCAGTTTAGATAGTAAAGACTCTTTGAAAGGTCTGCACTCAAGGCTAAAAGCACTCACTTTTGTTATCCTTTGTAATCTATGGTTCTACAGGAATTTATAAGTGGTCTAATTCTTACTAAAGGCAACTTTGTAGTGAAAATGACAATTGTGTCATATCCTAAGTATATTTAACACAAAAAATGATCTAGGGAAAAAGGTGTTAGGGACAGAAAGCACATCTTCTGCAAGACATTTTTTTAACCATGAGTAGGTGATGTTGGATTGGTCTTGGAACTGGAGGATCAGAATTGCATCTTGAGTGCTGTTAATATTTCCTCAGACTTTATTGAAGATTTGGGTCTTAGACCCAGTCTCTCTTGATGAATGCTACAACAATTTCTGCCATTTTGTTTATTAGAAGTGACATAAGTTATTTCACAATGCTACCTCAGGCAGAAATGGGAACAGATTCGGCATCTATGGTAAATTAAAAAAAAAAAAAAAGTAGGCCCCATTCAGTAATTCAAGCTTTCCCTCTAAATACATTGTATGCACTTTACTGTACTTTCAGACAGTTGCACAAGCCTGCCTTACCTCCTTGCTCAATTTGTAATACTGATTCTCTAATTGTTTTAATTTCATCTACAACCATTAGCAAATATGTGCTCAGTTGAGCATGTCGTCCCGAATAAATTAACCACAGTACCAACAACGGCTTCTTTTGATGCAAAGAACCAACTGAGCTTTCTTTCCTCCTAATCCGCTTTAACCAGTCATTTGAAAATGAAAATGATCACAGACTTCAGAAGTCAGCTGTACACACACACTCTTTACATAAGACATCTTTTTGACTGGGACATTCTCACCCTGGAGACAGAAATTGTTCTGCTTTACAAGATAGTTTGTCTGCTGTCAGACTGTTAGCCTTTGCCTCTCAGCGAAAGCAACTTATACCTGAATAAGCTTGGTTTTGAAGCATGAAATATATGTTGTAAATCAGAAATCACTCATATAGTAATAGACAGATGAAGGCTTCCCAAATAGAAAATCTCACACTGAGCTTTCAGGCTCCTCAGGGTTCTTCTAGCGCATTCCCTGATTTTATTGTTTTATTCTAACCATAAGAAATGTGGAACCTGCCCTGCCCAACACAAGCCAGAGATCTAAAGGAAGGTAAAAAACCCAAAACACTGCTTCAACCTCAACCAATCCGACAGTTCAGATTTCTTTAGTCTGAAAGGGATCATTAGCAGGAAAGCTATGTAAAAGTAATGTCCTATACCACAATAAACTACCATCTAAGCTTCCTTAGTAGACAATGAGAAGAATTGGTATCTCTGGCTGTAACTCTTCTCGTCCTAAATTCCAAAAAAATGCCAGAGGGATCAAGCTGGTGAAGTCCTGTCTGTTCCACTGACTGCAATGGGAATCTAAACCTCTGATATAGGTGATGACAGCAACATAAAACAAAACCTACCCAGAGATTAAATGCAGATATGGAAACATGTTTAGTTACCTACCTCCCTGCTGCCCTGAAAATTGATATATATTTTAAGAAAATTTACAAAAGGTAAATTTTGTAGCCAAAAAAAGGGACTCAACTCTCTAAAGTCTTCATCTATCCCTCCAGGCATTACATTAGCCTTCTTTTCATGGCCCCATTGACTTCAAGGGGAACACTCCTAAGAGTGTTCACACAGACTCGGAGTGAAAGAGAACCTCTTGTTGCAAACCTGAAAGTGAAAAAGTACAGGTAGAGGTTCTACTTTATCAGTAGGTTAGTCCTTTAATTTTCACAGTAACTACCTGATGCAAAGCAGAAAAAAAAACCCCTCTCTTACTTTATCCTGTGTGTAGTAAAGTACACAGATTTGCAAAATATTAGACTGTCCAGATGGTGCTTACGCTATCAAAACCTTTAGGTCAGGGATAAATAGGATTCACATAGAATGTAAAAAAAATACTGTTTGCTTAGTCACTTGCTGTACTACTATTAAAAAAAAAAAAAAGGTAAATCTCTTAGGCTAAGATTGGAATGCTTTATTATGAACTAAATAAATGGAGTAGATACAGAACTCAGTTAATCACTGCAGTTTATTAAATGTTCTTTCATCTTGGTTTCCTGGTTGTATACCTCCCCTGATTTCAGTGATACGGAGAGAGCAGGCCTAGCATTTTATCATTCTTGTTAGGTCACCACCCACTATCTTGAAGAAATCAAACAACTAACACATAGACAAACTCTACTCTTATCAGATCATAAACAACTCTGATTTATAGGTACTCCAGCTCAACAGGGACATCGGGACATCCACATTCCTACGTTACCAATCAGAGTTGGAAAAAAAATATTAGTAGAGGAAGAAAACAGATAAGAATGTGCAACTAATGACCATACTCCTGCCTTAAACCCTGTATTTGGGAATGACCAGTGTAGGATTGCACTTTGCCATACCTTGACATCCAAAGCAATAGTTCTTTTAAATTCATTGGCTCTCCAGCATTTCTGTTTTTTTTAGTAAAGTCAACGCTGTGGCCCGCAACACAACACAACTGAGGAGACTAACATGCTCAGTAGCTGTCACATTCTCCGTGGAAATGTCTTTTTTCCTATTTCTTCCTCGTGTTTGGAAGGTTTTGGTTTGGCCTTTTTTTTTCCTGTAATGACTTAACCAATAATTAGGTGAAAGTGTATAAGTCATAAGAAAAAGTGCATACTGTGATCTTAATTATTGCAGGTTTCAATAACTTGAGAAGTAATCCCTGATCTACAACATCAAAATGTAACCAGTAGGACACTCAATACTCGTGACTAATCTCTTCTTCATGTAGGGACTAAACTAGATACATAAAGAAGGATGGAAGATGAAAGGCTGGCACAAGCCACACCAACTGGTATAGAAGAGATTCTTCTGTTGCCAGCAGCCTGGGGTTAAGGATTCCTTGGTGAAAAAAGCAAGATAAGTGACTCCAGCATCCTTTCATGTGGAAACACATAAAGCCCCTCAAAACAAAATTGACTCAGGTTTTTACTTGTAGACTTTAATATTTGAGACCCGCAATGCACACAGCCCTGGCAAAGGAAAAATTCTCACTAACTGCAGACTTCAAGGGGTCAGTTATCACCGGATGATCAGAGGGCTGGAGCTCATCTGCTGTGAGAACAGGCTGAGACAGTAGGGGTTGTTCATCCTGAAGAAGAGAAGGCTCCAGAGAGATCTTGTAGCAGTCTTCCAGCACCTGAGAGAGCCTACAAGAGGGCTGGGGAGGGACTACGTACAACGGCATGTAGCGATAGGATGAGGGAGAATGGCTTTGAATCAAAAGGGGGAAATTTAGAGTAGACATTAGGAACAAATTCTTCACCATGAGGGTAGTGAGGCACTGGCACAGGTTGCCAAGGGAAGTTGTGGATTTCCCCTCCCAGGAAATGTTCAAGGCCAGGTTGGATGGGGCTTTGAGCAGCCTAACCTAGTGGGAGGTGTCCCTACCCATGGCAGGGGGGGGTTGGAACTGGATGATTAAGGTCCTTTTTGACCCAAACTATTCTATGATTCTATGAATGAGAAGCCTATCAGTGTTGGACACAGACACTCCCTGTCATTTCTTACCATGACAAGCCACAGACAGTGCATGAGCGTCTGCAGTGATCCCCCAGTTATTAGCTTCTCCAGCTTCCTCTTCCCAGAAGTCTCCTAAGCATTAAAATATTTTGCTGCAAATCTCTCCCCTGTAATAACACTGGATGCCATCAAATGTGTTCACTGCAGAAGTCTTGCTGACTCTTTTGTCTGAACACAGAAAAATTATCTCTTGCCATTAGTATATTTTCTGTCAGCTGTGCTGCATTTTTTCATCATCTCAGTCTGTAATAAAGACATTTTCCCCTTCTTTTAGTTTCTAAGCAGCATATTTTTTTTACTGTAGCTATATTAAGCAAAACCACCTAAGACATTTATGTGCCGTACTACCTCTTTCTGCATTATCTCTACAGGTCCATGAAATGACTCCGATATTTTTCCTCCTTTCCTAGGCCTTTTCACAGATCAGGCAGTTTGTGAATGCAATTCACATCAATATTCCCAATTACATATTAAAAACTCCCAAAATATAAAAGCAGTTTATATCCCCAGAAAGAAATCTTATATACAGATTAAAGTCTGCAAAGGCAGCCCTGGCAGGATTTTTTCTGGCAACTCACTTTTTCAAAGCTTCTCAAATTATGCCCTAGCTTTTCTGCTTTGCTTTCAACAGTACGAATGATGTCTAGTTTATATTAGTCAAGTCACAAAAGAAAGCTGAGTAAACCAGCAAGAACTGTTAGAAGTAAAAAAACCTAATTTTCTTTCTAGTTTGTTTACGAAAACAAGTTTATCTTGGGACAGAAATTTAATAAGAGGAACAGTCACTTCACTATCCATGAAAGAAAATAAAAGATTTTTATCTTTTGACATACCAGTAAGTGTCATTATCTGGGAATCAGAATATTTTTGTATTTTAAGCTCTTATGCACTCCCTTCACATTTAGAAGTCAAACCTTCATTTCTGATGTCAGCATTTAAAATGCCCTCTCTTCAGAGTATCCATATTTTCAGTGGGTGGGTGGATTATTTTCTGCCTTCCATCAACTCATCAAACATATTTTCTTAGAAAGAAATCCCCAGCAGTAACTCTATCTCAAATGCAGCTAGAGAAGGTGTTAATTACGAGCAATGAGATGAAGATATTATTACAAATTGCCCAGGTTTCTTTTTAGTTAAAGTTCATCTGTGGCAAATGCTTGGCACAGTAAAAATTTCATTAATTATTCATTTTCTCTCTTAAACCAAGGGAGGAATTTCCCTCTAAAATGAAGAATCTCATAAACATCATCCACGCTGGAGTATCCAATTCCAACACACCGATATATCACACGCCAGAACATATGCACTAACATCATCCATTAATCTTACGATTTTAAAAAGAGAAAACCCCAAATCCATTAAAATTATGAATGAAAGCAGGAGCACCAATGATGAAAGCAATAAAATTCATAAGTGTCACACCCACTGTCCAAGTTTAGGTCACATGCACAGAAAACAGCAGGATGCGGTTACAAACTCCACACAGGAAAATAAATCCCAGTAATCCCTGTCAATCTGACTGAGGAAAAATTTCTTTTTTGTCCCTAAAAAGGATGACTTGCATAACCTTATGTATCTAAACACAACACAAATGAGAATCTGCAGTACCACTGAACACAGGCTGCCCAATGTCCCACCACTGGCTGCAACCAGTCTGTAATGTACCAGAGGATGGTAAAAATTATAACATGGTAAAACACAATTCAAAAGTTCCAATGACCAAGTTAAAAAATCAAAATTAGAATCACCATTTAGCACCCTGCACTGTATATCACTTTGGCTACTGTGTGATGCAGTTGCCTTTATGAAAGCCAACAAAAACTTTACTTTCCAGCAACCATTCAAGCATCCAATGAATTTAAAAACACCTTTGAATTCATTAGCCTTAGGAGCCTTAAATCTGCATCTTAAAATTTCATATAAATATTGTATTTTACTCTAAAGAGAATTATTGTTTTCTGAACAGATACCATAATTAAAGTACTACTTCTAACATAATCATAAATTATGCACCTTAGCACAATTTGTAAAACTGATACACATATACTAATAAGAATGCACACTAGATAAAGGTTAAATTTAAATATGAAAAGGCATAAGACCTCTGAAAGATTGATTACATACATGATGCAACTCTGGTGTGAAATATGCCTCGTTGTTAAATGGAAGTTGAAACAGGTCAAGAATTTAGTCAGACGATATCAGAGTCGGAAACTGATCTCTATTGTTCATGACACTGCCTAATGCTGAAACTATGTTTTACCTTCCAGTAGAGATCTCTTTCCCCATCTTCAATAATTATACTGGTACAATCAAGCTACACTACATTCCAGAAGAACTTCAGAAGTGCTTTTTTTACACAAGAGGACACAATTAATAACAACAATACTTAAGTTTATTTTGCTAATTTCTACTCCAGGCTATTTCCAACCCAGAGTAAGAGTCATTGTTTATCTTGGAATTGTGCAAAGCAAATACAACAGGTTCTACAGCACTGTGAGATTCAGAAGTGGTTCACATGTGACAGTGCACTTTGCCACTGAAAACTCTGACAGCTGAAATGGAAGAAACTTGCCTTAGCTTAAAACAAATCTGTAATCCTTCTGGATTATGAAGTGTTTCTACAGCATGTGACGGCTTTGTTGTATACGTACCAATGCCAACAATCTCTGTTCAAAAGGAACAGCAGACCTTTGACAGAAATAAGTAACCTGCTAAACTCTGATCTTCTCAACAATGTCCATGGATAAAACGGATGGTGACGGGGAAAATGGAAATTGCAAAGCACTGAATCTTCAGTTGCATTGGTCATGCCAGGAATAGGCATATTCAATGCCTACAGAAACTGAAAAGCGAACCATCTGCAAAGGTCATCATACTGCTCTGGATAGTGTGTACCACATTGCAGGCTGTAGTGTTATACTGCATGGCCCCAGGTAACCTTGCTCTCACAGCCAGCACAGAGGTCCACTAGAAATACTGATAGAGCTGAGAGATGTTACTATACCTCAGACAACATAAATTATTGCTTGAGAAAATAAACTATATTTAGAATCATAGAATCATTTAGGTTGGAAAAGATCTTTAAGAACACTGTGTCCAACCCTTAACTTAGCACTGCCAAGTTAATCACTAAACTAGATCCTTAAGCACCACATCTACACATCTTTTAAATACCTCCAGGAACAGCGACTCAACCACTTTCCTGGGTAGCCTGTTTCAATGCTTGACCACCCTTCTCAGGCATTATTTTTTTCTAATACAAAATCTAAACCTCCCATGATGCAACTTCAGGCCATTTCCACTTATTGTATCAGTTGTTACTTAGGAGAGGAGACCAACACTTGACTCACTATCACATCCTTTCAGGTAGTAGTAGAGAGAAATGAGCCTTCTCTTCTCTAGGCTGAACAACCCTAGTTCCCTCAGTCGCTCCTCATAAGACTTGTACTCCAGACCCTCCACCAGCTCTGCTGACCTTTTCTGGACACGCTCCAGCATCTCAGTGTTTTTCCTGTACTGAGGGGCTCGAAACAGAACACAGTATTTGAGGTGAGTCCTCACCAGCACTGAGTATAGCAGCACAATCACTTCCCTAGTCCTACTGGCCACATCGCTTCTGATACAAGCCAAAATGCCACTGGCCTTCTTGGCCACCTGGGCACACTGTTGGCTCATGTTTAGCCAGCTATTGACAAACACCTCAAGGCCCTTTCCTACTGGGCAGCTTTCCAGCCTCTCTTACCCAAGTTTGTGGCATTGCACAGGGTTCTTGTGACCCAGGTGTAAGACCTTGTTGAATCTTACACGATTGGCCTCAGACCTCTAATGATTCTACTCAAGCACACTGACCAAAAATATTGTGTTGATATGTCCAAATGATTATTTTTTTAATTAATGAGCAAATTCAATTCTTTGGAAGTATTTTATGCTACAAGAACATATACTGAAGACTGGGTTCTGCTCACTAGTCTCTACATGGAGCATCACAAAAGAAAACATCCTTGCTTGTTGGGGGTAAGTCAGACTCCCACTGAAGTGGGTGAAAACTCTGCTATTGATCTCCGTGGGAGAAAGACCTCAAGCATCTAACAGAACACTTCCCACAAAAGTCTTGCTTTGCAAGTAAGTAGAATCCTTCAGGTAAAGCTTCACAGATATTCACAGAAATTATATCCATGTGAAAAATACATAGTGTCCCCCTGGATTTGAGTTTCTTTTACATCATGGAACACTTTCTGCCTTTATATAGGAAATTAAAGACTGCACTGGAGAAGGGAAGTTCAGACATTACACATGAGTTATGCACATACATGAGTATGGGCCACATATTTCAGGAATATGATGGCCTAGCATACATCACATGTGGCAGCATGCTGTGGTGCAAACCTCCTGCACGCTTCCCTGGATGGATGTCGTCTCCTGCATCTTTCAGGAGACTCACCGACCCAAAGCAGCAATCAAAGAGAGGTTGTGTATCCAGGGTACTGAGCCAGACGAGCACCAGGCTGTTCTGGAGTCAACAAGGCATGTGAGCGTCATATAGTGCTTCTGATTGAAGATAAGATCAGAATTCATTTGGGATTTTACCATTAGGTCCATGTTAAGGGCTTCAATAAAGCCCAAACAGTGGGAGCCACTGGCAAGAGCTTAAAAGTCATGAGATCCCCTAGCAATATAGAAAGCACACACTGGTCTCTTTTCCCAGGCTACCTGCCTTTTGCTTGGGGAGACTAAGTCATGGTAGTAAATATGCAATGGAAATTATGTTTCCAGGGAAGTTCATTGCCGAAAGGCCTTTTCCAAGTTTGCCCTAGTTTCCCAAAGATAGTGTGACTTGAGAAATTCAATTCTATAAATCACAGGCAAAATTAAGATGGCATGCTGAAAGCTTGACTATAAGTCTCAAATTTAGTTAGCTCTGCACATAACCACAGACTCAGTCTACTGCACAAATATGCCCTAAGCATTAACTGCAAAGGTTTGTCTTCCACTCTTTGCAGCTTGATATGCCCCAGCCTGCACTATACTACCCTCTGCCTGGAGGGAGGCATTGGCCTTTGCTAGTTAGACAATCATAGACTCATTTAGGTTTGACCTCCTGAGGTCATCCAGTTCAATCACCAGCTCCAAGCACTGGGAACTTTAAAGCTAGATCAGATTGTTCAGGGCTGAGGCCAGTTGAATTCTAAACTTCTCCAAGGATGGAGATTTGACAGCCTCTCTGAGTACTTGCTCCAGGGTTTGATTATCCTCATCCTGAAAAAAAATATTTTTTAATAGAGAACAAAATGAGGAAAAAGACCCAAAACCCAAGCCTACTTTGACCCAACTAAAGTGTGTCAAAGTACAGACATTAATAAACTGCTGTGGGAAGTCATAGTCTGGAAAGTTTGCTGTTTTGAAGATGGCTACCTGCACAGTGATACTCTATTTCCTATTTAACAAAAAGCTTTGTTGTGTATACTAAACTCTCTTTTTAGGTTCCTCTCTTAATCTGTTTTACTAAATGGCTTTTCTGCACCAGGTCGAGTTGCCTGGTCCTCTTGCACAGCAGGAACTCTTACTGGATCAAGTTTCTATAGGATGTAGCTCCTATTATTCTCCTGTAACATTTTTGTGATTGTGAGGCAGACTAGATGTGCTTGATGTACTCCAGCTTTCACATGTACTTGTGAAAAACAGTTTGCACATTTTGCTTTTTACAAAGCAGGCTGGAGTAATCCAATCCACAAGACTTGTATAAACCCATTACACTTAAGTCTAATCTTATAGATAATAAATCTAGAAAGAAAAATCAGGCTACAGCCATAGGAAATAGGATCAGGTTTGTCCCCTAAGTATAAATCTGGAACTTCACTCTTCAGTATTAGAGTTATGTTAACTGACCTGTGAGTTTTTCCAGAACATCAAATCCATGTTTCAGAGCAATGATATCAAGAAAAGAGACTGTGCCATCTTCAAACCTAAAGAATGGAACAAATGAGCACAGTAAACAAATCATGCAGCTATGGTACAGACTTTAAATCTAGTTTGAGTTATTATTTTATATTCAGTGGATCTAACTCTCAGAGTGGAAACTCTTCCCTTAGCCATTCATCTTCTTGTATTGTAGTGCCCTATGAAGCAAAAATACATTCTTCAAAGCTATAGAGGCTCATATGAACAGAGGCTTGCATAGAGAAAGTTACAATTTCCCCTGTGTAGGCTACTCGTGGGTTTTAGACTTTTAGAGTAATGGTTAAACAGTTTTGTCTTATAAACTAATGTCACAATGTCCTAAGTTACTTTCTGACAATGTCAGATATCAGGAATAGGTGAGGAGACATGTGGAGACTTTGTCCCCGTACTCTGACATGATTACATCTAATATAGTTGAGTTAGAAGGCAAGAAGAGACTCTCCTTGCCTGGAGCAAAGAGGAAGATCACGGACAAATCTCCCTCTTCATAGAAATTAAGAATAACTGATCTATAACAAGAGCTGTATACAATGCTGAGGGAAAACATGCATCCCCTACCAACATCTTTTCATGCAAACACCAAATGGAAACAGAAGTGCTGGAACTGATGAATTACTGCAGCCATTCCCATAGATCAGACAGAGGAGGAGCAGCTTTGAGGTGGGAATGTATTGAGGAAGTTGTGTCTAGAATTTCAAAGGGGCAGAAGGGCCACAATATCCAGCATCAAAATATGGTTTATTTCGGCTTTTTGTGCACTGCAATCCACAAGAAGCTTTAAGGGGTTAATATTCAGCTTGTTTCACCACAAAGGGGAATGCAGGACAATGCTAACAAGTGATGAAGTCAAAACAGTACAGAACTCACCACCATGTGAAGTTGAACCTGTCACAGCATGACTCTCTGAAGGAGGGAGCTATCTCCAAACCTGTAATAGTGAATGCTGGAAATAAACCCACCAGCAACAACACCAAATCTCATGGTTTGAGTTTAAAATCAAACTCTGACCATGAGGATGAGACCTTCCCAGTAATCTGGTGTTCCTTGAATCTCAGAAAGGGCTGATGATGTGATTAGACAACATGGAGTGAAACATCTTAGGCAAATATACTTTACGTGCTCACACAACAGATAATGATACAGGGGATTACTTTTTTTTCCTGACATATAATTTTTCATAATGTGTGTAAAAAGCTTTTGGTGCTACAACTAAATAAGTAAGTATTGTGAAAAGGCTCAAAGGTTAAAAATGTCAGACTTCAAATGTTTTTTCTTTGATAAAATGAACCTCAATCAAATAACTTACTAGCTTTCACTGTGATTTTTCTTGCTTAACTTCTATTTCATTTTTCTACACTTATCAAATAATTTAAACACTGCAAGTGACACTTGCAGGTGAAGGACACATAAAGTTTCCAAAAATGTTTGGTGATGGTCCATACAAAATAATAATGAAAGACTGTTAGGTATATGTGGTAATACATTCAGTAGGGATAAAAGAAGACAGATAGAGGCAGTAAGTAAATACACCAAGTGGTGTAATTACTGGGTGGTAAAAAAGTGATGTCCTGCTACAGGATGAATGACCCAAAAAAGAACATTCATCCTCACATATTTCAACACAACACAAGCCAAAACATCCTGCTCCAGGTTTTACTAAAACTTGCCTAGTAATAATTATTAGCAAACCCTATTGCTCCTCAACTTCAGAGAAGAAACTTTGCTGGTTGTCAGTGATGAAATTTATAATGGCCAGTTATGATTTGAGAAAGACCTAATATCAGGAATATTTTCACAGAAACCTGTGGATCAGTATCTGAGGGAAACAATACTCTACTCAAAAAGCCAGAAAAATGGGAAGAGGAGGAGGAAAAGATAAGGCAGAGGTTACCAATGGGTTTGGAATTAAATGCAGAAAAACATCAAAAATACACACTGACTGCAGGAAATGTCACAGTGGTCCCACATGCCTGCCAAGGACAGATTACAGAAAGGATCCATGAGGGTGAATTGACCTGCCCTGCTCATTTACTGGCAATGGCTAGCACAGCAAATAAAACACTGGGAACTAAAGACCAGAGCAGAGACGCTGGCACTGAGCCCATCGAGAAGACTGAACAACTCTCAACTACCTTATCATTATCAGAACAGAAGGGCAACAAAGGTGCCAATCTGGATCTTCAAAGGCCTCTGAATCTTACAGTAAAAGGGGAAGCAGAAATTCGGGTTTTGTTCATTAGATGTGATTATTAACTAAGCAGACAACTGCAGTACATCCATTGCTAAGCAATAGAAGTGATGTATGAACTGTTCCAAGATCTTAAAGATCTTCACAGAAATAGTCTGGCACTTAGAGGAATCTCTGCTCAGAAAAGAAGAAAAAAGAAAAAAAAAGAAACACAGTTGTGGCTTTCTGATCAAACACTACACTCCAGAACACCAAAACTGTTGGCGGCAGTATCTGCATCCTGCACTATTTTGTAAGATCCATGCTATTTATTATTTCTGAATGACAAAAATATTGCCTTCTGGGAGCTCTGTTGCAAGAATCAAAAGCCATAAAAGACCTGAAAGTAATGCTAAAAGTATTTGCTCAAAGATATGGGCAAGTGTCTCTTTTTACAATTTATTTTGCAATATTCTCCCCTCTATTTCTACATTACCAACTTTCCATTTTGGATAAAGAAAGCATTAATATTTCTTTATTCCTATAATATGTATATTTACACTACTTTCAGTGCACTTGACTCTCACTTATACTCTTCAGATTTACTTTTCACCTGATGTGCACTTTCATTTAAAGCATTAATCTCCCTCATATTTCCAGCTATTGAATTGATGGTTTCTCTTTATCCCCTGAAAAAATTTACAGGAATCATCTATAAATTCTGATATTTACCAAATTAAGCCTTATATGCTATAGTAATTTTACTTAGTACCACAGCAAACCATGGTACTGTGAAGGGTAGCTATTCCCCTCTTGGGACACAGAGAACTGTCTTCCAGAATATTTAACTGTATTTAGTGACTGACAGGAAACACGTTCCTTGCATTGCAAAACATTGACTTTGAAGGCTACTTTTCTGTTTGATGCAATTGATGCTTCAAATGAATTCTTTCCTTACTCAATGGCAGTTCCAGTGTGAAAGTAATCAATTTAGGATGACGTTCATTTGAATGGACTTCATTCAAAGCCATTTCCTGAAGTAATAAAGGTTTTGCAGCTGATGATGTATAAAGGATACTTACAAAGCCTAATAAAGTAGAATACCAGCCGAAGAAACAACACACTTATCTCCCTTATCTAGTTCTTATTATAATTGATCTCATTTAATCACATCTGGGATGAGCTCAATTGCTTGGCTGATTGTGTTTGTGAAAAGCTGATAGCATTTCACATCAACCTGCTGTCTGCCAAACTGGCAGCTCATGGCATAATGAAAAACGGAGCAGCCTGCCTAAATCCATCAAGGTCTTATGAAGCTCATGAGCTGTTCTTCTTTTCCAAGTGACACAAGACCTCCGCTTCTAGAAACTGCAATTTTTCCTTAGAGTCACAAGATACAACTATTGCTAACAGAGTGAGATCCCGCCTTTAGGATCTAGGGGTGAAGACACGCTAGTCTTTCTTTGAATCCATATTCAACAGGTTGTTGTGACATTTCTTTTTTAGGTTTCATTATACAAATGTCGTTTTGTAAAGCCACTATCCCACACCTCAGGGCACCAGAAACAAGGAAGAAAACTGTGACACCTTGGGCAGTTTAAATTCAAATTCACCCACTCCTTAGCCAGATCACCTTTACACAGAAATACGATGACAAGAAGCATGACCTGGACAGGCGTGGTTGGAAATAAAGTGCTTAAGGGCTAAACAAACAATTCACATTTAATGAGAGGACTTATGGATAAAAATTGGTGGCAAAAAAAAAAATATTACCCTGGAGCTGGACAGCACTGGCTTAAATCAGGAGGCCAAAAGAGCCCTCAAGACCAGTCAGCCAATGCTGAGATACTGGAATATCTTGCATAACATAAGCTATTCTGTATATGGAGTACAGATGGGATGTAGATGGAATGAAAGGCATGGCTTCTAGGTATTTTGGGTGGGAGTGCTTGCCATTGGATTCTGGGAAGGCTGACTTGCTTAGCAGGCAGATCAATGGTTCAGCTGTTTGGTTGGGTTTTTTTTTCCCAATTCATTTGCCCAAACCAAATCCAAACATGGAGCCACTGCATGTCCGCAATTTCTGTCCATAACACAGCCTGGAGCTTTGAAAATTTGATAAAAATCCCTTCAGAAGGTCAAAAATAATCCTGCTCATTTGGGAGCACTGCTGAGTCAATGTAAAATGCAATGAAGAAGAGTGTAGAGGGAATATTACTGTCAGCCAGCTTCCATTCTCCTTTACGCTGGGGTAATGACTCCATATAGGTCAAATGAACAGAAGTCATTCCTGAGTTTCTAAAGCAGGTAAAAGTGAAACCAAATCCACAGAGAAAGCACATTCCTTGATTAAGCTGCTTTTCTTTTCTTTTTTTTTAAACGCTCCTCAAGAGTGGAGCTGCCCTTTGAAGTGAGATGTTACACAAGTTCCTTTCATCTTTTCAATTCATTTATTTTCATCTAATTAAAAAGTACAACAATACAGAGGGCTTCTTGGTATGCATTTAAAAGTAGTTCATTCAGATCCTATTTTTCACCTCTTAGAGATACTTCATATCTCCTCCACATGAAACAGCAAAGTTAATTTTTACATTTTACACATTATTTATTTTATATTGACATTTGGTGGTATTATAATAGCGCTAAGGGTATGTGGTGTCAAGCTTATGGTTGTAAGAACAAACTGTTTTCAGTTACTTTTGCCTTCTTAAGTTAGTAATTACCATCTTTGATATTAGCAGGGGAACGGATCTTAATTGGTCTCACTGCTTTCCAACATCAAAACTCAACATTTGCAAAAGGAACTATATTTGGTTTGCTTTTCTTTAACTTAAAATACAGCATTACTGGTCTACAAAAACTTTAGGGCCTTGTTCTGCTTTTTTATCACATCTATATCACAGACTTGGAGAAGCCTGGTTGGAAAACTGCCAGGAGGAGAGGGATCTGGGGATGTTGGTCGACAGCCGACTGAACATGAGCCAGCAGTGTGCCCAGGTGGCCAAGAAGGCCAATGGCATCCTGGCTTGTATCAGAAATGGTGTGACCACCAGGTCGAGGGAGGTGATTCTCCCTCTGTACTCGGCACTGGTGAGGCCGCTCCTTAAATACTGCATCCAGTTCTGGGCCCCTCACCACAAGAAGGATGTTGAGGCTCTGGAGCAACAAGTCCAGAGAAGAGCGATGAGGCTGGTGAAGGGGCTGGAGAACAGACCCTACGAGGAGTGGCTGAGAGGGCTGGGGTTGTTTAGCCTGGAGAAGAGGAGGCTGAGAGGAGACCTCATTACTCTCTACAACTACCTGAAGGGAGGTTGTAGAGAGGAGGGAGCTGGCCTCTTCTCCCAAGTGACAGGGGACAGGACAAGAGGAAATGGCCTCAAGCTCCGCCAGGGGAGATTTAGGCTGGAGATTAGGAGGAGGTTTTTCATGCAGAGGGTCATTGGGCATTGGAATAGGCTGCCCAGGGAGGTGGTTGATTCACCTTCCCTGGAGGTGTTTAAGGCACGGGTGGATGAGGTCTTGAGGGACTTGGTTTAGTGTTTGATAGGAATGGTTGGACTAGAAGATCCGATGGGTCCCTTCCAGCCTGGTTGTTCTATGATTCTATGATTCTATAAGCTCCTCCTGAAACAAAGTTCTCAGGTAGCTTTGCATGGTGTTTGTGGCTTTCCAGAGGACACACTCCCCACAATCTGGCTTTGTCTCCCACAGGTGATGCTCTTAATTTATAACAATTTGGCCACTGTCCATATTAGTCACTTTCTCAGCTGGGTGAAAAACTGATCACATTAACATCAACAACAGAAATTTAAGGAAGAATCATGGAAGATTAAGTATTTAAACATGGGCTTTCTGATACTCTGCTGGTAAAATCTTTGGAAAAGGGTCTGAGTCCCTGCCTAGTGACCACAGATATGCACTCCCTTTTGGACTAAATATCTCTGTCTCACCCAGTGCATCCCACTGAAGCAAGTAAATAAAATGAGGAGAAAACCTGTTGTAACAGGCATGCATGCTGTCAGTAAATTATGCTTTTGTAATAATCCAACTTTTGCAAAACTGACTGCACAGAAGCATGCTACAACAAGCCAAGAATTTAAATGCTTGGAAGGCAGGAATAAATTATAGACCTCTGCATAAGACACCTACTGTCACCACTTCAGCACTCTCTTTTAACCTCTGTTAGTGGCACATTACATAGGCTGCCCAGGGAGGTGGTTGAGTCACCTTCCCTGGAGGTGTTTAAGGCACGGGTGGATGTGGTCTTGAGGGACTTGGTTTAGTGTTAGATAGGAATGGTTGGACTAGAAGATCCGATGGGTCCCTTCCAACCTAGTTGTTCTGTGATTCTGTGATTACACGTTTATGAGCAACGATAGTTTCTCACACAGTGAAAGGAGAATGCTTATCCAATGCTGGAACAATTGTCAGTAGTGGAGGAGAAAGCTGAACAAATAAATGTATCCATTTTTATTTCTCAAATATCCCTGTGCATCTCTCCTTTATGTTGATTTTGGTGAACTTCTAACTGGTAACTTTGATCTTTGCCCACGTCTAGAAAAATCTTTCCCATTTGCACTAAAAAATTAGCAATTCTTGTCTCTTACTCAAATCAGGCTGAATGACACATTCTGATTTTGTAGATTATCAGCTCCTCAGGGCTCTACCTTTCAGTAAAAATCGCACTCCTGCCATCTATGCATCACAGTTGCTTTAAGCTGTATGCAAATCTTTAAGAAAATTAGATTTCTCCTACTAATACCATTTTTACAAAGAACAGTTCCCAGTAGATTATTTAAAGAAGTATTTCTACAAGAGCTTTTGCCATAAGCATTTGAAGTCATGTACTGATAAATAACTGTATCTCAGGAACAACATACTCTCCCACCAACCCCTACATGGTTCCTCCAAATAATAATAAAACATCTTTCCCTCCCCATCAACCGCTGAAAAACTAAAAAGCCCAAACCCTGTACTGCATTTGTCACTGGTCAGTTTCCTTTCCAAATTAATAAAATAAGTGAACGAAGTTTCTTTGCATTGATGGGGTGAAGAGGGAGAAACAAATTAATCTTTCTCTTCAAAATTCCATCATGCAAAGAGATCTTTCCTCAAGGCATATTAAATTTAAAACTTCAGGAAAACGATGCCTGCTGGTTAACTGGTCTCAAAGAATAATATGTTTAACAATCAGCTAGTTAGCTTGTGATTTATAGTCATTCATCTTAACTTGTAACTTATTAATGTCAACAAGAGCTCCATTAAGGTGCAGTTTGGTGTGATCAAGTATACTGCAAATGATTTCTGTATCTGCCTGAGTATTTAACATTTGATGTGCATTATTCTCTCATGATTAAATATCAATAGCCCAAATGTTCCACCTCGGTTTCCCATGGGAAGGTAATATCCAGATATAACCCCAAGTAATGGTTAAAGTGAGCAATTTGCAAAGTGTATTTGCATAAACTGTTCACTGAACAGTTACAAGTAATGAATCATTAATAAAAATTCAAAGCCCTTTCTTTGATTTTTTTTTTTCTCCTTAGGAGGAAAAAAAAGGATGAAAGACATTCTGAAGATAAATTTTTCATAGGCAATAATCTGACCAGCTGTAACCATTTGTCCATGTTCAGTATAAACAGATTTGTTTATTTCCTCATGAAGATTGAGATGCAATCTTTCATCCTTGAACAGGTGCATCTGGGGATAAAGAATAACTTTGTAATCAACTGCTAAAGACAAACCAATTTAAAATTTGGCAGACAGAAAAGGCTCCACTTGAACATGAATTTATCCTTAAAAGTTCACACGTAAAAATATCTCTGTCTAATATTGTATGCCAGTGAGGCACGCCCAGATCAATCACCTCGGATAATGTCAGCAGCAACTTATCCTCAGTTAATAGGAAAAAATCTCTATGAGTGCTTTCCAGCAGGTGGGCTCCATTTTACAGAAAGCCTTCCCCTCAAAGCAGGGGTTACTGCAATACATAAGCCTTATTTCCACAGCAGATAAAAATGAATTCAGCAACACTTCTAGGCACTTCATTTCCTCAGTTGTGGGGGTGAAAAGACTTCTCTGATCCCATGCAGAAAGCTTCTTTCTCTAGCAATAGAAATTACTTCCAGGCCTAATTTTCAGAGGAAATGTATACCTAAGTTTAGCAGAATCCACTGAGGCTGTGAATGAAAACAGGTTCCTCACTATGAAGCCTGTCACATTAAACTACTCTGTGTTAAGATACCATTTAAGGTAGATTTGCTCTTCCTTCATGGCTACCTGAAAACTAACTTAAACAATTTCATGTGTTGGTACTTCCAGTAAGACAGAGGCTGAAAATATGCTCGTGACAGTGATACCACAAAAAAAAGGAAGAGCATGTTGGGGAGTAAGGGTTCTCAACACAAATGAAATTTTTTGCTGGAAGGTAGGAAGTTAAAAAAAATAAAAATAGAGATTTTTCATCTTCCTCCAACACTGCCTATTCTATTAGTTTTCAGACTAAAAAAAAAAATACAGAGAAAGTTCTCATCTATACCTTCCTGACACTGCAAATTTTGCCTCAGGATTGTGCAGATTCTCCCTAGGTGCCAGGTCTTGCTAAATTACAGTTGAACCTTCAGGTCCAGATCTTCTTCTGCTGGAAACCAGGGAAGTGTTGAAGGCATCACAGGCCATCTGGACACTGAATCAGAAATCCACATGGCAGCTGAATTCATGGGAGCTGCACTTCTTAGCAACTTTACATTCATCACTTACTCAGATAAAGTACAAGCAAGAAATCTTACTCTTTTTTATAAAGTGGAATGAGTATTCCTTCATACATGTGCTGAGTATTTAATAGCTGTCAGCAAGAATATAATGTTATCTCTGTTTGTTGTCTTTCACTACTGATGTGAATGTACACATACATGGAACTGCCCATAGTTTGTGGCATAGTTAGTATAAATAGCAACAGGTAGAGATCCTAGTAGCTCAGGAGAAAGCCATTCCCATGTTCCGTAAAAAAAGCCGGCAGGGAAAAAAACCAGCTTGGTTGAGTAGAGAGATCTCAAGTGACATTAGGAAGAAGAGGAATGTTTATAGGTTCTGGAAGAGGGGACAGGCCTCTTGGGTGGACTACAGGAGGGAAGTGAGGTTGTGTAGTGAAAAAATCAGAGGGGCTAAGGCTCAACTAGAAATCAGATTGGTAAAGTCTGCGAAAGGTAATAAAAAATCTTTCTATAAATATATAAATAACAAAAGGAGAACTAGGGAGAATATACAGTCCCTTTTGGACACAAAGGGAACAACAGTGACAGGGGATGAAGAGAAGGCTGAGATACTTAATGCCTTCTTTGCCTCAGTCTTTAATTGTAAAGAAAGTTGTTCCCTCTGTGTACAAACATCAGAACTGGAGGAGCAATACGAGGCTCCCATGATCCAAGAGGAGATGGTCAGAGCCCTGCTTGCCGAACTGGACACCCACAAGTCTATGGGGCCAGACAGGATTCACCCTAGGGTATTGAAGGAGCTGGTGGATGTATTGGCCAAACCCCTTTCCATCATCTTCCAGCAGTCCTGGAAGACTGGGGAGGTACCACTGGACTGGAGGCTGGAGGCTCATAAGATGAGGACAGGAAAGTTGAAGTGACTTTTCTTTCCAAGGACCTACTCAGACTGATTTGCCAAGCTTGGTCTGGATATTGGAAGTTATCAAACTTCCAGAAAACTGAACTTCCAACTGTGATGCTGAAGCAGCAGGTACTTCTAATTTCTCACTGTTTTAAGCAACCATCGGCTTACACTGCAGAAAGCCAAGAATCTTTTCCCCAAAATTTCTTCTCCAACAAGAGAACAGTGATGGAGACCTCAGGAATAATATGTACTCATGATAAAAAACAAAGGTAGGGGTTTTTTTTAGATAGGGGATGACTCCTATCCTTTGCTTTGACTGAAAAGAACATGAGTCACATAGATGAGGAGACAGCAAGGTAAAGAAACAGCAGAGGGTTAGAATATGTGCATCAATTGAGAAATAAAAAGTTAAATGCTTATAGAAGTATTTGTTATGTAAGCAATAATCATCCCAGCTATCATCCAAATAGAAAACAAGATAACGAGTGGGTGAAAAACGTAGAGATGTTTATAAGTTAGAACAAAGTAAGTGGGCTACAAATTGAGGGATTAGAGCCTCTGTAGGACACTTGACATTAGTATGTGGTAAAAAAATAATCAGAAGTAGAAAACACATGCTAAAGAAAACACAGAAATAAAGAGAGATGGTGGTGAAGAGAACAGAACTGTTTTGAATTGAAATCTCCTTGGTGAGACGTTCAAAACAAGGAGGAATAGTTGCTGAGATTCTGCTATAGGCTATGTAGCAATGCAGGAAATAAAACCATTTTTGGGTAATGGCCGATACTTTGCTATCATTCTCACAGAAATAAATACTACCTTAAATTTCAACTAGCAAGTCAAAGATAATAGAAATGGTTGGGTTCATTTAAGATCCGAGTGAAAACCAAACAAAACCTGCTGCAAGTAAAATAATCTAAAAAAAAAGGCTTTTACAATCAGTTATGCAGTAGACAATGGAAAACTTTGACTGATAGACACTCTTGTTAGAGGGGTTACAAGTTTATGCAACACAGATTGATAAATGACATCAAATAAGGTTTTCAGTGTGACTGGGACAAAATGAGACATTAATGAAATTATTTGGTCAGGAAAACTGACCTGGAGTCATCAGACACTCAGATATGTAGGAGACTTAAAAGTATTTGAAGCTGGAGTGCAAAAATGCATGGAATTTGTATCCCAAGAGAATGAAAAAAAGAGAGAAAAGGATTTTTTTTGAAGCCTCCAGCAATAACCTGCACTAAAAAGAACCTCTGAAGAAAGATTTTAGCACTGCTTATAAAATCTGACATGAAATCAGAAAAAGCAAGGCTCAGCGAAGAAGCTGAAAGTTGGAAAGACAGAAAGCACAGAGATAAAGTGAGAATTCCCAAGAGCCAGTCCCTGACCAAGCAAATCAATCTGAAAAGTAACAGGTATACTTTATATAAAATGAAGGGAACATACAAATAATAAATAATAACACATAATATATAATAAAATAATACACATATTATGTAACAGAATGAGAAATACAAGTTAAAAGAAAAGGACAATCATAGTTATTCAATAAGCCAAGTGCTGGAAGAGGAAAAAGGTCCTGAAAAGTGAATGAGTACTTGGCTTTGGATTGTAAACAAGGGCTCTGATGCAAAACATAGGTCAAGACAGGGTGACTCACAGCTGAAAGTGTATGGAAAGTGTGAAAATTGAAGTTATTGCAACTGGTGTGGAAATTCACTTCAAAGGTTTTAATGTATTTGAACACAGGCAGACAAACTATGTCCCAGAATAGTAAGAAATTGGCATGAAAAACTCCCAAGTCCAATAAAACAAGCCAGCAAACAAATTTGTTAGATCAGGAATGGAAAACAGAAACCCCAATACTCCTAGCTAAGAAAGGGAAAGAGTGATCCAAGCAGACATCTGTTAGTCTGACCTCAGTTTTATGTATGTCCTGAAAATGAGTTCTGGATGAAAGGACAATTAAATGCATAAATAAAAGCACTTTCAAATGCACCACGGATTGTGGCAATGAAAAATCAAGCCCAGAGAGGCTGCCATTTTAAGAGTTCACTATTTTTCAAGGCAAAGGGATTGCAGAACTAATTTATCTGAATTTCAGTAAAACATTACCTCTAGTGCCATCTGAGAAGCTATTACAGAATAAGGATTATTAGAAGAGTGCTACAGTAGATTAAGACTTTTTGCTGAAAGGGAAACTATTAAGACGGGAAAAGGTTACCTGTTTATTTCCTCGAGCACTGGTTTGGGGACAAGTATCTGTTTAAGTAGTCTCAGTAACGATTCTGGCATAAAAAGTAGGAATGTGAAGATTAAAAAGGCTGTTGAAGTGAAATCTGGAGATTGTCAATAGAGAAGATGGGGCTGTGTATTGTGGGCAGTATGAAATAGATGACGCTGAAAACCCTAAAACCAGAAATAAGATGACATGTATAATTTCCTATAATGTGTGATGAGTACATCATCATCATGCATAAACCCTAATATACAGTTAGGGATTACTGACATTAAATTCTGCCATGAACTTGAGGATTATCAACTGAAATATCAGATTTATTGGCTGATCAGGTTAGTTATCAGACATCATTGCGATAGACAAGCAAACATTCTGGGACTTACAGAGAGAAAAATATTAACACCATAAAGATTTGATAAGATTTTATGTGGCGTACTGAGTATGATGATCAGAAAAAAGGAAAGCCCATCTTATAAAAGTGTTCAGTTAATATGAAAATTCAAAGATAAGTAAAATTGCTCTTGGTAGTTCTAGAGATGGAAGAAGTAGGTAATTACCAGAGAGGAAAAGATAACTGTTTATGCTGCAGGACAAATGCAGAAAAATAACCAAACTGACTCAAAGATAATACAAACTGCAAATTAGATGTCTTGAGCCCATCCTATACATGACATTATACATGAATTTTCCAACAGGAGTAGCAGTGAAAGCCCCAAACCAACATGCTCTTCCTCCCCTGTGCCAAGTTCTCCCCCTCACTCTGCACAGAGACTTGGTATAAAGAAGGGATTTTATATGGCATGGATGCCTTTGATAGTAAATAGGTTGTTGACATGACCCAGGAGTGTTTTGCCCCTTCTAAGAATCCTACAAATGGAAATACTAAGATAGCAACTCCTCTCACTTTACCGCATATAACAGTTACATAAATACAGAAGTTTATAACTTCTAGAACCTCTGAAAAAAATGTAGTTATTCCTCTTGGTTTTCTTCTGACCGAGCCTCTTCTGTTTCACATCCAATTGAGGTGACAGTGTCTTGCACAACATCAGTTATACAAAGAGATCGCTAAGAGAAGAGCAAAAGATATGCACTTGCTAACAGCTTTTTTCTTACAAATTTGTATGCATGTTGTACCTGACAGTGTGGCGTAATGACTAATTCCATATGCTCCCGGTAACAGGGGTCTCTGGTGGTGGTGAGGAACAAAAAGATAATTTTATTTAGATTAATTGTCACAGAAGTGATCTTGACAACTCCATGATTTTGTAAAAATATGTTAATACAGTAAAAATGAAAATGCTGGCCTCCATGAATGGGACTTTTTTCATCTAAAAGTACAGAAATTCTCTCTGTCTCAATCAAACCAGACACAAAAGAATTGAGAAGAAAGGAAAACTGCACAATGAAACAGTAATGCAAAATACTCATTTGAGAAACTCAACATACATCAATATTGTAAGTCAACTACTAACTCTTACCAATAAAAGTACTCTGGAAATTCGGCTTCCGGTGATTGTATAATCCTGGTTGGAACTACACAGAATTTTTGTATATGCTAACAGTAAGAACAAGACAACAGGGCTGAATCTAAGTTTCACAGAACTGCGTATGTTGTCTACAGGTATGTTGTCTACAAAAAGCACACCAGAGTAGAATTTCTCATAGTTTACCAACTGAAAACTAATGAGGGTTCAAATGAAACTTTTTCTTCAACTACTTTGCTGTTTCAAGAATAGTACACAGATATTTCAGGGACAGGAGGCCAGATAACGAAGGTTCCTAAAGTAGGTAGTGAAGGCGTCTGGTGTGAGTAGAAATATCCAATAAAATAACTAACTGAGGCTGATCCAAATATAATATTCTCTTTAGACTTGCTAACCACTGGAGAGAACTAAATACAGCAGAAAACAGGTAGCTCTGCATGCAGGGAATTCATATTAATACAGAGAAGAAAGTGCAATCGAACTTGAAACTAAGCTTAGTACTGTACAAGTAATGAAGTACTTTGCAAAAACAGAGTGTTAGGAAGGAAGTTAACAAAGCAAAAAGAAGATTCACCTTCATTGAGTTGACATAGGCTCTGATGCAGCCAAAAGGGTGCTGGAGGGTTCTGTCACAACCTGGTGGTAAGCAGCACATGGCACTGCTGCCCACAGTGTGACTTCCAAAATCTCAAATTTTCCAGTACAAAGGAAAATAGTTTGCATTAACAGAATGGCAGGTCCACAACAACATAAAGTTCCTCAGTAGCATAAAGCCTAAAATACCACTCAATCAGTATTTTGGTGGTCAGAGGAATCCATAGTCTTAAATTCAGTTCAATATTAGCCTTCTGTGTCAGAGAGGAGAAATCTGGGATTTCACAATGTCTCACATGCCACATTAAAGCAATACAACTAGTAGGTCACTGCAAAATCTAGCATTTCATAGAATCACAGAATCACAGACAAAATTATTCACATAATGAATTCCAGATGTATCTCAGATATTTCAATCTCTTAATATATGTAAAAATACCCATATAAAACCTAATAAGGCTTGTCAGGCCATTCAGTATTTTAATATATCAGCTATGCTTTTGGAAGCCTTCTTTCTTCCACCCTCTCTTCCCCATACATGCTAATGTTTGCTTTACTGGATATAATTACTGAAAAAATCCAGTTGAGATTAGATTTCAGTTATAATTAATGATGAATGTGTCAAAGCATTATGATACTGTTTATCACACTGCTTGCAATGTAATTTAGTGCAATAACACTAAGACTTGCTATATGACAGTTATTTAGCATTTAAGTCTTCTTAAGATGCTCTGCAGAGTATCCTGAATGTTAACTATAGGAAGATTATTTTATACAAAAGCAGCTTCAGGCAAAATGTAGCGACAAGTCGCAAAAGCCCAGCAAAAGCTTTAAATCTTATGTCATCTACAAGCTGAAATATAATAATTAAATAATCTAGACATGTTGTAAAGCTAATGAGAAATCCAAAGGATAAAATTCAAAATTGACATTAATAGGGCAGATTGTGGAAAAAAAACCCAGTCTTTGTTCTTTCTGAAACAATTTCTGAAAAGATATCTTCCTTTTAAGTGTGTACATGCACAGAAATGATTGAAACCCAAGATCCTTAGGCAGCGGATGGGGGAAATAACAACTTTGGATGCCATAAACAGACAGCTCAGGGTATTTTAAGATAAGTCTTAGCTGTTCTAGTTTTTTTTTTAGGTTTGGGGGGTTTTGTGTTTTTTTTTTTCACCTCTTTGCAGCACTAAATTAATTTTGTTTTCATCTCAGACTTAGTTCTAAAGAATTTTCTGCTCTCAGGGGGTGCCCATTGAGTATTCACTTGTATCCTTGTGAATCCTGTCACTAGCCTTAGGCCTTCTTCTGTGATGAATGTGCAAGTTTGCCTCGAGGAGCTGCGTCCCAGCACAGCACAGAGCTGCTCTCAGTGCCTGAGATGTGACAGACAGAGTTTTACATGTGTTGTCTGTGAGAACTGATAACTGGTTGCTACATCATTACCAGGAAAATATCAGGCATGGAGGGAAATAACAAAGACTATGTTCATTATTTTTGTAGTTAGTGTGATTAAAATGAAAAGTTTTAATGTTTGGTCAGCCTAGATGCAAGGTCTAGTTTAAGAGAAATTGTACAAACATATAGAAAATCAGTTCATTTGGGGTTACTGTTTTCAAGTTGTGACATGCTGAAAATTCATATTTGAAGTTCAGACTTCACAACAGAATTTGCGTAGCTGCAGTTTCTCACTGTGCCACAGCATTCTATGCACATACAACATGCCAGGTACAATTTACTAACATGCTGTAATTCCATCTCCCTAAACTTCAGGCAAACCTCAGATTCTAACCTCTGAATAAAAAGCAGAGTTCTCCACAAGTTCTTCTGAAAACAAATCAAATACTCAAAGTGCTTACAGTTCAACAGAGACATTAAATCCCAGTAATCTTTCATCGAGTTCAGCCATTCTTGTAGAAACAATTCTAAATCATCATCATTATTTTAGTATAAAACTATAAATAAATATTATCAACATCCTGTTTCTACATCTGAACTGCAAAAACAAGTATCTGAAATTCCTTTTCAGTTGTAATCTATTAAAATAACTGATCACCTGTGTTTTCATAAAAAGCATAGTCTCTAGATTTTAGGGTGTCTAGCAAACTACCTCTTTTTAGTGTATTTTGTGTCTAACATTGTATATTTTTTGGAGAAGGGATATAACTGACTATACACTGTCAAGAATATTTTGCTTAATGCAGTTCTGCATTTGCTAAGGTTTTTAAGGCTACATTTGTTTTTGGGATTCAGGTCTGCAGATACCATGTTAGACAGAACCTGACAAATGCTTTTGTTTAATTAGCTATCATACCATCCATTAATACTCTGCTGTTCAAACTCACCGGAGCCATTTAAAATGCTCCTTTGCAAAAATCAGCATACATTAGTAAGATAGGTGGAAGATTTTCAGGAGGCAAAACATCTGATATTGACATTTCTATCATCACAAAAAGCTTGGAAAATTCTAAGCTTTGCAAAAAGAATCAGCGTTTTTTTCCATCTTCTGTCACCATAAGAACAAATGCAAATGATAGAATGGACTGAAGATAATATTAATTATCCATAGAGACAGATATTGATTAGGCAGAGACATCCTGGTAAAAACTGACTATCAAGAAGCACTTGGCCTCAGTTCTGGAGAGTGTGGCTACTAATTCAAAGGTGAGTCCTAGGCCTTTTGAATCATTCTAATCACACCCCTGCTAGCAGCAGCAAGCTCTATAGGCAAATTTATCACGGACTGTAATTACAATTTGTTACCAAGTAAAGTGTTTGAGAAGGTAGTCTGAGAAAGAGCATCATGCTACTTGCTTCCACTTACAGCATCCATACCCATGTCCACAGAAGGAGATGGTGCCTGAGGGGTCTTCTGAAGAGACTGGAAGGGATACACACTGCTGGCTCCCGCCATGGGTCATCCTTATGGAGTACTGTGCCTATATGCAAGTTCTCTGTATTTTAGATCTTGTACTTCCCATTAGTCTCAGTAGCTGCCAAACAGCCTGCTATGATGCCTTTCTTGTACCTTTTACTCAAAAGGTCTGAAGCTACTATTTTTAATTAAAGTTTAAAAAAAAAAGGTTTCTGTTTTGGGGGTTTTTTTCCGCTTTTGGGCAGATACAGGGCACTTAGGGTTATGACCATGTTAAATCACTGAATCATAGAATCATGGAACAACCAGGTTGGAAGGGACCCATCAGATCATCCAGTCCAACTGTACATTCATGAGAAGAAATGTGATTTGAGTAGATTTTAATTCCTTTCTTACATGCCTGTGAGACAGACATCCTCAATGTTTACCTTGACGAGAGAAAATCGGGTAAGTTTCAAAAAATTGCTCCCAAGGACCTCTTCAGGAATAGGTTCAGCCCTCCAACTCAGCCAGCTACCTTGCACCACTAAGCACAGTAGGTCACCTCGATGTTGGTATCTAAAGCTAACAGGTAATAAACTAATACCTTGTGCCCTACCATGGACATTCTCATAAAGAGATAATAATGAAAAACAAGCCATGCACAATGACCTAAATGCAATTCTAAGTTTATTATCTTCATTTGCATGTTTTCCTCAGCCATTATTTGAAACCAAATCTTAGTGCAGCTCTGAATGACTTTTTGCAGTGCCTGCATACAGAAGTTAATTCCTGCTTTCCTGCTGTATGAGGGTGAGCTGGAACTCAAAAAGAATAGGGTTGCGGTTCTCATTTTATGATACTAGGGATTCTGTTTTCAGGTGCTAAAAACAGCTACAGTTCTGCCAGTAACGTCAATGTTGGATTTCAGAGTTTAAGACAGGCTAGGGAAATAAAATCTGCAGCCACTTTCAAATACTGTGTTAAAAAGCAAAGATATTTATCCTAAATTCAAACATGTTATGGAATTTGAAAAAGAAAGATGATCCAGATCTCTCAAATCCTAAGAACTTCCTTTAATCACGGGCTATTACTCCTTTGTGGAGTCAAACTGCACTAGCAGATTGCATACTGAATAAAGAACTTCATGTAATCAGTATTACATACATCTAAGACAAAAAGCTGCACAGAGAAACTGTCTAAAATCAGGATTTCATCTGAAACAGGATAAGAAATCCCTAAAGTAAGTATAAAAAGAAAATATATTTAGTCTCAGAGTCTCTGAAAAGCGCAATTAACATGACTGTTTAACATGCGAGGATTGCCTTGAAGTATCAAGGCACTATTTGAAGACAACATAAAGAAGATACCAAATAACATCCATTATAAACAACAATACTGCCAAACAGACTATGCTGTACATAGTCACTCCTGGTCAGCAAAACCGTGTACAATTTGAGAGGCCTGTGATCAGATAACATGGTCTTCTTGAGTACTTAAGTTCAGAAGAGCAGCAATGGAGCATCACAGAGCACTTCTTAATTTGTAAGATACAAAATAAACAGCCCTTTCTTTTCTAGATCACTTGTTCTACTTAGCTTTCAATAAAGGGCTGCTGAATCCTTCCAGAAGAAGACAGTGGAGGCGCAGTTCTTAAGAACAGCAGGTACATACATCACTTGCTTTGAGCAAACAAAGCCAGGTAGCACATCTTAGATGTTCTACTTCCTGAGGTGTTTTGAAGACAGACTGATTAGTCCACGGCTAATATTAATGCTAAATAAGTGCTGAGAATTTGTGCTGCTCCCCCTTGGAGGCACTGGGCCCTCACTCAGTGTTCTGGAAGATTTTGTGCTTTTCTGGGAAAGTGTTTGTTGAGCTTAGCCAATTCCCGAGTTAGGAAAAAAATACAGCAGTCATATATTTCTCACTGTGTAAATACAAATAAATTATATTTGCCCAAGTATACTTTATTTAAGGAAGTAGCATTGTTAGGAGCAAACAGTCTTCTAACCTAACCAAAGATAAACTCCACATTAGAAAATATAGTCTTCATCTAGAAGGCTGGTTTTGGAGTCAAAACCAGCTAAACTGCATTATTTTCTGGTAAGAAAACATGCTAATAAAACTCTTGAGTAAAATATGCCATAAAGGATAGAAAAATCCATGTTTACTTCCACACAGTCAGCTGAACTCTCATTCTTCAACAATGAACACACTGTGGCAAGGCGAGGTTAGAGATAAACTAAATTGAATATAGAATAATTATATATAATTGAGATTACATTGGTAATTATTTTTCTTAATTTGAGTCTTTATGAAATTGCTAGGAAATATTTATAATGTAATTATTATGCATACTGGCGCAATCATAATTCACACTGCAAATACAGGGCATTCTCTAAAGCTTTTCTTAAGAGTCAAGTATAATCAGGGGATTGCAAAACAAAACCAGCAAAACAATGCGGTGAAAACAGAGTAATGAGTTAACACTTCATTGGGATAATCTTACAAGGAAGATAATAAAAATGTAATTTATGAAAAAAGCCTGCATAATTGTCACTAGTTTTTAGTCTGAATGTAAACATTTTCTACCGATGCAGGATTTCTGCAAACAGGATTATTTCTGATGCATCTCATATATGCCAAGAAGGTCTTACTCTCTTAGGATGCTGCTGTAAGGCAATGCTAAAAGGGAAAAGACGAAACTTTGAACTTTTCAGTCATAAACAAATTCTTATTTTAAATGGTAATCAAGTTGCCAGGATTAAAAGGATTCAAGGTTTCATCACTTTGTTGACTAAATTTTCCCTGAAATCAGGGAAGTAATTGAAATAAAAATATTAAGACAGAATGTTGGAAATAGTACAAGGTAACACTGTGTTCTTGGATCTGCTAAGAGACTCCAAGAAGACCCAGCAGGGACTTTAACTTCCAAATCTAACTGGGGCTGTCTCAATATATACATTATTAAACAAACAGAGGAAACACAATAGACACCATGCCTCACTGAATTTTAGTTGCCTCAGGTTGCAGAATCAAGTTTGCATCTTTGAGTATTAGTGCTGCCTAAAAATCAATCACTAACCTAGACAGTGTTCACTTACACTAGGTATACTGAAATTAAAAAAAAAACAAACAACCAAACCAAAACAAACCCCATAGTTCTAAAATTATATTACTAACTGCATTTTTTTCTTCCTTTCAGGATTAGAGTTTATTTAAAAGTATATTATAAGGGAGATTATCTTGCCTTTACTGTGCAGTTCAGCTTAATGCCAACTTTCAGAAAAGTCTTTTTAAAATTCTTTTTTCTTCCTCTTTCCCTGCAAACAGAAACAGATGCCAAAGATATTTTTCCCTGTGGAAATCAGACAAATGGTACTGTCATTGCTTTCTTTTTTTCCTGCAGATCTGTAATCATATCACCATGGGATGTTAAATCACTGTGGTATGTGAAGCCAGAAAGTCTCTATTGCAATTGATAACTATATGTTTCACTACAAATGAAGTGATACTGTTCTTTGTTTTAAACTGCAGAACAAATTTCATCCCTACAATAAGTCTATTTCCCTGGAAATCAAACTTTGTTAGAATTCTGGTTTTGGCTTAAGGAGAAATGGGCAGGAAGCAGAAGGCAGTGTCTGGATGTTTGTTTCTTTTCCATGGAGGACCAGGAAAAGCCGCCTGATTTAAAGGTGTCTAAACCTTGTAAGGAAAGTTTTACAAAGAGAGGTAAACTTCCCAGCAATAGCAGTTGGTCCAATAAATTAGGTTACCACAACTTACGAGCTTTGCCTCACCTGTACTGTAGTCTACCCTTGACTACGACAACTCCCATGTACTCAGAGCCCTCAGGGGTAAGAATTTGGCTGCACACATCTGGCTAGAGCCCTATGCACAGCCTGGACCACTGAAATAGCCTTAAAACTCCCGCTTATGAAATTAAAACAGTTTGGTTCACTGTCTGGATTTCAGCCTCTTCCCCACATGAAAACTTTGGATTAGAGACTTTCTCATCTATTTAGGTTTTCAGTGGGAGCTGAACTGGCACAAGAACAGTGTAAAGAATATTACCCTATTAACACTTCAAAAAAAGTGTATGCCTGGAAAGTTATGAGGTTGCAGTGAAGTGATCCATCAATTATTACAGTAAAAGTTAAGATCCACAATATTTTTTTCTGAGGACTGGATCATTCAAAGTCTTTTTGAATCACTGGTAGCCCTGAAGTAGTCAAGCCGTAACAAATTTACTGAGCTGATGTTTTCTGTAGCATCAAGGTCTTCTGATATTTTCTAAATTTTAATCTCTAGGTGTAAAGAATATGCACCTCAGCCAGGTCCAGAGGATGGAGGAGACATGGTTTCGTGGCTTCTCTTTTTTCACTTTCTCTTTAGTTAACTCTACAGATAAGCTGACGGCAAGTTGGGGCAAGTCAGTCAGCAAAACTAGAAATGGCCAGGAATACAGTATTATAGCTAATATGCATCCTTTGACAGTGCACGCTAATCAGTCTGTTTGCCTGGTCAGCGCCTGAGATGCTGTTCATCCAGCCAGAATTCAAAGGCAAAGGATGTAAGAAAGGGCTTATGTGCAAGATCATGTGATGGTCTCAGTGGCTTATTCACACAGAATCAAAAAATCTGTCACAAGACATGGAGTTCCACGCCTCTTTTACTTTGCATATTAGCTACAAGCTTAGGTTTCCAGTAGGCTTGGAGGAAGAAACCGTTCTTAAATTAAGTCAAAGGAACAAATTTTCATCATGTAACATGCTGCATCCATCCTTGTAGCTTAGATATCGTTTGGTCAGTAATTCCATGGAAAACTCACTAGTGACATACTTTTCTCCTTGCTTGTGTGTATAGTTCTCCTTCTTTCTACACGTCATTTGCACCTCAAAAATGTGTTCAGAATGTAATTTGCAGACATAAATATAGTGAGAGAATAGTGATCTTCATTTAGACCCTTCAGGAACTGGAGCAAATTGACAGACTTATTAGGTATTTTTACATATTTTCAATATGCCACTACAGATTGAAACGTACCTGAATGAACCTCACACTGTATTTAACGATGATTATGCTTTCCTTGTTAAATTCTTTGTGTTAACTGAGGGAAAAAGAGTTTCAGAAACATTAAATTAATGGATTATTAATCTTAAATGCAGGGAAGCAGCAGACATAAGAAAAGTTTACTTAAATAACATGTTCTGCTGAGAATTCTTACCACATAAATTTTTAATCCTGTGGCCATTTAAATCGCTAAAGGTAGATCTCGTTGGCTGTTAAAACCGCTTCATTAACTACAGAATGATCTCTTCAAGATTCACATTCCCTCCTTTAGCTCATAATTTAAATAAACCAGGATAGGATAAGAAATCTTCCTTTATCTTTGACTCACAGTTCTGATTGCTAAGCATTTGTGTTCATCAGACAGGAAGGGAGATTAAATGAGAACTTATTCAGTACTCCCTGCATGGGAGAAGTATGCATTAATCTGCATTTTCTTGCACACGGAGAACTGAAATAAAACCAATATTTGCCGTACTTTAACTGTAGCTATACTGTAAGTTTGATTCATCAAATAATATGAATTCCTGAAAATTTCCAATATTTTATGTTAAAAGGTAGCACATCCACTAAGATATGCACACTATTACAATAAGGATTTGGTGACAATATTAATAGCACGTGGGTATTAAGAGAAATTTTTAGAGAACAGTAAATGAATATATCTATGTTCCTATACATATTTCACATAAATGAAGACTGTGGGTGTTTCCATACTGTGAACACTAATCTTTATATACTTTATACTGTAATAAAAAGATTTATCAAAATTATTTAGGATGTCTGCAACTAACAGGTACATTAACAATTTAGGAGTCCATTCTCCTTTAACAAGAGAAGCATAGCATAATTTGATTTGCATCTCATATAGAAGCTGAATACACTGAAATGTCTTCTTGGCTGGAGTTAAAGCTTTACATCAGTTCTATTAATAATGTTTACCCGTGCTCTGCTGTGAACTTACATAAGCAATACAATTTAAAGAATACAAGAAAGAAAATTATGAAGGTGCTGAACCTTCCTAGGAATGCAATCACGCTATTATGATAAAATTGGCTTCGTTGCATCCTATTATTTAAAACATTTTGCAGACCAAGTCCTTTACAAAGTCCTGGTTAGCCCACACACCATTTAGTTCTCACTAAAATTTAAAACTTCAACTTGCATTTCTGTCCATAAAAATCATTGTAAACCCACCACTGGGTAACAGAGAATATAAAGTTAAAGCTGTATAAGTTGTTATATTCAGAATTCATACTTACAGGTAGTCAAAGCTTGGAATTTTTCCAAGGTAGCAATTTTTCCATGGTTATCTGTCTACTGGAAAATCAACTATAGTTTCTTGCTTATGTATGTCCTTATATCATAGAATCATAGAATCATTCAGGTTGGAAAATACCTCTATGATCATCAAGTCTAACCATCAGTCAAAATCAAGCCACCTAAACTACATCCCAAAGTGCCATGTCTACGTGCTTTTTGAAATACCTCGGGGATGGTGACTCCACCAGTTCTCTGGGCAGCCTGTTCCAGTGTTTCATCGCTCTTTCAGTAAAGAAATTTTTCCTAATCTTGAATCTAACCTCCCCTGATGCAACTTGAGGCCATTTCCTCTCATCCTATCACTTGTTACCTGAGAGAAGATGACATATTTACATATGTATAATTCCACAGTCTTTCAAAAATATTAGCTAAAGTGCTTCTTTTTTTCTAGTTTAATTTAACTGTCACATTCATTAAATGTCAAGACTGTAATTCTTATGAACAATTAGAGAGGCGGTTTTCCTGCTTATCCCCAATTCTGTAGCAATCTGCCTAGGAAAATCAACTAGAAATGTCTGGCATATAGAACATTAATCAAAGTTCTCTTGTTCAGTCCAAGAGAAGATGAACAGGGCCAGTGGGCCCCTACAGAGCAGTTGGATCACTCTCCCTCAGTGAACTCATGCTATTCTTACTTACTGTGTCACGTTTTTGAAGGTCTGTGAATGCTCTTCCTAGGCTTTTGGCATAACGGAGTACAACTTCTCTGGGACTACATGTGCTGTGCTTGCAAAGGGTCATACTAAAGCAAGTACAAAAAGGAAGTATTTGAAATCTTGGAAGTTATGGTGACAGAAAACAAACACACAAACTTGTCCTTGCAAACACTACAGCAGCTTCAGTATAAGATTATTAGTAAACAATGAACATTTGCATTCTAATCACAAGCATAAGACTAAATATTAAAACTTTACACAAAATAGAAGATATATGTAAATTAAAGGAGAACCACGGTGTTTCAATCAAACAGTCCATTTTGACTGAAAGATGCTTGCCTTTTACATTAGGAAGTTGCCTAAAGTGATACTTTCTCATGAAGTATTTGGATTTCAGTGAAAGAACAGTCAAAATTTTAACGAATTACTTTAACAACACTTTTCAAAAAGAGTAAGAACTTGAATGTAAAAGAGATTCTTGAAACTTCAGAAAATACAAGTGAACCATGACATTATTTATGGAGCATTTAATACCTTTATAAAGATGGGCATGTGTTTTCTGTATATAACACAGAAACTAAACACTGCATCCAAAAAATCTGATGTCTAATTAATTTGATTAATTAATTTGACAGGAATCTGTCAAACAACATTTCTATACCATCATTCAATGTAGCTCTGTAAAATAAGGGTTTCCATACAGGAAGAATCATTGAAGATTAATGTGCATTACAATAGCTGTGAGCAAATATATGATCTTTGGTCAAAAAGCAAATTTCCAAAAGACAGATTTTGTATATGACATCTACAAGCTTCCAGAAACATTCTGGTAATACAGAGAAGCATTTTTACTAAATGGAAACTAAGGTTATTTTTAGGATGTCCACTTGATCTAGTTATAGTCACACAAAATCAGAGATAATGGTTGATGGCTAGGCATGATGGTATTGTCGCCTAGTCAGATGCGCAATATCTAAAAAAGAACCACAGCTAATTTTAAGATACTCACAAAAGAATATACAGCATCCCTACCGTGTTATACAAACAGAGTTCTAATATTTAGACCACTGGACCCAAAATGCTTGTCTCACTGCATTACTGGTGCCCTCTAAATTATGCTGGCAGTCAAATCAGCATGAAATCTATTTCTTTAGAAGTCTCATGTATAAACATCTGATGTGTAAAATCTTATTTTGAAAGACTTCTGTCACACAGAGATGTGATCTGAACTGCACTAGAACCAAGTAGTCAAGAACATACTAGAAAAAGGTTACCAGATGATTAGTTCTAGAAGATCATTACAGATAACTTGATGTCCACATATCAGTATTCCACATTGAAGAATTATATTTCTTACATGCATACACATGGTTCGTTCATTTCATAAAAGCTTACACAAGGTTTATTTTAACTTTTAACCTCTATCTCTCAAGACAAACACAGAAAATCTCAGGCTAACAATGACTATGTCTCATTGTTTTGATACAGTCTTTATAAATTAACACATCATGGTGAATTACAGGAAAAATGTCAATACACAACAAACAAGACGTAAGCATAATTCGATATGGACAACACCCTTCTTTAATACCGATGAGGACTTCAAAGCAGCTGTCTTTATTTATATACTGACATCATAAAATCTATTTTTAAAATTTTGCTCTTTTAGGAAGGGTTAACTGGTTTACTGTTACTTAGCATTAATTTGTTTTGCCTTCAAAGACAGACCATGCTAAAGTTGTTACTGACAAAACCATCATTCCATTTTTCTCACTTAAACTGGTCATAGTAGCAACAACTAGTGTATTTAGCTTAAGCCAAAACAAGACACTTCTAATACAGGTCAAAATGAGCGATAACAAGTGTTAGATTAATACTAATCACTCTTTAGCAGTGGATGTTATGATGAAAATCTATGCAATCTGTATTGGTGAATTTAAAACTATTTGCATTAGCACCCATTAAAAAAAAAGGGGGAGAGGGCATTCAGAGTGCTACCTGAAACATAACTGCAAAATGTCTGCCATAAAGTATGAAATAGGAGATAAAATACTTTCAGCATAAGTACCTTCTCTACTGTAACTCTACTGTAACGTTTAATCATAAAATGCACTGAAAATAAAGCTATTACAATCATTTGATACAGTTATTAAGCCACAGTAGATGTTATTTGATAATACAAATGCCTAGATATTGGAAAAGTAGATTATAAGAATGCTAGAGAATCCTTCTGAATTTTTTAATTGAATATACACAGACTGAAATACGACAGCCAAGTTTTTAATCAAATCTGAGTATTTTCTGTTTTAGAAACCATTGCTTATGTGAAAGTCAAGAAAGGCTGTAAAGCCCTTTTTTCTCAAGAGCACCAATATTTTCATTTTTCTCTGAATTAAATCTGTTGAGAAGCCTGTAGATGTCTCTTTCACGGGTTCCCAAGAGCACGACTGCCAGATGCACTCTTGCATATATTTGACTAATAAGAAGATTAAAAAAAAAAAAACAACCCATGCTTGTACTTGTAATCTTCAAATGCTAGTCCAAGTGATATAATCTAAACATTTAAACTACTCTGTTTCTTTCTTTCTTTTTTTCTCTATTAGGAAGACAGTGACTGTTGGCCACTAAAATTTTATAAAAAGTAGCTCCCTGTAACTTAGCTTTAAATAAAATATAAAATAATGTGTATATTGTATAAGAAGACACATAATTTGAGTCATTAAATTTGATATTTTCAGTCTTCTGCTATGAACAAACTGTTATGGGCATTTCAGCTCTCTGTCTTGTAATCCAACTTTAATATATGCAATAATATATCCTTCTCTTCAGCAATAAGACTTGTCTCTGATGATACTGACAAGAATAAGCCTGCTGAAGAATACCTTTAAAAATACCTTTCAAAAAGATTTTAGAAGCATAATTCTGAGTGGAAGGAAGGCCATGAACAACTACAACAAAAAATCCAGTGAAAGTGGATGACAGTGTCTCAAGTCTCCTTTTGTGGTGCCTGTATGGCGAGTTCACGGATCTCAAGGATCCATGCATAACAGGCTGAAAAGCACTGATTTTTAGCTCCTTCTTCCTGAAAAGAGCAAATAAATTTAAGTATTTAAAAATCAACTCATGAGACTACAGTGCATTAGTATGTTATAGTAGAGGAGATGCTCCATCATTTGTGGTCAGGCATTTCCTGACATAACCTTGGTATCAGTGTCTATTAAAGAAGTATATTTTTCATTGTGTGATCATTATTTGCATTAAGGACAAGATGCTAAAGCAAATGACCTATTCCCAGTTTTAATTGCCAGTCACTCTATCATGCCTCTCTCTGCCCTGGCCAACCAAAAAGAACAACCCAAACCCACACAAGCAGCAGGGAAGCAGGATCTGTTATAGGGGGAGAAAATAAGTAATTCCTAGGAGTTTTGCTTCCAAAAGGATCCATACAGAAATACAGCACTGCAGTTAGCATAAAGCAATTCTACTTAAAGGCTGAAGTTCCCGTTCAAAGAAGTTTTGTAACTGGAGATTGACTTAAATACATACGCTTCACTGCTTTCCTGAATTGGAGAATAGACACCAATATTCCTTTCCCTGCTACTTCATTGCTCTGCATTACTCTGTTTTTAAAACCCAACACAATACTCTTTCTGAAGTATAAAAATTGTTCCCTTTCACCATTTCTGCAAAGAGCCCTGGGTGGGTGTTGCCGGCTCCGCTTCCTGCTCTTATTCCCCCCTGCCTACCTTCTCCTCCACATATCCAAAACAGTTTTTCATTCACCTGGCACAAATGCCTTGGTTCTGAGTAAAACTCAGCCTGAGGCAGGGAGCCACATGACAGAGACGGATGGCATTTTACAACATAACAGTTTTCAATGGAAAAATGACAAAGGCATTGAAACCAAGCTGGTTCAAAATGCAGTTTCTCTGCAGGCAACCTTGCTGCCAGGGGGTGTGTCTCTGGAGAGGCATCCATGGATTGCTGTGGAGTTGCACTTCCAAAGGCATCAGTTCACCATCAGTCCTAGCAAATAGATTGATGTGGTGTTCACGGCTCCAGCTTCTTTGCCCTACCTGGCAATGGAGAGTGCTGTAAGGGATTCAACTCTCATCCAGACATGGGAAATTAACTGTCTTCTTCACGCTGTAAGTAGACAAGCCTGTGAGCCCCAAACGCACACGGAGTTCAAAATGTTATTGTCTGCGGTGCAAAGTTCATATCTGGTAAAGAGTCTAGGTGGTATGGGTGCCACACACAGAAGTATCCTGCCTTTGGACTCATTTTCTCCCACAGTGTGTGCACCACAGATTGCAACATCTGCTTTGTGGCCCACTGCAGCAGCAGCCATTCAGAATCATAGAATCACCAGGTTGGAAAGGACCCACCAGATCACTGAGTCCAACCACTCCCATCAGTCACTAAACCATGTCCCTTAGCACATCATCCACCCATCCCTTAAACACCTCCAGGGATGTGGACTCAATCACCTCCCTGAGCAGCCCGTTCCAGTGCCAAATGACCCTTTCCATTAAATATTTTTTCCTTATGTCCAGTCTGAAACTCCCCTGGTGGAGTTTGAGGCCATTCCCTGTCATCCTGTGCATCTGGGCCTTGGGGCTGCCACCCTTGCAGACAAGTCGTTTAAACTTTACTTCCAATTCTGTCATTTCCATTCTACTTTTTCTCATTTCTATTGGCTCATGCCTTTCTCCCACTCACATCACCTTATGCTTTAAAAAAAGTCCCAAACGGAAAAAATAACCTCCTCATTGTGGTCCTCCCCTATCCTGATGATGTTAGCACTCTTCCCCTGCTTGGGCAGCAGAGGTACTACAGCACGATGAATGAACAGGGAAGCCCCTTACTAAAAAGCTAAAAAAGCAGTAGTTGCTTTTCTGGCGGAGGAAGGACAATATGAGAAGGCTTCATCCCTTCTAGGGTGCAGGACCAGGACCACAGGCAGCACATACTCCTGCCCAGCCTCAGTGCTTTTTGCTCAGCTCAGATTACACTCTGTAAACTGAGATTAAACTCACTGCAAAGGAGCCAGTAAAGTTTCAGTAGCAAACTCAGAACAATTTCAGCATCACTGTGTAAGTACTTAAAAAACACACACACACACATGCTGGAGGATTTGGAGCACATAAAAACTAGGTTAAAATAATGTTAAATATCTAAATTGACCCCCTGATACTCGTTACAGCTCTTCAGTGCATCTGCCTTAGCTAATGCTTTTGTCTCTGCAATTTCAGGCGTCAAATGAGGAGCATTATACTAATTATATGCTAGGCCATGGAGTATTTACAGCAATTCCTGTTCCTAAGAACTGCCTGAGGTAAAAAAAAAAAGAGAGAAAAAGCTTTAATTCCTGCACTTTGAAGTAAATCAATCCCTTAAGATTATCTGAACAGGACTCGTATGTTGTAAATATTGTCTGGGTCAAAAGTCCAGTCTCACCTTTTTGCATGCTAATATCAAGGTGTTTAAGTATACAGTACAAATGGTGAAGAAAAAAGTGTGATTTTTATGCCAAACAAGTTATCATTGTTTTTCCTCACATACTAAACAGGTTAATCAATCACAAATGTAAAATCTACAAAACACAATAAAAAGTCTACAATAAGTTTATCACCAGAAAACAAATCCTGTAAAATCCCAATAGCTGGTTCTAGAAATTCACAAAGCCTCTCGAAGAACACTTAGGGAAAAGATTTGATTCTGAATTTGAGTATAAGGAACCCCTAGAGTGAAAATATGTCATGACAACTTGCCACAATGACTGCAAAGATACATCCTGATTCAAGCAGAATTTTTACTGCATTTGATCGAAGGCAAAATCAAATCCTGGCACATATCAGAATTCCCTTCTTTCTTGCTATGATCTCAAAACACTATTTTAAGAAAGATGGATTTTACAGTGAGCTCCAAATTTCTTTTGCTTATTTAAAAATGCATGCATTGTAGCTCCATAGCAACTTATAAGGATTATTTCATAAGTCAATAATTTGGTGCCAGTGATATACTGGTATTCATAGAATCATAGAATCATAGAACAACCAGGTTGGAAGAGACCCACCGGATCATCAAGTCCAACCATTCCTATCAAACACTAAACCAAGTCCCTCAGCACCTCATCTACCCATCCTTTAAACACCTTCAGGGAAAGTGAATCAACCACCTCCCTGGGCAGCCTATTCCAATGCCCAATGACCCTTCCTGTGAAAAACTTCCTCCTGATGTCCAGCCTAAATCTCCCCTGGCGGAGCTTGAGGCCATTTCCTCTTGTCCTGTCCCTTGTCACATGGGAGAAGAGGCCAGCTCCCTCCTCTCTACAACCTCCTTTCAGGTAGTTGTAGAGAGTAATGAGGTCTCCTCTCAGTCTCCTCTTCTTCAGGCTAAACAACCCCAGCTCTCTCAGCCGCTCCTCATAGGGTCTGTTCTCCAGCCCCTTCACCAGCTTCGTGGCTCTTCTCTGGACTCACTCCAGAGCCTCAACATCACATTGAGGTGCTAAACAATAGAGATTGACAATTGATATGATTTATATGAGCCTATGTGTGAAGTAAAGAATTACTACTGGTTTTCAATGAGACTTTGGCAGTGAAAGAAGAAATACGTTTAGTTTTGTTCATCCTACTTCCAAGTAAGAGAATCCACAGTACAGTTTACAATTATTTACTTTTTTTTTTTTATTAATTTCATTTTGCTGAACAATGATAAACAGCGTGCATGGTCCAGTACCTCACCTGACTGAAAAAAACACCTCCCCTATATTCATTTCTATATTGTAGATTGTTGCCTAGTATAAAGGCATTCCAGTTTGCCAAAATATAGTGCCTTCCTCAGAGGTAACATAAATTGCCTGGCACGGATGTCTTTGGCACATTGCATTAAAGGTCTGAACTTGTCCAACTCGAAGTAGTTTGGGAATCTGTACACTGTAGCTCCGTGTTGAAACAGACCCAAATATTTAGACATTAGCCATTATGATGCCTACTTTCTTGGCTCATTCCTAGCATTTACAGCTCTAAGACTTGTATGTGACCCACTTTAGATTGGGATTTTCCAACTGTGCAATTCGAAACACTGAGGATAACCACACAACTCAAACCTTATATCTCCTTGGCATCTAGTGAAGAGTTTACTCAGGAGAGCACCTTCCCTGGCTCTGGACTCTGGGAGGAAGCACTTCAGGAACAGAGTGGAAGGGGATTCCTTTTTCTCCAAAATCTCTGCTGGATGGTCCTGGTACTTAGAACTGTCTTAGTACTTGAGGATGTGTCTGCCTGAACCTCTGCAGGAAGCATTGAACTGGGGTTTTGCATAACCTGGAAGGGCCTAACCACCAATCTTTTCCACCTGTCCACGTAATAAGAAATGCATCACCAGCTGCTCAAAAAAAGTTCAAGAATAAAGGCTGTTTTCAATACTGAAGCAGGTTTGCAAGGCAAGAGATTGAGGATATAAATAAGGACATCCAAGAGATGTAAGTGAACAGAGGTGGGTCTGAATGACTAAAGGAAGCCATCAGTAGCAACTGTATTGCCTTTCCAAAGTCCTACTGACATTGTTGCTTTCCATTTGGTGACTGCCCACTAATCCCTGTCTACAATCATGTTTTGAAGTCTTCAGTTGTGCTCTAGAAGCAATTTACCAGAGGGACTGCTTTCAGTTTATTCCAGATTTAGACATTTAAGGCGAATCACATGGTGAATCAAGATCAAAAGTGATCCCCACAGGACTCCATTTTGCTCACTGATTTACATTTTTCAGTTTATCATGACTGTTAAATTTTTGGGCAATGAAACAACTTCACTATAGAAAAAAAGAGAGGATTAGAGTGTAAAATGACACTGGATGCCTCCTTAATGGTAGGAGTTAGAAAAAAATCAAGCAAAACTTTCCTTTGCATCAAATACTGAAGAAGCTGGCTGGCTGCAGCGATGGCCGACAAAAATACACAGCAAATGTCAACTGTCACTTTGGATGTTCTACGAGATAACAAGATCGACTGTATAAAGCTTACCAGCAGATACTTGCCTTTCAGCAGAGAAGGGAAGGAGCAACAGGTTACTCGAACCTTCTTATAGTTACTCAGAAAGCAAAAAATATCCTTTTTCTTCATTTTCCCACAGATCTTATTTTGTAAAACAGTTTTAAAAGTTGTAAGAATTAAGTTTATCAGTTCAACCAAAGGACTTTGTCTGCCTTTCAGACAGGGAAAGCAGCTGTGTGTGAGTCCTACACAACTCTGCTCAATGGCCTCTGTGCCAGTATTGGGGGTAAGGGGGAGAGATTTGCTTACCCTCTTGCTGCCTGTTTAGGTTTGAGAGTCCCTGTCAGTGGCTGCAATAGGTCTGTTTGTTAGATTTAGAAAGCAGCCTCATGGTGTAAATGCCCATTAGAAATTAGATGGGAGACCCCTGTCACTTCCCAAGTATCTCATTTGAAAGTCATTGCTGGTCTTTGAGAGAATGTTTGTTCAGGAATTCTAGGGATTTGTGAATTTTCCCATGAGTGGTCCTGTTTGAAGATCTCTAAATATCACAAAAATTTGGAAGCAGTCTAACAAAATGCTTGAACAAAAAGTACTGGTCATCAGGATGATATTTAAGACCACATACCATGCAGAAGTAATCACAGGCAGATGGGCAGAAGCCTGGGGTGCAGAATCAGTGGGCATAACCAGACTACAAGGTCACCATGTATGTAAGTACTGTGCTGTTCTAAACATGGTCCAGTCCTTAGGTGATTTCTGGGCACTATTAAGAGTAGAATAAACCAGCACGTGTCTCTATGATCATTCACTCAACACTGCCAGAAACATGCAATAATGCTAGAGAGGCAACTTCGAGCAGTAGACCAGCTTTTTGCAAAGGGATTCTTGAGGGGCTCCATATCCACCAGTCAGCACCATGATTTTGTCTCCAGTTCTTGAGATCCTAGTAATAGCTCTCATCCCTACTTTCTCCTTCCATTTTCCTCTCCTTCCTTCTTTTCCCCTCAGCATGTACAAACTCAGCATGTAATTGAAGTTCTGAACCATGTTGCTATACACATAATTGCATAGGCATGTATAGAGTTGTCCCAGTGATCTCTAGCACAGTTCTCTACTGCAGTACATGAGAGGGTCCTAATTAAGAACATTTCCTGCAGTACTTAAGGGATCTAGCCTTTTATCTACAGGTCATATATATAAGCCTCTGAATCGGCTCAAAAATAAAAAGCTACAGCATCAAGGGTAAAGAAATCTGCTTTGGGTAACTACAATGCATCACAGACTACAAAAGTGTGGGTGCTGCTTTGAGGCTGTCAAATCATTCAAGTAGCAGAGGCAAGAGCCACTAAAACTCATCAGGGACAAAGTCATGCCATCTGGATTTCTGAAGTTTTTGGAAATGTATTTGGAAATTAAAAGCACAACAGCTAATACACTAGATATTTCACATTGGTAGACTAAGACACAGATATCCAATTTACAGATAACACAACAGCTTTTTTTCCCTTAGTCATAAATTCCAGGATGATCAGATTCTGAATAGCACTCCAGATACAAAAGAAAAATAGGGCAGATGATGCATATTTTATCGCCAAATTCTTGTTACACATAATCATATTATTTTATTATCTCATGCTGTGCAGAAAAAAAACATAGGGAATGAGGCTCAATTTGTGAATGATAATAATAATCTGTCAAGCTGTTTGATACAAGGATAAAAATACAATAAACAAGATTTTAAAAGTTGAGATAGGAAGACTGGCTACTGCCATGAAATTTGAAAATGTGGAAGTGATTCAAGAGTGTTAAAGGAATATAAAAGAGTCTGCGATAGAATAATTTATATAGTAAGAACAACAAAATACAGTACAAGAAAACCCAGCAAAAGCTGTATCCATTAAGACAAAAGGTAACCATTTTGACAGTCCTGGGGAGGAAACACGAATAAACACCCTCTCCTTACTCACCTCCACTCAAGTTTCACCTTGACATAGAAAAAATTGTTTCCTTAGTATGCTGCAGTTTGATTATGCATGGACAGGGAACACTTTCTAATAATATTCAGGTACACATATTCTAATCCAGTTTTCCACTGGTATTTGCTAGAGTTCAGGTTTCCTTATGAATTACCATTGGAAATTACATGTTTCAGTGGATCCAGTCCTAATGTTAATCCAACACTGTAAACAAGTATATTTAAAAAAAAAACCAAACAAAACTATTTTAAGAAATAAACCTTTTGAAATCACGAAGATGTGTAAAGATAGAATACGGGTGGAGCTAGGTAGAGTTGCGCAGGATCAATCACAGAGGCACAGAAGCTCAAAAGGACTGTTGGGAATGCTTGGGGCCCTCTCCTCCTGGATTTGGATACCTACAAGGATGGAGGCTCCTTACTGCAATCTGGAGGAGATAAAACCTGGCTAGTATTGCTGTTTATATGAGAAATAATGAGCGAGGCATGTCTGGCAATAGCAAAGAAATAGAAACATGGCCACACATAAGGTAATCGCATTAGACTTGGCTCTGGTGGCCTAGCCTTTCATTTGAAGTGGCGCAGTTCTGTTCCTAACTGCTCCATCTCTGTATTTTATTATAAGGAAAACACTTACAAGCAGAGCAAAGCAAAAATGCATAACAGCTGAAAAAAAAAAAAAAAGAAAAGGATAATATAGCTTAGAGGACATCGATGAACAATTTCAACGCTGCTAGTTTTATTTTTTCAAGACAGTGATTATCCTCATTCCTGACTGATCTTTGAAAACTTTGAAAGCTTCTCTAGGTATTTACCTCAGTTCACTAGGTATTATGGACAGCATCAATAATGTTCTAAACATAAAATTTTAAATAGTACATTTTCAAATTTTACCAAAGGATTAGATGAGGACATTTACCTACATAAAATAACTCAGACTATCTGAGTGACACTTTGGTGTTTAATAGGAACCATTATCACATCCCTGAGTATCCAGCTGTTAGATATGATGATTTTAGTTATGTTTCCTCATACCAAGATTAGACACTTTGTACCCAGCCTGACTGAGAAATCAAATTGGATAAATTCTTTGTTTATAACTCTGTAGGAGAAAAAGGTTAAAGCAGGCCCTTCAGATCCAGTAAAGAAAAGCCCTTGAAAGCAGTACCCCTTGAAGCCTCAAATAACTGAGAGACTTATAGTCAGTCAGTATCTGAAAACTCCTGAAAAAGGTAGCAGACACAGGGCTCTCCTCAAGGTGCACACATACCTTTCCCCTCTTAATAAAAAAAAAATATAAAAGAAGAATTGAGATGTAAAACATATTTTGGACATTTGTATCTGTCATGCAATCTCGGGACCTGTGCATCAATTACCTCTAGAAAAGTCACTCAGAAATTAGAGCCTGCCCAGGTCAGATTAAAGCCGGTTTTCTCCTTTGCTCGCAGGTAACACAGGAACACCCTAGGATCCCATGAATTTTATGCTCTTTCATCCTAGCTTTCAGAGAGTGGTGCAGTTTAAAGCCTTTTTGATTTGAAAAAGCAGAAACAGAGGTCAGAACACCAATATTCCCCTTTTTTATTTCTAAATTAAAAGATTAACTGAATGTTCACCATCCCAATTTCCATTTTAGAAACAATGCATGGTCTCATATGGCAAGACCGCTGAGCTAATGCAGCCAGCCTCAAAGTTTACATGTCCAGAACCAAAATCCTACAGCAGCACTCAGAGCTCAGATCTGTAAGACGTGCACACAGATTAGGCATCATTATGCATTACTGCATGTACAGTGAAAGGTCAGATGTACATCACAGGAGATGAAGGATGTTGTGCTGCTGAATACACATCCATAAGCAAATGCAAGGCATGAATGTTTTTTTTTATCATTCCCCCTTTTCACATCTACCCTTTCACAGGGACTATAATTTAATATTAAATGCTGATTTCAAGCACTTTCTTTGTGCAGATATACTGGATGTGAGATGGGAAGGAAGTGTCTTTACTGCATTTCCATAAGCCATTGCTGGCATGAGGGAGACAGTCAGAGAAACCAAACATCACTAAAAGTGGTGTTTCAATTTGCTAAGGGACTGGGGAAGCTTACCCATTGCCCTGCATGTCCTTATTCATGAATGCTTTACCTCCTTTAGGTTTCTTCTATTTTCTGTAAGAAAGCTTCACAACTTCTCCAGAACCTCAGTCAGAGAATAAGAGTACTACAAATATTTGTCCTGGGTAGTTTATCTTACTTCACATCTTATTCTGATGAAACTTCTCTTGAGAGCAAAACATGCCACCTTTCCAGTGAAATACATGTACCTTACTTTCCAGTTTCACTGAGGGTCATTACACTGGGTGATCAACCTTGGCCTGGCTACTCCAGGTGCAGAGCTTTGAAAACAAATCAGTGCTTCAGAGGTACCTTAAATGTAAGTGAAAAATTGCATAGACCGGCCTGAATGAAGCCTGATATTTTTACCAGTTGTGACAACCTAGATCAGGGAAGGAAGGCAGATATTTCAGATGATGTTCTTTAGGCAGGAAAAAAAAGAATAATACGAAGAGAACAGAGATAGATGCGAAATACCTATACAACTTCATAAAGAAGCACAGGTGTCACAGCCCAGTGCATGAACTGACTCTAAGACATCTGACTGACACAAACAGTATCAGCAAAATAACCTCTTTTGTTAAACAAAGCCTTACCTTTCTGCTATAGATTTCCTTGGGAAATATAAATCCTCTCCTGCAAGGTAGGCAGCTGCAGTTCCACCTCCAAAGTAAGTTTTCCTCAAGAGGGGGGCAATCCTGTTGTTTACCAATAATGCTCCTAAACCAGTTGGGAATCCAAAGATTTTATAAAACGAGATGGGGATGAAGTCAGCTTGATGAATTCCCAAGTCTAAAGGAGAACTGCTCACATATGATGCTGCATCGAGTAGAACAAACCACTTCCCTGGTATCTTGACGGGACAGAGTTTTCCAGATTTTATGTCCTGTATCCATGAAAGGGGATATTTGGTACCAGAAAAATTGCTCTGAGCCGGATAACAGAAAAGATGAGGTGTTGTGCAGTTTTGTTCTTCAGCCGGTAACCTGTTTGCTTCTGATAAGAAGAGTTCCTTTGGTTTTATTGGAACAGACAAGACATTCATTAAGGTAGTTATCCCTCTCATACCCACCACAGATGTGTGGCTGTCAGTCAGGAAACAAAATCGACTGCTTGTTTGCTTTGTGCCTTCAGGTATCCAAGGGAATGCTTCTGCTACCAATTTAAGTGCAGCTGTGCATCCAGATGTGAAAATGACAGTATAATCTTCAGCAGTGCTGTTAAAATGTTGCAATATTCTGAAAAATGGAAGAAAAAAATCCAGTTATTTTATGATTTTTCTATTTTATTGCTGTGTGACATATTTTGTTCTTCCTTAGCAGAAATTCTCTGAAACCTGACATGACTAGAAGAAGACATGTTTTGCCAAAACCCACAATAAAGTTCAACAAGTGTAAACCAAGTAATTTTCCCACAGGTAACTTTCCAGTGCTGCAGTGAACGTGGCTGTGTTTTTAAGGATAGAAACCAATTCTGCCTTGTTCTGATCAGAGTGGCCAGTTAGTCTCTTGAGACATGTCTACACCACAAACTGGTGCATGCCCTGACAGCGCTTTGTTGTCTCTAAACTACTTTTTCTGAACACCATCTAGTGCACCTTTTGGAAAGCATAATTTGCTCGGTTGAAGAAAACTTTTCTTATGCTGGAAAATACAGGATGCACAGATGGGTTCATAGGCCCAAATGAGACTCGAGTTTCTTCAGAACATAATTTTTTGGAATATGATGCAATTGGTAGGTATTTTATGTCTTCTGGAAATGAAGAAAGAACTTCAGCTTTTACAAAGGACATGAATCATAGAATCACCAGGTTGGAATAGATCCACTGGACCATCAAGTCCAACCATTCCTATCAAATACTAAATCATGTCCTTCAGGACCTTGTCCACCCATGCCTTAAACACCTCCAGGGAAGGTGAATCAACCAACTCCCTGGGCAGCCTGTTCCAGTGCCCAATGACCCTTTCCATGAAAAACTTCCTCCTAATCTCTAGCCTAAATCTCCCCTGGTGGAGCTTGAGGCCATTCCCTCTTGTCCTGTCCCCTGTCACTTGGGAGAAGAGCCCAGATCCCTCCTCTCCACAACCTCCTTTCAGGGAGCTGGAGAGAGCAATGAGATCTCCTCTCAGCCTCCTCTTCTCCAGGCTAAACAACCCCAGCTCTCTCAGCCGTTCCTCATAAGGCCTATTCTCCAGCCCCTTCACCAGCTTGGTGGCTCTTCTCTGGACTTCCTCCAGAGCCTCAACATCCTTCTTGTGGTGAGGGCCTCAGAACTGAACACAGTATTCAAGGAGCGGTCTCACCAGTGCTGATTACAGAGGGAGAATAACCTCCCTGGACCTGCTGGTCACACTGTTTCTGATACAAGCCAGGATGCCATTGGCCTTCTTGGCCACCTGGGCTACTTATGGGTTTAATCTTTAAGTATTCTGAGAAACCGTTTGGAAGAATTCATAAGAGTCTTTCTGAAATAGATCTGCCAGGGATGAGTGTGCAAGCATTCACAGGTCCAGACATAATTTTTAAAGACTACAGACTCCATCAGATTCTAGAAACCATGTTAGGGATGACGACGAGGACAATCACAGAAGCTTTTGTATCAGAACTGACAATCTGCCTCATTCACCACTGTGACCTACACTCTCCAGTCACATCCACGCCCCTGTGGTGAGCTCTACAGCCTTTCCACCCATCATCTGCATTACTGAAACACATGTGTGACAACATTCTGCCTTTATTTCTTTGCATTCACCTAGAAAGAGAAAAGGTGGAAAGCAGGGCAAGCAAGAATCCCAAGTTCTTCAAGGAACGAGTGAGACAGCATTAAACTCTTGTTCCTATGGGAAAGGAACAGCACAAAAGTGAGTCAATAAGAAGGCCGGGTCTTTGTGGTTATAGACATAATTTTGTATGTGGCTTATTTTTGTGTGATGTACAGTCATATTGTATAGATCTTGGAAACATTACACTGATATAAACAGAAATCATAAACCGGTTGTGCCATTGCAAGAAAAAAAAAATCAACACCACCTAAGTATCGGGTTTTCTAAGTTTTTACCTCTGTGAGCACTTGGACAAGTTGCATATTCTTATAAATATGCACATACAAATTAACTTTAAAGTAAAAAAGCTATGTGACAGGAGCAAATTTTTAACATGTAATATTTCTTCATAAGAGTAAGCTGACAAGCAGCAACAAAAAAACCACATTGAAGACTCTTATCAAGTTGCTCCTCCTTTCTGTGCTTTTGCTGTTTTCCTCCCCAGTCAGCATCTTTGTGCCACACAGGCTGAGTGGGAGGTGAGACACAGCTAGGGAAAATGACAAATTTTGATCAGGAACAACAACTTGTAGCTCTACACAGGAATTGTACTCGCTTACTGCAGCACTTAATTTGACCTAAAGACACTGTAGAATGACAACAGCTGGGATGCAGGAATTGTGGATTTAATAATGGGATGCTCTTGTCCAACCATGAATATCAAAGTCAGTGAGTACTGTTATTAAACGTTATTAATTATTATTTTCAAATATTTACAAAACAATAAAGATTATCGTGGGTTGTTTAGGCTCACAAATTGTGACAGTTCTATGTTTAATTAATAAATGAGAGAGACAAAGCTCATGTACATCAGTAGCAATTCAACTGTGTTAGTTGTAAATAATTCAGATATAGCTGAACAGTTGTGAAATAAAACCCATGACATAACAGATGAATTTACCTATTCAGTTCCCTATCAGAAATTGACTTTCACATGAAAAAACATCAAGTTTTAAGGCAAAATTTTCAAAAGTGCCCAAATTAATTAGAACCATCTTTTTAAGAGGTATTTAAATTCCTAGAGCTGGAGAAACAAAGAAGTTAGATTTCTAATTGACTTCAGTAGGAAACAGGTTCTTTTGTGAATCTCATCAGGTACCTATTTGCATTTTGGGTCTTTATATGCATCATTAAAATTCTGTCATTCAAGTATTTTCTGAAGAGATAGGAGTTTCAAAGTCAGACTTACATTTGGACTGTAGCATTTCTAATGTTAAAAAATAACAAAATAAATAAATAAAGCAGTATTAACTGAGTTAAGGGAATTTCCTTCTCCAGAATGACTTCTGATGCGCAGACAAGCAGAGCTGCAAGCACTTCAGAATAAGGTTTATGAAATGAATACCACGAACTCTTGAAGCAGAGCAGCACTGCTATGATAAATTCGGAGTACTCAAGGATGGAAAACCACAATACATCTGAATGACTTCTGCAGCCTACAGCACTTCATCTTCTATTTTGACATGAATATTGGGAAGCACCGGCTATTACCTACAGAATTCCTAATGCTCTCTGTCTTTGTGTAAGACATACCCCATTACAGTGAAATGCAGTTCACCTTTATTTCACTCCTGGAAGATTTATAGCCATATAAGGTGGTTGTTGGCAGCAGGACTAAAGACTTGCAGTAGAAAACTGATAGCTTGATCTACTGTAGCTTGCAGCTGCAAACAGCAGTGGTATTTTATAGCATTACAAATTCCCACTTTTCAAAGGACCCTTTGGAAGAAATGACTAAGAGGATAATTGTTTCATTAAACATACTGATGTTACATCATAGGGGAGATGGAAAGGCTGAGAAACTTGTCCCACTATCTTGTCTTTAGGCTAGCAAGATGGCAGAGGAAGCTGCACAGTCCATCTCTGCAGTAGATCAACCATGACCCACCACCCCTTCTGCTCTTCTTCTGACTTCCCCAAAAGCACACAGATCACAACACAAGGAGGTGAATAATGCACAGCCAAAATGCCAGACTACGGAGAAGCCGCTGAAAACACCCTCACTTGACCACACTTCCATGTGAACTCTTATTCTGAGACCTCACCTTTTTAAAATGTTGCCATAAGTGTTTTGTATCTTCATGACTGCAGTAAAGCCAAAATGCCTTGCTACTCTAAAGTAAACACTGGTAGGGAAAGACAATTAATTTTCAACAAAGACCACCATCTCAAATTATACCTTTAATAAACTCATAATTAATAATGGGTTTTATATTTAAAGATCTGTATAATGAAGTTATATATTTTGAGGTAACAGTCATATCACCTAACCTACCTAATCCAATAAACTGAATTAATAGTTTAATTAGAACTGGACGCTCCACATTTCCACTGGCAACTCCGCAGAAGTTAAAGGCTACTGATTTGTTCAGCTACCATAGATACACGGTGTCACCCAGAGTTAGATGAAAGGGATGCCCTCCAGAGCTGCCGCCTGGCTGCTGCTGCTTCATGCAAGAAATACCGTGTACTTCACAGAATCATAGCATCATAGAATCATCTTCATTTGTGGCTGTCAGCATTGGATCAGTAGCAGCACTACGGCAATGTAGTAACACTACAATGTACAGCAACACACGTCCACACTATACCATTTCCATTATAGCCTCCTAAAATTCAGCTCATTTACATGGTTTGGTTTTGTTTTTTTCTTTTTTTTTCTCCCATGCTTTCAGGCTTTAAATACTTATAAAATATGTTTTATGTCACTTTCTCCACTGTCTTCAAATTTGCTATTTTGCAAACACTTGTAAAAAGCTGAAGAGCAACTTATATTGCTAGATTTGGGTCCTTCCACACTTTAATTTCAATTGCTGCAAGCATTACAATTTCTAGTTGCCAAGGCACGTGCGATTTTCATGTTTTATATGCGTATTCACATTTTTATTTACATTGTATATGAGCTTTCGTAAATATTGTCAGTACAATGATATTCTAACCACTCAACAGCTGATCCTGCTAAAAAAGACTCCTTTAAAAAGTTTAAGTATTGTTATTATAACAAGAGATTCAGATTTGAAGACAGGAGCATAGTTATATATTCAACAATACAAGTTTAGGTAGCACCTTATAAAGGTTCCTTTTCAGCTGCACATTTATATTTAAAAATTATTTCTTACTGTAAAATTTTCCCATTGTCTTGCTACCCAGGAGCACAAATCCAGTTTGGATGTGTATTGAGAGATGCTTAGCTTGAGCCTCAGAATTTTCATCACATTGCATTCTGCTCTATAGAAACTCAAAAAGATGACACGTACTCCTGTTTAAGGAGTAGGTTCTGTATAAATGGCCCTTAAAAAGGTTAAAAAAAGACTTCTGAATAAAACAAAAAAAAATCCATTTTACTTAGGTATTTATTTAACGTGAGAGGACAGCACTTTTTATAACTGGCATTTTAATCCTCTCCACATGCAGGCGTAAGTGAGAAGTATAGATAGAGTCTTCATATGCATTTCTGCATAAAAGCATTTTAACCTTTCTCATTTATTAATTAACGGTCAGGTTCAGCTATCAAGGCAATCAGTCGAAAAATTCCCATCAGCTTTAGAGAGGGACCCGCAGGTTTGGCAAACTCCTGTTTGACACCAGGACTGGTATCCTGCTTTTAGGTTTAACTTAATGTGCAGCAGTAGTTCTTCTGTAAGTGTTTCTCTCTCTTTGTATACGAAGAAAGAAGGAAGAGAAGATGTAAGAGACTGATTCTTTTTGCTTCTTTAAACTACTTGTTTTCATCTGCAGCAGAGACAGTGTGCTTCAGCCTTATCTCGTTCTAGCAAGCAGCCCAGAGAGGTCACACTGCAGTACTGCCAGTAGGGAGAGCAGAGGCAGAACGATTCCTTGGACTCACCTCAGACCTCTAAGCCCTCTCAAACTCAGTTCCAGAGCTTTCCTAGAAGAAGCACCGTGTAGGCCCACCAACCCCCCCCAATAAATAACACTCTGGAAGAGGGGTCATTTGCAGCAGCACGCCTGCTGTCCTGGGAGAGAGAAGACTGGAGCCCAAGTGGTGTCCTTGCACTTTTTCATCTTCATTTAAGCCAATGCAGAAGGACACCATAAAGAAGCACACACTGCTCAGCACACAATCCAAATCTTAACCTTAACTTCTCCCACTGACAGAAGTGACAGCTGAGCTTAACTAGTTACAACTACATCCAAAAGGGGAATGATCTGGTTTAGCAAACTAAAAAGACAAGCCTTCTGGGTAAGAAATATCTCATAGCTTATTTTGTAAAGACAAGGTCTATTCAATTGAGCATGTCACAGCACTGAGTTATATTCTTATTGTCAATTCCAAGTCCAACCAAAAGCAAACTGAAATCTGTGAGTATTTTTTAAGAAATAAATGTGTTAACCAGGAAAAAATATACCAAGTCTATCTGCCTACTGCAAAACATTCATTTAATTTTAAAAGTCCTTTTAAAGGCTGGGATTTTTTTTTCACTTAAACTAATGTTTTCAAGAGAAATCTATGCCATATCATCTCTGCAACCTGTCCATCTAAGCTAGCAGCAGTCCATCAGATTGAAGGATTTGCCCAGAGATTAATACTACATAAGGAAGAGCACTGGGATAATTAATCCTTTATAGTTATCTCCAAAAGTTTGCTCAGTCCCTTTTCTGTTTCAGTTTTCTTTCTCATATTGACCACACATACATTTAAACCTTTCAGAGCATACTCTAAGTGTGAAACAGGCACGCACTGCTCTATTTCTCGTCCCTGGGTATGTCCATATAAACTTGTCTTCTGACCATTTTACTCAAAAAGCACTCCTCCTGAACCCAGCTTCTTCCCATTTCTGCTTGCACAAGAGTGATTAGGATCTCCCCCATTTGAACTACTGCTGCTTACAGCAACTCTAAAATTAGCTCTCTGAACACATGAAATAAATGATTAGCTGAAATGCACCTCATAAGCTCGACTTGGCATAGGTAGGTGATGGAAAAATCCTCCCTTTCTATTGGAAAGCACTATTTTCTCTAGGCATTCACTCTCAGTCATCTGAATTGAAGCATTATAATCCATTACATTTATTCTCCCAAGCACTGCTCGATTCACTGGAGACACACTGTGGAAAAAATGCCTATTTCCTTATAAAGGGTCATAGTTGATCTTCACCAAATAAATCCCCTCTCCAATTCTGCAAAGCTGTCAGCACAGCAGAATGCCTGGTGTCTCTCTCACACACCATATTTAGAAGAGCAAGAGCTCTTTTATGGCTACTAAATGAGTTCCTGCAGGAAAAGATGCCTTGATGAACAAAGCCTATGAGAAGTACACACCCTGACCCAAAGGTGTTGATCCTCATTATAAAGTGTACATCCAGAAGGCAACCAGTGTCATACCAGGCATACTGACAGCACAAACTAAAATTTAGGGTTGTATTACGGCACCAGAAGAGCAAAACAAAGGGAAGAAATCATGAAAACCATAAAATCCAACACCCCAGGCTACCTGTTGGTACAGTTTGTTCTAACACACAAATATAATTCCTTGCACTGACAGGAGCCTATAACTCCTCTAACTTTCTAGATGTGGCAGAAACTCCTGGGTACTGTTTCCTTTGAAATTAAATACTTATTTTTCTGTGTAGAGCAGGAAGATCAATAGCTACATAATTTTAAAACCACTTTGTGGATATTTTTTGTGAGCAAGAACAGCCAGATCCATTTACTCTGGTGCTTGAACATCTGCCAAAGATTTGTAAAAAAACTCATGAATCCCAGTATTTTCATTAATTAGGACACAAATGACTCTGCAAATTTATACCATAGGTTCTTCAAATGAAAATTCACCACCTGCTATTCAAGTCAACCAGGAAGGAAATGGAAAAAATAAAGCATATTTTAGGCAACCGTTTAAGGAGGACTAGCCATTACCAGCATGAACAAAGCATTCTAAGCTGTATTTGCACAAATGTATTGCCAAATAAAAAACCTAAAATTAATCTGAATCAGTTTGTAAATCACTCATGTATTATAGTTCACAGAATTTTGGCAAAAATACTAGAAGTCACCACAAGGAAACAAAATTAATACCAAACATAGGAATGTTTTGTACATGGACTAGCGTTAACAACTCAGTTGCTGTCAAGAGCAACATCAGCATGAGATGTCTTCATCACAGTATTTTCTTCACGAGATACATCTAACAACTAAGGTGACTGTATTTTCCCTTTCCAAACTCCTCTTATCAAGCACATTTCATAAATTGTTTTTTCATTTAGGCACCTCCCGAGAAGAAATGAAGAAAGTACTAAGGTTAACCTCAATGGTGAACACTCAAGACAGTACGCTACCAGCCAGAGGTATCACTTCTATCAGTAATATGTGTAATATGCTATTCATAGAATAGAATCATAGAATAGAACCATCAGGTTGGAAGGGACCCACCAGATCATCAAGTCCAACCCTTCCTACCAATCTCTAAATCATGTCCCTCTGCACCTCATCCACCCGTCCCACAAACCCCTCCAGGGAAGGGGACTCAACCCCCTCCCTGGGCAGCCTCTGCCACTGCCCAATCACACTTTCTGTGAAGAATTTTCCCCTAATGTCCAGCCTGACCCTCCCCTGGCTCTCGTCCTGTCCCCTGTCCCTTGGGAGAAGAGCCCATCTCCCTCCTCTCCACAACCTCCTTTCAGGGAGTTGCAGAGAGCAATGAGGTCTCCCCTCAGCCTCCTCTTCTCCAGGATAAACAACCTACATAAACAAATTAAAGAGTATCCATATGGAAATTCATATCATCTTAAGATATCTACACTGTGGACACCAAAGCACATCACCCTTTAGCTTCACTCAAAGGTCAAAGACTCTAAAGCAGGCAACTCATCTGGCCCAACATACAAGTCTGCTTCAGGCAGAGATGTCTCACCTTGGCCATGTCCAGTTCATTCTATTGCCTGCCAAAGGCATCTAAATGCATTGCACACAGGAATTCTTACCCAGCTTAACCTCAGCTTCAGTATCTATGGAGCACAATCATCCTTTTTTAAAATCTTATTCAGTAAGTCCTGACCTTTAACCTTTCCATATGTTCTGAGTTCCTGACAGAGAAATTTGTTCTGAAGGTTGCAGTGCCTAATTAATACTGCTAATGCAAGGAAGTTTCACTGGGTTGAGGCCTGCCTTCCTACCCTAGGAATATTTGCTGGTAACTGGTCAGAAGCTACATAACTTTGCTTTCCCATTCTTGGAAAGAGGAGCATGACAGCTGAGTATTTTTCAGCACTATAAGAAGTATAAACTTGAAAAGGCTGTTTCAGAGAAAGAAAAGATAAAAAGAAAAGCCAAAAAGCACACTGAGGTGTTCTGATGGCTCCACACTCTAAAGTTTTTATAGTGCTTAACCTTTTAAGTAAACTTAGATAAGAAATTAAATATTCTTTAAAGTCTTAAAAGAAACTTCTTAAGCTTTATTTTCTTTTTTTTCATTGTAAAAATAACATACCATTGCTTCCAATCTTTTTTAAACATTATTCTTTGTTAAACTTTTCTTCAATGGAATTTGTTTCTATTGCAGCTTTGACCTTTAAACTATGTACTTCTATGATCTCTCCAGACATGGTGCTTTTTGGTTGTTGTTGTTTTTGTAATAGTTTTGCAACCAGTTAAAAGATTTTTTTTTTCCTGAAACAGTATGTCATGTAAACCAGACACTGTGACCTTATTCCATCTCTTTTACATGCTGGTGCCAGACAGCATATACTCTATACTCTATACATATAATTCATATACTACAAATGAAGATAGTTGTATCAGTGATCACATATGTATTGCTGACTCTTTAATATTGACCTGTTCCTCTGTAAAAAATGCGAAATATAAGGTGGAAGGAGATGGACAAAGATGCTTTCATGTCAAAAGGAGTCAGCTACATAAAACAGACATCAGACAGCAGTGATGAACTTCTCTGATCCCAGATGTCCAGAAGAAAGAAACTGACCATTTCCAGCATAAACTTACAGATCTACTTCTTCAATGACCGGTGGCCTGACTACAAAAAAATCATTTAATCTGTACCCAGAGCTTTCTTGCTCAAGGGACAAAAAACAGGAATATGATTTATTGGAATTTGTAAAAGGCCTACACAGTGAGTTCACATTTACTAGGGGAACACTTGGGCCAAGAACTTCAGAGGTGCTCAGGTGCTCACACAGGAACTCGATGATTTTGTGAATCTGGGTCTCAGTTACTATGGTGACAAGGATTATGGCAAACACATAAATAGGCCTTATTTCATCAAGGGTTGCTTTTCAAGTATTATGCTTTTGTTTGGAGATGGCTTTAGATGAAGACGTTCATCTGATATCACCTCAGCCTGCTTTCAAAATACAGAGGGCTTACATAAATCATGCATTTCAACAGCATTTTATTTTACATGGCACAGGTATCCCAGGCAAATTAGACAAATCCTCAACAGCTTTTTGTACCTCCCCTTGCACATGTGAAAAGCCACAAGAGTGAAGTCTGGAAGACTTCTGGCCACCATTTATTTGCTATTTATTTTTCATGTGGTGTAATGACCCACCTCAGCAGCACAGCTCCAATATTGCTTTCTAGGAATAACATTGAAGCATTTTAGTCAAAATCACAAAAGCATCTTATAAGTATGAAAGTCAATAATATGAAGAGCAGAGCCAGTAATCCTTGGCACATGTGTTCTAGAAAACTGCCGCACCCCCATACTTCTGCTAGAACAGTGGCCTGTCTGATCGCTTATGAGTTAGAAATAACACAATACCATGATTTGTGAAACAGTCCTGGTGACCATAATGACAGAAATACTCACAGAAATACTCAAAAATACTCAAAAGGCTTTTTTTGCTCATTTGTTGAGCCAACCAAAGGATCTCAGTGTTCACACTGAGCCACATTCATATTTCAGCTCAAACAGCCCCAAGACCTCCCAGAAATTATCAATGGATGTTTGCTCATATGGGAAACATAATTTCTGCCTGTCAAGTCACTCCTCCTTTGCTTTGAATCCTGAAAACTGTGCTTCCAGTGCTCCTGGCAGCTGAGGGAGAAACTGTTCTGCACATGATGGATGCAACAAGGCAGAAATGACTATTGAGGGATACTCTTGGCTTGCCTTAAAACAGAACCTGGTTGTAATCTACAATCAACACATTAGGGAACAAGGAACAACAACAGCATTTTAAGGAGCTCACAAGTGGCACTTTTAGAATTATAAAATGAAAGCATCTTAGAGAGAACTTAAAGCAGCTTGAAACCCAGAGTATGACAAAACCTCTGTATAAGTGCCATTGCTTTACTCCTTGAACACAAAATATTTATCAGATTCAGGAACCAGCCACTGCATATGTGACAGGGAGCTAAGAGAAATGTTTTATAACTTGCTGCAATCCTTCCCAGTTTGCCTGAGAAGTAATCCTGTTCAAAACAAAATGGGCATGGAAATGATAAAGTAAGTAATGCTGTCAAAAGTGCTCCATCAGTTAATTCTGATATAAACTTAAACTGCTATCAATTAGGAAGTCCACCCCAGAGGATGTATGTTAAGTAACCTTTCCTTTTGGCCATTTGTGCTGCTTGGCAGCAGCAAACCTCATGAAATCAAAAGTAACTAAAATGTATGCTAACAACCATAATTTCTTGTAATCCTTCTACATTACATTCGCATCTTGCAGAGCTGCTAAGCAGAAAATTTGAGACAGAAAATGTGGTAGCTGCTTTGGATTTCTCTTCTTCTCAATACCTAGCTCCTAGGACACAGAAACCTGACCCAGGAAATCCAGATTTGGGATGGTTAGTCCATACATGATAATAGAAGCCTATGCCCTGTATTCTAGGAAACATTCTGAATAGCAAATTCATTATTGTTGTGAAGCACTACCACCTCACTAAAGCGAATTAGAACAGGGAAGGAGGGAGGGAGAAATACATAGGAACCTGCTTCTGATTTCTCAAGTACGCTATGCTGAATAGCAAAGCCAAAAAAAAAAAAAAAAGAAAAAAAACAGGTCAGGCAAGATCCTCAAAATGAGCAGAGGGCGACTCACACACACTGCCATGCACAGGATGACATATCCTGCTCAGTTGAAACACAGCATCTTGTGAGAAAAGACACACAGATCACACATTCAGAACAGTGATAAAGTTGACTTTTCAAGTTCAAGTGTTTTTACAGAATAAAACTAGAAAAAATAGGATGGAAAAAACTCATGCTTGACTTCTTTGAAGGGTTATTTTAAATGTGATGATCAACAGTTAAGAACATTTGCAAGATTACTCTTTCTGCCTTCTGATTCCAAGTATCAAGGACCTTAAAAACAGAAAGGAAAGTCACATGTTGCAGCTGGCAACTGAAATCTGCATTTAGCCTTTCTGTACCCTAGTTGACACCTACGTATGTGGAGACAGAAGAGCAGGAAAACTCATTCTTCCTGATTACATGTAGAGATACAGAAATTGCCGAATTCAGACTTGGCTAAATTCACAGTCCTGTCAAATTTTGTTCCTCACTACTAGATTTCTTAAATTTTGTTGTTGTTGAGGGGAGGGGTTAATGATTCTTTCTGCTATTACTAGTAAATTTGCAATCATTGAGGCAGAACTAATAACTGTGACAACACTGATGCAATTCCTATCAGTGTATGCACATGTAGGGGCTCTTGGGTTGTTACTTACTCACAGCTACATAAAATTAAGCCCTCTACCCATCATTAACTTTCAAGGAAAAATATGGTCTCGAATTTATTGCTGTTGGGATCCAAAAGTCCTGCAAGTGTATTCAAGCTAAAACAAAAGAGTGGGTACATTCATGCATTACCTTCTACAGTGATGAAAGCCTTTTGGGAAAAATGTAATTGAGTGAATAAATCTTACACTAGACATGGATTTAACCTATAACCCTCTTGCATTAGTGAATCTAAGGATTATACAAATTCATCAAAATTGGAAAGCTTTATTAATGGCTGAAAAAAAAATATTCCACAGTATACTGCAGCAGCTTTTGTGCTACTCTGCAGCATCACATTACAACAGGGGAGCTGTTGTGAAAGTGATCTCTTCTCAAACTGTGTTCTCAAACTAGATGGAATGTGAGCAGTAAGACTTTATTAGAGATTTAGTGATCTTCCAAAGCTGCCCTCCACAGCCCTAGGCTAAAATTTTAACAGGATCAAGTCAGATTTCATCCCTCCCGAGCAGGAAAACAGAAATCCAAGATATTTATTTTACAAAGGTTTTAAAGACAAAATCTACTGCCTTTTCTGCTCCATGTACTTTTTACTTTACTTATCATGATTTCAGCGGTATTTCTTAAGATTTGTCACACCTCCAATGCTTTGATATTAGCTTTGGTAACATTTAATATCACAAGGAGCAGAACGAAAAGTGCAGAATATATTTGATGAATATTTATTCAGAGTTCTAAAGACATTCATGATATGTATTGTCTATGCCCTTTGTACATTGCTTTCTGCAAACATCCCAGCAAATGTACAGCAAGTATGAATGATTACAAAATGTTCTAGGAAAGTAAATACTGAACTTGTAATTGTACATTGGAAATCTGATTCTAGGAGTTACACTCTAAAAGCCAAAGACAGAAGTTTAACACTCTCCCCATGTCTCATCAAAGGGTTCAAATTTTGAATTGCAAGATCGGAAAATGAATTGTTGGCAAATGTTCCATTCAACATGGATGGCAGCAGAAATATTGTGTTGAATAACACACCACACTGAAGAACAGTCTAAATTTTATGGGCAGTTTCCAGAATAAGATATATGAAATTCCCAACACTGGGGAAAGAAAAAAAAAAAAGTTCTTTGCTCAACTCAGTGTCACCACCTCCCTAAGAATTTGTCCATAAATACACACCAAAAGGAAACTTTTCTGCAGAAGCCATATTTAAAAGACAATTAAATCCCAAAGGCATGTGTGAAAGTCCATCGTACTGCTGAACATATTTTTAGCTATTAAAACTTCAGATTTCAATAAGCCTTTGTTCAATGTGACATAGCAGCAGGAGATAAGTGCTCTGGTGTATCACCGCATACTTTTTTATCAACTGTCTAGACCATCTGGCTGCAATTCAACACTGCATGCTCCTAAAACAAAGGTAGATGCATGAATTGTCAAGAGATGCTATCAAAGTAAGTTGCTATGAATATTAACAGGAGGAGACAGAAACAGTAAGTTGTCTACTAGAAAAAGCTAAAGGGCTTCTAAATGTACTTGGCTTGTCATTCAAAAAACAGTTAAATGTGATGGGTACGAGATATTTTCTATTGTTTGTGCTACACATTATAGACCTACTGGGCTCTTTTCATTATGCATGATTTTTAAACAAGTTTTTGAAAATGGCAAGAATTGCATTGTCCTGCCTTTTTGCAACCCTGCCATTCCCTTGCATAACAGTATTTTCACAGCAATATAAAAATAAAGGTATTGCGACAGCCTGTTGCACAAAATCTTCAAGAAACTCAGTACCTTCACTTAGCCCAAACTATGCAGCAATACTTTTCTCTATTGATACTGGGCAGCCAATTCATTTCACTCAAGGCTTTTATTTGAGATGTGTAGATGTCATCCACTAGGCCAGTGCTCATCACAGGATGTTTGACATTGCATGTACTGCTGCAAGTCTGTGAGCAATACCCTGTTCCAGGGTGTTTCACTTCCCAGGGAGTTCCTAAGGCTAAAGCGGTGTTCCTGCATGCCACCATGACCTGGGCAATGTCTGTACACTGCTGAGACCTGCCTATAAACCATTTATTCCTGCTGCAGCAACCACCACCACAGTTAGGTCAGTCACTGTATACTTTGGTTAGAGGTCCACCGTATCAAAGTGTCATATTGCTCATAGTAATCCAGACACAAAAGCTTAATAAAAGAATATGAAATGTATATAAAGATATTCATGAAGCTCTGTTTATACTTAAGGTACTGCTTGGAATTTATACAGGGACACACTACTGCTGATATCCCACCTTTGGATCACATAAAGACCCTCATACAGCTCTCTGAATACCTCTCTGAAAGCAGAACACCCACAATGACTGGTTATAAAGCAGATTCTGCTGCAGCATGTCAGTTTTTCATCTGACAGGTGTTGGGCAGGTTCTCCAACTCTCTGCATAGAGCTACTGATTGATTTGTTTCTTTTCTTGAAACAGGAAGGTTACTGCTTCCTCTGTTGCTGTCTTCCCCTCCTCCATTTGGCAGCTATTACTGAAAACTGCAGCAACAGCTATCACTTCAAATCCTGTCTATTTTTCACTAGGAGCAGCAGATGTACCCATAACACTTCACTAAAGTTAGTAAGGGAGTGTTGACAGGACGTATCTGTACTACAAGATTACTGTGGATTTATTGGGTGCTTAAGCCTTGGTTCAGGAGAGTATTTAAGCGTGTCTTTAACTCTTGATGCTTACCCATTGTTTTCAATTTATCTACATTTACATACATATCTAAAAAACTTCTTGAACTGAGACATCACACTGTAAGTTTCTCCCATGCATTCTTATTCTTCCTCAATCCCCAGAAATTATTCAAATATCTTAAGTACCATAAAAATTGTATAAGTGGTTCAATATTTCTTTATTGAGTTTTAAGCCATACTGATTAGTTTTGTTTGACCACAGGTTAAGCAGTAAAATGAAAGTAGACTGTCAGCACTCCTATTGCCAGCAGGTTTGCTGGCAGTATAGGGGTAGATGCTGAGCAGAATTGTCAGGGGTATTGGCATAGCCTTTTTTGTTTCTTTCTTTCCTTGCAGGAACGTCATGTGGTGGGGATTTCTCTGAAACACTTACAGGTAAAGAGATTCTAGAAAAGAAAAGCTGCTTTGTTTATAATATTCCTGCAATTTGCAGTGCAGAGGTCTTCTAAGATCTCTGTGCCTACATATTCCTTTAAATGTAACCTTCAAGGTTAATTTTCATCAAAACAATACCACTTACCAACTTATAAAAATAGTATTTTGAAATTTTATGATATTATTAATATACAATATTAAAACTAATATGATTTTAAATTATTGCGCTTTTTATTCCAAGTTTTCTGAAAACTGTGACTGTCTCTATTGCCTTTAGGTATCATCTGACATACAGCTGCAAGATTAACAGATAAGGACTGAGCTTAAAAACCCACTTCAAGAACCATCTCCCAAAATCTCACTTCTGCTTATCACAAACTGGTAGTACAGACACACATTTTCCATTGTTGTTGTTTAATTATTGTCATTCTTCTAACATACAATGAGACCTGCTCACCTACCGGATCCCACTGTGAGAGATATAGTATGCACACAGTAAAAACTAAATTCCCTGAGGAACTTAAGGATGGCTCTAATCTCCTTCCAATTTCCAAGAAAGACTGAATATGTTGCAGAACCAACAAGGTTTACAGCACAGCCTTGAAAAACACTTTACAACTAGGCAGATCGCATGAAGCAAAATAAAACAGAAGTCTTGTTTTGCTTAGATAGGTGTCTATGTACAGGCACACAGGTAAAAAAGTACATCAAGCTAGCAAGAAACAAATATAAATAAAAAGAAAACTGTGCCAGTATATTTGCAAAGCTTTACAACTTACAGAAAGCTATGCAAAAGAACATGTGCTCCCTAGAGACTGACAATTTACGAGAAAGAAAAACCTTACATTCATGTGACATCTACTTTGTTTGCTACATTAGACTTCATATGGACATGCAGAGATCATCTGTAGATTTATTGTCCTTATTGTTCTCATGAGGATTAAGCTTATTATTATTATTAGCTATTTCTTAGTAAAATTTAAAAGGAAGAAAAAATATACATCTGCCACAAAGTTGCATTCCTGTACGATCAATAGAGGTGTTATTATTTCCCTCTGAAGGGGAAACGAAACAAAGGTTTTATTATAAGTCATGATACATAGGTGCTAAAAATGTTTGTTTATTTATTTTGCAACCACTGAATAATCGTGGAATTCAACAATATTGTGGCTTTTTCTCCCCTTGATCTCTCTCCTCCCTTTGTGCTTTGGCTGAGTATTTGCTAACTGATGCTCAAAAATCCAGGTCAGAAAAACATAAGCATTACAGTGTGCTTGCACATACGGTGTTGCTCTTGTACATCCACTGTTACCTGCAACAATCAAAATATGCACCACTTTCATCCTTTGCTATTCTTAGAAAGCTACTAACTGAAGTCCTTACATAGGTTGAACTCTTCTCCTTTTCCCTGTACGGGTGGTAAGATTTAGGCATTTGTACTATTAAATAGTGTATGTCAGATACTGCAAATTCACACTTTAGCCAGCAATGCCACTTATATTTGCACCAAATAAAGACTGCCAAGATAAGAAAAAGCTGGCAAGTGTGAGCATTCAGGTTTTGTCTCAAACAAATTTAATTTCAAACATTTGTTTCCACTAAGTCTTTTCAAGAAAAGCAAATAAATAAATCCATAACCTATTTGAGTTCTCCTGAGTTTGACTGAAACTGCATTTACACAACTTGCTACGATGTTCAAAGTCAGGCCTTTTTCTATCTGCCCACAAGGGCAAAGTTCCTACTGTAAAACACCTTCTTTAGCATGCTCTCTTCTGCCTTTGGGCTGCCTCCATTGTCCCACTGCCCACTAAATTCTACTGCAAGAAACAGTTCCCTTAAACATCCATGTACACCTGCAGTCTCTGCTCTTATACCTAGATAATAAATTTTTCAGGGAAGAGGCTACCTTCCCCAGATACTACCTAACACACCAATTACCACAGCATGCATCGGGTATTTTATGCACTATCAGAGTACAAAGAAAAATAGAAGTGTGGTAAATATTTGTGCCCGAAATGTTTGAATGCAATCCACAACGCAAATAAAACATGAAGATTTTGTGTGTCTGGTTTTGTAGCCCCTCTGAAATGCAGGCTCAAGCAATATACCTGTAGCATCTAATAATGTTGGCAACCACAGAATCATAGAATGTACTGAGTTGGAAGGGACCCATAAGGGTTATCAAGTCCCACTCCTGTCTCTACTTAGGACAACCTCAAAATTCACACTATGAGTCTGAGGGTCTTGCCCAAAAGCTTATTGAATATTGTCAGGCTTGGTGCCATTACTGCTTCCTTGGAGGGCAGTTTTATATGCTTAACTGCTCTTTAATCAATAAGTGATTATATTTTAAACTGGTTTTACTTTAACTGATAATTTTGTTGAAGTGATTCTCCCAAGAAATCACAGAGGAAGTGTGAAGATGTAGATGTACTCTTCCATTTACTAAATAAAAGCTGTTTCTGTCAGCAGCAGAATCTGAAATATTTCACAATCAGCATGATGCTAAAGAGGTACTTACTAGTACCCAAAAAAAGAAAGTAAAACCTTTTTTTAAATGTGAAATCTACCTGGATACCTATAATATCTTTTTAAACCATGAAGCTTAGCTACATCACCTAGGTTTTTTTTTCAATATCTGAAAGCAAGAGAGTATACTAATGGGCACAGCCAGAAACTAAGATAAATTATTATAGAAGAATTAAACATTTATAAAACAGGAATAACTGATGAAAAAGCACACACACACACACACACAAAAGAAAAAGTTTCAGTAAAGACGCTTCATTTTGAGATTACAGATTAATGGTTTCAAGTGATGTACTATTTTCTTTGGAAGTAACAAATTGTACTGCTAAAATAAGACATCCACGGGGAAAAAGGAAGCTTACTAATGATAAATTATTGTAATATAAAAGCAACCAGATTAAAAGGATACTGCATTAAAAGGTACACTTTTTTTTTTCTGATACAACAAAAATGCCGTCAGAAGAAATATTCTGCAGTACACAAACCCCCATCTTTTCCAAGAAGCTTCTGAAATGATAAGCTATTATTTCTAGAAACCAAGTGTAATTAAAGTACAACCACTTTAAGTGCAGCCTAAACCGGATTAATCAATAATGCATCAACCCCATGCTCAAAATAGCAGGCGTCTATCACCAGGGATTAGCAAGTATCACACTGAAGAAAAAGTGAGCACAGAACATCTACAATTCACCAAATATATGATGGACCAGACACCACAATCTTTACACATTCTAGGCTCAGGCAAGTCTCATAGGAGGATAACTGAGCATTTTCCCTGAGTGAGGTCAGGGTAACTGCCAAATGTAAGTTAATAACCATCTTCTAAGGTAGAGTGCTTGGTTAGCTCTATAATGTATTAGTGATGAAGTAACATTCCTTTCAGATAAAGATAAAAAACTGCAAAAGGGAATACAAGCCAGCAAAATGCCCTGGCAGCCGAGAAGGCAAGCAGTGTCCTGGGCTGGATTACCAGAAGCACAGACCATCATCATCCTCTGCTAAGTGATCATTAGACCACATCAAGTGTACTGCAGTTCTGGGCCCCCCCAGAAGGATGATCATCAGATGCAGCCAATTCAGTGGAGGGACATCAAGGTGGAGCACGTGTTCCACATAGAGGTTTTAGCCTGTCAAAGTGAAGGCTCTAGGGGGTTCTAATAGCAGCCTTCCACTACCTGTCATGAGGTCATCAAGAAGACAGAGCCAGGCTCTTAGTAGTGGTGAAGGAGGAGGATGTGGGGTGAAAGATATCAAATGAAATGATACAGGATCCAACTGGATATTAAAAACAGCTTTTTCATGATGAGGATGATAAACCAATGAAGAACGCTGTTGAAAGGAATTGTGCAGTCTGGAGTTCTTGGAGGTTTTCAAGTGGATATGGCCTTCAAGAACTGGATAGGGCCCTTAGCAACTTTGTTTTACAGCTGACCCAGCTTCAAGAAGGATGTTGGACTAAAAATCTTCTGAGATCCCAGTCAAACTGAACCAACCTGTGATTTTAAGATTCTAATAAAAAGTCAGCATAAGGTTTCTTCATTTCCTCCTAGTCTCTTCCTTCTCAGTACAGGTCCCATTCTTTTCACCATGTATCAAACAACTTCTCCTTCCATTCTTTAGTTAAGGTTCCTCAAATTTAAAGCTTAAGGCATAATTTGTATCTTTGGATGTTTTCTTTTGCACTTTACAAAATCAACAAAGCAAGGAGTAGAGCAAAAATGCCTCCCAAAGCAGATACTCTTTGCAAGTATGAAAACTGGTTTGATTTATGCTGTACAACAAGAAAAAATAAAAATAGTTGCATCTTAAATAATTAAGAACCTGAAGTCTGGCTAATAGCTCCAACTGGATGTGCTGCTGTTTTTTTTCAAAGCTGACTGATGGTGCAAGCATGCAAGACAATTTCAATATTTAGATAAAGATTGGTCAGATTCTTGACATCAATTCACACTTATGCCTGTTAGATGACATGACAAAAACACGATAATGCAGAGAGGAACAGATAATTTTACTCACAATTGATACTAGCAGAGAGAATAATAAATTGTGTTTATGTAGGGCAGTAAATATTTGTGTAGCAGGTATCAAAGATGAATGCTTATTTAGAAAGGTGGTGTTAATGCAGCCAGAAGGTTCTGTTAACAACATGGTTTGGACAGTAACGTGTTAAAAGTTTAAACCTATGCAGCCCTATTCCACTGCCTCCTATTGTAGCTTACCTATAATCAGAACCTATACTTACCCATGTTTAACTAATTGGTATTCCTATTCAGAAATGTCAGTAAGAAATATGATCACTTGAAAGGAAGCACATTTGTATAACATTAAATCAACAGCTAATTAATGTAGCAAATAACCACCACATTTTCATTATAATCATGTAATCATTCTAAGTCTATTTGTTACAGCAACAAGTCAATTTTATTACACAGACATATCTCTGTTTTGATTATGTTGTTAAAACATAACTATTCAGCTGCCTGTTTCATGTATTAGAATATTCAACGTCCTAATATCATGTTCTTCCACCTGTTTGGGTTATGATATTCATTTTGTTGGGCTTGAAGATGTATGCCTGGAATTATCACGAGCATTAGCTGATAACAGTAGAGAACGAGACGTATTGATGGAAGACAGAGTAATGCAGCAGCACAGCATGCTCATGCATAATACAGACAGCCATTTGTTTCCCTCAAGTAATAATAAGGAGGTTCATAAAGTTGCTGAGCTTTGCTGTTGCACTTGTAGAGCTAATTTTAGAAACATGCATATGTAGCCAAAGGGTCCTGCAAAACTTCCACAAGTCCTAGAGGTGACTGCTTTGTCACACACAGGCAATCTGTTCCAAAACAGCAAGCTATGGACTTGCCTTATGGCACTGACCAGCACTGAGACCTCCTGTAATAGCTGGTAAACACCTTTTACTTGTCCAGAACCTCAAGACAATGTAAACTTGTGTCAAAACATCTCCCAGGTTGCTCAGAATTGCGGGCATCTACCCATTGCCCAGTCACTCTAGAGAAGGATATACTGTTCTCCTGCTACTCAGCAGTGGTATTAGCCACAAGACAGAACGGCACCCATACTCGCAGGCAAGAAATAAAAGGCAAATTATAATTTCAGCTTCCCCAGGCTCCAAAGCCAATTCAGCCATGGGAGGAAATGTTCTCACTGAGCACAAATGCACCTTTCACACCACAGTGCTGTCTCCATTTCTTTGGTGCTACCTGGAATTCTAGCACTAGATGCATTGATAAGGTGATCAGGAGCTAAACAGATTACAATAGGCCTTCCTAAGACAAGATATTAGAAAACCAAAGTGAAATATACCTAAATCTGAGAGTATAAATCAAGCACTTGACTAGGATGTATTTTCTCCTCAAAGTCTGTTTATCAACTATTCCTGACTTTACTCATCAGAAGGTAGGCTGAAAGAACAGGCTGAGAAACTTCACAAAGTTCAGAGAAAAGTTTTGCTCCCAAGATGGAGTAGGAACACAGATTGAGGACCAGCTAACTAGGAGCAGCTCTGCAGAAAAGAACTTGATTCTGGTAGAAAAGTTGAATATGAGCAACCAGTGCACTTGTGTGGCAATCAATGCCAACCACGTACTGGGCAATGCTGATAACAGCGTGGATAATAACTCCAGTAATTATTCCTATTGCCCAGCACTCAAATGGTGTCTGGAAGACTATGTCCAGTCTTGCATCTTCAGTATAATAGAGATCTGTAAATTGCAGCAAATTCAGCAGTGGCTCAGTAAAACCACCAGGAGGTTGAAGCATACACCCTCTGAAGAGAGACTGAATGATGGTGTTTGTTCAGCCTGGAGAAGACGAGGCTTCAGGGGACGTCATTGTTGTCTTCAGTTATCAAAGAGTTGGGAGTTATGGATAAGACAGAGCCAGGCTCTTCTCAGACATGTGTAGGTGAAGGATATGAAGCAGCAATCACAGCTGCAGAAAGGAAAATTCTGATCAAGCAAAAGGAGAAACTCCTCCCCAGGAGCACAGTCAATTACCAGAACAAGTTTCCCAGAGACACTGTGCAATCTCCATCCTTGAAGATACTCAAACCTCAGGTACATGCAGCCCTTTGAAATAAGCCCTGTTTTGAGTATAGAGGCCCCTCCCAGCCTGAATTGTACAACCCTGTATTTGAAAAGTGATACTATGCAAAATCATTATGAAATGCTGCAAGGAGCTCAGGACATTTCTGCAGCTTTGTAGAAGAGCAATTGAAACTGAACATGCTTCTGGCAGGCAGGGGAGCAGGGGCAGAAGGGGGATTCCCACAACATGTTAAAAAAGATAAACAGAAGAAAGACAAACCAAAGAGCTGTTTAAGAGAAAACAAGTTGCAATACTATTGCATTTACAACAACAGAATTTCTGCCAAGCAACAACCTCTACCTGGAAGACAACTAAGACAACTCAAGAGCCAAATGAATGTGGAAGGCTTACAGAAAACTAGCTCCTTCCATTCTAAAGGCTTTAAAAGTCAACAGGGTCAGTTTAAAATTGATCCATTGCCATTTTATAGGCAGTGAGTGAGAAGACCGCTGGGTGAATGTAATGTGATCACAGCTGTTTAGTCCCGTGAGCAGCATGAGGCTGCTTTCAGCAATAGCTGGAAGCAGCAGGCAGCCTGTTGCTGAAGTCCTCCTAAGAGAAAATTGCCACCGTTGATCCTCATGCTTCTGTTCAACTTGATAGGAATTTTTACTGCATAAATGGTTGCAGGATCATAGTCTACATTAAAACAGCATAAACAAAGAAGCACATTTTAAATTCAGAAGCATATGGCGGCCAATGGTTTCTCATCAACAAGAGGTCTGTGTCAAAGGCCAATTTGCCTCCCAGTTTATTGTTGCATTATCTATTTTCTGTTACAAAAAGGAGGAAAGAAAAAAGAAAAAGAAAAAAATAAAATGATATGCAGTCATGGATATATGTCTGACTCGGTGATGACCTTTTATTCTAATAAATTGCTGATTTTTTCAAATACTGGAAACAACGTGTTCATCACATGGAAACTGACTGATATATTGGCAGCATCCTTTTAAAAAACCTCTGCGCCAGCCAAATGTCAAAGTCTGTTATTTCATGTGAAATAGATTTATCCAATTCTCCTGCAAGTCAGTGCACAGCCTGGCCTTAGGTAGGAACTGCAACAAGGAAACCTGTGTTAGGGAACCTGAGAATAAGCACATAACTAGTTGAGAAGCAAAGGTAAAATAAATTCATAATTATCTGCACAACAGAAATGTAGACACATCTCTAACAAATACTCTATTAATATCCTACATTAGTGAGCATTCCAAGGAGTTAAGCACTTCGCTGCTGCTTCTCTTCCCAGCAATGGAAAGGAGAAAACTATCAATGTTGGCCCATCCAACACTCCCTTTGAAAGTGGTTCAACTAAATGCACAGCACTAGGCTGTGCTGGAGCTTCCCTTGATATATCTAGTAATCTGACTAATAGGAGCATTTCCTCTTGTCCTACACGGAAACTTGAAATTAACTATCTGTTTTCTTAGGTTCTACTTCAGTATCAAAGAAGGTGACAGTTCTTGTCACACTTCTTCAGACATATTGTTCTGACATTGGAAATAGGAGGAAAAAGAAAAGAAATTGAACTTTTGCAGTTCATTAGCTATTTTTTGTCCATCTAGTGTCTGTTCCATCACTATCCTTGAGAGAAAACATCTGTTACCTGACCAAGAGTTCTGTTTCCTTCCTTAGATCCTGTTTCCCTCTGGAATAGCCTTCATTTTCCTGCATTAGCATTTTAGATACCCTTTAATCTCTCTCTCCTTTCAATATGTTTAAGTTTCACCCTTCTTTTTCACTTTCATTCTAAAGAAATAAGAAATAAAAAGCAGTGAAATGTCTTTTATCAGAAAATATCTACAATTTTTTTCCAGTCACCTAAAGGGTTTCTGTCAGCATCCAAAGATTTCATGCAAAGTATGCCTGTAGATACACTGTAGGCAAATTGTACATTTCTCGTTAGCAAGAAGAGCTCATTCAACCCTTTACCTAGGCACATTTTTACAGATACGTTTCTTTATTGTTGTTCCAAGCTCAAAACCTCCCCTACCAATAACCACAACAGTTGAAATAAGGGAGAAAATTGTAAAACTGTTTTCTTTAAATCCAAAATATAAGAAGATATATATGTGAACAAGAATCTTTGATATGGAAGATCTCAGGACAGAAGATCTGGAAAAAACCCAACCCTTAAAATGATTTTCACTCTTACGATGGATTTTAATTCTAAGCTACAACTGTGTAAAGTCCTTAAAAGTTATTAAAGTTGTTTTTCCCCATCAAAAATATTAATAATTTGTATTTAATTATATTTTGCCACCAGCATTGATAGCTATCCAAACCAAATCTAAAGGCCCAGTCATTTTGCTTCAAAACTGTAAGGTTCTTATATTGTGAAATCAATTTTACTTGCTTGTAAAGAATTACATACTAGCAAGTGATGGAAACCAGACAAGATGTATTGATTTCAATTGGATAAAAACTCAGACGTGTTCTCTGTGATTGTTCAATATGTAAAAAACTCTCAGAACACCACCAATGTCTGGCAGCTTGAAAATGATGGTAAATAGGGTGGTAAATGGTTAACATGAGGTCAAGGAGGTTATTTGTATACAGCCTTCCCTCTTTGGAAAAAGACTGTACTTTATAAATAGGCAACATCTAAATATGAAATTAGTAAGAATGGTGGCACTGAATTCTGTCCAAGTGCCAGACACAAAAAATCAGTTCATGGCACTGAAAAAAGGCAGGTGATTTTGAAAAGTCTAGCAAAGGCAAATCATGCCAGGCCACTCTGATCACTTTCTATAACAAACCAACATTCTCTGTCTACCCAGGCAGAGCTATGGATGCTGTTTGCCTTGACTTCAGAAAAATGTTTGACATTGTTTCTCACAGCCTCTTGCTCCTCACCCAATGATTGGAGAGGTGGTCTGTGAGACGGGCAGGAAATTGGCTCACAGACTGCGTGCAGGAGGTGGTGATCAGTGGGTTTTACTGAGACTGGCCACCTGTCACAAGCTGAGTCCCTGAGGGATCAATACTGGGTCCCATGATGTTCAACAACTTTCAGCAGAAAGGGTTTGCTGTTGATATAAGAAACTTCTTTCATCTGGCATATATTCGTACTGGGCTTAAACTGAGTATTACATTTTTCCATACAGGTTTTTATTGTTTTCAGTGGGAATTGTTAGTGGAAGCAAACAGTGTAAAACATAGAATCATAGAATTACCAGGCTGGAAGAGACCCATTGGATCACAGAGTCCAATCATTCCTATCAAACACTAAACCATGCCCCTTAGCACCTTGTACACCTGTGCCTTGAACACCTCCAGGGAAGGTGAATCAACCACCTCCCTAGGCAGCCTCTGCCAGTGCCCAATGACCCTTTCTGTGAAAATTTTTTTTCCTTATGTCCAGCCTAAATCTCCCCTGGTGGAGCTTGAGGCCATTCCCTCTTGTCCTGTCCCCTGTCACTCAGGAGAAGAGGCCATCACCCTCCTCTCTACAACCTCTTCTCAGGTAGTTATAGAGAGCAATCAGGTCTCCCCTCAGCCTCCTCTTCTCCAGGCTAAACAACCCCAGCTTTCTCAGCTGTTCCTCATAAGGCCTGTTCTCCAGTCCCTTCACCATGTGGACACTGGACACGTGTCAGGGTCTCTAAGGTCCCTTCTCATCCTAGAAAATGTGTTTTCACTAATATGTCTGATCCGTGGGAGTATCTTTGCCATGTTTAAAAAAAGTTTTAGTATATTCAAGTCCATACCATGGTCCCTTTATTTCTCAGATACTGTCTGATATTTTGTAAACTCAACTTTCTTTGTTTCTATTTAAATGCCTACACCAAAACCAAACAAACTGAAATGTAGACTATACTTTTTTATATGCATCCTTTCCTTCTGGTGAACATACATTCCAGTTTTCCTCAACTGGAACAATCTCTTTTGATTAAAATACCCCCATTTCTATATGCTAGCAGTAGAAGTGCAGCATATGTCAGTTATTTTCATGTATCTCAAACCTTTTCGCATCACTTATGCCAAATTATAGATTTTTATTCTGTAGAAGGAAAATCTGCTTTTCATCTCTCAGTGCAGAGCCTTCAAAACATAAATAAAGACAGGAAAATTCCGTGTAGTGCTAAGTAAAATGCCTATCAGAAGTTTGCTATATAAAGAACTGTTTCTACCAATTAAACTCAGAAAATGGTTTCAAGCAAACAAGATCCATTTTTCTGTGAAATCATGTTGATTTGCAATAATAAAGTTTCTGTCCTTTAATACTTACTGATTAAATCTTTCATACATATCTCATACAGATGTCAGGCTAACTGCTGTAAAGTTACTTGAGATTTACAGGAGAATGAATACTTTTGAACTAAGCAAAGCTTGGGTATTGTAAATGACACATTTGGTTTGAGTCCCCCAACAAGCTACATAAATGTCAGAATTGTACTGTACATATTTTTCTCTTCAATAAGTTATTAGTTTCACTTTTTCTTTTTGTCTATCCAAGCCATCTGGGTGTTGGAGAAATCAGTTCTAAATACGCATAATCTAAAATCCATCATTTTTCACAATGTGCGCAATCAGACTTGAATTGTTTAGAAATTATCAATGCAAGTTGCTTCACTTAACCCTTTGATGTGTAAGAACATGGAAGAATAAAGCATATCCAGGCAGTGGACTAAGTAACTTAAATCAAGGTGCAAGAGGTAATGACGAAATAGGTAACAAAACCCTGACCTGACCTCATTCCCAAGACCAAAGTGTCCAGGTCAAAGAGAAAATTCAAACTCACTCACAAATAAGCAAGTGATACTTGCAGTGTGGTTGTAGACCAAAATGTCCAGGTCAAAGAGATAATTCAAACTAACTCACAAATAAGCCATTGCTACTTGCAGTGTGGTTGTCAATTATTAGCTTGTATTGCTAGTCACAAGCTTAAGTTTTCATAGACAAGTCTCAACTGACTCTGTACCCTTCCCTCCTACAGAATGGGGAAAAAGAACAGAAAGTACAAAAAAAAAAAGGTCTATTCAAGATTGGGTTTTTTTCCCTCTTCTGGGGAAAAATGATAGAAAAAAAGATGTAATATATTTCAGCTGCACAAGTAACAAGACTGATCCTCCCAGTCAGAATCATTGTAAACTAGCAAACTCTTAAAAGCCTATGAGCTTACATATGTATAGGATGTGGATAGGGCACAAAATGTCACAGAAGGGGAAAATTAAAAACAATGCCAGTATAGTCTGCATATTTTTTCATACTAAAAGGCCCACAGTTTTAAATACGGTTACTTAAAAGGCTGAATTAAAATAAAGTAAAACCTATATACGCTTTGCTAGCATTTGCTGGCTTAGAAGACAAAGCAAGGGGAGCAAAGTCTAAGAATTAAATTGTAGGTTGGGAACTCAGAAAATGGTCGATCATTTCTGTGAGCCTCCTAAATGCCACATTCATCAACACTGTTTTACTTGCTTCAATCAAATATTTCAGAAGGGCTATCATGAAGACAAAAACATTACTGGTTGTGAACAGCCCTTTCTCCTAGATTTCAGAAGAACAGATGATAGAAACATCAATACAAACACAGCTTAAACCTCAACTGCATGTGTGATATATTGTAATATCTATCACACTTTCAAATGACTTTGAGCACAATTCTGGGTACTGACAAGGCCCTTGGTCTTGTTAACTGCACTTGTGCATTCACTCTACAGAATTTTAGCAGCGTTTATTTCACAGCAAACCATCAAAAGGACTATGTGCTGCTTATATAAGCATGAGATACTCTAAGAAAATGTCAGTCTAACCTTGGTCTCAAACTTTACAGAGACAAAAGACCCACTCCTTCTACAACACTGATCATTATAAAGTTTGGCTGCATATACTTCCAAAATTAAATCTTTGGGTTGTTTTGGTTTTTTTTTTTCTTAAGTAATTTGTTCCAGTATATTAATGTCCACTCAGATATCTTTAAATGATCAAAAGTATCTTCTTACTAGGCCTCAGGACACCTCTGTAACTCAGTGTTATACCATCCTCACATATTACATGCACAGAAACAGGTTCCTATAAAGTTAAAACAGACACCTAACATCACATAATTGGTGTATTAGGCAGAACTCAACTTCTTGCAAACTCCAGATGATGAGCTTTCTAACTTCTAATATAACTAATGTTTCGATCTTGCTAATCAACATTTCACAGAAGATTTGTAATAACTGGAGATTACAAGGTTAAACACATAGAAATATATAAACTGCAAGCTTTTATGATATATTCATAATCAATACCAACAAAAATCAACTGTGTATCTTGCATCACATTTAGGAATGATGTAACATAAAGTCTCAAAACAGTCTGAAGAAGCAGAGTCCTCAAAAATTTGACCCAGCAAGTTATAAAAACCAAGGCTGCTTCAATATGGAAACCTCACTTAAGATCATAAGAAGATAGCATTTTAACTGTACAGCACAATAGTTATTCAGATTCTGAGAATTTAACCTAACAGAACTAAATTTCAGCAACTTAGTGAAGTGTATGTTTACTGAATTAAAATTAGTTGAATTTCATTAGCACTGCTATGTTGAGTTTATTACCTAGAGTATCATATTTCTGGTTTGTGTCTTAACTTCAGACATACTCTAAACCTGTATTTTCAATAGTCTACCTCGTGGATCACCACCAATACTCCTGGGCTAAACCCTGCTACCGGCACATTTTACTTTAGACAGGAGTATGTCAATAAGACTACAACCAAAATATTTGTCTCCCTCTCCAGCAGTTATTATTCACTGAAGTACATTCCTGCTTTACAATATTTTAAGATGCATTCAATGTACTAATGATGCAGCTGGCACATTATTAGTTGTCCCACAGTTGAGTTTAACTCTGAATATGAACAGCAAAGTATACACAAGGGAAAGCTTGTATTTACATGCATAAACATGCCTAATGCTCATTAGGCAGAAGTGGATAAGGGTGTAGTTCCTTGTAACATTTCCTGCTCTACATTTCACCACTATAGCTGGGGCTCCTTCACACTCACTCACCTAAATATTCTCCTTTAATATATTCGGTGAGAAATATATTCCTCTTAAAAATTTTCATCCAGGACTTCTCAGAAAATAAAATTTACTCTCTCCTTTTCAAATAGACCCAAGCACAGGGAGAAAAATTATTCATTACATATATCAGTTGCTTTCCTTCTGATAAGACAACTGTCTTGTGCAAATGAAAGATCAGACTGAAGCTTTCCCTGCTTTATTAACACTGGCTGAGTTGTAACCTTAAGAAACACATCAGAAGTCCAAGTACAGGTGAATTTATCTTTCCTCTTTCTCATACCTGCTTGCTTGAGTTGCAGTGAGGATAGAATTTGTGAAAACAAAAAGTGAGCAAGCAGACTTCTCAGTTTATTTTTTAACCCAGCTTACACTCTCAAGAGCTGCATCAAGTTTCCCTATTTCATGGCTTGGACAGATATGCATAACTGGGAAATAATAGTCCTTCATCTCATCTTACACTGTTATTAAAAAAATGCTTAGCATTTTCTCTCAAAAGAAGAACATTTTAACATATACTAAACTCTCTCCACAGCTCTAACATGTGAAAGCTTAACAACCATACTGATCTCTATATATCTCATTGTAACACGAATTTTTCACAATATGAAATCAATACAGAGTTTCATTTTTCCAATGATTTTGAGTTGTTCCAAAAATCTGTAAATTCAAAAGAAGCTAAAGAACAGGCAGTGAAACACGAAGATATGCTACTACTACCATTTCTTCTTCCCTGAAAAAGCTACTGCACAGACAAAATCAATGTACAGGCTCCTGCAAATAAGAGTTCTTCTCATTTTCACTTATTCAGGAGAGAGACAGATGATAATGCCATATATTCCTACCCACTCAAAACATCAACTCTACATTGAGAAAAACATTGTCTCTTTTTAGTCTGTTATCTTACAGCCGCTGCAGAAGGAACCTTTAGGTAGGTTTCATGGAGAGGAACAAAATTTTGATTTGTACACATTCCTCATTATCACTGCTTTTTATGTGAGTAAACTCTATTCATTTTTTTAAGGTTGGACTGAAAATTAAATAGTGATCCAAACTTGCAACAAGAAGGACAGAGCATTCACTACATAATGTCTCCAGTTACAGATATCATGGATGTTGATATTGATGATACTATAGCTATTCATACTGATCAGGGGAAATGTACTGCCCGAAAGCTGGAAGAGAGAGAAAGACAGTGGCAAAGAACAGTATTGCTTCACTCTCTCCTTCCACGTGAAGACAGACTGAACCCAAAACTACCAATTTCTTCAGTTTTCATTGACTTCTAAAAGAACAAGAAATGGATAAAATTAGATACATTGAAATGAACAAAACACACTTTCTTTTCAGTTTTTAAGTTTTAACATGTAAGGGCAGAAGTGAAATCTGGCCCAGGATGCTGTGTTACCCCAAATTACAGAAGAACTGGGAGCATCTGTTTTATCTGTCTAGTAATTACTTCTCCCACAGGAGGACATCATTTGAAGACATGTGTTCATTGCTGCATTTTATATTTTTAAAGGGTATGTATACAGGGTGATTCAAGCATTTCAGTTACTTAACACAAAAATTTGGTAACTAAATCACCTGAAAGAATTATTGATTTGAAGCACCAAATATGCACAAACATTAAATTTCCATGGTGTACATGAACGTACAGGCCCTCTGCAACTGAACACATGGTTCGCTGAGGAAATTTTAGGGGTTTTGCATATAAAGAGGTCTATAAAAACAAAAGTGAACTACCTATAAGGTGATACTGCCCCCAAACCTCCGTACTGCTAACATCTCCATTTCCGAGTCACAAAACAACTGACCCAAACCTGTCCATTTCTTCAGTTTTCATTGACTGAAATGCAGTGGCTATCTTGAAAGCCAACCTGCAGTAACAGCGCTGGGCTGACTGCTTCCCTGTGATGAGGGTGAATCTGCAAGCAGAAGCTCAACCCAGAACATAGGAAGAGACACATGGAAGAGGTCCAGGTCGACTGGAAGCTAGTAAGTGCTATCCACAATTTAAAAATGATAAGAAGGAAGAGCCTGCTAATGACAGGCCTGTCAGTTTCCCTTACGGGCCAGGTAAAACTATGGAGAAGGTCATTGCGGGAGTTACTGAAAAACACTTGAGAGAAAATGCAGACATTGCTCATGGCCAGCATGGGTTCATGAGCTGAAAACCCTGCTTAACTCACTTAATTTCCTTTTAGGACAAGGTCCGCAATCTAGTTGAACAAGGAAGCCAGTAGCTGGGGCATCTCATGGCTTCTAGCAAAGCTTCTGTTGCCGTATGAGGACCTATGCTATGGAATGTTTAGAGAAATGATTACACCACAGGAGTTGAATGTATAGGCCCTCTCTGTCCCTATCCCTTGGGGATCAATGCAGAAAGCAATGGCATCTCTCCACAAGCCCTCGGCATGGACAGGAGATGGAAGAGACACCTCACAAAACATTTGGCAATCAACAGTTCCTTTATGGACAGCCAGCAGACCTTGCCTCACTTTCCCACATGTGGCATGTTGGGATGCTTCACCCCCTCCAAGCCACTGTTGAGCATGGAAGGCTTTACCACTTCCAGGGTACTGGGTGGACGAGTGAGCGTCAATGAGGATCTCTTCCCTCCTAGAATGTTGCTGCTGTTCTGTCTGAGGGGATCTTAGGAACAGGAAGAACAAGAGGTGGGTGGAGCCCAGGCCTCATGAGAAGAGGCAGAGGGCAGTCTCTGTGGACAAGGGTCACCCTTTCCCTCAGCCAAGCAGCATGGTAGGCAGGAGCGAGCACCAGAAAAGGGGTCCTAAGGCCCCATGAACATCCTCCTTAAACCACAATTTGAGCCCCTGCAGGCCTCCTGCTGTCACCAGCCAACTGATTGGCTCTTGCTCTGGTACTGGCTAAGCTGAGGGCTCTGCAACTGGCCCATGTGTCACTTAGCTTTGAGGACCTTGGATGCTGAGCATGTCAGGAGCGCAAGCAAGCCAGACTGCCAAGGGAAGAGGCTGCTTATCCCTGAACATTACAGCCAGGCACGGAATGGCCTCCCACTGCCGTCGAGGAGGAATACACCTCCCAGGAGCCTGGGGAAGGACAGGCAGCCCAAAGGCAGGAACACCATCACTCTCTGTGCCATGAAAGCCATCAGCTGCACTCATGGGCCCAACGCCTGTGAAGCTGTGGGCAAACCATGGAAGAACCTGGGGCCCTGGTGAGCCTACCTGCTCCACCTGATGAGGAACGGTGTGAGGCCCCAGTATGAGCACCCACTAAGAGATGACGTGGAGCCCATGGACGTGGATCCACCAAAGGATGAGGAGGAGCCCATGGAGGGGGACTTAACAGATGATGGTGTGGAACCCATGGAGGTTGATTAACCTCCAGAAGACACTATTTAATTGTGACACATAATTTTGAAATTTTAATATTCTGTTGGGAATAAAAGCTTTTACATTCTTCTCTGTCATGTCTCATGTAGGTGGTGGAAGATAAGCACATACTTCCACACTGGGAAACCAACAACTGTATGCATAAAAACCAACAAATACTGTGCAGTTTACTGATAGCTCTGTGCATGACAGAAGCAGGGAAGTTCCCAGAAGGTTTATTTCTATCCTGGCAAAGCACTCAGAAAGGCCAAGTACTGCATGGAGAGACAGCAGGACATGCATTGACTTTCACAAATACTGGTTAATTTTTAAGGAAACAAAAAATAGGTAAAATCAAATAATTTGAAAAGAACCAAATACTCTTTTCAGTTTTAGAATTTAAAGATCTAGGGGCAGTAGCAAAATCTAGGCCAGGATCTTCCATTACTACAAATTCCAGAAAAACCTCTGCTTTATCTGTCTAGCATTTCCTTCTCATGCAGAAGGACATACTTTGGGACACAACCCTCTGGATAACATCTGCACAGATTCAGCGTAAAGGTTAAGTTAAATTAGCTTACCCTGCCTCTTATACAGCATGTCCAAATAATGGACGGCAGATAATGGAAGAAATCCTGCCTCACAACTGAACACATGGATCATTGAAGAAACTGTGGGGGTTTGCATGTAGAGTAGACTATTAAAACAGGAGTGAACTCCCTCTGAGGTCACATTCCCACCAAATCTCCCATACTCGTAAGACCCCTCTGCCCCAGACACAAAACAAGTGACCACAAACATGCACATTTCTTCAGTTTTCATTGACTGAAATGCAGTGGCTATCTTTGAAAGCCAACCTGCAGTAACAGAGATGGGCTGACTGCTTCCCTGTGATGAGGGTGAATCTGCAAGCAGAAGCTCAACCCAGAACATAGGAAGAGACACATGGAAGAGGTCCAGGTCGACTGGAAGCTAGCAAGTGCTATCCACAATTTAAAAATGATAAGAAGGAAGAGCCTGCTAATGACAGGCCTGTCAGTTTCCCTTACGGGCCAGGTAAAACTATGGAGAAGGTCATTGCGGGAGTTACTGAAAAACACTTGAGAGAAAATGCAGACATTGCTCATGGCCAGCATGGGTTCATGAGCTGAAAACCCTGCTTAACTCACTTAATTTCCTTTTAGGACAAGGTCCACAATCTAGCTGAACAAGAAAGCCAGTAGCTGGGGCATCTCATGGCTTTTAGCAAACCTTCTGTTGCTGACTGAGGACCAATGCAATGGAATCTTTAGATAAATGATTACACCACAGGAGTTGAATGTATAGGCCCTCTCTGTCCCTATCCCTTGGGGATCAATGCAGAAAGCAATGGCATCTCTCCACAAGCCCTCGGCACGGACAGGAGATGGAAGAGACACCTCACAAAACATTTGGTAATCAACAGTTCCTTTATGGACAGCTAGCAGACCTTGCCTTACTTTCCCACATGTGGCATGTTGGGATGCTTCACCCTCTCCAAGCCACTGTTGAGCATGGAAGGCTTTGCCACTTCCACGGTAGTGGGTGGACGAGTGAGTGTCAATGAGGACCTCTTCCCTCCTAGAATGTTGCTGCTGTTCTGTCTGAGGGGATCTTAGGAACAGGAAGAACAAGAGGTGGGTGGAGCCCAGGCCTCACGAGAAGAGGCAGAGGGCAGTCCCTGTGGCCAAGGGACACCCTTTCCGTCAGCCAAGCAGCATGGCAGGCAGGAGCGAGCTCCAGGAAAGGGGCCCGAAGACCCCATGAACATCCTATTTCAGGCCTTGTTCCTACCTGTCCTCCCAAACCTGTCATACTGCAACACTACTCTGGCCCAGCCACAACACCTATGACATATGAATGGCCTCCTGCTGTCACCAGCCACCTGATTGGCTCTTGCTCTGGTACTGCAACTGGCCCACGTGTCACTTAGCTTTGAGGACCTTGGATGCTGAGCATGTCAGGAGCGCAAGCTAGCCAGACTGCCAAGGGAAGAGGTTGCTCATCCTTGAACATTACAGCCAGGCACGGAATGGCCTCCCACTGCCGTCGAGGAGGAATACACCTCTCAGGAGCCTGGGGAAGGACAGGCAGCCCAAAGGCAGGAAAACCATCACTCTCCGTGCCATGAAAGCCATCAGCTGCACTCATGGGCCCAACGCCTGTGAAGCTGTGGGCAAACCATGGAAGAGCCTGGGGCCCAGGCAAGCCTACCTGCTCCACCTGATGAGGAACGGTGTGAGGCCCCAGCATAAGTGCCCACCAAGAGATGACGTGGAGCCCATGGACGTGGATCCACCAAAGGATGAGGAGGAGCCGATGGAGGTGGACTTAACAGACAGTGGTGTGGAACAAATGGAGGTTGATTAACCTCCAGAAGACACTATTTAATAGTGTCAAATGATTTTGATATTTTAATATTCTGTTGGGAATAAAAGTAAAAGCTTTTATATTCTTGTCTTTCATGTCTCACGTAGGTAGACACTCTTTCTTTTCATTTTTTGAATTTAAAGATTTAGAAGCAGAAGAGAAATCCAGGCCAGGAGCTTCTGTTACCCCAAATTCCAGAAAAACCTCTGCTTTATCTGTCTAGCATTTCCTTCTCATGCAGAAGGACATACTTTGGGACACAACCCTCTGGATAACATCTGCACAGATTCAGCGTAAAGGTTAAGTTAAATTAGCTTACCCTGCCTCTTATACAGCATGTCCAAATAATGGACGGCAGATAATGGAAGAAATCCTGCCTCACAACTGAACACATGGATCATTGAAGAAACTGTGGGGGTTTGCATGTAGAGTAGACTATTAAAACAGGAGTGAACTCCCTCTGAGGTCACATTCCTACCAAATCTCCCATACTCGTAAGACCCCTCTGCCCCAGACACAAAACAAGTGACCACAAACATGCACATTTCTTCAGTTTTCATTGACTGAAATGCAGTGGCTATCTTTGAAAGCCAACCTGCAGTAACAGAGATGGGCTGACTGCTTCCCTGTGATGAGGGTGAATCTGCAAGCAGAAGCTCAACCCAGAACATAGGAAGAGACACATGGAAGAGGTCCAGGTCGACTGGAAGCTAGCAAGTGCTATCCACAATTTAAAAATGATAAGAAGGAAGAGCCTGCTAATGACAGGCCTGTCAGTCTCCCTTATGGGCCAGGTAAAACTATGGAGAAGGTCATTGCGGGAGTTACTGAAAAACACTTGAGAGAAAATGCAGACATTGCTCATGGCCAGCATGGGTTCATGAGCTGCAAACCCTGCTTAACTCACTTAATTTCCTTTTAGGACAAGGTCCGCAATCTAGCTGAACAAGAAAGCCAGTAGCTGGGGCATCTCATGGCTTTTAGCAAAGCTTCTGTTGCTGACTGAGGACCAATGCAATGGAATCTTTAGATAAATGATTACACCACAGGAGTTGAATGTATAGGCCCTCTCTGTCCCTATCCCTTGGGGATCAATGCAGAAAGCAATGGCATCTCTCCATAAGCCTTCGACATGGACAGGAGATGGAAGAGACACCTCACAAAACACTTGGTAATCAACAGTTTATGGACAGCCAGCAGACCTTGCCTCACTTTCCCACATGTGGCATGTTGGGATGTTTCACCCCCTCCAAACCACTGTTGAGCATGGAAGGCTTTGCCACTTCCACGGTAGTGGGTGGACGAGTGAGTGTCAATGAGGACCTCTTCCCTCCTAGAATGTTGCTGCTGTTCTGTCTGAGGGGATCTTAGGAACAGGAAGAACAAGAGGTGGGTGGAGCCCAGGCCTCATGAGAAGAGGCAGAGGGCAGTCCCTGTGGCCAAGGGACACCCTTTCCGTCAGCCAAGCAGCATGGCAGGCAGGAGCAAGCTCCAGGGAAGGGGCCCTAAGGCCCCATGAACATCCTCCTTAAACCACAATTTGAGCCCCTGCAGGCCTCCTGCTGTCACCAGCCAACTGATTGGCTCTTGCTCTGGTACTGGCTAAGCTGGGGGCTCTGCAGCTGGCCCATGTTTCATTTGGCTATGAGGACCTTGGATGCTGAGCATGTCAGGAGCGCAAGCAAGCCAGACTGTCAAGGGAAGAGGCTGCTTACCCTTGAACATTACAGCCAGGCACGGAATGGCCTCCCACTGCCGTTAAGGAGGAATACACCTCCGAGGAGCCTAGGGAAAGACAGGCAGCCCAAAGGCAGGAACACCATCACTCTCTGTGCCATGAAATCCATCAGCTGCACTCATGGGCCCAATGCCTGTGAAGCTGTGGGCAAACCATGGAAGAGCCTGGGGCCCTGGCAAGCCTACCTGCTCCATCTGATAAGGAATGGTGTGAGGCCCCAGTATGAGTGCCCACCAAGAGATGATGTGGTTCCACCAGAGGATGAGGAGGAGTCGATGGAGGTGGACTTAACAGACGATGGTGTGGAACAAATGGAGGTCAATTAACCTCCAGAAGATGCTATTTAATTGTTTCAAATTATCTTTTTTTAATATTCTGATGGGAATAAAAGCAAAATCTTGTTTTTAGTTCTGTATGGAGAGACAGGAGAGAATGCTTTCATGATGAAAAAAATTAAGACCTTCTAGTCCACATTTATGACAACAAAAAATGGTTAAAATCAAATAATTTCATGTGATCCAAACACACTTTCCTTTCCATTTTTAAATTTAAAAATTTAGGGGCAGAAGTGAAATCTAGGCAAGGGTATTCTGTTCCTCCAAATCCCAGGAGGACTGGGAGCCTCTGCTTTATCTGTCTAACAGTTCCTTCTCTCGCAGAAGGCCATGGTTTAAAGACCTGAGTTCATCATAGCATTTTATATTTTTAAATAATATGAATATACTCTACAATATGTGAACTTAAGCACGGCAGAGATTTTGGTAACAGTAATTTTTAAATAGCTTTTCTCACTGAAACACCAGCCCAAACAATGCCAGAACTGTATGAGATTCCACAATGAATTAGCAACAGCTTCTGGAAAATCTACAGTTTTCTCCCATTGTTCTATCCTAATTCTGAAAGAAGGTAGCGTATCCTTGCTTTTTATGAACTTGTCTTCTGTTACTCTGTTCTATCTTCTTTGAAATCTGGGAATTTTCCAACTCTTATCTCTACAGCTCTCCAAAGCCCCCAGAAAACCTTCCACAAAACCCAACTTAAGCATGCTTCAGATTAGCAGAGTTCTGGGTATTATTAATCAGACACTCCAGCACTGCTCCACAAAGTTAAATATTCCTTGTCTTCTTCCTTGCTTATATCAGCTCAAATATTGTATAGGAGGGAGGAAATGAAAGCATTTTGTTTGACAATTCATATCACTGCACATTCACCTGTCATGGTGTGGTGCTTTTTCTTTGTAATCATAGAATCCCATTCTAAGTCTCCTGTCATGGCCAGGGACACCTCCCACTAGATCAGGCTGCTCAAGGCCCCATCCAGCCTCACCTTGAGCACTTCCAGGCAGTTGGCATCTACAACTTCCCTGGGGAAACTGTTCCAGTGCCTCACCACTCTCATAGTGAAGAATTTCTTCTTAAAGTCTAATATAAATTTCCCCATTCCAATTTAAAGGTGTTCCCCCTTGTCTTATCTCTAAATGTCCTTATACAAAGTTTCTCCCCAGCTTTCCTGTAGCCCCTTCGTGTACTGGAAGGCTGCTATAAGGTCTACCCAGATCCTTTACTACAGGCTGAACAAGCCCAACTCTCTTAGCCTGTCCTTACAGCAGAGGTGCTTCAGCCCTCTGATCATCTTCATGGCCCTCCTCTGGACCTGTTCCAACAGTTCCATATCCTTCCACATACTTCTTCTGTTGGAGATTCCAGAAACAGACACAATACTCCAGGTGGGGTCTCACAAGAGCAGAGCAGAGGGGTAGAACCACCTCCCTCAGCCTGCTGGCCATGCAAGTCATTAATAACAAAACATTTTCATCTAAATAGGATTATTAATTATTATAATTTATAATATCTCTTATGCTTCAGCTTTCCTATAAAAAAACCCAACTCCTCTTTACTCAAGGAGCTTATGAAAAATTTACAGACCAAAGGAAAAGTATATTAGTATCTATTTGGTTCTGTTAACACATCCCCAAGCAATTTGGGAGATAATCCATTGCATAATATCTGCACAGATTCAGTGTAGAAGTTAAATGAAGTAGTCTACCCACCTTCTTAACATCACGTCCAAACTATAGTGGGTAGATAAACAAAGAAATACTGTCCGGTTTGGGGAAAACAGAGTTTCTTGAACCCACAAGTGTTAGTGATCTAGTTTTCCATGTTTCACACATGACAAATGCAAACATGCTAGAAGCTGCAAAAAGAAATCCCAGAATAGCTAAAACCCCACTACAAAATGAACCAGCATTTATTCCTCAAGAGACTGAGCTTTAACTCCTTTGCTTGAAAGAATGAGACTAGGAAGCTCATGTAAATTCCAGTATCAAACAATCTAGGTGAGAAATAGGGAAAGTGTGCATCTACCTTCTTCCTCCACTTTGCACTTGTTTCTTATATAACTAATATCAATTGCATAAAAGTGGGCTTTTAGAGACCAAGTCTCTTGACCAAAGGTGAATGGCATCCTCAGGGAAAACTGAAGTTTTAAATCCTTGGTCCAAATCAGGCAGAAAAGAGTGCTTAGGACTCTTTTAGACTCCCATAATTTTTGTGACTTCTGCAAGACATGCACATGTAGGATTTACTTAATATTTTTCTGCTTCGTCCATCCTCTTCCCTCTGATTATCCAACCTCAACACTGTTGCTGGTGCAACTTCTCTGTCCTATTGTTACAAGAAAATTGTCACAGCAAAAACTCAGAGAGGATTTGAAAGCCAAACCTTGTAATAATTTTAGGGGGAATGAGGAGCAACTTTACACCATGACACAACCTCTGGTTGCATCTCTTCCTCAAGGTTCTCCTGAAAGGATGCTGTCAAATTTCAGATCAGTGTAACTGATGGGAAGAGGAGTCAGGGATGAAATAGACCCAAATCAATACCTGTGCTGGGGGGAAAAAGTAAGCAAGCTGCTGCTATGAACCATGCCATCTGACAAGAGCCAAGTCATCAGACAGACAAGCAAAATACCCATCCAAGCCTACTAATCACTCTACAGTACTCTCTACTAAACACTGTCAATTCAGAAGCTTTCAAAAATGAAAAGTAAGATACTGCAAGTCTCCCAATATTTACAGCTGCCCTGTCAGTTTTCCTTCTGGAAGTAGACATCCCAGCCATGGGCTTTAAAACCCAAAATCTCATAGTCAGTGCAAGCAGTCTTCCTCTGACTGACAACAGAGTGCCAGGTCTTTGCAGAGACATAAGATCTGCTCAGCTACAGGGCCGGAATCCCACAGAGGCGGAGATGACTCTTAAATTCTGGTTTGAGGTTTGGGTTTGTTTCCTTATCATTTGGTTAACAGTTTATTCAGTGCAGAGTATGTTTTAAGTCAGCTGCCATTACACAGTTCTGATGTCCACAGCATCCTTTTCAAATCTCTTCAAGGGAGGTACCTGGCTAGAAGCTAAGAGCTGTTGCTTTTCTAGCAGATTTTCAGAAGCAGCCAGGCTGGTTTGAAGATCTACTTTACATAGGCAATATCAGGACACAAACGAGCTCATATAGTTGTTTTTAAATGGGAAATACGTCTTCAAGTGATGCAGCTGACAGTGGAATCACTGAAGAGAGGCTGAAGAGTTAGAACCTTCAGGTAAAATGAGTGCAGCCTATGAAGTGAGAAAAGAACACTTTAGATAGAAAACAAGCAGGAAAGCATTTAAGGCCACAAAAAATTGTGATGAATATCAGTATGTTTTTTCTCCTTCAAGTATAACTGTTCCCTGGACAATAATAATATGAGATCAGTCTTAGTCCATGTAATGAAGCTAGAGGAGAGAAAAGAATGTCAAAAAGTTGTAAAGTATGGAGCACAGCAGCAAAAAGCTGTGAAAATGCCTAAGAAACTTCTCAACCAGAATTTCTTCTAAGTCTTACATTTAAAGAGTGGGCTACAGGAGTGGAGATAAGCAACAAAAATAAAATCATGGCAGCTGCCTAACTGTATAAGAGCCCTCTGGGGTTCCAAGACTATTCTATGGCCACTCATTTCAGTCTCCTCCAAGGAAACAGACAAACTGCATATGTGACTACCGAATAGTTTTCTCTCTCAGTAGCCTACTACCCACAGATTTGAAGTTGTTTGTTTTTCCCTTCATATTACCAGCCTTCTAGCCACATCACAGGAACTACACAGGTATAACAGAACACAAAAACAGGGGTCTGTATTCAATGTTTCTCTGCCTTGCAAAGCTCGTTCCTGTAGTCATATCACCTGCCTACAGTAGCAGCAGGAAAATAACAATCCCTTGCATTTTTATTAAATCAGCAGATAAACCTGTTAGCAAATATCTAGAGCAGAGTGGCTAAGGAAAAGGGAAAAACATTTATTCAAGACATTTTAAAAAATTAACCATTAAGTTTACTAGAACACCATTTCCAGTTCATCCAAAGCTGAGTGGATGAAGTGGTTAGGGGCATGGTTTAGTGGTTGACAGGAATGGTTGGACTCGATGATCTTGGAGGTCTTTTCCAACCTAATGATTCTGTGATTCATCATTTTGGCCTGGTGTAAACTGCTTCAAGAGCCTAGAACAAAGTGCACAGATCCCCTGTTTAACTTTGCCTCTGAGCAGTAGTTCTCCTCTCCTGACTTGCAGCCCTTTCTCTGTTTTTTTATATTATATTATATTATATTATATTATATTATATTATATTATATTATATTATATTATATTATATTATATTATATTATATTATATTATATTATATTATATTATATTATATTATATTATATTATATTATATTATATTATATTATATTATATTATATTATATTATATTATATTATATTATACTATACTATATTATATTATATTATATTATATTATATTATATTATATTATATTATATTATATTATATTATATTATATTATATTATATTATATTATATTATATTATATTATATTATATTATATTATATTATATTATATTATATTATATTATATTATATTATATTATATTATATTATATTTTTTTTATTTCAGATAACTCACCTACATGGTTTGGTGGTCACTTTTATCACCAGGCCTAGTCTACTGTATCCACTGCAGGTAGCTTGTATAATTTATGGTTTTAATTCTTCTGAGAAGCACCTAGTACAATGGTGAATGGCTCCATTTAAAACTACCTACATAAATAAGTAAATATAATACCATTAGCATATAATAGATTGTATTTATTAAACTGTAAACACTGTAGGTTCCAAAAGTTCAGTAGCAGTATGACTACCAGTGCACCGGAGGAATGTGTATTCATTTTCTAATAGGTGTAACAGACCCTAAAATGTTGTGTAACATGGTAATAACCTTCTCATAATTTACTAGGAAGAATTTAGGATTCTCATTTTCTTCCTCATATTGCATCAGTAGCTTTTTGTGGGCAACACACTTGTGTTAGACCCAAAAGCATAAATGTTACATACAGTTGAAAACCACCTAGTACAACTCCCCTGACATAACAGAATAATGAACAACCTGAGTGAGAACCATGTGCCCAGACATGAAACCTTCTGAAAGCTGTTCTCTGCCACGTGATGCCCAGGATCCTGGACTTCCAGCCCTAGATCCACAAGTCATGGAAGTCTCAAGCAATCTGAGCATCTACTCAGAGCACTAACAGAAGGGTACGTTCCAGAGGAATGCATCCACCTTCGGAGACAGGACATCAGCCTAGCAGTGACCCTAAGCATGCTGCACGTCACAGCCATTATCAGGAACTGCTGTGAGTCTGGCAACAGCAGTTTTGACTATCTCCATTTGACTGGAAGAAGCATGGAAGGAAGCCGTGGGAGAATGTAACAGCACATGACCAAAGCTGGTATAGCATGATATTTGTCACAACTCATCTCACACCTCCCTTAAAAGCTGTCTTCAAATGCTCTGCCATATCAGAATGCATGAAAGTCTGACGGCAATCTGTTCACCAAGGAGTATTTGGCTGTATTTTCTTTTACTTGTAGAAAGTGGCACTGATCTGCATGCTACACAGAAGAGATGACCAGGGCAATCTCTTTCACTGTGGTTGCAAAAACAAGTTTAGCAACATTTATATTTTGCTGCAATTGAACCTTCCCACAAAGCTTCCATTCACAAATTTTAAATTACTTACAATATGCTTTGCACCTCAGTAATTATATTTGAAGTTATCAAGTACACACACGCTCTCTTCTTCTAATGACCCACGTGTGCTTGAGAGAAATTACTTCTGAATACGTTGCATTTTAAAGTCTTCGTTTTACATGCTGTATGTAATCAAACTTTTTTATTAAACATTGCCAAGCAATCTGTCTCATTTAAAATCAGCTGCTAGAAGAAGTAAAGGTCCATTAAGCTGTTAATTGCACACTAAAACCCTGATTTCTCGAAGTTATATTGAATGTACTTTCCCTAAATGCTTAATTCTGTATTTACCTAATTCTACTGCCATAGCTACCACACTGGTCAGGTATATGATAACAAATAAACAAAGCCACACCAGCAATATTCTCCCATGTAGAAAGAGGGAGGAAAAAAAGAGGATTTCATTTCTATTTCTCTTGTTTCAGTTTGGTATGGAGAATCTCACTGTTCAGGTAGAAAATACAATTGTGCTAATGCAGAAATGCAAGTACACCCTAAAGGCAGAGTGCTTCTTACAGTAATGGCTTAAGTGATTTCAGAGCTCAAATTCATTGCAAGTAAACCTCAATTAGACTTGAAAATGAATGTCAAGCAAGTAGAAATAGGAAATGTTATATGCTGCTGTTTTTAAATTACTTATAATGGAGGTCAAAAAGTACTTCAGGCTGTGAAAATAAAACTGAGATGACTCCAAAGCATTTAAGCCACAAAGAAATATTTTCAAAAAGATTGCCATCTCTTATATATGGTTCTGAAATTATTTGAATGGAGGACTTTGATTGCAAAAAACACTATCAAAACATTTACATTTGAGTACATCAAACTTAAGAAACATCAATGCTTTTTACATATTAGCTAATTAACCAGACCTTACTGCTCATCATGTACCCATGTCAAATAAAATTGTATTTCACATTCTTAAACAACTTTATATCCATCTTTGTTTTAGACTGTAGTAACTTGAATCATATGATAATGAAATTAGAGTGAAAAATCAAGAAGCATATTTCATTTCTCTCAGAAGGCACATAACTCAAAGCACAGTATCACATGCATGTTGACAGTTCTCCCTTTCTCCTCCATATTCAATCAGCTGTGCAGGTCTCAAAACACTAAGAATGTAGTAATTAGCAGTAGTATGTGTAACTTTATCACATCTACTAGGAGAGCCCTGTCAGGGGAATTTCTCTCTTCCAAATCTATGACCTGTCAATAGGAACATCTTCTGTCACCTGGCTTTTCAGTCTCTTCTTTGAATCACAGAATCACAGAATAGTTTGGGTTGGAAGGGACCTCAAAGATCATCCAATTCCAACCCCCCTGCCATGGGCAGGTACACCTCCCACTGGATCAGCCTGCCCAAGGTTCCATCCAACCTGGCCTTGAACATCTCCAGGGACAGGACAGTCAACTTCCCTGGGCAACTTGTGCCAGTGCCTCACCACCCTCATCATGAAGGAATTCTTCCTTATATCAAGCCTAAATCTGCCCCTCTCCAGTTCATATGCGTCCCCCTTTGTCCTGTCACTACAATCCTTCGTAAACAATCCCTCCCTAGGTTTCCTGCAGTCCCTTTCCAGTACTGGAAGGTTGCTACAAGATCTCAGAGCCTTCTCTTCTCAAGGATGAACAACCCCAACTCTCTCAGCCTGCCCTCCTACAGTAGCCTCGAGCCCTCTGATCATCTTTGTAGCTCCTGTTCCAACAGCTCCATATCCTTCTTATGTTGGATTCCAGAACTGGACACAATACTCCAGATGAAGTCTCACAAGAGAGGAACAGAGGGGCAGAATCACTTCCCTCAACCTGCTGGCCATGCTGCTTCTGATGCAGCCCAGGATATGGTTGGCCTGGGCTGTGAGTGCACCTCACTGGCTCATGTTGCGCTTCTCATTGACCAGCAACCCGAGATCCTTCTCTGCCAAGCAGCTCTCAATCACATCATCCCCCATCATGTACTGAAATCGGGGATTGCCCTGACCCACGTATAGGGCCTTGCACTTGACCTTGTTGAACCTCATGAGGTTCTCACAGGCCCACTTCTCCAGCCTGTCCAGGTCCCTCTGGATGACATCCCGTCCTTCCACTAGGGCGGCCTCTTAGAAAGGCCATGCTGTTAAAGAAAGGTAGAGCACCTTCCTAGGAATAATTTGTGGTCAATTCATTCCCAGTTTGGAAGGCCTGTGACAGCTCTGAATCCCTAGACACAGCACAGCAACATAACTGCACTGTCCCTGGGGGGACAGCCACAACCAACAGCTCCTCAATAGAAACACCAGAATCCAGGTGCTTTAGATACTCATGCTGACAGCTCTGTTTTTCATGGATTCAAACAAGGAACAAGGTTATTCTTTATCACCCAATAGAAAAAACATCCAAAGAAATCAAAAGGGCCCAAAATTTACAAGAGAAAACAGTATGAGTATTTTGTTAAGTACAAACAAGACTGAAATATATCAGCACTATCTTTCAAATTTCAATAGCTGTTCAGGGCCTGAGAGTTCAGATTAAGAGAATTAAATTTCCAAAACTCAGTGGAGTGTGTGCTTATTTAATTAAAAGGAGGCAAAATTTCATTTGCACTTCATTGTTAAGAATGCCACCTATAATATCCCATTTTGCCAGTGCAGCTTAACTCCAATTTATACTAAAAGCATATTTCATCAAACTCATTCTGAAGATCATTACAAACAGTAAATGCCAGTAGTATTTGCTATAGTGATCCAACCCCATTTAGATGTTTAAATGGGCAAACATGGTCAGATAAACTTGGAATGGCTTGCAAATGTTCTGTGCTTTTTCACATGAAGTCTTTTCTATCTGACCTGCTACCATGAGTGACATTTTGTATATTTGATTTTAAATTTTCACAGGTATGGCTCAAGGTGTTAAAAAATACAGCCTTTTCTTCCTTGTACCTGTGCCTATAAAGTATACCAGGTTATTTTATTTCCTTCTCACAAATGAATCAGCATGTCATACTCATTACAGGACTATATCCCACACAGCAAGCATTTCTCAGTGACTGACGAATTTATCCTTGTGCATTGCCTTCAGCCAAATAGGAAGGAGGAGTGGCACTGCTCCTACCCAGTTTGTCTCTGCTTGATTACCCGACCAACATCATGGTTGTTTAGGTTTCTTCCTTGGCTAAGATAACTTGTCGCTGACAGATTTACTAACTCTTTCAATCTACTACTGTAACACATTAACTCATCACAAATAAACACAGGCAAAGTTTATGCTGCATTCATGGTCAAAAATACAGAAATTATCTGCTTGTAGAACACTATCTACATAGGAGGAACACAACAAGATAGAATTAGGAGGTCTGTTTCGATCCAGGCTCAGTCACTGCCTTCTTAAACTGTCTCAGCCACACCATTTCAGAGGTCTTTAAAGTTTCTTATTTCTGACTGAAAGCACAGTAATACCCAAAGAGCTAAAAAGGCAGGCTGTGTAATAGTCACTGTAAATGTACCATTACAAAAGTGTAGATAAATCTCAAGTGATGGAAACTATGCATAACTGCTCTTTGCAGAGGAGGAAACATTTCCCATGCATTTCAGTAAAAAAAAAAAAAAAAAAGACACACTATACCATGTATATAATATTAATGGAATTCACATTTATGCATTTTGGCATAATTAAAAATCCTATCTATGAGGTCCACTGTTCAGTGTTTGGAAGGCCAGACAGGTACTTTCCACTAAGTTTGTACATGTGGACTTCAGGGTATTAGTATGGGACTAAAGGCATTCCAGGACTGCAGGGCTAGCAGAGCAGCTTGTATAACAGAATGTTTTGGATTCTAGTTTTCACTTTGACTTTCCACTGTGTGAAATAAACCAAACTGCAGCTTCTATGAATTTACAGCAAGATTGTAAGCATCTTGTTGGCAGGTAGATCTCATTCTCCTGTCAAGAAGAACTTGGCATGGACAGTAAGTGAACTAGAGATTTTGCAGCAGGCTCACAAGAAAGCTGCCCTCCTAAAAGATCTCTGGGTGGGACAATACACTGAATTTTGAAATCAACGGGTCAGTGAATTTATTCTTAGTGGGGCAAAAGTAACTTCTGTCTTGCATCTCTGCCTTAAGAGTACTCCTCTTGTTAGCACAAAAGCCTCAGTATTATATTCCTGAGGTCAGTTTAGTTCATCATCTCTGGTCTTTTGGTGGACTTTTTGTTTTTGCTTCTTGCAAGACAACAGTTTTCATACATGGTTTACTCACAAGTCATAAAAATCTAGTCTGTGAACAGATTTTCCAAATAAGTGATTTGTATCTTTTAAAACCTCCTCTATCACGACAGGTATTGTGCAAAAATGTAGTGAAATACTAAACATCTTTTAAAAAGTAAAGAAAAATGAATGAAAAGCAGTGGTAAGAGAATGGCTGAGAAAACCCAAAATTCTGAAAAGCTCTTTTGAACATTATTGATTGTGAATACTGGATACATTACAAGCCTAGGGAGCCTTCATAAAATCCAAAGCATACACATCTTACTCCTCTGAACAGTCTCACAATCCAAAAGCTTGAAATAAATTCTGAAGTGTTAGCAGCATATTACTGAGCTGGCACTCAATAATAATAATGATGCAATTTTCTTCTGCCTTGACACAAACCAAATATAATAATAAAATCTAGCAAATTAAGCCTGGATTCACTAGACATTATTAACCTTAAAATAAAGGATATAGATCTGTTCAAAGTCTTCTTTCATTTCTCTTTCATATTCCTGTATCTTACTGTGGCTTATGCTGCTTCTTAAAGCCACCGTTCTATTTCAAGGATTCAAAAAAACTGTGTTTATAACCTTCATATTAGAAGTTGAAAGTTTAAACCAGGTGAGAAACTTGCATCAATGAAATAAGCAGACAAACAAAAGAAAGAATAAAGAAAGTTTGAAGGAACTCATTAATTTTGCCAACATACATACTGTAAAGGTCAGTCTGAGTTCTAGGCATGCACTTGCCACATATTTTCAAACTAGCAATGAAAGCTAGTTCATTTAGCTTCAAAGAACTAGACATTCAAATTGATCCAAGTTAATTAAATATTTTTTTTTCTCCTTCCAGCCAATGACGCTTCCTACACAATACTTAATTGTACAAAATCTCACAGTCACCTTTCATTTTTGCTCCATTCCTATCAGTATCAACCAGTTTATGGAAAACATTCTCACTTTCAGCCTAGCATGAAATCTCAGAACAAGAATAAGAAGAAAAATCATCTTCCAACTAATTTATTACATTCTAGAAGAATCCCCAACTAATTTATTACATTCTAGAAGAATCCCCACAAAGAGAGCCTCCTTTCATTTTGGAAATCCATTGTGTCTGCATGTTTCCTCTATTTACTTGAAAGGCCCATGCTATTTCCTTTTCTTTTCAATACTTGTTGTCTTCTCCTAACACCCAGAACACCTGATCAGCTCACATCACCATTTAAAGAATCTCTGTCTCAATTACTACAATCATTGATTGCCATACTGCAGGACTTATTTCTAATGACCCATTCTATTTTGTTTACATATTTCAGAAAGATGAATGCAGAACAAGCCTAGAGACAGGATCAGTGGGATTGGAGCAGGGAATGAAGAATACACCTTCGGGGGGAAAAAAAAAAAAAACAAAAAAAAAAACCAAAACACCCAGAAGGAAAAAAAAACCCAAACACCTAGAAGAGCTTATCTTGTTGAGTATACAAAACTAAAAGAATGGGACAGGTCTCTTACACAAATGCATCAGAAGTTGTTAATGGAAGAGAACACCACAAAAACCTATAGGTAAGAGAAAATTTTAGCACAGAAACAAAAGGACACTGACATCTCATGAGTCAGTGGAAGGGTGAGTTTTCTAGCCCTTCCAGTGGGGAAAGTTCATAAACAGTAGATGAGAAGTACCCTGTAACAGCAGGAGATAAGACACAAGCCCCCTGAAAGTTATGTGCATTCATAGAATCATAGAACAACCAGGTTGGAAGAGACCCACAAGGTCATCGAGTCCAACCATTCCTATCAAGAGTATTCCCATACTCTTATTCAAGATGGGATGAGTTTATTATCTGGCCCTCCTGAAATCTGGCAAAATAAAACACTTACTGGGCTCTCTTTTCATCTCAGCTTAGGCTAAGGCAGCCAGTTTTCTCTAAGTTATTACCTCATCTTCCCATACTCCCTGTTCTGCTTACTCAGTTTCCTCTGCTCAACATTGCTGCTGCAGTGCTCCTGCTGGCTCCACTCCCTCTAACACTCCACCTGGGGAAGCCTGAAAGCTGTGCCCTGCTTTTTGCCACTGAATGGTTCAAACTTTCAGCAGGATACCCATGTCCTCAGTAACATGCTGTTATATATTTAATGAACACAGCCAGCTGGCATCTGCCTGTGGCCAAGCGAGTTGTCCATGCCAAGAGGAGTTAAAAAGGCAACAAGCCTAACAGATGTGAGATACTGACTGAGAAGTTTCAGCAAGACAGCAGGTTGCTGAGGTCAGCAAAATAGAAAATAAACCCCAGTGTTTGGACTATAGCATCTAGCATGGCTGCTGTAAATAACCTGCTCATCACAGAACAAGAGAGCCAAAGGCACGTGCCATTGTTTGGCAAAGCAAATGTGTTCACTCTGTCTGTGAGAAGACCAGATGTGCTAGAGATAGTCTGGAACAACACATAAAAGCCAACGACATTATTAGAGATGAGAAGGCAGACACGTTTATATTTGATGCAGCAGAGACAGAAGGTAATTCTCAGGCTATAACACAACTGAGAGAAAAAAATATACCAAAAATCACCATAGTTAAACCACACAAACACTGCAAAGCCACATACTCCAGAAGTTAACCTCTACTTACAGCTCATATCTGCTCCTGGATGAAAAATAACGGAAGTTCCTGAATACATCATTATATTCAGGAGGTTACAAGATCACAAGTAGTTTAGAAATACATATATATTTTCAAAATGTAAATAATATTCCATGAACTAGCTGGCCCGTGTTCATAATGATAAAAAATTATAAGCAACACTAATAACTGTTTACTTAAGTGGATTTTATAATAAAACCATTTCAGTGGATACCAGTGTTTGAAGTGCTAAAAATCAAGACAGGATGATGAGATGTATGCAACAAAAAACAGTTCCATAGATTTGAGGAAACAGAACAGCAAGTAGAGTCAGAATGGGATGGAGAAGAAAGACTCATAATGCAAATGATGATTGTCCAAGCACTCAAATCTGCTGGTTAAAACTGCAGCAAAGTGGGGCACAGGTACCAAATATAAAGATAAGTGCCAAAGGCTCTGCCTTCCAGCAGAAGTGACACCAGGAATTTCAGATTCAGGGAGATGCAGATGCCACCAGGGAAGCCTCTAGGGATACTGTATTGTCTCTTCAACAGCTTAATTATAACAACAGATGAATTATTCAGATTGTTTTACAAGTGAAATAAGATTCAAAACGCAGCTCAACTAACTTCACAGAAAGACTGTTAGAAATTACTTAAAAGGTGTAGTAATAAATTATCTCTGTGCTTCTAAAAATAGAGATTAATTAGTTTTTCCCAGGGTTATGATGTTAAATATAACATAAGATATAAACAGAATAAATTAAATTTTCATTGGTCGGGCACTTCTCACCAGAGGATCATTGAGTAAGTTTCAGATGGTGGAGCAAAACAGTAAGTGTCTGCAGTCTTCAAAAAAATAGGCATGAGAAAAAATATCAGCTGAACTTTGGACAACATATATAACTCGAGATGGCATTCCAAATTTCTCAACCAGGCCTGAAGCAAATGGAGGACCTCTTCAATGCTATATAAATTATCCTGAGAAGTAGAAGTCCACTGAATTCAAAACAAAGTTGTGAAGCACAACAGGTGCCCACAAGGGTCAGCAGGAAGCACTTTTGTGCGAAATAGCTGGTCTTCCAAAAGCCTTATTTAAAAAAACAAGTAATCATGTAGGCCAGTAATGAAGTTGTCAGACTATCCTGGAGATGGCAAAGGGACTACTACAGCACCCAGCAGCTTGACAGGGCCATGTTACAGCTCACTAAATAGCAAGGGCAACAAAATTCACAGACCTGTCTCACCATAGTGTTTCTTAGGCAGCAGCTGCAAATCTACCAAAGGGAGGAACACTGCATTTCTTTTACAAGTATTGTACAGACTAGGGAGGAAAAAAAACTTTAATAAAAAACCCTGAAAGGGGCAAAGAAGAGATGAAGATAAGGGAAAAATGCAATTTGCACTGGGGAAATGTCACTATTTTCATTCACATATTTTGTTCTGATTGGAATACCTTATTCATCAACTCAGGTGCTCTCTCATAGGGTTCCCCACAGATAGAAAGGCCATCAGGTCCATGAAAAAGTGCAGTTGAAAAGCCAGGAAGACAACATGCCTTAAAAAATGTGAACTAACATGGTGGCCTGAATCAGTTAGCCTGTACTACTCCTCCTATTCTGAATGTTATTTAGAGAGCGATGGCACAACGAGATGGTTTTTAAATTTGCTTCTTTGCCACCGACATATTATAAAACCAGATTCCTGGTTTCTTTTTTTCTGAATTGGGAAAGAAAAACATTAAAGGTCATACCCATCCTTTTTCAGACTTCTTTGCAAAACACCCTCTGACCACCCACAGAAATTAAACCCAGAATTGCCAAGAACCATTTCATCCTTTCTGTTCATAAACCAGTAATCTTGACCTCCATATTTTAATTTGCTGAAATATTTGTTTCTTTCAATAAATGACACATTCCAGATTTGGCTCTCTTTGCAACAAAGATAACTCAAAGAGCATGGCCATGAATGCACAAATTTCATTTACTGCAGTCTCTTCGTACAAACTATAAAGGCATAAGTCGACTACCAGAAGAGTAACAGATCGTATTAGCAAATTCCGTTTGAAACCTTCAGTTTGTCATGTTAATGGTTAATGAATTTATCAAAACAGAGATGAAAGTCCAGGAGCAAAGGTCCAAAGTAAACCAGACTGGTTTCTCTTGTTCTTAAACAACTCCTAACTCATTTAAAAATAACAGTATCTGTTTCCCTGTCCAGAATTTTTTTACTACCTTGCATAGGATTGCAAAGTTTTAACCCATGAAAAGCAATGGATTGAATCCTAGAAACAACTGCATATATAACAGAGTCCTTTGTCTTCATTTAAGTTTACTATCCATGCTAAGAAGAAAAAAAAAATAGGTTTTCACAGTTGCATTAAAAGGCTAAATGTAGCCAGGCGAAAACAAGGATATTCTGCACTGCAGCCATTGCTCTGTTGTTGCTCAGTGCAGATCAGAGCACAGTGCTGGATATCAGCCAGCTCACTGGGAGCATACTGGGACTGCTTCACTGCACGCTTACATAAAATCACTTCAAAAACCCTGATGAAAAAGATCAACCCACTTGCCTATTATCAAACTTTTCCAAAACCCCCTATCTATTATTCATAATTATCTTCTAATGCTTCACCTATTTGCCACTTACAGAGTGTCTCCTTTGCTAGACTTTGCTAGACTATGGTGTTTCAGACTTGCTCACCTGAGCACTGGGATTAGGAAAAGCAGCCTGTGCCAATGGCATTATAAAACTAGCATGTAAAAGAGGTGAACCATCCTAGTTTTAAAACAAGGTTTTCAAGTTGATAGGTACCATTACAGAGGATAGGATGCAGTGCTCGGATGTCACTCATCCATACAGTCTCCCATTGATGACCTTTGCAAAGGACAAATCAATACTAAGCAGATCCTGTATCTAACATTTCTTACTGTGTAAGAAAGGTCAACCAATTTTCATGTATGTATCAGCTCTAACTTTACTGTTTTCAGACACAGAACTACATAAACCAGGGAATAAGGGAAAAGTTCTTATCTTGCACATAGCACCATTTCAGAACATGTGCTAATTTAAAAAAGAAGACTTTGAATGGAAACTTATTTCATAAGCAAGGTATGATGCTTATAGAAGAACTATAAAGCTTTACTTTACTATCATGAGATGATCTTTACTAATACAAAGTAAATAAAATTATAAATAGCATTTACAACACTACTTCCTTAGTAAAATCTGGTATGATCTGTGTGTTTTTCCATGGAAACAAATATTGTTTTAAAAACACTAAGCTCTTTACATACATTTTGTGCCCACACACTATACCTTTGTTTTTTACTCATATGCACAGACCACAGAGATTATTCTCTCACAGTTCACTTAGATGGCATATTTTGAGAGAGGCCTTTACAGAAATACATGTTTTGGTTCTATATTTAAACTTAATCCCATCTAGCTCAATGCCAAACCCTTCTAGCTTCCGTGAGAAAATTCTATAATACACATATTGCCACAGTCTAAAAGGTGCCTGGTGCTGAAACCTTAGCTGAAATTTCTTGCTTATTTTTTATTTTAATGGATTTGAATTCCCAAAGTATGCGTAAGTTTAACATTTTATAGTACCTGAAAGTTCAAGGATGAACATCAAAACTCTATTAAATTCAACAACACTGTGTTTAACTGAAAAAAGCATCCTGTTGTATATCTTAAACACACCACAAACATGAAACATAAAACAACATTAAAACTTCAGTCTGGCTGTGGTTAGAAGACACTGCTGCACTGTTTGACATTGCAAGTGTTAGATCTACAAGGACAATGTCTTAAAATACTCATAAAGGTCGTATTTTAAAAGGCTTGCATATGGGAAGAGGGTTATTTAATACTCAGTGTAATGAATTTCTGAGTTGCATTATCTCTGCAGCGTCGTAAGGAGATATTGCACTTACAGTCTTTAGTTGTATGAAGTGGAGCAATGTCATTTCCATACATTTGTAAGCAACATCATAAAAAGGATCTACAATCCTTTGATGTATACATTTAATAGATTTAGGTAAAGTTCATTACATTTCTTACATCCTCTTCTCAGCATCACTCATGGCTAATGTAGAGATACACATAATGTTGAAAATACCTCAGCATTTCATTTCAAATAAAGAAAAGCAATGTTTCTAAGAATGGTTATTTTTTATTCTTATAGTAGTTGAGTTGGTCAAGAGGTAAGTTGTTTTGATTATTGTAATTCTGTAGATCATAGAAAACATCCATTAACCCAAATATTGACTTATTTATGTTATTCTCTTGCAAATCCATGTTCTAAGAGTGTTTTCTGTCTATCAAGCAAATATGGAAGAAAACTGAAATCATACGGTTTTGTGCTGTGGAGCAGTGTACACTGTCAGATTAGGAAGATCTCTTCTGGTGCCGTTATCATTAATATTGACAAATATAAATCGGAAATTAAGCTTTGTGTTTATCTTTAATTACCTGCTTGTGTTATTTCATCAGAAAATCAATTTTTTATTTTTTAAAAAAACATCTTGTTGTCTTAGGATCAAATACGGAGAAAAAGCCATACTTCAGGCTGCAGCCATGTGCCAAAAGCAGAATTATCAGCAAGCAATTAATTTTAAGATTTCTGAAACTACCCACTGAATTACTGTCTCACTGAGGAAATCCAGTCTCTGCACTGTGATGCAGGACAGAGCTTCCTGTCTCCCGTTCTTGTCATATTGCTTATTTTGATTAGCTGCAATGGCTTGGAAGTATAGATTTTTAATATACTTTTATTGCCTTTTAGATAGCTGACTTACTGACAATGTTTTTGGGGCATTTTCTTCCTGAACTTTTATGACTATGTCTTTTTGATGACTATGCTTTTTAAATTTTTATTGGAGAATAATGGCTGAATTTCTACAGGGATACATGACAAATTCTTTTATGTGCAATACTGAAAATGTTCATTTGGATGCAGCAGGCTTTAATTTTTTGTTCAAGAAAAACCCTAAACCAAACAATACAAACATGGGTATGATACTTGTCATCTCCCTTCTGCTCCTATAAAGGCCTCACCTTATAACCCTGACCCTTACCCTAGGATTTTTAAAGCAGGATCCAAATTAAAACTAGTTGAAGATGTTTCCTGTTTTTAAGCAATCTATATAAGTTACGTAGTGGAAATCATAGAGATACCTGTGACAGTAAATGGAAACCAGAATCCTAAGGCTACATATGAGCACACAGGTATCCTCAGGAGGTTCTGCAGGGCTGAAGGTATTGCTGTATGTGGCTCTAAGTGTGTGCTTTTGAAAACAGCTTTTCCTCATAGATAGTCTATTTCATTTCATTTGAACCCACATTAATAGGTTGTCATCCTGCACAACATAAGAGAGGTTTTTTTCCTGGAAGTTGGTGGTGAAGGAGGGGAAAGATAGGGCAGGAGGTAGGTGAAGGGAGGGAAGGACAAGGAACAGGTTATAACCCCCAGCATCTTCCAGCTAGAAATCTTGGTATTTTTACACCCTCCTAAAGGCACAGTCAGAGAAAAAGCCACAGAAAAGTGTAAGACAGATTTTCTTCACTATAACTATGATCATTGCAATGCTATAGTTTCACTGCTTTTGATCTGAATTTTGTGATGTATTTTGGAGAAATCTTGGCTTTTAAGGAAGATGATGAAACAAAGAGGAATCCATGACACTTCTTGCATAGGACAAGGAGTGCCATTAAAAGCAGGCAAATAAACTCAAAGCATATATACTCTTCAATAAAGTTACATTCCATAAAATCACAGAATCATGGAATAGTTTGAGTTGGAAGGGACCTTAAAGATCATCTGATCTTTTCCACCCACACACACCCTGGCCATGGGCAGGGACAGCTCCCACTAGATCAGGCTGCCCAAGGCCCCATCCAACCTGGCCTTGAACACTTCCAGGGAAAGGGGAAACGACAGCTTTCCTTGGCAATCTGTTCCAGTGTCTCACCACCCTCATTGTGAGGGTCTAATATAAATCTGCCTTTCTCCAGTTTACACCCATTCCTCCTCATCCTATCACTACTTGCCTTTTTAAAAAGTTCCTCCCCAACCTTCTTGTAGGCTCCCTTCAGGTACTGGAGGGTCACTATAAGGTCTCCTCAGAGCCTTCTCTTATCCAGGTTGAACAACTTTCAGCCTGTCCTCATATGGGAGGCACTCAGCTAATAATCGCTTTTGAGTTTCCAACTTGTATAGCTTAATTAAAACTGGGGACTTATATTACAGCAATTATTTAACTTGAGGAGTTTGAAAAATGAGGCATGTGGGAGAAAAAGAACTGACTTTTTCCAACGTTGCCTATCCAAGTACCTAGTATTTTAAAATGCAGGTGTTTTCTTTAGATGGGACAGATGACCCCTCAGAAAATGAAAGTACATCAAAGCCATCAAAACAGCACAGGTCTTATCAAAATCAAAACTATTAAGTACATCATACAATGTGAAAGAAAGATTATTCTACCTGTATCTGACATGCTCAATCGTGTCATATGTCAGCTTGCTGCTGATATTCTGACTATGAGGGTTGCCTAGGAGACAATAGAGATATAGAAGTTAATCATTAATCATAATTTTGGTACTAATTTTTTTCTTTTATCAGAGTATTACACCAAGACAGTCTGAAAAGATGACAAAGAGAGATTCAATATATACTTCACAGCAATGCCCTCAGAGCAGTTAGTCAAGAAAAGGGATATCTAACAGAAGAAAGCAATTACGACAGATCTTGAAATTTCAGCGGGATCTCTTACTAATACTTATCAGTTCCCTTAAAAAGAAAATGCAACTGCATATGCACAAACATACCAGGAAATACTACAGACAAATGTACATTCATAAATGTATTTGTGCACTAGCTAAGAAACAATTTAGAAGATACAGCATCTTGGAAATAATAGACATTCATGACTGGACACCAAGACTAAACCTCTTTTTTTTCAGTCTCTGAAATTCAAATAGCTCATGAAAATATAAATTTTATTGCAAAATTAGTAGCATCCCTAGCACAGCTGAGTACAGGCATGTATTAATTAAGACAGAACATAAGAACTGAATGAATTCATCTTCTTGAGCAAAAAAGATTACAGCAATATCCACACAGAAACAGAATGCTTTCCTATTACTAAATGCTTAAAAAAACATGCCTAAACAGTTTGGAAAGAGAACAAGAAACAAGTTGCCATATTAATGCAGCTTTTGCAGTAAGTGCAATATCAGATGTTCTTTTTTTAAAAAAATTTAAATTTTAAATCACCCTGCTGATAGTTATTGAGGGAAGGTTTTGAAAAGAATAATACATTTAAAGCTCAAATGCAAAATTAATACCTGAAGTTTTAATGTCTGATGCTTCATTTCTGTAATTTCCATTTCAAATATTCTCAATTTAGAAGTGAGAATCTCTGTTACGTACATTCTTTTCTCTCATTTACACATGCAACAGCTAAACTACAGTTCTTTGGGCCTCTGGATTATCATCAAGAAATTATAAAAAAGCTGCCAGTCAGAATCATCCTTCATTTACATCTCTGTCTGTTAAATGAACTCTTTTTATACAATAGTTACTACCTTCAGAGTATCAGAGATGTAACTGAAAAAGAGATTTGACCATACTAGAGCTCTCCTTATCATTTTAGATGAAAGCAGTATTAAAAAAGATACAATTTGTTCTCCCATGACATTATTAGGTACCATACAAATCTGCTCCAAACTGGCAGCACTACTATTTCTATTCACAAGCACTCAACTGATTCACAAGTTCAATTTTTTTCTGCCACAGATGGTACTTATTATAAGGGTTGAACAACATTTTAAATGACTAAGATCAGAGTGCATACATTTCACTTTGCAATGGCTGTAGTGACAGAACATTAATTTTAATATCACTGACATGCACTTGAATGGATGATTTTGAATGTAATCAAATCAACATATCTTGTGATAACAGCGAAATAACCTATTCCAATTGTGAATAGCATCTATTTCATAGTGCAACTTAAATCTCTAGATCCTGGCTTTGCCAGCATTCAGGAAACAAGAGAGGGAGAAATAACACGTAGAAGAGTACACCCAAAATGAAAACTACCCAGAATTCTCAAGTGGCTCACCCAGGTGATAAGCACAAGTGTGCTGGGGTTTGAGTGAAGGCAGCTTGCTTTTAAAGTGGCATTACTTGGCTCCCAAGTGAGGAATCACTTTGCTCTTTGTATCAGGGAGCACAGGAAAGACGCAAAAAACATAAAAAGGACACATAGCCCACAGATAGTAATACACAGTAAGAAATTTTGATTACTTCAGTGGGACTAGTCACAGCACATATAGATAATACAGTACACTGTACTTTTTTCTGGTTCTGTTTGAAATCACTCTAATGTAAACTGTCTCACACAGTAACAATATTTCCTAAACAACAAATGGTGCTGCCTTTGTAGAAAAGCACATTCAGCGTGTGGCTCTTGGCTAGATAATAATGTTCAAAGGAGATGAAAGGTTTAAGTAGAGGATATGGGAAATACTTTTAAGTTGTGCTGAAGCTCCCACAACCGCAACACCTAAATCTCCACCCAGATATTGCACAATTGTGTGAAAATTTTTTACTCATATTCTTATTTGCAAGATTGCTTTAGCGTTCCTTCCTGATGATGCACCTATGTCCAGTAGTCTGGGAGAGGTATAGCACCTGTACCCTGACCAAATTAATTTGGGATCTTTGAACTAAGCTTTCTTCTAAATAAAATGCTTTACTGAGCCACAGTATAAGGTCCTTGTAATGACTCCCACTGTGAAGGGGTTGATTCTGGATTCTGGTCCTTCTAGAAGAAATTGATTTTGTATTTTGTGACAGAAAATGAAAAAAAAAAAAAAAGACTGAACAAAGAGTACTCGGAGATACATTGACTTTGTTTATCCTTGGGCACCAAAGGATAAATCTAGGGGTGACACAAAGGGACTGACTCCGTTGTAAAATCACTGGTCTTCTAACTACTTAGTAGCAGAGCTTAAAAACCCACAGAAGTACTTTTCCAACAACTCAAGAGGCACAGTTTTGATCTTTTTAGATGGAAACTTGAGGAGACTAATGGGAACACTGTTTTGCACTTACCATAAATGTTGTTTCTGAGGTCATCAGTAAAAGCTTTAAGAAGACTCTCTGGGAAAAGTGCTGAACCAGCATGGTCAAGGTAAGTAATCCCTAAAACAGAATAAAATTACTAGATTCAATTTTTTAAATGCTTAGTTCAATTTTCCCCCACAGACTACGCTGTGAATTGTACACAGTACACCACACAAAAAGTCAATTTCCCTTACGTTCCTGGGTTGTGGTATTTCTCTGCCTTATTTAGAGGTCTCTATAGCTCTCAAAAATGCTTCTCAAATACATTCCAATAGTCAGGCAATGCTAACAGCCAGGCATCTTTCATTCAGTAGCAGGAAAAAAAAAGAAGGATATAATAGAAGCCAGACATTTTCATTGTATCTTTATAATTTTTAATTAAAACCCAAATATTTTAACAGGTCCTTCCTTCATGTTCAGATTATCCATTCTTTGGAAGAGAAAGATCTTTTTGTTCTGTCTGTAGAAGACTCTGCAAAGCTACAGTCACTGTATATTGTTACAGCCTGTTTCTACAGGTACTGCTTATGAAAACTACTATGACCATAATGATAACAATTACTATTAATAGCAACAACAATAGTAGTGTTGCCCCCTTGCTGAGAGATGAAGCAACTCTTTCAAGAAGTGACAAGGTCTAAATCATGCTTGAAGCACAAAGAGAGGACTAATTTAAGTTTTAATGTATTTACATATTTTTTGCCACTCTGCTGCACTTAATATTTGATTTATTTTTTAAATCTCCTTTTATATCATTAAGCTATTGCAAAACCTTTTAATAAAAGCCTATTTGAAATGAAGGCTTTTTCACGTGTGGCTATTTTAGATTTCTTAATCTTTAACAATTATTTCATTTCTCCAGTGTGTTTCATGCTTTTCATTACTTTTTTTTCATTTCACTTACCTTAAGTAATTCAACTTATTTCAAATTTTAATAACGATGAATATGATTAAAATTAGAATTGTTTAAGTATTTTAAAGGCCTTCACTTTCCAGGGGGATTTAAAATTGAGTTAAGCTTTAAATGAGAAGCCTTCACACTTGGAAATACATATAACTATATATTATGCTGCTGTAGCTATGATTCGGTGGGTAAAGATGTGATGCAGGGCTAATGATAAAATGAATACAGACACCCATCCTTTCACTTATTTATTATCTTGAGGCCCTCCCCTGCCTCAACATTTCCCCAGTTACAGCGTCCAGCAAAAGCAGGATTTTAATGATGGCTTTAAGTTAATCAAGTGTTTTGGGATGCATTGAGGGGTGGAGAAGAGGGGAAAAAATAGATTTATTTATTAACTGTATAGACTTTTCAGGGTTTTACTTCCTTTTCTTTAAACCCTAGAAAGTTAGCCTGGAGAAGAGGAGGCTGAGAGGAGACCTCATTGCTCTCTACAACTACCTGAAAGGAGGTTGTAGAGACGAGGGAGCTGGCCTCTTCTCCCAAGTGACAGGGGACAGGACAAGAGGGAATGGACTCAAGCTCCACCAGGGGAGATTTAGGCTGGACATTAGGAAAAAAAAAATCACAGAAAGGGTCTTTGGGCATTGGAACAGGCTACCCAGGATGGTGGTTGATTCACTTTCCCTGGAGGTGTTCAAGGCATGGGTGGACGAGGTGCTGAGAGACATGGTTTAGTGTTTGATAGGAATGGTTGGACTCGATGATCCAGTAGGTCTCTTCCAGCCTGGTTGTTCTATGATTCTAAGCTTCTCCCAAGCAGTATGAGGCGGCACATAGAAGAAAATGGGGGTCTAAATGCACACGGGCATCCTTCTAGTCCAATTTCAGACAGGAGAGGTCACAGCTCAGCCCTGAGCCAGGGGTTTGGAAGGAGAGAGACATACAGTGACATGGTAGGAGAGACCATGTGTGCCCTGAGACCAGAGCCTGTTGTGCAAGCCACAGGTTGGCACTGAATGCCTCTACTCTGGGGTGGAGTTGACACAGGGAGTAACAGCTACGACCCACAACAGCAGGACCCAGCATGACAACAGTCAGAGCTATACACAGCACTGGCAAAGGCAGCCCTAGAGCTGAAAAAGGGAAAAGGTAGCCCTGAACCAGACACGGGGGAACGACTGCCACCCTGCAGGCACTGGTGGCCAACACTCCCTCTCAACAAAGCCTGCACACAAATGACATTAGGCTTACTAGGTTTTACAGGCACCACAAGCCTGCCCAAGCAATGCTCCTGCAGAGGCAGACAACTGCCAGGTTTGGATTCTTCAGTCCTAAGGAGGTTGACAGCATTGAAGGGATGATGCAGCTGGAGAGCACAAGCGAAAAGTGAGCAACAAGCTGAGGGTCCTCAAACAAAAACCCTTCTCCCATGAGAGGACGGGCACTTTCAGTCCCAGCTGACCTCCCTGTGAGGCAATGTGGACTAAAAGATCTCTGGGTAAAGGCATCTGAGTTTTTGACTTTGATGCATTACGTGGCTCATTACGAAGGATGATACAGCAGTTCTGTAAAATGGAGGTAAAAACCCCAGTTGGTCATTATTTGAAGTCCTCTTCTGGGTATATATTACTGTGAAAATATGGGAAGGCATTTCGTTGAGGAAGAAAAGAATTATTAATTCTTAAACTTTTATTTTCTCTTTAATGCTGCCATTTAATTGAAAATGGGGAACAGCATTTAATACTCTCCTCCCGTGGCCCAAAAGAAGAAATAGACTGTCTTTATTTAAGACCATGCTGAAACAAATGTTTTTATTGCTACTGCACTCTTATACTGTAGTTTTCTCTTTGCTATCTTATTTCAAAGAAATGATATTTTTAAAGGAAAGAAAAAATGTGGCACGTGCATAACATCAGCAAAGAAAAGAACATTAATAACTTTCATTGCGCTTTTACCCGTTTTAATAACGGTTGCTATTTTAACTTTACTGAATGCACATTAACCAAAAAGATTTGTCAGTATATACAGAATAATACTGTGATATTTAGTATATAAGCTGTCAGCACTATGATATTATACTGTTTACAGGAAGTAATAGGAGAAAGAAAATATAATATGATTAGCCAAAGGAAAATTAAAATGCAATCTCTATCAGGACGTGGTTTCATTGCTCAGGGAAAAAGTAAAATTAACTTTTCATTTAATTTACATGCTATTATGTTTGCAATGTGTAACTGACTTCATTGATCTAATAATATACCACCGTTTTGATAAAATCATATTCCAGAAGTTGGCTTTTTAATAGGAGTATCGAAAACCATTCATTGTGTCAGCATTAGTTATGGAAAGTTATTCAGCAAGAGCAGTGGCTCATAAGCTGTAATATTCACATGCTAATACTCTTGCAGATTAATTTTACATGGGAAACTCTTTGGGAACCCTTGTGGGCCATTCTGTCCTGCTGAAGAAAGCCCCAGCCCAGCTCTCTGTTCTCCTTCTGTGCTATGATTCACCTCCCAATAAAGCATCCACCATCTCTGTGTGCCTGCCTTGGCTCCTTGTAGACCTTCATGAGCGCACATGCACATGGAGCCTCAGAAATGCCAGGGGAACATTCCATTTAATTGGACATTTCTATCTCTTAAATGAGAAAAATATAAAGATCATTTAATTTGGAGCATTTTAAAATTACAGTTTAATACCAAGTGAGAAGAGTACATAGTCCGACTGACTGCAAAATACACAAGGCAAAAAGAAACTGCCCAGATTTATCATTTGGAGCCCGAATACCTGATTCTGACAAAATCACACTTCCCTAAATGGCAACCCCAGACGACTTCAAAGAAATTTAAAGATATCATTTGATGAACTGAGAGTATAACAAGGCAGTTACATCTTTATTACACGTTTCAGTAACTATTAAGTTATATATGCATCTACCATCCAAAGGACAGTCTACAAGGGTAGGTGTAAAGAGAAAGAATGGAGGCACACCCTACAATGGCCTGGTGGCACATGAGGAGCAAGCTTTCTCCTCCTTCACACTTTACCCCTAAACCCATGCCCAGTCATCAAGCTCCTATCTGGCTAAATTATTACCACTTTAATATTATGTAATGTGTTCTTTTATTCCCTGAAGCTGTGCTTGGTACTACGCTTTTCTGAACTTTTACTGAGGATCACTTCCAAAAATAACCAGTTTACCTACATAGCATGTGTCTGCTCCATGTCCACTGCTTTAATTTTTTGCTGTCCTGTGATTCTACCATGGTCTCCAAAACAAGCCAACCTGCACTGTGGCATCATAGGTTGTTTATCACTGCCCCAGTACTTCAGAATTCCTGCACTCCAGCTGATTACAGGCTGCCAGTTACATTGCCAAACATTTCATAATGAAGAATGAAATGTGTAGTTACGAAGCAGCAACTGTACAGAGTCATGAATTTTGATTGGTGGATATAATTGCAATTCAGTGGGACTATATACACAATTTTACTTGGAAAGTAGATACTGCTAATGCCCTGGGGAGACAATATATATCTTAAGCACAGCAATATTAACAAAAGCAGTATGAAACAGATTACATGAAAGCTAGCTGAAGGCAAAACAAAGCATTATCAGTCAAAAGATAAATATGAGAGATTTTCATACACCGAAACCAAACCAAGAGAAAACCGGAACAACCAAGTCTCAAAATAGGAGAGGGCTCTACAGAGGTTGTAGACAAGTGAAATATTACTTAGACACAATGAGGTTTTAAAAGGTAGTAGAATCACATCAGATATATCAGGTTATTTTGTCATGTAAGTCAGATGCCCCTTAGAGGTAGCTCCCTCTTCCCACTGACTGCATAAAAGAATTTAGCTCCACCCAGGGATGCTCCTAAATAAAATGTCAAAAGCAGATTTAACTATGTAACAGACATGACCTTTATAAAAGTGTCCAAAATCACAGGAAGACATAGGACATGATACACCCCCACATTGTATAGACACATAAAGTTCCTGGTTCTGCAAAATCTTTAATGAAGTACTTTAAATAAAGATAAAAGGAAAAAAAATTCCTACTCAAATGGCTTGAGATTTGCTTCTTCTGGGTATGTTCTAGATTAAATATTTCGTGAATATTGTTATCTGTATCTTCAGTTCCTGTTTAGCATTAATTTAGACAAAAGCTATCAAAACCAGAGGATGTTTTCTGAATAACAACATGCCTCTCACCTAAACATTCCTCTGCTCTGCTAGACAAGGTAATGTTTTGTTTTCCTTGCTTAAGGCCAAGGAGCCTGTAAAAAGACCACAAAAGCACTGTGCTTTTATGGACAAGGCCATAGATGCCTGTGGCCTGAATAGTTGCCATGCAGTTAAAGGAGATGCTGTTCCCCAGCATGATTTGACTTAATTGCCACAGGCCTGGCGCAAGAACACAGCAGTCAGCCTGCAGCCATGGGCCACATTCTGCTTCCCACTGCCAGTACGCTGAGTTCATCAACTCGAGTAATCACAGCTCGACCCAACTGTCAAATCCTGATCCACACTTGCCTGTGAGCAACCTGGATAATGGTATCAATATTTTAAGGACCACTAACAAACTACTGAGTTCTGTGGGAAACTGATGTCTAATTAATGTATTTTAGTGTTTGACTTGACAGACTGATTACAAAAAGCAAAGCGTGAAAAGTGCAATTGCATTTATCTGTAATAAGTTGACATTATTTTTCTCCACATGCTATTGGCTTACATCATTTGCTCTCCTTGCATTATTACATACAGCAAACCACACAGAACATTCAAACAGTTTACAGTTAACACCATGCACCCTTACCAACTCCACAAAGGCTCTTTAGTTGTCTAGGATTATTCCAGCAAGTACTGACATTATTCTGTGTACATAAGACCCTACCTGCAGCTTATAGTTTACAACTTGCTGGTATTGAGGTAAGAAAGAAAGGATTTCCCACTTATTAAGAAGTCACATCTAACTCTATGAAATCTCTCACAGCTGCAGACAACAACAACAACAAAAAAGGCATGCCATCAAATTTCATCAGTTGCCAGCTCCTATTCTAACTGAGACCACAGTAGACAGATCAGTCAGCACCCACCTTCGTTCATGTGGTCGGTCTGTAATACACGACTTCATTCAGTGCTCACTTTTTACTCATTAGGGCATGAATAAATACCAGCTGACCTCTGATTTTATTTCCACAGACACCTCTAACAGTTTGTGTGAGAACAGTTGAAGCCCTTCTGGTGGGCATGAATCAGAGGTACTTCACCTACATGTGAATAACATACTGCAGCCGACGGTCTCGTCGTCTTTGGATAAAATATAAATCACAAGTGATTCATATTTATGCAAGTCTTCAAACAACTGTAGCTCACCCAAACTGAAACTAGCTTTCACACCTCCCTAGCGAGCATACTATCATCTTTCAGACTCTTTTTTCCTTCCTTTCTCTCTGATGCAATTGATCAAATGAAAGAAGAGTTGAAAGAGAACATAGTCTCTGCTCTTCTATCTCTGGAAAATGCTTTTGTTGGTATTGCTTGCATTTTCACAGAAACATTCACTTTCGTGTAGGAAAGAAGCATTCAGAATTTCCACTAGGATGAAAGCATGATGGTAAAAAGCAGTGTTTAAGGAATCTTAATAATAACGGTTTATAATAGTAGTCATTAGCTAAACATTCTAGTAGCATTCTCCTGCTCTACTTTTCTTCACATTCTTCCTATAAAACAGCCACAGGCTTACAACATGTCAAGATAGTGTTTGAAACTGACTTTTCTAGTCAGTTATATTTCTTGCTTTGTGACCTGAATTAATTGGATTCATATAAAATCTAGGACAAATTAGAGACTTTAAACATTCCCTGCTAAATTTATCAAATGAAATGTGCAGTGACATATAGAAGTAGGTCTTTTTAATTACTTTGAGTTTCCAAGAACACTAGGAAAAGACAGACAAAGTAAGTTCAGAATAACAGAAAAACAAAAAGGTTACTCTTTTCTTTACCCCTTTCACTTAGAACTCATTTTGTTATACAGAAACACTGAAATAACTATGAGCTTCTGGGAGCCAGAGCCTTGGATTGAACGTCAAATCATAGGAATAATTAATAATTTCTGCATGGGAACTGGCATATGCAATGAATAGGGAATGACAAACAGCAAACCCTGACTGTTGAGGTCCTGCATAAGTACTTCCCAACTTCTCAATGACAAGACAACGTGCAATGCCTTCGTTGACAAACACAACAGTACCTCCCTCTGCTGGCTTTTTCCAGCAAGAGAACAGGCTACTACTGTTCACCAGTAATAAAGTTATTCTCCCAAGGAAGTTCTTCACAAAAGTTTCACCCCACACAGTTACAGCCCTTAATTAATTTATATCATTCTGTAAATAGTCTGTTGCCAGGAACAGATAGTGAGGATCAACTTCAGGAATATATGCATAAAAGAAACCTAAGTTTCCCATCAGCACATATCAGGACTATCTTTCAGAGGCAAACACGTAAAACCAAGTAACGACATTACCAAGAAGAACTATGCAGATTCAAAGACTGCAAAACAAAGAAAGTGAGGACTGTTGTCCTCTGATGAAAGGAGAGGTTTGAGAAGACTCTCCTGGCCTACAGTGCAGAGACCTTTGCTACAGTAGGTGACTACACTTACCAACCAAGCCACTCGTATCTGAAAAATCGGTACCTTATTAGTCTACCCTGTTCAAACTATAACACAGCTTCAGAATAGCATCCTCCTAGTAAGAAACTACATCTTAGTCTCCAGACTATGTTTATCATGTCAGTGTACTCTTATATTTCCCATGTCAGCATCTTTTTTGTTTTAATATCTATCTTTCTCCCTTTCTATATTTCTCTCTTGTAACAAATCTGTCAAGGGAGACTCACCGTCTCCACCTGATCTGGCTGAAAATGACATCTTTTTTTTATTATTTCTAATGCATGGTAAACCTGACAATCCTGTCCCAGTGGCACCTCTTTCAGCTGGAAGTGCTTTCTCTGAGGTAGAAGGCTGGAGAGCATGGCATGGGGGAGCAGAATGCACATTCCAGAAAAAGATCTCAGAGCTCTGGAAAGCTAGATTAATTTTCCCTAACTTTACTGGAAAAACACCTTCTAAGACCTTTGTATCCACATCTCTTGGCTTACACTCCTACCTGTTACTCCTTATCTGGTTTACTCTTAATTGTTCTAGTAGTCAGAAAAAACCAGCATTATTAACCCAGGGAGAGATTTAACACTTGGCAAGTCCATGTGAAACACTTGATCAACATTTCCTTTATCACTTTTTCACCAGGAAACAGTCACCAATGTAAAAGGAAACCACAAACAGGAGACAACAGCAATTTTTAAGTATGCTTTTAATAGTGAGAAAAAATGTTAAGTCCAGGAGTTTCAGCATCACTTCTGAGTAACTACCTCAGTAGTTACCTGAATATAATGCATTGTGGAAATTTCACTTCAATAAAACAGAAATACTGAAATTTTACTAGGGAGATGGAAAGCATGCATGAAAAACTATGTATAAGCCTTTTTATTGTATATGGGGTTAATCTAAATATTTTTTCCATCATAAAATCTTCTGGCAGTGATTCCACACCGAACAAGCCAGTTTAACTTTCACTTTATAGTAATTCAATCCAAACTGCTACATCAAGTGAAACTTATTCAACTATAAACAGACCAATCTAAATTATAAGATTGTGCTCAATTGCTTCACCTTTACTGAAGTTCATAGATGGCATTAGATATAAAGACATCAATAACAAAACTCACTAAACAAATTTATTTTGTATATGGGGATTTTTTTGAAAGTATAATTATTTTGTAAAATTATTTCAGGATTGACAAGTGCAATTTACCAATATCTCCACACACAATGCAATACTTCAAAAAGCATCATCTAATTACAAAACAAGATTTTTCCCACTGAAAAAAATGAATAGCTAACAAACACATTTATGTCAATAATTTAATGGGAATATAATTACACATTGGTATAAATGTTCTGTTAATAGCCTATTGTATTTGACCTAAAGTAGTTTCTACAGATTATTTTCCATTTCTTAGGGATCAAGCATAGATTCAAAGTCTTCAACTTCTATTCTGAGGAAAGCGCCAGGAATGAAAAAGCATATTTATCAAAAAAATAATGTTACAGAAAGCCACAGTTTTTAATTCTGAAACGGTAAGACAACTGCAGAGATTTGTTAATTAGTTCTGACAAAAGTAACAAAATACCAGCTTCCTAATGACTGGGCCTGAACACAGCAGTATGCAAGAGAAATCCGACCTAACGCAGGCCTGCGTTTAATAGGAATAACAGCATGCAGCTTGTAGATGCTCTGTTTTTTTGTAACTTCCCTAGTGTCTGGCATGTCACAGCATACTAAAAGAAAATTAAAAATCACTTGAGATGTTGACACAAGCATATAGTTTATGATCCTCTTTCTAAAGTACTGTTAACATGTGACACAGCTTTTGGAGGGTTAGTCATTACTTTGAATATAAGTTTGGACAGAAAAATAACACTGTTGGATACCACTAAACAGCTGTTAGGAAAGAGTAGTTTGTGGCTCTTCCAGAGACATTACTTTGCATTGGCTACAGACATTACCATTGCAGAGGTCAGTTTCTTTGATTCCTGAAGGGCTGCAATGGGACAAAAAACCGTCTTTTCCAAAGTCCAGTGAGCCAAAAAAGAACTCAAGCGAGGTCTGATTGAGTACAGTACTACAATGAATAATCAGAGTAGAACTTTGCCTTCAGGTCACAGAGACCTTGCTTCCACGAAAAAGAAGCAAGCTCTATTCAAAATTGATAACATGCATCAAGGTCTGACTCACAGCCTTTGAAGCAATCACAAGGCTTTGCTGGACTCTATGAGTTGAACCATTAACAAATACGCTATAATCAGCACTTCCTAAACATACTGCACTGATTACCTTTTTGGTTCCAGGCCAAGTCAAAGAGTTAGGTTATGATCTGCACAGAAGTTTAAATGACCTTTGAAACAAGTGAAATTTTTCTGTCTTGAATAAGATATGCTGGGCTTCTCATATTGCTATACGGTGTCCACAGGTCATCTTCAGTCTCTGGGGTATGCATGCACTCTCTAGAAGTCCAAGTTTCAATTCAAAATGTGCAACATCTTTAATAATCTATTGACATGAAGAGTAGGAGGTCTATAATAACAGAGGCAACAGAAACTCAAAATTACATAAATGAGTTTACTAGAGTCAGTTACAACAAACAAAGAATAGGTCCAGATGTGTCTCAAGCCATCCTTGTGATTGAGTATTTACTCTATGTACATATTATACAGCTTTATTTACAAATATGCCTGTGTATGCAGGACTGAGATGTGTATATGAATATATATACTTAAGTATTCCCTTAAGAGGATAATTAGAGTTTTACGTTGCTTCTTGTTGCCAAATACATGGAAAAGCAGATGTAAATCTAGAGACTCTTCCCTCATAAGCTCTTTTCCACACTCGTTATCTATACATTTTGCTATTTTTTTGCAAAGTGATAACCTGGAAGTGCTTGCTTCTACTTTTAGTCTCAGTTAATCAAAATCAGAGTCTACAGAACAGCATTAACACTGAACAAAGCCAATACAAACTTTTGGGAACACCACAAAGTTGTGGGATTTTTTTTTCAGGACTTCTTTTATTAAATACAGAAATGATACTTCACTTTCTCTCTTCCCCCAAATAAGGCAGACAAAAGCAAAGGTATCTAAAATATCTAAATTAACCATAATTATTGGTGAATATCTTTGAAGAGTTACGCACAGTTCTAACTTGAATAAATTTGTATTCACTAGACAATTCCAGTACAGGGCACAAAGTTCTAATGCCACTCAGCTCAATGCAAGTCCATTCAGCCAAATACTCTTCTCTGCAATTTTACTTTGTTCATCTGGATGCTCTATGTTTAAATAAAAGTAAGATTTAGGGCACCTGTGAAATTAGTCTCATTTATGCTAGTATTAAGAGAACTCAATATTTTTTAAAGCCACAATAAGTAAAAATTTTAGGAGGCATCAGAAGAGGTTAGAACTAGCCAAAGGCAAGTTTTCCCTCTAAGTTCCTACTACACACTTACTATAAATAGTTTTACATGTAGTATTAAAATACAAAACCCAAAGAAGATCATTGTAAATTAACTGTTCTTCAATCAGTTCAGTGCGTAGCCACGTTTCTACTATAAGAAAGCAGAAGCCACAGTGACTGACACTAGATGTTGAACGTACCCGTAAGATATCCAGCATTCAGATCTGAAGATTTGATTGGGCACTTTTGGAAACATGACAGCCTTCATGAGATTATTTGGTACTGTTTTCCCCACTTCAGTACCACTGACGTTTATCCAAGAAGCACTGCAGTGTAATCTTCATGATGCTTTGCAAGTCCACCTATCCTTCCCTGTACTTGCAGAAATGGAATTAAAGTTCTTAAGGTAACAGCTATTTAATCTCTCAGGAGCTGTCATGCTCAGTGATGAAAAGCTCACGGAATCGACCTAGTGCCTCCAAACAAGCATTATACACTGTGAACTCAGCAACAGTCCATACATTTAAAGGAACAGAGATTTTCATTATTTCCTTTTTAATGGCCAGCTTCAGCTCCAATAAACTAAAAAGTTGGCTTTGTCTTTCATTAAAGCTAATCAGAATATAAAAATTACAAAGAAAGCAAGTGTTTTAAAATTTGACATTTAGGGAGTACAGCGGAAGATTTCTCCCAACACTTGAAAACCAGAAGCTAATCAGATGGAAATGAAATTCAATAGAAAAAGAAACGAATTTTTTAACTCACTAGGATTTATACTTTTTCATCATTCACAAAGTTCTCAACATTGTATTGTTACAGGCTTCTACAGAGAAGCAAGAGGGTGAGTTATAAAAGGGAGAAATAGATGGCTTCAGCCCTCAGACAACATTTCATTGGACTAGACCCACCCTTTGGGCATGCTGATATTGAAAAATACAGGGTGGAGGAAGACTTCAATTTTATACAGACTACATCTCAAGGAGGGTTACCAGAGCACCACAGGAAGGCTTTGTCTTCTATGCCCAAATATCTCCTAGAAGGTTAGATGAAGCAGGGGCCACAGTAGTCCTTACTTGAAGACCCTGAAGTGCTGCAACACTTAACTGTGCTCTGTAGATAAGCTTCTCCAAACCTGAACATAAGGCAGCCTCTAACAAAACCATTATTACTTCCTTCCTCACTCCCGGAAGTCTGGTTCCTATCCAAGCAGTAGTTTATCATCCAAATATCACTTTAAATTCCATTTTCCAATTAAAAAAAGCCTAGATCTCTAAAAAGCTAGAAAAACTGAACATTTAAAACTGATCTTGATAATAAGCTGTGAACATAACCACTGAAATGACTTTTTGCAGTATGAAAAGGTATACCAAAGAAGCTCACTTTGTGTCCCCAGATATCTGTCTCCTTTCCCCGTTACTCACACCCATCTTCTTCCTTCAGCTCAGCATTTTACAGACACAGAGAGCCTTTAAACAGTGCAACTGGGGAATTATCACTCATGATCAACCTTTCTTAAGGAAAATACTTCATAGTATCAAATTCTAACTTGTTGTTATCAACTGAAAAAAAATCCCAAACCACACTTGTTAGATTTTATTCCCCTACTTCCTTCTATATTTCAGCTCTTGGTGAGCCTGGAGAAATACTAGGACAGGTCACTGATCGAATATTAACTGGACAGTTAACAATCTTTAAAACAGAGGGCTTAATATCATTAACAGAAAAAAAAAACACCTGGCATGAACAGATGCCTCAGTCAAATCAGAAATAGTTGTAAACAGAGTGGAAAGGAGTTTGAGAGTTCTCACAGGCACTGCTCTCTCCCAGTAAACAAGGAAAATTTGCTGCAGTGACGTTTAGATGTGTTGTTCTCTTTATTTCCCTATTCTGACTTCAAAATACACCTTGGCAGAAATCCCTTGAGGGTTATTTTTGCATTTTTAATGTCTTTTGCATATGTCATGTCACACAAAACATGCCTTACACTAAAACATGCTTTTAGTTTATTTCTTATGTACTGCAAGTCTTCCATTTCATTTCTAATGAATTTAAAAGGCGTATGTTTTATTTCGCTCGTAGTGGTATTAAATGATCTTCTTTTTAAAAGGGCAACCAGTCATCCAGCATTGGTATTATTAGGCTCTCCCAGCAGCACTGTTCCTGTTGCTAAACATCTATGCTAAGCTTATAAGAAAACAATTATTATATTGCTGTGCTTCATGACCATTTCCAATGACACTCCTCAGATATTTGCATCCTTAAGCAAATGCATTTTAAAAGCTCTTAGTCATAAATCAAACGTCTCATTCGTCCATGACCATAAACTCTATGATCAAGTAACAACAGAATGTAATAATCTATGTACAATTTCATCTGAACATTAGTTTGGTCAGCTTCTCAGCTATGCAATACCAGTGAGTTTATTGGGGGGGTGATGAGGGGTGGTATCAAGTCTGCATCTGGCAAAGGCTACTTTTTCATGCAGGTAGAGAGTTCTAGCTAGTTAACCACTTTTATTTATCTGCTTTTATCCAGTCTCATGAGAAGGCAACATCCATTATCAAATCAAATTGTCCATCACAACAGAGATAAGGCAGGATATTACAAAGAGCTTTCCAATTACGCTCACTGGGTTTACACACTCCTGGATTGATTAAACCTATAACAAATATTTTCCTAGCATGGGATGAATCAAAGACAATGACAGATTTTTTTAGACGTTTTACAATGCCAGAGCAGCTGAATAACATTTTGGTTTGTGACAATTCTAATTATTTATGTTAAAAGAAATTAAAGGCACATATACAAATAATAAAAATGTGCTTCCCAGTCACATGTTTCATAAATCACTTAATAAGTTACATTCCTTAATAAATTACTTGGGAAATGAGTGGCCCAGCAGATGAACAGCGTGTTTTGTGCAATATGAAGCCCTTTTTTTAAAAGGAAGTCAACATCTGTTTGTACTCATTACTGATACCATCAGTTCCAAATTACTGAATTACGACAACTTTAATGCACCTTGTGGCATGAATATAAAAATGTGGAAAATGTTGGGCTTCAATTTCTTCTCAGGAAGAAATTACAGGACAAACTTTCTGATGACTGTGTAACTTTACCTGACTTGTTCATGAGTTTGCGAAACGGGACAGACAGTGATATTTGGTGTTTAATTGTGCATTAATGAAATTAATTTACACAACATTAATTTAATTAATGAATATTTGTTCAAATTAGCTTCCTGTCATCTCTCCAAACATTATTCTGTATATTGCTAGAAGTAAGCTTAGTTGTGTGATGTCCTTCCTCAGCGAACCATGTCACCAGATCACATCCTTGGATATCTCTGTCTTTTAAGAAGATTGTAAGTGACAAAAATTCTGTCCAGTCATGTTATTAGCTTTCTTTTACAAGCACTTTAGGTCCTGTTGCTCCAGGGAATAATCTCAATGGGCACAGAAACCATACCTTTTTTTACTTCTCTTGTAAAAGCCTCATTCCCCTAGCTGCTACAAGAAAGGAGAAGTGAGGCAGTACAATCCTGAAAGCAAGAAGGGGAAAATAAAACAGCAGGAAGAGGAAGTTCCAAATACCTGCCTTCCACTTTTATATCTGTATTTCCCATGCTGGAAAAAACCCAACACTTTCCTGCGTGACACTCCCACAACAGCTGCCTGCCTGTGGCTACATCCCCATCACAGGCACCTTGCACATGATCACTTCTCCATGGCAGGACAGAAGGTGAAGAGGCAAAGAGCGTCACAGCACAGGATATATCTGGGTTGCCACGAATCCCGCCTTGAGTATAACAACTTGCCTTCTTATCAATGAAGCCAATTAAGCCTGACTTTTTAGTGCTTTACATTCCGTCTTCATGCCTCCCTGCCTTACTATTCCCCTGTTTCTCCATAACTGGCATCCCTTTCCCACAACTTCAGTTCTCGACACCATCATTTTCATAATACTTCCATGAAACACATCTCCTCCTAAGAAATGTGACAGGAACCACTCTGTGGTTCTCAATACGCAGGCAGTAATACTATCAGCATTATTAACTTACAATGCTTACATATATTATCAACTTACATATACTTAACAAAGAGAAAAAAAAATCTTACCAACCCCAACCTAACATATTTCTAAGAAGAAACTTTTGTTTTCAGTTAAGTTTCTAAGCTTCTAAGTTAAGTTATATTTTATTAAAAGAAAAAACCTGACCTTAGTAGTATTTTAATGTCACATAAAGGAAGACATCTGCTTTGATGGCTTTGGCCAAGACAACCTATTATAATAAGCCTGAGACATTTGAAAGCTCAGCATCCTACTTCCTAAATATCATCTCCAAGTTCAGCATCCCAATGGCCTCCTGCTCTGCAAATAGACTGTGCTGTCCATCCATTTATCAACCCTTCGTATCAGTGCTTTTTACTATGCAGGAGTCTGCAGTATGGTCTTCCTGAATTCAGTGTCTGACTTTTACGCATTCAAGCAATGCCTCTGCAGCAGCTCTCTGATATCAAGTGTGCAATGAATCAAGCTGATCAACAAAAACTGACCTCTTGTCTCTTTGTTTGTCTTTTTGTCCTCAGACCCTTGAATTCTGGTGAGCAGCTCAGACAGGGGAATTGCTAGTGAAATATAATGCAGATTTCAGGAGCATCACATGCCATGTTCTGATTTTGCAGAGGAAATAAATTCCAGTATAAAAGCAAGGACACCAGAAGCAGATCACATCTGTCTGAAAACTTTCATTTACTATTCAATTAATATTCTTACATTTCATATTAAATAAGCCCACACAACTGCAACAGAAAACCCAGATGCACATCCTGTGGAAATATACAGAAAGAGGCTGGGAAGATATCAATGCACATCTCCCATATAGCAACATCATAACAAGAGATGAGGGCAAAGAGAGAATTTAAGAGGAAGCAAAGGCAATGGAAGAAGGAGAACACCACTGATGTGGGATTTTGTAGGAACAAGATTTTGGTGCATTTCCAATTTCTGAGTAAGACATAAGAAAGCATCTTCTGCTTTTCTAAATAAAACATCTGCCTGTTTCAATGCTCTCATACGCTAATATACATCTTGTGCAGACATTAATTTTAGAGATAGCATATCTTTTAATTAAAAGTGCAAGTTGTGGGGTTTTTTTTAATGATTGTCTGATACCCTGGAGCATCTCTGGAGTTCCATAAAGTATCTTTCCAAATCTAATATTTTTTTAATTAATCTCTACATGTTGATTTAAAAAATATAATGTCTCTTTATATAATTATTTCCTGTTGTAATGAATCCAGTCCCAAATGATTGCTATTTCTAAAATACACCTGAAAATTCTGAGATCATGTCAGCTGTATCAGGTTTGGTATTTTGCTTTTTTGTTCAGCATTTCTGATTTCCAGACACGGTCTTAAATGTCTTGTACTATGTGGCATAGGCAATTATAGAGCCAGTGTAGAGGGGCAGTGAATACGTTTGTACGAGATTTACAACACTAAATCTGAAGTTAAATCTGAATTATACATATTGCTGTGGGTAATATGATTCAAGAAAGAAAAGATAATACCTGTATCTTTGAGGGAATTTTTACCTCTCTTAAGTAACTAAAACTTTTTTTTCAGTGCTGAAACATTACAATGACAGTATCATTGACTGTGCTTCACTAAGAGCTATATCCATCATCAAGAGCAAAGGATCTCCCAGATCCAAGTGATAACTTGAAAGATCAGTCCAGCACATAGCAGAACACAAATAGCCTTCTGAACCCTGATATGCAAGATAAGAAACTCCTCAACAGTAGCCATTACTTCATGTAGCCAGAGGAAACCATCTGAAACTAACACACAGTTGCTGTTACTGCATTTTGTACTAAATCTACTTTATGTTCCATACACGCTTACTCTTTTTCTTTAGATAATAGCTTATTTAGATAACTACTGCTGACTTGAAATCGACAGGAAGCATTAAGGCTTTACTGCGCATATATATTGATTTTTACAAAACAATTGTCACACAGTTGTAGTTACGCTTCCCATGTCACAGCTTCTTTTTTACACCTTTTCCACCCACTAAATACATCTTACCAGACGTCTTCCAGCATTTCAAACTGCCCACCAGCAGCCCCCTTCAATAAATATAATTTATTTTGCTTTCTTGCCTCCCTTCTTCCCCTACCCCCCCACCCCACTGCCAAAAAAAAAGAGTTTCTCAAAATCAGATCATGTTGTCACAGAGGGGCTATAGAGGATAGGAGCAGGTTATCAGCCAGAGATCTCACAGTTGTTGACAAGAGAGTGACAAACAAGTTTTGCACAGTGGTAAGAAGAGGAGCTTTCAGCTTTAGACACCAAAATGAGAGGTTTAGAAGGTTAATTTTCTGCTCAGGGTAAGCTAGAGAAGAGGTAACTCAGTGAGACTTATTCTCCAGCACAATTAGCAGCACTCCCAGCCACCCAGAATCTTCCAACTGGGCAACAAAAGCAGCCTCACCCTTCCCCTACACATTACTTTTGCTGCCTTTGGGTAGGAAAATTAAGCACTGCATTAACATTAACCTATGTCAATCTCTGCACGTGGACGAAATCATTTTACCTCTCTAGAAGGTGGTGTCTCTCCTAAGACTGTAGCTGGGTAGCTTAATTCTGGCCAGCTGTCTGGGCTTCAGGGAACTCATAATTAATTCTTGTATCTGCCTATAAAATGGCACATCTTGCTTCTGGTTCATTACAGAACTTAAGACAAAAATGAATCCAAATAAACTGATCCTTCATTATCAAACTGTTTTGTAATGGCATAAGTCTTGCCTGTTACTAACTTGCTAAAAGAACAATATCGCTCAAAGAAGCTAACTTTTTTAAAGTTTTGCTGAAAAAAGTCACTTAACCAATAAAAAGTAAAAAGAGATTAAAAGTAACAGATACATCCACAGGGAAAAATTACCAATAATTAGGAAATTAGCAGAAAGTACTATAAACACAAGTAGATGTAGAACACAGCTACCAGAAGAAGTAGAATGGTCTTCAAAAAAAACCTAAACTAAACAACCAACCAAACAAAAAAAAAACCCCACACCACTGTAGATGTAAAAGCAAAAAGAAATCAAACTATTTTGGGATAGAAAATTAGAAAAAAATATACATATTTAACATAAAAGAACTTATACACAAGGCTAGTGGAAGTTCTGGTTTGTAAGACAGCAGAGAACAGCAGGAACCTTGTGGTTGGTGTATACTACAGGCCACCTGATAAAGGAGAGCCAACTGATGAAGTCTTCCTCCTCCAGCTACAGGAGTCTTCATGCTCGCAAGCTCTCATCTTACTCAGGAACTTCAATCACACCAACATATGGTAAAAAATTAGCCTGGCAAGCTGTAGGCAATCAAGGAGACTCCTGGAGTGCATTAAGGATAACTTCTTAGTCCAGCTGATAGAGACCCCCCACCCAAGCAGATGCAGTACTGGACCTTCTGGTCACCAATACAAGCGAACTCATCAGTGACATTAGGATCAGAGGCAGCTTGGGCTGCAAGTGATTGTGCACTGGTTGAGTTCAAGGTCCAGAGGGATATGGGACAGGTGAGGAGTATAGTCAGAACACTAAATTTCAGGAAAGCAGACTTCCAGCTCTTCAAGGAATTACTAAGTAGAATCCCTTGAGACCTGGTCCTCGAAGACAAGGGAGCGGAACAGAGCTGGAAAATATTCAAGGATGTTTTCCATGAAGTGCAAGAGTGCTTAGTGCCCACATGTAGAAAATCAGGCAGGAATGGGAAGAGACCAGCATGGATGAGTTGAGACCCTCTGGTTAATCTAAAGAAGAGGGAATTGCACAGGCAGTGCGCGCAGGGGCAGCTGACCTGGGACATGTATAGGGACGCTTGTCAGTTGTGCAGAGATAAGACCAGGAAGGCCAAGGTGCAGCCTACAAGAAATCTGGAGAGGGACTATTCATAAAGGCTTGTGGAGACAGGACAAAAGGGAGTGGGCTTAAACTGGAGAGGGGCAGGTTTACACTAGGCAGTAGGAAGACTTTCTTCACCATGAAAGAGGTGAGACACTGGAACAGGTTTCCCAGGGATTCCCCATCCCTGGAGGTGTTCAAAGCCAGGTCAGATGGGGCCTTGGGTAACATGATCAGGTGGGATGTCCCTGCCCATGGTAGGGGGTTAGAACTAGATCATCTTAAAGGTCTCTTTCAACCCTAACTATTCTATGATTCTATGTACAAAAACTGGCAGAGCAGCAATGAAACTGAGGTCATGCTAACACTCATAGTCAACAGGTGAGCACAACTCTTCAGACTCACAGGACACTCATCTTCACAAGTTTCATAAAATGTGAGCGTTAGCTACCTATCAAGAAAATTATTCTGATCTCACAGAATAGAATATACGTCCAACTTCTGAAATTCAGCCAAAACACCAGGGTACCCAAACATGATAAAATAGATGGGCTTTTCTATTCTCAGAGGACAGAAGTGATCTTTGATAACTAAGCCACTAAGTGAAGTGCATGGGGAAGAGTTGCTTTTACTGTTGTCCTACTTAAAAGAAAGGTCTCGATGCAAATAATTACCAGCAAGATGCATAAGAAGCTATTCCTTAACTGAACAGTAGAATAAGCTCTCATGCAGGTGACCTGTTCATGGGACACCATTTGAGACTCAAAGAAATGAAGGCTAATTCTGTCACTCAAAGCCTAGTTTGCCTTTCTTTTTTAACAGGCAAACTGTTTTACTATTGTCAGTTGTATGTAGTCACACATATCACAAATGTTTGTACTACTAAGGTAACTCATGATTTGTTACATTTTTAACAGAAAGGGTCATTGGGCACTGGAACAGGCTGCCCAGGGAGGTGGTTGATTCACCTTCCCTGGAGGTGTTTAAGGTGGATGAAGTGGAAAGGGTCATGGTTTAGTGTTTGACAGGAATGGTTGGCCTTGATGATCCGGTGAGTCTCTTCCCACCTGGTTATTCTATGATTCTATGTCTGTTGTTGAGGTATGGAACAATGGCCCATTTCACATTAAATATGACAACATGTCTTACCTCAGTAAAGACTATGTTCAAATAGTCAGCTACCCTTAAAGATGGTCCAGCCTTTTAGGTAGTATAAATGAGATAGCCCAGAAATCTGTCAAGCTGAGTCTTAAAAGGTGTCCAGTGTAGAGTAATCTAACACTTTCCTGAGGAGACTGTTCCAATGTTTCCCTGTTCTCATGCTCAAAAATTTTCTTCTGGAATCCAGCTGGAATCTCCCCAGGAGTAACTCATGCCTGTTACCCCTTATCTTTTCTATGTGACTCCTCATGAAAAAGTAGTTTCCATCCTCTCTGTAGTCACCCTTTATGTACTGGTACATGGTAGTAAGGTCTCCCTTAAGCCTTCTCTTCTCAAGGCTGGATAAACCCAGTTCTCTCAGCCTTAATTCATATGGAAGGTTTCCTGGTCCTCTGATCATCTTAGTGGGCCTTCTCTGGACTCTCTCCAGCCTGTTGCATCATTTTTGTATTGTGAGGACCAAAACGGGATGCAGTACTCCAGGTGCAGTCTGACTAGTGCTGAGTGGAGTGGGATAATCACTTCTTTATCTCTGCTGGTAGTAACGTGCTGGTTTTTATTTGTGGGATGGGTATCCACTGCTTATAACTCTTGGAAAGCTCCCACTGAAATGGACTTAGCTATTTTAGAGGAGAATGCTGGCACAAAACTGAAACTGGAAAGGTATTTTAGGCTTAAACACTGGATCACAAATCACGTCAGCTTTTTCTTTTTTAAAACCATGATACAAACTGAAGCTGGTATTTTCTTTGCTTTGATAAACATCATAGAAGCATATTCATCCCCATTACTTAACAACAGAACCTATAAACTCCTGCTGATTTCTTTATCCATTCTTAAAGTGTAATTTACAATCCTACACTGCAGATAAGGATACACTGCTCACGAGATTAAAGTCAAGGTCACATAATGCGCATACGCTGCTGCCTGTGAAACAGGGATCCGTTTCACAGACTGCACATATATTTTTAGAAGGGGCTGCTCCAGCCATCACCCAACAGTCCTTGAATTACAGAACTGAAGATAAACCCTGGCTTAAAAGGTAGAATTTAAGGCTTCTGTGCCAAAACAGACAGATCCGTCTGATTCAAGGAAGGAAAGTAGTTTCTTTTATCCTTTCACAAAACCTGAAAGGGAGATGCCCAATACACTCAGTATGAGCCTAACTTTCCCTATGATGAAGCCAAGAGTGAAACTTCCCCAGACTTTGCAAGGACCACAGGCTGATCACCTTTGAAAAATCCTAGTTTTATTGTGTGTCTGGTGGCCAGTGTTCCCTACACACTTTTGTTGTACTTTCTTCTCAAAAGGCACCTGTGCAGCTACTCATATCAGAGCTACAATAGTGCCATGCAAGCAAAGGTTTATGACACAGAAAAGGTTTCTGCCTTCCCCAGAGAGTACCCTTTGCGCAAGATGTTCTTGGGGCATGCTGCAAAATGTCACCAATCAGGAAGAAGTGAAAATATCAACATGTGATAATTATTATTGTCACATGTTGCTCAGAAGATGATGCTTCCAAAATTCAGCATTAGGCTTAAGTCATGCATTTCTAGACAGGGACTCAAAAAACCCCTCTGTTCACATAAAAGTAAGCAGCAAAATCTGGATATTTATCCACCTTTAATGACTGAAAGATCTTTGAGGTCTGCTCAAATAATAATAAAAAAAAGTAGTGTTCATTCTGGTTTGCCTAGTGGAACTGGTTAGGATTACTTGTTACTAGAAGAGATTAAATTGCAGCACATTCGGGCAGTAGGGAGACAGCCAGCAGAGATCAACCCCATGAACAGCTACAGGTTCCTTTGAGAAGCAGTGTTTGTACAGTCACGTCTTAGTCATAAACCTGACCTGAGACCACCAGAGACGTAAAACAACTACCTCATCTCCCAGCCTGCAAGTACTAGCAGGTCACTGAAAACGCTTAAGTATTTAAATCCTGAAAGCTCCACTAATTTCTTTGTATGTCACTTGGAGAAGACACGCTTAGTTACAAAGGCAGAAGGAAATTGCAACCTGGGTCAGCTTACCAGAGGCTACTAGGTGATTGTAATTAGCTAATATTGTGAAAGCTTTGGTTTTAAACCTTGTGTTTGGTTTTGTTTATCTTTTTTTCAGGAAATATAAAGTATCTATCATCCACATCTTATTTTACTAGGTTGCATGAATGGAGTGTAATTCAGTACTCCACATTAGCCAAAACATCTTCAAATGAAGGTAAACTCCTAATATGCTGCCTTTACAGTGACTTCCATTTGGGGACACATACATCATTCATCATCAGATACACTTTATTTCAAAACTTTGGTATAGCAAAGAGCTTTGGAAAAACGAGTCTGGTTCTCAGGAGTTTTGAAAAGTCAACTGATAAAGTGTACAAACAATGTATGTTACAAAACACCAACTTTTCAGATTGTTGGCATGAAATTAGGACAAGCAGCTTCTTGTTATCAAAATTCCACTGATGCAACTGACTAACACCAGACTGTGAAATCAGCTTTCTGAATCTTAAAAGTTCCTCAAACTGCTGCTCAGAATTACTTTTTTTTCCACATTCCTCTAGAGGGAAACTAGATGCATAACTCCATTCTTTGCCCACTAAAAATCAAAAAATTACAAAATGTAGAAGTAAAGCAAGACTCTTAATAGAGTTGCCTAAATGACAAGTTCAACACATCCAAACTGATGTTATTCACTCTGCTCTCTGCTCTATTTTTACCCCAAGTATTTTGAAGTGCTAATACCATGGGCACTGATACGTCTTTAGGTAAAATGAATTATTTTAATATATCATTCATTATTAGATTTGAAGTAATATGTTCAAACAGTGTTTAATGTTGGGGGAAAGATCTATATAAACTGCCCAAGTTGTTTACAAAGTTCCACCTAAGGGCAAATCTTTACTCAGGCAGGGCCTGTTTCACAATTTTAATCTGCCTTCCAACCTCTCTTTGTTAATATCTTGCTTTGCACCTTGTTGCTGTATGTAAGTCCTGCTACTGAAGTCAAGTTGGAGGAGAGGGAGATGGGGAGAGAGAGGAGGAGACAGAGGAGAGGAAGGAGAAATGGAGAGGGAGAAGGAATGTTTGATAGGAATGGTTGGACTCAGTGATCCAGTAGGTCTCTTCCAACCTGGTGATTCTATGATTCTATGAAAGGAAGGAGCAGAGGAGAGAGGAAGGGGAGAAGAGAGGAAGGGGAGAAGAAGAGAGGAAGAGGGGAAGGGGCAAAGGGAAAGGAGGAAGGGGAAGAGGAGGGAGAGGGAAAGGGAGAGGGAGAGGGAAAGGGAAAGGGGAAGGGGAAGGGGAAAGGGAAGGGGAAGGGGAAAGGGGAAGGGGAAAGGGGAAGGGGAAGGGGAAGGGAAAGGGAAAGGGAAAGGGAAAGGGAAAGGGGAAGAGGAAAGCGGAAGGGGGAGGGGAAGGGGAAGGGGGAGGAGGAATGGGGAGGAGAAGGAGAAGGAGAAGGAGAAGGAGAAGAGGAAAAAGAAACAGAAAGAAGGAGAAAGAAGGAGAAGGAGGAGAGAGAAGGAGGAGGAGAGAGAAGGAGGAGAGAGGAGGAGAAGGAGAAGGAGAAGGAGAAGGAGAAGGAGAAGGAGAAGGAGAAGGAGAAGGAGAAGGAGAAGGAGAAGGAGAGAAAGGAGGAGGAGAAGGAGAGAAAGAAGGAGGAGGAGAAGGAGAAGGAGAGAAAGGAGGAGGAGGAGGAGAGAAAGGAGGAGGAGAAGAGGAAGGAGAAGAAGGAGAAGGAAAAGAGAGAGGAGAAGGAGGAGAGGGATAAGGATAGGGAGAGGGAAAAGGAGGGAGATAAGGAGGCGGGGGGAGAGGGCAAAGGAAAAGGCGGCGGACAGGCAGCGCGCAGCAGGGGGAGAGGCGGTTGAGGCGTGCGCGGGGCGGCGCTCGGTACCTCGGAGCCGCGGGAACTCTCTCTGGCGGAGGCTGCGCGTGGCGGCCGGGCAGGCGGCGCTGGGCGCGGGCGGCGGCGGCTGGGCCATGGCAGCGCCTGCGGGGACAGCGCCCCGACCCCAGCCGCCACACCGACCCTGCCTGCCTGCCGCCGCCTCTGCCGCCGGCCCCGACGAGCCTCGCCCCTCCCGCCGCCCGCCCCGTCGCCAGGGCCGCCCCGAGCCGGGACGGGCAGCCGCGCTTCGCCCTCCTCTACGCACCTCCGCCCCCTCGCATTCACCTCCCTGACTCTTCCTTCTCCTTCCTCTCCCTACTTCTCCTGCCGCTCCCTCCTTGTTTTCCTCTCCTTTCTTGTCCTTTTTCTCCCTTCTTCTCCTTCCTCTCCCTCCTCTCCCTTCTTCTCCTTCCTCTCGCTCTTTCTCCTTCCTCTCCCTCCTCTCCTTCCCTTCTCCCTCCCCCTGCTTGCTTTCCTCTCCCTCCTCGCCTTCCTCTCCCTTCTTCCTCTCCCTTCTTCCTCTCCCTTCTTCCTCTCCCTCCTTGCTCTCCTCTCCCTTCTTGTCCTTTTTCTCCCTTCTTCTCCTTCCTCTCCCCACCTCTCTCTTCCTCTCCCCTCCTCTCTCTTCCTCTCCCCTCCTCTCTCTTCCTCTCCCCTCCTCTCCCTTCCTCTCCTTCCTCTCCCTCCTTGCCTTCATGTCTCTCCCTCTTCTTCCTCACCTTCGTCTCTCTCCCTCTTCCTCCTCACCTTCCTCTCTCTTCACGTTCCTCTCTCTTCCTCTCCCTCCTTGCCTTCATCCATCTTCCTCTCCCTCCTCACCTTCCTCTTCCTCTCCCTCTTTGCATTCCTCGCTTCCTCTCCCTCCTTGCCTTCATCCATCTTCCTCTCCCTCCTCACCTTCCTCTCCCTCCTCACCTTCCTCTCTTTTCTTCTCCTTCCTTGCCTTCCACTCTCTCCTCCCCTTCTTTTCCCTTCCTTTCCCTTTTTCTCCTCTCCTTCCTTGCTTTCTTCTCTCTTCCTCTCCCTTCTCACGTTCCTCTCCCTTCTTCTCCTACCACTCCCTCCTCTTCCTCTCCTCCTTGCCTTCATCTCTCTTCTTCTTCCTTCCTCACCCTCCTCTCCCTCCTTCTTCGCTTTCCTTTCTCTCATTCCTCTCCCTTCTTTCTTCTCTCTTTCCTCTTCCTCTCTTTCTCCCTCCTCTCCTTCCTCTTCCTTCCTCACCTTCCACTTCCTTTCTCTCCTTCCTCTCCCTCCTCACCTTCCTTTCTTCCTCTTAAAGGAAGGAATAAATAATGTAAGTTAAGGGAATTAATTCGCTTAAGCAATAATAAGAGTCAAATCTTGACCAGCTTGCAGTTAGAAAGAATGCGTATATAACAGGACTTTAGCTTGTTTACTAGTTGAAACAAGGAACAAATCAAGCATTGGAAGGACAGTCCCACAGCAGGAACAAACGACAGACCTGAGCTCACCAAGAGGACACAGTGAGGAAGGAGATAAGATAAAGAGCATCAGACGTTTCTGAAGGCAAAAAGAAACTGATGTGCATACAGGAATGGGCGACAAACTATGATAATAAATTCCCGGAAAAAATGGACATGTAACATAATTCCAGGAATCCTTATGAATATGTATGTGTATATCAGTATAAAAGTCATGTAACCAGGCTCAATAGTTGGACACATTAAGGTACCATTTATTAAAGGAATACCTGCTTAATAATCAAATTGGCATTGATTATTGAGTTTGGCTTTTCACAGCATCTGTCTCCCTTCTCACCTTACTCTCCCTTTGTCCCTCTTCCTCTCCCTCCTCGCCTTCCTCTCCCTCCCTCTCCATTTGTCTCCTTCCTTTCCCCTTGTCTCCTTCCTCTGCCTTCTTTTCTTCATCACAAGTGCCCCAGAGTTGCCCTGAGTTCAGTAACAGGATTTACTTACAGCAACAAGATGCAAAGCGAGGAGTTAAGAAGGAGGTGTGGGAAGAAAACCAAAAACCATTGCTCTGAAGGATGAAGTATAACCATAGACATACATAAAAAAATCTTAGTCAAGGAAATGTTTTTTGAGAGTTTAGGAGCTTGTCTTTTTGTTGTTGTTTTGGGGTTTTTTTCTTTTTAAATATTTTTTTCCTGACACAATATTTGCAATTAATTTTTCTGCTCGCAGCTCTGCACATAGTGTTAAATGACCCCCTAGCCCGGTACTATAACAGAACGGCACGTTAGGATTGTTCTGTGTCTGAATACTGGTTTAGACAGACTCTTCAGTTTGTAATACTACCAATGGGTCATCAATGACATGTGAAACTACTAAGAACAAACTTCAATCCTAATTGAACCATAAAGATTTGCACTCATATACTGAATAAAAAACATGTAGAAAATTAGAAAAAAAATTAGTCTGTCATGAAAGAAACATGCTATTCTGCTCCCTACTTTATATATTAGGAAATTTTGTGCAATTTAAGAACACAGCTTAGACTCCAGGCCACTGAGGAACATTTCTGTAACATAGTATTGTTGTCCAAGACCTATAATAATGATCATGACAGGTATATAATACTGTGTGTCATAGCTGGGCATAGTTACCTTCTGCAGGATTACTCTTAATAGTCTGCTTTACCTATCATCACCCATACTGTATCTATCTTTTCCTTGTACCCTGTGATTTTTTTTTTTCCCCAGATGCCAAAACCAGGAGAAATAAAAGGACGTCGTTGTATCATCTACAAAACCCATTGCTTTACTTTGGTGTGACGTATTAATCATAGAATCATAGAACAACCAGGTTGGAAGAGACCCATCGGATCATCAAGTCCAACCATAATGAAGTACAAATATGTTTCTATTTAAAGTAATATCCCCATAACAACTAGCTTGTTTTATATAAACATTATAAATGTCCCAAGTTGCACACATACTTTTGCTCTGAGGCCCACACATTAAGCAGCCTAAAATTTCAAAGAGTCACTAGAATACAATGTGGACAGAAACAGCATCTCACTGCCTCATCTTCTGCCTGCAACATACTTGCATAAGGAAATGAGAGCTTTGCAGAAAAGAAAAAATGTCTTGCTTCCATCAGTAATTATTAATAATTCTTGAACTAACTTGCCAGTTTAATCATGTGGGGAAGACTGCTAGAATGCTTCTGATTTTGAAAAACATCAGTGGTTAGATATGGTAGAGGAGCCTCAGTAAGTTCTCCTGCTGAGTGAAAAGTAGGGGAACTAATGAACCTACTAATGAACTAATGAAGGTAGGGGAACTAAGAGTAGCACATTACTATCTTCACCATACACTTTGTTTGACTGCTGCCAGGTGGCCCACACCCCCAAGGTTTGGGAGTAGCAACTGGGTTTGCAGAGTGGGATTGTGCTAGCCTACATGAGAAAGGGGATACTGGAATAAAAGGACACAAATAAATACAAAACCAGCCTTCATTTCTGCTGTTCACAGAGCACAAGATTTTAAGATATATTCAGAACAATAATTAAGAGCTTTTACTATTTGCTTTGATGTGGCCAAAAGCAAGAAGGAAAGAAAAAGAGGAGTAAGGTAGCGCAAAAATCCAAAGATGATTTCTTCACTGGAATAGGAGCTGCACACAGATCAGAATTATTTTTTTTTAGGAGAAAGGATGTTGTTTTGTGTTTTTTACATGGAAAATGTGGTTTCACTGTTATTAAAAAAATACAAACTTGTAATCAGGAACATGTTCACATTGTCCACACATCCAGAGAAATTTTGCAACCATGTTCGCCATTTGCATCACATCCCATAGATACCATCTGGGGCATAGCCTGCACCTCTCAAAGAAATAAGTACATATACCATAATTTTATAATAAACTTCAGCTAACAGGAACTTATTATATAATGCAAATCAGTCAGGAAGATGGCTTCAGTGCAATTCTCACACAGCACGATAGCCTCGTGTGAAAATTTAGCACTCTCAGAACTATCAAGGCACTGTGGCTGGAAACTTAAATCCCAAACTAGTTTCAGTTTGCACAGTAGAAGGAGACCTGGGTCTTCTTTCTCCAGCAGTTCTGAGAGATAGGATTAGCAGATACAGCATGTGCCCAAAATGCATTTTTTGGCCTAGCTGGTGATCTCACCAAAACTAATTACCAAATGAACTATACAACTATATGCATTTCCTTCCAGGTAAACAAAACATCTCTATAGAAAAAAATAACTGCCATCAAGTAGAGAAATGTTTTAAGCTGATCTCCTGAAGTAATTTTTTTTGAGTAAGACCAGACCCCAGCAACAAATACCTTTTTGTTACTTTAATAATTTATACACTACAATTTAGAAAGGCTTGTCCCAGTACTGTTTTTTCTACTGCAAGGATATTTAGAAAATACCTGTCATAGATCCCTTCCCCTATTTCTAGTTTCCTATTTTCAGCTTCCAGAGTAGTTCATTTATATTGGTCACTCTGCTTAATTCCCACACCATTTTCATATGTTGTGTATATTAAATGGTTGCTTTCACTTCCTTATTGAACCAAGATTAGATTTTTTCTTAGCAAAATAATCGTTTTTCTTGATGATGCAGCTTTCTGATCTCACATTCTAAAGAGGTGTTTTCCATTCACATTTTTATATAAAAATATTTTGTCATGATCAATTTTTTTTGTTTGTTTTTCAATTTCTTTTCCTGGTTTTAAAAGAGTAGCTCTTAGAAAACAACACATAGATAGATATAGTGCTAAGTGGGAATGTGCTATGTTTGCACATTGCATGGAGTCTGGAGATGACCATTGATCTCTGGGGGTTGCTACCACTTTTCAGTACAGGGCTTAGTTCATCCGTAATAATGGCTGATCAGAATCTTTTTGCCTGGGTGGCCAAGAAGGCCAATGGTATCTTGGTTTGTATCAGAAATGGTGTGACCAGCAGGTCCAGGGAGGTTATACTCCCTCTGGACTCAGCACTGGTGAGACTGCTCCTTGAATCCTGTGTTCAGTTCTGGGCCCCTCACCACACGAAGGATGTTGAGGCTCTGGAGCGAGTCCAGAGAAGAGCAACAAAGCTGGTGAAGGGGCTGAACAGACCTTATGAGGAACGGCTGAGGGAGCTGGGGTTGTTTAGCCTGGAGAAGAGGAGGCTGAGGGGAGACCTCATTGGTCTCTATAACTACCTGAGGGGAGGTTGTAGAGAGAGCTGGGCTCCTCTCCCAAGTGACAGGGGACAGGACAAGAGAGAATGACCTCAAGCTCTACCAGGGGAGGTTCAGGCTTGACATCAGAAAAAAAATTTTCACAGAAATGTTCATTAGGCTCTGTAACAGGTTGTCCAGGGAGGTGGTCGAATCTCCTTCCCTGGAGGTGTTTAAGGGATGGGGGGACGAGGTGCTGAGGGACATGGTTTAGTGTTTGGTTGGACTCGATGATCTGATGGGTCTTTTCCAACCTGGTGATTTTATGATTCTGTGATTCTAAATAAGAAGAGGCATTAAGGTCATTTTCTGTCAGTATAGAAGTTTCTGTGTTTGAAAATTAGCTTAGCTTGTAAAAATTAACTAGGTTTATCTACTGCCTTATTTCTGAGGGAAAAGGTAGAGATTTAATGGGATTTCCACATGAAAATATACAGTTCTTCCATCTGCCCATTGCAGACTGGCAGTTACACTGTAACTTTTTCTCTTCTCTGGTTATCACATGAAGGCAGGTGATCAGACCATGTAAGCACGTTATATACACTGGTGGACCTAGAAAGTCACATTTGTTAAACTATAAAGTAATAAAATTACGTTAGTGAAAGGACTGTGCACAAGCACTGGGCACACAAATTGTGTGCATTAACCCCCCACCCATGCACACACGCAGAGACACGAAGTTTTTGAGGTTCTTTCCTTAATGAAGACACAGCGGCAGAAACAGCAATTTAACTTGTTGTTTCCAAGTTTTAGCAGAGTGAAAGAATGCCTCCAGGCAATCTAGTTGGTAGGTTTCTTGATTCATAAATGTTAATGTGCCACCTGATATTCCTTGGAAGATGTTACAAAACAGAAAAAAGACGTTTTAATCCCTTCGTTGCACTATGACAATGATGCTTTTTTTGCTCTAGCAGCCACTTGAAAGCAAGATAAGAAACAAGAATAGTCACTACACAAATCTTAGAATCATAGAATAGCTAGGGTTGGAAGGGACCTTAAAGATCATCTAGGTCCACCCCCCCTGCCGTGGGCACGGACATCCCACTAGATCAGGCTAGTCAAAGCCACATCCAACTTGGCCTTGGACACCTCCAGGGACGGGGCAGCCATAACTTCCCTTGGCAACACGTTTCAGCGTTTCATCATTCACATGGTGAAGAATTTCTTCCTAATGTCTAGTCTAAATCTGCCCCTCTTCAATTTCTACCCACTTCCTCTCATCCTGTCACCACAAGCCTTCATGAATAATCCCTCCCCAGGTTTCTTGTAGGCCCCTTTCAGGTACTGGAAGGTAGCTGTAAGATCTCCTCGGAGCCTCCCCTTCTCCAGGCTGAACAACCCCAACTCTCTCAACCTGTGCTTATATGAGAGGTGCTCCAGTCCTAAAATCATCTTTGTAGCCTCCTCTGGACCCATAATAACAGTTCCATATCCTTCATATGTTGAAGATTCCAGAACTGGACACAGTACTCCAGATGAGGTCTCACGAGAGAGAAATACAGGGACAGAATCATTTCCCTTGACCTGCTGGCCACGCTTCTTATGATGCAGCCCAGGATACAGTTGGCCTTCTGAGCTGGAGGCACACACTGCTGGCTCATGTCAAGCTTCTCCCCAGGTCCTTCGCTGCAGGGTAGCTCTCAATCACATCATCCCCCATTGTGTACTGAAAACAGGGATTGCCACTGGTCTACTCTATGAGCATGAGAACGCACCCCTTCTTTATACTAAATAACCTGAGGTATAAATTAATGAAAACTATGAATCAGAGTTTATAGGCATGATTTGACATTGTATTAAAGGGTTAAATGGTTTGGAATTGTGTAACACAAAACATGCAGAATACTAAGAACAAACGTAATGCAGGTTTTGTGAACACTGCAAGAAAGGTCTTGGAATGGGGAGGTTTTGCTCTCAGGGAGAATTTTTGCCAGCAGAAAGCCAGATTCTCTTCTCATTCTCCACTGACACTAAAAGCATCAGTGGAAATGAATGCTGCAGCCATTAAATGATTGCACAGAGGTCAGCATGGCACAGCCTTGCTTTTGTGGTTTTATGTTAGGAAAAGCACTATTAGCTCATTGCAGCCCATATTTGTTCATTATACCCAAAATGAGTTTTTACTCTGCTATATTTTTTTTTTCATGTTTTGTCATGGAACAATAAAATAAAGGCTATTTCACTCACTGCAGATACATTCCAATAAGCGCACACACTGCTCCAGTCTCTGGTTTGTTAACTGGTTGATCTGAAAAGATGTGCAGTATCAGAAACACTAATACAGTTGCTTATTGTCTGTAAACAGTTATTCATTGACCATCAGGAAAACATTTTCTAATTCACTACATTTACAATTGGTTACAAGAAATCCAGTTCTTATATGGCCCTTTGAGCCTACGATTTTTAAAAGACTACTGGGACATCTATGGCAAAAGTCAAGATTACAACTTGTGGTTTATCCCTGTGTACATTTTTTTTAATTATACACAAGAAAAAAAAGATTATTTTTTCACTGACATCCGATATTATATTTTGCAAGTGGATTGTCATCTTTAGTAATAAAAATGGACATTAGGGCTGATCATTTTGAATTGTTTGGAATGTTGGTCTGTGGTGATCTTCCACTCAGAAGAAAGAAAAAAGAATTCCTTTACAGCAATTATACTATAATTATAGCAGAAGCAAGTATGGAAATACAGTTTTGGTGGCCTAAGTGGAAGTAGGCTACTGATTCAAATCAAGCACTCGAAGGACTAACTCCAGCTCTGAAATATGCTAGCAAGAGTGTTGCCATGGGCTTCAGTGGGACTCGGGATTTGCTCTTAAATAGCTTACCAGTAGAAGAATCACTGAACGAAGAGACAGCTGTCCCTGCTTGCTGGCTCACTGCGTGTCCCCTGACACTGTCAGGGCTGTGACTAATGGCACCCATTAGGTACTTAGTGCCACTTTGATAGCTAAGAAGAAGCATTTTAGGAGGAGAATGTGAGAGAAAGCAGAGAAGCACCACCTCACACCACTGCAGGGTTCTGCAGGGAGGAGGCAGCCCTGGCAGAGTCATAACCATGTAAACCTCTGTGTCCTCAAACCCCTTGTGGTCAACTGCTTCCAAGACAGTACAGAAATGCAACAAATAGCTGCGTTGCTTAATCCTTCACCCATGGAGGTCAGGGTTTCTAAAGAGACCCAGTTCAGCCAGCAGAGCAAGAAGCTTGAGCAGAAATGCAAGTACTGTGGTGAGTTGGTGGGACTAGCTGTACAGCCAGCAGGATGAATCGCCTTTCAGGTCCCTGCCTTTTTTGCCCTCCCATTCTGCTAACGTTCACCTTTTCTTTGTAGCCTCAGTCTATGTCTGCTACCCCTTTCCTCCTCCAGTCTATTTGCAGCCTACTGTTTCTTGAAATTCGGTTAATCCTTGCCTGCTAGTGGTGAATCCTGAGACAGAGCCCCATTCCTTTAAAAAATAGCAACTCTTATGATATAGGAAAGGAATCTCTCAGTATCACAGCTGGCATGTTCTGCTTCATTTCCACACACCTCTTCAGGCCTGTTTTTAGCACGGAAACTTTGGGACAGAAACCCTTCTTTTTCTAGTATTACTCAATGCATTTATTCAGTGTTGGGTGCAATCAGTTCCTGTTCCAAGGCAAACTTCAGTCCTATTTGAGGTAGCAGGTGGTGAGCATCTAACGGGTTTAGGCCATAAACGCTAGTACTCATTGAAACTATTTAATTCCTGCAAATGTTACTATTAAACTTTATGCTCAAAGGGTTTAACAGTTATTAAAATATGATTTATTGCAACAGCATGACAAAGCTTTGTGTTGCTAATGAGAATCCAGAAGTTCAAAGGAAGACTTGATCACATAAGCCTCCGCTTTCAAGAGGCTGATTGTGTTGCAAATATGACATGCATGAGTTTGACAAACAGTAGCTAGGCCATCTCTCATTAAGTCATTCTGGCTAAAGCAGGTTTCAATGGAAAGACGTTTTCATGCACCCCTTGTCACCCTAAGACTCAGGCAGGGAGGCACTGGATGGAGATGTGAGGTAAACTGAAGGACTGAAGGAAGCACAAACCCAAAAGTTATTTCAACAAGAGACACCATGTTCTTGAAGAACCTTGTGCCTCATATGGAACCCAGAAGTGAGTGTAATCTGGGATTCGGGTTTTACCGCTTCTCCTCACCCATATCGGCTTTCCAGACAGTTTTATCATGAGATGTCCATTACAAATCAGTGAGACATACAGAAATCAACATGAGTGATGGGTTTCCTGTATGTTTCCCATGAGAACTGGGTTTCCTATCATAGAATTATAGAATCACTAGGTTAGAAAAGGCCCACAAGATCATCAAGCCCAACCATTCCCATTAATCGCTAAACCCTGCCTCTCAGCACCTCATCCACTCATCCTTTAAACACCTCCAGGGAAGGTGACTCAACCACCTCGCTGGGTAGCCTCTGCCAGTGCGCAATAGATAGCACATCTGCCATAACTAGAATTTGTAAATGCATTCAGCATACCAGTACTTTTTGCTTTTAATATGATGTAACCAGAAATATAAACACTTCCCATCTCTGACAGTGCTAAAATGTCACTAAGGTATTGGGCACTGTATTGTTCATGTGGACTGGAGAGCAATAATTTGCTAGCTGAGGCTTAGTGATACTTTAAATGGCAAACAGCTTCTTACAGTTAAGAAATCCAAAATGGTTCATATATACACATACAGAAATGCAGAGATTTCTGTACTGCATAATAAATGTGACATGTCAATGTATGTGTTGTTTAAAACCACGGAGCTTACAATTTATACCTGTTATTACAAACTTCCAAAAAACATTCCCAGCAGTTCGGCTTTAACATACTGGCAACTTTGTCAAAAATTTAATTCTCTCCTTCTTTGAAATAGGTTTCCAGGCTTAAATATGTACCTAAATAGACAATAATGTTTCTCATCCTACTCCCTACTCTAAAAGGCTTTCTGTTATCATTTGATTGTTCAGCTTGAAAAATTCAGAATCTTTTGTGCAGAATAAAAAACAATATGAAACAAATATATGAGCTACTTTTACAAGTTGAGCTTCATTATTTCTACTATATTGCTCTGAATTATTTTTTGGGGTATTTTTTAAGATACTTGCTGTGTCTGTTAGGTTATATATTTGTCATTTCTCTTCAGGTACAAAGCTAAAGTATATTTGATGCTGCTGACCAATTTTGCCACTTCTGGTAGCACACTGAGGTATTGTAAATAGTGATTTTCATGAGAAATTTTTGTGTCACAAAATATTCCACATAAAAATATTAATTTCTGAACACAACAGCTTTCATTTTCAAGACATTTTTATCCTTAGTTTCTGAAGTGCAAATGGGTGATGGGGAAAACAACAATCACCATTGTTAATTTAAAATAATCCTATTCTTAGTGAGTTTTGACAGTCTCTTCTGTGCCTGCAGATGGGCTCCAAGCTATAGTAGACAGTTCACCACAATAAAAATTCTTCCTCTATCTACACACAGAATTTGACATAAGATCTAGGTGTTAATTGTTTTTGTTGGGCATGTTAGACACATTGTAAAAACAGATTAACTCCACCTTGGGACGAGAAGCTTTAAAGAAGTGATAATGGCTAGTCTGTTTAATTTAGGCCTTTTCCAAAGTGATTTCTTCTAACCTGTAACTTTAAAAAAAACCCAACATTTTGGATCTTGTTCTGGGTGGAGTCTCCACTGCCTGAAATTCTTCTGTACTGTATTCTGAAAGGCACTGCAGCGATCATTCATGGCTTTAGAAATATTGCTTAGGAGTCTTACTTTACATATAACATCTGCCATCAGCAACGATTGGTAAGTTTGGATATGATACACTGACCAGCGATGAGGGTTTCACATACCTGTAAGCAGTCTATTAGATGAAACTAAACTGGGAGAAAGAAAACATAGAATATCAGTGTGCAATTCTCCAGTATAATTAAATAAATTGCTCCAGAGAAGGGAGAGAAGCTTCTGGGCTTGACAGAAGAATTATAATAAAAGGGAAAGTCCTAAGTCTCAAATATTTTCATACCCATATTTCCCATGGATTTCATGTTTAACCCTTTAACATCTCTGAAAATGAAGACCTCCATGAATTTGGATTTGTTAAAGCAGTTAGAAAAGCATGTGGGAGTTCCAAGTTTCTGAATACATTAAGTCTTTGGCATATTTTCACTTAGTCAGAGAATCTTCAGAAGTATTTCAGAGTAGATTTTGATACAAAACCCTCTTGTTTAGCCTGCTGTGTTGTGCAGAGGAGGCGTTTGAAAGTTAGTGAAGAAGGGCAGTTGTGTAAATGCCGATCTCCACTCAGTTTTTCTGTCAAGGGTGACATTTAACCTCAGCGAACTAGATCAGCACAATACTTTATAAAACTGCTAAAGAGAAGTGATGGTCTGACTCACTGGTGAAGCTTCAGACTACTCATTTACTGCTGGCACAAAGTCTTGGCTCCCATGGGCATTTCAACTCAGGCAGTGCGGCATTTCACTCTTCTGCCGGTTAGAGGCAGGATCGTCTCCAAAAATCCCCACAGGCTTTTTTCCTGCAACCCATTGGCATGTTAAGGAAGGAGACACAGAAATCAACTTGTCAGGAAGCAATTTAAACTAATAGGAACAAAACATTAACAGACGTTGCTGACATTAACTTATAGCAAACTAAATTCTGTCCTGATCATATGCTTGACTCATGTCTGGCTGGAAAGAAACTGCTTCCTCCAGTTGATGTTGTGAATAAGTACACTGGGCGCTTGTGATAAACAGTGATAAACTCTGAATACTAATGCTGATAGGGTTACAGCACGATGTCCAAATCCCTAATTCAAACCAGGGACTTGAAGTCATACTTCACAGGGCTGCTATAAACACCAAGTTCACTAAGTCTTCTGCAGCAGAGGTTCCGTTAGTGCTTGTAATCTGGTGGTAGGCTGCACACCACAGAAGAATATTTTATTTCAGTGGTCGGTGTTGAACCTGGTCAATCTGATTCCAGAATATTGTGTCCCGAACTTTTTTCCCACTCTATATTCACCGTCAAACACATTTTTAACTCTGTGCATTATCTATTTCTGAACAGAAAAGGACTGTACCATTTTTAACAAAAGATCTGAGTCCCAAGATCAGTAGCATCGAGTGAGCGTCTATAGAAGTACTTTCTTGGATTCTGTTTAATGACTTTGGCGTTCAAGTGAAATCTGCGGTTTATGATGGTTAAGAGGTACATTGCCTAGCCAAAGAGAGGAATAATCACCTCATGTCTAGTCTAAGAAGAAGATACATAATGAAAATTAGGTTAAGTTACTGCACAGTAAAAAGTGCCAATTTACAGTTAGGGTTTAGAGTCAAATATGCCGCAGCAACACTCCCAGCTTTTCTACATTTCAAGATACACACTTTAAAAGTTTTCATTTTAATTTTTTATGCTCTCTTTATAAAAAATTAAAAGAAAGAGAGCTTTCCTTCAATTAAGAAATATTCTTTGTACTTTTAGAAAGAGTTGCATTTTTTAAAACATTGGGAGGTAGCTGTTCTATAATTCTGTAATTGGGGCTGACACTTGGCAAAGCGAACATGAATACGTGACCCTGCCAGGATGTCTCTCGTCTTGCCTCCATGTGCATGGGCACATCCTTCTTCAGCATCTGATTGGCAAGCAGGAGCCCTCAGTCATCTCTTCAGCTTGCTAAAATATCTGGGTGGAGCACTGGAAACAGTCCAATGGTATTTATAGTACACAACGAAGAATCAGGGGATGTGTGAAAAGGAAATGGAAGAGGAGCAATTTCTGGCTTCCTTCAAATTCATAGAAAATGTTTATTGCATAAGGAAATAAGAATTTTGCATAAAAGTGAAAAGCCAGGGAGAAACACAAGGCAAGCTCCCTTTTAAACAACGAAGAGATATCTACCTGCCAACTGTCATGTAAGCAAAAGGAGTTAATGTCAGACCTTGACAGGCAAGTCTGAAAATTTGTTACACTGATACTGCTCAGAATTTGTACTTTTTTTTTTGCCTTTACAAGGGCCTTTTAGACAGCAGCAAATGAAGAAACAGAAGGAAAGGGAGCCTTTGTAAATAAGACAAAGGGGGGAAATCAAATCGGTCTCAGAAAGGTCATGACATGAATCTAATTAATATAAATGAAAACCTATTACCCACAGCAAAAGGAAGTTACTCCTGGGATTTCTCTTTGAATGACATACCTGAGACTATCTCAGCTTCTCCGTGGCTCACCGAAACGGTGGACACATAAATCTCTTTCTGCTGGCAATCTCAGCGTGTTCGCTGCATGGGTCTGGCAGCAGTGCTCACAGCCTTGTGTTGACAACATGAAAAGCCCACCTTTTCTAAGAATGAGAGATTCTTGAATTTGTAATGAAAAGATACTGTCACTTTGGAAAAATGTAGCCACACAGCTTCACATCAAATTTTTCCAGCAACCAAGTCATTCAAAGTCACCTATATACATCATTGTGAGTTCGTCTATCCAAAGGCTATGGCCAGGTACTGACAGAAAAGATTATTTACTTCACTTGATGACATGCAGCCAAGGCCCTTTGTGTTCAGTTGTGGTCTAAGAATTTCTTGATAGCAGCAACTGTGCAGTAGTTAATATTAATAAAATTGTCAATACATCCCCCTGTACATAATCAGAACTAACACTACGCAAATGCTATAAATTATGACAACCTACATTTTTGTTCATTGAAACTGTGTGTAAATAAAGAAAATGTCACACCTCCATGTTCCAGTTTTTATCATGGTAATAAAGAGAGACATTAGCTTGCAGCAAAAGAGACAGCACTAGGCCAATGTTTGCAAAATTCTTATTGCAAAGAAAATAATTTATTTGCAATATTACATTCTCTACATTTTTTTACTCAGAATACATGTCTCCAAAAGTTGAAGGAAAGAACGTGAAAAGTCATTTAATTTATTTATGAAATATGTGTGAATAGAAATTTGATTCTAATTAGGTCAATACAAGTACAATGAATCAAGACTTTGCCTTTGATAACAACAAGCAAGCTTCCAAGCATAAAGCACCAAAAAAAAAAAAAAAAACCAAACCAAAAGTGAATACTGATTTTTTTAACCATTTCTTGCTAAAAAAGGCAATCACTTCCAAACTACTGTGAATTACACTGTTGTATACCATGTATTTATGTGTAGATCATAAAGATAAAACTAACAACGTCACTGCCTTTATATACAGGAATTCAAGGGAGGATTCAGCCTTAGTAGATCCCGACCTCCAACCACCTGCCCCTCATTTCTAATGGCATACACCTACCATATGAGAGATTATTTTTCCTAAACCCAAGGTTCTTATAGAATCATAGAATCATAGAATCATAGAATCATAGAATCACCAGGTTGGAAGAGACCCGTCGGATCATTGAGTCCAACCATTCCTATCAAACACTAACGCATGTCCCTCAGGACCTCATCTACCCGTGCCTTAAGAACCTCCAGGGAAGGTGAATCCACCACCTCCCTGGGCAGCCTATTCCAATGCCCAATGACCCTTTCATGAAAAACTTCCTCCTAATCTCTAGCCTCTTCCTTTGCAGGCCAACAGAGTTTAGGAATACTACGGAAATATATGAGTGCTCTCATAAAGAAGGGATTATGGAGGCAAAAATAATTTCTTGGCACTCTTAGTAAACTGTTAAGCAAGCTAAAAGGGAAGAGTCAAAATGGATATTGCCTCTGTCATAAGAATGCACATATTGCTAGGATTCAAGGGAACGAGAAAGGAATCAAGATCAGGACCGCACCGCTTCCACTAAGTCAATGGCAAAGTTGACATTCAGGAGTAGGACAGGCTGTTTATCACAGGAGGAGAATGTGTAATTTGGTGACTCAATAAAATATCAACTGCTTAGTAGATATATGCTTTGTTCTACTTTGCAGGCTTCCATTTATCTTATGAATGGTAAAAAAAAAAAAATAATAACCTTACACAAAGAAACAAGTAAAATTCCGTGCAATGCAGAACCAGGATTTATCTGAGATTTTGAAATTCCCACATTATTTTACTCGTCAGTAATCTTGGGTAGGACAACATGACAAAGTACAAGTCCGGGATCCTTATTGTTACATGAGACAGCAGAAAATGTTAAAATAAAATACATTTCAAGGGTCTGAGACAGCTTAATGGCAGCAATAGATGAAGCCAGGCTCTCACTTCACTTCACTTACTTTCTCCCTTTCTAGTGAGGAGAAAGGTAGTTACATTTATCTCAGGGATACAGAAGGAAATCTCTTTCATACTGTAAGAACTTGAAAAGTGAAATTCTTGAAATATGTATTTCTGCAAACAACACTCGGAGAAAAAAAAGTACAAGCCTTTCATTCCAGTTTGTGCAAACCCTGCTAGGTCTACAGCTGCCAAAAAACCTCCAGTATTTATATTTCTTGACATCTGTGAGTACTGTATAATAAAGCAATTAATAATAATAATACTTTGGCTTATATAGTGCTTCTCAACTGAAGTTATCAAAATACTTCATAAAGCTTAACATTCAGAAAGGATTTAAAGCCTCAGTACTTCACAGCATAAACCAGCCTACATATGAAGCAAAAAGAACAGCAGTGGGAAATTCCAAATTGTGATTTCAAAATGGCTTTACTTTAGTATTCTGCCTTTCTGAGGAGTACATATCACTGATCTTTCTTAAGGACCAAACCATGTTTTACTCAATGAGACAATAATTTTGGTTCCTACTCCACTTTTTAGATAGGAAAGCTGTGAGGTATGGCTGAGATACTGTTGTATACAACCAAACTGCCTTTGAGTTGATTAGATAGAATAATTTAGACCTTGACACAAACATGGACCTACTGTATAAACTTCCCCTTTCTCAGACCTGTGCTTTGACCAGTAGAACACACTTGTGCTCCCTAAAACCTAATGCCACTCAGCAGTTTCACAGATACGTGTAAAATATTGGAACTGAGGCTATTGGTAGCATAGAAAGAAATGAAGTATTAGTACATATATAGCTCAAATATATGTATATTATTCTCTTTTATGATAATCTTTCATAACATAACTAGTGGGGTTTCTTTGTATTGCTGTGTACTGAAACGGCTTCCACTCTTAAAGCAGAAAACCAAGATAAAGCAGAAAAATTTGGGTTTGTATCTCATATACAGTCGTTGTCATTAGAAAAATAATCTTTTTCTTTAATTACTGATGTTGATTGCTGCATTTAAAAAAAGTTGAAAAATTCAGGATGTTTGTCACCAACTACTAATAACTACATCTGTGGAAATAACAAAAGAGACATAGTTGTCAAAGAATTTGTCATATGTATCGTGCTGCATCCTAACAGAATAATGAGAAACAGTCATCTTTGCCTTGCACAGATGCAATAATCATCCCTGAAAGCTTTTCAAATCCTGATGCAGGTTATGTCAATGGAAAGGATCAGAAAGTGATAAGCGATAGTAGGGGACGCCGAGGAGATATACTGGCAGATGCAGTCAGAGGATATTTTGAACAGTGCTTTATCCCCATAATGCACAACTCTGCCCTAGGTTTCCAAGCTGCATACTGCAGTCAGGGTAAAGTGACTGATTTAGGAAAAGTTGCAGAAAATCTGAGCATTCTGATCAACTCCTTTCTTAGATCCATCGTCCCTAGAGCGACAGCCAGGGCTGGGCTTGGGTAAGTCTTGCTGTTCATGAGCCAATAACATCAGTAAACTTTTGCTTTTATATATAACTACTATAATAAACGTCATAATGTTAGTTTAGTAAAAGCAACTTCATTTTCCATTCTTAGTTTAACAGCAAAGCTATGTATGAAAAGCACCTACAGCACAATTGTACACACTGATGTCATAATACCTATTGCTGAGCGAGCTACTTCATTTGGTTTTTTTAAACAAGTAGGGGAAGTAACTCTCTTTGGCAGAATCTGTTTTCCTCACCTTTTAATGCTTTTTCTTATTTTTTATCTTGAAGTGTTACATTAGCAATGCTAAACTGGTCTCGCTCCTGTCACACAACTCCCCTGGCCTGCAAACCATAGCCTTCCTTCAGGAGATTCTCACCATGCACACAGAACCTTTCAACAGAACTGGGGTTCCTTTCATTTACAAGTGTGAAGAATGGACTAGGACAAGGGCACTGACATCACTTCCAGTGACATGTCGTGTAAAGCAGAAGGCTTAATCCTTACTCAGCAAGGCCCAAATGGCCTGAAGCAGAAAAAAACCCCAGGTCCATAAGAGTAAAATTCAAAACCTGAAAAGCCTATATCACATTTTTTTCATTATACACTAAATATGTATAAGATTAACAAAATCAGCATTCTACAGCAAACTGCCTCGTGCTGGGAAAATTAATCCATAATACTAGAAGACAAAGAGAAATTAGCCAAGTGATGAAGGTGGTGACAGTAGTATTCTTCCCTGTCAGGCTGCTAGAAAAGCTGCCAATGCTGACATGTTGGAGAACATTGACCCGCTACACCCTCTAGTCAACATCACCTCCCATTTGAAGACCTGAGTGACCTAAGGACAGAAAGCACCAGTTGCTTTTTTTAATAGTCTGAGTTTCTCATGCACAGCCTGAAGATGTCATTACCAGTTCCCCTGAATTCATCTGTACTGTAGAAAATGGTCTGACATTTTTGCATTACTATCTGACGTTAATCGGGGTTGATAGATGATAATCATGATAGAATCATAGAATGATGGAATCACCAGGTTGCAAAAGACCCACCGGATCATCAAGTACAACCATTTCCACCAATCTCTAAACCATGCCCCTTAGCACCTTATCCACCTGCACCTTAAACACCTCCAGGGAAGGCAAGTCAACCACCTCCCTGGGCAGACCATTCCATTGCCTAATGACCCTTTCAGTGAAGAGTATTTTCCTTTTGTCAAGCCTGAACCTCCCCTGACGGAGCTTGAGGCCATTCCCTCTTGTCCTGTCTCCTGTCACTTGGGACAAGAGTCCAGCTCCCTACCCTCCACAACCTTCTTTCAGGTAGTTGTAGAGAGCAATGAGGTCTCCCCTCAGCCTCCTCTTCTCCAGGCTAAACACCCCCAGCTCTCTCAGCTGTTCCTCATAAGGCCTGTTCTCCAGCCCCTTCACCAGCTTCATGGCTCTTCTCTGGACTCACTCCAGAGCCTCAACATCCTTCTTGTGGTGAGGGACCCAGAACTGAACACAGGATTCGAGGTGCGATCTCCACCAGTGCTGAGTACAGAGGGAGAATAACCTCCCTGGGCCTGCTGGTCACGCCATTTCTGATATAAGCCTTCTTGGCCACCTGGGCACACTACTGGCTCATGTTCAGTCGGCTGTCAACCAACACCCCCAGGTCCCTCTCCTCCAGGCAGCTTTCTAGACAGACTTCTCCTAGTCTGTAGCACTGTTTAGGGTTGTTGTGCCCCAAATGCAGGACCCGGCATTTGGCTGTGTTATACCTCATGCCATTGGTCTCTGCCCAGTGGTCCATCCTGTTTAGATCCCTTTGTAGAGCCTCCCTACCCTCCAGCAGATCGGCATTTCCACCCAGCTTAGTGTCATCTGCAAACTTGCTAAGGGTGCACTAAATGCCTTCATCCAGGTCATTGATGAAGACATTGAAGAGGACTGGACCCATCAGGTAAGGGTAATTAGCTTTAACAGGCACTAAGTCCCACATCCCATGCATCTTATGACTGAAATAGAATGACAGTCAAAATGTGGCATAAAAAATAACATGGTGACATCCAGTTATCTGCATATATAGAGGGGTGAGTATTACATATGTATTTGTATGGACTTGCCTTGGTTTGTTTGTATTAAACCGCTTTAGAAACAGCAAAGTCCTGTTCAGGATGCAGTTCATTGGTGTTTTGTTATTGATGTCAGCTGACATGCAGCAAGCTGAGGTTTGCCAGCAAACACTCCAGCTTTAGGTTGGGAGGTTGCACCCCTCCATCCAGGAAGAAACTATTCCTTAACTATTACTTAAAATTACATGAAGCTGTGAGATCCAAATTTGCAAACCTTAGCTGAATCTTGTAGTTGGTTGGAATTTTTTTTCAAGTTATGTGAAACATCCCGTTGGAGAACAGGATAAACATTAAAGTCAAAAGCAGAATTTACAGTTCATCTGGCTTGAGCAGTGGCTTGAAACCTCAGCTGAGCACTGAGCACTGAGATCACAACATGCAAAGAGTAAAACACAGTGTCTCGGTCTTGCCACACCCCTCCCCATCTCATCTCCCATCAAAGGTTTCGTATTTGTAAGCCTGGCACACCTTGGGTTGGTTTGAGGCTTGTCTCCCTGGTACATTCAGATCATCCATGACAGCTGCGCCAACCAGCCATCTCCCATGTTCCTGCCAATCAGTTGAGACTGGCCTACACAGTGTCCTAGGTTTCCACATATTATTTCAATGATTGTTTTATTGCAATGTCAGGAAACAAATAAGATCACAAGGAGAATCCATGTTAGCCCAGTTTTATCTACAACCACAGTAAAACACAAAAGATGGGTGAAACTATTTTTCTGTGGAATTCAGCAGAGTATAGAGAAAAACACATAACTACTGTTTGGGCCTTAAGAGTAGCTTTAAGTGTGGAGATGGAGCTGAAGTATTATGCCATACTGAGCGTAATTCAATTCATATTTATAAGATCAACTTGTCCCAGAAATCCTGAAAAATACTTGAGATTGAGACACAAATATTTGAGGACTCAGGAGACTTTTGTCTCAGGATGAAGGGAAGGTTACCCTCCCCAGGACTTCAGCACAACTGTAACTGTTGAGAATTCTGTGGCTAGGCTGATGGAGAACAACTGAGGATGTGATTACAACCTGACAAGGCAAGTTTACTGTTGAATGGCGTAAAAGCCTGATCCTAATTTTCCTAAAGTCTTTAAGATGCATATTAAAATAGTAAAGCAGGCAGCAAGCACTTGCAATCCCACTGGGTTCAGCTAATGAATGTTCTCAGCACTTTTGAATACTAGGCTCTTTATTTACTTGTCTCTATATACATAGAGACAGACATTTCAGGATCATATTCTGAATATGGTTCTGAAGGGTTTAATCTTTCCACTGTCTCACTCTAAAATGCTATTATAACTCCTTTCACAGGAAGAGGCTTCCTTCACTTCTGTTTTCATGGGATAATCTTTATTTTGCTATTGGTTTCTGGTTTCAGTCATCAATAGTAAAACATACCAGAGAAGACATTTTACAATTTCATTATCCTCTACTTGAGCCTGGTGCATGAAAACTGGATGGCCCCTTCACTCACACTTGGGCTACAGAGCCAACTTGAGAGAAAGGTGAGTGTATTTCCAGTTTAGGCTTGAGACTGTGAAATAAGGTGGCTGTTAGCAAGGTGTCCTAACCCTTAGCAGCTTTCTGTAATTTTTTTCCTAACAGGTTTCAGTCTACTCATAACTCCAAATAACCAAATTTTATCACTCACAACTAAGTTAAACCACTCCCCTATTTACAGGAACATACAATCCAATCCATGGATTTTTAAATGTTCTATGAATGCTGGCACTGTGAACATCACAACTACCCTGTGACACTAACTGGCATTACTACTGTACAACACATTTTAAAGTCACCAAGGAGCTATCTGGGAGGCCTGGGTCTAGTGCCAATTGCATAGGTTTATCTATGCACTGGAAATTAACAGGCTGTAAGATCATAGGTGGGATCACTGGCTGTGATCCTGCAACCACAACAAGCAATGCACACCAGAGAAAACCCCTGAATTAATGCCTTTTCTGACTGGAGAAGATCCTTTTGTGGAAAAAAGAAGACCCCATACAATCTTGATATAGCAGCTTGCAGTTATGGTAGTCTACAACAACATTTGGGAAATCATTCCACTTCTCAATTGCCTCATGGTTATAAACTAAACAACAGATCAGATCTAACATAATAGAATATAATCAAGTATTATTGCTATTTTCCAAAATGAACATAGTAATATTAGGATCCTAACTTAACAGATGACATTGCTATATCTGAAGACAAATCCTGATCTCCAAAGCATCATTTTGTAATGAAAACATCCTAAACACAAAGCTCTGTTGAATACTGATGATGTGCTGTTCAGGTAAATTCTCCACATAGCCTAGTGTCACTTCAATGCTACAGTCAAGACCTTTAGCATTATTGCTTCTGAAAATACAGAGATGAACAATCAGAATCCTCAGAAAATATCATCTTTGATGCTCTATCTTTTCTCATTCCGTCTAGCACAGCATTCGTGTTTCAACTTACTTTAAATGCTGGTTCATAACAAATGTTTTTCCAGAAGGTTTGTGGCTAGAAGATAATTTAAAATATTGACTTCATTAATATTTATGATTCCAGGAAACCTGTATCATAAAAGGTTTCCAAATTAAGCCACATATCTCCTTGAACATGGTCATCAAGAACATCAGCAGAACTTCCAGGTCTTGTTTGAAGAGAGTGAGCTCTTTTACCATATCTAGGAACATGAAGTGTTGTGACAAGTTTAAGACCAACAGTCATTTCTTCTCACTATAAGTTTTTACTTTCACTAACATTTCTGGGTTTGAATCTGGGGAAGCGCATCTCTGCAGCCTCCAAGTTCACTGATTTTCTGAGCCTGCAGGAGCCGAAAGATTTAATTTTTATCCTGAGATCCTAACAGTGCCTGGCGGCATGAATCTGCAGTGATGAGCTCTTTAGTAGAATACCAGCTGAATTCTTCTTTGGATCTCCATTCTTGAGGGCCAGCTTTATGTTAAAACAGAAAGTCACTTAAAAACTAAATTAAAAAGTCATGCTTCCTCTAGGAATAGTTCAGGTCTACAGATGTCCTTAAAAGAAATTCTCAGTGTATTTTTACTAAATGCCTGCTCTTCGAAAATTTTACTCAGGGAGCTTAATATGTCCTCATTCTCCTTTGAATCATTTGTGAAGGTAAAGGAGGATGCTCAAGTGGAATGGGTGGGGAAATGCGAAGAGGGCACCAATAGTGATAAGAGATCAAGTCCCTTTAATTTGATGAGTCAAGCACTCACCATGCAGGGAAGGAGGTAAAGAAACAGAAAACATTTGTAGTGCACTATTTCATCTGTAAGCTGATTAAACAACTTCCAGGGAGGTAGCTTTTTAATGAAAGATGCTGAGTCAATGAAATTTAGCTGCATGTCATGGAGTAGTATTATAAAATGCTGACAAAAAAAGTTATCACAGCATCTTGATACAGTTGAAATGGTTTGTTTTTAACCACACGCAAAGGTCAAATGCACATTTACTTACAAACCAACATTTTCACTATGGATTGCATTGCTTAAATTTCTTATCCTCATCAGTGAAGAAATTAAATTTTGACACATTCTGCCATTTCCTGTGTAATGGATATTTTGTTCTTTGTCTAAGTCTGTTCAGTGCATCTCCATAAATGCAATTCAGACTTGTTCAGTTTGCAAATAATCTCTCTTTGCTCCTTTCCCTATTCAATTCTTCATAATTCTGCTGGGTTCCTTTTCAACAATACTCATTAGTCATAAATGGATTTTTGCCAAATCTGGTTGTCAGGTATTCCTGCATAGCCTCAAGGTCTCTGAATGTGCAGTTATCCTCTTTTTTTTGCCTTTGATATATTCCATGAATGGTTCTTAACAAACAATTCTGTTGATAAAGTACAAGAAACAGAAATTAAAGTGTCTCTCAGCAGTGGTACCTCTGCAGGGCAAACAGGAATGAAGCATAGCAAAAGTGTATTTGTGTCACTCAAACTAGCAGATGGGAGCCTTAAAATGCACTACAAGAGATGTGGTGAGAAAACCCACCACTTTAATGTAGGTTCATTTCAGAAAAGCACTATACTTTAGATGAAATAACTCTATCCCACTAGGAGTGGTTTTCAAGATCTAAATGACTATCTTTACGCTCATGAAATTTACTTTTCCACTAATAGATTGCAATTTTTTAAGGACAGGTAGAAGTACAGAGGGGAAAAAAAGAAATATGGAATACATGATTACTCTGAACAGTGTTTGCATTGATATTAAATGCTACAAGTACAAGCATTTCTCAAATTAATAGTTATCTTTTTTGAAAAGCATAATCAGTACGACGAAAAAATTTAGGGCCATTATCTTTGAGGCCTCTGTGTGTAACTGGCAAAAAAATGATGTTAAATGTGTCATCAGCATCCTACTTTGTATAAAAATTATATCTCTGTCACAACAATACTAGTATAAAGAGGGAGAAATAGACCAGTTCAACATTCTGGAAGAAGCAGAGCAGAGGTTAATCTGAGTTTCTTAACTCTGAAAGATCTCTTCTGCTTACAAACTCTCCTTGCCTTTTCATGCTATTTTAAATCAGTAAGAAATACTTCATTTCATTGTCAACCTCCTCACAGCAGCCCTGGAAAACATCTGGACAGGCGTCTGAAAAGAAGCATACTCAAGAAGCTTAACTAGAGTAATTTTAATCAATACTGTTTCAGATATAAACTATGTTAATATAGGATTTTAAAAATCTGAGAAAATAGTGGAACTGAATTATATTCATCTCAACTTAAAAAAACCCTAGTGCGTCTTCAGAGTGGAATATTGTGGGGTTTAACTCATCTGATACCTTTGACATATCACTCTTATGCTACATAGGCAAGTATTTTTAACTGGTATCAACTCTAGATTGTAAATTGGCTCCTCCACAGCAAGGTCAAGTGACACACATACACACAGAAATCAATAGTTTGATGCTGAGTTGATGCTTAAGAAACAAAGCATGCCACAGGTAAGTGGTAGCTCCCATTTTGTTCGGTAGTTTGATCAGCAAATTTGATAGCAACAGAGCACACTCTCAGCAAATCTATAAGGATGTTCAGTCCAGAAAGACCTTGAGGAAGTTGAGGACCGAACCAACAGGAGCCTCAAGAAGCTCAGCAAAAAGCACAGACACACACTGGAGATGAGGTGATCTCATGTGTCAGCACATCTGGAAGACAACTAGCTGAGGAACAGCCCTTCTAAAAGGGGATTCTAAAACTGAGGATTACAGTGAATACCAGTGCAAACAGGACCCAACTCTGTGCTGTCATTGCCAATACAGAAAACTGGTGCTGGGCTACATGAGATGAAGCTTTGTTTTCATTGATTTTTTCAGTTGGAATATTGTGTCCTATTTTTGATCCCTCAGTTCAAGAAAGATGCTGAGAAACGGGAGAAGGTCCAGTAGCTTGCCATCAAGATGACTGAGTCCTAGAGCTGCTCCTTAGAAGTTGTGTGTTACAACAACTGGACTTAGTCTGATGAAGAGATGATTAAGGGGTAGTTTGATAACAGGCTACAACTGCATGAAAATGTTACAAGACAATGGAACCCAACACTTCTTAGCAATGGCAGATGGTATAAAATTAGGAGACATGGCCAAAATCTGCAGCTTGAGAGGTTCAGATTACTCAACAGGAAAAAAATCTTCACTAGGAGAGTAGCACAGCACTGAAATAAGCTATTTTCGGAGGGTATGAGAATTTTTCGAGGCTTTTCTTACTTGGCTACATAAAACCATTGCTAAAATCTCCACCAGTCCTGAAGACACATGCTGTTTATTGATAGAAGTAGACTGTGTTTTGGCAGTGGCTGAAGTGGACAACCTCCAGAGGTCCTTACCAATCAACACTTCTATGACTGGTCTGTCTGCAGCTCTTATCAAAGACACAGAGCTGGCTTAACCCAGTTATCCTTCATCTTTTCCAGTTGAAAGTACTGTCATACAGACAACTCTTCTTTCATCTCTCAAGACTGATCTAATTTTTCCAACACTAACACCAACCTACTTTGGAAGCATGTGAAGTAACACTAATAGAGTGCCTCAAAGCAATCCCCGAAAAGCTCCCAGTCAGCAAAACAACTGCACATCTATTTCTACCACCCTCATTAATATGCTCTGGATCTAGTGAATTCTTGCTGATTTTAACAGGACTATTTGTCATAGATCTAGGGTAATAGGGAGGCCTTAATATAGGTAGCCTCTATTTTCACCTCCAAGAAGAATACATGATGGTTTTTACATAAATAGCATTCAAATGTCATAAAGACTGCGTTAGAAACAGTCATGTTAGCATAGAATTTCAGAGCATTTTCAGTTTTGTGCAGCTTTGATTTTTCACATTCCCCTGGCAGTTTCTTTGAAAAATGTTCTGGAGACAAACTTTGTTTCTTTAGAAGTTTCAAACTTTTCAAGTGTGCTTTTTACACATTTGCCTGGGTAACAAATTTCGGTACTGAAAAAGTAAAAGGGGATTAATACACAATTAGGAGAAATTTCACTTCAAATTATAAAATAATGTATATTTTTGAAGTTATCCTTGATTTCCCATAGGTCTGACTTCAAAAGAAAGGATTGAACTTGACACAGGTATCTCAGTTAATCTGTCCTGAAGTACTTTTGGTAGGTGTAAATTTTAAACATTAACTTTTGTTGCCAATCTGGGACAAAGATGTTTCTTCATTTGAAAATTATCCTCATGCAAGGAAATCATATCCTGCTTTGTTCCACTTCAGAATTTCAAAGTAATACTATATATAATGTCATGAATAAGCCAACTATAAATATATCTACAGCAATACATAAATCCTTATCATTAGGAAATATAATGGCTTTACCATAATTATTTTGGTTTTTTTCCTATTGTGATTTATATGTCTGATTTTAAGCGGCAACACACAGTGTAAGCAATGTCTACACTTCTTTTTCTTCCTGTTTTGAGAGGTGACCTCAGTCCTTTGAGGTTAGAGACACCGACGGCATTATGTCCTATCAGTCATGTGTGTGGTGCAAAGCAGCCAGTCACCTGCCTTCTGTATGTTTTTACCATACAGTTCTCCAAACCAGAAGGAAAAAAGAAGTCCTGTCAGTGACTGTGCCTGAGCTGAGAAATGCTCTCTTTCATTAGGTAACTTAAATTTAAAATATGAGTCAGTGAACTTTAGTTTCATGACAAATTTAGGGGACTTCTTAGAAAAAATATAAAGATGGATTTAATGAAAAAAATTCAGATGTGGAACGAGACATCGGCGGACTAGAAGATCCGATGCGTCCCTTCCAACCTGGTTGTTCTATGATTCTATGATTCTATGATTCTAATACAGGTCATCTGTTATTGAAAGTATGAGCATTTACTGTGTTGTTTCTTCTTGACAAAATGATATGATTGAAAAACTCCACACTTTTCCACTAAATGTATCCTGAAAAGGAAATCTGAGACTTCCAAGTGTGTTGGTATAGCAATTTGCCTGTTTTTTTGTTTAATTCCACTTGCTCGCATGAAAATAGAAATAGATTTTACCATTAAAAAAAGTTTTAAATAACATCTTGCCCTGTTTTCAGGGGATAAAAAAAATTACATCCACAAAGTGTTCCTTTGTCCTCTAGAACATCTCTAAGTCTGCCATGGCACATATCAAGTGGAGCCACAGTGTCTGCTGATGTTGAGTGTCTGCTATGGGAGGGGAACTTCAGAGACAGGCAGGGAGCTTATGTTGTTGTCATGCAGTAGCAGAGGGGAACATCTGATCCAGTATTATTTCAGTTGTGCAACTACCTTCTGCTAAGCCTGGCACGTGTATGATAAAGTTATTTTAATCTGTTGTCTATTCTTTTGTTTCTTGTTTTATTTTTAGTTATATAAAAGAAAAAATATTTGAAGTGGTAGAGGCCAGCTGCTATAGCATCACTTTGTTGTTAGGACAGTATTTCAAATGGTTGTTTTCTTCCATTATCTGTGATTTCAGTACCTTGTGGAGCCTCAGTTGATGCAGCACTAACCCATAATTGTGATAATTCAGTCAATAGTATAGATTTAAATAAAATAAGTAGCTTTTCTTCTGTTCCTTATCTTGTAATCAGAGTAATGTTCAATTTGTATATACAGACATGCATTTGGTGTCTGTGAGGTTTTTCTTCCTCCTTTCAATACTGCTCCCTAGCTCATCATAGGATCATACCATTTTTATTCAAGGTGGGAAAATGACTCGTTAGCAAAAAAACCCCAACAAACTAATGAACTAAGCTATCACAAAAAAAAATCAGTATATAAAAGCCTAGCTGGACTCAGCACAGAACAGCACAAACCAACTTTTAGCCCCTGATACTATGGGAGCAGATGCCTTGAGGAGTGCAGACTTTAGGGACCAAGGAGTAAAATGTATAGTTGTTCTTAGCTGTATTCATCCCACTTCTGTGAGAAAATACATTTTGTTCCTGAGCAGATTTATATCTTCTCCCCATGGACATATCAACACCTTCACACCTCACCAAGCCATGATCCTCCTTCCCTGTCATCCACAGGCTCCTCAGCTCATGTCATTCACCTCTTAAGAGCCGTATGCCAGGCAGTGGAAATGTTGTCCAGTTTCTGAGATTTTTTCCCCCAGTTTCTTTAACTCAATTTGCTGAACTCAAGAGCAGGCAGTTGCTAATCAGAAGAGCCATCCCTGTAATCAGGAAATGAAGATAAACATCTTCCACCTTCACTCAATCAGGAAACAGTGGTGATGACTATGGCCAATCTCCTACATATTTAGTCCCCAACATGAAATTCTTGAGCACCTAAAGGTGCACAATTTAGTATGGGTTATCCTGTGACTAGTGTCACTCCCCTATGGCTGTGTATATCTATTTATACAGCTACAATAGAAAAGACTTTATTCTTCAGTTTGTCCTTTAACAGAGATAACAGAAATGCCCGTTGCCTGACCACCTTTTCTTTGAAGCTAAGTCTGGGAGACACCTATCCTTCAATAAGTTAGATTGAAAGAGGACACTGATCTTAACAGTTGACGCTGATAGAGACATGCATAGTCTCTTTAAGCAGATGAGGACTTGGCTTTCAAAACGAAAAGTCTCCTCTGTGACTAGCATTATTGTCATCACCCCTGGTGACAGAGTTGCCAAGCTGATGAAACTGGTAAAGCTTGACCATCTTGCTTATTCTAGCTGAAAGTAATTCACCACTATTCAAACCTTCCCCTCCTCTATTTAAATGCAGTGCACTGCTGTGGTATCTCAAGCACTCTATGTTTTAATACAATTGACGTAAGTTGTCTCAGGGTTCGGTTATTAAGTACTCTGCCTATGAACTTTGAGACAGTCTAAAATCCGGTGCGTTAGGTATGCAAACTCCTTGGTCAAGACCATATTTGAGTCTGCCACGTTGGAAGCCAAAAGGAAATTTGAGTTTCCCTGCTAACAGTTTGCTCTCCTTTCTTTGTAGTTTCTGTATGGGTTCCTCTCTTCTCAGCAGGTATCTTAAGAACTGTACAGCTTCTCCTGCACTGTGCTTTCATCACCAATTATAACAAGACTTGAGCAAAAGTAAAACCTGGTCTTTTGTAGTTGGGGTAGATTTGGGTAGATTCTCAGCTGGGATAAGCAAGCATAGCTCTGTGTGGTCTGTTGGAGCTACATTCATTTCCATCAGCTGCAGACCCACCTGCAGCCTTCAGAGAGTGAAAAAAATTCTTTCTGAAATGAATAGAAGTTAAAGGCTATGGTTGGTGGATTGAACCTCCCTCTGCCCAGCTAGGTGACGAATTAGTTATGTCTCCACAGTAAATTCACACCCTAAGCTATCCACTGTGAAATGTTATTTGAGATTCCAGTGTAATACTATTATTCTGTTATTAAATCATACTTAGAGCATCACAGTTAGGAAGGTCAATAAATGGAGGCTGGGTCAAGGAGGAAGCAGCACAGGACAAGATTCAGGAGTGGTGCACTAAAGACTAGGTTCTGATGAAAGTTATTTAGGTTTGTATGCCTGCAGATCAAGTGAAATCTGGCTTTGTGAAAAGTGTTGAAGCAACTCTTTTTCATCAATTATATAAATGCTTATCTGTCACACAGATTCTTGTTGGGTAAGCAACATTTACTAGGGTGGTACTTATTTCTTTATCACCATTATCATCTGTGTGCTCATAAACCCAGAATGGTACCATAAAAGGAGGTTTTTAATGCTGGCGGAAACACAGTTGGATGTCAAGATTATGTAGCAAAGTTGCCATATACATGGATTATACTTTCCCATTGAACAGAAGGTAGCTACTTTTGAAACTCTAAAAGAAATAGGGACACCTTACTGTAGCCTGAAATTATAAAGTAATGGGATAAATCTGAGATATTGTCCCTAACTAAATGGTAATACGAGGCTCTTCCTATAAATGAAAATTTTGCATAGGGAACTGGATGGATGAAATCTTTAGAGGTGGGAATAAAAAGAAACCTGAACACGAGAGCCAAACTTAATTTAGAAACAGGGATAAGTATGATAAAAATGGATATAGGCAGATGGAACAGACTGAAACATCTCTCTAGAGAAAGGTTAATATTGTTAAGATGAATATCCTAAACTAGTGTATTTTTAGTATACACATCATATGGATTCCAGTAAGGTGGTGCTGTTAGTTTACTCTCAAAGTTAAGTTTCTTTTAAGAAGTTTACAAGATCTAACATTCCCAAAAGTGTGTTCTGGCTCAGAAAATGAATAGTGAATGTTTCATTTGTATCAAAACTATTCCTTGCAATGTTTTCCATCCAAGGAGTAAAGCAACATGAGACTATAAAAAACTAGAAGTAAAATAACTAGAAGTAAAATAACTAGAAAGCCAAGTAAAATAAAAATAAGTGGATTTTTTTTATCTCATTCTCTCCACTGTTTGGGGAATTTAGCCATTACAAAAAACCATGAACAAATACAAAATCTAAGCAATAGCACTGGTGCAAGTCAGTATTAGAATTTGCTGATTTTGTTGGTTTCAGTGAGTTGTAGTAACACAGATAAAAACTTCTCCACTTTTATATTTAGCTACTGTAAGCATTGTCTGTAAAACAGACAATATATGAGAATCCTAACTGTTTGGGAGTTGGGGAAAAACGCAGATCCTGACCGAAAGCTGGAGGACAAGAGGTCTGCAGAAAAGCCTAATTAATAGGCTTTCTCCAGTAAACAGTCTTGTCTTTGTCCTCCAAAGGCACCAAATACTGCCCTCACATCATCCCACTTGGTGTTTCTCCATTGGTGCTTTTAGGAATTCTCCAAATCTTGCATCTGGCTCTCTTGGGCACATGTAACGCAGGCAGAGCCTCTGGTATGACTTCCTCAGCACAGCTTGTTTGTATTCTGGGTAAGCAGAATAGGCTTTCCTTCTTTTCCTGACACTTTGTGATGTAATAGGCAAAAGATGCCTTTAACTCAGGAACTGTAAAATGTATTTGGTGGAAACTTGACAGCTTATACCCCTGACACTCCTAATGTGGCCTTACTCAAACCAAGGGTTTTTGATCCTACTCTGGAATTCTACAGATTTCTCTGGCTTTTCATGCAGTGGTTCCTGTGACCAGAGCTTCTGTTCAGCAAAGTAACTCTGAAAGTAAAGATGTGCCTAATGGTAGATTTGGTCTTAAATACTTTCCTAACTGTGGAATTCAAATAGGAGCAGCAGCATGGAAACGTAAAAGCTTCTCTGATGAAGTGGAAGCATACAGAAAACATCCAATTTTGATCTCTAGTACTAGAATCCATAGATTCATTCAGCTGTATTTGTGAGGACTTATTCATGATTTACACCTGTGCATAATCTTAAAAAAAATCAGGTATAGAAATTATGGACTTCATTCAACCCTGTACTACTTTATTTTAACGTCTCTATCAACCTACTGACACCAAGAGGCTAAGATGGGCACAATGATCAAACATCCTAAGTAAGCTCTTGGATGCTGCCTTTCCTATCCCACATTTGTAGTTATCGTGGAGAAAAAAGACTAACAAAGTCTGAGATCATCTGGCTCCTCAAAGTCTAAAGGGGTCTAGAGGGGGAAATTTTGTTTTGGTCTGTGTATATTTTCAGTTTCAGTTTTGTTTTGCTTAGAATATAGAGGAATAAGCTTTTGAACAGGCAAATAAAGGTTTTTCCTCTACTTTCAATGCTGTTCCTATCCTCCCTGCCCTGCTGACCTTTACCAATCAAAGAAAAAACCTGCTGTCACTAATCTCCTTGTATTTTAAATCGGAGCTATAGATTGTAGTCTGGTTTTATGTAACACTTCTTTGGTAATGCAATGCTTTACACCTTTTCAGTAACTCCAGAGTTGAGTGGACCAGACAGCAAATATTCTCATGATCATCCAAATGTGTTACTGCCTGTCTGGAGGAACGGTTATCATAAACTCCTACTAAAAGATCACACTTCATTAAGTACATGTCTAATGTGCTAAAGATTATATAAAGATGCACCTATAGTAAGGCGCTTGTAAATACTCAGAGAAAATGCACAAATGCCTACAGAGTCAACCAAATGTCTGTTTGCAATAAAATTGTGTCTAAAACTGGCAGCAATATGTCAGTCAAATCACCTGCTGCACAGACTTAGAAGCGTGTGAAGTCCATATTACTCAAGTCACCACAGGATAAAATACCATTTACTTGCCTATCCTGTCCTTTGCTGCAGTGGCTAAACATCTCATGCCCTCCAGGGTGGAACAACAGACTTTGCCAGTTGTCGTGTCAGTCAGAGGTTTACGAAAGCATCTTTCTCACGCCTTAGATTTCAGTGAGCTCAGAATTAATCTGCTGACTGTACATTTGCACCCAAGGTAAAGAAAAGGCAGACAGATTTCATATTCACAAAGCCACCAACACAAACACGTTCAGATCTTCCCAGTGCTCTTAATTTCCTGCTAAAGAAAAGCAGTCATTTCACTGAAGGCTAAGATAAAAACAGAGTGTATCTTATCTCAGATATTGTTGGGAGAAATATGATAAAGGTAATTACTTGGCCACCTGAATTTAATACATAAATTATAAGATAGCTTGGTTGACCTGTCACTGGTAAACTATTATAAAGAGATTTATTTATTCATATTTGTGTCACTAAGAAATGTGCATGCACCTTTGGGAGATAAAAAAACATACTTGGGTTTAGTTATTTATACTAGCATGTGCAGATTTAAGCAGTTTATTTGGGATGTAAAGATAGACTGCATCAGGCAAAGATAAACTGCACTGCATGCAGATTCTCCAGATGCTGAAAGTAACTGACTTTGCCTGTCCTGCAGCATTGCTGTTTGTTTATAATTTCAAAATTCGCAAGGTAATTGCCTTATTATCCGTTCATCTAATTTCACAGAGAAATGACAATCCCAAGGCTGCTGAGGTCATGGCCATCAAAAATTATACTGTCTCTAATTTTATATCTGATCACTGGTAGATCTTAATTTGCTTATCTCAGTTCTCATATTTCGGCTAAATTGCTGAATTCTATTAAAATCTCCACCAGCTGCCCAACATTTAAGACTGAACTACTAAATTGAAACATATTGAATTATTAAGACATTATTGCCAATGTAAGCCAGTAAAACAATAATTAAAATATATAAGATTAATATGCCTTTTATTTTCCTCTATACCATTTGAATTCAATCTGAATTTGGCTCTGTACACACATACATAAAATTTCCTGTCACCTCAGTTAGCATGACAAAAGCATGTCTCTCTACATTCTTTTTTCCTTTACACAATTACAGTGACTTTAGCTGCAAGAGCTTTGGAAAAATAAAGTTAATAAAATCACTGTGCAAATTTTCATGGATGGATAGTATGTTTTTCAAGTTGCCTTTTGCTATGTAATCCTTCACAATGAACCCTCTGAAATGTTATTATCCTGCACAAACTGAAGATCACCTTCTCCAAAGAGTTATGTTGCAAATACAGTAGTATTTAGCTTCTTAGGCTAATCATAGAATCATAGAATAGTTTGAGTTGGAAGGGACCTTAAAGATCATCTAGTTCTAACCCCCAGGTATGTCCAGTTCTCCTCACAAAGAGAATAGCAGATTCTTTTGCGATGGTCACTTGGATTCATGGTTTCCATTTTTGGCACTGCTGCCATGTTCTTTTGCTGGAGGAGGAAAGAAATTGCACAAACAGAAATAAACAGTGTTTAATAAATCCCAGTTGACCAATCATTGCTTGGTCTGAGAGGTCACTGGGAAATATGACCTCTTCACATCCCCCTTCATCTTCCTGCATCCCCACTGAGTGGGACTGCTGACTCCTAGGAGATCCCACTCGACTAGACAGCTCCCCATAAATATTATGTTGCTGTGCTACCATATCACAATGCTAAGTGATATACTTTTCTACTTCTCTTTCCACAAACTTCTTGCTTCTGACAGCAGTTGCATCTCCACCACCACTGGGACCTGGAGCAGTTAAAAGATCATTTCCTTTCTGAAGAGCAAGTTCCTAAGATGACAAGGAGCTTTATCATTACTCAAGTACAAAGGTAGTCTCTAAATGGAAGATGCAATAGAGAAAAGACATCTTCTAAATATACACAGAAGACTGATTCTTCACTGGAGGGAGATTTAAGTTCTCATTACCATTTTTTTTACCTGGCAGAAATACACTCAAAGTAAAAGAAATTTGTAGCATTCATCATCAAAGAAGTGGTGGCGGTGGTGGTGGTAAGGCAGAAGATTCTTACCAGCACCTCCCACAGTGCTGCTAACTGGATGCGCATGGAAGTTGAGTGATGATTAATCACAGGGATGAAAGATCAGGCTTTCATAAGCTGTTTTAGATATCCTTGGTACTCCATCATCAGCTTGGGACTGTGCAGCAGAGAGGAAACCAAGGCCTCAGAATCAAGGCACGCCTAGTTAATTTGCCTCTCATGCCTTGCTGGAGGTAGAACTTTGATAGCTTTTGTTCTTCTAAGTCATTCAGCAGTTTGTTCAAAATCTGGTACTGCATCACCTAGTGGCTCCACTCGTGCATCTCTTTAATGGTAGCTTCAGAAGTACCCTGTTATGGTGCTTTACATTCAGGGTTCTGTGAAACTCAGCCCATTTGAGAAAAGTGAGATCTGGCTACATGCTGGTTTGATGAGCCAAGAGGGGAAGGAGGGAAAATATTGTGCTGTGGCAAAATGTTATATACATTACATGTTGGTACTCTAGGTGAGGAACCAGTCACTGTGACTGTAGAGTAGGAAGGAACACAAAAAAACAGTCAATCTGCAAAAGGCAGAAACTACTGTGGAAGGGCACATGGGAGGTTACTGAAATAACATGTTACCATCATATCAAGGAGGCATTGAGACTGTATGGTGAGTTCGGTGTGGTTTTTGATAGGATACACTGTCTGCCAGCTTCTGTAGTGTTCTGCATGCAAAAGCCTTAAGCATAGCTCTAATAAACTTTGTACAAAATATAACAATTATATTCCCCTCTTTTCGTTTCTCCCACAGTTTGGACTAGACCTAACATGAAGACAAACTAAGCTTTTAAGGGATTCATGAGGGAAGTGTCACAAAAAAATTCCATCCCACAAAGTAGAGTACATGTAAAGAGCTTATCTATAAATCATTTTAAGCTTCAAGTCTTTCCTCTTGGGTTTGTTCTTCAACTATGTAACATGGATCATAATCAAAGTAAAGCAAAACAAAATTCCACCTGGCATTTGTGCTTCAACTTTATAACAAGAGAAAAAAGTTATCAGCCTTGTGGAAATTACATTCATTTGTGCTTGAAACTACACTGTGCAGGGAAATGCATCCAAAGATAAAGCTGCTTTTACTTTAACATGTCTTTCATGAACACCATCATCCAGGGCATCTAACAAGAGACCCATTCAATAAGAGTATTTAATTAAAACTATGTGAATACATATTGGCTTACAATCAGTATCTTTTTTTTTGCTGCCAACTTTTTATGAATAAGTACTCATTTCTATTAACATGGTATTTAAAAGTAGGTATTTCCCAACTAGTTTGGACATATTGTGTTTGATGTCAGCAAACTATTCCGTTTTGTCTGCTTGCTCTTCCTCATTCGTAACTAGTCCTAAGATACCAGACAATATTTCTGCCTCCTAATCAAGTACACGAAATTTCTAAAACAAAAGATGAGAAAACAATAAATAGCAAATACTGAATTAATGAATGATAAAGACCATGCTTCTGGTAAGAACCGTTTGATGAAAAATCACCCATGCCAAGGAATCATGAATCATCCAGAACTCATGAACATTTTCAAGAGTATCTGACAGTTGTTACAAACAAAAAATTATACAGCTAAATAACAGCCACAGACCAATTTATTCAGAATTGTATCGATGAACATACATTTCCTTCATCTATTATTTATTGTCCCATAAAGATCTTCCTCCACGGTGCTACACAAAGTTTTGAAAAATCTTTTCTCTAACTCAAGCCTCAGACAATTCAAAATAAATACAAAGTTAAGCCCAGCACAACACAATTATTCTGAATCTGCTTTTATGCTACATGAATAATGTGGTACAAGACTTCCCAGCAATGTGCACTTTCTTTACCAAGGTGATGTGCCCGGCTGCTACCTCAGCAGCCTGATCATTACAATTTAAGTAGACTGCTGTTTACATTAATGGTCCTGGCTAGCAGACTGATGAAAACACTTTTGATTGTATTGGGAACTTGAAGAAGCAGGCATGCAATTCCAGTACCTGTTGTCTCCTCTTTACTTCACCTTCACTTTCTGTTTCACAACAACTGGTTGTCCTTTCACTCTCAGAGTTCAATCAATTGTGAGAAGAGACAGAGACTGTATGTTCTTACAGGGATTTTTGTTTGCTGTTTCTCCATTTTTTTCCTGTTTTGAGAAAATAATACAACAAGTTTCTCCACCCTGAAATTTTCTTTTGGAACTAGGTGATCATAAGAGTGCATAAATCATAAGAATAGTACTAAGTTAGATAAAAGGTCTGCCTAGACTAACACCTGCCTCCAGTCATATGCTAATAGCTCATGCCCAAGGAAGAACTAAAGAAGGCACATAGTGACAATGGCCCAGCATCCTCTCCTAACCCTGAGTGCTACCTGCTTTGAGGGCTTCCTGAAGCAGAGGCAGTGCCTTTAATATTTAACAACCTTAATTAGTCTTTCTTCTAGTAACATGTCCAGTTCTGTTGCAAACTTTGAGAACTTTAGGATCCATTGCACCCCGTGGCAAGGTGTTCCACAGCTCAGCCATGGGCTGTGCCACAGGTCAGTTCTGTTTGGTTTGAACTTGGTCCATACTAGTTTTATTTGGTGTCCTGTAGTCCTTGTACATTCAAACCTTTTATTCTTGTAAAAATAAATATTAGCTGACTTTTATATATCAGATCACAAAGCATGTTGTCAATGAGATCATTGTCACCTCTGAATTATCAAAGGCAAACAGATAGAACAACAACAGGCTGTGGAGGTGAGAGCAGGGCTACAGCAGAGATCCTGCCCTGTCCTCTGATGTGAACACTCGACCACTGCCTTTCAGCATTAGTCGTATTTACAGCAAAAGACTGTCTCCCTAACATTGCCTCTCCTCTCAAAGCGCGCAGATTACAAACCTTATTAAAGCAACAACTTTGATTTATCTGTCCGGGAGGAAGCCAGACTGTCTCAGGTCGTCTTAGGATGACTCTGGATGCCTTGTAGACTGAAAAGTGCTGCACAGGCACAGTGTGCTCCTTGCAGAGGAAACAGTGCAGAGGAACCCAAGCCCACTCACATGTGGGCATGGATCCATCTGTCAAACCCTCTGGGCAGAGGAGCTGATGAAGACCAGATCCTGCACTGCCATTATGAGTTAAAGCATCAGCTATAAACTAGTCCAGATCCTGAAAAGACCTCCCTGAGACTTTCCAAATCAGTAAAAGAAACCTGCACACAGGGCTCATCTATCAGAGCCCGAATACACATGAAACTTTTACGGCTGGGTCAGCATACTCTTGTGTTTGAAGACAGTCAGACACGTCCTCTGATGATATAGAGAGGCAACTAAGGTTATTCAGCCTCAGATCTGAGTAGGGAATTTCCAAGAGTAAGTTTTTCAAAATCTGCATAAGGCCATTGTTTGAAGTGAAATGCCTCAGAAAAACGTAAAGCTGGCTGTAGAATATTTGGGATGCTGTCAATAGCCAGAGCGAAAGAGAGCAAGCAAAAAACCCCATGACAGAAGAGACAATAACCTTATGATTAGGTATTTGCCCCAGTTCTGAACTGGAGAGGAGATTTGAACATTTGATCATTTCCTTAGTAGCCAGCATGTTGCCTGCTCTGTGAACAGAAGCTCTGTTGCCGGCAATTGCTTTTCACAAGATGCTGAGAAGATTTGGCTCAAAGGACAGCAAGTGTAGCAAGACTGAACAAGATAATCAGGGAGCAACTGGCACATGCAGAAAGTCATTCACGCTTAAATACTTACCTTATACTTGGAAAAAAAAGCAACAGTTTTCTATGTAAGTTTTAACCAGTTAATTGTAAGCCAATAAAAGAAGATATTCCTAAATAAACATGTTCATGCCAGTCTTAATGTTGTATATATGTCAAATACTGTGTTCAGTTCTGGGACCCTCAGCACAAGAAGGATGTTGGGGCTCTGGAGCGAGTCCAGAGAAGAGCAACAAAGCTGGTATAAGGCGGCTGGAGAACAGCCCTTATGAGGAGCAGCTGAGAGAACTGGGGGTGTTAGCCTGGAGAAGAGGAGGTTGAGAGGAGACCTCATTGCTCTCTACAACTACCTGAAAGGAGGTTGTGGAGAGGAGGGAGCTGGCCTCTTCTCCCTAGCGACAGGGGACAGGACAAGAGGGAATGGCCTCAAGCTCTGCCAGGGGAGGTTCAGGCTTGATATAAGGAAAAAGTTCTTCACTGGTCATTGGACACTGGAACTGTCTGCCCAGGGAGGTGATTGACTCGCCTTCCCTGGAGGTGTTTAAGGTGCAGGTGGATGAGGTGCTAAGGGGCATGGTTTAGAGATTGGTGGGAATGGTTGGACTCGATAATCCAGTGGGTCTCTTCCAACCTGGTGATTCTATGATATTAAACACAACAGTTCCCACTATGTGCACATTGTGTTGTATTTCTGGAAAAGTGTCAAGGGATCAAGATTCTACCAGGCATTTTTATATCCCCTTGGTGAGATGACTCCTATTTGATTTCTCTAGTATCCTGCTGCTGGAAATGTTATTGCTCTGATTAGGCCTGTTTACACATTAGCCATTTTCTGTAGATCCAAAGAGGAACATATTTTGGAAATCTATGATTAAAGCTATTTGCTTCAACTTAGATGTTGATACTGCTTGTGATGTAGTGCCTGCCATAATTCTAAGGTATTCCCTGCAGAGATAAATCTGGAGGAAATGAGTATTTTATCCAGAGCTTGACATGAAAAATTACAAATGTATAAAAATCAATCTTTGTAGCTTAAACTATATGAACAGTGTGGCATCTTAATTCTATACAGTTGTGTGGAATTTGGTTTTACGTAGATTGCATTTCATCTTGTTAACTAACATAATATAAACAACATTATCAGTATTCTGAAAGACTATATTATAAACCAAGTATATAAAATTGTGTTGTTTTATCTGTGCTCAGAAATCATTATTCATTTAAATTTTATATGGGAGTGCAACTATTGTGGCCATATTATTATGCTTAGACTAGATTCTGCTTCTGTCTTGGCCTTGAAAACAGTCCCACTGGCCTGGCTGCAAATCGCAGCCAGAAAGGATTTTGCACTTGAACAAATATCACTTTGGTCAGGAGGAAAGAATAACTAACTGCATTTTTTACTACTGTCTCTGAAGCTAAAAGGTACTTTAGTTCCCAAGCAAGCGCTTCTGCTCTTTGGTGCAGGTGGAACCAGATAAATCAATTGCATAAATTCAGTGGCTCCTTTCAGCCAATTCACATGAGCAAGGTCTAGCCCGCTGACTGGAAGCTGGAAAATCCTGCCCTCTATCTGCATAGAACTAATTGGTTTGCAGCAAGTTTCATGCATTTTTCATTTTAAACAATTCTCTGAAGTCACATAAATCTAGGTTTCCCATGTTCATAAAGCTACAGACCTCCCAATTTGTACTCCAATTATGTTATGTTATTGTTATAATCAGCTTATTCTTGCTATGAATATTTTTGTATGACTTGAAATTGATGCTAATACTTCCTGACATACAGCCTGACATGTATTAAAAATGCAGAAAATGAAATGACAGAACTAATTAAAAATCCATCTGTTCAGTTAATTTAGAGGTGTGCCAAACAGTTCAAATGAGACTTGGTCAGCAGCAAAACACATCCACCTGTATCATTTGCTTAGCAGTTACTGTCCTCAGTAATGTTATTTCTTTAGAAACACTCCTACTATTCAGTTCAGAGACTGCACGCTGAGCAGCAAGAACATGAAAAACACAGCTATTACTCTTGAACAGAAATACTACACGTAAAAATGTAGTGGGAGCCTACTAAATGAAAAAAAAGACATACAACAAAATGCTGTATATCATGTTGACTCACTCCATTAATTGTAATGACTGTGCCTCCAAGACACAGAACAATCATAACAGTATTACCTATAGAGATATTGCAGCTCTCTACCCAGGAAAAAAATCCCCTTTTAATGTCAATGGTCTGTGCTTTCCTCTTCTGTAAGCCCATCAAAGTTAATAGAGTTGTACCAAGAATGTATTTGGTCCCATCTGATTATGGAACACAGAACATGTTATTGTATAGCCTGGTTGCTGTGTTATTGCTTTACATGCAAAACCATAATAATTCGAAAAGCATTCAACTGGCAAGCTAGATCTTTTTTCTTTTAAAATGAAAGGAAAATAAGCATGTCTCAGTCATATGGCAGACCCACATTATCACAGATTAGGTGTATTTCCTCTGTACCAAAGAAATTTCGCTGGCATAAGAAAAGCATCTGTTTGTAAAATAGGCTACTCAGCATTTTCTTCCTTTTTATTCTGCAGTCAGCTTTGCTCCAGCACGTACCACTTGGATTTGCATTCCAGACTCCAGAGAAGGAAGTGCATGTGCACTGGTTTTAGTTTGAAACTAACAAACTTTCAATGACATGAATCAAGTATTTCTCACCAGCAAAAACCTTTGACATTTCCCATGCTCAGCAGAGTTTTAGGTTTATTTTTGTTACTGTTCCTCAACTTCCAACTTTTGTTTACATAAAGTGTCCTTATAGGGTACTTGAGACTCCAACAAGCAATAAGCTAATGAATGCACAAGTGCAGACACTGCAGGCTGCAGTAGAGCCAGGAAAGGAGAGCCCACCTGAACCAAAACCTCAGGGCATCAGCTTCCATAGACAGGCATGGACTCATTTATAGGGCAACTTGCATGTTACCTGCTTAAATATGGGCATTAGGAAGGACTTCTGTGGATAAGCACCGCTTGGCATATTTTTTTTTTAATTTTTACAATCAAGAAAATGAACACCACATCAGAGAGGCAGTAGGGAAGGGGAAGGTAGAGAGCAGAGCTGGCTGAGGGCCACAGTGTCATTGTGGGCAAACACAACCCAGGAGGCCCAGAGAGAGCAGTGAAGAACACTTCTGCTGACAAAGAAAGATCTAGGGACTTTAAAACTCATGACTACTTGAATCCTGTGTTCGGTTCTGAGCCCCTCACCACAAGAAGGATGTTGAGGCTCTGAAGCGAGTCCAGAGAAGAGCAACAAAGCTGGTGAAGGGGCTGGAGAACAGGCCTTATGAGGAATGGCTGAGAGAGCTGGGGATATTTAGCCTGGAGAAAAGGGGGCTGAGAGGAGACCTCATTGCTCTCTACAACTACCTGAAAGGAGGTTGTAGAGAGAAGGGAGCTGGCCTCTTCTCACAAGTGACAGGGCACAGGACAAGAGGGAATGGCCTCAAGCTCCGCCAGAGGAGGTTCAGGCTGGACATTAGGAATTTTTTCACAGAAAGGGTCATTGGACACTGGAACAGACTGCCCAGAGAGGTGGTCGAGTCACCTTCCCTGGAGGTGTTTAAGGGTTGGAAGGAAGAGGTGCTGAGGGACATGGTTTAGTGTTTGATAGGAATGGTTGGACTCAATGATCTGGTGGGTCTTTTGCAACCTGGTGATTCTATGATTCTATGACTACTGCAATGGCAGGCAAGTTTTTAAAAGAAAAATGAGCAAGAGAGATGAACAAAAGAAGTTGGATAAGCTAAAGTATACAGAGAGGTGGAAAGCAGGACCCTAGCAGGGTCCCACAGTGAGTGAGAACACACCTGCTGGCAAGCCTTTAGCTGCAGATTATTGCTCTCCTTTTTATTCCAAAATCTCTAAGAGGAGCTTCTGTCTCTAGTTATATTAAACCTCCAAAATTGTGATGTCCTATTCTATAAAGGTTTTTATTAAGGACATTGGTGTTCATTTCCAAAGTATCCACTGAACAAGGACAAAATATGCCAGAAAACATACTTCACTACTTCATTGGAGTGCTGGTTCAGCTGGTGTCTGGGATAACAGGAAGCTGGCAACGTGTAGAGGTGTAAGAGACAGGTTAGTGAAAAATGCAATAGATCCCAGAATGTGGGTTCTGATGTCAGCAAAAATAATAGTTTATCATCCTGTTCAGTGACAGGATTTAAAGCCCAGCAACCAGCTGGGAAGGCATCACTATTATTGATTAACTAATGATAGGTTGCTAAAACTCTAGGTTCCAAAAATATGTAATCACCTGTCAGTCATCTGAAAAATATCACCTGATCTTGCCCTAAATGCGTATCATGACTTTTTTTTGATTGAAATTGACAAGTTTACTAGATACTACTGCCTTTGGAACCATTTTCTTAGACAGCCCTATTGGACTACCATGTAAGTTTGGTGCTATACCTTGATGATTCTGGTCCAAGCTGTAGCTCCTATGAAATAGTCAAGTATCCTTCCCTGGAGGTATTTAAGGTATGGGCAGACGAGGTGCTGAGGGCCATGGTTTAGTGTTTGATAGGAATGGTTGGACTCAATGATCCGGTGGGTCTATTCCAACCTGGTGATTCTATGATTCTATCCTTAGGATTTGCATGGTAAAGGATAGGAAGTTGGGCTCCAGCCCTATGATTGTAGTGTAAATAGATGGTTGTCTTAGATTCAGATCCCAAATGCATTATAAAGACAAGTTCTCCTGCCTTATGAGTGAACACTCTACTTGGGAGACCTTTTTGCTCCGTGCTGGTCTTTGTGATGCTCATGTCAGCAGCTGTGCTCGCACTCTGACCTCAAAGGTTATACCCACATAGCACTGCCTGGGTTGGAGATCTCAGTATGAATTTAAGTGCTGGGTTGTTTAGTGCTATCAGGACAGATTGATTATGTCCAGCAGCAAATCTGGAGAAATTTAGGTACTTCAGGGTATAGGTTAACTCCAGGCTTTGGAGCTGGAACTAATGGTAGCTACCAGCCTGCTGACTCTGAAGCCTTGTTAAGACATAAGAAGGATGGAAAAAAAAATAATTCCATATTTTAGAAAATAAACTACTTAGTAGAGGTGTAAGGGCAAGTTGAAAGCTCCATTTATAAAAGAGAGATTGGGACAGCTCAGTCAAGATTTAGGTGATCACTGAGTTTTCTTACAAAATGTTCAGTTATATTTCTGTTACCATCTTCTAGAAAAAAATCCCCTCCTTCCTGCTTCTTTCTTCCCCCCAAAATTTACTATCAGTAAGCAATGTATGTGCCACTTTCCTATAACAATAACATTTTTTATCATTACTCATCAACTCTAGGAAAAGATATGCATGATGAAAAAACTATAGTGTCTATGCCCCCTGGGGAAATTAACATGCCATTAAGATTTGTGTTAATACTTGTTTTATTTCCCAGTCAGAGATTTGCTGAGGTTTTTTTTGAAAATGTGTGATAAATTAACTCAAATCAAATCAATAGCATTAGTGTTGGAATTGTTTTGTTGCTTTCAGAAAACTTCCTTGTAAACTTTTGTAATCTAGAAGTCTTGTGTCTGAAATACCAATTACAAAGCTGTGAAGCAGAAGGGCTATGCTCATAACTCAGTTTCCAGACTCCTTGAGATCACAGCATTGTGCAGGAAGTTGATGTGTGATGGAGCTCAAATGTTTCTCATACAACAGCAACATCCATATTCGCTGCTAGTAAGAGACATTTTCAGTGATCCAGCACTCCAGGAAAAAGCTATCAAAGATTTAGTTCAATCTTAGAGCATTCTCTAAGAACATATCCTGCAATCACAGTTAGGGCAAGGCTATCCTGTTGAAGAATATAAATGTTTTGGTCTGAAATACTGTCAGTCCAACCTTTTAGATTAAGTTGCTTAGCATGAGGCCACAAGAAGCCTCTTGAAACTGGTTGGTTTCAATATGATACAGCAGAAGTTGCTTAGTATTAGTTGCTGCATTTGTGGTCTTAGGCTGCAAGTTGTGAACTATAAGGAATTCCTTCACCTTGAGAAAGGGTCATTGGGCATTGGAATAGGCTGCCCAGGGAGGTGGTTGAGTCACCTTCCCTGGAGGTGTTTAAGGCACGGGTGGATGAGGTGCTGAGGGACTTGGTTTAGTGTTAGATAGGAATGGTTGGACTAGAAGACCCGATGGGTCCCTTCCAACCTGGTTGTTCTGTGATTCTGTGAGAGTGGTGAGACACTGGACCAGGTTGCCCAGGGAAGCTGTGGCTGCCCCATCCCTGGAGATGTTCAAGGCCAAGTTGGAAGGGGCCTTGTGCAGCCTGATCTAGTGGGAGGTGTCCCTGCCCATGGTAGAGGGGTTGGAACTGAGTGATCTTTAAGGTCCCTTCCAACCTAAACTATTCTATGTTCCTATGATTTTGCCTAATGGGCTAAAACTTACTGATTTGTTTTGTTTTACTGAATTAAGATATTCATATGCAACAAGAGTCATCTCGTTGAGAGGACAAGGCTGGTAACAAGATTCACTGAGTTGAGAACTAAAGTCTATGTGCATAGCAGTGTAATTTAGTATTTGGTCAATGGGTGTCTGGTCAAAGCAAGTTACTTGTTGCAAAGAGTGGCGAGGCAGGAAAAACTGAGACAAAGTTCTGTGTATTTTAATGTACACTTTCTTCCCTGCCATCTGCATTCTTGGCTGTAGTACTTTGTGTACATTGAATTATAACCACAAAGCTATCATTTCCTGTTTCAAAAATCTCTGTCCAAATCTAGTGTCTGCTGGCTAAAAAGCATAATGAAAAATTTAGAAGGACAGAGAAGCACAAAAAAATAGAGAAGGACCAGAGAAAATGCCCTTCTTTGAAAGAATTCAGTTCATTCTACCAGAGAAGAAAATATAACATGGTTTCGGGACATGATCTTATCTCCTTTGCAGGGAAAGAAAAGTTCTTAATGAGATAAAAAGGGGTCAATACCTGTAAGCTGATACTCAAGAAATTTTTATTTCAACTAAGATCTTCCCTGAAAACCAATCAACTGTTGGAACAAATTCCAAGGAAAGGTGACTTCGTCCATACTTGTTATCACTGTCAAGAGAAGAACCGTGTTCAAAGGGATGGCTGGAGGCACTCCACAATGCCCACCACCCTCCTAAGAACAAGCAAGCAACCTCCAAACTACAGGCTTTTGCCCCAGAGCCACACCTCAGCAACCTACTGCTGTGGGGCAGACTCACCTACAAGAATTTCAAACCACAAGGCAGGGCAAACTCTAGCCTGCTCCTCAAAAAAGCTACTTATCTTCATCAAACACAAATGATTCAGCTCAGTACCACAAAAAGGACTCATACAAAATATAATATTCATATTCACAGGTCAGGCAGCAGGGCTTCCCACCAGCCTCAGTGCACAGCTAATAACTACCATATAGAATCATAGAAACACCAGATTGGAAAAGACTCCTTTACAGAAGTGTGTCCTCTGGTACAACAAAGCATATATGTTACCCTCCACTTACATACTGGAGTATTGTCCAAGTATATCTGACACTTCATAATCTGTAGCGAAGCAGCAGAAGTTTTTACAGGCTGCAAAACAGTTGAGTTCCTTGCCCAAAGTTGTAGATAGTTAAGCAAATAACCTACAAGAAAGCATCCTAATCCCAACATTGAGAAGTCAACCCTAAAGCCTCCATGTCCTGCTTCGAATATATACATATTAAACATGCACAGGGGATTAACAAGCCAATTCCTTGGGACTTGAGGCTTTCTCTCTGAGCAAATTCCTGCCCAATTCTTCCTGCTCCATAGACTGTTTAAATAAAAGTTGGCATATTTCTAAGGAGAACATGGCTGCAAATGAAGATTATATATTTTTTAAAAGATGATGGAAAATTAAAAGCTTGAAAACACTGGCCCAGGTGCATAAGGGGTAGAAGTTTGCTCCAGTTGCTGAGAGCTAGAACATAGACAGTTGATGTCTAAAGAGTGTGTATGGGGAGGTCAGTTTACTACAATGTGAAAAAGGCAGTTCATATACTGTTCTAAAGAGATATTCAACTCTGTCTCTGCTGCAGACTGATTCTTCACAAAAGCATGGAAATAATCTCACTACTTAGAACCAGGTGCAAACTTTGCACAATCCTGTAACATTTGGGTTCCGGGATTTGACCCGGTGGGAGAGGAAGACTAACAAAACTTATATCACACATTTACAGCTGAGCAAACTCTGTGTTTAAGTTTGGGTGAGACACTTGAAATAAAAGCGTTGTCCTTGGTAGGTGAGTTTGGTTCCTTTGTAGTTTCCTGTAGTTTTGAAGTCCGACCTAAATCCAAACTAATAATGTTAATTTTCCTAAGTAACACATTTCAAAGCTTTGAGAGTTTGTGGGTTGGAGCTTCAGATGATGTTTGCTTAAAGTATTCTGGAATCCTCAGTACATTGACACCTGGGAAGCATACTGTATCACTTTTTACTCCCATTTTGGTAATATTTAAGCTTGCATTCATTTTACACTATTTAAAAATATATATCCTCTGATGCTTTTATTGTTAAATATTCAACCTAATTGAATATTCCTTAGACAGATGATTAATCATATTACAGTACTCTGTTTGCATCAGAAATATTAACAGCATCAAATTACAGCCCAAAGTGATTTATTCATTTGAATTCCTGATCATATTCAGGTCTATTACAGGGACCAATGTGATCATCCTCTTCTTTCATTGCTGTAAAAATATGGATTTTATTTTTGTCTTATTAGTATTGTTTGCCCAGAAGCAACTCTTCAACTGGGGATTCCAAAACATTAGACCAATGGACTTATATTTACCATCAGAATGCCCCATAGACCACAACACAGCCTCATTGTCCAAATTTTAACTTCATTTTTCTTTTTATTCCTTATGGTTCTATAATCCTTTTTACCACAGCCTGCAGGCTCTGCTAGGGAGACAGCACTATGAGCAAGATTAGTATTCTCAATATCCTTCAGTTTCGTTCCTAAAAGACTGAGAATGCAGGTTTTCCCCATACAGGACAGTTTTCCCTGTTTTGATGCCTCATCCTCACACTGATCCTTGTGCTCTTTTTGTTGTCCCTGTCCCTTATTTTTTTACAACAATTTATAATATAGCAAAAAACTGCACAGAAATGATTCCTTAACAAAAAGTTTGTCCTAGCAAAATTCTTGAGATATTCTTCAGGTACTTCCCCTAGTCTTTTTTTCCTCTTGCTAATTATGATATACTTAAGATTGAAGTACAATTTTTTTTTTTTTTGCTTTGCTTTGAAGAAGAGATGAATGTGTTTTCCCTTTTTACTAATTACAACATGATATATGAGACAGAAAGCTTTGCAAAAGGTAGCACAGCATGCAAGTGTAGATGAATAATAATTAGGCTCCCATGTTTTAGAAATTAAGATTTTTATTAGAAGGCTGTTGTTCAAAAGTTTTAGTGCTACATGCAAGTGCAGTTAATATAACTGGTTTCTGGGGTTTTTTTTTTTAAATCAAATCAGCCAAGTCCTGCTTATAAAGTAGGGGCCTCGACTAACTCAGTAAATTCAAAGACTTCCACTGACTTCAAAGGGAGTTGACTCAAGCCCTAGAAAAAGGATTTGTAAAAGTGATTAGTGTCAGGGCTTTGTTTTGGAGCTAAATTGTAACTAACCCCAAAGAAATGGTTTTATCATAAAGATCTAATATGCATCAGGGAATAAGAATTGCACTCCCAGTTATCTTAATAAACCCTACACTGAGGGAGAATGGAGAGTCCTATCACATTGTTACAACCCACCCTTTCTTCTTTGATGGTAAGTTTGTGTGGTCTTTCAGCAATAAAACAACATAGCAGAGGAGCATTTTTGTTACTGAAGTGTCCATTTCCAGTGACATACTGGTAGTGAAGCCCCCAGAAAAATGACTAAACTGATCATACAAACTCATCTGTTCCAGCAGGGCACAGAACAACACATATCCTTAGCTTCACTCATCTAACCTTAAAAAGAATCAAAAAATCTTTGCTGTCCTCAGGTACAATCCCTACAATAGATCTCCTCTGTTTCTACAACCCAGTATTTCTATGAATTATGAAGCTATTCAGCATGGCAGAAGGTTGATAGCATCAACCAAGAGGCACTGGAGACTCTTAGTTTGGCTGTGCTGATCCAAATTACCTTTCTAGCTTTAAACCACCAATTCTCTGAATAAGTTGCTTCATCTAGTTGAAGTTAGATATTGCTCAGTTATGAGAAGTATCCTCATCACAGCCATTACAGGTATTTCATTACTTGTACACATCCAGCTCAAGCCTCACTGTGAATTTAATCCCCTTATCCTGCACCTAGATCTGTACCCACAGGGAAACATACAGGTCTCCATAAAGACTGTAAGGTCTGTCAACAAGTAGATTCTAGATCTCGGGACTTCATTATTATTTATTACTAGTCTACCTTTTAGTGTTAAAGATGTAGTTGCCTGACAGTTTCTTAGCTAAAGGATCTTGGAAAACATGGAAGATTCTAAAAATGCTGTAAAAAATATACATGAGGAGCTAAGACAGCATTTGTGATTAAGAGAAGTTCACAAGTTAAGATTTGTGGGTGTAATCAGTGAAAACTTAAATTGTTTTTGCATACCACAGTAGAGCTTTCATTGTGACATGCAGCATTACAAGCATCCATTGTAGTTTAGAGCTAAGTACAGACACAACACCTTTCACAGCGGTACAGGTACAGCAGGTGGCAACATGAAAAAGTGCAGCTCTAGCAACACTTTATTTATACTGTGAGCATTTCCACATATTTAGGGCTTTAACCATGGGGGGGAAAAAAAGTCTAGAAGTAAAGCAGAAACAGCAGAAATGATAGATATATGCTTAAGGTACCACGTTCAAGATCATAGAATCATAGAACAACCAGGTTGGAAGAGACCCATCGGATCATCCAGTCCAACCATTCCTATCAAACACTAAACCATATCCCTAAGGATCTCACCTACCCGTGCCTTAAACACCTCCAGGAAAGGTGAATCAACCACCTCCCTGGGCAGCCTATTCCAATGCCCAATGACCCTTTGTGTGAAAAACTTTCTCCTAATCTCTAGCTAGGTTCAAGCTTTCTTAAATTCTGATGATATGCCAGTTAGAATTTGGGGTCAGTTAAAGATTCAGAAGTGACAGTGTAAGAAACTGATCAGAGACTTGCAGCCATAGAATAAAAGGAACCATATGTCTGGTAATGCCGAACAGCAAGCAGGATAAAATCTCTGCACTTGAACCTGAAAATGTTGGCAATGCCCACAGCTTTGGATACACTTTTGTTGTAAAATCAGATTAGCATAGTAATTCTCAAATGCGTTTCTTCTTAATAAGAGGTCCAGAAACAGCATGACACTGACAAATATACTAACATGCAAGAGCTTTCTACCCACCACTTCTTGAAAAGGAGATATTTAACTCTGCTGGGAATCAAGAGCTTCTCCATATCTGTTTGCAGTAGGTTAACTATTGATTTTAACTGCTTAAGGTTTAACAGAGCTTTAGTAAATTTCATATCGATCTATTAAACTTAATCATTATTGAGTTTATGGTTCTGGTAAAAAATATAGTGGCTAGGCGTCCCAGTCAATACCTATATACTGTTTTCAACTAACTCGCTTCAAGGGTGGGGAGGGCAGTCTATGGAATGTATCACTGGGCATTTATTTTGCTAGTCCATGTCTTGACTGCTTATGGGACTGACCAAATTAATTTTTAAAACAATGTAATACAGATGCAAACGTATTATTGAAATTCAGTAGGAGTCTTCTAGTATTAACTGCTTAAGGTTGCACTAAACATACAAAGAAATGCAGACACCTATAATCTATTTTAGTTTCATTTTTTACCAAAGATTATGTTGTATACAATTATTTGCACTTCATTTGTGGACTCTCCATAAAAGGAGTTCTCAGCTTACCAAAAGGAATTAAAAAATAGTGTTATACATTGCAGCAGCTCTGTTAATATTAGGAAAGTCAAGATTTGCTCAGTGTATAAAACGTCTGCATGGCATGAGGGAAAGGAATCTTAATTTTAAAAGACTCAGTTCGAAAGTATTTTATTTCTTTAAGAGACCACTTTTTTTGCTGGTTTTCATGGAAATTATTCTCCTTTGTTACAAAGATGGGAACAGCCAGCCTTTTCTCTCATTCAGGACCACACTAGTATTGCCAAATATATTTCTTACGGTTTATTTCAGCCAATGAAAGTGTGGCCTGCCAGTTTTACATCAAGCTTATCACAGCTGGTACAAATCATTCCTGTCCATCACAGCTGCAATATACCTCAGTCATCCCCTGAAATCTAGGGAGAATGCTTTAATCATTTTGCTGACTTCTGCTGGTGTTCTGGCACTGCAGAACTATTAAAAGCAAAAGTTCTACAACTAGGTCAGATGTATTGTTGGCATAATAAATCAGTTTGTTTAAAACCCGATTTTACTCTCCTTTGCAGTTTTAGAAAGTGCTAATGGTACATACTTCAAAATTGCAGTATTTAAAAAAACAACTCCTTCCTATTTTTCTCATTTCTTTTAGCCAGATCATACATGTATTGAATTCCATGATGCAAATCCCCATAGGCTGCTTCATAATTGGATACCACATGATCTATACAGAAGAGTTACTTGGACAATTGTAGTGGACAAAATCTATCATAGTTCTAACCTAGATTTTAAAATAGCTATTTTCCAGAAGACTATTGGACTTACATATACAGTAGGTGAATCATTTAATTTAGTTTATGCCTTTTGTATTTGCAAACATGGTTTATCTATTCAAGTTTTGGGGTGGTTTTTTTTAACCGTGTGAGTGAAACAAACCTGATTTTGTATCTACAATACATTTTCCGAGTGAAAGTCGTGCCAATTTGGTTTGTAAGCCTGGAGGCAAATGCTACCCTAGTAAAAGCACCATTAGGAAGTATACTTGTGTAAGATACACGGAAAAAAATTGTGTTGCTAGCTTAAGAAATAAACTATCATGAGACATCCATTTCTTCTGTAACTCAAGGAGAAAAAGAAGTGCAGAAGTCAAGATCTATAAGGCATATAGTAAATCCTGTAAAACAATGATTTAGCAAATATTTCTCCCACCTCCCTTTTTTAAAAATAAAATAGATGAGTTCATAGTGGTTTGATGGTAAATACACCAGACACCTGTCACAGTAAACCAATTTGTTTAATTTCCATGGTAAAAAAATTGACAAAATTTGAACTAGCTCCACTGACAGTCTCTTTTAATTCTTTAAAGGTATGATTAAGCATTACATTTCTCTTTTTTTATTATGTTTTGTGAGCATCTCATAATATCAATTCTGCAGCTGGCCTTCTTGGCTATTGTGTTACATTCTTTTATGTTCATTCAATCAAGAGTAACAAGTGATAAAAGTTCCATTCCCCCATGTTTTCTGCAGGAAGAAGTTGACCATACTACACAGATGAGAAAGCCAAGAAGTCAAACTAGCACAACAGCCATCATAATTCAGTGCTCAGTCTATCAGGGGTTTTATTGACTTTCATCTTGAACTAAAAAAATAACTCTCTTCTTGTATTACCTTCTGAGCAGTTCAGAATGCATATGGGTTGGTATCTCAGGAATCATCCTCAGTACCCTGAAAATGTGGAGATTGCATATGTGAAAAAGAATATAGCTTCCCATGGCAGATCCAGGAGGCAATAAGGTATCATTGCATTAACTCCTGTTAATGAAGGACACCAGCTATTAATGCAGCACAGCCTAAGATTTCATGATACTGGCTCTTTGAGACTGACTTCCATAATTTTACAGCTAAACCACTTTTTTTTTTGCCAAGTATGTGAAGAGATACTTTACATTAATATTTCTAAATAAACAAAATAATGGACAAATAAAGGACTAAGAGAATTCTTCTGGTTACCAGAGGAAAACATAGCAGGATTAGAGTTGACTAATAGAGGCAAAAAACCCCATAGAAACTTCTTTATTTGATAGGGTTCCACTCTGAAAGAAGCTGATCATATCAGAGTTTAGAAAACCCCTATTAGAACTGAGTGTGAAAGACGTGAACTGGTTGTTGTGATAAAAGGGCTGAATGCTAACAACTATGGCAGATTACTAATGTTTTTCTCAGACAAAGCTTTCAAAGCTCATGGGACTTTCTGTGTTTGTTTTGGGGTTTCTTTTATAAACAAACAAGCAAGCAAGCTAATAAAAGTTACTGGAGGGAATGTCATACCAGGCAAAGAAATTCCTGATGAAAGCGTCCAGCAAATTATTTTATAAAGAGTTTCTTTGACAAACATTCAGTTCTAAACAAACTTTTTAGTTAAAAACAATCATCAGGCTGCAATAAACATACGCGATAGAGGATGTTTAACTGGAAGCATGTAAAAATTCAGCTAGGCTGAAACTCATAAATCCCCTTACTAACAGAAACTAGACTGCAAAGACAAGAAAAATGGCTGTCAGTAGTGGACAAGGGCATTTGAAAACTCATTGACAAGTTTTTGCAAATAGAATATTGAATTAACAGGCTTTCTCTTTTTACCCACTCCTATGGTTGGATAGCTTCTGAATACACATCAGATGTCCACTTCTCGATTATTTTTCCTTGAAAAAGAGCCCCAAATATGTGACAATAAGCTTATTTCCCCTCTCCTCTCCCTGACCTGTTCTGATCCCATCATAAAAAAAATATCACCTACTTTTTTTAAGGGTACAACCAGTTCCAGGAACCAAAACGGTTTGTTCAGTACAAGAGACAAGATCAGGCATATTTTCTCCTGCAGTTTAAGTTTTAAAAGGTTTTAAAGACAGCCAGATGGAAGATCAGATACATAAATTAGATGATCTTTGGCCTATTTCAGAAAACAGTGACTCAATCTATCATAGAGACACTCTCCAGATTATTTATTGGGTTGCTTGTCTCCTAACAAAAACGTCAGTAAGCTTCTAATTGTGTTACGTTCAATTAAAAAGATGTTCCAGTTTGGCTCAAGTAAGAAAGCAGCTGAAGTCTGCTCTGAATTTAGCAACCATGAACTGCAAAAAAAAAAAAAAAAAAAAAAAAAGCTTACATCTGTCTCCCAAGAGAGGAGCTAAAATGCTTTAGCCACTATTAAAGCTGATTACCTCCCTCTTTAAGGAAGCAACATTTACAGCAAGTGCAGCTGACATTCTCACTACCTGAGGTAGCTTCCATCTGCATCCCTGTGGCAGGGCGGTACCACCTCTCTAAGGCAGCTCTCTACTCTTTGTGCAGTAATGTAGATCCACACATTTCCTCCAGGCTGTCTTTTCAGCAACCCCCTAAGCTAGGTCAGCCTCCCCCAGCACAGCAACCTGTTAAATCTGGTGCACAAGTCAGGGCCAGACAGACGTCTTGCTTCAGTGTGCACAACAGGGCTGCATCACCTACTGGGAGAAGCTGAACTGAAGGGAGACTTGTCATAAGGTACAACGCATCCTGCAGCCCAGCACCACCCCCACGGTTGCCATGACATGCTACTCAAAACACAGATGCCAGGAGATTGTTTAAGTACTGACTTAGGCAAAGATGATCATTAAGTAACCAGCAATAAGAAAAAGAATGTAGAAAACCTCCTCCCATCATTACCAATGATTGCTTAAATCCCACCCTCTCTCCCCAAATAAACCAAGTGAAGATTTAGGGTTTTGTGGTTGGTTTTTTTTTCCCCTCCAGTATTAATATTTACAAGAGAAAAAAGACAAGCATAAATATTGCCTGCAAATCCCTGACATGCTGAGAGTGGCTCTTGGGACTGTGAGCAGCTCATATTGTGCCGCCCAAATAAACTGAGTCATCCTCTCTCTAGACACTGTTACCTAATTCAGCCTGCACGATTTGACCTTGGAGTTCATAAAAGAACATTGGGAAAGAAAAGATCTCAGAGAAGCCATAAACCTAACAGAAAATTTCTGAGAGTTTTGAAAAGAAATCACCTTTTTCTCTCCAGAGAAATAGATCAGTTTGTGGGAGGCTTGTGTTTGCACACAGTTGCTATCACACTTTTTGCTTTACTTATGGATGTACTTTTGCAGGTGTACAGCATATGCTTTACCAGTGAAGAGCATTATGCCCTAAATACACTGACCAACTACAGCACTAAACCAACACAGCAGTAGGTATAGGATGATTTAACACTGAAAAGGGTGGGCAGAGAATTAGAGGGTTGACAGGACTGAGCACATGATGTTCAACATCACAAGTAAAATTCAAACCATTTATTTGCAACCTAAAAATACTTCCTTCAGCATAAAAGACTCGCCCCTTAATAAAATTCAGAAAATGGTTAATTCTCTGCATAACCCCTAGCAGCTTGTTTTTAAAATCTTTACAGCTGAAGTACACAGTCAGCTAGTTGGGCAAATCCACATTCATTCCAACTCAACTTAAACCTCAACATCACCTGTTTTACCCCTGCTCTTCCTACCTTCAGTCAAAAGGTCTCCAGCATTCAGCTGAAAGGAGGGGAGGAGGTGGTCTATGACACTTTCAGGGCATTATTTGTGGTCTTACAGAATTTATGTTCTGCCCTGCTGTAGCTGGTTGTGGCCACATAGCCCTGAAATACCATGTATTGTCCAACTCAATTTCAACCCTAAGTAAACCCAAAACCTCAAGCTTGTTTTCCATAATGGCATGAAAAGATGGCAGGAGACTAAGTGATTGAGAGCTGCCCTGCAGAGAAGGACTTAGGGGTGCTGATGGATGAGAAGCTTGACACAAACCAGCAGTGTGCACTGGCAGCCCAGAATATATTTCATTGCCAGCATCCAGCATCACATTTGTACCTGTATCATTTGTTTCTATGAGAGCACATTTCTAATAATTCCTTTTTAAAAAGTTGCATCTGAACCTCGCAAGCATGACAAGGATGGGTTACTCATCTTAAGCAGAATCAGAAAACTTGAGATCACATATAAAGAAAATATTACCCTTTTCCTGTAGGGTCCGTTGAAATCTGACCATGAAGAACAATTGGCAAAAATAACTGAGAGAATTATTACCTTCTGAAGGACAACAGAATTGCAGCAATAAAACAATTGTTATCTAGATAGGTAGCTCTTGTACTATCAAAACACAGAGCAGCACTTTCATCCAACTAATGCAACTATCAAACCTTAACACCAGATCCACAAAACAGAGAAGGCTGAGGAGAACACCACCAGCATTTACAAAGTTCTCTCAGGCATTTGCATTTTATTTAAGCTCAGAGGATGGTCAGGTGTGATTTATCAAGTAGGCTGTCTGTAGTTAAACCCCATTAAGCAACTTAAGGAATTGCTGTTGGGCATGTCCATCAACTGCTGAGTGTTCTTTTTGAGTGTTCATGGTGTTTCCTATTTATCTGGATTGCGCCAATTACTTGTATACCTGTAAAGAATATTCTAATTTCTTTAAGCTTCAAAAATCCAAACACTTAATCTTAAATAGATTTTGTGGTTTACATTAAGACAAAAGCACAAGACAAGTTACCCGTGAGGATTATTGATGAGAGCCTTTTGGAGGAAGATTGGGTTTGGATTGTCCTCGTAAAGGGCAGGTATGTTTTAGTCCTCCTTAACTGACATTAAATGGATGGAGGTCTCTCACCTTACGTTTAGCTTCTGCAGTGATAGCAAATACATGATATTTCCTGACGGTTTGTTAATTGTCAATTTTGCTTTGTACTCAAAAGTTTTTCCTAATATCAAACTCACGCATTTCCTTCTCTGCTTGAAGCCTTGAATTTCTCTTCCTCTGTAAATTAATTGTCCATGACTACAACATGCTTAATGTAGAAATTATATCTCCCCTTGATCATCTGATTTCTTGACCTGACATGCCCATCTCTGAATTTTTGCTACTACATTCTTATTTTCCAGACAATTTCCTAGTGTTTTGCTATCTCTAAATTTTCTTCTATTTGTCTGTCTTTCAAAAAATGTTGTACCAATAATAAAGTGAGGAATTCTGTAAGAGCAATGAGTTCTCACTTGTAAAAATGACAGTGTGGCATAATATCACTCTTGCTTTTCATATTATGCTGACACTGTGTTTGTGTGTTGTTTTGATCAATTGTCATCCTCACTATTCAAACATCTTTTCACTGTACACCTTATGGCTGATTGAAACTCAAAAGGTATCAACTGTGCACTGTAGGTAGAGCTGTCAGAGCAACTGGTTGTCAGGATTTGATTCTAGAGAGAGTATAGAGTCTCTGTCTCATAACCGAACTGAAAGGTTGAAGGAAAAAAATAAGATACTTCATCAAGAAGAAGGAAGTTGTGGGAGACCTGCTAGCTATGAGATTATTTCAGAAAGAAGTAGAAAAGAAAACTGAAGAGAATGAGGGGAAAAAATCAAATAAAAAGGGCAAAATTTAAATAAAACTAAATCACGTAAGAATCCAAATTTTTGGGGGGACATAAGATACAACTTGTATGGGCTTGTTAGGCTGATTTATTTTCTCTTCCCTAGAACTTCCACATGAATATGCCAACATCCCTGCTAACTCATGTTGTATTTACATATATAAGCATCAATGATTGTTCCTCTGGAGTTCAGAGTACAGATGCTTGTAGAATAAACCTCAAACGTGGCATGGGAGACGTTCATGTTTATTGTCTCTCAATTTCTATATCTTAGGCCTCATATTACTGATATTAAATTCCAGGCTTGTAAACTCAGCCAGCTACTGAGGGTCCTAACCAAGGAAATTAAGGACATGTGGAATAAATTGAGATGTCTGCTGTATTTACAGAGCCTCTTTTGTCTTCAAGGTATGTTCTCAATGACACTGAGGAAAATTTGCAGCTGCAACTAAGTTAATATGTCCTGTCGGTATATAATGGAGACTAGCTCTACTGCAATATTAGGAGAATAAAGCAATATTTTTTTAGTCCATGAAGTTAGGAGACAGAGACCTCAATGTAAATATCTGCACTCACATGAGGGAGCATTTTAGGCTCCCATTTTTCAAAACAAAAATGTGCTTGAAGGTCTCATTTTAACCAGTCTTAAAATTTTTAGACTATACATCAAATTACTTAAAAAATGGCTATGCTTAAGTCATTCTCCCAAAGTGTTTTAAACTTCGCCTTGATTTGCATCCTTTGTGAATTCAGTCCTCGTTCTGTTCTCTATCTTTGTATTTCAGCAAAACGCTGCTGAAATACAACCTACTGCTGTTTAACAGCCTACTGCTGTTTCAAGACATTAAATATCTTATTTTTGATCTGTTCATGGGATAGCTCAAGATCAAATGTACAAAACTTTAATGTTCATAGCATCATAGAATCAGCATCACAGAATCATGGAATTGTTTGGGTAGGAAGGGACCTTGACGAGCATCCAGTTCCAACCCTCCTGCCATGGGCAGGGGCACCTCCCACTAGATCAGGTTGCTCAAAGCCTCCATTGCAGGAAGTTTTTCTGTCTTCTCTGAAAAGCTGTATTGGTATACTTAAACAACTACAATCAAGTTCTGCTCTAATGCAGAATTAAGAGTGACAGTTTTCTTCTCTCAAGGCCCTCTATACAGTATACCTGGAAGCAAGGTCTTTTCCTATGATAAACAACTTCAATCTTCAAACTCCCACGTGTCCCATACTTTCCCAAGTGTCATTTCTTCCCTAAGGGGCAAACCACCACTGCTCGTGGGCCTGCCAGTAGCTGATTTCCATGAGACACAGCCTTGGTTAGCATCAATTATAGTCACTATTAACTTGTGTTGACTAAATTGTTATTCCTCAGATGATACTAAACAAAAAAAGAGAATAGAGCTAATTTTCTATGTTTTTTGCACTCTCTAGGCAGCACAGTGGATGTGAAAGCATTTAGACATTCTACTTCCCACTCAGATATGACAATGTGTAGAGTCACACCTCAGGTCTTTCGGCCATCCACTCTGTATGTTTAGATGATAACATTTCCTGTGAATAAAATCACAGGAACAGACTGTTGGCACATAAAGCCCCACTACCTCATGCAGTGTGGAGTTATCTGGGCCAGTAAGAAGAGAATTAGTGAAACCAACTCTCTTTTGAATTAAAGTTTATGGGTAATATTCTCTTCATAAAATCCATGACAGCCTCAACACACAAGGGAGAAATTTAGATCCATGTTTTTATTTCAGTTTCTTTTTATGAATCATTCATCATGACCAGCTAATGTACTGAAGGGAACTGTTGTCTCATATAGTGCTTTTCTGTGGCTAAAGGATTCACTCTTAACTGCCTAACATATCCCTTTTGAGCTTCTCTGACAGCTTTTAGACATAACATCAATGTTTTGCTGGTATTTACTAGACTTGCTCAGAGAAGAGATAAATTTTAAGGGACCACACTTGGCATCCTATTTTGCCTTATCAGTAGCCACTTAAACCACAGCTTGTGCCATTATAATTAAGACAACAGTTTTTGTTTGCTTATATTTTGTTTTAAGGACTAACTTTCCCCAGGTACCTCTGTCTGGAAAGTACTTCAGAGCATTAACAGCAGTTCAGGCTGCACTGTCGCTCTGCAGACAGCCCAGTGGAGAGAGCTTTCAGAAATGACTGAGACCACGAAACAGCTGGATGGATTACTTAAAAAATTGTCAGTGGCTTTTTGGAAGAGCCACAGGTTTCCATGACTCTATTAGAAATCTTAGAAATGGGCCGATGGTAATGTTATTGCATATACCTATGATTTTCATGGTCTTGAGTAGAGAATTTGGGAATGATAAGAGAGGAAAGTTATTTTTGCCCCTATTGGAACTCTTTCTGGAAAACAGCTCAGCTTCTGCTTTGGAAGATTAGGAGTTGATTGTCTCTATGCTATTCTCAGTGAAAATCTTTTCAGCATCTCTAATGGGCTAAAGATTGGACCAGAAATCAAAACTAGTATTGAAACATACCTAAGTGATACAGACACTATTGACAAACTGATAATTTGGGCTTTGATGAAAACTTCCTACAAATCTTTATAACTATCCTTTGCATCCCCTTGTTTTAATTGTATCATTACATCATTTTATCATTTTGATAGGAATGGTTGGACTTGATGATCTGGTGGGTCTCTTGCAACCTGGCTATTCTATGATTCTATGATTACACTCAAAGGGAATATTCTTTATAGACTACTGGAATAGTTATAGTAATTTAGATGAAAATATGGTGTGAAGTCTGTAAGCAGTTGGTAGTGAGGGTGAGTCATTTACTACACATTTCCCTCCCCACATGGATACAAAAATAAATGTTCTGCATTGGAGTACTTGGCATGTACAAATATGCGATTTACTCAAGTCTGGTTTGTCTTGCAGCTGTTAGTCATTGTTCTCTTGATGGTTCCTTTAGTGCATTCACCTTTTCCTAAAGACTATTTTCAAGTTTGCAGTTATGGACACTCTTTTCCTCCTTCAAATATTCTGGTCAGAATTTTTAAAGATCAGGCCCCCAATATAAGAAGTAAGGAGAACTGCATACTTTCCTTTCTTAAGCATGTTTGAAAACCCCACTCTTCACTCATGCAAGGTCAGGGGAAAAAAGGTTAAAAAAGATATACTTCCAGGCTGTAATCTTGCAAGTATTTATGTACACAAGTTGAATTAGGGATGTGCAGAAGCATTTGCAGTATGTGGATTTAAGTGGAGATTTGATTAGAAAGGGACCTTTGTATACGCAAGAAAATGCCATTTTGAAGGAATGTTTTAATACACCAGCATGTCTGGGTTTCCTAGGCATTTAGCAATGGTAATACCCCAACATTTTAGATCCAATACAGCTTTGGATTATCGAGCAGGTCCTGCACACACATTGTATTTTATATACCATGAACAGTTTCCTCTTTTTTAATCCAGCATGCAAGGCTTTCATTTCTCACTGAGGCCCATCTTTTTATTTCCTGCAGATTTTAAAATCTGTTATGTTGGCACTTTGCTTCTTGGAGACCACTGGTGTCATTTTCCCCAAATTGTTAGCGTAAACAGTCTGTAACTTGAGTAAGCCAAATGTGGGTGTATTAATCTTTCTAGTGCCAGCTAAGCAAGCCTGGCAAGGCACAATTTAATTCTGATATCAGAAAAGTAGTAAATAATCACTTTTTTTTTTTTCCTTTTTAGTGCTGAAATACCCGGATCCTTGTAAGTACACTTGGCTCTTGTAAGTTAAAAGATGAATAGAAGATGAAGGGAATTCTTTTTGTAATGATATACAGAAGTAAGGATGAGGAAGTTAGGAGAGGAAAAGAACAGCTTGTAGCATTTTAAATAGTGGTCAAAAAGGAGGCTGGCGTATCAAGACAGCTTGCATCATCAACATAAGTTAAAGGCTGGCTCCTTTACATTAAAGCTCCTCAAGCTCCGCCAGGGGAAATTTAGGCTAGAGATTAGAAGGAAGTTTTTCACGGAAAGGGTTATTGAGCATTGGAATAGGCTGCCCAGGGAGGTGGTTGATTCACCTTCCCTGGAGGTGTTTAAGCCACAGGTAGATGAGGTCCTGAGGGACATGGTTTAGTGTTTGATAGGAATGGTTGGACTCGATGATCTGATGGGTCTCTTCGAACCTGGTGATTCTGTGATTCTGTGAAATAAAGAAACACAGGATTTAAGGAGTGTTCTGGAAGATTAATAAGCTAAAAATTGACTACCATTAGACATAATCTAAGATATCCGCCATTCTCCTTAGGGAGAAGTCTGCCTCACAAGCCACTATGTCAACTTTAGCATATGATTTCATCACAAGACATCCTCCTGTACTGTGACCATGGAATAGTCCAGGTCAGCTTCCTGCGAACTCTCAAGCCTGACTTTCAGGTCTGAGGGTCTAATTCAAGTCTGAAATCTTGCTCGGAATTAGCAGAAGGTGTGATGGCAGATTTCCCACTCCTTGAGCTGAATGTCAGGACCTGTTATTTCCACAGCAATGTTCCCCCATCCCCTGCTGACCACAGCTAGAGCTCATTGGGTTTCTGGATGAAGAAAGATGGCACAGAGATGCAGGAGAGTAGGCGATGGGGTGATGCCAAGGGAAGTATCCAAACTGTCCTGGCAGCAGTATGCTTCAAACAAGAAAATATGGAGAGCCTTAGGCAGTAAGTAATGCCATATTTGCAAGAACATTGTTGGGACTTCAGGAATGTGCATGAACAACTAGCTACCCTCAAAACATTTGAAACATTCAGGCAGATTATCAGCAGTCTGGAGCTGATTTCATGCTTTCTTCTAGGAGGGTAAACATCTCTCCTTGCATTCATAACAGGAAAACAGAAAGAAGAACTCATCACGTGCCCATTCCAGCAAAACTGAAATGTAATTTGAATCCCCGAGGAATTATTAAGGCAAGCCCTGTGTTTATGGGTTTTAAGTTCACATTCCATGCTGTGCTTAAATGCTTTCCTGGAATGAAGCCAGAGCTCCCTGCCATTTGAGCATGGGATACCAGGAAAGGGCAGCCTAACATAAAACTAGCTTTAGCTTCATAAAAACGTCATGGATCAATTCACCTGCAGACTTCAGTATGTCCTCAAATAAATCACTAAGACCCCCAGGGTTTTGAGATCCAAGTACTCTTGATTACTCTTGATGCAAACAGGGTAAAAGGGGTTGTTCAGTACCCTACCATCCCCGAATTTTCAGTTTTTGCATCTATTGAAGGTGTCTGCAGACACATAGAGCCCTGGATTTCTGTTATATGTTCTCTTTGATAGAACATGATAAAATTCCTCAGGAAAATAGGGTTGAGTAATCCGTTCCAATAACTTTACACATAAAAATTTACTATTGTGCTTTCAGGCTTCTCAGGCACACAATCTTCCATCCCACAGAAGAGAACTGATGTACTCTGCTTTGATGTAGGTGGTGTGGGGTTTGGGGGTGGGGGAGGGTTCTTTTGGTTGGTTTTTGTTTGTTTGTTTGTTTGTTTGTTTGTTGTTGTTTGTTTGGGGGTTTCTTTGTGAGGGGGGAAGGTCCTCCCTGATTGGATCGGCAGCAGCTGTTCTCTTCCCAGCAGAACAAAATCGAGCTCCTTTCTTCAAGACCTAGACAGCCAGCTTTTACTTACTGCTCTCTGTTCTACACTAACAGCAGAGAACGTGAAAGCTGCTGATTTTCTCTGGGCAGCAGAATCGCAGAGAAGAGTGGGAGAGATGCTGCTGAATCTAGCAAAAGCATTTCTGTCTTCGCAGAAATACATAAACACAGGTTCTCAAATTTTTAAAGTCTAATTTACTGTAGCTGCAAAGATGTGTGCTGTTAACCATAAGCATTGCCTTCTCCTGCTTGATATCAATAATTAACATTGCATTTTCTCTGGTATTCCTGAAATGAACACAAATAATGATATATACACAAGCCATAATTATCTGGGTTGTCAGTCACAACCCACCACTGCTTGTTCTCGAAGTGGACAAGGCCAAAAATTGGGACAAGAGCCAGTAAGAAAAATAATACAGCAGGAAGCCTTAATGCTTACTGTAACCACAGGCTGAAGCAGCAGCATTTCACATATCAATAATTTACAGGAATAGATAATGACAATAGCTTGGTTCAACTTTTCATGTGCCCCACAGGAAATAAATTGACTCAGGTAACTGGAGATGGACTGCCAGGTCTGAAATACCAAGTTCTGTAGATTTGGGTCTAGTACAATTTCTGATGCTGCTAACATGTGAAGGTTGGGCTCAAGTCTATCAAGATAAGGGATAGTCTTGCCATTTATTTCAATAGGATTTCCAGTGAGGCCCTTCATGGAAATTCTCAAGAGGCTTAAAGTACTAAACCAAATCATCAGCTCAGTCTTTAAAGAGAAAATGTTTCACTTCATCCATTCACAAAAATTTAGACACCTCTGGGATGTCAGGCAGCAAACACTAAACCCAGGTGAGACGTTATTGTCCCAGTGAAATAACTGGGCATTTCGGTGTTGATTCTGAGACTAATTTCCTATGCTGATAACATAAAAACACAGAAACAAAAGGAGGAGGATCCACAGATGATTTAAGGGGAGTCTGTACTCACCTTGATTAACTGAAAAGTAAAACCTACTTTAAAACTGAGAAATTTTAACATTGAGACAGAAGTACAGCAGCAAAAAGCTAACGTAATTGCTTTTTTCTGTAATGGCAATGTATTTTTAAATATCTTCAATTCTTTTTCTTTTAAATAAAATACAGTGAAATAATAGAATGAGAACAAAATGCTATCAAATTATAACGAAACCAGCTACTTTAATGTGCAGGTGGCAGAACCAATACCACCTTCATGCTTTATTGAAATGTGTTATAGATGAGCTCAATTTCCTTATTCTCTCTGCTTCAGGACAGTTCACTATTTAAGACAGAAGCAACAGCAACAGTACAGGTTGGATTGGTACTGGGCAAAGGAAAGTCACTAGAACAAGCAAGAACATTAGGAAAAAAATTTTCACAGAAAGGGTCATTGGGCACTGGAATAGGCTGCCCAGGGAGGTGGTTGAGTCACCTTCCCTGGTGGTGTTTAAGGGACATGTGGACAAGGTGCTGAGGGTCATGGTTTAGTGTTTGATAGGAATGGTTGGGCTCAAGGATCCGGTGGGTCTTTTGCAACCTGGTGATTCTATGATTATCTGAATATGAAAGATAAGGAATCTAGGTAATTTTTTTCTGTTCCATGTCTAACATTTGCAACACTTTTTATAAATGTTCTCACCATTTTTAATTAAACTTACTTCTAGTTCACAGGTCTCTTTTCTATTGATTTGTGTGGCACTTTTTTCAGGCTTCAAATATGTACCAACCTTATGCATTCTGATGCAAAGACATTCAAATAAATTGTGCAATCCTTTTTGAAATCATGAGAATCTAAATCAAATCAGACAGTGGTTTTCTTTTATACATTTCCCCTAATTTTCCTTGACTTCTAAATGCTTGTTTTCAAAATCTGTCTGCAGCTGTGACAGCTAGAAAGTGTTTTAGAATTGGAGTGGACATATGTATGCACTCCTTTGATTACTGATGCTTTACTAAAGCAATATCATGAGACACAAGCAGCATTAATACACATAATGCATCTTAAGTTAATAAGACTTGGCTTGTTGTGAGACAATTCCTGTCAAAACAAAACTGCTCTGCCTGCCTAGGGTTTTTGAGCTAGATTTAAGAATTTTCTGTTCAAAACTTCTGGTTGACATTTAAGATGTGTTCATTTGTTTCTTAAGAAACAGGTATTCACAAGTAAAAGACCAGAGAAAACATTAAGAAGGCAAGATAGACTTTTTAATATTGAAAAATTTCACAAATTTTCGTTTCTGGACTGAAACGATGGCTAATGTGGTGCTGCTGCAGATATATATCTGCTGGAAGTGGAGGAGGGGACAAGGCAATCCCAGAAAGCCTAAGGCCTTTCCCAACCACAGCCCTTGTGGTATGAGTATGACCAATCTGATCATGTGTCCATGAGTTACTGTGAACGAAAACTTAGACAGACAAGGAAAAAGAAGCAGTAAACTTATCACAGAATAAAAAAATGGCTGGTTTCATAGCATCACTAGGTTGGAAAAGACCCCTAGGATCATCGAGTCCAACTATTCCTATCAACTACTAAACAAAGCTTCTCTGGTTTGTTCATTTATATTTGTAAGGAATTTTACTAACTCATAAGAGAGATTTACAAGGGGGTTTCTGATTTAAACTCAGCAAGCTGAACATTTGTTTTCATTCTTGCAAAATTATCTCAGAGAAGAAGGGGTCTTAAGCCCAAGGAAGGAGCACAGAGAGCAAGCTGGACAAGATTAACTGCCCTTGCACGACTGCTCAGTGTTTGTCATTCTCTGTCAAGTTGGATGCCTTCTTTTGGTTCTCATGAGACTGTCAAGAAAAGGGTTAAGCAGGTTGGTGAAGTGTTTCTCTGAAGTCCTTGGTATTTCCAAATTTCCATTGTGAGAGCATGCTAGGGTACCTGTGACACACAGGGGTCACATATCCCACGGTCAATACCATTTATATGAGCAGCCTGTGAGAAGTCTGTGCTCCAAAGACTGCGCACTTTGGAGACTGCTCCCTTTGAGAACCGTAGATTTAGTCAACAGATATTTTGGCTCCACTAGGGATATAGGCTAAACTACTACAACTCACTATTTCAGCCAGATTTTCATATGTGTTCAATGCCTGAAGTCAGTTTAGGAATGTAAAAGAATCCTGCTGCAAATGAAGCACTGGAGTGCTTTCTAAAAGCAGCTGTTACTGTGTGGCAAATGCATTTGAAAGTATAGGAGAAAGAGGCAGGCTACAGAGCTCAACAAAGATGTGCATCCCTAGAGATCCTCAATACCCTCCTAACTGCATTCTTGTTCCCATCTCCAAATGTAGTCTGCCACTACAACTGAAAACAATGATACCAAAGCATCTGTGAAGGAGCAACTCTTTCTTAGGTGTTCAGATGAACTTTGAAATACTTTGACAATCTGTCTCTAACAAAGCATGCAAGTCCTTTTAAAGTCTAATGCAAAAGAAATAAGGATCTCTGTTTCCCAACCTCTCCAGGGAAGAAGTCAAGAAAAAAATGGGTGAGGAACAGAGGTCTCACCCAGCCATTTCTTATCAATCACAAAGACATCTTATAATAAATCATCAGCTTAATTCAAATATGCTGAACTTACATTTCACCTAATTTCCTTCCAAAGTTGTTACAGGTAATATAACAACAGAGTCACTGTTTAACCCCACAGGGGTGTTGTCCAGGCAGTATCCTGCAATATATGAAGTTAAAAAAGCCACGGTGACAAATTTATATTATTATACAATTTAGTTCCCAGTGCTGTAAATTTCAGGTGGCAAGTTTAACATTTTGAGCAATTCATCTGGAAGAGTGACAGTATATTTATTTCTACCTTATTTCTCCTCTGAGTTCACATAATAGAAGTAACTGGAAAGCTATAGCAGACCTGTAATGTAATAAATACAGCACTGCATAAGCTATTTCGAAGCCTGTGACAAGGCAAAAACATAAACGTAGTCCTCAATAAATCTTAGGTTTGGTATAGTACCTGTTGACCAATGCCATTTCAGCTGCTTAAATATTGTGCAAATGAGTTCTGGGGCAGATTTACTGGGGAAGGGAGAGAATTGAGAAAGGATTTTTAGTCCCAACCGTTAATCTTAGTGGTTCAATGCCCTGTCTTTTTTACAGATCACCGGGGGTAAGTCCAAAGCTATTTTACCAGCTACACTGGGGCCCTGACTGCCTGTGCCATATGTTGTACATTATACATGTATGTACCATAGGCACATTATTCAGAAGTACATCTTGTTTATGATAAATGCAGGTGGTACATATATATCTATTTGGTACTTTTTGTTGATGGTATAAACTGACCTTCAGTAATTTGTTATTAGGAAGCTCCAGCTCTACAGATTTGACAGTATGACATCCATAACATTTTCATAATCAGTGAAAGCCAGTAATTGTTATTATACAGTAAGCATTACTGTGTTTTCATTAAGAACTTGATAGAATTGAACCTTCTCTAGAGGTAGGATATGATTAATATAACCTTACCCCCAGATCTAAGAATACTTTGATTATTTGCCCAGATAATTAAAGCTGTTTACTTGTGCCGTGAAAGGCCAATTTAAACAGATTGCGAACCTTAGCCTTGGGAGCATTCAAGATTTCTGCAGCTTGTTACTGGGAAAGGATGAATTTTAATACTAACATAATTATTTCATCATTATGAACATATTGAGGTTGGTACAGATGCTTCCTAAAAATGGGATTATGATCTAAGTGTGCTGCAGATATATAGAAAGCTGTCAGCTACTTCATGAGCCTGCCTCAAGGCTAGAAATAAATTATTCTTTAAGGAAATGTGGAACACTAACTATAACCTTTAAACAGCCAAGGGAATTATGTTAACAGATACAAATACGTGCATGTATGCATTCTTAGCAGAATGACCAAATTATTATAATTTGGGTCATCCAAACACACATTATATGATTTTGTTCCCTGCAGGTTCTGATATCACAATTTTCTTTCCTAATACTACATTCATCAGTATTCTCATAGGCCTCGTGGGGGAATGAATTATTAGAGGCAGTGATGATAGCCAAAAAGCATGGGATGTAAAATCTTTTCACAGGGCTAGCAGACAAAGCAGAGGATGTGTTATAGGGCCACGTCTGTGTCAGGAGGTTGTGCCTTTACCAGGTATGATAGAACTTTATCTTGCATTATTTCTACTCCTTTAGTTCTCTCTGTGGGCATTCATATTCAGAAGAGAGATTCTTTGGGCTCTGGGATTAACCAGAAAAGCTGTTGGGGACTGAGGAGCAGTGACATCAGCAGCTACTTCTTCCGAGAATGATGCTCTGCGTTCCATGGATGACTTGCATTAACAGACTGAGTGGGTGCTTTTAATCCTCTCCAGTGCAATTGCCAGGGTTAGACAAAGTGGCCAGTAAGAAATCTCCCCTGTCTTCCCTTGGGTTCACCATGTCAGGATTTTCTGCATGTGTGCAGAACAAATGATTGCCTTAAAATAAATAAATAAATATTAAATATTGATGTGGGACTGTGCAGGGGTCCAAAATATCTGTCAACACACTCAGACCTCTGCATACTTCTCAGGCCCTTTCAGGAGTCTTGGTTTTCACTGGTACTGAGGGTAAATAGGTTTGGTATGGAAAATGTTTTCTTTCCAGTTTACTTTTTACGTAGAACTGGATGATAAAGACAAACCTCAGAGTGATTTTATTTTAAAGACAAGAAAAGGGTCGGAGGGAACCCACACTAGCAGCCCATTCACAGTTCCAATAAGACCTCTCATTTACCCCTTCTAATTGTCAGCATAACCTTCAAAATGGGTTGTCACTACTGCCCAGTGGCAGGGAAAGGTCTTCTGTGAAACAATATACTCCCATAGAGGGCAATTACATAGGTAAAGAAAAAAGAAGATGGAAAGAGTACTCAATTAATGAGATATAGAGTAGTGGAAAGGTGGAAAAAATACATTTAAAGGAGATTGTGTGAATTCATGTGGGACCTACTTGATCTAGTTTACACATCCACTGATATTTTAATGGAATATTCTGCTGGTCCACCATTACAGCACCACATTCCACCTGAATATCACATAAACATATTACTGTTCACATTAAAAATCTTTACAGGAAATAATTTGAAAATGTTCCTCAAATCAGGACACTGAATTTAGTATTTGAAAATGTTATGAATGCACTTGCCAAGATGGTGTTTTGCCCTTCTGACTCTGCCTGCCTCTATGTTGTTCAGCTGGATATACATTATATAAAGCATAGTGGGCTGCATGTTCTATATTCTTGACAGTAGGAAATGAAAACAGCAGGGAAAGAAACAAAACCAAACCCCAAGCTGTTAGGAAAATCAAGAAATCTCTGCTAAATGAGTAAGAAAGTTCTAGATCCTAGCTCTTCACACAGTCATGCAGAAGTGACTCTGCAATAAGAAACCATTTTAAAGAATTACAATTTTAGATGGAAACATGAGAAAGAAAAAAGACAGGTTGAACACTACATGATCCCTTCTCCAACATACTCTAATGCTTTGCTAGGAAGCAGTGACATGCCAAGATGCAAACCTCTTTGGTTTTAATGTAAATAGGAAAAGAGAAAAAAAACCAAAAAGCATCTCTAACCTAACTGAAAAACCTACTTTTCCTTTTGTTCAGTTTAGTTAGTATAAAATTAAAATATCAGAGTGAACTTCTGATACATGAAATGTATTAATTAGAGTAAGCTGAGGAGGTATCTGTCCTCAGAAGACCATATGGCTTAGGAGTAAGTAATTCCACATCACTGGTTTGCTGGCAATAATGGAGTGAGGCGGAAGAATGAATTAATTTTAAATCACATCCATAAGGGAATGGATTGTTCAGAATGTTCTTTGTGCCACACAATGACTGTAATTTTAAACTGCTAATACCTTATAACGAGACCCTTAAATGGGTTATTTCTTGCCTTTCATGGGGCCAAATTCTGGTCTTTTGATGTTCTCATGTAGCTGTTATTAAGATCAGTGGAAGTTGAGCCAACTTTTACAAGTGTGGGATTTGTCTGAAATCTATTTGGCCACAGTCAGATAAAGCTGAGCTGCCCAGATCAGCTGTTCCTCCCCACGTGTCACAATGCGTATGCAGCATTGAGTTGTGAAAATAAGGGGCTCTCCCTATCTACTCCCTCTTCCCATCTATAAGCAGTCTTTTGTGTCAGGGCTTTGCCTTCACTTTCTTTTCTGCAATCTTGCTTAGCTCAGTGGATCACTCTATCACAGACTGACTGTGCTGGTGCCAACATGACTGATGAGCAACTTCCCTGAGAAATGTCAAGTGTGAGAATGTGACTTTAAAGCACAGGATGCATATGACAAAGCTGAAGAATACAGTTGTTAATTTAAATAGTTCAAAGTATTGTAAATCATTCCTGGGTGGAGAAAGCTGTTGTTGTTCTTGTTGCATGCTATGCTCTGTATAGCCAAGCCAGAGGTCTGTGGGATCCAGTGGCATCCTGGCTTTTATCAGAAATGGTGTGACCAGCAGGTCCAGGGAGGTTATTCTCCCTCTTTACTCAGCACTGGTGAGACCGCTCCTTGAATCCTGTGTTCAGTTCTGTGCCCCTCAGCACAAGAAGGATGTTGAGGCTCTGGAGCGAGTCCAGAGAAGAGCAATGAGGCTGGTGAAGGGGCTGGAGAAACAGGCCTTATGAGGAACGGCTGAGAGAGCTGGGGTTGTTTAGCCTGGAGAAGAGGAGGCTGAGAGGAGAACTCATTGCTCTCTACAACTACCTGAAAGGAGGTTGTAGAGAGGAGGGAGCTGGCCTCTTCTCCCTTCTTGTCCTGACAAGGGACAGGACAAGAGGGAATGGCCTCAAGCTCCACCAGGGGAGGTTGAGGCTCGGCATTAGGAAAAACAAAATTACAGAAAGGGTCATTAGGCACTGGAACAAGCTACCCGGGGAGATGGGTGAGTCACCTTCCCTGGAGGTGTTTAAAGTGCGGGTGGATGAGGTCCTGAGGGACATGGTTTAGAGATTGGTGGGAATGGTTGGACTCGATGATCCAATGGGTCTCTTCCAACCTGGTGATTCTATGATTCTATGATCAATAGATTAAAATCCTCACTGTGTCAGGTGTTACACTGTTCACTAGCAGCATCTACCAGGGCTTCTGATACTGGCTGATTTATACATGGGACTGTGGTGTCATGCACCAATCCATGAGTTACACACTCATGTTGGAGGCTTCTTTCGATCTCAAAATTAGGTGTTTCATCTGTGTGGTGATCTGGAAGCCGACAAGGTCATTCTCAGGGCAAAAATTAAAAGCAAAATTTATTCTGGCTTCAACTAAACACTGGAGTGCACAGCTTAGTTGGGGGGTGGAGAGGCAACTTCCCAAAGTTGCAGAAAACAGATTTCAATCTAGTCAGATTACAATCTGATCCCTGAACACAGCCAAGGTCACTTGGATTTGATCCAACACACACTGTTACCAGTCAAGAAAACACAGTAAGATAAATGAGAGAGAGAGGAGAGGAGAGTAGAGAGGAGGACAGGGAAGAAGAGAGAGAAGGGTAAAGAAAGGGGGTCATCACTTCAATGGGAGGCCACCTGTTCCTTTGGAACATGTAGTCGCTCCAGCAGAAGCTTGAGCTGCAGTTTCTTCTATGCCATGTCTTCCAGGACGGTCAAATTGAAGTGATGGGCACGGACACCACGTGTCTCTTCACAAGTTCTTTTATAGAGCCAGTCTGTGCTCCATAAGCACTTAGGAGATGGTCTTACCACACGTGTGCAGGAGCTCCTTCGGGAAGGTCTGTGGGTTGGAAAGGACCTTAAAGATCATGTAGTTCCAACCCCTCCTGTGATGGGCAGGAACATGTCTCACTAGATCAGACAGGGCAATAAAAATGTTCAAGACAGACAAAACAGTAAAGTTGGTCTTTACACATGGGTACATGCACTTAATTAAATACGAGTTACAATGATCATAATTTTGGAAGCCTGAAACTTAAGTAACAGTGCTGCACAGTTTTGTTATTTACTTTGTAGTTTGAATACTTCTTGATAAAAGAGGCACTGAATCATGGCCCAAAGGGCAGCTGGGCAGAGTGTGTGAGCCCAGAGGTGCTCAGCTTCCTATTGGAAAAGATCCCACAGACCCACCAGTAATGCACTGAGCAGCTGTAGTGTGCAAACCAGGTGCTACCTTGCTGGTCCCACCTGATAGGCTGGACTTCATAAAAAATGAGAGGGGATGTGAGAAAGCCCTCAGCTTCTGGAAAACAGCTCTACAGTTAGAAAATTTGGTTGCGGGATGTAGGAGGCTTGAGTTAAAATCAGTCCTCTTTCTAAAGGGTTGTGATTCCATCTCCAGGTAACCTCTAGCCATTATACCATAAAGGAATGTTATTCATCTTTCTTAGCAGACCGTTCCCTTTCATGTTACATATTTAAAATACCTCGTCCACAACAAACACCACCTTAACTCTCAAATCTACACTATTTTACTTAGCATTAAACTAAATAAAGGCCAGGAATGGCACTCAAATTTCCTTGATCCTCATTAGTAAAAGACAGAGCCAGGCCCAAGAACATTTCTAAGGTGAATATCTAATTTTTCCATCCCAAGTACAGGAGCTCTGGGTTAAAAAAAACCAAACAAAACTCAGAGGAAATCACCTTCCATCAGAGGACAGAGTAATACCTTTTGCATCATTGCGGAAAAAGCTTTCAGGGGGAGGTTCTCTGTCAAAACCCTGCTAATGAATCAGCTGTGCATCCATGCAGCTATGGCCTTGAGATTTCTACGCTCCTCTACAAAAGATAAATGCAGATCATGGTTATTAATTGTATTAAAGTAGAGAAGAAGTATGATCTAAAGAAGTTCCACAGCAAACTGATAGGATTATACTCATGCTTTCCCACATCATTAACTTTTGTGTTTAGGTATATTCTCCTCTGAAGGCATTCATCAGCAATTATATACCATGAAAATATACATTGGGGTTTTTTTCTCATATAGAATCAGAAAACATGTACCTGCACATTTCTTTTTCTGCTGTTTTTTCCATGAAGTACCTTTGTAAAACAGTAGAATTGACTAGAAGAGTTCTGCAGTGCTGTTAGTTAGGAGATAAGCATCTTACTCAATCCCTTTCTGAAGCTGGTGGTGTCAAATTGGTGGAAAGAGGCAGAAAGAACATTGGAAGAAATACAAGTTTGACAGGATAAAGAAACAGAACTGAAAAATTGGAAGAAGCTGAAAACCTTCAATGATCTTTGCAAGTATACAGGCAGTTTAGAAAACATCATCCTAGTTGGAATGTATCCATTGAAGTCTAATAAACCCCTGAAATTCTATTAACAACAGCCCAGGACAGCTCAACTTTTTGGGTCCTCGCTGAGACTGAAACTTCAGCTCATGGCCCATAAGCTGGAGAACTACAACAGAGGACTGCCCCAAAATGAGCAATACTTGTCTGATTACAAGTGGTAAACTCCACCAAGGCTTTTAAACAAGCACCTCCTTAGAAAGGGATCCCAAACTCAGTTACAGAATAGCCCAGTTGCAGAGGGAATGGATGCCAGGGTAGATGAATGAGAGCCTGCTGTGTTTGTAGTATGTGTCTGAGCTCAGGGCACAGAATGGCACTTACTTCCTGCTTAGGACTGACTGACCTCTACCCCTCTATCCCTTCCTTATCCGTTTTCCACCTTCACAACTCCAATACAAAGCCAATGAGAGACAAAGCACTGGGGTCTGAACTAGCTGCTGTTCATGTCAGTTGATATAAATTGCCAGACGAGGAGGCAACTTGTAGATCTTCTGTTTCTCTCTCAACTACCTCTGCTTCGCTCAATTATTAGTTGTCCTTATAAATGTAATAACGATTTGTCTCAGTGATCAGCTCCAGCTCACTTCCATTAAGAGGGAACCCTTCTGTTGCCAGTTCCTTTGTAAAGAAATTACTTCAGCCATACCAAATTATGTGGGTGAAACAAGAATGAATTAGACTAATTGTCTTTGTTCACAATGAGATGACTACAGAGCTCCTAGTAGCAAGGCGTTCCTACTTCTCTCCTAGAATTATTGAGGCTCTTCACAAAGAAGCAAGAGGTGAAAAACGAGTCATGAAAGGACTCTCATAGGCAGAGGAAATGACACTAATTCTCATTAGCCCTAAGGTTGCTTTATGTTCTGCTGCATAAGTGAATGGACCTCAGAGTGTACCTGGAAAAATAAATCTGTTCATTTTTTCCTCACACTGCTAGGATGTTGTCAGTGGGTCATAGCATGAACTGAAACAGTCTTTCAGTGGGGACTTGCACCATGTTTTGCTTTTACTGGGTACAGGCAGTGTTGTACTGGAAGAAAATGGCCTTAAGCTCCGCCAGGGTGGATTTAGGCTGGACATTAGGAAAGAAAATTTCACAGAAAGGGTCATTGGGCACTGGAACAGGCTACCCAGGGAGTTGGGTGAGTCACCTTCCCTGAAGGTGTTTAAGGCATGGGTGGATGAGGTGCTAAGGTACATGGTTTAATGTTTGGTAGGAATGGTTGGACTCAGTGATCCAATGGGTCTCTTCCAACCTGGTTATTTGATGATTCTATGAAAATTTTAACAGGACAGTAATGAGCACCTCATAAGGAAACACAGACAGAAGAAGAAGAACAGAACGTCTCAAATCTGGCTGCTAGAGAAGCACCTTATATTCTCTGCTAGTGCTTACTTGACAGAAATACTGCAAACCATAGTGGTCAAACATGCAGTACTTCATCTTGCAGAACCTGTTGCTACCTCACTCTGCAACCACTCTCCCCAGGCAGTAAGTGCAATAGCTATTGTATCAATGTAGCAGCAAGCCCTAAAACACTTCTTTTTGCTCCTAGATGCACTTATTCAGCTGTCTTTGTTTTGCTCTGCAGTAGTTTTACATAATAAAGCACAGAGAAGTCAAAATCCTCTGAAACCAGCCAGTAGCAGAGTGGTGTGGTAGTAAATAAAAGTGCTGGTAGTTGGACAACCTTAATTCTGCCACAGACCCTGACTTATTTTGGGACTGTATACAAGTAATTTAATTTCTCTATGTGTTTTCCAGCTGCACACTCTGCCTTTCTTTTGGCAGCTCAGACAGTCCTCCCCCCAAATGAGTCTGCACCTCTGGATTCTTGTTAGAGCCATATGACGTATAAACAAAGAAGAGTAATAAATGGTGATTATTGAAAAGTGTCTTAGCAGTGCACATAGGATACAGATAGGAGCAGATTGGATAAAACAAGGTTGCTCCTGTGCACTTTCACCAAAGGAGCAGTAGGTACACGCTAGGATGGATGTTGTCCTCCACCTCAAGAGATCAGGATGGCTGTATCGTGTGAGAAAGAACTGTCAGCCTGTGAAGCTCTCTGATGGTGCTGCTACACTAGTCAGCTTTGGAGATGATGGGGCAAGTATAGAATAGCACCATTCTTCAATATGCTGAGTGAGGTGAACACTTCCAGGGTGAAGTGCTGCTGCCACATGGTCTCCTCCTCACTGACAAGACTTGAATAATAAGCCCTCATTGTTGCTTTAGATAATACAGCTATTCTGAGTTATTGCTAATCTTTACATGGTACCAGGAGTGCTGACACAAATCCAAAAGAAATTTTTAAATGGCAGCCACAAAGATACAGCAGAAGAAGATAAGGGCTGGAAGCTAAGTCAGAAGCAATCAAGCCTTCAGTTTCATTACTTACTATAGGAAATATGGAGTGTAATTGGAAAAGTTTTAAGCTGCATCTCACAGCAATTTGTGCAACTGAGAAGCCTGATAAACACAAATTAGCCTTGCTTCTTACAATTTCAGAGTCATTATTGATAATTTTAATGCATTACACAGAATGAGAAGGAAAATGATGGCAACAGCATTTGGTAGAAATTATTTTATTTTTTTTTATCAGCCCACAGAAGCTTTTATTTGGAGGGAAATAGAACACTGAAATGTTTTCTCCTATTTCAGGTTTACATTTTCTCAGAGAGTAAGTTCTAATTTCCCATTGTTAGATATCTGAAAGGTTTTCATTTCATATTTAAGTTAAATATTTTACTCACAGAACTCTTGCAATTTTGTCTTTATGTGTGTATACTCTTAATTGAAGAATAAAGGTCATGAATGTTATTCATTCATGGAGAATGATTAACCATTATGCAATAGCTCCACATATCTATTCTTAATATTCCTGTAAATGTATTCATTTTATGGTATATTTAAGAACCATCTGTATTGCATTACTCTTCTTTTAGATAAATGCTCTGTAAACAGCCAAGACTATAAACCTAGCTGAAGTCTACACTGTTTGGTCTCAAAAATTCAATACACTGCAGTAAGCGGGAAAGATTAAGTGACTTGAGTTCAGTAGTTTAAAAGTCTTTTCCAGGTCTCCTCTGTGAGAGGCTCAAGATTGTTCACATGACTTTCTTCCACAGAATTACAATCGTAGAAAGAAAGCAATTACTCTTTCATACTCAGTCCAGAAAAGAAAACTTGCATTGAAAAAAAACCATTGTAGCTATAATGTTCAGCATTCCACCAGTAAGAGATACTGCATTTGCCACCCATTAGCATCACTTTATCAGTGTTGCTGTTTTACAGAGGGGAAATCCTAACTCAGAGAGATTAAGGTGAAAAATAGCCACTAATTCTGGTTGCTCCATTTCAATTAACTTGGACCTACTTTTTTGAAGGATTTAATGTGCATCACAGCTACCGTATCAAAAGACAGTTTTCATGGATTTCAACAGCATTTGAAAGTTATCACTATTTCTGCAAATGGGACCCTGAGGTATCGAATCAGACACCCAGAAAATTAAGAAAATACAGTAAAAAGACCACCTGTGAAATACTTGTTTTATATGATTTTCATCTTACAAGGCCTTTTCCTGCATTTTCTTTCTGCAATGTCTTTTTTTCATTGACTGCACCTCTTCCAAATCCTGTGTGTCTCCCAAATTCTGTGGCTGGAGTCCTACAGAAAAGGAAGTTTCATTCATAAAAAAAATTTCACAACACCAGGAAACCGAAAATTGAACCTAAACAGATTTGATGCTTCTCCATATGAAAAAAATTATCTTATAAACCAGTGAGCAAATATTTGAAAGCTAATAATTTTAGGGAATGTACTGGCTTGAATATTTTTTTTTTTTTTTGCTTAGCTACAAAATGTTAGAATATCAGTTTCAAAATACTACAGTAACATATGTAATTCAAAATTACTTTCTTTAAATTTATTTTACATTGTAACGATGCTTAAATGGATAAATATCAAAACTTTACTCAACTTTTTGAACATTGTGAGAAACCTGTCATGTGGCTTAATTTTTTTTCTTCACAATTTAGTCTGAAATGTGGATTTCTTCAAATCTTTTGTTTCCTTTGCCTTTTCAGAACATTCCCTCAAGCCCCAATAATGGGATTTCAGAATTCTCTATAAACTGGGAAGCTTAGGTCTTGCAAAAGGTGCTTTAACATACATATATAAGTATGTTTCTAAATTTGGGCAGTCTGGGCTCTTTTTTTAATGCTTCTTTACTCATCAATTTCCATTTTCCTCACCACATTCCAAGACCTCAATCTATTTATTATCCATCCTCCTTCACCTTCTTCATCCAGTGCTGTTTTTTCGTTATTCCTGATCTTTGTTCCCACCCACTAATAATATCTTTTTTTCCCCTTTTTCTTGCCAGCCTCTTCCCCTCTTTCTCTTTTTTTGAGAAGAACTTTGACAAAACCCTCTTTTCTCTACATATTTGTTTTCTTCTTCCCTTGCTTTCAGATGAAGCAGCTTTTTATTCTGGGAATGTCATGGAGAGCTCTGAAACAATCTTGTTACTCAAATTCTAATCAGCTAAATGAATACACTGCTGCTTACTTGCCAACAAGTTTGGGGAATTTTGCCTATTAGCAATGGCCATGTCTAGTCATTTTTAAAACACTTACTCTTTATACAAGTACACTTACTCTTTATACAAGTTCCCTGTTATAACAACCTCCCCCCATCAAATTTCTTGATGTTTCTTCAGGTAATGAGGAAAAGAAAATAAAAATTACTGATGCCTAAAGAAAGAGACTGTCAAGAATCACTTTGTTTTTAAACTTGTGGGAAACAACCTTTGTTTCTCAGGCATTGTTCTTCAAAACAGCTGGAATGTATGGAAAAGAAATACCTAAATAAAACTTACAAAAGCAGCCAGCAGCAGGCACCTTATCAGCATTAAAATTTTAAACATTGGTAGTTAAAAGCTTGAAAAAGATACAAGAAACTGGGGGGAGTTTCAAGGGCAACATCCACCAGTATTAATAATAGGCAGTGCTATCCGCTTCACTGGTAATAAAATACAAAGTGAAATAACCCATGAGTAAAGCAATATGTTAGTAACAGTGTTAGCAGATATTAGTCTCCCTCTGGTTGCATCTTTCCAGCCTTACATTAAACCTGCAGGCCAGTATAAAACAGTTGACAACATGCTTTGGGATTGAATTAGAGGCTTCTTGCTTCTAAAGTTTCCTTACCCTTTTTTTTTGTGCTCAAATCACACAAGCATATGCTCAAGTTTCCATGGGTAATATGAACTCTGCTTGAACCTGAGCTGACCTGTACAGAGCCAGCTAAAGTGTCTAGGTATTTATGTTACAATTTAGAAAAAAAAAAATCCGGATAAACCACCTGTGGAGACGAAAGAACTGGCTATACCGACACTGACAGTGAGCAAGCAGTACATACTACAAAATAATGTGTTATATGGCAGTCTGGACAGAGTTCTCAAAGGATGATTTAAAATGTGGCAACACATTTTTGCTTAGGTATATTTTGCATGAAGTTTGCTGAAAATATTCCCTCTCAGCAGAATAACAGTGACTGATAAAGACTGAAATCTTTTTGTAGCAGCATTTGGCTTTATTTGCATCAATCGTTGAGTTCATTCAGGTTCTTTTATTAGGCTGGGATGTAATGAATACAGAATGGCTGGCAGAAAACTCAGTCTGCTCTAGAGGAACAAACTGTGTGGGCTGAGTCTCATCAAAGCCATTGTGCTGATCATGGTTATGCAGATAATAGTTAATATCTGTTCAGGAAAAAAAAGCTCTTTTCTGATTCCTGCTCATTGTTTTTTTATTATTATTTTTTAAGGAGGAATGTATGTCTCCTGACTCTGCATAATACTCTACTGACTTGTTGAAAAACAAGTCCCATTTTAAACTTGGCAGAAAGGGGGATATAATGGGGTTTGCTGGATAAGATGAGGTTCTTGATCTCAACTCCTCACATTCAGCTTATTACAGATCTTGGATAGCTCTTAACAATTTGACTGTGGTCTAGTACAGTCATTAACATCTATGCAATTGACTCCACTGAGGTGTGTGGTTTGAGATGTCAGTGAATTTTTAGAGTGTTCCATGCTCTCTGAAGACAATTTGTGAGATGCACATGAATCCACACATGAAACAGCTGCAGCTCAGCCTCTGGCCCTGGCTCTAGCCTCAGTAAGTATTAGTTGAATGATCTCACACTGACTGTTTATAAATTGCCACCGATAATTCCTAGCTAGCACCCTCAATAGAAGGGTAAAAGCATCATAAAACAAAACAAAAGGTGTGAAATGACAAAACGGAACAGTATATTAACAAAGAATCATTGAATAGTTTGGATTGGAATTGATCCTTAAGGGTCATCTAGTGCAACCTGCCTGCAATGAGAGGAGACATCTTTGACTACATTAGGTTGTTCAAAGCCCCATCCAACCTGACCTTGAGTGCTTCCAGAGACAGGACATGTACCACCTCTCTGGGCAGCTTGTTCCAGCATTTCACCACCCTCACTGTAAAAAAATTCTTCTTTATATCTGGTCTAAATCTACCCTCTTTTAGTTTAAAATCATTATACCTTGTCCTATCTCAACAGGCTCCGCTAAGAAGTTTGCCCCCATCTTTCTGGTAATCCCTCTTAAAGTATTGAAAGTACCGTTGGGTCTCCATGGAGCCTTCTCTTCTCCAGGCTGAACAAACTGAACTCTCGTAGCCTTTGTTCATACAAGAGGTGCTCCAGCGCTCTAATCACTTTTGCGGCCTCCCTCTGGACCCACTCCAACAGGTCCATGTCTTTCTTTTTCTAGTTGGACATTAGGAAAGATGTCTTCACTGAAAGGGCTATCAGGCACTGGAACAGACTGCCCAGGGAGGTCATTGAGCATCATCTCTGGAGGGATTTAAAAGACAGGTAGATGAAGTGTTTAGGGATAGATTTAGTAGTGGACAGTTATGGTTCAACTTGATGATCTCAAAAGATCTTCTCCAAGCTAGGGATTCTATGAATCCAGTATTGAGGACTCCAGAGCTGGATGCATTATTGCAGGTGGATTCTCACCAGAGCAGAGCGGCAGAATCACTTCTCTTGACCTGCTGGCCACTCTTCTTTTGATGCATCCCAGGATGTGATTGGTCTTCTGGGCTGCAAGTGCACATTGTTGGGTCATGTCCAGCTTTTCATTTACTGGTACCCCCAATTCTGGTAACATACTAATGTGTCTAGAATTTGCCACAGATACAACAGACCCTTGGAAGTCATTCAGGCAAGAATTTGTTTTCTTCTAAATGGAGGTGAAGCTATGGAAAGGCATAGCAAGATGAAAAGTCCATATCTAAATATATTGGGGCCAAACAAATTATAATTGCAGGATCTGGGGCACATGTTTCACTTATCAGCCCTAAATACTTACTGACAGAGAACAAGCCATGAATCAGATATAGAAAATACTCCATTCTTAGAATGAATGACTTGTTTGCAAGATAATTGGGTTCATACATGAAATCAAGAAAAGAATTTTTTGAACCACTTATAGCAGACTTCAGTTCAGCAAGTGTGTTTGGAGAGCCTGTACCATCTCTAATGTAAGATCAGATTTTAATGGGCCTCAGAGACATGAAACAGAGATAAATACTTTTGAAAACAGGCTTAAAGATAAGAAAAGAAGCAACTGAAATTTGCCAGCCTGCAGAATGTACTCAGATCAGATTAAAAGGGTTTTTTTTCTGCTCCTCAGTTCTGCAGTGGACTGGGTTTTAAAGCGAAATAAAATAAACTCCAATGGCATGCAGAAATAAAGGAAAAGTGAACCTGCAAGGGGCAATGGTGATTTCCAAATTGGAACAAAGAATGTAAAGACAACAGAGGAAACAAACAGAACCAAACACTAACCTGCATTTGGCAGAGTTGCACTGCCTGCAAAGAAATACAGCCATTAAAGCCCAGCATCACTAACAGTACTTAAGAAGAAGGAAAAAAAAGATTCACGTACATAAGGAAATAGATTAGTTATTTGTAGAAATTGACAACAGTGTCATATCCACTGACTGGAATACTACCTGCAAGCTTCAACACTCAGGAAATCTCATAAGTGAGTGTGATATTTGAAGCCTGAGTGAAAGGTCTGAAGAGAAAACTTAGGCATAAGGAAAGAGATAATAATGATGCATTGCAAAAATTATTTCCAGAATGGGTGGATGTAAATGGGGCATAAAAGTAAGATATAGCCTTGCAAACAGAAAGTTTGGAATTGTTTCAAAAATTCTAAGGCTGAATATATGTAAAATTCTGAATACCAATTACAGTTTATTTTATAGAAGAACAGGCAGACAAGAAGGTGGCAAACATGTAGATTCTATTAAAAAAAAAAACAAACCACAACCAAAAAAGAGTAGCCATAGTTTCAGCAAGTAGCCAAATCAAGGAAGGAAGCTTTCTGAAATTTAGAAAGCTTGGTAACAAAGTATAATGTTTAGAAATGTATGAAAAGAAAAAGATATAAAATGCATCACTTTGGTACTACTTATGTAAATAAAACAAGAACAATATAAGTGGCTATTAGATTGGCTTAGATCTGCTTTGTTAGTGCTGCAACTGTTGAGAACTGCATCTAAACCACTTGTTGGCCTGACTGTTTGACTTAAAAATCTTAGAGGTCTTTTCCAGCCTTAACGATTCTGTGATTCATTTCATATTCACATTACACAGAAATAGCACTGACTCCCCTCATATTTCCCCATCTATGCAACCAAACATCACATTAAGGTTTTTCAGTTGCAGAATTTTTCAGGAACCTTTTAGTGAATACTTATCCAATGTGATCATTACCTCTTTTGCAAATAATCGGCTTTTAAAATCTCATATGTTTTGGCTAGCTTATCACTGTCCTCTAGATTAAGCGTGGGGACTTTGTTTGGGTGACGAGCTCTTTTGGAAGCAGACTGGCTTACTGAACAGTAAAACTTTTCTGTGGGGTTGGTACCACCTAATCATTATTTTTCACTTTAAATATCTATGCCACCCTAAAATGTCATCAGTGACACTTATATGAATTACTAGGTGACAGATGAGAAAGATCGTTTTCCCTCTAGACACAAAATGCTTGCTGGGCCCTACAGAAAGAGAAGAGGGGGACAAAACACCCATCAAAAAATAACACTTCTAATCTTTAATCATCCACTGAGTTTCATTAATGGAGAAATTCAAGTGTAGGGAATTTGAGCTCAGTCTCAAGAGGGAACAGATTCCATACAAACAAAGCCTTTGGAAATACCCTGATATTTACTGGAGTGTATCACTGGCCTTTTTTAGATGCTTATAACTTGGCCAATATGAGCAGGTTTTCACAGAGATGGCATAAGAAACATCTATAAGCAACAGATGCCAGGGATCTCCTACTGGGGCAAACTGAGCAGGATACAGTACAATACAGTAAAAAGCATTATTGAGGAAATAGATAGTGGCAGCAGCTTTGAAGAGGATCTGCCCAGTTTGCCCCACAAGGAGGGGACCCACTAAGATCCTTAACTTCTCTGAAGAGAGAATATCTGAAGTAACTATGCCAGCTGGAGTACAAATATCAACAATTAAATTAGAAGGTTCATAAATAACTCCTCCTTCCCACTGTGTCCTTGCAGGTGAGTCATTTCCTCAAACCTTCTTTCAATGACAGTTCAGTGACTGAATTGCAGCAAAATCTGCCTAGCAACTCATAGTCCTCAGGATGCTTTTAAGGAGGACTTGCCTGCCTGCTGCCTGAACGAAACGTTTTGGCCCCAGAAACAAGCTCAGTTCCCCACCACACAAGAGTAGTCTCCTCTACCTCCTGAGGATTTAACTCAATTCAGGCTTTGTAAAGGAGATATACTATTGTAACTAAATGTATATAGAGAGATATATCAATCATAGTGTTGTGCATCACTGATGTAACTGGGGTCATGAAACAAAGCTGATAGGAGATTGAAAAAAAAACCCCAAAAAACAACACAAAAAAAAACAAAGAGAAGAGGTAGTTCTTCACAAAGAATGCAGCACAGTCACCAGTCTCCTTCCCAAAAGATAATTTGGATGGCAAAAATTTTATATGGATACCAGGGGAGGCTAAACAAGTATTTCAAATAAAAGTCCACTGAAAGTTACCGAGCTCAGGAAATCTTTAAAGCAGCAAATAGTTGGATGCTGGGAGAGTACTGAGGGTAAATATCACACGCTTGTCCTGTTTTTTTCTGTAGGAGTCAATTTATGACCACTACTGAAACAGAATACCAGACTAGCACTTTGGTCTGAACCAGTAAAGGTCTTTATAGGTTTTAGTATAATAAAGAAAAACTTATTAAGAATTCCTATTCCAAACCAAAGATACAGACACTTCCATGCTCAGGACACAGTGCATCTCATAGTGCTTCTCAGCACACATTTATTTTGATAAGACTTTATATATACATATGTAAACAATACAGACAACTGACACATCACTCTAGCAGATTCTCATTAAGAAATATTGCCAGACGTATTTGCATGTACATAAGCACATATGTATGTATGCATATACGTAACTATGTATCTGACTAGATACCTACCTACCTATCATTTTTTAGCCCATCTCTTTGTGTTCTGAGCATCCTTCAGACAGAAATATGTTCCTTCCTCCATTTATCCCAACCAGCATCAATCCTAGAGTGCAAGATACATTAAACACCAATTACAGCTTTTTATTCTGCAGGTGAGCTTACTTGTTTTCTTTTGTTTTGTTTCCAGTCATTGCACTTGTGCTGCTTTTATTCCTCAGAATCCCTACTTTGGATTATTTTTCATCCAGTTAAGGTTTGCTTCACATAAAAGCAGATTGCAAACATTATTTTCAGATGAGCCACCTGGATATCATCATTGCTGTTATCATTTCCCACTTTTGTATCATTTCATTTCTTTCTTTACCAGGCATTTACTAAATCTCTGTGGATCACCTTTCTTTCCATTTGCTGTTAGCTAAGCACCAAACTCTGGTTTAATTATTTCAGGCTAGTCACTTCTTTTATCACTAGCACATTAGAAGATAGTCGGTCCATAAGGGATGGCTTCACAATCTGAGAAACTGATCTTCCTCTCAGTGAATCAGCAACTACATATTAGAGTTGGGCCCCAAAGTGGGAGGGAAACATTGTGCATAATGAAATGAAAGTTATTTTGTAAATATTCTTTATATGTTTCATACATATTCTAATGATGGACTAGATGGGAAATTTCCACTGTAATGTAAAACAAAACCAATGGCATCCTGGCTTGTATCAGAAACGGTGTGACCAGCAGGTCCAGCTCCCGCTGTACTCCACACTGGTGAGGTCACTCCTTGAATACTGTGTGCAGTTCTGGGCCCCTCACCACAAGAAGGATGTTGAGGCTTTGGACTGAGTCCAGAGAAGAGCAATGAGGCTGGTAAGGGGTCTGGAGAACAGACCTTATGAGGAACGGCTGAGAGAGCTGGGGTTGTTCAGCCTAGAGAAGAGGAGGCTGAGAGGAGACCTTATTACTCTCTACAACTACCTGAAGGGAGATTGTAGAGAGGAGGGAGCTGGGCTCTTCTCCCAGGGGACAGGACAAGAGGGAATGGCCTCAAGCTCCGCCAGGGGAGATTTAGGCTGGACATCAGGAGGAAGTTTTTCACACAGAGGGTCATTGGGCATTGGAAGAGGCTGCCCAGGGAGGTGGTTGATTCACCTTCCCTGAAGGTGTTTAAGGGACGGGTGGACAAGGTCCTGAGGGACATGGTTTAGTGTTTGATAGGAATGGTTGGACTCGATCCGATGAGTCTCTTCCAACCTGGTGATTCTATGAAAACAAAAAGTTCTGCTATTAACTACTGGCTTGTGAAGTGTGTACCTCGGTGTGACATGCCAAGATCCTGACACCCTTGCAGAGACACCAATCTGCATGACAAGAAGGAGTTGATAGTGACTGAACCATCAGAACCAACTAGAAACTACATGAAAGCAGAAAGCAAGCCAAAGGAGCGGCCAGCACTTGAATACCAGATGATTATATCAACAGTGCAAGATCCAGGTCAAGAAACAAACACCAAATTGGAGGCAAACTTGCTGTCTGAAGCTGGATCAGGTTTACCTACGCTTAGTTATTAGGGCAGAACATGGCAAAGGCTTGCTACTGCCAGCCCCAAAGTGCTAGTGTTGTAGATAAGAACATACACAACTGACCCAAGACTCATTTTGAGGCACCAACTGCAGAAACTTCCAAATCTCAAACAGACCAGAGAGTCCAAAAGCAGTACTCCTATAATGAATGCTTGCTGCAGATTATTTTAATACAGCTTAGTCCACATAACACTTGTAAGGTAGCATAATTTAGTTGTACAAACTGTACAAATACTGAATTTCACCAAACACTGTCTTCTACTGCACTAAGCAACTCATTATGACCACCAGTTTGAAGCATGTAAGTAAGGGAGGTATTTAGTATCTCCTAACTACAAATCTGTGACAGAAACCAAAGTAAGCTAAGGTTTTTTAATGGAACTGCCCAGACCTTTTCATTATAATGAGATCCCCAAAGAAGACCAAAAGCCTTGAAACACTCTGTTTTCTTAGAGCTTGAACCAAACCCAAAAAATTTAAGAGAAAAACCTCAAAATGAGAATTCAAGCAGAATGGAAATATATAGCATTCCTGAGCTTGTTTTCCTCAGTTACAGGCTGGGTTTCTGTCAACTCATGAGCTTTCTAAGTTTGTCACAAACTTGATTAATCCCTTTGATCCCTAGGACATCCTTTCCACCAGCCACTGAAATCTGTCTGTCTGCTCCTCCTGAGCTGCAGGTTCCCAGCACTGTGCTGTAACTCTTCTATGTGCCACACTCAGCTCAGCTGTCTTGCAAAGTTTTTCCACCCACGTATGCCCAGCTGCTGGATAGACTGAGACCATCTGCTTTACCCTCAAGGGGCTGCACCTGACCTGGACTTCATAAAGGGATATCCAACAACAGTGAATAAAAGGGTCAAAAAATGATCCCTGTCCGCTATGTCCCTGTCCCCTTCCCCTGATGTCTGGCAGCCTGGGTGGGATTTAGGGGGTTTCTGCAACCTCACAGTTCCCCTTCAGGCAGACACAAGTTCTCCTTGTAGAGTGATGGTGATGTCAACATGGCTTTATTTTCTCGGTGAGGGATAAGCTTATTTCATTGCTCTCTGCAACTCCCTGAAAGGAGGTTGTGGAGAGGAGGGAGGGTTCTTCTCCCAAGGGACAGGGGACAGGACGAGAGGGAATGGCCTCAAGCTCCACCAGGGGAGGGTCAGGATGGACATTAGGGAAAAAAAAATTCATGGAAAGGGTCACTGGGCAGTGTCAGAGGCTGCCCTGGGAGGGGGTTGATTCCCCTTCCCTGGAGGGGTTTAAGGGATGAGTGGATGAGGTGCTGAGGGACATGATTGATGGGAATGGTTGGACTTGATGATCCGGTGGGTCTCTTCCAACCCGGTTGTTCTATGATTCTATGATTCTTTGCAAGTCTTCAACAATTTAATGATAACCTGTTTATGGATTTTAGCACAAAGGGATATAGTAAGCCAAATAGATGAAGCACTACCCTAAAATGAATTTGTCTGCAATATAACACTTAGATAAAACAATACTGTTACTTGAAATAAAGATTATTAGACAGAGTCTTGTAAAGGTCTGATAAAGGAAGAGGGCACGTAGAGCAGCAGGAATTAGATTTAGAGGTCATTGTGAAGTTGATGCAATACAAACTAAGATGTGTTATTTAAATGTTAAAACACATTAAACGTATCAATTTCTCAGCTGCCATTGTGGAATTGGAACAGAAAGGGATATTTAAATGAAATGTCTCAGAATAGCACAAAGCACCAATACATTGAGAGAGGAAAGTAGTGTGAAGGCTTGAATATGGGTTTAAGGTGGCTACATGGACAGGCCAGAAAAGTGAGGCTGACAGTTGAATATATGCTAACCATGGCAGTTCCTCTGGTTCTGCATAAGGTATGAAGGATGACAAGGCATGGGAGATAAAAAAGAAAGGGAAAAGGCCTTATATGGCATCAGACCCAAGCATCTTGCATACACTTTATGCAAAGAGTTATTGGGTAAAGTTCAAGACCAGTGCTGCAAATACATAGCATAAACCAGCCTGTCAGACTCTGCATGAGATTTTACAAATTTAATATTAATAGAAAGGATGGAGGCCTTCCCACTGTATGATGGCTTCTGTCATCAGGGTGCCTCTGGCCTGAAGAAAGCAGGGAAATGTACTATGACTTAGTGTGCTTCTACTTCTTGCATAACCTTTAGCTTTAGCTTGGGAAAATTTAAAAGGAAAATGCAATATTATGCAACAGCCAACATTAGATGAGCTGCCAGCATGACTGTCAGGAGTGGGAAACTATTTGGCTCAAGTGGCAAGGATCCAAAAGAACAACTAAAGGCCTGCCTCTTATGAATTATGCCATGAAAACGAACTTAAATAGTAGCAAGCAATAGTAACAAGCATTATTTCAATCGTACTAAGTAAATTAAACAATCAAACATTTCAAATCATGCCACAAACCAATATAAAACAGTATAAAAGAAAACAGTGCATCCATAGGTTCAACCTGAAATCACTGGTTCAACATAATGTGTATTCAGATTCATGACAACACTAACCTTACCCAAAAGTGGGTGCTTTTGCAATATAATGTAAGTGACAGTATCCCTACATGAAGCTGGAATAGAGTAGTAATGCAAGCATTTGAAGATGAGGTTCTCCATAGCCACTAAAGATTTAGCAATAATACTGAATTACACACGCCTTGCACTTGGCTCACTGAGAACATTTCATTTCAGCAGAATTGCAATGTTCACTAATGACTGAAAACTTATTATTTTTGTTAAAATTGTCTAGTATTTGGCTTTATTTGCTTCGATCGTAGGAGTTCATTCAGTCTTCCTTTTTTATTAGTTTGGGATATAAGGGCTAGCAAAAGCTCTGTCAGCTCTGGAGGAATCAACTGTGTGGGCTGAATCTCATCAAATTCACTGATGTTATGCTGATCGTGTTTAATATCTGTTCAGGGATGTAAAAACTTTTTACCAGGAGTGAAAATGTACTGACTCTGCCCAGTACCCATGAAAGGAAGCTTATCTAAGGGCAACCAAGAGAATACTATTCACTTGATAAAAATTCCTATTTTAAACAGATTCTAAAGTTGGCTCCAAGCAAAGACATTTTTTTCCAGATTAATAACCCTCTCCTTTCTCAGAATCCTGAGAAGATTTACATAGAGCCCTAAAGTCAGTTCATAAAATGTGTTTTAACTGGCAGAAGAGAATTTTATGATAGGAAAAAAGTTCAGTCTTTTCGAACCTATATGAAAATGCACTCAATATTTCTGTTATACAAGGGAGCCCAAGCATATGGATGTCTTTATTATTTACTACCTCCTTTCTGTTAAAATATATTTTAAAATGCAGCCCTCCCTTATTCTCAGATTATTAAATTCCATACTAGGGGGGTAAAAGAGATGCCTCTTTTGAGATCCCTCTTTTTAAACCTCTCCTTTAGAGGAAATAAATGAAGAGGCTAGGAAAGTGTTGTATAGCAACTGATTCTCAGCTCTGACTTTCCAAAAGAAGTGCAATCAAAATGACTCGGAGATTTGCATATGCAGATCCCTGAAGAAGCAAGACAATCTTTAAACCTGCTTTCTCATTTTCAGATACTTAGAATCATAGAATCACCAGGTTGGAAGGGACCCACCAGATCATCGAGTCCAACCACTCCTATCAAACACTAAAGCATGACCCTCAGCACCTTGTCCATCCGCCTAAGCACCTCCAGGGAAGGTGACTCAACCACCTTCCTGGGCAGCCTGTTCCAGTGCCCAATGACCCTTTCTGTGATTTTTTTTTTTTTCTAACGTCCAGTCTAAATCTCCCCTAGTGGAGCTTGAAGCCATTCCCTCTTGACCTGTCCCCTATCACTTGGGAAAAGAGGCCTTGCAGAGTTCCTCTTCCTGATCTTCTCCCTATGATATCTTGAGCTTCCAATCTCCTTCCTTTCGTGTTTTTGCCCCTCTGTGATACCCACTGTATCCCCCTCCTCTGCCACCACACTTCCCTAACATCTGCCAAGGATCTTTCTTGTTTTCAGGCATCCCTTCAGCTGCAGCACCAGAGTCATCAATCTTCTACCTACAGGAGCCCAGCCACACCAGTAAGTGCGTGCCTGGGAGTGGGCGACTCAGGACTGGTAACAGGCAGTTAGTGAAATCTAACCTGCATGAGACTTCCCAAGTCCTGACAAGCCTCTCCTGTTCCCTGAGGGTCACTGAAAAAATGCCTCCGTGATTCTGCAAAGGGATGGTTGGATAGTTACTGAGGCAGGAAGGAGCAAAAGATCTGATTTCTGAGATCCCAAACGCCCCTATAAGGCAATCTGGTGCCTTTGCTCAGCACCACCTTCTGTGGGATGTTGGTTATGTTCAGTAACTTTTTTGGTCATATACATACACACACACACATTGCAGCAAAAAGTTCTGGGTCTCTTCAGATAACTTACTTAGCTAAACTAGAATCCCAAGTGATTAGTTTTCTGAGGAAAATCTTCTACTGAAATATTCTGTGTCACATTCCTCCTATCCTTTAATCTATAGGCAGTGCCTTGAAAATTTATTTGGAGGTAATTTGAATTTAAAAGAGGAAATAAATCCACCCAAATCATCCCAACAGCAGCTGACTTCACTAATCAAGCAAGATTTTAACATAGCTAGGGATCTTTCATCAAAGACATCATGAAACCTTCAGTGGAGTCGCTCAGGACTTTACAGAATATTATAAAGCATCTCTCATTCAAACCCTGTCCAAAATTCATTACTAAACTAAGTAAAACTGTCAGAAAATGAGGATGATGTTGGGCTTGTCTTGTGTGAATGTAAGTAGCTGCCGTCTTCCACAGAGCCTCAAACAATTCCAGCACCTACACTCCACCTTGATATCCTCCATGGGCAATACTGGAGGACAGAGCCTGCTTCCCTTAGCCACTGTCAGATGAACTCACCCACTACATGGCACAAATACTGTTGTAGCACTGTTAGGTGGCATGTTTGTTCTTACCTTGTGATTTTCATACCAATAATATTCAATGTACGAACTAAAAGGGCTACCTTAGTTGACATTTTCTCTTTGATTTTGGAATTCTTCATCTATGGCAGTCCTGACTGCCTCAGTTCCAAGTGTAAAATCTAAGACATTGCATTGAGTGGGAGGATTTTAGTTCTGTGTCCCACTGAAATGAGTCTTGTTTCATCACTCATTTAGCACTTGCATGTACAACTTGTTCTCCTGATTTCTAAACCATTACTAAATTTCAATCAAATTTCACAAAGGCTCTGTGAGTTTGGTGAAAACAATGCATCAAGCCAAAGGGTTGTTAGTTCCCCACTGTGAAAAAGATGAATAAGATCACAACCTAAATTGTCTTAGGCAATCAGAGACTCAAACAGTTGAGATAGAATGTCAGAGATAGATGTGTGGGAAGCCAGGCTTCTTGTTTCTCTGCCCAAGAAATTATTATACTTGCTATGTTGTTTCTTTCTGTTCCTGAAGCCAGGAACCCCATCATTCCTGGCATACCAACCAGTACAATTCTGCATGTTTTATAGGGAACATAGTGCATTCTGGCTTTCAAAACTTTGACTTTGTTTATTTATTAATTTATTTATATATATTTGGAGAAAAATCTGTGGAGGAAACAAGAGTTGAGAGAAAAAGAGACTGCTACTTCTTAGGAATTCAAATAATGGAATTTTTGTGAAGTTGTCCTGGTGATATCTTTTATGTCAGTGGTCACTACTGGGTGAATTATTGACATAAATTCTACATTATTTTGTTCCCATTCAAGAGCTCTGTAAATAGTGTGGCAGGTGATGAACTGCTTGGTTCAATACTTGGCTTTTACTAACCAAAAGGCTTACAGGAAACAGAGCTGCTCAGAGATCTAGCTGTGAGGCAACTACAAATCACATTTGGAAAAAAAAAAAAAAAAGAAAAAAGAAAAAACCTTGATTAATAGAACAAATATGGATCTTTTCTACTTATGGTTTAGTGTAATCCTTTGTGTCCTTGAATTAGGAAGGCCAATGTCATGCCAGCTGTATTGGCATGCTTGAAAATTCAGCCTTTAGCACAGAATAATGATGAAACTTGGCTTTATAGGAGAAAATCTGATTGAGTTCCAAAGATTAAAATATACACCCCCCCAAAATAGAAATAATGTTAGTTATTAGCTTAAAAAGAGTGAGATTCAATGACTTAATAGTACCATTCAAAGATTTTTAAGCAGTTTATAATTAAGGAAAAGTTTAGAAGAACAGAATATGAACTCTCCTGCTATGAATGGAGGTAGTTTGTTAGGGGTGTTCTGGCAGCAAAGTAATTCCTAAAATAGAGTACTGGATTCACTTCCAGCTAAAAGGAGCAAAACTTGCAGATGTTGCTAATGTAGACAAAAACAAGTATGTATGTGACTAGATGCAGTAATTCTAAGAATTGCATCTGGCACAGAACATGTGATGTTTTAGCATCACACCAAGATGTGATACTGAGTACTTTTGTACCATATCTCTTAGAACACCCTGATTCAGCAAAGATGTTAAATACATGCTTAGCTTAAATATGCAAGTAGTCCCAGTGGGATTACTCATGCGCAGAGGGATATGTTTAAGCAACTTGCTGAATCAAATCATAAAACCCCTAACAACTTGAACTGACTATGAGTCAAATGACTAACAAGATTCATCGTTTTTCTCCTGAAGACAAAAGCTCTTTTATTTTTCTGAACTTTATTCTCTGCACACTATTTCTTTCAGATTTATTTCTTCTTTTGGGCTTTGCTTTGCCTGCTTCCTATTGTATCGTTCATCAAATATTTCATATACAAGTGCTTTCCAAAACAAGGCAATGAATCCAGAGCAAAGTATTTGCAGTTAAATATAATTATCTCAGTATATTTCTGTTGTACGATGGCTGTAGGATTTAGAAAGTTACTTTCTGTGTGCACTTATGCTGATAAGCTAGAAAAGTAAACAAAATCTTGTGCAGAAGCCTAAAGAGAGCAATAGATGATAGTTAGTTGGCCTCGCATTATGCATAACTACACTTTAGATTTTCAATTATATTAATAACACTATGAGGAGCTATTAGGAACTTAGCCACTTCACTACTTTCTTCTTTATTCAGCTCTAGACTGTCTCAACTGTCTTGCATTCATGAAATTTCTGTCTGAGGACTAGAAACAGTGGTGCAATGCAAAGGCTTGAGGGCATTGATTGATCATGGGAAATCAGCAGATGCCAATGTTTGCTCAAATAAATAATAAAAGAAGTATGACATCTGAATTACTGCTTCTAACACAGGAGGTATTTAGTGAAATGTTACAGTAATTGTTTCCTAATTTTTGTTTTTACTTTATTTCCATCTTTTGACGTGAGTCTCTTGACTCTATGACACTCGACACTATCAATGTAAAGGAAGCAGTACAAAAGCATCCCTAGTTCCTATTGCCACGCTGAAGAAATGACTCAGAGATGTAGCCAGAAGGGCCATCATCTTCCTGTCCATTGCTGGCTCTGCCTTCCTCACCCCCTGAACTCTCTCCTGATCACCCTGGTCTCCCATTCTACTTTGTGCCAGCTCTGGCATTCCTCAGTCTTTTTCATGAGCCAATTTAATGTGCAAACACAGCAGAGAGCTAGCCAGGATTGTCACTACTTTCACTTTCTGCCATCAGGGATGTTCATGGCAGTTCACAGAAAGATCTGGTGATCACCAGAGCCAGCCCAGGTCAAGTGGTGGGATTGAATCACAGAATCATAGAGTCACCAGGTTGGAAGAGACACACCAGATCATTGAGTCCAACCATTCCTATCAAACACTAAACCATGCCCCTTGGCACCTCATCCACCTGTGCCTTAAACACCTCCAGGGAAGGTGAATCAATCACCTCCCTGGGCAGCCTGTTCCAGTGCCCAGTGAGCCTTTCTGTGAAATATTTTTTCCTAATGTTTATCCTAAACCTCCCCTGGTGGAGCTTGAGGCCATTCTCTCTTGTTCTGTCCCCTGTCACTTGGGAGAAAAGGCCAGCACCCCCGTCTCCACAACTTCCTTCTAGGAAGCAGGGCCGTGAGCAGGGTGGACTGTGGGAGAGGGAAGTGGGAAATCCCACACTGGACACCATGTAGCTCTTCAACTGACCCACAAAACAGTGCTTAAAATTATCCAGAAGACTTGCTAAGGAATTTAAACAAGAGCTACTGGCGGTATCCACTTTTGCTAGAGAAATTGTCAATATTTTGTCAAGGGATCAAATACTGCCATGTCTCCTCAGGAAGGGACCAGAGCCCCCACTTCCACATATTCTACAGACAATGCAGGAGCCAGCTGAGAACTAGAGGGGAAAAAAAACCCATCACAGTGGGCTGGCAATAGTTTACATGCAAAAAAGCCATTTAATTCTTGAAACTGTTGGTAGTGAGTTATTTACCTATCTCTAATGCTTTACCTACAGGACTTTATAAGAACATTATAAGGATTAGCTGATGTTTGTGAAGTGCTTTATGGATGAAAGTGCTAAGTGTCCAGGACAGAGTCTACTGACACCAATTGCTTTCTGGCTCTCTATATTACATATGCAAGGGAAGCAATGAATTTAAACAGGTTTACTAAAATCCATTTCATTAGAAAAGAAATCACTCGTGAAAACGCTCGAAGGCAAAACTATTCACAGGGAAAAAAAGGGCGATGCATTCCCTCATTCTAGTGCAGTAGGACACAGTAGCCCTTGCCATCTAAATAACATACTTTAAATCTGCTAGGTGTGAGAAAACTCATTCACCAAGCACAGCAATGCTGTAAAATCGTTCCCTTGAGAACTAAAAAGCAGCAGATTGCAGTTAAGGATTTCATGATGCATCCTGGAAGACAGCCGTTTCAAAGCTGAGCAGGGAGGTCACTAGGCCATTTGCCCTGGGAGCGGGTCACCCAATTAATCTCCATTTAGGAGAGCAGAATAATTGGCCTCTGAAGTAAAAGGTGCTCATTCAGATAAAATCTAGATGTTGTAAAACTTGGAGATTTACCTGTTCCTAGTTATTAACCTTCATCAGATTTAATTAAGCCCTGTGGATAAAGCACAAGCACTGAGAAATTTTATACCCATGTCATATTTTCTAAAGGGAGGTTAAGTACAATGTCCTTTTGCTTTGCTGAGTGGGAATTCTGTCACCCAGTGTTTTCCTGTACGTGGTGAAGAACATCTGAGAGCACTCTATCTAGAATAACCTACATTTCTGTGGTTCACATGGAACATTAAGCATCAACGCTTACTTCAGGAACCCAAGTTATTGTTGCTATATAAGTCTCCTTACGTTAGTTCTTCTGTATAATTCCTCCATCAGCACTAAATATATGACCAAGTGTGAGAAGCTTTCTACTTTAGAGAGAGAAAACGCAGCCCTGGGTATTTCATTCAGTGTCTCAGCAAGCAAAGAACTTCCATATATTGAAATTTTATCTGTATATCAGCTGTCAAGGCATTTGAGGGATGCTGAAGTTACCAGCATGTTAGAGCCACACATGACCTAAACCTCAATAACACAGCATTTTGCATTTAATTAAATTATTTCATTGGAAAAGTGTCTAAAAAAAGACCAGATCCTTTAAGATTCATAATTAAGTCAGATATACCTGAGGTGAAGTTGATGTGAGAGAATTATAATCTAGACTTCTTGTTGGGTAGCTCTGTTCCAAGAAAGAGATATAAGGGCTGTAGCTTGTTTGTCTATACACGAAAAAAAGAAAAAAATTAAAAAGAAGAAACATTTTAGAAGTAATTTATCTATTTGAGGGGTATTGTTCCATGCAACAAAAACTATTGAGACTATAAAATGACAGGGCATGTGATTTTTTTATTGCTGCAATTCCTGCCTAGATTTCTCCAGTCCCTGGAGGTTTTGCTGTGCTTCAGTGATTTGTTTACAAGTCCCATGTTTGCAAGTGGCTTGAATGCAGTACTAAAACCTACAATGGTGATTTGCAAACTCTAGTCTTTTTTGTCTGTGGGGAGCTGAGCAGCTCCATGATACTGCTAGAAAGAATGCCTTAAAGCATGGAACTGGAACTGATGCTGATGAGACTGCTGCATTAGAAAGAGCCATCCTCAAACCCAGCAGGCAGAAACATCACCAGGAATACAACGAGACAGGAGTATGGAAACTGCTGCAACTGCAGAAACAGTCACCACATTGGACTTGGCATCCTCAACAAGAGAGTGTAAAAAAGATCAACTACTACTATGGTCCAAGGCCACTTGTAATGAGATCTGCTATCCATTTCATGAGACTCCTGGGGTACTTGGGAGGGATGATTTTTAGAGGACTGTAGAAGGCTGCCAGAGAAAGTATCAAGGTCTCTCACTGTGGCTCCTCTTTACCTCTTCCGTCATGCCTATCTGCTCCATCACACGCAAATCTCTTCTCATCTCCAGAGCAGCTGCTATTTACCCTGATGTGCCCATCATTGCAAATGGGGGGAGATGGGTACAGGCCAAGGGAAGGAAGGAGTTATTAGACTTCTTGCCAGAAAAATCCCCTTCATAGACTCCAACAGGAGCATACATCAGTGCAAAACAGGGGCAGTTCTTTCAGCAGGAGCACTAACCTCTCATTGCATAAGCAATAGAGCCATACTGTCACTCAAAGCCGGATCTTGCAGATCTGCAAGCCGGATGAATGGATGAAGGCTTCAAAACCTCTATGAGATGAGAAGAAAAACATATTTTTGCTGAAACTGGCAGCTTCCCAGAGTCTTATTCCCCTGAAGTTCAATGAAACCTCATTTAGCACACACCAAACAAAACATGGAACTTTGTTCACTGAGTGGGAAGTTAGAAATGTTTCCAGCAGCACTGTCATCTCTATATCATCTTCACTTGCAAGGTCAGAGATGACTCTGTGCATCTGATGATGCCACCTTCGAAAACAAAGATGATCGTGCTGCTTATGACAGAGATGGGGTTGAGGTCAGGCTTGCTAAGCAGGCAAAACCTTAGCCCTATCAGTCATACACTAGTCCTAAGTATTGATGTTATTTGACTTCTTTAATTGGACATAAATGGGAAATGTGTATTATGGTTCTGCTGAAAAAGTCATTACAAATTAGCCTAACCAGATTTGGCCATGAATCAATGGTCAGAAATTGGGTGTATCATTCAAATTATGTGAATGCATTATGGACCTGTATTTGAATGATGATGCACTTCATTTTATTTTTTTACTGATACATAAAATCTCTGCAGCATCTTCAGGCTTCAGTAAGGAGCACAGAAAAAGCCACATCTTTTTCTTAGAATGCTTTTGTTTCCATTGCCAAGCTGGTACTCTCTCAAAGACAGAAAAATTGTTCTGATTTAAGGTCATTTCACCTTAGTTGCTCTATACTGATAAAGATTATTTGCTATTTCTAATTATTGTTAATGGCCATAATTAAAAATATCTCAAAATAAAGACCATTTTGAAACAAAACCACATATTTTCTGATTGCATCCTACATGCTAGCGCTGTGATAAAGGCAGGAAAAAAGAAGCAGGCACTATTCCACTGGAACAGTAAAAGAAAAGAATTTGTCTAGGCAAGATTTACTAATACCAGATTGGGTGGCTTGGTAAGTTCTGAGTGTTTCAAAAGAACAATATGACGTTATTGTATCAATGGTGCAAAATCAAAGGACTGTTGTTCTGGTTGGTAGGTCAGGAGTCTGGTATACACTGCTTCTTTAAGTATTAAAGTCTGTACAGTGCCACTATAATGAAGAAAATGCTATGACAAAACCTGGTGCTCTGCTACATCGGTGACTGAAGGAAAATTTTAGTTGCAAGACCGGCTGTGCATTGCAGGCTGAATCTGTCCTTCTTTATTCTTTTATTCTTTATTCTTTTATTCTTGCAAAAACCATGCAAACATAAATGTCCACAAACAATGTGACCATGATTAAAAGCACATGGGTACTTGAGTAAAACACATTAGTCTTAGTAATGTATCACGTCTTTGTCTAGTTTTTATCATTTGGCTCTGAGGAAAAGTAAGGTGACTGTGGAATTGGCTGCCATAGTAATTATTCTATATTTTTCACTACATTTGTGGCTTTCATGTGAATAACACTAATATTTGAAAGCTCATGAAAGTGGGAGTCTGCACTGGCAAGAACAGAGAATGAATGAGAAGTCCATGAAGTTTTATATTTTATTTCCTTACCTATATATCCAATCACTCAAAAGAAAGGTAAAGAAATCCCTTACCCATCTTCAGAACTCTTAACCTAAATGTTGAAAGTCCTATTTCCTTGGTACCTAGGAAAATGGACAAATTTCTCATTAAGAACCTGCACAACCAGAATTCCGTGAATATCATGAATTTCCTATTAAAGTTTTGTCATTAGTTAAATATAGAAATGGTAGAGGAACTCTTAGAATGGATCATTTTAAGTCTTCTAAGAGGATTAAAATATCTGATTCAGAGACACAGCCATTAGATGGATGACTTTGCAGAGTGGAGCAAAGCTCTGCTCTGATGTTTATCCTGAAATTTTTGTACTTATTCAGGTTTAGTTTGAAGGTGTGTTGCCAGCGTGTTGACTCTGTATTTCAGCAATATTAAATGTGATTGCTCATACTTAAAGTGACTTTTACTTATTCAGTAAGATATGTGAAGCTATAAATAAGGAATGGGATATTTTTTTTAGCTATGGTCCCCATTGGCTTAAGTTTACAGGGATTTTTGAAAGCCTTGCTGATGCTCTGCTTCAAGATTAGAGTGGGAAAATAACTGGACTGTTTAACATTCTAGGCCTAAAACCAAATGCCAAAAGGAAGAGTGTATAATGGCTGCTGTCCATATAGCACTGCTACCCAGAGCTCAGATGTAATCCTCGTGCCCAGCACTATGCAAAGCCTCAGGTCTTTAACCTAACAGCTTGTCCTGCCTAGATAAAAGATGACGTATCAAAGTAACCTGTGTCATTTACATGTTTTCCTCAAGGGCAATGGCCATCATTTTGCCCAAACATTTTATTGATGATATGTCAATTACCAAAAAAAAAAAAAAAAAAAGGACCCTTAAGAACCTTGAATGACTCCTAACTGGTCAAAAGCTAAAATAACTGTTCAACTTCTAGTGCTATTCCCATTCCAGTACATTGTCTTCTGGAATAGAGTCATAGAAAAATAATTTTATGTGGTTAAAAGCACTGTTCTAGAATTTGTGCTGAGACACAACCAAAGTATGTCAACATTCTTGTGCAAAATCTGCCTGTTGCTTCTTTAAATATTTGCATAAATTAAAGGAAGTGAGTAGAACCTAAATATGTGAGAGAGAATCTGACATCCTTAGCCACTTGTGACTCAACACTAGACTCTGATCCAAGACCATGCAGGCTCCTAATAGTCTTGACAAGCCTTTTGCTAAATCTCCACTGAACTGCAGTAAAAGATATACTGTATTCTGGCCTGGAGTACAATCTGAATTAAAATAATGAAATAAAATTATGATTAAAAGAAATAAATGAGTGTTATTCACTCCTCTTGAATGCATTAGACATGAATTATTACCTTCTTGGAAGTAGCTGAAAGAAAGTCTCTTCACAGACCATAACACATTCCCTGTGGATTACCATGGGGATGTGGCAACATGGTTTATCAAATAATGAACTGAACTTATTAACTGTACTATGTTAACACAGAACACTACTATTTACAGTGAATAGCTGGAACTGAAAAGTACTTTATGGGCTGATGGCTGGACTTGATGATCTTAGAAGTCTTTTCCACTGTTAATGATTCTACGATTCTGTAACTACACTAGTATCCTTTGTCTAATTCTGGAACTCTTTGCTATTGCAGATTCTTTTATCTGAGAGAATCATGACCTTTTTAAGAGTGCAGTAGAAGACACCTAATCCAACACAGGCTCCTCTTGTAATTTTCTCAAAAGTATTCATTCTAACAAGAAATAAATATAACTGAAGTGTTGAGGAGAATTTATCAAGCTATGCAATCACTGCATTTATATTTCTTCATTCAATCATTCATTCATTCCCCTTTTCATGTTACTAAGTTACTTGTACAAACCTCAGTTATTTAGTTTATAAGCATAGCATCAGAAAAAGCTTATCAGCTACAGAGAAAAAAAAAGGTGTGGTCTCTTAGAAAACCTTATATTTTAAAATCGCTGCTGTATAGTGCTTAGCACTGAAAAGCTATTTTCAAGTGTCAAACATCAGAAATTACTTTTGTGCATTCCTTTCACGGAGGTCATAGATAGAAATGAATTTGGTGTTGGTTAGTTGGTTTTTGCCTAAATATGTTGTTTTAGCTGGCCAAGGTGCAAGCTACATTTCACATCCTGGAGACGTCTCTTGACACAGATGCTTATGATCTAGCCCTTGCAGGTGAAGTTAGGTTTTGTAAGATGTGCATATCTGTGAGTGTGCCTATCTCTCCTTGTTTTATTTCTTCTCAGAACTTTTCAAGAGGACATTCACTGAATATTGAAGGAGGAAGGGGAGAGTCTCTCCATCTGTCAGTAACTTCCTGAATTCCTCTACTCAATCTTAGAAATGTATTTTTTGGACAATGAAACAGATCCTCAACTGCTAACAAATGGTCACTGATGCCATTTCACTGACAGCTATGCCAAGAGTCTGCCCCGCTCAGGCAGGTGTCTGGTGATGCGTCTTGCGGAGTGAATGTATGTGAATCTCTGCAATTTACCTATAGAATCACAGAACGGTTTAGGTTGAAAGGGACCTTAAAGATTGTCTAGTTCCAACCCCCTTGCCATGGGCAGGGACACTTCCCACTAGATTAGGATGCTCAAGGTCCCATCCAACCAGGCCTTGAACACCTCCAGGGATGCGGCATCCACAGCTTCCCTGGGCAACCTGGGTCAGTGCCTCACTACCCTCATTGTGAAGAACATTTTCCTAACACCTAATCTAAATATTCTCCCTTCCAATTTAAATCCATTTCTCCTCACCCTATCACTAAAGCTTACTGTCTATAGATACATTAATCTTACTGTCTCCAGCTTTTAATGGTTCATGGTATGCACTAGCCTGTTCACTCCTATGAACAGGAAGCTTTGAGAGCAAATAAGTTACTGAAAACTTTTGCCTGATCAACATCACTGTACTAAATAGTCAGATGCATGTGATGCTCTGTTTTGCTTAACACATCGCTGTTTATTCCTGTGGAAAAGCTAAGCCATCTCTTCTAACTTTATAATCTAATCTCCAACACAATACAGGTCCCAGGATTTCCAAGATTATTAAAGCTTCACATTTTTCCCTCTTTAATATTAAGATACTAGGTTCAAGTTAATTAACATAAAATTATTGATCAATATTAAAAGCAAGAAAATGAGAGCATTAAAAAGATATTGAAGTAAAAATACACATTCAGTGTCACTACCTTCAATTTTTAATTCCAGCTTGATGTTCATTTTTATTATTTTCTTCAAAAAACAGAACTGTTTTGACAAAAATATAAGCAGAACTCCACAATGGTTAACTGTATTTCCATACTATATGTAATTACAAAGATAGTAGTGATAAGGATATTCCCTTTGCATGACTATCTATTTCATCTCATATTCACCAATATAATTCTTTAAGTAGTTGGACACGCACAGGGTTTAATTTTCCCAAACTCATCCTCTCTATGCACAGAATAGAAGTAGCGATTAATTTTTCAAGACACTTTGTTAAAGCTTTCACTGTTGAAAATGTACGCAGTAGAAATGGTAATGAAAAATATGATAGTTCATAGAATCATAGAGTCACCAGGTTGGAAGAGACCCACCGGATCATCGAGTCCAACCATTCCTATCAAACACTAAACCATGTCCCTCAGGACCTCATCAACCAGTGCCTTAAACACCTCCAGGGAAGGTGAATCAACCACCTCCCTGGGCAGCCTATTCCAATGCCCAATGACCCTTTCTGTGGAAAAACTTCCTCCTGATGTCCAACCTAAATCTCTCCTGGTGGAGCTTGAGGCCATTCCCTCTGTTGCTGTCCTTATAATGTTTTCTCTTCTGAAGTACTGGATTTAACCAATTGATGTGTCTAAGTACTAAGTAGAAATTGGCACCTGTTAAACTGAATGTCAGGTTTTTTTGAATGAAGAAATAAATATTACCAGAATTGAAGATTTTGCTAATAATGACCATGTGAGAATATAAGTCCTTTTGTTGACAAGCCATCATGTATAGCATTTTTTTTTAATGCCTTTCATTATTTTTTTTTCTGTAAGGTTGAATAACTAGAAGTTTGTGCAACAGAAAAACAGATTGTACCAAGGAACAAGCAAACCACCTTTCCAGAAAGCAGTGATTGGATGTCTCAGGCTGCACTTGTGGGCAGTCCTGGCACAATGGTATTTTACCCTGAATTTTAATGAACAATAAACAGGGAAAATAGCAATTAATGCTGTAGCAAATCATTATGTACCAGAACTACAGACAGCAAGCAGAAGACAATGCTGCAGATGCCCTCCCTGTCCAATTTTCTGTGCCTTTGGCACTTTCTGCAACTATTTATGTTGAATCTCATGAGGTAACTGCACGGGGGGGTACCTTTTATTTAATCATCTAGCTGTAGAAGGAAGACATGGTTTAAAACAGCAAAACCCAGTGCCACAAATAAGAAATTTTAGGAGCTGATCTTGCCTTTTGGTGATGTCAGTGACAAAACTAATGTTCTGATCCTAAACCATTAAATATTACAGCTATAGATATACAAAATAAGGAGAGGGAGGAACCCAAGCAATTCTGTATCATTGCCAAGCTATATGAATACAGCATGCAGGTATGAACACTCAGGGCAGGGCAAGGAAAGATACATGAAAAAGCTTTACTCAATTTTGTATTCAGTTTTCAGGTTGAAAGCAACTAAACAGATTCTGTCTGGTTAGCACAAGTCACACAATTGAAGGGGCTAGCAGGTGAAGTGAAAGTCAAAGTTTCCCAGGGGATTTATATGTAGTTTACCAACCCATAAAGCAACCTATCCCAGTGTATCGTTACTACTATTAAAAGCCTCCCCTGGACCAGAGCTTATATGTGCAGGCCTATTTGCCTTACAATTCCACATTTATTTCCTAAACTTACTCTTGATATATGGCATGAAAGATAAATCCAAACAAAAAATAAACAGGTCAGATGTGTTTGTAGTTTCTTAACCCTTTCTCCTCCCTTCCCTGCTATATTTAAGGTCTTATTTAATTAAACTCATTCACATATCACCAGGATTGTGCCTAAAGTTATGCTTGTGGCTCTTCTGGGATATCACTAACACCCACTGATATCCCACCTTCAGTAACAATCTTTAATAATAAGCACTACCTTGGGCACCCTGTGGTATTCTGTGATCTTTTAGTACCACACTTAATGACCATATTTTATTCCTTTCAGTGAGAAGCCTCATGACAGATATCAGTTGTATGTTTCCCTTTAGTGTGTGTAGAAGGAGCAACGGTTTTGATTTGCCCTTTGATCCTTGGAGTTTTACTTTGCTTTAATCAAAGGCTGGCAAAGCATTCTGGCAAGACTGCTTTAAAGTAGGCATCTAGGAGAAAGGCAAGGGTATGTTGTGCCCTCTGAATTAAGCAGTATCAAAATAAGATCTCTTTCCAAAATGAAAATAATTTTGAAGAAAAAGCACGTAAACTTGGGACATCCACAATGTTTCTCTAAGCACAGAAATGCAATAGTAACTAGATATTCCCATTCTGCTCCAGGTAGTTACTTGGAAAAATTAAAGCTGTCTCACTTAAGTATGTGGGGTTTACTAAAATGGTAGGTAACGAGGATAATGTGAGGATAGAAGTAGAACTAAAATAAAATTATTTTAAAATACACCCTCAATGCAAGATGTCATGTCCTAGTCAGATTATAAAAGGGATTAAATAACTTCAAAGGAAAATTAATACATGAAGTTGATTCTTAATATCAAAACCTGGTCTGCCTGAGCAAAAATGTTATAGTTTCTTTAGATCTCAAAAATGTTAATTCCTTTTTGCTAGTTGCCAGCACAAATTGCTTTGCTGGATGAAGGACAAATGCCCATCAATTTCTCAGGTTTTACCTAGCTAAAACCTCTGTGTTTCTTTATGCGACAGAAACTATCGGCATGGTAGATGCTGACATATGATAAACTATCATCATTTTACTGGAGATATTCAGTAATTCTCTTGTGACTATTTATAGTCATGTTGGAATTTAGGAAGATTTACCAACCTACTGATATTGCCTGCCCTGTGGAAAAAAAAGTAAACATCCTTACATATCTCAAGCATTTTTTAAAGCAGTAAATAAAAATGTAGTAAGAACTGAATGTTCAGAATTTTTATGGCATCTTTTTATCCCTCCAATTATTTGGTGTTTTATTTTTTAATCTCAATCATTTTATGTTGCAGTAGGTTTGCGTTTTCTGAACCAGTCCTGAACTAAATTGCAGCTGGCCTTGTTCTTTCACAGATTTCATCCATTTTGGGTCACCTATAGAATTTATCTGACCCATGAAAACTATGCATTTTTTAATTAAGTTTGTTTTAGGAGCCCTAAACTGAGGACACAGTGTAGTGCTAAAGAAACCTTAATATTCAGCAATGCAAATAAAAGCTAGATCAGTTTAGTGGTTTTTTTGCCTTGAAAACAAAATACAGCTAGAATGCCCGACTATCTTAGTCTTGAAGGAAAGATCTTATCCTGATCTAATATAATTATTATTAAGCTAAAAACAAAGCTATGCTTTCCACAGTTTTTAATTAGACCAGAATTAACTGAGAGTTATTTTCCTTATACTAGATTTTCCCCATCCTCTGGGACTTTTTCCAAGCATCCTGATTTGAGAGCAACTGAAACAACTATTCAGTATGCCACCATGGTTTTTCTAGTGTTGATTTCTAGTGTGAGTCTTCTGGTAACTTTTGCTGCTTTTTTAATAGCATCCAGAGACATCTTTTTAATCATAACTATTGTAGTGACAGTTGTGTTCACTGGCTGGGACAGTTCACAAGGACTCCAGATCTCTTGGATGAAGAGTGATGATAATAAATTGTATTAGATGCAGCAACAGATATTTTGTGTTAACAGAGGAATATCTGGACTCAGGAATGGTTCCTTTCTCAGCTTTGAGGAGAAGTGGTCTACGCTGGCCCCAGTCTATCATTGCTGTCTTGCTCCCTGCTTCTTTCCCACTTCTGGTTCCTGGTTCACAGCCCCTTTTTTCCTTCAGGTTGCTTATCCACATTCTCATTGCATACACCCAGTCTCCTCAACCTCAAGTGTTTGCATTCCACCTTCTCCTCTTCTTTTTTTCCTTATCCAAGCCTTTTCTCTTATGAGTTGTTGCCTCTATCCATGCATCTTCTTCCATTACTTGGCTTTACCATCACCTAGCAGCAAAATCCCTTCTGAGTCCTGTGAGCAGTCCTTGCCTCCTCAGACTTTATCTTCATGCTCGACTCAGTGTCCCTCAGGGTTTCATGTCTAATGTCCTTCCACAGGAACAAAAGGATGAGATCTTATGCCCCAGAAGCCTTTCTCTTCTGTTGTAGAAAATTACTTCCTAAACCAAGTCAGACTCCAGACAGGAATGAAATATTGTTGCTTTTCTGTTGGAAATCTGTTCCAGACCCCCTTTAACTTCCAAGCCAAGTTTAACCAGATTCAGTTTGTATATTTTTCCTTTGTGCCAATATAGTCCACATTCAACATTGCCTGATTTCCTTATAGACAGCAAGCGTTTCCTCTTTTTTATTTTTACTAACCTAAATAAATTCTGTTTTTCTAATCTCCCTCCTCTACCTAAAGTTTTCCATTATCCATTCATTTTAACCCTGCTCTGTACCTGTTCAGCTCTGGATGCATCTTCATTACATATAACCATCCAGAATAGAACAAAATACTGCAGACAACATCTTACACATTAGCACTAATACTTACCTTTCAGTACTGGAGATCATAGAATCATAGAATCAGCAGGTTGGAAGAGACCCACTGGATCATTGAGTCCAACCATCCCTGTCAATCACTAACCTGTGTCCCTCAACAGGCACACAACAGGGACCCCCAGTTCACCAAGTAAGGAGCCCCAATCCAAAGGGCTTCTGTCCCACCACTGACCCATCACCTACCCCAGAATGATAACTCCTCACAGCCAGAGGGCGCACAGAGGGGTCAAGAGGTGAGATTGGAGCAGCCACCAACCCTCCCAATCATCCCTACCTGCCTACCTGGCTGGGGGGCCACCAGGCCCCCCAGCCTTTCTTCCCCCCCTCCACCACCACGCTCCCGTGGGATGCAGGGTGTGCCATGGGGACTCACCGGTGATGCCAGGGCAGCAGTGATGCCAGGAGATGCATCCCTTACCCATAGCCCGGCAGGGCACAGCTAGAGACTGTTGGTCCTCCCCGGGAAGAAAAAGGGATCCCTTGGAGAGGGCAAAGCAGCAACAGCTGGGGAGGGAGGAGTCTCCAAGAGAGCCCAGGTGCCCTGCAGCTTAGAACCACAGAACCACAGAATCACCAGGCCGGAAGAGACCCACCAGACCACGGAGTCCAATCCATGGGGAGATGGGGGAGATGGGGTAGTTGCTACATCTTAAACTTTCTAATATATTTTTGAGTCTATGTATTTCAAACTGATGACTCATATATTCCCATGATAGATTGATACTTCCAATTTTTTTATCCTCATCATTTTTTATGAGTTGGCATTTTCCAAATTTATTGATGAAATCTGTTATTCATTCCAAATCCCATTTCCAGCTACTGTATTGAATGTTACTTGTGCCACTCCAGTTGTCAGTGATATTCCAAGGTGTACCCTGAATGATATTCTAACTCTCCCCGAATATCATCAATACCTTGCAACTGCTTGTTAACAACACATTTAGCACACTGCCATTTTTGATGTCAAGGCTATTTATAAAAATATTTAATGAGTTCTGTCTCAAGACTGAATCTTGAGGAATAATCACTCTACAGCCAGATAGATGCTCTTTAGCACTATCTGAAGCTCCCTATCTAGTCTTTCTTTCCTTACTAATCTTATAATTCTTCTCTAAAAGCTGTACCTCCTACATTTTAACTAATAGTTTCATGTCTGACATCACACTAAAGACAAGACTGAATAACAAAATGTAATAGCTCTAATCTGTAAAATCAATTCCTTAACAAAGGTGTGAATTCAGTGTACTGTGGGACATCTTCAGCAAAATCAAGCCATATTTTACACTGTTTTCACTTACTTTATGCTTTTAGTTATTCTAAGGCAAACCACGTCTAGAAGGCCAAATACATGAACCTTGTTATAACACCCATCCTTCCACCACACACATCTCAAAGACTTTTCTTTTATTTGTTATTATTTTGTCTCAAGGTCCAAACCTACAAGATAATAGCTGCCTTCAAAGTCCTTGCTATGAATCTTACACACTCATATGTCAATTCTTTCTATATTCTGTAACATGCTGTGTATCCATCTAAGTGCAGTGTTCTTCATATGCTGCTTTCAGTTCAGATGAGGTTATTTCCAGTTCTGAACTCTCACCTCCTTTATGCAGCCTGCTTTCAACCCTGTATTAAGCATCTCATCCTCCTTATTGAGTCTGGTATCTATTAGATAGCTCTGTAGATGCTCAAAATGAACCACTGGTTCAGCTACAATAGCAGAATATTCAGCACATCTGCAAAGCAGATCCCACAGCGTGAAGCCAGATCTGAAAATAGGAGAGAACTCCAGTTGGCAATCACTCACTTCACTTCACACAGGAGAGAGGACCCCATTCTCGAGGCCAGAAAATTAAATTATTTAATTTATCCTCAACCAGTGACTCACAGTCCAAGCCTATGTGTGCACCCAGATGGTCCTGTTCTCCTGATAGTCTCATGTATTTTCATTCCCTGCTCCAAATTGGCTCCAGGGCTTCAAACAAATTAGCTACACTCAGTCCATCACTGATTTTCTGTGTAAAGGAAGGGCTTGCAGGGATGTTTTCAATGAAAGGCTGGCAGCATCACAAATAAGGAGGGCATGGCTTATAGGTCTGCCTCTTAGGCTGCCTCTCCAACTGATACTTAACAGAAAAAAAGATGAAACTGAGGACAAGGTCATGCTTCTGAAAAGTGAGTTTAAGGAAACATGACACATCTCCCAGTTGAAGCTGTGAATAAGGACACACCATATTAATTTTGGTGCCAGAAATCAGGCTAGAGCCACAATCTGATGAGGATCCACAATGATTACATGCTGATTTGTAACCCAGCATGTGTCAACAGGCTCTCCAAGCAAGGGAGCTTACACACAGGGCTGAAGTATACCTCGAGTGTGACATCTTCACCGACAAGCAGTTTGCCCTGGCCATGCTCAAAATGACTCATCATCCAGTCTTCAAAGGGTGTAGCAGCAGACTTAGTCCCTCCTTCCTTACCATCTCACTCTCAGCATCTCACCACAGAAACGAGATCCCTGTGTTGGAATCAACTGAGGTAGACAAGAAAGCTAAGGGACTCTGACACATGAGAAAAAGTGTCTCAGAAAGCGAGACTGCTTAGGACAGTATGGAGTAGACGGGACTGGGTAGGACTTTACTTGAGCTACAGCAGACAGCTTGCATGCTAGTTGCTCAAGCAAAAGAAGAAACTCAAGCCCAGCTTCTTGCATAGCCGTTAAAGGGATATCACACATCCCTGGACTCCTTTAAAACCATTGTTGTCACATATAGTGTCAAAATAGTAAAGGAATCTTGGCCACTGTGAATAAGTACAGCAGATTCTGACTATAAATGGTTTGTTCAAAGTCAAATAGGAAACCTGTTGACACAAAAAGGAAAAGCTCGGTTTTTCCAAATTTCAAAGATAATTTCAGCCATATTTGTTCATATTTTAAAAGAAAAATTAAAGCTTTACAGTTGAAGATGGATGAACTATTCATAGCAAATAATGCAGCCATCAAACATAGCCTTCTAGTCACTTGATGTATCATCAATGAATAGCCTGATTTTTATGAATATGCTCATTAGTTGTAATTGTTTAACAAATGATTTATTTGAAGACGTTTCATCCCTGAGTTGTCTCTGGTCTACTTGCTCTTTGGTTATTCACTATGTGTGGTACATGATTACTTTCCTCTATCACAGAATAAGTGAAATATTATCAGTATCTGTGAATACTTGCAGCATGAATATTCATTTGTGAATATATATATAATATATAACTTGTCATTAAAGGCATCCATTATCCCACTATGAAGAGTAGTTTGACTCTTTTTTAAAACAAATGTAATTTATTGTGGCATCTATTCATTAGAAAGGTTACTTTAAAAATACAACTAAGTAATTACCTTTAAATGTTAATTCATCCCTTGCTGCAAATATTTTTACTTTTAAACACACAATTAAAATGCTGCCATAAATATAGAAATGGGCTTCTTAACTATTGAATCGCTGAACACACCTTTAAGCACAGGTTACCTTCAGAGAATTAGGGTGCCTAGACTGAAATCCAGTGTTACAATAACAACTGACATTCACATATGCTATGCTCTGAATGAATTTACCCTGTAGGAGACTGAGAAAAGTGGTGCCTAGAAGTTAAAAGAGGAAAAAAAAAAAAAAAACCACCAGAGACAAGGAGAAATCATAGATGAATATTCATTTTACATTAGACATGAGGAAGAATTTCTTCTCCATGAGAGTGGTGAGGCACTGGCACAGGTTGCCCAGGGAGGTTGTGGCTGCCCCATCTCTGGAAGAGTTCAAGGCCAGGCTGGATGGGGCCTTGGGCAGCCTGATCTAGTGGGAGGTATTCCAGGGTTGTAACTGGATGCTCATGAAGGTCCCTTCCAACTCAATCTATTCTATGATTCAAAGAAAACACAAAGTTGCCCAGGAAAAAAGCAAAATGCCATAAAAAAAAAAGCCAAGGTGAAATGCTGTGGTACAGTTAAAAAACTTCACAGCAAGGCAAATCTCGTAACAATAAACTACTAAAAAGGACATGGAAGTTGAAAATTCTGCTTATAATTCAGGTATTTTAAAGGAAACTTAAGATCCATGCACAAGGCTTGCATTAATTTGTTTTTTATACTGGAAAACATTACACATTGCTTGGGAATTTTTTTTTCTTTATCCAGAAATAGCACCCTGAGTGCTGCTTCTGTACTGTTTCAATTGCTTCTCACATGTAAAATCAATATGAGCTAAATACGGCATACCAAGTGAGGTAGTGACAAATAACGGATGGCAATATGATTTGTTAAGAGTGTTTCTGATGTTCCGCTAAAGGATATGGTTCTAAATGCTTCATTGTCTGGGGCACCCACAGTGAATTGCCCTTATAAAAGCTGTGCTAAGTTTGTGGCTTTTTTTTTTTTTTTTTAAAGGAACAACTTCAAAACACATAGAAAGGAATTCAGATCCCTGCTTGGTGCCACAGAGTTTTGGGCAACGGTTACAATAATTGCATGAAATACTTTGGCCAGTAGGAAGTTGAGAGTCTCTTATGTGGTCACTACTGCTAATGAAAGTACAGATTTTTTTATTTACCATGAGAAAATGAAGCAGATTATGTGATAAAAGGTAACATAAGTTAAAGCCTTTTCAAGCATAAAACACTGAACATAAGAAGAATAGCAAAACATAGGTGCAAAAGACAAGCAGTTTTATTAAGTAGATCAGCAGGAGAAATAGGAGGTGACTTCAAATATGTCCCCAAAGAAAAGAAGGTGTACTCTAAACCTAAAAAGAGCAAATCAGAACAGGCAGAAAAGGACCCAGTGGATCAGACATCATCAGGGAATGACCTGCATGAAACTGTCCAGAAACTAAAGCGAGGGACCTGTTGTGAAGAAATACAAGAGTGAAGAGACTTGCTCAGACTGCTGTGTTATATGTACTTTCCATCAAGAAGATGGAGATATTTGACAAAGCAGGCATTTAGAGCTTTGGTCTTGCCATCTATGGAGAAACCTACCAGAAGACTCACTCTAACTCTTTGCTTTTTGGCTTTAGTGCTAAGATTATGGAGATATTTTATGTATGGGCTTCAATACCTGCCACTGGAGAATTACACTTGGCACCTGGAAACACAAAAACAGAAGAAAAGTTTATAGAAGAACATTCAGAAAGTCACAGTCAGAACAACTAAGGAATCCAGTGTATTTAGAGTACCTACAACTGCAGAAGTAAATGGGAAAGGTCCAAACAAGAATTTGATATCTTTGCAAATCTGGGTAGGTCCACAGCAAAGAATGATGACATGTTTTAAAATGAAGAGTGAAAAACAGAGCATACACATTGTGTGGGAGGAAACTCAGACAAAAACTGTAACCTGCTTTTGGACAAAGTTGCTATATTTGTGAAAACCAAAATAATTTTCCAAAAGGCCTGAAACAAGAATGAAATTAACTGCTAAGAACAGAAGTGTATATATTCTCCAGAAAGAAATGTGTTCAGCAACAATCAAGTTTATTATAATAATAGCATCACTGAGGATTTACTAGTAGAAGAATTAGGTCCAGCAACTTGAATAGTACCTTGAATATAAATGGAGCATGACTTAATTTTAAATTGAACAGTAGATATTAGGTCCAGTTGCACATCAAAATTGCAATTAAAAATTGAAAAGAAAACCTAGTCATGCGGAACACAGGTGGTAAATCTAACATTTTACATTGGAAAGTCTACTTCTAGTGAGAATATTTGTGTACTGGTAATAAGAGAAGCAAACTTCTGAAAGATTATGCAAATTGACTCTGGTCATCCTTCCCATGCTCCTCACTATGTAACTGAGCTTGATTTTAAGACTAATACCTTGAAAACTATGCTGCATATGAAGGTTAGGGTACCAGAGGTAAACCAAGGTATTAGAAACTCTCACTGTAAATTATTCTTATCTGGTTATTCTGTCCTAATGTAGATGTTTGAAATTTCCAATATATAACAGAAGCTATGCCATTTAAGCCAATATTTTATCAATATATTATTCATACAATACAGATTGAAGACAAATTGCCTCAATAAATTTTGTTATTTCATGCAAGAGTGGGTATATCATTGCTGTTCTCGTGTTGGCATCATTGGAAAGACATTTGATTGTTGTAATGTCATAGATTCTTTTTTTCACTTTAGCACCATTTTAGTTTATTGCTTTCAGCTGATGCTTTAATTTTGTTCCCCTGTCACCAGATATCCCATTTAAAAATAATAATCATACAACTTGCTATATGACGAACGAATACTACTTTGTAAAAATCCCTAATAGAATTTAACTGAACACATCAGAATTTTCAGCTGTTCTTTTTCTCCTGGAATAAATTTCTCCCCTTCTAAACAAGTAGTGAAAACATGTTTATTATGAGACTTATGAATTGATGATTTTCGTAGATTTGCATTTGAAATATTGTAGTATGAATGACTGAATTTTGTTAAAAATAATGAAGGCATGACGTAGTTACTGAACGTACAGGAACCTGCAGGAAAACTGAGATTCCAATAGAATCATCATAGAATCACTAGGTTGGAAAGGACCCACCGGATAATCAAGTCCAGTCATTGCCATCAACCACTAAACCATGCCGGTCAGCATCTTGTCCACCCGTCCCTTAAACACCTCCAGGGAAGGTGAATCGACCACCTCCCTGGGTAGCCTGTTCCAGTGCCTAATGAATCTTTCTGTGGTTTTTTTTTTTCCTGATGTCAAGCCTGAACCTTCCCTAGTGGAGCTTGAGGCCATTCCCTCTTGTCCTGTCCCCTGGCACTTGGGAGAAGAGCCTAGCTCCCTCCTCTCTACAACCTCCTTTCAGGTAGTTGTAGAGAGCAATGAGGTCTCCCCTCAGCCTCCTTTTCTCCAGGCTAAACACCCCCAGCTCTCAGAGCCGTTCCTCATAAGACTTGCTCTCCAGCCCCTTCACCCTTCATTGCTCTTCTCTGGGCTCACTCCAGAGCTTCAACATTCTCCTTATAGCAAGGGGCCCAGAACTGAACACAGGATTCAAGGAGCGGTCTCACCAATGCTGAGTACAGAGGGATAATCACCTCCCTGGACCTGCTGGTCACACCATTTCTGATACAAGCCAGGATGCCATTGGCCTTCTTGGCCACCTGGGCACACCAACACCCCCAGGTCCCTCTCCTCCAGGCAGCTTTCTAGACAGACTTCTCCCAGTCTGTAGCTCTGCATAGGGTTGTTGTGCCCCAAGTGCAGGACTCGGCATTTGACCTTGTTAAACCTCATGCTGTTGGACTCAGCCCAGCAGTCCAGCCTGTTTAGATCCCTTTGCAGAGCCTCCCTACCCTCCAGGACATTGACACTTCCACCCAGCTTAGTGTCATCCACAAACTTGCTAAGGCTGCATTCGATACCTTCATCCAGGTCCTTGATGAAGACATTGAACAGGGCTGGATGCACTGAGCCCTTGGGAACCCCATTTGTCACTGACCTCCAGCTGGATTTAACACCATTTACCACCACTCTCTGGGCCCGGTCATCCAACCAGTTTTCCACCCAGGAGAGTGTGCACCTGTCCAGGCCAGAGGTTGACAGTTTCCATAGCAGAATGCTGTGAGAAACTGTGTCAGAGGCTTTGCTGAAGTCCAGGAAGACACTTTCACAGCCTTTCCCTCATCCAGCAGGTGAGTCACTATCATAGAATGTGATCAGGTTAGTTTGGCAAGACCTACCTTTTGTGAACCCATGTTGACTGGGCCTGATCACCCGGTTCTCTTGCATGTGCTTCATGATAGCACTTAAGATCACCTGTTCCATGACTTTCCCTGGCACTGAGGTGAGACTGACAGGCCTGTAGTTCCCTGGATCCTCCCTGCGACCCTTCTTGTAGATGGGCACAACATCAACCTCTAGTCCAGTGGAACTTCCCCAGTCTTCCAGGACTTTTGGAAGATGATGGAAAGGGGTTTGGCCAGTACATCTGCCAGCTACTTTAGTATTCTTGGGTGAATCGCATCTGGCCCCATAGACTTGCGGGTGTCTAGTTGAGCAAGAAAGTCTTTAACCATCTCCTCTTGAATCATGGGAGCCTCATTCTGCTCCTCTAAGTCCTGGGTTTGCACAGAGACGGAACAACCTTCTGTGCTATTAAGGATTGAGGCAATAAATGTCTCTCATTTTTAGGAAAAATCTCATCTGAAGCCTGATTGGCTTATTAAGTGTTTGATTTTGTCCAAATTGGTGATGCAGCAGATTTACATGAGCAAAGTTAAGAATTTTCTGTATTTTGGCCAAATATCTTCATAAATATCTCTAGCCAGGGTGTTGGGTATCTAATCACTGATACCATTATTCTATGTGGATAGATGTGAATGAAATGGATAGGATTCACACAGGAATAAATAATAATTTCAAGATTTGAAAGTACTGAGGCAAATTGTGCTACTTTTTACAAGTGTAAGGATACAACCCAAAATGGATGGTGACACCCTCTCTCTAAATTAATTTCTTGTCTTTCTTGTGAGCTTCCAAATATGTGACAAAAGAGAGTGAGAAAAAAGAGACAAATATAGATGCTGGTAATTATAGAAAAAGCCTTCTGGCATGTCTAGAAATAGAACACAAACTTCTGACTCATAGGTCTGCATCCTGGCCATCAAACCACTCTGCATTTCCTAGAGACTTATTTTTATTGAGCAAATGTATACTTCATAAATATTAAGATTGAAATGTATTGTAAAATTGTCACCAAAATCTCATTTCGATTACTGTTAAGGGTTTACTGTGTTTATATACATTTTAAAGCAATGCCCCACAAGAAAGCTCCCAGGCTGCAAGACGTCACATCATTTCCTTACTCATGCATAACATTTTAAAAATCATCAGTATTAACCTGTCTGAGCTGGGATATGAAAATCCTTTGAGCATAAATAACTGGGATTTTGTAAGGATCGTTATTTTATTAAGAAACACAAAAATGTCAAATTATAAAGGTATTTTCATGAACAGAGACAGTGCCATGCTACTGTGAATGAAATTAGTTTGAGCTTTACATTTTGTCAACATAGAGGAAAGCTCTATGTGTATCCCTGGTTTTCATTACCCAATCTCTCTGACTTCATTACAGTTAGGAAGACATTTTGAAGGAAATTTTAATTAAATAAGCCTAATTCTAAAACATTGTTTTCTAAGAAATGTATGAGCTTGGTGTCCTAAATGTGAGCCCCATGAGGGTAATACTCAGCTCATTGAGTTCTTGAAGCTCATTTTTTGCATACAAATATCATCCTGCTCCTTGGGTACATAATTATGAGGGAATACAAGTTCAGGAAGCACAAGAAACCTAGAGTCCCACATGTATGCAAGTTTGTAGAAACATTATTCATATATAGAAGCATTATTTATATTTTATGACCTTTTTTGAAGGAAAAGGCAGCACAGTCATATTTTAACAGATTTTTTTTTTTTTTCCATAGGAAAGAAGAGGGTTTGGGGTTTGTGGAACATCACTTTCCCTTCTATGAGCACAGGCCACTGGGCAGTCTGAATAATCTACTCAGCACAGAAGAAATGATCTTCAGGAGAACAGCCTGACTACAGCCAGGGACATTGTTTGGACAACAAAACGAAAGAGAAAACACCAGCTCCTATTTAGTTCAAGATGAAAATACCAGAATAAATGACAACTCTCTCTATGGTGACGTATGGGTAGTAGGTGACAGCTATTCAGACTACTTGCTTATGAGCACACACATCACTTAAAGCACATGAAAGGGGATGTAGTAGTCACATGTTTAAATACTTGATATATTAGAAGGAACTGAACAGCAAAGCAATGGAGGAAGGGTGTTCTTGCTCACTCTCCACTCCCAAGTCATTGACAGCCTGGGACCAAAATGTCTTACATAATCATACACCACCATTTCAACAGAAAAATGAGAGTATGGATATAGCTGGCATGTCCTTCCTCCCATCAAAGCTCAATGCAGTGCGAGCTCCAAAAGTACTCTTCAATAATGTACCAGGGAGGGGAAATTAACTGTTGTGGGACATTTCTGGCCTTGGAACTAATAAAACTATAGACAAATATTTCCTGACTGGTGTGTCTGACCTGAAGGCATTGGGTGCTACAGAAAGTGCTTGATATCAGGCTAGTGTTGCCTAATTCAATAGAGTTGATGGAGACTGATATAGATTTCTTTTGTGGTAACAAAATCAAATATATAGCAGCAACCAGCATGTTCTAGACTTGGTGCTTTAATAGGGTCAACTTAGAAATGCTGAAAATAATTATGCATCAAATAAGTTAAGAGAAAAAATATAAACAGAAGCATCTGATAGATGACTGGCACTATCACAAATTGTATTAAAAATCCACAGTACAAAAAAAGAGGAAAAATATCTGCACTGCCTAAAAAGCAGGGACAAAATTATATTCACTTTATATCTTTATGTGTATGTATTTTATAAATGGAAAAGAGGGAATATATACATAACTAATCAAAGTGTTTTGACTGTGATTCATTATTTTAAAATGTGTATAAACTTGGGGTAAACTCTCAACATAGAACTCATAATAAGATTTTGATGAGAAAACAGTTTAATATTTATGAAATAAGCATTTACTTAGCAAAAGTGAGACTTTAAGTGAAGTAGTGTGGTTCTATGGCCATAATGAAGTGAATATAAATAATACGTTATAAAATAAAAGCTCTAGAAAATGTGTAAAGGGAGAAAAAGGAGCATGATGAAAAACCCTCTAGTCAGAAGAGTTAAAAACAATGCAAATGAGACTTTAAGTAAACTAGGAACAAAGGAAACCCAGAGAACAGTGTCAGTCCATTGCTTTTTAGATAGAAATTCTGCTTTTTTTCTGTCTAGGCTCAATTCAGAATTGCATTGCAACAACGATGCTGTTTCAATGCAAAGGGAGGTGGTAAACTTACCATGCTTAATGCAAGAAAGGCAAAGTGGTCTGCCAGAAATGTGTCAGTGCGATGATGCATCTAAGCCCTGTGGTGACAAAGGTGCTATGATAGTTCCCACACTACCAATACTTTGGTCACTGCCACTTAACCCCTTCCTTAAGTGAGATGTTTCTAAAGAAGAACATCCAAGTAACCTGTATATTTTAGACAGGAGCCAATTTTTGTTGCCTTGAGTTTCCTACTGTGAGATAGGTCTCAGCTTTCTGTTTATTTGTTTTCTCTGAAGACTGACTAGAGGAACTCTGCAAGAACTCTGGAACGAGTCCAGAGAAGAGCAACGAAGCTGGTGAAGGGGCTGGAGAACAGGCCTTATGAGGAATGGCTGAGAGAGCTGGGGGTGTTTAGCCTGGAGAAGAGGAGGTTGAGGGGAGACCTCATTGCTCTCTATAACTACCTGAGGGGAGGTTGTAGAGAGGAGGGAGTTGGCCTCTTCTCCCAAGTGACAGGGAACAGGACAAGAGGGAATGGCCTCAAGCTCTGCCCGGGGGGATTTTGGCTGGACATTAGGAAAAAAATTTTCAAAGAAAGGGTCATTGGGCATTGGAAGAGGCTGCCCAGGGAGGTGGTTGACTCGCCTTCCCTGGAGGTGTTTAAGGCATGGGTGGATGAGGTGCTGAGGGACATGGTTTAGTGTTTGGTAGGAACGGTTGGACTCTTCCAACCTGGTTATTCTATGATTCTGTGATTCTATCTTAAATTCCCACCTCACCTATAGCATGCCAACCAGCTGTGGAAGAGCCAGAAACCCGGAAGTTCTACGAGAAGTGACCTGCAGACTGCTAAGTGTCTGGCTCCTTAGCAACTCAAACTCTCATGTGAATTTGGGGAAACAAGCCATGAAGGTTGCTAAGGAGACAGGAACACTAAAGGCCACAGGGTTTCCAGTTATGGGTCAGAGATTCACAGAAGTTGTCCTTGTGCCATGATTCTTGACCTTTTCTTTTCCAAGAGGATTTCTTGACCTTTCAGGGCTTGATTCCATACTCAAATGGGAATGCACTGCAAATCCTGTGCAAAAAAGCTGTCTATACAGACCTAGGCATCAGCTAGACAAAGAAGTAGGCTAGGAGGCTGTTACTTTAATGCAGATGACTTAAGCTCTAGCTTCTTTATTCAGGAGAAGGGGAAAAAAAAAATCACAGCAGAGGGCACAAAGGACTTGTAGATAATGTAAGGTAGAAGAAAAGAGCACATCATCAGGGGTGCATTATTGAAGATGGGAAAATGCAACAGCAATGGTATTGCTAGAACTAAAGATGTTCATGTGTTTAACCAATGCCTCTGTGCCACAGAAAATTATTTGGTAAAGCTAAGGCCTGGGGGCAGGGGGCAGAGGTCAATTGTCTGATCATCAGCATGGCAGCATTTCTTGTGCAGGAACAGCAAGACAATTAATAGTATGGCAGTAGGGAGGGGAAGTCATAGGCATTTCTGTAGGACCTGTACCCAGAAGAAGGCACTGCTTGGAATTGACCAACAGATGCTTGAGAGAAGGTCTCAGTCTCATCACAGTCTCTCTCATCACCTTGTATCTACCAACATATTCTTCCGACCTACCCTCACTCCCACAGTCCCAAGACCTAGAAATCTTGTTTCCATTTTGACAAATATTGCACATGTGCAAAGTGTAGGACTTCTCTGTACAGAGTAGTTTGGTTGACACAAGATAAATAATTTTTAAACAACAATCAAATCGAAGAAAATTAATTTTGACATCCTTTCTGGTCCACAAAGAACCTATTAAAATTATTTACATATAAGCTGTCTGTTCCCTCTCCTGAACAATGCATTGTTAATCAGGTTTACCTGTAGTCTTGCTTAGAGCCATGTCAGAGTTTTTAGTTCCTCAGCCAGTGCAGCGTTCATCACATCCCTCTATAGGCAACCTTTTGCATGATTTGGGAATGCTCAGTGCTTTTTCAGATCAAGACCTTCCTGTTCTCAGGACTTCTGGCCACACAGAGTTGATTGCCACAACTCTTTGAGTTCCATGACAGCAATAAGTTTCCAGCTCAGCTCCTCACAACATGCCTGAAGTAAAACCACTAGTACAGTCTTCCAAAAATGGCACCATCCCAGCTTCACTTTGTGGGATACTTAATTCTCTTAAAGCCCAAGGCATTTCAACAATGTTGGACTGGAAAATCAGTGCAGTTTTTCACTGCATTGAAGGTCATGTCTGAAGATCCTTTATGTTAAACCGTCAGAGGCCTGTATTTCCAAAAGTGACTAGTGATTTTGGAGGTTTCAGTTGCAGAGGTGTTTAACCTAAAAAGCTGTAAAGAATTCAATTTCTCTGAAGCTACTGAGGGCCTGACTTAGAAATCAACTCTTACAAAAAGAACAAAATGATTAAAAAAAAAAAGAGAGAGACAAATGAAAAGATGAAGGGAGAATGAAAACTTTGGGGCACTCTCATTGCTTTCCCTATAGTATTTTTGTCCTCCATTTTTAAAAACAAATTCATTTTTGGTGAATGCATCACACCTTTCTTTTCCTTTCTCTCTCTCTCTCTCTCATGGAATGTGTTGTTTGAACAGTTACTTCAGACACATATATTAAACAACTTACTTTAACTTGTGATTTGCATACTACCAAGTATTCAAATGTAGTTGTAATTAGTGTGATTGTGAGCGACAAACACCAGGAGACCATCTATCAAGCTAATTTATCTCTCTCAATCCACCCACTGTTCTTTTACAGTATCAGAGATAATATTATATTTACAGTTTTATATATTGCCAGATGCATGTTAATTAAGGCAGAGGAGATTTAAATGTGTCTTTGAATGGTTTCTTCATTCAGCTGTCTTAAAAAATACTCAAAAGCAATTTCCATTAACTGCTGTGCTATTTACTCATGAGGTCAGAAATGGTCAGTGACTCCCTGTTGCTGAATGCAGCCCTCCACTTGTTCATCAGACTTCTTGAGGAAGATTTGTTTGAAAATAGGAAAAGAACACTACAAGGAATTTTATGGATCATTGTTCCAAACTTGCTGCCTTGTTGCAAATGCCAGCATAGACTGACATTTATTTTTAAACTTATGATGCAAGTTTTAACAGCTGAAGCAAAATCCACATGAGAGAAAAAGGAACACGTTTTTCTGACAGAAACTTCAGGAAAAGGGGAAAAGAGCATTCAAGAGTCCAATCAATTTGGTATTCTCTTAAAGACTTAGACCTGGTTTTGCCACGTCTTAAACCAGGAAGAGTTTCTGGAAGATTCCTTATATATTATTTGTGTTTCGTTCTTTGTACCAGCATGATGTGCAGAACTATCTAGAATAGGGTAGAGGTGGTTTTCCCCTCCCAGTTAAATACAGAGAAAAGTCTTGAAGTTTACTTATACCTTGAGCCTTCCTATGCTGTAGGCAATTCAGGAGACTCCTGGACTGCATCGAAGATAATTTCTTAGTCCAGCTAATACAGACTCCCACCTGAAGGGATGCAATACTGGATGTGATGGTCACTAATAGAAGTGAACTCTTCGGTGACAATAGAATTGGAGGCAGTCTGGGCTGCAGTGATCATGCACTTGTGGAGATCAAGGTCCAAAGGGATATGTAACAGGCGAGGAGTATAGTCAGGACTACATTTCAGCAAAACATGATTTAGACTAGACATAAGGAAGAATTTCTTCACCGTGAGAGTGGTGAGGCACTGGAACAGGTTGGTGAGGGAAGGCTATAGATGCCCCATCCCTGGAGGTGTTCAAGGCCAGGTTGGATGGGGCCTAGGGCAGTCTGATCTAGTGGGAGGCATCCCAGCCCATGACAGGGGGGTTGGAACTGGTCCTCAAGGTCCCTTCCAACCCTAACTACTGTATGATTCTATGGTTCTATGATTCTATGATTGAATGATTCTATGCTCTTTAGAAAAGCTGGGGCAAGGAGACCTGATGTGCTCTTTAAAGCAGCTGTCAGCACCTAATGTCCCTAGCACTGGATTTATTTATCAAATCATTTTAGGACATGCTGACCTTGCTTGGTAGGCCTTCTTGGGTCATATTTTCACATAGATGAACTATTCTTGAACACTTTCTCCACACTTAGGACAAAACCAGATTTTTCTTTAACAGCAGATGACTACAGTACATCATCTTGTCCCACCTAGCTATTCCAGAACCAGTGTATTTACTACACAACCAGTATACTTATTGTGAAAGTTGGCAGCAAATGTCACTTCACATTGTTTTTATAGTTCCCGTATTTTTCTCTCACAGTATCTCAAGGTCCTAACAGAATCCAGAGTCTTGTTCCCAAGCAGTACGTTGTAGTTTTTTGTTCTCTATTTTTCACTTTAACCACAGCATTTTGGCTCTTCAAGAACATGACAAACCCTGTATTGGTGGGAGGTAACAAGAAGATGGGTTTTTCTGTGTGAGTTCAGCCCTATTTAAGACATACAATGTGAATATACAGAAGGCAGCAGTTTTCAAATATAGTTATTAATGGGCTCAAAACCATCAATAAATTGATCCACAGAAATTAGTGATATGGTAAGAAAGCTATACAAGCCATTTCCATGAATCACTGCACTTCTGGAAAATTCATGTGCTTAATCACTAGTGAGAGCTGTCTCTTTTAGGCAGGCTGATCTTTCCTTCCATGCAAAACTCCCTGTTAGGCTTTTAGACTCTTCTCCCCCCAAAAGAATGAAATATTCCTTTAAATAAACAGACACCTAAAACCTATCCATAAACTGAAGCTAACACGCATATCAAAGATTTTCTGCAGAACTGTATTATGCCAGAAGCACTTTTCTATTTCATAAAAATCTTAATGAAGCTTAAAACTGCAACTTTAAACATCTTCACTAAGAGATAAAGCACCTTGTAGGTTTTTTTAATAAATATGATCACTGATGTTTTTAATTACATGCAAAAAAGTGTATGGGTTTATATACATATCAAATGAATAAACTGATTTAATCTAGCCAAATTACATTCTCACGCAGGGGGAAGATCTGTTAAAATAGGAATAAGGCCTCATGCTGACTCCATGAACTCTGACTCCTCTGAGAGGAGCAATGAGATGCAGGACCTGGGAGTGAGCTGTCCACCAAGAAACTTCCTCATATTCCAAAAAGCATTGATTCCCTTCAGATTTTTTGTTTGTTTGTTTTCTTTCTAATTTGAGCAAATTTTAATACTTTTTCAGCATTTTAGATTAGGAAGTACTGGTCAGGTATGGGTTACAGCCAACAAAAAATGAGAGGAAAATTCTATTTTACATCCACATGATTGTGACCAGTGGGGAGACTTGCAGTTTGCAATATTAAAGGAAATGCATAGCCTTTGAAAGTACACAGTCTTAGTTTTTTCCTTTCTTCAAGGAATGATAATGTAGTAAATCATACACCTATGAAGTTTTATTAAATATTTATCATAAAGATTTACCAGCCTTATTAGTTTCACCTCCAGCAGCAGTGAAGCTTTCACAAAATGGAATATGATTTCTATTTTCCACTTCTCAGCCTTTGACTACAATGCATTAAGACAATATAATGATTTATTTTTCCAGATGTGTTTTTCTTTCTTTAAGCATTATTTTCTTCCTTGTTTTGTTTAATTTTACACTTGACTGAGGTGTATAAACTGAAGCAGATGAGGCAGTTTTGAGAAAATACATATGTGGGTTACAAAATGCTTGAATCGTCATTTTGAAAAAACAGTTGCAGCTATAAGATAATTATCTGGAGTCTGAATACAATTTATAAAATAACCCCACAATACACAGCAGTGGCACAGCACTGGTAGGATAGGAGAGGATAAGATAGGAGAAGAAATACTTCTGCTATCTTAGATGAAGTGATGGATTCTGAACATCTATGCTCCATTTCTAATTTCACCTCAGGCTTTCTGACTCATGTAATACAGAGGAGACCAAACAAAAGCATGTGGAGAAAATTAGGAGGACAAACAATCTTTGGGTTAAAGCAGACTTTCTTTGGTTGTCTCCTACCTTGGTTTCCTAAGTGTTGTCGCTTTATATATTTACATTCTGATGTGACTGCCTCCTCCATAGATAACTTACTAAAATTTGAATGCACCAAGCAGTAACAATCCAAGCTGACAGAAATGTAGATAACTCGGAAACAATATTCATGCAAACTTCATATACATAAACAGCTACCTATAAAACAAAGCACTAAGGGCAAAATAAAGAATCGCAACATGGCTGAGGTTTGAAGAGCCCTCTGGAGGCCATCTAGTCTGAGACCCATGCTCAGACAGTGTCATCTGCAGCTGATCGCCCAGGATTGTATCCAGATGGCTTTTGAGTATCTCCAAGGATGTAGAATTCACAGCTTCTTTGGGCATCCTGTCCCAGTGCTCAACCACCCTCACACAAAAAGTAGTGTCTTCAGATGGCTAGGGGGATTTTCATATGTTTCAACTTGTGTCCACTGTCTTTTCCTGGAATAAGGCAAGGGTACTTTGAGGACAATGGTACCTTACCCTCCATTCAGTAGTGAGAACCTAAATTGGGAAAAGCAACTCTTAAAAAATGCCCCTCATGGCGACAATTCTAAATATGAAGTGAGAGTACTAAGTCAGCACTGGAGTTTTTTTGCCTTTACTATGCAGATAGTCTGTTGTTTTAGGTCAATATCCTAGGTACTCCTCTATGCAATGGGAGATCTGCTTTCTGCCTTGATCTGTCTGCCATCCCCAAGCAACCTAACAAGATTTCAGCCTTTTTCTCAGAGCAGCAGCACAAGTTTGCTGGGCACTTACGGCATTTTCTAAATGAAATCAGCACATAATTATTAACTAAACCCACTCTTGAGTTTAATGACCTGAAAGATACTCCCAACCCTTGCAAACTCTTCCCCATAACACTGTACCCTACTGTTTTTTGTTTTCTATGAGTAACTGTTCAGCAGCAATGCCTCCAAGTTCTTCATAGGTTTCATTATACCACTATTTACAAAATCCTTTTGCCAATTGATACATTTGTTTGTAAAACAGCATTTAAAGGTTAAAATACTCTAATTCTTTGAAAGAAAACAATTACTCTGACTAAGAAGGCCTATCGTAACTGAGAGCTTATGTCATTGCCTGTACACTGAAGTAGCTATAAACATCCCCTCTCCTTCTAAGTTCCTCATCCTTCCGAAAGTCAGAGGAAGAAGGGATATGTAGGAGGGAAGAATCATTTCCGTCTCCATCCATGACCCCAAGAGAGGCATCCAGGTAAAGCTACTGATGCAGAGGTGACAGGAGCTGTGGAAGCTTCCCTTGCAATGACCTATCTCACCTCTTGGTTTTGATTTGCACTTCTTACTGCCCAGCCCCATGTCACCAGGTATATCCCTACTTCAACTTAAGTAATCACCCAGTGACACCCAAGCCTATGCCAAAGACCACCAGCATGTATTAGACCAATTCAGGGTCACAGGAGTTGAGCTGTTTTGTTGCTGAAAGCAAAAAAGAAAGATTAAAAAGATTTTAAAAAGCAGTTTTCTCCTTTATGAAGACATTACAGAGCATGTGGGATACCTTGCCCAGAACTAGCTCAGGTACTGGTTGAAGGATCAGCCCTTTATACTACCAGAAGACATTTTAAGTTTCCCTTTGTACTGTTAAAATCTCTATCTTCATGAATTCATTTACCCACAAATTCAGCAAACGAATTCACTTAGTGGGGTAATTCTCCTTCCCTAAGCCTCGAATTTCACTTCCTTATCTTCTACTACCTATGGCTTTTCTTTCAGTTGGGAAGTAACTGTTTCTGACAGCTCATTAATTGGTCTCCTGTATTGCAGTTAGGAATAAGAAATGTCCCATTTACTTTCAGCTTATGCTGCTCCTGTGATATTTATTTGTGAACCCTCTCTTTGAACTTTTCATGCCTTTCTAGCTAAACCCTCCATTCCTTTAATGTTTTGGGTTTTCTGTCATGTCCAGACTGCACAACATCTACAAATTAAAGACTTATATTACATTACTACTTTTGCTTGGTAAATTCTATATGTTGTAATCATAGCTTAATTCTGCTCCTCCTCTTTTCAAGATCTGTTCTCTTAATGAAGATCCAGGTACTCAAAAGTGCAAGCCTAACTCTTCAGTCTTTTATCAGCCAAAAAGTCCTCTAAGTTTTTCTCTCCTTTATGTAGTCTCTGGTAAAATGCATCTCCCTATGAGTATTCATACATTTTCATATGGAAAACAATACTCCTCAGATTTCTGCAATACAGTTTCATAGCCAGTCTGGGATATCTGAAAACTTCCCACTACTGGTGGGCACTTTCTTATATCTCCTTTATCTCTGGCACCATGTGCTGTCCAACAGTTACTGTGAGCCAAGGATTTTAACACAGAAATGTTTCTTAATGCATCCACGTTCTAACGCACCACCACAGTATATTATGGGTTTCTGCATAAAACAATAACCTGTAGACCAATTAATAACAGAAACTTCTAAGGCTCCATACAAGCTCTGTAATAGTAGAGTCACTGAATTTTCTGTTTGGTGGTGGTGGTGGCCTTTCTAAAGTGGTAAAAGAGCTTCACCTCAAATACTACTCTTTCCATTGATATTATTAACACATTTCCTATGGGAAATGGAAATGCACGGCAACTTCTGAGAAAAATTGTATCTTAAGAAAACCTTCAAATCAATTTTTCACTATTTCTTCCTCCTCACTTTTTCTCCCCCTGCTTGTAATAGCTTTCATGTATATATTGAGAAACTCCACAAAGAGCTTTCCAGATAAGAAATTGTCACTGTATGCAATCCAAGTCGAAGGTGTTGTTTGTTCTCAGGAGCTTTTGAGGTTTTCCCACCGTTGACATTCCCAAATGAAAGGAGACGGCTAACATTTCTTGTTTATTACCCCACACAGAACAAGGGGAAAGAATACTGCTACCATTTGCTGAGTTAAAAAATACATTTTTCTGCAGACTAAAAGGACTAAAGACAACTTAGACTTTCCGAAGTTTTATCAGACTTGGTTGATGATATGCTGATTATGGTTTATCTTTTCCTTTGCTGATTTTTAAGCTGTTTGGAGCTTCCTGATGCTTACCATCTCTGAACCTGGGTGTCAAAATCTCACAGGGCATACTCAGGAGCTGTAGTACAATCTGAAGTAAGAGGATTAAGAGCCACTCCATCCTATTCAGAAGTCTTCACCCACTCATGAGTAACCTTCAACTTTTGACCCCTCTTTGCCGAAGAGTGATGGAACAGCTCCTCACTAACCTGCACTGTGTAGCAACATCTCCATGTCAGAGGTTGCTACAGCCAGTATTCCTGAGGTGGAAAAGTCCGCAGAAGCAGGCTCTACCTCACAAGAGGGAAAATGCATTTAAACTGCTTGCACTAATCCGGCAAATATTACCTGAAGCAAATTAGGGAGCGTTCATTGCTGCTTCTGGTGGCTGCTGCTACCATCCTTCCTCTGGCACCCTGGGACTGGGAGAAGCCGCCAGCTCGGGGCCACAGTGGAGGAAGTCTTGGACATGGTTGGAAACCTGTATTTGTGAGAGTGAGATTCCTGGAACCACTCCTAAATGACTCAGGACAGCACCTACCTCAAAGGATACTGGACTTCTGGTTCATCTGCCTGAGGCACATTTGTACTGAGGAGTCACAGGTGAAAACAACTGGTACTGAGTACCAGCAAAAACCTTCTGAAGAAGATCAAATTGGTGGATAAAGTTTCTTATAGAATGGGACTCAGGTTAGAAAGGCTCTGAACTATTGGTGGAATTTGGTATGTCAGGTGGAAACCAAAACCCAGTTTTCATTGTTGGCTGAAGCACAAATATGCAAGATACAAATCTGCTACTTCCTTGTTGACATAATAGAATAATACAAATAAATACTTACACTAATTCAAACCAACTGGTAAATTCCTTGCCTAATACTCAATATTTAACAATTTTGAATAGTAAATATAATTCATTAAAATCAAAGTAACCTGAGCATGTGCCTTCCATTTCCATACTAAAGCACTACATCCTGTCTGTTCTTATCACCTACCAGAAATAGTAACACATCTTCCACATGTCAGTTTAAAAATAAAAAGATTTGTTGGAAGGGGTTATCCCCCTTGGCTCCATGTTCCTCGTCCTTGAGGGAGCTGCTAGTCCTTGCTGCTCCTTGATAATTTATCTGTTGATTCTAGGATATTCCTTATGCTTTATAAAACCTAGTTTTGCCATAGAAGTTAAGGAATTGCTACCATTAAAAAATATATATTAAAATATGAATATATATAACAACTTTAAAATCAATATATTAAACTATTAATATATTAAAATAATATATGTATTAAAATATATATCTTCTGACTCATTAATATCCTCGGAATACCAAAAATTAAAAAACTCACCAGACTTAAAAAAAATGAACCAACACATCAACTGCTTCCTTAAGAAAATCCTACTGGTGAAAGTTTTTTATATGTGCAGTAGGGGAAGTTTGTGTACCTCTGAGTGGGGCAGGAGTCTACAATACTTTGCTGTTCTATTATATTTTATTGGCTTGATCATGACAATGGAGTTCAGTAGCACTTGCTGTGAGCTACTGTACATGTCTTTCAAAGTTAGGCAATCCTATTCTTATTGTCCAAACCGTATTTGCTATAAGTATTTGAGATGAGTTGTAATCTCTGACCCACTGTATATGACGGGAAAGACAGACTTGACAAATGAAGAGTGAGCTTTGACTTTTTTCTGACAAATGAAAAACACAGACTGACAGCCAAATGAGAAATTCATTCTAGTCTCCTTTTAAAATGGATGAACCTGTCAGTAATCTTCTTGGTCAGATAAGAATTACCAATAAGTCTGAGCAGATAGCCTAGCAAAGTTTAATAAATAAACTAATAGTATGGTAGAAGAGCTAGCGTCGTCCTGATGCACGGGAAAGAACTTGTAGAGGTCAGCCTTGTATGCATGGTGCCAGACACCAAAATAAGCAGCATGCCCACTTCTTAAAATGCAATTGTAATTTCAGAAATCATTGAAGTAGAATGTCATTTTGAGAACCTGTAAGTTGTTTTCAGGAAGAAGTATGTCCAGTGGCAGAAGACAAGTCACTCTGTATAGCTTCTGGCAAGTTTGTGACATAGCTGTTGAAACACAGAAGGTGAACAAAACGAATAATACGGCTTTCACAGTCCATCAGTCCTGGCCTGTGTAACATCCTTGGAAGGATGTGGGGAATAGGCTAATGATGCTAGTCAATAGTACAAAGCAATTAATTGGTGTGGGGAGAGTGGGAAGTGCTCATCATTGTCATCTAGAGATACATATTTATCAGTTTATCCCAGAAAGGACTGTTTACAACTTAAGTGGATGCAGTATAAATGAATGTTGATAAAGTTAGTTATGACATCCCTCAAGAAAACCCCTTATAAGCCAAAGCATCGCAAGTAATCCTTAATACTTTGAGCAGTTTTGACAGGAAGCAGACACATAAATACAGCTGTGACTCTGGACTAGTGATCACAATAGGCATTTCCTCTGACAGATAGTAGAAATTTTCATATTAATAGGGAACTTAAGATAACAAGTACTTCTCTCTTGAAGGAGAAGGGATTTCCCTCCATAGCTCCATCATTTGTCTGCCTGGTTTCCAGCTGAGTTGCTCTGTCTCAGCCTTGAACAAAAGACTTGCCTGCAAGTACATGCTCTTAGCCTGGTTTATGTTAATCCAAGTCTGATGCTTCCAGATCTATCACAATGCTAATAATTTGAGAGAAAAAAATATGATAATGCATGTCATATTTCTATTAATATGTAGTTAGATATTTAAAATTCCTGTCAGTTGCATCAAACTGCAGTCATAGAGCAAACCTATGAAAAACACTCATTCAACATCACACATTATCAGGAATATTTAGCATTTTAAACACATGTAGGCTAGTATAACACAAACTTCTTAAAAGAAGGCCTTTCACCAGCTTTTTTCCCCTCCTCTGGATACATTCAAGTACCTTAACATCCTTCCTGAATTGTGGGACCCAGAACCGCACCCAGTACTCAAAGTAAGGCCACACCAAACATCCACCTCATGTCAGTGACAATATGACTTCGTTGGAATGGCATTAAGCATCAGTGGAGACCTAGAGACATCTCCTCCAGGCTGAGAGGGAGACAAGTTCCTCTTTGGCTGTGTCAACCCTGCAGCAGAAATTTTGAACAGGTACTACTGGAAGGCGAGGTTTTATGGTGACCAGGTTCATACCTCTCATCAGTATAAGGGCATTTGAAGCATTACCCAGACTGAAGTTTTCCTCTCTCTGCCTCAAAGATTACTTTGCAGCACAAATCATGTCAGTGTACATGATTTGTGCTTTTCTTAATAAACCAAATACAAAGTATGACTTCCTCTGGACTGCCAGAATAAAAACTGGAGGAAAGCTTCCCAGCATTAACTGTTTGCAGCAAGAGTGACACCCTGAAGCAATATAATGACCTGTGAGGAATGGTTTTGTTTATGACAGTTTAGATGTTCTGACTTGTTCCCTCAATAACCTATTTGAATACCTTTGGGTTTTCATCAATTTAGACAATTATCTATAATGCATGTCTTCCGGAAAAAGGATTTCTACAGGAACTCTTTACATAATAAAAATGTCTTATTTTAACCCTTGTCATGATTTCTGTCCATTTGAATGTATACTCAAGCGGTAAAATTGACTGTTTGCCAGTATGCAAATGATTTGAGTGCCAAGTTATGCTTGTAAATCAGGTATCAAATATGCAGATCTTGTGACACGGGAACTGAAATGCACATTCTAAAAAGATATGCTGGCATTTTGTGTTTAGTTGTTCCCAAATACCACCAGTGTGTGTGCTTTTCATAATCCAACAATAAAGTCTTTCATCAAAGAGGATTTTTTTATTCTGGAGAAGTGGAATGAAATATGATAGGTCTGTGCAAATCTGGCAAAGTCAATAGGGTCACTGAGTTATAACTGACTGTAAAAACCGCCCTGGTGCTACTGGGTGCAGAGTGGTTCAGGGAACTGGTTAGAGCCAGAGCCTTGCACTGAGTACTGGACTGACCTGTGTTTTACAGTAAACTGGTCCTTCTGCAACAGTGCAAAATGATTCACAAATATTACAAGCCAATGAGAGGACATGTAAATACATGTTAACTGAGATGCGGTTTCTTGAAAATGAACTGAAATTAAAGAAAATATTTAATAACTTAATGTATAAAACATTACCTCCACTTTAATGTATAAAACATTTCCCCAACTTAGTTACTGCAGAAATCTGGGCTCCGAGCAGTGCAGAGTTTATTTCCAATGTCTTTACTCCCCTTTGTGTGGCCGTGAATAATTTCGTACATATTTGATTTCACAAAAGGGAGACGTGATCCAAATCTTGTAAACTCTTGTGTTCAGTCATTAGACTGCTGAACAAATTTGTCCATGATAAAAAACTGGAGAAGAAAGAGACAGAAGCTGAGCCTGCACCAAGGCAGAAGAGGATCTTCTTCCTCTGGCTCCTGTGAGAAGTTCACTAAAGGAACTACATCCTCTTGTTTTATTTCTACTTCATACGAGAGATTTGGAAAGCTTATTATTCCTCCAGTTCCTCTGCTGCAAACATATAGGAAGCCTCTTTCTCTGGAGGAAGGAAAACAGTTCAGATATAATAAAATTGTTGTTCAGTTCTGAGAGTATCTTTTTCTCTTTAATAGATGATTAATTAGCAAAAATGTTCTGGTACCGACCAACACCTGGGTGCAAAATATTTTACCTGCTCCTCTATTCCAGACAAGAGTGTCTGGGAAACCAGAGCACAGAGGTAAATGTTCCTGTGAGCCCCTGTGGGAGTGGTCCAAAGGTGCCTGCAAGACCAGAGCCAATCTCTAACTGGAGAATTAAACTGGGCACTCAACATCCCCTGCCATATTACACCAGCAGTACAGTCTTAGGCAGTTTGGCCATCACGATGTGCTCGGCTAGGCTGCCTGCTGTCCCCACCTGATTCATACACTGTGCCTCCATGCATATCAAGGCCAGTATTTAAGAGCAACAATTACGTCCCCTAGTATCTCCACAACTCTCATTCCACATGGCTTCATCTACTGCCAAACATCAACAAATGACACTAGTTCGAGTAAATGTCTTTCTTACCACCAGTTTATATACTAGAGTATATTCCTCTACTATTTACTATGCGCCCTCTTGCTTGTCTCAGTGTAACGGTGTTAAAAACAGAAGTGTTTACTTACAATTGTTAATAGCACTGTAGATAGAAATAAAACTTTTTAAATGCCCAGTTGCTTCTCTGCATTTATGCACTCCCCTTTTTGATTTGACTCCTTTCAATCTAGACAATGAAAATGTTAAAAAAGCATCCAAAGAATTTGTATTTATCTGCTTAAAAACAGCTTTCACAGTATTTATTTTTAGTTGCCGAGTATTTCTGGGAGTGATAAGTAGGGTAAAATCTTGCTTCTGTAACATCTAAATGTTTACAGGATTTTGTCAGCTGTTTAAGACAAATGTAACCCTCTGACGGACCACATCAAAAAAAGTGCTGTGAGTAGCTTCCATTTGGATCAAGCACGAACATCATCTGCTGGTACAGCTCTCCATGAGTCACGTTTCCATACTGAAGGCAAGGCTGGATGCAGTTTTACTACTTTTAATGGAAAAAAACCACAGTTCTTAGCCTCCCAACTTATTGCCGGTGCTTTTCTCAACAACACTGAGGGATGTTCAGGTGCCCCTGCCAGTGACAGGGAGGATGGTACTGAATGATCGTTATGGTCCTTTCCAACCCAAATCATTCCATGATTTGATTCCATGATTCTCTGGTTCTAGGAAAGACTTGAGGGTGCTGGTTGATGAGCACCTCAACATGAGCCAACAATGTGCACTCGCAGCCCAGAAGGCAAAACGTATCCTGGGCTGCATCATAAGAAGCATGGCCAGCAGGTCAAGGGAGGTGATTCTGCCCCTCTGTTCCTCTCTTGTGAGACCTCACCTGGAGTATTGCGCCCAGTTCTGGAATCTGGAAAATAAGAAGGTTGTGGAACTGTTGGAATGGATCCAGAGGATAGCTACAAGGATGATCTGAGGGCTTGAACCACCTCCTATATGAGGACAGGCTGAGAGAGTTGGGGTTGTTCAGCCTGGAGAAGAGAAGGCTCAGAGGAGACTTTATAGTGACCTTCCAGTACCTGAAGGGGCTACAGAGAAGCTGGGGAGGGACTGTTCACAAAGACACGTAGTGATAGGACTAGGGACAATGGCTATAAACTGGAGAGGGGCAGATTTAGACTAGACACAATGAGGAATTTCTTCACCATGAGGACAGTGAAGCACTGGCACAGGTTGCCCAGGGAAGCTGTGGCTGCCCCATCCCTGGAGGTGTTTAAGGCACAGGTAGATGAGGTCCTGAGGGACATGGTTTAGTGTTTGATAGGAATGGTTGGCCTCGATGATCCGATGGGTCTCTTCCAACCTGGTTGTTCTATGATTCTGTGATTCTCAGGCCAGGTTGGAAGGTGCAGCCTGGTCTGGTGGGAGGTGTCCCTTCCCCTGGCAGGGGGTTAGCACTGGATGATCTCTAGCTGGGGTTGTTTAGCCTGGAGAAGAGGAGGCTGAGAGGAGACCTCATTACTCTCTACAACTACCTGAAGGGAGGTTGTAGGGAGGAGGGAGCTGGCCTCTTCTCCCAAGTGACAGGGGACAGGACAAGAGGGAATGGCCTCAAGCTCGGCCAGGGGAGATTTAGGCTGAAGATTAGGAGGAAGTTCTTCACACAGAGGGTCATTGGGCATTGGAATAGGCTGCCCAGGGAGGTGGTTGAGTCACCTTCCCTGGGGGTGTTTAAGGCAGGGGTGGATGAGGTCTTGAGGGACATGGTTTAATGTTTGATAGGAATGGTTGGACTGGAGGATCCGGTGGGTCTCTTCCAACCTGGTTGTTCTATGATTCTATGATCTTTGAGGTCCTTTCCAACCCCAACTACTCTGTGATTCTGCGATTCTACCAATCCACGTTGACGGTTGTTTCCTCCGAAGCCCACGAGCCGCCGTCCCCCCTCGGCCGCCCTTCCTCCCGCCCAAGTTTCTGGCGGCAGCCCTCCCCGCGCTCCGCCCCGCGCACGGAGCCGCCTCTCCCCGCGCTTTCCCCGCCAGCCGCGGAGCCCCCGCCGCTCCCCTCCCCGCTAACCCCTCCCCGCCCCGCCCCGGCCCGGCCCGGCCCCGCGGCGGCGGGGGGCGCCCGCGGGCGGCGGCTGCAGAGGAGCCGCAGGCGGGCGAGGAGCGGGAGCCGCGGGGACCCCGCGGGGAGGCAGCCCGGGCGCCCTCGCCCCCAGCGCGACCCCCGCCCCGCCGCCTCCGCCCGCCCACAGCCACCAGAAACAACACACAACCGGCTCCGCCGCGCTCGCTCCGCTGCTCCTCCTCACCTTTGGTGGTCGTGGGGAATTTTTTTTTTTTCTTTTATTATTATTATTTTTTTTTTCCTTGGGGACTCTCTTCCGCCAGACTGACTCGCACCTTCTCGATAATTTCTCTTCCCCTCGTTTTTTTTTTTTTTTTTTATATACTCTTCTCCCTGCTTCCAAACCCTGTGTCTGTGTGTTCCAATACTATCACAACCTCTGCTAAAAATAGATCTTTTTATATACCCTTCCTCCTCTCTGACCCCATCCAACACCCCTTGTTAAGGTGAGTTGTGTCTTTTCATCACTTTTTTCCTTGTGTGTTGGTTTTTGTTTTTTTTTTTTTTTTCTTTTGCTTTTGTTCTTGTTCTCTCCCCCCCCCCCCTCCCCTCTAGGGTACGTTTTAGGGAGGACGGGATGTGGAGGAGAGGATTTTGTGGGGAGTCAGGCATGTTTGCAGAGCCTTATTTTCCCTTCTGCAGCCTCAGCATCATTTCGGACTGCTCCCTTTTATCCCAAGGATGTATCTGGCTGATGAAAGTGGGGAACTACTCTTCCTTAGCACTGCGTGCTTGGGAACCACAGCAACAGCAGGAAAAAAAAAAAAAAAAGCATAAAAGCATCTCTTCTTGTTTTTTCTTTCACCTCCCCCCACCTCCTTTCCCTCTCCCTTTCAGTGCTTTGTTGTTTGTGGGGGGGAATCTGTGGGGTAGGTCTTGTTTTGGGTTTTTTTTTTCCCCCTCTTTGGAGTGTGTGTGTATGGTTGATTTCTGTTTTTAAGCAATACACAGGGGACTTGGGAAGAATTGCATGTGATGGGGGTGGGAGTGTGTGTGCACGTGTGTGTGGAGGGTGTGTGTGCACGTATGTATGGGTGAAGTGCATTCCTATTTTGTGTTTATGGGATGGCGAGTGATAAAGCTTCCAAACAGTCAGTGTACACAGAGCGAGGAGCTCAGCACAGGCTGCTCATAGAGAAATCGGTCCAGGATACAGGAAAGCTACGGAGCAATCCTCAGAGTTCTGTCCCTTGTGCTCCAGGACACCTTCCAGTAGATCATTCCTGGCACCTACAAGGTGGTGACTCTCACTCCTCTCCTGGCTTCTCAGCAGAGAGGTGCCGAGGGGGAAAACTTTAGGGCTAACATGAATTGACAGCGTTTCTGTTCTTCCAGCTCCCGAGACTGTTATTCCAGGGATAAGTGGGAAGAACAGCGCTGTGGTCCAGAGTAAATGGATCATTTGCTGTCACATATTGGTGTTTAGTGAGAAAAAGAGAAATGAAACGCAATTAGTTTGGCCATCCAACAGGACCTTTACAGCCTGGTTTACTTCCCAATTCCAAAGTTGCTTTAGACTGTTTGTCTTTCTTCAGCCAACGGTTCTTATTGTTGACAGACTTCTGTTTCTGTTATAAACCTGCTGGGGAACAATTTATTATTCAGAGGCAATCAAGTAATTTATCTGCGTCATGGATTTTCCCTCAGTCTTTCAGCATGCTTGCAACTTTGTATTTTACTTACATGCGCAAAGCAGAGTAATACAGATATTAGTTGCATTTTAGCAAGGAGTTAAGACTTAACTTGCAGGCTGCCATTTGCGAAGTGTCACTTAATATAAAGCAAAATAACAGCCCCCTAGCTCATTTTCATGGATTTTTCACTTCTACCTTGTTTATTTTGAAACAAGCAGGTGATTTTGCTTAAGAACTTGGAAGAAAAACTGGCTGTACAAGGATACACAGTTTCAAATATTCAGAGCTCAAAATCATCTTTGTCTGATTGTGAAACTTGAATTTGCTTAGGAAATCTAGTGGATTCAAAGTAGAGGAAGGATCACTTTGTACGCATAGTTTTCTAACAGCTTGAATAATTTTTGCATCAAAAAGTTTATAAATGAACTTAAAAGGTTGCTCTCCTGTGTGCTGGTGGCCTTCATGCTGTATAGTACAGGAACGTTTATGTTGCCTGTCAGGTTAATGCAATTCCAAAATATCCTATTTTTCCATTTGCTGCGTAGATGGTGTTCAACAAAAATGAGCAGTCATGGATGTAGTTTTGCACTATCATGAGTCCTTTCATTGTTTCTCTTTCTTCTTGGTCTAAATTAAAATATTTTACACAAGTTTGTCTTGGGATTTTTTTTTTTCTCTACTGTGGCTGGCTTCTGTTGTGGAAGCAGAAAGCATGCGTTGAGTGAGTTATTCCTTTCCTAATGCTTGATAGCAGTGAGGAGAGAAACACCTGATGTGCCATACTTGGAAATATGCAGGAGAAAAAAAAAAGAGATGGTAAACCAGCACAGTGTACTAGCAGTTTCAATAAATAAATGAGAGTGATACGCGTTAGCTTGTCAGCTGCTGTTCTGCTGAACCCTGACTACTGGCTAAATACATTTTCTTGGTGAGCACTGCAATGTGGTACAGTTTTTCTGATTTAATAAAGTCGCATGTGGTGCTGATAAAAATCATGCCTCCTTGTTTAATCCAGAGAAGGCTGAAATATTCTCAAGTCCTGCTGAAGTCACTAGTTGTTACGTGTGTTCAGCACTCATCAGCTATCAGGATTCAGGATGTTTCCAAAGGATACAATTGCTAATAGATCTGTGATGTCTCATTTTGTTTAGATTTTACGTTGAGTGCATACGGTATGTTTACACTTAAATGTTTCCTTTACCACAGCAACACAAAAATGTGTCAGTAGATGGAAAACTTTAGCGCAGTTTTTCTCATGGAATCATTAAGAGAATTCTCTTGGTATTATTTAGCTGTTTGTGGAAAAGTACTGTTTACTTTAGAAGACAATGCACCAAGCTCCTTACGCTGGTTGATTAGCGGTTGACATTGGTAAAGGAAAAAGAATGGATGGAATATTTGTACAAAAAAAGAAGAAATCAAGTAATGCTTTTTTTTTATTAACATTGAGTTTGATCTGTGGTCATTCACATGGATATCGATGACAGGACACCAATACCTAGGTTATTCTATAACAGAGAATATGCTTCAGCTATAACCTAGCTGAAACTTTCTTTTAGTTCATATTTTGAGACTTGGATAAAACCTCCAACTTTGGATTTATTTATCTCTAAATTCTTTCTTTTTTTTAAAGTTGAAACAAGCCTTATAAAGCTGCTATAAACAAAGTGATGTAGGGAGAGTTAGGAAATCACTCTGACTATGTGGAGCTTATTGCTATATAAGTAACGTGGGTTTTCTCTCTACTGTTAGCCAATCAAAATGATTTTCTTCTGTTATTGCACATTACTATTCTGCAATACCAGTCTAAATTACTTAGTCCAAGGATTTTTTGTTCTATGGATGTGGTACTTCCACAAATGAAGAGTGTGTGCATTTTGTATTTTGTTTTGTCATAAACTACAACTACCCATCAGTTTCAGAAGCATTTCATTGCAGGGCAAAATTGCTGTTACATCTGGACACACTCATTTAGGCTATAGGCAGCTACATGTTGATCTCGGATCTTCTTAACTTTTTAACAAAAGAAACTAAAACTGTCACAGCACTGACTGGGATTTTGGGGAACAGGATACATAATGTATCCTACAGAATGCAATCACAACATATTTTAAAAAGCAGTAGTATAAACTATCTGAAACCAAACGAATAATTTCTTCCCTGTAAATCCCACTTCCTTCACTAGTTTAACTATGTGTGTGTTGCAGTCTGAGTGTATGTAAGATGTTTAGCTGAATAACATTTCTTTATGCAAAGCTGCCTCTTTATTTGCATTTCGTCTTCTGTAAATGTACTTTTTTGTAGTTGTTATTTTTTTGCCTACTTTACTTTCTTGCATATAGGAAATAATGGGTATATTCTTTTTGGGAACGACATGTAACTGTGAAGAGCCAGATGCTGAACAAATCTACAAGCAGTTACCTTCCCAGTCTTGGTGAATGTGGATGAGTGTCAGGAGAGAAAAGTTCTTGGGCATGTCAGGGAAGGAGCATGACTGTTAAGGAAAGCAGAGTGTCTAGGTATATGGTGCTGGAGTAACTGTGTGCTTCAGGGCTAAAATAGCAAGTTGCTTCGTCACCCTTAAAAGTATTAAACTATCTTGTGATTTGAATTTAGTGATCTGCTTGTTTTTTCTTTTTGTTGAAGCAGATACAGAAGACTTAAGTACAGTCTGGTAGTGCTAACAAATCTCATGATAAACATTCAGGAGAGGTCAGATAGAAAATAATTCTGGAGAGGTTTACCTAGCTACAGCATTTCTTTGTGGTACATTTTCATTGATGCTAGTTTTCCCTGTATTTGCATCCAGCTGTTATACGATGCAGGTAGGCTGGAGGCTGCTTGATGTGGAGAAAGAGTTTGAAAGAAAGGGAAAAGAATAGTATTGTTAACTTTGAAAAAACACAATACAACGGCTCCACCAATCCAAACCAAATGCAAGAATAGCTATGGTGTTGTAGGTAAAATGTTGAGAATTCCCTTGACGTGAATATGAGATTCCATAAGAGGAGACACATTTTTAAACTTAATTCAAAGGAAATGCTTTTCTCAGAATGAGACTCAGGAAGTCTCCAAGACCACTCTTGTTCTTTGGGATCTGCATATAGCAGCCGAGTTAATTCCTGGTCAAAGTGGGGTGGAACCAGCTTCTCTCATTAGATCCACTACTATAACATCATGCTTGTAACTGGATAAGTGTTCCAGCACTACAGTAGTATCAGTATCAAAATCTAAACTTTGTTATAGGGCAAAATATGTAACTGTTCTGTATTCTGCTAACGAGCAATGCTTTTATCAGGATGTATCAATCCAGTGGTTTTGATTATGGGTCTGTTTAGCTTGCTACGGCTGTGAATTTCTCATCTCTGTGGTTTATATATATATATATAAATGTTTAAGTGCTATGGACACTTAATAGGCTATAAGGAAGCAAAATCTTTATCTTCTGAAAATGAAAGATAAAATCCTTAATTTGTTCTTTCATTTGCTTTTGAGGGTTGTGGACGGTTCAGGACTGCACCTTATTTAATAACAATTGGTCTCTTAGTTTGGTTGAAAGTAACTACAAAAGGATTCATTATTATTAATTTTGGATAATATGTATGCATTTAATAAAATATTCAGTTTCATAACGATGTTTTATGGTAGGCCACTGAGGTGTGATGAGACCTTAGCCCTCTTAATGACTGGTTGTTATCATACTTCCATTCGTATAAATGAAATATATTGTGGCAAGGTCTTTTTCAAACATACTGGGTCTTTGCATATAACATCATCTTTAATAATGAGTCGTCTTGGAGGGTTTTTTTTTTTACCTGCAATGAAATTATTAACATTTTAAACCAATCAAAGTGGTTGAGTTATTTGAGCTCAGGTAGAGTAGAACAGCCATTAAGATCAGGTTAACTTAGCAGTATTTTCACCTGAGTGAGTTCACTATAAAAACATATCTACAAGTCTGCTGTTGCAATTTGGGGAACACCTTTAGGTCATGATGGCTGCTTCAGTTATCTGGATAGAGAAGCCACAGTACTCAATGACAACATGGTGAAAGACAGGGAACGTCATCTTGGAAGATAAATAGGGCCATGATGTGGCCTTAGAAAAACTCTCTGCAAAAATAAAAAAGTCTGTCTTTCTGGAGAAGTCAATGTGTGGCCATGATGTACTTCTAAATTTCCTTGGACTAGAGGTCTGTTTCTGTACATGAAAAAAATCCCAGTTGTTTACCAGCAGTGCAAAATCCTAATGAAATTTACATAATCTAGTTGAGGTTGTCACAGGAGCAGTAAGGGAGAATTTAGCAACTGTAATGCTTGTATTTCTGTAAGAATGTGAAAGTCCTTTGTCCTGTTGTGATACCAGTGGAGAAGCATGTTCTGTTTTATTTGTGTACCTTTTGGAAAGGTTTATACATTTTAACTTAAAGTAATGAATGAGGAATTATTTTGACTAGAAAAATACAGAAATACAAAGTGTCACCATTATTATTACCTGGAAGTTTATCTTCGATGAGATTAGCTGATCTTCCAGGTAGTCTGCATCACTAGGCCAGAATTCCTTGCAGCTTTTACTTGATTTCTGCAACACAGCACTACTTGATTCTGTGGCAGTATGAAATAAATTTGAAGGATAAGTTAAGAACATGATAAGTATAGGAAGATTTTGAAGATATTAATTGTATATGATAGTTCAGATTTAATGTTTTAGCTATATGTCTCTGGATGTCCATCTATGTGCAGGAAATTCTTTTGTCTGTGCTTGTATTTTCAACTAACAAAAATGTTTTAGGAATTCTAAAAGCAGATAAATAATTTATAGGTAATTCTTTACATATCAGAGATGAGACACTGGTGAGACACTGGAACAAGTTACCAGGTTGCAGATGACCCATCACTTGAAGCATTCAAGGCCAGGTTGAATGAGGCTTTAGGCCATCTGATCTAGTTGAAGATGTCCTTGCCATGGGGAATTGGACTAGATGATCTGTAAAGATTCCTTCCAACCCAAACCAGCCTATGATTCCATGATTATGTGTTACAGATATCAACTGATTAGCCATCAGGTCACGCATCCCTTTCATTCTCCCCCTTCAGGTCTGTAGTACACAGACAAAATTTTAAACAGGGGTAATAGGAAAATGAGAGACCAGGAGTGAAGAATTTATCTTCCTTCTCTTTTTCTTTTATAGTTAGCTTCCAATGGTGATGTAGGGTAGATGCTAGGACAGGTAGATTTCACTGTTCCTAGCCACTGACTTGAATTTTAGGACTCCTGGTTTTTTTTGGAGTGGGGACCAGTTCTTGTATTAGCATTTGGGATTGGCAGGGCTCCCCTGCCTGGCAATACGGAAGAACCTGGGAAGGGGAGAATTTTGTGATTCTTTCAAGTCTGAAGGTAAAATCTGCAGTGCCATATGGATAATATCAGATCAGCCACTCCTTTGAGATCTTTCCAGTGCATGCTGCAAAAGCAAGCTCAAGCTAGTTCTCCAAGGCCAAAATCTTAAAAACAATTGCTAAATTTGCACTGTCACTCAGATTTTGATTGTGTGCGGCACCTATGCATGCAGCCTAGAGATTTAAGTGATGGGAGGCAGAATCAAGGATCGTAAAGGAGCTGGACTCAAGGAAAAGGTTTAGCAAAAAAGCAATAACAAAGTACATTTAGAGGCAACAATGCCAAAAGGTAAGTATGAGGATGTCCTTAAGAGAGCAGATAAAAGTGGGAGAGACATTGCTCAGAGCTGGAATTAATAAGATTTAACAAAATGCAAGAGGTAAAAAGCACAAGATAAATATCAGAGGTGGAGGTTGGATCGGAAGCAAGAAAGCACATTAATGGTGGAAGGCAAAAAGACAGGCTTGAAAGGGAGCTGTACACTTTAAAGTGTAGTTTCGAGATCAGCTTAAGTTGCTACTGCTGTAAAGGAGGTCCTGCACACTCCTCCTTCCTTCCTTTTAATGATGTGCTGCAACTGGCAATGTGGAAAAATTCATCCTTGATCCAGCTGACAAACTGCTCAAATTAACATTAGACCTGCCTCAAGGCAAAGAGGCATTGAGGTGGACATGGTAAAGGGCAGTGTAAAATTTACTTACACTGATGACCAATCTGTGCTCTTGGTCTGAAGTCCTGGTGAGATTCTGAGTTAGGAATCATTTAGACAATAGGCTGGCTAGAAAGATTTGGAGTGTTAACACGAAAGGAAGAAGTTATATGGGACAGTATTTATAGTGAGCAGTTTAGAGTACTGCATGCAAAGGAAGCATGGTGCTCAAAACACTTAGGAGGCAAAATCAGGCATTTAAGAATTGCAAAAAGCAAGTATTTATATAGCCTATGTATTTAATTCAACATCTATAGACACACCTGATGATGTAATCTTTAATTACATGCCCAACCAGAGCTTTTTTTCCCAGGACAGCTTGCAGAGGGGCAGGGTGGCAGAGGCTCTAGAAGTACCTTATCCCTCATAAGTGGCTGCTCTGTCCCTCGTGACCTCTGTTGAACAGGACAGTGCCTGTGGGTTTGATCTTACTTCACCTTATTGGATTATGAATGACTAAATCCAGTGCTCAGCAGTGCCACCAGTGGCTCTAAACTTCCCTCTCAACCTTCAGTTACATGTCCTTCATCAGCGCTAGCATTTTTCATAGTGACTTGTACTGCTTTTTACTGATCCAATGTTTATGGCTTCCAAATAAAACATCTTTCTACCTCTTTTTGCCTCATAATTGCCCCTACAACATGCTATACATGTGCAGGATGTGTTAAACTTGCTTTAAATGGTAACGTATACTTCAAGTTTGTCCTGGAATAAAAAGAAACAATATAGAAAAATAAAAAGACATTCAGGGTAAAATGCCTTCAGAGAAAGGAGGCAAACATTAGAACGTGTTTTGTAATAAATGAAATATGAAGTTCATTGTTCTTATTGGCTATTCCTTTCAAGATTATTTTTTAATATTAAATGGGGAAATTTGATTACGCACAAATATGTGCACACGCATATACACATACAAACCCACATTATGTATTTAACTCTGCAGGGCTGAAAAAGGATGGTTTACCCATCCCTGTGCAAAATAAGATACTGGCAGATGTTGTCATGCTGTCTAGACTACCATAAAAGATGTATTAAAAAAATCCTAACTTATTTAAATAAAATATGTTAAAATTCTAAGGATTATGAGTGCTAGCCGATGATCTTAGATTTTACTTTGATCATGTTTTATGGGTTCTGGTGTCTTTTCATAACGTTTTTGATATGCTTCTTTTTCTTCCTTTAAGCATACCTATGGAGAATTGCATGCTCATAAGATGCTATGATTTATTCTTCTGTCTTATCCAGATCAGCCCCTCGCTCTTGCAGCCAAGATATCATATAATCCCTTTCATATGGAATCATAGAATAACCAAGTTGGAAGAGACCCACCGGATCATCGAGTCCAATCATTTCTATCAAACACTAAACCATGCCCCTCAGCACCTCGTCCACCGGTGCCTTAAACACCTCCAGGGAAGGTGACTCAACCACCTCCCTGGGTAGCCTGTTGCAGTACCCAATGACCCTTTCTGTGATTTTTTTTTTTCCTGATGTCCAACCTAAACCTCCCCTGGTGGGGCTTGAGTCCATTTCCTCTTGTCCTGTCCACTGTCACTTGGGAGAAGAGAAGAGGCCAGCAAACTAAGCAAACTCTTCCTTACAACTGTCTAGGGATCTTTCTTAGTTCCCATACTACCAGTTGGGTGCTGTTTCAGTATTCTGGCTTCTTCTCCCCTTAAATATGTTGATGACCTGCTTTTATTACTTTGTTCTTGGTCTAATCTAGTGCTTGATATCCAGTGGCTTTTTTCTGCACAGTGTTTTCTGCCCCAAAGTATGGAGCAGTCCTTGCTGCCTTCCTATGCAAGGCTTTCTTGTGCAAAGTCCTTGCCTGACAACGTTCAGCTCCTAAATTCTTGTGGAAGATAGTGTTAAGTTAGACACAACGGGGTTCTGGTCATGCTCCTCATTTATGTCATTACTAATCTCATACCAGTCTTCAATATTGACCTTCAGAGAGAGAGAGTGATATTTCATGTGCCTTATCCACACTCCTCTTTGCGAGCGGGTTTGGTTTTCCAGGGTGTAGTGTTCTACAGGGTTTTTGCAGACTCATTTTCATTTGGCTTAGTTCTGGTTTCTTTCTATAAATAGTTCAAGTAAGACAGAAGAAACCTTTGTTTATAGTTTGGAAAAAATCCTGTTTCTCCGTTGAATTGAATTTCAATTCGTGAGAGTTTATACTTTAATATTTGAACAGATGCAATAATCTAAGCATTAATCTTTCAAATTGGAGATAGCGATTTTGCTCTAAGCAAAATTATTTTCAAATCAGACTATCTAATATTCCTAATCAAGAATGCATGGGATTTCATGTGCATTTACCACTTGTACTTCATTTGGGAAGCTGGAAATTAATATAGTAAGTTTTGATTCTGGACTAATTTTAAAAATAATGGGAAAAGTAATGCGTATATTTTATTTTTGTTCTGTGAAGTACATTGCAAGCAGAGGGCAGGAAATATAAGCAGATGGCCTTTTCATGTTTCAAGAATTTATTTGAATTGGCTTTATTTCGATAGTGAAGGGCACCAGCACAGGTGTGGCATCAGCTGGAGTCCTGTGTGAAGTTCTGGGCCCCACAATTCAAGAAGAATAGAGTACTTGAATGCATTTGGAGGAAGGCAACAAAGGTGGTGAAAGGACTGGAAATAATGTCCTATGAGGAACAGCTAAGGACTTTGGGCTTATTTTGGATGAGTCTGAGAGGTGACCTGATAGCTCTCTACAGCTTCCTGAGAAAGGGAAGTAGAGAAGGAGGAGCTGATCTCTTTTCCCTGGTGTCCAGTGATGGGATGCATGGGAATGGTTCAAAGCTGCAACAGGGGAGGCTTAGTCTGGACGTTAGGAAATATTTCATTACCAAGTGAGTAGTCAAACACTGTGGAACAGGCTTCCTAGAGAGCTGGTCATTGTCCCAAACCTGTCAGTGTCTATGAGGCAATTGGACTAGAGGTCTTTCGCAACTGAAAGGTTCTGTTCTGTTCATGATATATTCGTGGTGGGGTTTGTCCTTTCTCAAAAACTAAGGAGTAAAGTTGTGATATTGAAGCTTTTAAAGTGTTTGTAACTTTCAAGTCATCTCCCGTATGCATTAAATATTTTAACCAACATTTCACAAGGAAGAGTGAATGTCTAGAGTTAGACTGATGTGACTATCATTGTCTTTATCCAATTCAGGTATATACAAACTTATATGCTACTCTGTTATGCAGATAAGTTAGTATTTACCTGTTGTGGAATTACTGCATTTGTCAATTAAAAATCCCCACCTTCTGTTATTACTTGTTATCAATATTCCATCAAAAGATTAATGTGGATGAAAATACAGTTTTGTTATTTATTAGATATTTAAAAATACTACAATAAGTAGTATATAATACAACAATGCTTGCAGTAGTACTACAGTAAGCAATATCTAAACCAGTAAAATCCCACAGTGATCAAAGCAGCTGGAACTGTAATTCATATCAGCAGCCCAACACCAACCACTCCGTTTCTGTTTTCTCCAGGGCCTCTTGGCATTTACCTCTTCTGCAGAATGACTATGCATGTTATCTGCAAGATGGTAGTCTAGTGATGTCTAGTAATGAGCAATGTTTAATCCTGGTTCAGGCATCCTCTTCATGGAAAACAGTGTGCGTCATTGCATTAAGATTTATGTATACCTACACAGGCAAATAACTTCACTTACTCAATTTCTCTCATTTAACCTAATGCTGTAGTTTTTCTTTGGAGTGTTTGTAGGAGTAAGCTCTGAGTCATATTTGTCCTGCAGACCTGGGCGTAAAAGGGATTCAAGATCTGTGTAAGGGAATAGACTGCCAGCGTGTGTATACACAAAGGTTGATGCTAGGAAGAAGCCTGGAGTCTTTTGCACTAACTCTTTTCAGAAAAACGAGGATGTTTATGCTGCCTGAAAAAAAATGCAGCAGTGCACACAGGGTTGTTTGTGGTCCTTCTATTTTAAAAACCCACTTGATTATTAATTAAAAAATGAACTATTGATGTAGCAAAAAATTATAATGGCACGTCATGGCAGTGTGATCTATTTTCCGAGGATGTTTAGACACTTTGATTTTCTAATTTTTTTCCATGTGCTGTTGCTATGGTAAACATCAACACATCAGGGAAAGCTATTGTAACAAATAATATCATAATAAATAACCTGTTAGAGTTTTGCTTTTCCTGAGACAGCAGAGGGTTAGTTTGGAGTTTCTGCTGATGCCCTGTCAAAAGAGTTTTCGAACTATGGTCAACATCTCTGGTTTTATTTGTCGACTATTTTGCTTGGCCAAAACAAATCAAGAAAGTTAACAATTTTATCAATAAGGTTATATTAGCCACCAAGCAATTCTTAACTCACTTTGAAAATTTTAGATATTCCATAAATGAGGTAGAAAAATATAAAGAAAAAAATCAGAAGGAAATGTTATGATGTAATGGTGGTGAAACAAAGAAAAACAAATAGGAAATTTCTAGGATTTTGGAGTGGTAGAGGAGTATACAGCCCAAAGTTTACTTTGGCTTTTAGGAATCAAGTAATGATGAAATTTGCATGAGTGCAAGAACCTGGAAATACAAGCTGTGGTCTCTAATGTCATACCAAACTCCCGCATGATAAAGATGGATCAATGTATTTGGATACTAAAAAACAGGTGGCATCTTCAGGTGGTTTCAGACCTAATTGCTGTGTCTATATTACCAGCAGTACCTGTGTACGACAGCCTGCTAAACAGAGATCCTATTGAAGAGAATTTTGAATTTACTGAACAGAAGTTACCTCCATTTTGAAATGTGATAAACTAAGCTTATGACATGAGATGAAGGTTTATGTAGTGCCCTTTTGAAGCTTGACTGTAGTTATGGAGTGAAGCATTGGAAGGCTTGGAGAGGGGATTTAGGACTCCCAGGTTTGTTTGAGTAGCCAAATCCACAGGAAATGACAGTCAAGGGCTCTGCTAGAAGATCAGGAGATCAAAGAGAGTCCTTATTCAGAATTAGAAGAGAGCAACAAGGCTAACTCCCATTCCCAAAGCAGGACACTGGAGGAAGAATTTTGGAAGGATTGCTGGTCACCACCTGGATAATGGACTTTGAATATGGAGTCTCCAGTCTGACCTCTGTCCATTAGATAGACAGAACAAGGGAGATTGACCAAGGGAGTTTAGTCAAGATTTAACTTTTCTCACCACAACCCTGAGGGTTTGGGGTTTTTTATATAAATTGTCCATCAATCCAAGAGTTGCTCTAAACTATCACCTAAATGCCACACGGAAGAGTGGCTCTCTAATATTAAACATTTAAAATGGAAAATATAAAAAAAAAAATTTAGTTAAAGGTTTAGTTAATTCTTCACGCTGTGATGACATGAAGTATTTTCAAATCTGGCCTTACCTCAGTTGCAAAATTGGTGGCCTAACCCCAAACCCGGCATCCCTTTGGACTCATGAAAAGTTCACATATGATAGTGTTTCCACTAAGTGTTTCAGCAGTGTGGCAGGCTTACCTTCAACCCTACTGGCAGCAGTTTGCTCACAGTAGCCTTGTTTAGGCCAACCTATGTATTTTAAGGGTTAGCTTTTTGTTGTTTAGCCTACTTGGTATTTTTATCAAATATACCAGGTGTCACTTGTGTGCTGGTTTTCAAACTTCCCAAGCAGCAGAGTCATAGTGAAGGAGCCTCATTGGCAGTGGAGGGACTGTATTCCTCCTGAGGGATACTACTGAAGGCCAGCAAGACTGGCCATCCTGAATTTGGTGGTCCTCCTGCCTGCTACCATAAATGCTTTCATATAGTATAAACACAGTGGAGTTCAGTAATAACTGGAGTGAAGAAGCAGGAGGATCAACTGGCTGGAAACTTAGGCCTTTTGTAAAATCTCTCTCTAACGTGTTTCAGTCTCTGACTTTTGTCAGTATTAAAAAGGATTTTATACCAAGGACCTCTCCAAAACTCCTTCTAACCTTCTGCCTTTGTCAGTATTAGATGTGGATATTCTAAATCGGCGTGCAGAATTACTGTTATTATAGGTTTAGACTTTTTTTCTGAAAGGCTGATAGTAGTCTACTTCTTGCTTTTCTCCTCTTGTCTCAAGTAACCCTTGTGTCAATTTTCCAATATCAACTACATCTGCCATGGGACTGAAAAGCTTACCATATAATCCAGTCCCTAGAAGTTTTATCCAAATACGTGTTTGGACAGATGAGGAGGACACTGGCCCCAAGGAGGAGGACACAGATTGTCTGTGATGGGCCACAGGCCTTTGATGTACTCCAGCCATAGGAGTCAGTCAGTGGCTGGACCTTCTTAGACAACTAAGAAACGTGAAGTCAACACATGTTCGTAAAAAAATAGGCTGTTTTAATGTCCTCTCTATAATACTTTTGTTCATAACCGTGATGTCTGGTAACTACACCTGGTAACTATACACTCCTTAAATACCATGTTCAGTTCTGGGCCTCTCACCACAAGAAGGATGTTGAGGCTCTGGAGCGAGTCCAGAGAAGAGCAACGAAGCTGGTGAAGGGGCTGGAGAACAGGCCTTATGAGGAATGGCTGAGAGAGCTGGGGGTGTTTAGCCTGGAGAAAAGGAGGCTGAGAGGAGACCTCATTGCTCTCTACAACTACCTGAAAAGAGGTTGTAGAGAGGAGGGTGCTGGCCTCTTCTCCCAAGTGACGGGACAGGACAAGAGGGAATGGCCTCAAGCTCTGCCAGGGGAGGTTTAGGATGGACATTAGGAAAAAGGTTTTCATAGAAAGGTCATTGGGCACTGGCACAGGCTGCCCAGGTTGGTGGTTGATTCACCTTCCCTGAAGGTGTTTAAGGCACGGGTGGACGAGGTGCTGAGGATTATTGTTTGGTGTTTGATAGGAATGGTTGGAGTCGATGATCCGGTGGGTCTCTTCCAACCTGGTTATTTTATGATTCTGTACTCATCTTTCATGGCTCTCTGGTATTTAGGGATGCTTGACACTGTGCAACTGTTTTTTGCTGCAACCTTTGCTGGAATTGTGTTAATTTTCACTGTTGTTACACCATATAGTATATTTTTAATAGACCTATATTTCACTAAATAGTTCATTTAAAATGTTTCTTTGAGAAGGGTGTTACTGCGAGATTTAAAATGTGAAAGGTCTGAATGAAAAGCAATGGTCTTCGTGGCCCTCTTTTGAGATTGCCTTATGTCACATGAAACTTTCATTATACTTTAATTATTGATAGGAAGCATTTTCTTACCAGCATAGCACTTACACACAGTGAAATCACTTTTCAGGAGAAATTACTGCAAGCAGTTTTTGGATGAGTTTCAGTTTTGCAAATTGCTTAGGTTTTTTCCTTTGTTTTTTCTTAGTACCTTATAAATTAAAGTACAATGATAAGCAAGATCATTATGCTGCCAAGATTCACTCAAGTTCTAATGGCCTAATACACTAAGCCTTAATTAGTAATATTGTATTTTTAAAAAGACAATATTGTGAATGATATCTGAGCATGTACTGTTTTCTAACTGGGCTTCCCAGAAGATTTTAAATGGATTCCTCATCTTAGCATGTTTTTAAATAATTGATATGGCCACTTCAAGCCCTTAGTAGAAAAATGAATTATTGGCTGTTAGTGACAAAATTTGGTTTGGGCATAATAACTTCACAGAGACATGGCACTGCATACATCTGCTGCTCTAATTAGAAAGTTTGCCTAGGGTGCTTGTATCAGAAAGTGTGGGAAAAAATAGTTCCACACAATCTGTTGTAACAGAGTGATTCCTGCAAAATGTGATTTATAAAAGATTTCTGGTTAACGCTTTCCCTTCTGCTGGAACACTCAAATGCCATTTCAGCACATTTTATACAGGCAGTACTGTGTTTACCTTGCTTGAATGGGCTGCGTGCTTGGAAATGCCACTGTTGTATGCAAGATTTAGTGCCTGCAAGTGCATTGGTCCAAGGTGCTGCTCTGTCCTACAGAAATCTGCTAACAGGCCCTTTAGCAGCCCCAGCTGCAGAGAACAAGCCAGCAATTGCTCTTCCCTGGTGCTGCATCCCTTTATTCCAGACAGACTTTCTATTTCTACTTTTTTACACTGGCAGTAAAAATTGGGAGTAACGTCATAAAAGGAGTTTTCGTAGTTTGGTGACAGCCACGCATTTTCTGGGGGAAACTTGTTAAAATGGGCTGAAAGCAATTGCTGTAGGATGGTGATCAAGAGAATCTCATCAAAGTGGGGAGCATACAACCCTTGAAACTTGGCATGTTTTACTAGAGCAGTTGTATTTCATCCAGTCAAACAGCATTAGGGTCAAAACAAACGTCTATAGTTATGGGGAGAATTAATCAGAAGAGTACAAGCTTGCTGACTTCTTTACCAGTCCACGAACTATTTCCTGAGAAAAGATGCATTTCAACAAATACCTGTTTTTAAAAACGCAACAGGAGTTTGTTGTCATGGAGCTATAAATTATCATAGCTTTCTGAAGAAACCTGGTGGGCTTGGTGACGAGTATAGAACCAGGTCCTGTTTAATTTAATAAATAATTCCAGTACAAGGCTGAAAGTAAAGCAAAGTGGAATTTGGTTTAAAGAAAAGAAAGGGAATTATCCCAAAAATATTTATGCCTTGGAGAAAGAGAAATGTGATCATTCACATGAAATTCCTTATTATCAATCAATCCAAAGGTTTCAGAAAGTAGATAGAAGACTTAAGGGCAAGTACAGGTGTTATGGGAGATGCAACTCTATATTACATGTCAAATTATCTGTATTATGAGACAGCAAAGAGGCAAAGCAGCTTTCAGCTATGCTAATGAAATGTCTATAAAAACTAAATCAGATATGAGAAATCAGACAAGTGTATTAACTTGATATGAAGGTGAACTGTCGTTCTCTATATTTGCCTTACTATTATGTTTATAGAGTCAGGAAGTATGAAGTGGTATGATGCTGAAGGATCTCAGGCATTTATAGAACATCCTGACTTAGCATACAGCTGGATATGAATTATTTCTTTTATGGTCTTAGGTTTTAGCTAATCCAAGTACTTAAATAATGCTATGGTCAGTGTAACTGTTGAAGTACTTGTCTTCTTTGAAGGACCTAAATGATTATGATAGTATCTAGAATATGTATACATATATGCATTTGTGAATAAGAAAGATAAAGTCTTCATCTTATTTCCATGAAATAGCAGTTTTCTACATAATGAAGAGATAGTGGGTTTGTATCAGGATGTGGGAATGACTTAGAAAGGAAGGGAGGAGAGGAAGCCACAAAGTATTGTCATTTGTTCCCCCAGCAGCAAACATCTAAAAATCAAAGAAATCTGATTAGAATTATGAGAGGCTTTAGATCACTGGGTTCCAAAGTTAACTTTATTTCCCCTTAACGTGTTCTATTTATGAGTATTTGAGGGTATTTAGAAGTTTAATTTCCACTGAACTGTAATTTACTGTTCTAGGGAGTGTCTCATGAGGGAGGACTACATAAAGTTTCTTTCTTATCCTTCTAAATGATTCTGCTTTTCAGTGGGCCATTAGCTTTTATGCATATGTTGTGTTCATTTGTGGACTAACTTTTAACGCATGTATTATTCATGTTGTGACTGCTGTGCAAGTCTCATCAATGATTTCATTGTCCAAAAAAACATTAGAAAGAATGAAGAACATTGTTTTGAATACTCTGGTAGTTTACCTGCTTATTCATGTTGGGTATACACCAAGACATTTGCATATCCTTTCTAAATCACTCTTGATACACAAAAGAAAATAAGTTAATTATAGAGTGATATTCCAGCTTCAGGAAATATGCATTCCATTATAGTGTCCTCCTTGCCTTATCAGCAGATAAGACCATATATATATACACATACACATGAAATTTCTTTTCTGCCTTTCTCAAGTCCCGAGACAATGAAACACAACTAAAAGGGTGGCAGGATCCAGTTTTTGTGCTCAGGTTTGTTCTCACATTTCAGCAGTGATCACTTTTCAAAAAAGAACTGAAAATCAGAAGATGATGGTCAAAAAGTGTAAATGTGACCAAACCCTAAAATATGACAGCTTGGAGATGTTTCCTTGGTAACTTGTTTCCGTGGCCTGCAGTTCAGTGGACTTGTTTTCCTACAAACTTGACTTCTTGACCAACCAGTGTCCTGTGGTATAAGGATCAGCCTTATCTGTTTTTTCAGTGGATTCTGGGAAACTGATGACTAACAGCATCACAGAAGATTTGATCAAGCTGGAGAAAGGAATTGGAGTATATACATTTCAAACCAGAAAATCACAGAATCATAGAGTGTCCTGAATTGGAAGGGACCCACAAGGATTATTGAGTCCGACTTCTGTCCTTTCATAGGATAACACCAACATTCACACCATGTATCCAAGGGCATTGTCAAAATGCTCATTGAACGTTGTCAGGCTTGGCACCATGGTTACTTCCCCAGGGAACCTGTTCTACTGCTCCACCACCCTCTGAGTGAAGATGAACCAGATGCATGAACCACTTCCAAGCGCAAGTGTCTCAGCTTTGTCTAACATTGGAAAAGCTTTTTTGTCAGACTTTTTCATGGCAAGCAAGTTTTTTCTGCTGGAGTGAGTTGAAAACGGCATGTGGGGACGGCCAAGGAGTATTATCACCGAAGTATTTATAAAAATGAATTTTTGATACAAAGTGTTCAATCTAGCTATTGTGCCATAACACCTCATAAACAGAAGGAGGAGCAGTCACCTGTACATCTTTTTGGGCACTGAAGGTTCCTTGGATCTATTCTATAGCTGCAACAGAGAGCTGAATGAAGTAAAATAATCGAGGACAAAAAGGAAAAAAAACCACTAAATATTTTAAGTGTAACTTATGCCTGCAGGTAGCAGGGGGTTCACAGGATGGAATCCCTCATGAAACTATTATATATGAATTCATACAGATGGACATATGAAATTTAGAATATAAGACCTTGTAACTCATGTGATGTTCTTACTGCAAAAGAACAAAGGATATGTTAGCCCCCCCCCCCCACCTCCCTTCCCCCACCTCCCTTCCCCCACCTCCCCTGGTGTGTGTATATATAAATTTTCATTCACACGATCTAAAGATTGGTTGAAGGGAAGTTAAATATGCTGGCAAGTTGAGTCTGAAAGGATTCTGTGGTAGCTTGTTTACAGGCACACTTTCTCATCTAGTACCAATTTGATAATTGTTTGTAGGTTCCAGACGTACAGTTCTCTATAAAATCTCTATCACTTTGTTGCAGTGCAACTTATTGCAGGCTAAAGTGCTAGTCTACAAACTGGAGTAAGTACTAAGAAAATGAGTAAGATCACATTGTTAATAAAGTAGTTGTCAAAGAGAAATAGTAGAAACAAATGCAGAAAACTCAAAAAATCCAGTAACATGTTGTTATTTACATCTACTGGTGCAAATTATACCTATACTGGTGTTGGGAGGGCTTATAGTCTCACATATTTGTTGTGTAATAAGCAACATTATCTACAGTGCCCATCATTCTTTTGGCATAAAAATACAATTTAGTATGGGAGAATGTAGGAGTCACCTCAATATATTTTCATTGGCATCCCTTTTGAGAAGAGTTTTCATCCTGCCTGTGGTTAGATTTAGATTTCCTCTAATACCTGAAGCCTATTTTCTGCTGATTGGAGAGTAGATGGGGTAGTTACGTCCATATGAATTGGGGACCTAATGACTACGTGGCTTACATAGATGCTTAAAGAACATTTCACCTCCTGAGTTCTTTCTTGTGAGATTCTTATGAGGAAGAATAATCCAGACCAGTATTTGGTAAATGCAATTGAGATTTACTCAATCTGCTATCTGCTTAGATCTTCACAGTTTTCACAAAACTCAAGTTTGAAAAATGCACATGTGTATGGGCAACTTGTGCTTTATTTATTTCTCTGCAATTACATTGAATGGAAATATACTTGTATATTCTGTGTAGAGAACCAGTTTTCAATTTCCTTATCCAAACATCAATGCAGTTAAAGTCTTCTGTGGCTTTGATTTTCATTGTAGGACTTCTTACAGATAGCTTTACTGGGCTTTAATTATGAGTCATGGTGATCTGCTAATCTCATCTGTTTCTGCCTAATCTTATTCGTAAACTTTAAAGTAATATTTTCTTTCCCTTTTATTGAAATTTTAACCATTGGGATATAATATAAAGCATTACTATGATACTGCCATTCAGCGTATTTAGTTTATCTGGTGTCTTTGCTTCGGAGGCCACCCTAGTAGCTAACATGCGCAAGCACTGAGATTTCTCGCTGTATGAGCAAGTTCAATACTGAAATCCTTATTTGTGCTACCATTTTGAACATTTTAACATAGTCCACCACAAGGCCTGTCACTGCACAGAATTATTTTAAATGACTAAGTTAGAGCAAGTTCAAAAAATGATCTCTCTGACATGCATTCTTCAAAGGTAGACTACGTTTCTCTGCAACAAAAAAATTGTGTCTTACTCCTTCCAACTGTGAGTTGTACCAAAGCTGTCATTTTTTCAGTCGGGGTTGTTCATGAAAAGGACCTCTATTCTGCTGTTCAGCATGCTAGAAGCCCTTTAGTTTTCAGTTTCAGTGTGTAAATATTGATTTTGTACCTCAGTGGTTTTGTTACTTAACTCAAAGGTGATGGCAGTTTTGTGGAATAAATGTTTTTAAGGCAATAAAATACTGTACCTTTCTGAAAGCTATACACTTGTTTCATTAAGTGATCATTTAATCCCAGCAGCTAATTGCAGTCTGTCTGGGATGTTCTGGCTTGTATATGATGTTTTGATTCCTAGAAGCCACTTTTGTGGCTCAGTGACCAACACTCACTCATATTCCTGTGGACCTGACTTCAGAACTCCAGCCAGTTGGAAAACATTTCTGTAACCAGAATGAGAACAGCCTCAGGCTTGCAAAGATTACAGATAGACAATACTTGGCAATGTGAAAAATCAGCCTCACTGGTATATATTTCAAGACTTCTCTGAAAGCTCAGTTTTGCAGTTGCCGAGCATTACTCAGCCACCATCAATTTCTCCTGAAACCAGTGGACCAGAGCTTCATAAATCAGAGAAACTGCTACTGTCCTAAATATATGCTTGATTACTACTGAAAAAAAAAATCACATCAAAGCTGGAGATGGTCTGAATTTTCAGGTTTACATATTTTAAGTCTGCAGGTCTATCAAATACTATTTGGTACTAGGAAAACTTTCTGATCAAGCGAGCTTTTTTCTTTTTTTTAGTCTCATAGATAAAGAGGTTCCTTTTTTCCTTTTCAAGAGAATAATTTTTTTCCCAACTTCTTGTAAACATTGTGTGTCACACTACTCCTTAAGCAAAACTGATTAGTAAGGTGTGGAAAGCCACCTCTGATTTACCAAAAATTCCTTTCTTTCAAGCACGTTCAGATGAGAGTTGATAGGTACTACTGGTCCTACAGTATAATCAAGAGCAACATTTCAGCTACCCTGGGCAGGTATTCTCTGCCTTGGACATGATGAATTGCAGACCTGATGATGTTCTTCAGCAAGTACAAGACGCAGGTGGTCTTGATTGCATTGTTTTCCTAAGAGGTTGTGAAAAGAAACTCAGAGACAATAAACACAACAATTCACATAACACAGTAATAGCTACTAGTTACTTGTCCTCCTTCTACCACCTTCAGGAGTGTTTTGCAAAGTGCTCCATTCCAAGTAAGGTTTTTCCCCTTTCACTTCCACTGTCCTGCCTACATGGATGATGCCAGCTCAAGACTTACTATCAGGCTTTTCGTGCAGTACTGAATCCCAGAATTTCAGACTTCCAAGAAGGAACTCAAGACACCTTGCTTAGAGCCACTAATTTCTTAGTTTTGTTCTTTCAAATTTATTTTTGAAGCTATGCAGCAGGGCATCTGCTTCTTCTAGCTCTCTCCTTCCTCTACCAGTCTTTCATGCCTTACTGATACATTACCATCATGAAGAAGGCATTTCACACAAACCTGTAGTGCCTGCATCACTCAACTGCAGGCTTAGTTTTGGGCAGCAATATGTCTCTAGTTGTCCAAGCATGTCTGCACAGGTGTAGTGGTGGCTGTTTTATCTGCCTTTTAGTCCATAGCTAACAGTGAACATTCTTGCTATGCTGTTTATTTAATCAGAATCTGGTTCTTCCCTCTTTGCCTTAGTATTATACCTGAACATAAAGAAGGCTTAACTTTTTGCTGCTCTTTTATAGGTTAATGTGCAGCAGTTTCTTTGGTCACTGAAAGTGTCAGCTTTACTATAGGGAAACAACACCTTTCTAGCCATCTCAGTGAAGATGAAGATATTGCCTCTCCATAACTGTCTTCCTAATCCTTTAAGCCCTTCGCAGCTCCAATTCCTGTCAAGTTCATAGGAATGCAAGAAATCTAGGATAACAAAACAATTCCCAATCCGTTCTTTGTTTGAATAATGCAATAGTTATATAAACATTGAAGTTAGGAGTCCACATTTCTGTTTGCATTATTTCTAGCAACTAATCCTTCAAGAAGCCAAGGGGTTCATATGTGAGAAGTGCTGCTAACTTACATAACCTTGTTGCAATGCTTATTTTCATTGCATATACTTGTGTGGATATAGACAAAAATATAATTGCAACTGAAGATTCCATCAGCTACTTATTCATTTTTTTAACTTTTTAGTTGTCTTTTATTTGTGACATGCTAGCTAGCAAAGAAGCTGTGTCTGTGTATGTTATTTTACAGAATATTCTGTTTGTTAAGGTAGGGGCTGTGTAAAGATGTTTTGAATAATGACCTTTTGAGGTACAGCAGTACTCCACAAATCTTGCTGTCGATACTGCTAGTAGCAAGAAAAACAATTGAGGGAGCACATTAGCACTCCAAAGCACATACTTACTGAGCTGACAATTTAGAGTGATCTAAAAAGATGCATACAAAGCCCAAATTCCCACAAATTTTTCTGCGAGCTTTCACATATATGCCTTGTAGGATCTCGTCTTTCCTTTTTGATAAACCAATGTGAGCTGATGCATCTAAGCTTTGAAGAAACCGCCGCAGCGAATTACTCTTTTCTGAACCAGCATCTGTCACAATAAGACTTGTTTTAGCATCAATGAGATATGGAGCTTAGGATTGGAAGTCTCTTTGGCCAGTCATTTATTATAAATACCATGTATTTCCCTTCTTTAAGCTCTTTAACTGCTGCTGTAGTCAATGTAGAGAGCTGCGAACTTCCAAAGAGCCATTCAGTTATTGAATGGATTGAGTTACCCTCAGTTTTAAGAGGGTGATAGCCCCATGGTAAACAAAGAGTTTTCATTTGCCTTGCAAAGACTTAAGTAACATTTCTCTGGGAACAAATATAATAATTGTTACATGGATCACAATAGTGGTCAGATATGATCTTACAGACGCCCATGTGTCTGTGGGCTACTTCTAAGGGATCTGTGAAAGGTAATTAACAATAGCAACCCACTGGTAGAAAATTTTATTTGGTTATCTAGGGATCCATGCATTCTGCAGAAAATTATTGGGGAATATAAACAGAAAAATGTTGAATAGCACAGAGAGCTGCTGCATTGGAGCCAAATGATATCAGCAGTTGAAGAAACAAGCTAACTTATCACGTAAACAAAGGCAATCCTTAAATATCTCTAAAGAATAAGGGTGGCATGTATAGAGAAGGTAATGATCTTACAAGAGGTCCTCCTGGGAGCTCTTATTTTCTGTTTGATTACATAGGAAATAGGTCTGTATTTCTGAATCAGTTCTTCTGGTCTTCTGTTTCTGAGACAGGACTGCGGTGTTAGAAGTGATGTGCTGCTGTTCTCTGTATGACTGTCTGTAGCAGCTGGTCATCCACTACGTAGAGTAAAACCTTTCAACAGATTGATTCTTTGAGCTCATTCTGTTCACAGTGACGACAATAAACTAGTAGGAAAACATATGGAGAGTCAGAAGCAGCTTGAATCAGAAGACCACACACAGTGAAAGCAACAGGAGCATTTAAAAAGTAGTTGCAGGAGGATTTTGAGGGCGTACTGTTAGAGAGGGGATCACTGATTTACCTTTATTTACTGCCCAGCAGCATTTGGAAAGTATTCCCCTTTCTCTTCCTTGTATTCATTCAGACTTGGGCATAATTACCCTGTCTGAGGGTCGCATTACTAGCTAAGAGGAACAGTTTACATTAGAAACTTTATATAGACAGCTGTGTAGGTAGAACAATGCAAGCAATCATTTTTTTTTTTTTTTTTGATTGACTGCATAGATCAGAAGAATAAGAAAAAAATCACTCAAAATGATTTTGGTTTGAAAATTAAAACATGCAATGGAAAAATGAGACACTCGCTCTAATATTTAGTGTAACTTGAAGTGAAAAAATATGCTGATGCAAAATTTTATTTTTAAACATCTCAATAGAAATGTAGCTAACTTTACAAATAAAAATGCAATAGAAATACAACCAGTTTTACTCAAAAAAACTAAAGCTAATTGCCATCTGCCTCACAGACCACACACAGGCCAAAGAAGCCAAGCCTTTGTACTCAATTCAGGATGAATTTTTCCAGAGAAGACTTGAGAGCCTTTTTCTAAGTGCTTAATAGGGTAGTGTGCCCAGACTGAGCATCATGTGTTTAAAGATGCAAGCACTAAATTTGAAGAGGTCCGAGATTTTTATTTTCCCTCTCCTCTCCTCTCCTCTCCTCTCCTCTCCTCTCCTCTCCTCTCCTCTCCTCTCCTCTCCTCTCCTCTCCTCTCCTCTCTTCTCCTCTCCCTCTCCTTTTTTTGTCTTAAGAGGTCAAATGTCTAGTAACTGGAAAATGCGAAACATTTGATATTGTAGTCTGAATCAGGCTTTGTGTATGCTTTATATATATATGTTTAGTTTTATAGATATAACTGGAGACCTTCAAATTCATGTCTTGTCCAATTAGCACATGGTTATGTTGCATGTATTATACAGAATGACAAGAGTTCCTTGGTTATGAAGTGCTCTTGGAGTATGGTAATCTGATAATAATAGAATGGAGTATTCTTATCATTTTTTATAAAAACAAATTAATTGTGTGAGTAAAAGTATGAGGAGGCAGATGAGATTGGTCATTTGGAACGACTCCTTTTCAAGTTAGTTTCTACCCTTAGATGTTGATCGACTACTTTGACACTCAGTGAAATCACTTCTGAGAGTAAACCTGCACTATGTGTGTGCAGTGTGACTAAAAGAAGGTTAGGAGAGTGATACAATCCTCTGATTTTTCTTAAAACAGCAAGTGACAGATTTGTCTTTTTGGTGGTGAATTTTCCCTCCTTTCCTTTTGCTACATGAGCAGTCAGCGGGCTTGTATTTTGAGCCAGTCGTTAATTTGTTGAGATGTATCTGTGTACATGTGCATGTGTTGCAGGGTTTTAGTGCACGTGGTTAGTTTTTCGAAGAAGCTCAAGACCTGAAAACCCTTCGTGTGTCATGAAGTAAGATCAAGTCTCACTGTGGTGAGCTTTCATAAAAAGCTAGACATAAAAGTAAGCAGTCAAATTGGAGTCTCATTTGGTATGAAAGCAAGCTCCATAGACTGATTCTGCAGAAACAGACCCAGGGAAACCTTTGGGAGGCACTCTACGGTGGCATTTTAGCAACCCATTCGATTTTCATGGAAGTGGTTTCTGTAAGCTATTAAATCAGTAAACCACTCTTTGCTAGTTTCCCCTCTCAGTTCTCAAAGATGTCTCTTCAAGCATCACTATGTAATCTAGAACAAAATAGAACAGTAAACTCATGAGATCATGTGGCTCACTTTTCCTCTATCCCTGTGTCTACAGATTATAAGGTATAACCTATTTGCATTCATCTGTTGTTTGCCCAGAAAGTTTCTGCAATCTCCCTGTGAAAAGATTCTCCAGTTCTCTGTCCTAAACCTACAAAGCCATTTGGATAGCTCTGCTGCTACACTGAAGTGCTGGCAGGAAGAAAAACCATCTAGTTGATCACCATGCTGCATTGTGATCCCTACATAGGCAAGGTATCCCACATTCAGGTTCAAGACTAAATCATGGCTGCTGGTCTTCATTTATTGAGGAATTGCAAGCTTTCAGGTGACATCAGGAGCATAAACCCACCAGACACTACCTGTTCTTGTGCAAATCCTACACTGGTTTGGGACCTAGTGTATCTCCTCTGAAACCAACATGTGTTGGTTGTTGACTACAGGCCAGTCAGTCTGACCTCAGTGCCAGGGAAAGTCATGGAACAGGTGATCTTGAGTGCTATCATGAAACACTTGCAAGAGAACCAGGTGATCAGACCCAGTCAACATGGGTTTACCAGAGGCAGGTCCTGCCAAACCAACCTGATCGCCTTCTATGACAAAGTCACTTGGCTGCTGGATGAAGGAAAGGCTGTGGATGTGGTCTTTCTGGACTTCAGTAAAGCCTTTGACACAGTTTCTCACAGCATTCTGCTACGGAAACTGTCAGCCTCTGGCCTGGACAGACACACACTCTCCTGGGTAGAAAACTGGCTGGATGGCCGGGCCCAGAGAGTGGTGGTAAATGGTGTTAAGTCCAGCTGGAGGCCAGTGACAAGTGGGGTTCCCCAGGGCTCAGTGCTAGGTCCAGTCCTGTTCAATGTCTTCATCAATGACCTGGATGAGGGCATTGAGGGTACCCTTAGCAAGTTTGCAGATGACACAAAGCTGTGTGCAAGTGTCGATCTGCTGGAGGGTAGGGAGGCTCTGCAAAGGGACCTAAACAGGCTGGACCGCTGGGCAGTGTCCAGCGGCATGAGGTTTAACACGGCCAAATGCTGGGTCCTGCACTTGGGGCACAACAACCCTATGCAGAACTACAGACTGGGAGAAGCCTGGCTGGAAAACTGCCAGGAGGAGAGGGACCTGGGGGTGTTGGTCGACAGCCGACTGAACATGAACCAGCAGTGTGCCCAGGTGGCCAAGAAGGTCAATGGCATCCTGGTTTGTATCAGAAACGGTGTGACCAGCAGGTCCAGGGAGGTGATTCTCCCTCTGTATTCAGCACTGGTGAGGCCGCTCCTTGAATACTGTGTCCAGTTCTGGGCCCCTCAGCACAAGAAGGATGTTGAGGCTCTGGAGCAAGTCCAGAGAAGAGCGACGAGGCTGGTGAAGGGGCTGGAGAACAGACCCTATGAGGAGCCGCTGAGAGAGCTGGGGTTGTTTAGCCTGGAGAAGAGGAGGCTGAGAGGAGACCTCATTACTCTCTACAAGTACCTGAAAGGAGGTTGTGGAGAGGAGGGAGCTGGGCTCTTCTCCCAAGTGACAGGGGACAGGACGAGAGGGAATGGCCTCAAGCTCCGCCAGGGGAGATTTAGGCTGGAGATTAGGAGGAGGTTTTTCACGCAGAGGGTCATTGGGCATTGGAATAGGCTGCCCAGGGAGGTGGTTGAGTCACCTTCCCTGGAGGTGTTTGAGACATGGGTGGATGAGGTCTTGAGGGACTTGGTTTAGTGTTAGATAGGAATGGTTGGACTAGAAGATCCGATGGGTCCCTTCCAACCTGGTTGTTCTGTTCTGTTCTGTTCTGTGTTTGTATACAGATATTAAGAAAATCAGTGGGCGTAGTAAATGACAAGCATTTTTTCCACCTTCAAAATTTGTTTCAGTCAAAGGGGAGGCACACTGTAACCCAAATAGCTAACGTGTTTCAGTCAAGTGAGGTACTTGTAAACAGCTCAAGGATCCACTAAATAAAGGTCATCGACAGTGCTAATTAACATTAACCAAAATGGGCACTGAATCTTCCCACTTGTAGTAAAGTTCCTTGTGAATCAGTTGCGTTACAGGTTTCATCATTAGAACTCTTTAGGAGTGAATCATGATAGTCACAGTGCTTCCGATTCTCTAGTGGATGGAAGTGAATCAAGGATGTCTTATAAATAACCAGAAATGGCGTCACATTTCAGACCCTGGCAGATGTGACTGCTGAACTGAGGTCTACTTGTGTCACAAGTTGCTTTTTGTATGAGCATCATGTCTTAGTTTCCCATCAATAAAATATCAGCATTTTCTTCACCAAAAGGGTTATCAAGCACTGAAACAGGAACAGGCTGCCTGGGAAAGTGGTTGAGTTACCATCCCTGGAGTTATTTAGAAAATATGTAGATGTTACACTTATTGGTTTAGTGGTGGAATTCATAGTGTTAGCTTTACAGTTGGATTTGGTGATCTTAAGGATCTTTTCCAACCTATGATTCGATGATTTATTTTTAAGGGGGTGGGTTGGATTACATGACTATAAGTAGTATATCAGAACTTAGTTAAATATTAACAGTAAGTTTAAGAAACCAATGAAACAAAACTGAATAGGGAAATAAATGAAGGTAGCATTTCAGTCTTTAGTTCTACATTTACATTGTAGAATTTTATCTTCAAACACATTCAGCACAATCTTATAAAACAGTGAATTGTCTTCAGAAAATTAATACTCAGTCATCGTTATTCCATGAAATTCATGTTGATTTTCACTTGGTGTGTTCACAATTTTCATTGTAGGTCATGAGAAGCATGAAATTATTTTACTTGGAAAAATAAGCATGTGGGATTAAAAATAACACATAAATTCAAATACTTATTTAACTTATTACTTATAAGTACTTTTCTTCCTTCATAGATTTCTGAAAACAGAGTAATTATTGTAAATTCAAGAATAGTGAATATTTTTGCACCATGAGATGGTGTGCATGCACAACATTAAAGTTTTGAAACTTCTTTTAAGGGGAAGGGTTAAAGATTTTTATCTTGAAGTCTTCAAATGATAACATGTATCATAAAGCAAAACACAGAAAAGTAAACATCTGGTTAAATGTGTTTTGAGGTGACCTATACAAGATACAGATGGGTTTTGATGCTTTGTGTGTTGGTTTATTATTTTGGTTTGTGGGTTTTTCCCCTTTTTCACTAGAATATCTTTCTTTTACATATTCATCCCTGTGTAATTGAGATAGCTTGTTTGTGATGCACTGAAGCTATGTGTCCAGTCCTGAGCTGTCAGTTCAGCTGATAAATATGTGTCCTGTTGACTGTTTCCATCATAACAAAGATGCTGATGGGAATCTTTTTTCTGCTAAGAACATTTCAAAATGATTCATTGCTTGAATAACATTTTTTTCTGTTCATATACTTCTCATTTTTAACATCCTGAGAAGAGCCTAATTTGAGTGAATGTAAATTTAAGTTGTTATTTCCCTTCCCAAGCTTGCTCTTCTGCAATTCTGCATCATGGGTTTTCTCTTCCATCTTTTGTACTATTATTACTACTCTTGCTTTCTTAGTAATAGTGACATTCTCCTTGTATACCTGATTAGGTATTGTTCAGTCCTGAATTTATGTCCACTCTCTGTTCAAAGGAGAAATATTGGTTCTTTATATTCTAAGGCTGTTCTGAATTTTAGGCAGTATAATGGTTACAGAGTATATTAGGACAGCACTTTGACCATGAATAATTCATGCCAGGATACTTTCTTTCAGTGTACATTTGGCTCAGTAGCACAATTCAAGGATAGTGTTGTGGAGCCTGTAGATTTCACTGGCAGTTCAGGAAGTTATGACTTTTAGCATTCTTGCTTTCATTCAGTTTTATTTAACTTCTGGTCAGGTACCTCATCTGAAGTTTCACCACCTGTCTCCCTACTGTCTTATGCTACCAATCTGTGTCTTGTGCTACCAGATACCATTTCAGTGACTCAAAAGAAGTTTTGCAATGTACAGAAGATCAACACAGCAAGAGATGAGGTCCAACTCAGTATTATATTTAAGATAAAATGTAAAAAGCTAGAGTATCTTTATTTTTAAAGTTTTTTTCTTTATTATTTTTATGTGTAATAATGCTTTAGTTGTTGGGGGAAGGGGTTTACTGACAGTATCTATTACCTAGGGTGGATTTGTTGGTTAAGAATCAGCTTTTGCTGCAGTGCAGAGTTGTGAACCATGGGAGTATATGAAGTAATAATTTAGGTAGAGTGATTCATCCTGGAAAACAGCATTTTGGGTGAACCAGAGGGTAGAACAATGTAGTGATAAATGAGCTGATTCACTAACCTCATTCATGCAGTTAGCTAATAATACCTCTGTGTTGGTCTGTGTTGACTCCTCTGGTGAGTGCAGTCAGACAGTTTTGCACTACTTTCATATATTTTTTGTTTGATTTTCTTCTTCCTTTTTTCACTTTCTTGTGAGAAATACTGAAAATTGGATACTGGAGCTAAGACTTGTAAGAGAAAGTTGGCATCCTGTTTGTCAAGAATACAAAAGTTAAGTATTAAATAGTTGTCTGAATCTCTGACACAAGCTTTGTCAAATTACTCCTCCTGTCTACTGTGCTCAAGTTGTTACCAATGTCCTGTGCTTTAAATGACATAGAAAACATGTCCTTGTCTTGAAGGAAGCCTCTGAGAGACATACTGTTGGACAGAGTTGTTGACTGATTCAGGAGTTTCAGTTCCATACTTTCTCTGAAAACTTAGCAATCCGCTGAAATAAATGAATTAATAAGTGTTAACCACATCCCTCCCTTAATCCTTCCTTGCTTGTCTTTTTGCTCACTGATTGTTTTTATTGTTATTTGGAGCACTTCTCCATCTACCGTTCTGGGGAAGTCTCAACTCATCAGTGACACTTTTGAAACTCGAGAGTATCACGGTGCAATATAGTTAATAACAACCCCTTCCTATCTCACAGGTTTAGTACTTTTACTGTAATCACTTACAACTTCATTTGGTAGATGTGTAGCATAACACAGAATCTATCTGCCTTTTGATTTCTCCAGAATTATCATTACAAGATGGATTGATTAGAAGCACTCTGCAGTCCTTGTTGTCACATGTGAGATCTATGTATGACTATGTCTTTGGAGATCTGAAGAATATCTTGGGAAAGGGAGAGGAACAGCCTGGAATTCAGTTTTGCTCCTCCTCAAAATGTTCAACGTATATAACGGAAGCATATTTTGATTTTCTGTGTACATGCTAGAACATGAAATTACAGGTTGGGTACAAGTTATGCTGTGGCCAGAGCATTACACTAGCCTTATTTTCACTGGCTGGTTGGACTGAGGCTGACCCATCGTTCAGTGCATTTGAGTAATGAGGTCAAGAAGTGAGTTTGTATTTTACAGCATTCACTGTCTCACAAGGAGCAGTGAGAAAGTCTTCTCTATAGCATAGTCATCAATACCATGATGAAGGCAGCACATCCCACCACATTTCACCTATAGCTCCACTCTCCTGCAGTTTCCCCTAAAGCAGAAGACTTGTTCCCAGTTAGGACTTTTTACTTTTCTTTTTAATACCAATGCTGCTGGTATTTTCCATGAATAAGGTTCCAAGTAAACACTTTTTCTACCACTTTGATTTGATTCAGAAATAGAATTTTCAACAAAGTATGAACACGAGCAGAAATCAATGTTCTTATATGCCTCTTTCGCATAGCTTTTTTGTTTTTTCTATAATGTGTCTCCCTTTTCCCCCCAAAACAAATCCCAAATCCAAAAGTCAAGAAATATTTTCAGTTTTGTTTTTGTCACCGTCATTTGTATGGTTACATGTAATGGAAGGTTATGTGTGGACTTGTCATTGGCTAACTAATTAGAATAGGAAAAATTTCTGTGAGAGAGCCAGTATAAAAGTTGGCATATGCAGTGATTCTTTGTTGTTAAAATATTTTGGAAAATAACATATTGATAGTAAATTAATGGAATAGAAAGTGGATAAATATATTCAATTTATAGTCTTCCGTATGGATATATTCAATTTATAACCTGAAACTGTTAGGGTCCAAAACATTTTGGTAAGACGATGAGGCAGAGTTACTAGCAACAATTGTTTATTACCAATTTTAAAAATAAACGTGCATAAGATTTCATAGCCGATTGATCAGCGGTCACCCCATGGCCAATTTGGAGTGAACCCTGAAATGAGAATTCGAGGCCTTCTTATAGGAGCCAGACTTTCAGTTAAACAAAGACTACAAAAGACATGCAATTGAGACACGATTCTTTACGACCTAGATAACAACATCGTGATGTTGGCCCATTCCAGAGGAGGCCTTTTGTTTATAGATGGGTCTGCAGAACTACAGACTGGGAGAAGCCTGGCTGGAAAACTGCCAGGAGGAGAGGGACCTGGGGGTGTTGGTCGACAGCTGACTGAACATGAGCCAGCAGTGTGCCCAGGTGGCCAAGAAGGCCAATGGCATCCTGGCTTGTATCAGAAACGGTGTGACCAGTAGGTCCAGGGAGGTTATTCTTCCTCTGTACTCAGCACTGGTGAGGCCGCTCCTTGAATACTGTGTCCAGTTCTGGGCCCCTCATCACAAGAAGGATGTTGAGGCTCTGGAGCAAGTCCAGAGAAGAGCGACGAGGCTGGTGAAGGGGCTGGAGAACAGACCCTACGAGGAGCAGCTGAGAGAGCTGGGGTTGTTTAGCCTGGAGAAGAGGAGGCTGAGAGGAGACCTCATTACTCTCTACAACTACCTGAAAGGAGGTTGTAGAGAGGAGGGATCTGGCCTCTTCTCCCAAGTGACAGAGAACAGGACGAGAGGGAATGGCCTCAAACTCCGCCAGGGGAGATTTAGGCTGGAGATTAGGAGGAGGTTTTTCACACAGAGGGTCATTGGGCATTGGAATAGGCTGCCCAGGGAGGTGGTTGATTCACCTTCCCTGGAGGTGTTTAAGGCATGGGAGGACAACGTTCTGAGGGGCATGGTTTAGTGTTTGATAGGAATGGTTGGACTAGAAGATCCGATGGGTCCCTTCCAACCTGGTTGTTCTGTGATTCTGTGATTATCTCCAAACCCACACCAGGCCAGCAGCCCACTCTTTGAAAGATAAACAAAAAAAACACTCTAACAGAAGAATCCTGTCTCTCCTTATAAATTAGCTAAGATAAAAAAGGTCCTTACAGAAGCCAGCTTTGTTGTAACTAGCAGAAAATGGGACATCTTCACAGCACCACGATGATAATTTCACTTCTCACTGTGACGAAAAGGAAAAATTTTGGGGAGGCAAGATAAAGAGGAATTTTCACTGCAGCATTAGGCACCAAAATAGTGACTTACTGTTTTGAAGAAAAATGTTGCAAGTGCTGTGATAACTGGCATTATCTTTGAGTTAGTATTCATGAAGTTTATTATTAATTAGGATATGTTGTTACTGTTGCAGCTGAATTTTAACTCTACAGCCTTTTAGCATGCTCTTTTTTCTTTGACCTAGATCTGTCTAATTTTTTGTCTTCATTAAAAGCACAGAACAAAAACACTGCTGTGTCTTAGGCTGTGCTCAAGCAGATCAAGGAAGTTTGCATTGCTAAGCAAAGCCATATAAATTTTAGTCATCCCAGAAATGTTTGAACTCTACACAATTAAGTGAGATGAGTGTCCACGTGATGGAAATGTTAACTGTTTTGCTTAAACCTGTTTGTAAAACAGACAGTCCAATGAGGGAACAAAAGAGAGGGAAAGAAATCTGAAATGTAATCAGGCATAATAACACTTAAGCTTAGAGAGGAGAAAAGCATTTCATTTGTAGATGTAAATGAAATGTCATTGTAATTCACTGTCTTCAGGACAGTTCTTCACTTACAATGGCTAACATTAGCATTTCTTAAAGATGATTTAATATATATTTGGAAGGCTTTTTTTTTAGTTCGAACTGGGAGGTTATTCAGAAGAGCATGGCTGTAGTTTTGCAGATATTACACCATCAGCACTACCTATTCCGGTGATTAAGATTTTTATTCTAACCAGAAGAAAATGTGACGGATTTTAAAATGCTGTAAAAAGTAACAGAATACCCAGTGTGCTAACACATGCAAAACAACTGCTCATGATGTTGTTAGGCTTTAGTTTGTTATTTGAAAGTTTGTTCTATTTACTCGCTTTAAAAGACATGCTTTTGATTAAAAGCATCATGGGGTTTTATTTCCCCTGAAAGCAGAGATTTTTTCATCTGTTGATAGGACAGAATCACCAGCCGACTGACAAGCTTTCACCTAGGTATGCCTTGCAGGTTCCTCATGACTATAACTGAAAGAAATTGTCATTGCAACCCAGTGGATATGTCATTATCTGCTCAGAAGCCTTGGCCTCTGAATAAGCTGTGAGCCTAATGCCCATGCAATACCAAAACAGGAGACACCTGCCTGCTAGGAAACAGGTGGCCACCAATTGTTTTTTAAATACGAGTAATTCTAGAAGAAAGACTGATGTGAAGATTTGGCTGTTTCACATGAGCAGTGACTATTACCTAAGCAGAAGGAATAGTATTAAATAAAAGTAGTTTTGAGGACTTCAGTATGGAACAGATCCTGCAGAATACAACACCCGTTGCAACGTTTATTGGCTGCTGGGTGCTTGAAAATCTTCCATTCTCCTAACACTTGTGTAGACATCTTGTTCATATCTTCATTTGCAATATGCAATAATGAGATTATTCTGTACATACAAAAAATTGTCAGTAACATGTTTTAAATTCTTCTAAGCAGCTCGATTTTTTCTGTCTTCAAGACTCCTTTGTGCACATTTTCATGAAGTGCTTTTCTGCATTGGATTTACAATTCACTATCAAAAGGACATCCACCAACTACCTATACAGTTTTTCTAAGAGTATCTGTAGCCACTAGAAAGCTTACCTTTGGATTTTATTTGGCTGTTACCCTGCAACAGATAAACCTATGGACAAATAAAACATCTCTGAATTGCAATGAACACCTGAATGGAGAACTGCACATAAGAACAATGACACCTGCACAATCTAACTGCAAATAGAAGACATGTGACAAGCTAGAAGTCCTTCTTACACTGCCTTTCCTTCTCCTGTCTGGATCAATTTCTGTGGATTGAGATACAGAGGTAGAGAGTTCCTTTTATTTCCAGGAGAAGTATTCTCCAGGCAGATATGAGGAAGAATTAACTCCCAGTTGAACTTTTTGGTATCCTGTGTGTATGCACAGAGTGCTGGTGTAGCCACACCAGAATGAATTCCACGCAGAGGATTGTTTCCAAAGGTAGGCAAAAAGAAAGGACAGTCTTCTTACCCTCTTTAAGGATTGGTTCATTACCTTTTTATTCCACAGTGCGGAATGTGTTTATACTCATAAAGTTTTAAATGGGTGACCCAGATAAAAGAGATATGTGTCGTCTTGCAGTGCCTAAACCACTCAGTCCCTTCTCATTGCTTTTGTTATTTTCTTAGACATTTTCTACCTCCCTCTAGGACATCTCCTTGATTTAGAAGTTTTAGAGGCTTGTTGGTTTTAGCATGGCTGGGTTTCAAATTCTAGTTAGTACGTTTCATTCTCTGAAAAAAAAGCTTTACTCTGCACAATAGGTAATGCCACCCGGGTCTGCATGACAGCCAGGGGAGGATTCTCAGAAAGTACTTGGATTTCTTGTACAATGTGAAATGATGACTGATACGTCTTACAAAAGAAATGCCTCTTTAAGATACTTTCTAGGAAGGACTTGGACAGTTGTATGGTGTACTACTTTTAACTAGGAATCATTATCGTTCAAATAAATGGCTCTTATCATGAAACATGAAGATAATATTGCATTGTGTTGTATTGTATTAGAGGGGTTAAATGCTTTTAAATTACAAACTGTTTTTAAAATTCAAATAAATTGTTCAGTGGTGAGGAAGAAAAAATTAAAAATTAGCATTTCTATACCTATGCAGGGAAAGTCCTTAAGGGCTGTTGTGTCTTTAGCAGAGAATTAACATACATAACATTGTAATTTGCAAGTTACAGACTGCATCACAGTCAAAGTCACAATTAGAACTATAACTGTAAATAGCACATAAACTGGAGGTTCTTCAAAATGAGACATTAAAACGTTTGTAAAATGTTTCCTTTTTTTCCCTGTTTTTTGTTTTGCTTTAATGGAAAGGACCAAGATTAAGCTGGATATGAAATAAAAATCATTATGTAATAATGATAATAGATTTACATGGTATCTCCTGAGCTGATTGCTTAGGTGTGACATAAATTAAAGCTAAATTTTTACAAACTTTAGCTCTTCGTGCGTGACAAAGAAATTTTCAAATACTACGTGAGGGGGAGGAGCCAGAAATCTATGCATATCTAAAAAGAAAGCAAGATATGAACTCAGTTTCATGTATGACTGAGACCAATGTAATACCAAGATGAGGGCCTTTAAACTTCATTACATTTATCTTAACAATATCACCCAGAATTAGTTCAAAATTCACATTGATTATTTATGAAATATGTAAAATGTGAAGCTAGCTTGCTTTCAGATCTCTCTTGTGAGAAGGTCTTTAGAATGTTTTCATCACATTGTCATTAAATGGCTAGAGCAAATGCATTTTAGAGTGCTTAAGGAGATATTTCATACAGCTGCAGGAAGCGAAGTGTGTTCCTGTTGTGATGCTTTTGCATTCATGAGAGAAAAATGTTCTTTTTTAATATGTAAATATTGAATTTGTAAAATATATGTAGAAAAGCTCTAATAAGATCCCAGGAGCTCCAGTTCAAGGCTTAGCTTGTATAAATGTCTACGTGAGGTGCAGATGAGCTCCTCTAAAATGGATAAATGAGACAATTGTGGTTCATCAAACATAGTCACAAAGGAGGCTTTTCAAAGAGATGGAGATACGAACCTTAGCCACCTTCTGACCAGTAGGGTGTTTAACGGTCATTGAAGTCCTGAAGATTGTCATGAGTGTGTTGTGGGGCTGTTTCCTGAAAATGTGGTACTAGGAAGGCCCACAGCTAGCTGACTTTGTCCTGGATGACCACAGATCTGGAACTGGCTATGCTGGTCACGCAGGGGGGCAAGATTCAGGGCTGCTGGGTGATACACAGAAGTCATAACTGTTGGCATTCCTGTATTAATTAGTCTTGATCTAAAAGTCCTTCACAGAGCAGGCCCATGCTACTCAGTAACAAGCTTCCTGAATGATCATAGACTTTTCTTAAGATGCATTTTGGTAAGTCCATCAAACACAAGGCTCAGGTAGGCAGAGGGTACATCTTTTCTGCAAATGGGTTGCAATTGTGACAACCCTAGCTGCTCAGGATGGCTGTCCTTCAGACAAAGAGCTGTGCTTACTCAGGTGTAGTCTTGCTATAGACAGCCAGAAGCACAGAGACATGTACATTGGGAAGTACAGTGTCCAAGTAAAGAGAAATACTTGTTTTAGATATTCCCAGACATTTAAAAAAGTTATTAGTTCGTGCGTTTTGATCATGTAGGAAACATGGAAAAAGATGTATTCTCTTGGTACTTGAAGATTTTAATTTTTGATCTAATATCTTCTGTATCTTTTGCCAATCTTGAGTCACTTAATTGCTACCTCACACAAGACTCTGTGGAGTAGGATGAAGCTGTGCAGCAGTCTCAAAGCTCATGGATAAGCAGAGGGAGCATGCTGAGAGGTTATAATAATAGACATACTGACTTGCCTGTTAAAAACCTTGACTTGTGCCTGAGTTTTTCAAAGAACTCTGCAATATCTTGTCCCTATCAGTACCCTTAGACAAGCCAAAGCCATTATGCTTAGTAAGAAGGATTCCTCCTCAAAGCCTTAGTAGTCTTTCACTGCTAGTTTTGTGCTACAGAAGCCATAAGGAGAGTGTCCAGAATATACAGATTGTCCTCCCCCCACCCCTTTTTGTCATTTCAATATGTTTAGTTAGTTAATCATATGGTCAGAAACCCACATTTCTGTCAGGGACATTTCCAGCTCAGTGGCCTGTCTGAGAGAGTATGAGAGTAGGAAAATAGATTTACTGGAATCTGTGCAAGTGGTACAAGCATCTAATCTCAGGGAATATGTCCCATAATGTGATATTTATTGTTTGTATGAAAGCTATAATTTACTTCAGACCTCTTGGATGGTGAAGACAGAACCATGGGGTGGGGTTTAGGTAGCTTGTGCTACTTTGAAAATGTAAATATCACAGTAATTGACAGGCTGAGACAGATGGGGTTCTTCAATATGTAGAGGAGAACGCACAGAGATCTTATAGCGACCTTCCAGTACCTGAATCGGCCTATCAGAAAGCTGGGGAGGGACTGTTTAGAAAGGCTTGTAGTGATAGGACAAGGTGCAATGGCTTTAAACTGGAGAGGGGCAGATTTAGACTTGATGTAATGAGGGATTTCTTCACCATGAGAGTGGTGAGGCACTGGAACAGGTTGCCCAGGGAAGCTGTGACTGCCCCATCCCTGGAGGTGTTCAAAGCCAGGTTGGATGGGGCCTTGGGCAGCCTGGGCTGATGGGAGGTGTCCCTGCTCCTGGCAGGGGGATTGGAAATAAATGATACTTTAAGGTCCCTTCCAACCCTAAGTATTCTATGATTCTATGATTCCAGTATATCTTGCTGATTTTTTTTAATAAGTTTGAATATAGTATTTTTAGGTTATGATCAATACTGTCCATAAATTTTCTGAATTAAAAAAATTGAGTCATTAGTAGGATGAAGAGTCAGCATTCTTTGTGGAAAGAGTAACTTGCTTTTAAAATTCAGTTAATAAAGACAATATTGATTTAGTTAAGGAGGAACTTGCCATCCCTTGGACAGGATGGAATTCAGTTTCTATTTCGCTTGTTTCTTGATGAATACGGAGCAAGGAAAACCCCAGACATGCTGAGTTATAGTTTTACCAGAAGTGCATAAAGCAGTAATGGGTCAGATTATTTTTATTAATAGCTGGCTAGGGCTCATATGTGCTCCAACTTACAGCTCTTTAACTGTTTAACTACTAGTTCAGAACATCTTTTTAAATGGATTAGTTCTTTTGTGGATAACAGCATCACTAATATTACTTGTTGATCCTAAAATAACTGGACACATAGAACAAGTGGTGAATTTAAACAATTGGTTTTAGCAAGAGGCTCCTTTGAAGGAAATAAAACATAACCAAGTTATAATTGTGTTAATAAAAATCATAAAGTGTAAATTAAAATAATCAAAATCTGTGAAGAAAAACACCTCCCTTGTGTGCCAAAACCACTCATAAAATTAATAAGTATTATAAGAGAGCCATAAACGTGATTTAGTTCTATTGAAAGGCACAGGATAAGGAGAATTCTTGTTATTTTACATGTAGGAAAGGCACAGGATAAGGAGAATTCTTGTTATTTTACATGTAGGAATGGCAGTTTTTGAAACTAAATGAGTAAGTGTAGTGGATGTGCATGCCCCCAGGAAGAGAATGTGGTGTTCACAGTTCCTATTAAAATGTGGTGGTTTACTCTTGTCTACAACTATTCCTATGCTCATTATTTACGTATTTCATCTGGCATCATTCACAAAATCTCCAAACCAGCTGTCTGCAAGGAGCATGGTAGAGTATTGGTAACTTTTTTCCATAGACTGGATGACCAGATAATACATGAACATAGTAATCCTGACCTACCATTTATCGTGGGTGTAGCAGGGTATTGTTCTCTTTAGTTAAGGTCAGCAAGGTTTTGTTGTCCTAAAAACATATACTACAGCTCATGGAAGATTTGTGTTTCTTAACAGGAAGTATTCAGTTGTTCTGTATTAATGTAGACAATATCTTCTAGATTTTCATGACTGCTTTAGGCTTTAAATTCTTCCTAACAGAAATACTGTAGGAGCCATGATAAGATGTTTTTCCTTGTGTAACTTCCATTTTTCATACCTTTCCATCTTAACAACAACAGGTGAAAAAAATCACTCTAAACTAAACCAAATTGCCACGCAGCAAGATGTCTCCTAACCTATTAGGTTAAAAAATGAAGGATATGGCTCTTCTTACAAACCAAGGCACAGCATCACAGCTACTTTAATTTTTATCCCTCTTTCTATATGGGTTTCTGTTGCTGTGGCGATAAATCTTTGCCCTTGTGATATGTCATGCCACAGGTTACATCCTCTGGCTTCTGGGATTTTGAAGCTTGTTGTTGTCTTCATTCATGATTCAGAGGACAGTGGGTCATGCGGCAGTGAACAGAGCTCTTTCATAACCAACCATCTGTGATGAGTCGCTGAGGAGGACAGTACACACATTTCACCATCATCATGGCAGGTGAATAGGGATTACACAATCAGTTTTTTCAGTCTTGTATGGTTGGGTTTTTTTGTTATTGAATAGTCGTCAGTGGAAGACATTTCCCTGACTCACATGTCCTATCTCCTGTTTTTTACTTCCAGGTAGCTTTGCAACTGTTTCCAAGTGAGAGATTTTCCCTGGAGTATAGACCCTTTGCTCCACTGTTCCTCTGAAAAAAGTGACCCTAGACCTATAGCACCTATACAAACATACCCTTATTTATGAAAAGCATTTCTAAATGAGATGATTGCCCCACTCTCCAGTTTTATTAGCAATGAGGATTATGATTTTTGCTTCCCACCTCCATGAGTTGAGTAACATATATAGCATTCGCCCTTCTTTCTGAAAGAGCTTTTTGGAAATGTGAAACTGTGTTCTTCCTTTTTAGACTGATTCCTGAATCCTTTCCTTTTTTAGAAATGTGTATCCTTTGTTGAAGTAATGTTTTGCAGGAAAAAACACTCTAAAGACCTCTCAAGATGTCCTCTTGCCAAAGGAGATTTTTTTTCTTCCAGACTGTCTCTTCTTCAGATTCCTGCAGATCGCTTGCATGTTTGCTGTATGAATTCTGATAGGAAAAAAAGGTTTTAAAAGCTTTTATTTCTTCTTAGCTGCACATATACATATTATTTGTCAACACTTTCTAATTAGTGTAATTATTTGAAGTATACAGGATGTAGAACTGGAATGGCAAGACTTAAAACTATCCAGGATATTGCTTGTTAGGTTTGCAACAGGTATCCTGCGATTTCTGTGTGACTGCAAGAAACAGTTATTCTATATTAAAAACATAGTCATGATGTGGTGCTTGCTCATGTGAAAAACATGTTTTGACGGTTCTAGTTCTAGTCAAAGGTAGAATACATAATAAACATAGCTCCAGAGTCAGATCCAGGATTCTCTGCAGGATATTCTTCTCGGGTTGGATTATTATAGCAGTTCTCCCACAGTGAAAATCTTGGTCCTGTCTAAAAGTTTCCTAACTACTAATCATACTGGGATAATGCAGTAGGAACTGCTCTTGGTTAAAAACTGCTGTCCTGCCACTGAAGCTTATAATACACATTTTTCTCCCTAGGAGTGTAATTGGAATGTAGGCTTTTGTAGCAAACTACAAAGTGGCCCAAACTTCCTCTCAATGAATTTCTACTAAGGTTTTCATTTCACACAATACAAAGAATATAGAACGAAACTAATAAGGTTACATGGTGCTACCTTGCACATGGAGAAATCTGACTGTCGCTGTCCAGAGAGTTTTACCTCAACTGCAGCCTTTGAATATTAGAGATGCTAAGCCTTAACCTCTCCAAAATCTGTGAGATCTTTTGTGTACTGTACTAAATACTGAAGTAGACTGCTGCACTGATTGTGCTGTTTTATACCATTTTAAAGCTACATATGTTGCTAAATATAAACTATTCACAGGTTTATAAACATAGGGCTGTAAGAATGTGACAATACTTGTGATGTCTCTGAACACAGCATTTTTTTTATTTGATGTTTCTTTTCAGTTGACAGATATATCAACTTAAAAGTAGCCAGATGGTTCCCAGTTGAATATGAATTTGAGAGGGCTGATGCACATTGCTTAATCTAAAAGTCTAAAATAAGTTACTCCAAAGCTATTTGCTCTGAAGTTGACAGACTTTACAGGATATACATAAATAACTCTGTGCAAAACTTGAATTCTCTCACCAAGTTAAGCCATATGCCAGTTTCAAGATCTTCAGCACAACAGCATTAGACATATGGACAAATCTGTAATATTTTGCTGAAACACATGTTTAATAGGAGGCTGCGGCTCGTGGCTCCTGGGGCCTGAGTCAATGGAGTGATTTCTGTTCACCTCCACAGACTTTTGCAGACACCATCTGTCTATATTGATCCTCATCTGGGTGATAGACCAAGATCTGATTATTTGAGAACAAGATCAGGTTTTACATAGTATTGTAGTGGATCTAAGGGACCATTAAATTGCACAGAGTAGAAGTGATTGTTTGGATAACAGTGTGAACAAAATAAAGAACCAAAAAATGTTAACTTAAATTCCTGGTCATGAAGGACAAATTATATTAGTAAGCTGACTTTTCAAAGAAAACCATTTTGTAAATAGATAAACACTTCAGAAGAAAGTAGGACTTGCTCATGAGAAAAAAAATACTGGAAAAAAAATCAAGGAATCTAAGAATGGGAGATAAGAGAAAAGAAATTCCCTTTTTTTCCTCTTCCCCCATTTATTTTGACCAGAGAGATGCTATGAATCATATGCCTCTTGACACTTTCAGGAATGATTTTACTGTCCAAATGGCTTACAGAGAGCTTCACTAGTAAAGAAAATGATCAATAGGATGAGATATTAAAAAGGGAGTTTTCCCCCTTCTTGTCCCACGCAGCACTGTCAACTCTCTATTGAATTTATGATCTACAGGAAATTAAATACTGACAGCATCACCAGCAAAGATAAGCATATATTGCTTAGGGTTAATGACTTGCTACATTTTCTAAATCAAGCTATGTATGCATTAATACCTCAGTTTTTTATCAAGTGACTGTTGGCAAGTAACAATGGATAATGATAGGAAGCAAAAATTCCTTTTATAAACAACAGAGTTGTGCTGTTACATTTTAGGCTCTGGATTCCGAATGTCTGCCTACTCTTCTGGCAGAGCTCATTCACGTGTGTGGCTTTATGTTTGGAAAACGTAATTGTTATGTCACCAGTTTTGCAAACACTCTCAGAGCCCTAGAAAGGGCATTAGAAATGCTGAAGGAGTTCACAGTCCAGCAGATTCAGAACTGTATCCCCATAGTAGACTCAAAATTCATAATCAACCATATCAATGAATGGCTCTGTTTACAAAGATGTTGGGCTCTCAGGAGTTCCCTTATTTGCTTGAGATGTACCTATCTTAAAATTACAAAGCAGCTCATGGTTTCTGCAGCTCTAATCAGATGTTTTTCTTAACTTTCAAACTTGCCCAGAGTTGCAGGCTCCTTCAAGCTTGAGAAATAAAACAGGTTGATTGATCCTGGGACTTTTTCATTTGCTTCTGCTTTAAGTCTTGTAGTAGGGGCAGGGTGGTGGCTGGTCAGCATCTTTTTCATTTCAGTAATATCAAAGACCAGTTGCCATTCAGGAGTTACCTTGTTGACTGGAGGGAAGCTCCTTGATCACCAGGGGGTGATGTCCTTTGTGAAAGCTACCCCACAAGGGTGGTAATTATTAGTGGGAATTACTTCATAAGGAAAGTGCTGTTGTGATACATACAGAGACAGAAAAGCACTGCTACTCTCAGCATACAGATTATCTGTTCAGTCACTTGAAGAAGAGCAAGAGTAGCTCCATGTAAAAGGTTTTCTGGGGTAGCTTGTGTATTTCCACTGCTCACAGGGGAAAACTCATTTTTCCATCTGAACTAGGCAGCTGAAGTTCATGCAGCAATTCTCCAGTGTGGCTAAGAGTGAGTAAACTGTACATATTTTTAGCTTACTGTTGTCTATGTGCTACCAACATGATCTATTCATTTTTCACCAAAACTGAAGGAGGGAGTTGCTAATGAGGTTTGTTTGAGGCTTTTTTCTTTGTTTGGATTTTTTAATGAGGAAACAGAGAGGCAAAGAAAAGCATTTTTTGCCAAAACTGCGGAAGAATCTGCAGAACAAAGAACATCTTCTTTTGGGATGCATAATGATGGTACATAAATCTTTCCTTTTCTTCCTCTCAGGGCCCTATTGAGGCCCTGATCAGATGCAACCTTCCCTTACTCATATTAGCTGAAAAGATTAAAGCCTAGATTGGCTTGGTATTTTATTTGTTATATTATTATTGAAGCCTCTGGAGGTGATACAATAGAAAGAGGAATAAAATCCAGGTCAAGTACATAACATTACAGAACGCTGGCACCAGATTATCAGAAGAAAAAAAAAAAAAACAACTCCAAACTCTATAAACACAATGTTTGAGTAAGTTTTCCTTAGAAACTGTAGAAGAAAGTAAGAAATTTTGTAGTAAACTCTTTTCCCCTCTTGTTTTATATATCGGAGGCATTCTGTGGATTTACTAGTGTTTTACAAACAAAATTACAAGCATCCAAATAAGATGCAGGCCAAATATTGTCAATATAGAGTAGAAAAAGAGAGCAAACAGACCCTCCCTTCATATGTGTCTCTCCCTCCCTACACTACTATCCTAAGTCCAATCAGTCAAAGCCAAGACCAACAAAATAACTCAGAGATAGGATTAAATAGAAGCAACATTCTTCATTCCTGCCTTGAAGGGTGCTGAAAGCTTGTTATGAAAGACAAATGCCGTGACTGTAACACAGATGCAAGCACCCTTGTAGTAACAGCTATTCTTGCCCAGGAGTTAACTGAGTCCAAACCATGTTGTTTTATCAGCCAGATGAAAATCCAAAGAAATTCACTTTACCAAAAAGAAGAGTAGCATTCTAACCACCTCATGTTACCTATCTTTTAGAGAGCCTTTAAAAAAATATCTCCTGTAAACTCAAAGATGGCCTAATTCCAAGACTGCAACTTGTCAGCATCACTGATAAGTTTACTACAGCACAAACAGTAAAAAGGCAAATAATACTGTATGGAAGTTCATTAAATTCCAAAAGTCTGTCACTGTCATATGGGCTTTTAAGTGAAATACAAATGATGAACAAAAATGTATGAAACAATCATAAAGTGGCAGATTCAAAGCTGGTGAAAAGCCAATATATTTTCACAGTTGCAAGTTTTGATATCAGCCTGGGCTTTAGCAATCATCCCAAAACACATCCTGAAAAAGACATATTTTTCAAAATATGACCATCAGAGTAACAACAGTACTAACAATGTTTTCGTTTCTATTAATAGGAATGCAAGCTCTGTTTTATTCTGCTTTCAGTTTTTGTTTTCCCTTTGGGTTTTGGCCAGGTTAAATAAGTATATTTCTACTCATGACCAATTCAGGGAATTTCTTTCTTAATAAAACAAAAGTATGTTTTCTGGTTAAAAAATTAGTTGTCTCTCACATTAAATCTAGAACCTGTTTAGCAAGTCAAAGATTAATGTGCCAGTCTGATAGCTAAAAGCAAAGGGACTCAAGTCCTAGTGTCACATAGAAATCTCAAGAATGTGGAGGGGAGAAGAGGGTTGTTCTTTCATATGTGGAAGAGATGCTGTCTTTTCTGCTCTGAAACTGTGGAGTCAGAGCTCCCCTTGCTTCTCTGTAGTAGCTGTAGTAATCCCCTCTCATTTGTATGCTGCAGTATTCAAAGAAAAGCTTTCTGTTCACAACTCTATGAACTGTTCTGTTCACAATTCTATGAACTCGTACATTGTTGAAGAGAGAACTAATTTTTGTATTTCTGGTCATTGTGTACTATATCACTGGAAAACTATGTGTGTTAAGTCATATGACCAAGTTATGAAACACACTAGTGATGGGGAGAATTGATACTGTACACTTGAAGGAAGTTAAAAAAAAAAGGATTTCAGAAAACATTCAGACAAATTGGGAAAGATTTGCAGATAACGTGATGATCACTAAGTTTACACAGTATAGTTCTGTGGGAGATTAGTCTTGAAAAATTTGTAGAGAAAATTTGAGTTGTAGCTAATCTCTTAGGGGAGACCCTTTTGCTCTCTACAACTACTAAAAGGAGGTTGCAGAGACATGCGTGTTGGTCTCTTCTCCTGATAGGTTATAGGACAAGAAGGAATGGCATCAAGCTGCATCAGGGGAAGTTTAGATTGGACATTAGGAAAAACTTCTTCACAGAAAGGGTTATCAAGCACTGGAACAGGCTGCCCAGGGAAGTGGTTGAGTCACCATCCCTGGAGGTGTTTAAAAGGTGGGTAGATGAGGTGCTTGGTATGTGATTTGGTAGTAGACAGTTACAGTTGAAGATGATGATCTCTAAGGTCTTCTCCAAACTAATGATTCTATGACTCAAGTCAGACTGTAAGGGTGTGTGCCATAATGGAAATCCAAAAGTACAACAGTCACCAAATTTAGTCCAAGTTATATGTCCAAGTACTGCAAAAAAATCTACCATGCAATGATATACTTCTTTTGGCAGAAATAAATACTTCTTAAAATCATGCTAGAAATTAGTAAGGAATTTCCTAAATGTCTATGCAACTGTATTTTTATTAGTGATTTTAGTAAAAACAAAACAAAAAGAGAGAGAGGAGAATTCTAAATTTGCAGAGATTAACAAAAAAGAGAAAGTTCACAATACAGGAGGAAAACAGTATCACCTTTAGGGGCAAAATAGTATCAATGGACTGAAATTTAGCAGTGAGGATTGCAAGGTCCATTTAGGGCCTCATAAAAAGATCTGAATTTGTCTTGATGAGATATTGGGCTAAGTGGCAGGAAAAAAATACCCCAAACTGTTTTCTGTGGAGAGATTTGAAAAGCCTGGTTTCTTAGTCTAGAAAAACAAAGGCTGAGAGCAGACGTTATTATTCTCTGTTATAATATCAAGAAGGTAAACACTGGAGATGAATGAACAAAGGGAGTTCATTGGCACAAAGAAAAAGTGGGTATGAACAGGAAAGAAATTTAAAGATTACTAGCTATCAGAAGAATGGGTTTGTGCAAAAGCCTTCTAATATGAGCAGGGAAAAAAAGGCAGCTAGTTTTAACATGAATGCTCCGGTGTTTGCAAAGTGCTTGATCTGGTGTTACTGGGTGGAAATGATGCCCCATGCGGGGACAAGTAGGAGGTCTTTAGAGCCTCTGTTTTTTTCAGGTGTTTTTAATACTTTGTATATTATACTATAGGCTTTAAAGTGTACTAAAAAAAGAGCTCTTAACAAAGTTCTCATTGAACTCTAACCCATCTTATTTTTTTTTAAAAAAATGGATAGGCTCTTCCTATTTGTGGTATTAATTATCTTGAAGGCAATATGGATGATCATGCTGTGTGACAAATTTTGATCACTGTATTTTTTGAAGAAATTTCTAAGTGGCTAAAATTAAATTTTGGTGTGTTAGATATATCACATTTGCAATTATTAAAAACAAGTTAGTGCTTCTGAATTTGGTGAATGTCTGTATGCATACTTATAACTAAAATCTCTACTTATAGAATTGATTAAGGACTACTAACCTCAGAATTTAAGCTTGTTTGCTGCATGGTCATCATCTACAAAGTTCCCAGGAAAATTATGCCTGTGATTTGGGCTTCCCTAGTGTGTTCTACTGGCATGTCCCATCTGTATTCTATAAGTATTGTGGTCCTGTACAAGTCCTGGATGAGAAAGGGAATGTGGTTGCTTTGCATCAGTAACATTTGAGTTAGCATCTATTAAGAGAATTTAGGACATTCAGACTTCAAAGCAATTGTTCTGGAATTTCTGCAAATCAATTAGTCATCACTACACTAGAAGCTGGGGTTATAGTTTAAAATTTATTTAAAGTGAGGGGTTGTTTTGAGGGTTGGGTTTCTTTTTTTTCAGACCCATAGTGCAAAGACACTTTTCAAAAACTTTAGCTGGTCCTTCACTCAGGTGCCTCCATAATACTCTGGAGTATTTTACTTTATGGAATAAACTGAATGAAGTCTTGTCATAAACTGCATGTTTCGTTATGTGTTTAAGAAAGTAAATTTCGTATTCCCAAGGAAAGTTGTAGGGTGGATAGATCAAATGAAAAACAACTAAAATGTTAGCAGAGATAGCCTAAGCCTCAGATGTGTGTTCTATTGGATTGATGCTAATTTAGGAAGCATTCTTACTTATTTTGCTATGTTTAGAAGAGGAATCTGCAGGATTCCTGAGAGGCAGCAGGCTGATTTTGAGTTAGTTACATCCAGTAAGATAATGTCCTAATGTATCACGAACAATAATAGCTAATATTACTCTTCGTGACATATAGTGGAACAGATTCTCTTACTTGCTGAATCATTAGATTATCTTGTAAAAGAAACACTGAGAATAATGACATAAATTAAATTCTGTATCCTGAAGTAAAAAAGCATCTTTTCTAACAGTGTAAGGACTGAATACTGAACACTCTTTTTGTTGCACGCACTGAAGAACATAAGATAAAGGGAGGTGAGGAAATACAAGAGGGTCAAGAGAAGCTGCTTTTGGAGGTCTCGTTCATGGCCATTGACTGGAACACTATGATAGGAGAGATTTTCTTTGAGTTCCATTTCTGACCAGAAGACTTCAAAGGTAAAACATCGTCTCAGTTCAGCCAGAAATTGTTTCTGTTCTTTTTTAAATCCACCATTCACATAATGGTAAGAAAAAGCTAATTTCATTTTAATTCAAAACATTTTATTCATTAGACTAAATCAAACCATGGTTTAAAATACATTCAGCCCATGGCAAGCAGCTTTTTCTGTCTGTTATATCCTAATTTTTTTTCCTCCTTCATAGTGTGTTACCATTTTCCTGTCTGCAGCTTTGGTAAAAGTAGTGCATTCTGTTTGTTTGCTCACTTTCCTGTTGCAAACACTTGTGTTTGTCTTGTATAAAAACAAAGTATTGCCATATTTCATGATTTTTAGAATCATAAAATCACCAGATTGGAAGAGACCCACTGGATCATCAAGTCCAACCATTCCTACCAATATCTAAACCATGCCCCTCAGCACCTCATCCACCCGCACTTTAAACACCTCCAGGGAAGGCGAGTCAACCACCTCCCTGGGCAACCTGTTGCAGTGCCTAATGACCCTTTCTGTGAAGATTTTTTTCCTTATGTCAAGCCTGAACCTCCCCTGGCAGAGCTGGAGGCCATTCCCTCTTGTCCTGTCCCCTGTCACAGCCTCTTTTCAGGTAGTTGTAGAAACCAATGAGGTCTCCTCTCAGCTTCCTCTTCTCCAGGCTAAACACCCCCAGCTCTCTCAGCCGTTCCTCATAAGGCCTGTTCTCCAGCCCCTTCACCAGCTTCGTTGCTCTTCTCTGGACTCGCTCCAGAGCCTCAACATCCTTCTTGTGGTGTGGGGCACAGAACTGAACACAGGATTCAAGGAGCGGCCTCACCAGTGCCGAGTACAGAGGGAGAATCACCTCCCTGGACCTGCTGGTCACACAGTTTCTGATACAAGCCAGGATGTCATTGGCCTTCCTGACCACCTGGGCACACTGCTGGCTCATGTTCAGTCATTCAACAAACACCCCCAGGTCCTTCTCCTCCTGACAACTTTCCAGCCAGACTTCTAGTCTGTAGCACTGCACAAAGTTATTATGCCCCAAGTGCAGGCCTTGGCATTTGGCCTTGTTAAACCTCATACCATTGGACTCAGCCCAGTGGTCCAGCCTGTTCAGATCCCTTTGCAGAACCTCCCTACCCTCCAGCAGATCCACACTTCCACCCAGCTTAGTGTCATCTGCAATCTTGCTAAGGATGCACTCAATGCCCTCAACCAGGTCATTGATGAAGACACTGAGCAGGGCTGGACCCAGCACTGAGCCCTGGGGAACCCCACTTGTAACTGACCTCCAGCTGGATTTAACACCATTTACTACCACTCTCTGGGCCCGGTCATCCAACCAGTTTTCCACCCAGGAGAGTGTGCGCCTGTCCAGGCCAGAGGCTGACAGTTTCCGTAGCAGAATGCTATGAGAAACTGTATCAAAGGCTTTACTAAAGTCCAAGAATCCATAGCCTCATCCAAGAGTCTAGTCACTTGGTCATAGAAGGCGATCAGGTTAGTTTGGCAAGACCGGCCTCTCGTGAACCCATGTTGACTGGGCCTGATCACCTGGTTCTCTTGCAAGTGCTTCATGATAGCACTCAAGATCACCTGCTCCATGACTTTCCCTGGCACTGAGGTCAGACTGACAGGCCTGTAGTTCTCTGGATCTGCTTTATGCCCCTTCTTATTGATGGGCACTACATCAGCCAACCTCCAGCCCAGTGGTACCTCCCCAGTCATCCAGGACCACTGGAAGATTATGAAAAGGGGTTTGGCAAGCACATCCACCAGTTCCCTCAAAACTCTTGGGTGGACTCCATCTGACCACATAGACTTGTGGACGTCTAGCCAGGCAAGCAAGTCTCTAACCACCTCCTCTTGGATCGTGGGAACCTTATTCTGCTCCTCCAACCCCTGGGGTTGTGCGCAGAAGGAACAGCTTTCTTTACTATTAAAGATGGAAGCAAAGTAGGCATTGAGTACTTCAGCCTTGTCTTCGTCCCCTATTACTGTTGTTCCCTCTGCATCTAGTAGGGACTAGAGATTCTCCCTAGTCCTCCTTTTACCTTTGATATATTTTCCTCTAATGCCCATTGTAATTTTATCTTTCTTTAGAAAAAACACATTTTTGCCATCCTTCTTACAGAAAAAAATCTTGAAATGCTGATTCCACATATGTTTGTTTAAAATGATGACAAAAGTATCAATTCAATATTTTTTAATAATGGTGAAGGAGAAATCAGGACAGGGCATTTTACACTGCTTAAATTGCACCGCCTTGTGCTTCTGGATTATCATGTGAAGTGAAAGCTTACCTGGGTGGCCAGCACAATCCTTTGGAGCAGTGTTGCTCTCTCTGTCAACTGAAGATGACAATTGAGAGAGAATAACCACCTTAAGCTTGGGTGTGTTGAATACCATCCCCTCCCTCCCTTTCTATTTCCTTCTCTCTATTCCTCCCTCTCTCCCTTCCTCTCTTGCTCCCCTTCCCTCATGTCCTCCCTTCCTTTGTTCTTTCCTTCCAGCCCTCCTACCTTCCTTCTTCCTTCACTTCCTCCTTTCCTTAATTCCCTCCCTCCTTTCCTTTCTTTCCTTCCTCTCATTCTTTGCACACCTTGGAAAGTTGCTGTTGGTCCAGATAATGAATTACAGACCTGTTGAGAGATAGTGTTTTTTATTGCAGCTACCTCATCTGCTCATGTATTAGCAGTTCATCTTCCCCAGTACTAATCTGAGTATTCAGGACTTTGGAATCGATCCAAAATAGCAAGTAATCCAGCACTGTACAGGTTTTTTTTTTTTTATTTAAACCACAGCCAATACCTTTCCAGAAAGATCCTATTAGAGGATTTGCTGCTTAGATGGGAAATTCATTGTATTAGATACCTTTGCCATGTCCTACCACCGGTTTTTAAGCAGACTTCTCCATTTATATCACCAGGGAGTCTGCTTTAAACCAATAACATAATTTGGGTCATTAGCAGTAAAGTTTGTTCAAATAAGAATAATCTCTGTTACAGTCACAGAAATGCTTCCACACTGAAGGAATCAATGTGCATTCTATTTTAAACCTGAGTTTGAATTGCCATCCTTCCCATCTCAAAATAAAAGTTTCAACAACTCCATATTTCTTATTGCATGCCTAACACATTTGAGTGTAACTGGGACAAGATAGCATTGAAATGCAAAAGCTTGGGAATAGGAGATGATATATTCTTTCTCAGAGCAACTGCAACATTTGTGCTGAGAAACAGTTCCGTGTCCCACCATTAATCTCAGATGGTGGTACTACAGACCCATGTCATGAAGTCGTGTATATGTCAAGATAATTTGTGGTCAAGCTCAGTCTTTAGACTACTATTAATACCTGTTTTAACAAAAATAATTAGTTCAGGAGATGCTCTTCATTGTTCTCTTTTACCACCTTGGCACTGTCATCTGTCTGCATATACACCAGATACCCTGAAGGCACAGAAAACAAAAACTTTGCTATGGACATTTGCTCCCAAGCGAAACAAGAGTAATTAAGTGTTTTAAATGGAGTAGCCATGATGTGATCACCTGGTTTTACATAGTACTTTACATGAAGTACTTGTAGCAGGTTGTGTAAGATCCAGTGCAGTTTGTGAGGGAAGGGTACAGCATACAGCCGCATACTGGTGTAGCAGCAAGCAATCTGCTTGTGTTATCTCAGCCCCATCTCCTTATCAGACTATCTTTCATCGATATACAGAACCTGCAGCGAAAGTCATCATTAGGAGCTGGAATTGCTTGCTGTGCTGGAGTCGAACATTTAAAGAAATGCTGTAGAGTAAATATAAACATCAGAGCTGCGTGAAGATGAAGAATAATGATGTGACATTGATTCCTGTGACCAGACTGTGATTTTATGTTTAGATTATGGAAAAATTAGTGAAGTTTTAAAATACTTTATCTCATGTTTTAAGGACTACGTGTTGAAGTAACTATTAGACAAGACAGAAAGGTTCAACACTGACTTGTCCATGTTTTAAATCTGGGAAATCCTGCCCCACCCATATATGATTTGGGTGGGATTTTTTTATTTATGTCTTCCTCTTCCCAAGTGAAATTCAAAGTCTGTTTAAATACTATTAAATGGTTTGGCTTGGAAGGGATCCTTAAAGATCATCTAGTCCATCTATGATTCTATGCTTCTGAGTTAGAAAGGTCACTGTAAGGTCTACATGGAACATTCTGTTCCCAAGGCTGAACAACCCCAACTCTCTTAGTCTTTCTTCACAGGAGAGCTGTTCCATACCTCTAACCACTTCCATGGCCCTCCTCTGGACCCACTCCAAATGGGTCACCCCTTTCATGTGCTTAGGACGCCAGATCTGGACCCAATACTCTGGATGAATTCTCATCAGAAGCAGAGTAAACGGGTGTAGAATCAACTTCCTCAGACTGCTGGTCATGCTTCTTTTGGTGCGACCCAGGATGAAGTTGGTTTCTGTGCTGCAACTGCACATTGCTCATGTCCAGTTTTTAATCTACCAGTACCCCCAGGTTTTATCTCAGTTTTTCTAGGCTGCCTTCAAAGGTAAGGAAGAATGGCGTCTTTTCTGTAGTAAATTTGGGAGTCCTTCCTGTATGAAATAAGTTGATTATGCTTATAATATAGGGTGTTTTAAAATAATTTTAAATAGTTATTTACTCAGAGGTGCAAAAAAAATCAGGGATTTTGTTGAGTAGCTTTACCTGCTAGAAGGAATTTGATCTCTGTGCAGACCTGAGGACACATCTGTGGTATAGATTTCAGCGTTCTGTGGTGATACTGGAGTGAATTTTATATAGCTAGCTTGAATAGTCAGTTCGATCTTGTCACAAAAGCATAGAGCTCGGTTCAGGAACATAACTCCATTTTCACCATGTGTGGAGTTTGTGCTGCTTAGTACAAATTCTTCTGATACTTAAAAAGCTTATTTAAAGCAAAAGTGTAGCTGCACCAGATCTTGTTATAGAAGTCAGTGTCACAACTGCTGACACCATTCCCCAAAGGGGAAGCAGCTGACAGCCATCTGAGGAAACTCTCCAAATACAGCAATTTTGAGAGAGAGTGTGTCCTTTCCTGCAGTTCTCTGTTCTCATAGAGTGGCTGAGTAGGCTAGTCATAAATCTAGCCCAAGATGTGATGTTTTTAGTGGATCAAACTTTTGCTTCTTCAACAGGCCCTGGAATTTTATCTAAAAAAACCACCCCAACGTTTTAGAGTGTGTTATGAAAATTACAGAACAGAAATATTTATGTTCTGGTCTTATGAGTCAGAGTTGCAGTTTGGCAGGAGATCTCAGAATACAGTGGGTACGATTACAGTATAGTAAGTGTGATTATCAGATGAGAAAAAATTAACTCTGTCTGTGTGGCTGAGAATCAGATGAAAGTGTCAGTTTTCACTTACCTTTTTCTTGCAAAAGCAAAGCAAGGACACATTTCTCAGAGTGTGCCAAGCTGGGCACTCATTAGAGGGCAAAAAGAGAAAGATTCAGCAGTAAAATATACTGGGTAGGACAGGAGAACAGAGCGATGAACGTATTTATAGAAGCTATAGATTATTGTCCCTGGTACATCTCAAGAACCCAGACATATCAGTGGAGGTAGCCTTGCAGTTCTGCATCCAGGCTTCAGGGACAGCTTCAGATCAGGAAGAGAACAGCAAATTTCTTAAGTGCCATGAATAAGCTACTGCTCTTCTAGCAGAAATCTTCCCAAAATAAGAGCTTTCCCAAATCCCCAAAATATTTTGAGATAGTGCGTTTGTATCTGTTAGCCATCAATCACTACCAATATCCAATGGCAGGACAAGTCCCTAATGCTTCTGAGATTTAGGCGACTCATTACACTTTTTTGTGATCTCTAGTCATTGCTTGAAGTTTTGGATTCTTTATGCTTACTTTATAATTAATGTTTGCAATTTACTACGTCAACCCTTACAAACTGCTAAGCCAAAATCAAAGTTCAGTCCAACTAACTTGCCACACCCTTGATACAAGAAGCTTCACATTGCTTTTTTGGTGTGAGTAGGTGTGAATCAAAGTCTAGGCTCCAGTATTCTTTGGAATAATTCAGATCCAGGTACTTCATTTTGGGCTCGTTTCTCCTCTCTCATTTTGTGGTTCTCTTGTGTGAGCAACAGGGGCTTTCTGAGACCTCTGTGGGTCTTTGCGGGACAAGTAGGTTCCTAATCCAAGGGGAACAGAAGAACCATGGGGTTGTGTACCACCATTTATGTTTCATATGGTGCTTCCCTGCTGAGGACTAAGACTCCTCTGTCAGTTCCTATCTCAAGCCTTTAAGGGAAACATTCCATCAATTTTATGGCAGCTGCTTTTAAAATGGTGACCTTAATGTCTATCTGTCAGGAGGAGGGAGTTAGTTAAGTGGGAGCAACAGAGCTCAGCAAAATTCCTTGACTTTTAAAAAGAGTTCTTCATAAGATGAGGTAGTAGTGCTCATCTTCATTCCAGCAAAAGTGTCCTCTGTTCCTGTCCCTTCTATTTCAATATTACATTTAATGCAATGTTGTAAGGGAAGATGTGACCTTGTTCAGTTTAGTACCATTAAGTCCCTAGCTTTAGAAACAGGTCAAGAATATCTCTGCGATTTCAAGGTAGTTTTGTGAAACTGTAGATTCAGAAATGCTGTGCCTCCAGACTTCCCTCAGATAGAGCAGTAGGATTTCAGTTAACTGTGCCATGGAAGGGAAATACCAAGCACTTCCAATCTTGTGTACTGTTGCAAACAGTATCTCTTGTGCTTACTGGGAATACACTGCAAATACACTTCTCCTTCCTTATAGTTTCAAATCACTTTAGAAATTATCTTGCAAATCTAATGCATTACAACTCCATTCTGGTGTGTCAGAAGTTGTAAGAAAATGGAAATTTGGCTTTTTGGCCGAGGAGGAGGGAGAGGAAGAGCCTCAGCTGTCTTGGTCCTGCCAATAATTACACATTTACTAAACTCCTAAGCTGAGCAGTAGTCATGTTCATCCAGTCAGAGGAATTTTCTTGACTGACATTACATGTATTGGAAAATATCAAAGCATCAAGCCTGAATGAGCACTAAGTGACCATGGAAGTGCAATGGGGAGGGTTCTGTTACTGCTTCTTTTCACCTGGCAGTAGCCTCCTTTGATGTGAAGGTGTCCCAACCATATGTTGTTGAAAGGAAGAATGGAAAGGTCAGCTGTTGGACCAAGAGACCTGACCATTGCCTTTTAGATGAAATAAGAACAGAGCTGGATTTTGTATGCTAAGCACTATAGAAGCCCTTCCCTAAGTGAGTGCTTTTGGGGCTTTTTTTGGGTAGTCACTTTTTCTGGGAGCATGTTATGGAGGGTTATGTAATGTATTGTAAATATGCCTGCTGCCAATAATGAGACCAGTGCTACTTCCATCAAAGTCAATGGCAAATCAGTCTGCTTCAGCAGAAGATGGATTGAGGTTTAAAATTGTTTGAGAGGAGATGAGTGTTCCATTCTATGAATTTTTTTTCTTATTACTCCCTCTTTTCCCTTTTCAGTGCCATTACCATATGGATTTAATCCTGTTGCATGTCCATTAGCCACTAGCACTGCATTAATGTGAGCAGCTATTTAAGATCCTCCCTGGTGTGTGGTCCTAGCTCCCACGGCATGTATAACAAAAGCAACTTGGTTACCCCTGGCTTCTCTCATTCACTCCTAATGTATTTACCCACCCTGCCCTCTTTTTCTAATCAGTTTTATTGCTGCTGGTTATATTAATGCTGCCCCTGAATAATGACTGGAGATGGAGATATGAAGTATTGAAAATTGACTCTGAAAGGACAAGAAGCTGGAAACAGATGGAAAAACCTTGCTGAGGGTGATGCGATCTCCTTCAGAACTGCAATCTATCACTATTCAATGATTTTAAGGGATCCAGTTATCAAAAAGAAGACATTATACTAATAGCTATACATTTATATAGTCTTAAGAATTATCTTTCTTTTGTCCTTTCTGAAGCACTGTAATACTTCACATCTGTTTTGATTACTTTTGCAACCTGCTCTTTTCGTTTGGCAGTTTTAATATATTTTGTGAATGAAACAATAATACTTGAATGCTTTTTTTTTTAATTTGATGAAAACACAGTATTTGTTTTGCTTTTTATATTGGTCTACTGAATACAATATAATATTTCCTCAGTGCTCATATTGAAATTGTCAGATGTGTATGTGCACTGTTGAAATCATTGTAGAATGTTAAATAGATTGTGACATCTCTGAACAGCCTAGACTGGCAAGGAAGGATGACTACAAGTTTGTGGAGAATAAATGTAATGGCATGACAAATAGGCAAGAAAATATGTGAAATAACTTTCATGCATGGTTCCATGCCATACCCTCCAAAATGAACTTGCACATTTTAAGTAGTGCGAGTGTGTGAGTTTTTAAAATACAGATCTGGTGATTTTTACTTAGGAAGGAGCTGTTTCATTTAAAACTTTCATATTTACAGAGAAAGGACAAAATTTAACAATAAATTCTTTTAGGTAAATATGCACATTTATCTCAGGATCACCGTAGCCAGAGGTGCACACGTGTAGCCAGTTTACATGTTCATTTTAGAAATGACTGTACCAGCACCCTGTACTGAAGACCATGAGGTCAGAGTGATGATGTGAAGATAGGTACTGAATTTAGCCTGGTATCTGGGTGGTCTTGGGCAGGACCTTCACAAGCTGTCAGCCACCTGTCTGCCTGGTGGGTTTACTTTGCTCCCCAGTGCTGACTACTGCAACAGGAGCTCACTGGAGAGCAGTGTGGGGCTATCAATGAAAGGTCACCCCTTCCAGAGGCACTGAGACAAAGGAGCAGATGGCCCTGTCCTCCAGCAATTCTCAGGTGGTGGAGTTTACTATTACACTTTAGCTGGAATGAATGCAGATGGGATGAGAATCATGCGCATACATAGGTTACATGTCCATCAAGAAAGTAAAGAGGTAATTCTGCAAGTTGTATTCAACAGAAAGCTTTTATTCAGGACTCATTACTGTCCAAATCTGATGAGGAAACTTTGTTTTATACAGTTTATCCTTTTAGTAACATTATCCTAATAGGTATAACCCAGAGGTAAGCCACAATGAAAACAATTCTAGTAGGAGTTTTGTATAAAGTTTGTTACTACTAAACTAAACAAATCTGATCTGTAATATAGCAATTACTGCATTAAGGTTGCTTAATCTATGAACTACATTCTCTTTTAGTTTATTGCTGGATGGTATCCTTCTATTACCGAATATTTAGTGGAATTGGTAACCCATTACATTTCCACATTCCAAAATTTACCATGTTCCTACAATAGGGGGATCATATTGATTATTCCTGTATACATGAGTTTAACCTTCCCTAATTTGTATGTAGTGCATCTGTTGCTGCATCAGGGACATGGTTCCGTGTTGTTAATTTTCCTAAAATAAATATTGAAATACTATTACAAGGAGTGATATGTGTAAACGCCATTTTGTTCATACAAAGTCCAACTCAGAGTATTCCATGGAAACAAAATCTTACCAAGAGATAGAGTTCCACTAGGAATTCTAATACCAAAGAAAGCAAAAGGCAGGAAAAAGAATGTGACACTGAAAAAATAAAATACTCACAGTCTGAAACCATGATCTTATATGGAGAGGTAGGAACTAGGGGTTTTTTTCATATGTATATATATATGTATATATATGTGCAGAGTGACTGAGTGAAAACTAATGGTAATAATTATTAAAATATAATTAAATTGTATTCTAACCAATGCAATCATTACACTCTTACAGGAGAAATCCGAGTCACTGAAATCAAGGTGGAGAAAATCCAAAAAATGCCTTGAATGTGGCAAATTATTTGCTGAGAGTAATTTGATCTCTAACACCATTTTGTTCTCTGATTCATGTTATGGATTAATTTAGTGCCTATAATGTTTAGATAATGCTATAAAAACTAGAACATTTCTTACAGCACTTGGTGTTCTCAGTAGTAGGACTTTTGCGTGAATGGTAGAAATCTGATATGTTCTAACAGGTATCGATCAGATAGAATTTGAATTGTACTTGTAGGAGGCTGTGGAAGAATAATCTCTACCAGTTTCATGCGGCAGCCTGTTTGTTAGGGTTACAGTAGGCTTATTTTTTTTTTATTTTACTTTACAAAAAATGACTCTTGCAATCACAAGGACAGTTCCTTTGCTGTGCCATCTACAATTTATTTAACATTCCTTGTAGTCATTAAAAGATCCTTCTCTGCACATTGGATATTATAGAAAAATAAAAAGCAGTTCAGAGTTGATGTTTAAGCAGGGCTTGAGAACCTCTATCTGAAATATTTACATTTGATTCACTCAGCTGACAAATAACAGTTCTTGTTCTATATTTTGCCTGTAAGACTTTTCAGCTGCATATCAGAGCTCCTGTGTTATGGATAGGAAACTGAAGATAGATGACAAATAGGAAAAAAAAAATAATTTTATATACGCCAGAAGGCAACAGAAGATTTGACTTGGAGATGTTCTCAATCAGATTTGAAGAGCAAAGTAAATGTGGAGATTCAACAGTATAAAGAAATAATGAATAGCAAATTACACATAGTTGTCAAAGCAATGTTTAAGCTCTTTTATTGGCTGAAATAGGATCATGTGGCCTAGTAAATGAAAATACAGAATAATATCATTAATTTATATACCATTTTGCAAATTTATGGCACACTCATTTCTTTACATTGCTCAGTATGTGTTTACAAGATTGCTCAAATTCAGCCACTTTGCAGATGGGCAGTAGGTGACGTTTTCATAGCGTGCAGCAAAACAGTGAGGAGGAGGGGGAGTTTTGCCAAAGACATTGACACAAATCTCTGAAGAAAAATACTGCAGAGCAAGCAAGAAATGCCATTTTAAATACATACAGAAGCATTCACACATGGGCAGGCTATATGTAATCTATTTCATCTTCCAGTAAGCTAGAAGGATGAAAAGCTATGATTTGGCTGATTCTAGGCATCTCTGACATGACACACAGAAACCCTTACATCTTCCTTTGTGGTGCAACAGAGGCTTTGTAGAAATGTACTTTTAGGGCAAGAAGTTTTTCAAAGGTTATGAATATGTAGCCTGGAAGGCTTAAGTTTCTAGATGAAACTATTATAGCTGGAAATGGAGGAATAACGTGTAGACAGAAATAGTGCTTACAGCCTAGCATTTCAAACGTATCTCATTGCCAGTCATTTTTTTCAACATGCTGGGCTATAGTCAAGTGTTAACTTTAATTGTAGTCACTGTATATTATCAGTTTGGGACTGGATTAATTTTTCACTTATAGTTACGAGCAGTCAGTAAAGCAGTTAGTTGGATTTGCAGTGCATTCTTGTTAATTAATTTTAAAATTGCAGATTCTTAACACTCTTCCCTTTTTCAATTAGAAATTATGATGATTACTTTTATTCACTTCTTTTTGTCTTTTACTGCGTGTCTTCCTTTTATCAGAGAAGAACAAGGTAGTAAAAGAAAGAAAAAATGAAGAAACATCCAGTGACTTCTTATCTTTTCAGCCCTTCAGCTGAAATATAATAACCCAAAGATATTTCCCAGGACTTTTTTTTAAAAAAAGTCCATTTTTTGAATAAGAATTCTTCCCAAAGCCCTGGCCTTCACTGTGAGGCTGGCTTCAGCACCACAGACGCTTCAGAAATGCTGTAATTCCTTTTTTGTAGTAGATACTCAAAGACCGAAACATCGAGTTGAGAATTGCTAATCATGTTTTTATTCCATATGACTTGAGTGGAATGACAGTACATGCATATGGAGTTTAGAGGCTGCCTTACTGCACAACTTGACATTTTGCCAGAGGAATGACCATAGACCAAATCTGCTGAGTATTTGTACTGGCTTGTGGTGGCGGTAGTGGGTGGTGGTATCATGTTGAGCAAGCAGAGGCTGAATATCTAATTATTTTTGTCTGGTTTGCTCAATTCTCAGCTGAATCAACAATGACTGGGTAGATTCACATTAATGATGTTTATTGGGAGTTATTTCAGTGTGCGCTTTGGCATATGAGTCTGTATACAGAGTTAAATAATTGAGCTTTATGTGGATACTCCATGAAACTGAGAAGCTGAATACAGTCCTGACCTTGTTCAGGTCCCTGCCAAAGCCTACTTTTTGAGGACTGGGAACTGTTATCACATAATAATAGTTTTAAGAAATTACCACTAAGTCTTCCACAAGGCATTTTTAAGGTCTGATGAAGCCGCGCTGACTGCCATTAATTACCTCCTTGTCCTCCATGTGCTTCAGCATGGCTTCTAGGTGGATCTGTTCCATCATCCACTACCTATCCAGGCATGCTGTTTAAGTATTGTATGGTGCTTTACAATAACATTGAACATCTAGCAGAAGGAGGAAGCTTCAGGAAAAAAACCATAATCTAACTCAGAACGCAAGCCTCTGTGTGATGGCATGTATGTAGTATGCTATGAAGTTCAGTAACTGGGAGGAGAGATGCATGCTCCCTCACCCTTTGATAGTTTTCAAATGGTTCAATGGAGATACAGGAACAGGGTGGAAGGGCTGGGTTAGATTAGTTTGGAATGGATGTGGTGTCAGCGTGTATAGAAATTTTCATTAAAATTGTGGACAGATACCACTAGTTGTGGCTGTTTATAACACAGTCAGACACTCAGAACAGAGTGGTAGCACATTTCACATAAATGTGACCACAGCTATGTGATGTCCCATCGCATGATGGTGCAAGCAATAGTCCTGCAAGGATTGTCTCTGGATAAACAGTTGCTATTCTTCTGACCGATGTGAAACTGGAGGTATTTTTCCATACCCTAAAAACCAGTCAGTTAGAGGCTGAGTCCAAATATTCTTAAATATTTAGGTTTGTGCTATATCAGAAGAAAAGCTATCTGAGTCAAAATATGATTCTGGTTATTCTTTACATCTTTAAAGGAAGATTATGATCTGCTCTTGCTTAAATCAGCTATGCCTTCTCTTTACATGCCAGTTGAGCCTCTCAAGTGTCTCCAAAATATATCCTTGCAAAAGCTGAAGTAATATGTAGCTGGACTGAACAAAAGAACTTTGGAACTAAGTTGGGGTTTATGGTTTCATGCTTGTAGTACTGGAATGATTGCTTTTGTATGCTGAATTCATTTACACCTCCAGTATAAACCAGAGTTTAGGTAGATAAAAGTGGAATTTAGGGTCCACATTCACTCTACTATCTAACATATTTTTTCCAAACCTATTCAGCTTATGCAAGCTGCATGTAACATACCATTTTATTCCCTGGCAGGGAAACATAAAGAAGTAGTAATTTTTTGAGACTGTTTGAGGTTTTTATTTTAGGGTTTTGTTTGTTTAGATTATGTATGTTACATACTGCACATGGTCTTAAGTCTGCATGCTCTACTCAGTCAAAATTTCTCATAGAGGATGTTTTTGACTCATCAAGAGTTGCAAATGTAATTCCCATGGGTCTTAACTAATAAGAGTATTCTGCAACTAAAATCAGCCAGAACTTCAAAAAAATTGTTAGTCGATGCTTTGCAGAATGCAGAAAAATGTCTCTGTTCTGCTCAAAACCTAATTATTGTATTGCAAAATTTTGGTGCATTAATAAGGATGTATTGAGCTTTTTCAAGCCTATTGCTAGTAGACAATATATTATTCAATAAATCCTCCAGCCATGATCAGATAGCTAATGGAAAGGGCTCCAGACTTGAAGTAGTATCATATTCTTTCTCTGTTAGCACAATGTTTGCATTAGAAAGATCAATCAGAATATTTATTAGCACAATATCTACAGAAGAATATTCCAATTGACTCTGGATTGTTAGTAAATCATTTATTTTACATCAGGCTTCAAAATAGTCCCCATGGCTTTGGCCATGGGCTAGTTTTTCTCCCAGTTTTATCTTCAGGTCAAAAATTTGGGGTTTTTTTTTTGTTTTTCTGCACCAGTTGCCAATGTTTCTTGACCTTATTCCTCCACCATAAAAATCTGAAGTCTGTTCTTTATGTATTCCTTGTAGACCTTCACTGCTTTGCACAGTATCTCTCTAGCTTTCTTAAGCTTCTTCTTTGCTAGCTATCTCAGCTGGGGTAAAAACTCTTGCAGAGTATCAGCAAGTACACTGCCAAGAGAAAGATGGAGTCTGAGGTTGCTCTAGGAAGACATGTGTCACTCTTTTGAGGGCACAAGTGCACAGGGATATCATGGCATCATTGACATCAGAGCATCGTACCCATAGAATTACTGTTCAGTTTCTATAGATTCTTAGTTTCACTAAGTTTCACTTAGTTTCACTAGGCTTAGGCTCACCATTTCATTGACACAAATACCGCGTCTCTCCAATTAATTGAATACTAAATCTTGTATTTCATCAGTTCTTTCTTGCTTTGGCAACCTTTGCCCACATAGAGCTGAGAGCTAAAGAGACAGAGCACAAATGTAAAGACCTGTGTGTTGCCCAGTTTCTTTGTTAGACATAGCTACTTTTCACATTAATCTGCTTACTGAGTTGTGCCTCATATTGCAGAAGGTAGCATCAACAGAGAGAACAGTCTAAAATTGTATTTAACTCTTAATAGCTAGCTTATATTTATATCTTAGCCTTAGTGTTTTAAATGCACTTGCCACTAAATTACTGTGGGTGTTCCTCACATCTTGTAAAGAACTATGTCTGTGCTGTCTTTTGGTAGTTGCTCTAAGACAGCACACAGTATTCCCAAATTCTTTGTCTATCTGGATAGATGGTGATCTTTTAGACAAAGTTCCATAAATTTCCTGAGGAATGTTCTCTCCAGAATGTGAAGGACCCAGAATACTGACAGGCTAAGGCAGTCTGATGTCTACAGCATTTCTTTAGGATCATAGAATCACCAGGCTGGAAAAGACCCATTGGATCATAGAGTCCAACCATTCCTATCAAACACTAAACCATGCCCCACAGCACCTTGTCCACCTGTCACTTAAACACTTCCAGGGATGGTGACTCAACCACCTCCCTGGGCAGCCTGTTCCAGTGACCAATGACATTTTCCATCAAAAATTTTTTCCTGATGTTCAGTCTGAACCTCCCCTGGTGGAGCTTGAGGCCCTTTCCTCTTGTCCTGTCCCCTGTCACTTAGGAGAAGAGGTCAACTCCCTCCTCTCTACAACGTCCTTTCAGGTAGTTATAGAGAGCAATGAGGTCTCCCCTCAGCCTTCTTGTGGTGAAGGACCAAGAACTGAACACAGGATTCAAGCAGCAGTCTCACCAGTGCCAAGTAAGATACACTGCAGTCTGCCTGTGGGAGGATTTTGGAGAACAATTAACTTCCTCGCTATTTCTGGAACTATAATTGCAGACTGTAATTGCTGACTAAGACTGTAATTCCAGCACTGTGCAAGTATGGTGACTGGTGACTGGGGGTAGATACCAGCAAAGAGGTTCTCTCATACCAGTATGTGAAAGTTTTGCAGATACGAGAGAAGAACTCCCATGTTTCCAAACATAAAAAGCAATACCTGTTATTTACTTACCCACTAGTATTAATTTTATAGCTTAATATAACATTTCTTTCAATAACAATGCTTTCTAACATTTTGAGCTCTCCCTTGCCTGTAAACAAACATTCTTAAGAGACTCTTCATTCTAAATGATTTCTCAGGGATGAGACAAGGTAGAAAGGAAGTGCAGTTCTGAGAATTTAGTCCACAGCTTCATCATGAACAAACAAAAAAGAGTTAAATGTTTGGGACCTGCTGTATTGACAGATCTATGGGAAGTGTAGGAGATGGCTTCTCAAGATACCTGAGCACACATCATCTTGAAAGTTCAAATAGATAATAGACCTTGCATAGGATATCTCTTAGTTTCCATGTATCCTACGAGACACTTGCTTTTAGGATGCTATTTATTTGTTAGGTAGCTTCAAGGGATATAAGGGGTCAAGTACACCTTGGAAAGAAGAGTTATTCATGTCTCGGTAAGAACAATCTTCTATTCCATTAGAGTGCGCCAAGTATCCCCCTGTCTATCATTTAATTTGTCAGACTTTTGAACACGATGTTGTCAGTGCTGGTAACAATTTGTCCAGATTACCTTAAAGATAGGGATAAGAACATTAAAAAAAAAAAAAATCTAAGTATGCTACAGGAAGTAAATCTTTATTGTCATTGTGTTACCACTCAGTGAGTCACCATGCTTGAAATGAGGTCCCTGCATTTGCACTTCTCTCTCATGTCTTGCTTAGCTGAGATGTGAAACCTTTATCTTAAGTATATGAAGAGCTTCTATTAATGGAGATTTGTTTGAAAGTAAGCTTCCATGCCATACACTTGGGAAAGGAAATGTTTGCTGATTTCAATGGCACAAAACTTTACATGCCCATGTGTACTTCTGTGGATCCCTAAATCCCTTTTGGAGTGCAGGTCTTGTGTGCATATGAAAATCATATTCATTGTGATGCAATTCTTTCATGGTGAGAGCCCAGGCCTACATATCAGCAAAAGCTACTCCTTTTTGGACATAGCAATTAATGCCAAGAGCAGGATATGTAACAATTTGCATTAATTTTCCTCTAGATTTATTTGTGCCTTTGCAAGATCTTCCCAACCCCCCTTAGTGCTCTACAAGACTGTTATATGTGTTTTTCCTGTCAGCAGTTTCTCCCTCCTAATTGAATCCTCTCATGCTCTTTATTTGACCATTAGGACAGAATTTTCCTGCTGCCCCACAGTGTGTAGTCCTGTGAGGACACTGATTCCAGCTCCATGAGTAAGTGCAGTGACCTTACCAGATATCCAGTGTCTTAGGTTAGTCAGGGATTCATTTTACAAGGTACATCAAGCCATCTAACCAAGATTAGATTACCTATTATGTTATCAGAGGATAAGGTGAGCTCCATAATCCTGGTAAAAGGACTCTCAGACCTCTGTTTGGAAACCATCCTTTTCCATTCTCAGGCTTAAATGGAGGGAAAGAGAGTGTTGTCACCCAGATAAGGATACAACTGCCATGCATGTTTAGTGATTGTACTACTTTTTCTTTTGCCCTCTGCTGTGTTGCATTCCAAGGTATCTCTCCTGAATATATTGTGGGCATTATATATGTTCACTGGGGACCATAAATTGCAAGCATACAGGTAACCGTGATGATCCAGATTGTTCTTCTGTGCAGGTAAACTTCCCATTCGGGATTGTCTGAATGTAAACATTATGTGTCCTCTAATCAGAATAATTAAGGCTTTGCAACTTCATTTACCTATCAAGTATTAATGGAAATCCTACACCAGCTAGGCACCGTAGGCCTGTAGTTCTTAGAAACTGATAGAGGTTTTTAATCATTTACATTTTAAAGCACTGTCTTCCTTAGAGAGATTATACTGCATCAAAAGACTTGGAAGCAAGTAATCATTTGAGTTGGGTAATGCTGCATAAAATCTTTTGATTTTAAATCAAATTATAAAAGCAAGCCATATCTTCTCTCTCTAAATGAAAGTGAAAGGTAGCAATTTGTAGATAGTTTCGCAGATATCAAACTGCTGGTCATGTTGGTAAAATGCTAGGGAGAGCATGCCTTTCTTATTGAACATAGATCATGGGCTTGAGAAAATGATGTGGTGATAGTGAATGGTCTGATAGCTGAAAATGTTAATCTTCCCACTGCTGTTTCTGGGACTGACAAACATAATCCGTGTGTTCTATTAGCATTGCCTGCTGTGTCCTGCACCGCCTCATAATTGAGATGAGGATCAGGTTTTTATTTCTTCAGCATAGACCCTGATCCATGTCACAACTGCCCTCAGCCCTTGAAAATGTATTTCATACCTAAGGAAAAATAATACTTTTGAGCTGAAACATCACCAAATGAGCCTTTTTCTCCCCTCAGACCAGAAGAGTAGGTTTTATTTGGTGCACAGTGGCTGTAATTGAAGCAGAGTGAGGCCCTTTGCTTGACCGCCTAAATGAAACCGTCCTTCACACAGTGATGTGGTCAGAAGGATGAACTTGCTTTAGACTCCAGGAACATGAAATGCAAGGTGCTGAGCTCCTCTGAAAAGTAGTCCTGTGGGATCTGACACAGTTCTTCCAGTTCCTAACACAAAGATATCCAGAAAAGGGATTATGCCTAGGACTAAACTAATTGATTCCTTTGCTAGCCCTTCTTGCTAGGACCTATAAGTATCCTCTGTGCTGTGGGCCCAAGTTTTCCGTTGTGCTCAGAGAGTGGCCCCTCAGTCCCCTTGGCTTTGCTGCTACACGATTCTCTTGTATCAGTCCCAAGCACTTATATCTATGCTAACAAATGGCTATAAAAGGTATACTTAGAATTTATCATTCTTCTACATAGATAAATGGTATTTTTTTTTTGGTAAATGATGCCAAATGCCAAAAGGCATAACTCAAACAGATCCGGTTCTTGCTGGATTTGGACTGGTTACAGTGACAGAGCAATCTATTGCTGTCATAACTCTTGATGTGTCCAGCAGGGAAAAGAAGAGAATGTTTTGCTGTACACTGATACAAAACACAAACAGTGAGTTTCATTCACTGGGGCTTTCATACCAGCTTAGTTCATGATCATTACATTCATACGCAATAAAAATAAGAAAAGTCAATGAATGGAGAAGAGCAAGTTACTGGAATATAATGCTTGAAAGACTGAATTATTTAAAAGAAAGTAGAAGAACTATGAAGGTTTTATTTTCCTTTTTGAATATATTCTCTGAGCCACTAAATTAGACAAGCACAATTATGTCTTGTTTCTTGATTTTTTATGAGCGACATAGATACATGGGCATTGAACCACTTTGAAGACAGAGATTTAAAAAGTACTGAATGGCAAATTCCTTTATTCCTACTGGCTTGTAGAAAAATCCACCAAAAAGTAAATACTCCTTAGAATGCAATGAAGAAAGGTCGCAATGCTACTTAGCAAATAGCATTTGGCATCCCACTAAGGGAAACGTTTTAGTAAAGTGTACATGCTTTTTGTCATTATCTTTTGACTCATTTTTTTTTTTACTTTTCAATATAACTATCTTTTTCCAAGATTTTTCAGTACTGCAGTATCCAACAGTACCTTTCAATTAAAACAGATGGTCATATTGTTGTAGGTTTCTTTGCAGCATAGCTTAAAGTTACTGACTACTTCTGCAACACATTTTTTTCATGTTGCAAAAGAAAAGAAAATGTCTTTCTAATGTAATGTCTTCACGTGGGCTATTGAGACTAATCAAATTATATTAAAAAAAAAGAATATTTTTTCTTTTTTTTCCTTTTGCCTTTCCCTGTACAGCAGTTAGCCATCACATGATGCTCATACATTGCAGTGAAAATTTCACCTTGGAAAATCACTGTGATGTTTTGAGGAATATTTTTTTCCTCAGTGGACTGGTCTTTCATTCTGTCTAACAACATATTAGTACATTTATATGCACACAGCCTGCCTTGTCTTTATAGTATTTTGGCTTGATTTTTTTTTCACTATATGTGAATGAATAGCCTTTACTGTAACAGACATAAGAAAAAAATAACAGGTCCAAATACTCCTTCGAAAATAAAAGGTTTGATGACTGAAGAAAAGAGGATACTAAGAAATTAAGACTAGTTGATGTTGGTGTTATCTGTGGGTCAGTGTGTATGGCAGAGGTTGGGAGAGGTGTGAATTTGATATGCCCTGTCAGTTTTGTTCATCATGTACTATTTTGCTTTCTGAAGAGTCATGATTTCATACTTGTCTGTGCCAGCGACAATCTATAACATGTTCAAGAAAACACTGCTCCTCAGGAAGCTGGTAGAAGCCAAAGAACAACGAAGTCAGTACTTGCTGAAGCCTTTGCCAATAGACTATGGTTTCCTCAAAGTGGGGGATTTTCCTCTTTTTGGAGGGTACCATCAAAAACTCCTGGATAATTCTTCATCTAGCTGTAGATTTTAATGTTTAAAATGACCTATCTAATAAGGTCACAAATGGATCAAGCTCTGCTGAAACTTGCTCCAGCAGTGTAGATTATAGCACCCCATGGTCTATGCCGTTCAAACTCCAGTGGACAATGGCTCTGGAGCAGAAAAAACAGAAGGGAGCTTATATCACCTTCTCAGACACTGCAAATCACAGCACAAAGTATCTGACTCAAGTATTGTTGCATTAATACATCAGGCCATCAGCTAGAGCCTCTAAAGAACAGGCAGCTTTGCTACAGGAAGATTAACATCCAGGAGAAGAGAGGGTTCAATCTGTTGATGGTTGCATCTTAAATCTCTGCTGTTCATTTCTTCCTGGTACATTGGCAAAAATTCAAGACTAGAGTAAGCATGGTCCTGGAATTTAGTTGTCCAATTAAGATCCTTTTCTTTGTTGTTTCTGTACAGGAAAAGCTGACTAACATGTTTTGAGCTATCATTGAGTCTCCTTGTTTGGCAAGTAAATTTAATCCTACATGAATCCTTTGTATATTCTTCATAAATAGCTAAAGGAAAACCATCTTCTTTAAGGCTGCATAATACACTTCCCAGGAGGAAATTAGAAAACTAATATCTATTGAGAACAAAAATTCCCAGAAGTTTGAAAAGTATTTAATAAAGCAAATTTAACACATCTTTTACAGTAGAAAGTTTGTATGCCCATTATACTTTAAGAGAGAGGAATTTATATGATAAAGCTGAATAAGGTGACAATTGACATTTCTTTTTCCCACTGTCTGCCAGTCCAAGCACTATATCCAGCACATATGTACTACTGAGCAGCTTCCATTTCTTAAAAAATGACAGATGTTAAAGATGCAATATAACTTTACTTAAGCATTTCCTTAAATTTCCATCTTGCCTCTCTGTTATTGCTCAATGAAGATTGAGATTTGAAGATCAGTTTTGCAAGTCTGACACTAACCTTTAGACAGACCAAGGCATAGCCTGCTTGAGCAAAATGCTACTGCAATGATGTTTTCACTGATTAATTCACCAAAGACAGGGCTTTTTTAATTTTTCAAATACCAGCATGCTAATCTTTATTCTTGGATATTGACATCATGACAATGTTTGTTAAAATGGTACTTCTGAAACACTGCCAAGATTTGTGACTGCAAAGCTTCAGAGCTCTGTTTTCTGCCTTGAGTAAATTCAGAAACCTCAATGAATTAGTGGATCCCTCAAATATAATCATGGAAAGATTCCTCCACAGGAACATGGTCAGATGGGATTTTTTAAGAAGCCTAAGGGAATTATGTGCCTGAATTATATATCTCTGTAAAACTGCATTGTCAATCAGAACTTTCATCCAACAGCTGTTAGAGGAGGTAACAAAGTTCCCCTTTGATGCATAGATGACCTGTAACTTAAAACACAGTTTGGGAAAACACATGTCAGTCAGGCTTGGCTGATCAAATTGCTGAGGACACTGGTTCCATATGCATCTTGTCTTTTAAAAAGTTGTCATTAGGTAAACAAAAGCTATGGTCTGTTGGTTTTTTTTTTTATCGTGCTTCACAGAGTGAGGGTGAAACGTGAAGTCTGTAAGAGAAACTTCAGTTGGAGTTCAGCAACCCTTGGATTTGACATGGGATGCTTTTTCACTCTGCTAATATTTTTAACGGACTAGAAGTCAGTGCTGCTTTGTGTGTGCAGGATTACTAAAGCAACCTTGCATAGCGCTGTCGAAACAATCTTCTATGTGATTCTCGTGGTTTTGTCCCCTCTTTGTTCTGCTGTTGTCAAAGCAGAAATGCTGTCAACAATGGAGACTAGAAAAGGGGATGTGGAAAAGGAGGTAGAGGATTACAAAAAAAACCCAACATACAGTGACCCTGAGAAGCAGATATAGTATCAAGAAATGTTTAGTCCTGAAATTATTTAAGCCACCTTCTAAAGCTCCACTTAGAATGTCGTGTTCCCACATAGATGAATGGAGAATGATGTTTTGCTGGTGTTCTATTTCCTTCTTGTCTGTTCCTCTGTTTTTCTCCTCCCTCTACTTGTTTCATTACTGACTGACTGTTTGAAGTTCTTGCAAACTATTAGGTGTAGAAGAGACTAGCACTGACAAGTGTGTGTAACTGGCCTTTTCATTTTTGCTTCTGAGTGCGTGTGGATTAGCTGTCACTCCTGGTATTTATATCACTGGCACTGATGAAGTTACTAGGCTTACTGCTTGAAAGCCTTTCCGTTTAGGGAAAATCTGGTTGGGTTTTTTTGCACTGTAACAATTTTGTTTTCTACTAATGAAGTAAGAAGCAAACAAGAGCCTTAGTAATTATAGTACAAACAATAATTCCATGATAATTTATATATTAATGTCCTCCCACTTTTGTGCTGCTAGACCAGCAAATTATTCAACTGCAATGGTAATCTATATAGAATCAGATGACATTTTCTGCTACACTCTGTAGTACTTATTTTTTCTCATTTGGGCAGCTCTGGGAAGGAGGTAGGATGCTGGGGCCACTGCAAATCAGCCAAACTGCCTTTATTTACACAGGTTGCTTTTTGAGCGAAACAGGCCTTATTGCACAACTATAGGTCAATACATAAGTTACAGAATCCAGCCCATTCTGGAAGTATTTAGGACAACCTGATCACCATACAGTATAACATAATGTGTATATGTTTACAGTAGGTGGTTATCTCAGCTTCTATCTATACATAGGCATCTGTAGATTATTGATAAGTTTAGGAATCAAATTTTCCATATTTAATAATTGATCATGCTTAATGTGCAGCTAACAAGTTTTACTTTTTAAAAGGCTATTGTAGTCTTGCATTTTTGATGCATCAGCAAAATGAAGCAACTCATATCTCTCCACTGAAATGAGATAGGAAGATATATCAAATTGTTTAATTGCTTGTCTAATTTAAAGTACAAAAGCAGTCTTGTGTTCTGCTTATGTCATTAAAAAAAGGAGTACTGAAGGACTTACCTGGCTTGCGACAGTAAACATACATACTTTTGTTTTGCAGGATCACAGATTCATTTGTTAGGTAATTAAGTTGGAAAGAACCTCTTGAGATCATCCAGTTCATGCACCCTACTCAAGCAGGCTCAGTTGGAGCAGCTTGCCCAGGAACCTTTCCAGTTGACATTTGAATATTTTCACAGATAGAGACCTTATACACTCTCTAGGCAACTGATTCCAGTGTTTTCAACAATTCCCAACCCTATTGTTAAATAGTGAAGTACAACAGATGATAAGATTGAAGCTTAGATATAAGGGTTTTTTTCAAACTTTAGAAATTATGACTTCAAATGCGTGCAAGATCACTTAATGGAAGCTGAACATAAAAATCTTCATATCTGAACCTCAAGTTGCTCTCAAAAAAGGGATTATAATGTATAATAGAAGTACAGATCATTGTTTTCTTTTGCATTGTCTATATTTCCTGTGGTCTCTGAGCTTGAGTTTTCCTCCTGGCTGGTAGACATAGTAGATCTAGACGTTCCTTTGAAAAAAAAATGTGGGATTTAGAATGAGAAAGGCCATATTAAGCCATATTATTAGCCATATTAAGTTTTGGGTGTTTTATTCCCCTGGTATTTATATTGGGTTTTCCCATATCCTACCTCTTTCACCATGTGAATAAACAATTTACATGAATGTCCTTATTGATGTGTAAATATCCTTCAATTCTTGTAGAAGTTTGGGAGTTTGGGAACCTTGTATGGAATGGTAAAATCCCCTAGAAGTTGTAGGCTCCCAAACTTTATCCGTGAGTATTTTTCTATGACAGTTGTATAAACTGTATTATCATTGTGGTTTAACCACAGCTAGCAACTAAGCATCACACAGCCGCTCGTTCACTCCCCTCTCTGGTGGGATAGAGAAGAGAACTGGAAGGGTAAAAGTGAGAAAAGTTGTGAATTGAGATGAAGACAATTTAATAGATAAAGCAAACCCACATATGCGATCAAAGCAAATCATTAATTGTAACTGTTACTTGGGAAGAGAAATGCCAACACTCCAAATATCCTCGCCTTCCTTCTTCTGCAGCTTTTATTGCTGTGATGATGACATCATGTGATATGGAATAACCCTTTGGTCAGCTGAGGTCAGCTGTCCTGCCTACGTCCTCTCCCAGCTTCTTGTTGTTCATCTACTTGCTGGTGAGGTGATGTGAGAGGCAGAAAAGGCTTGAACTCTGTGTAAGCAGTACTTAGCAATAATGAAAATGTCTCTTCATTATCAACATTGTTTTAAGCACAAATCACAAGCGTAGTCCTGTGCTAGCTATTCTGAATATAAATAAGTCTATCCCAGCCAAAACCAGTACAATTATCCTTGTAGCAAATACGAAAATATAATTTAATTTAAAATAATTTAATTGATAATTTTAGGTTATTCATCCTGTCAACGTATGAACAAGTCAAGGTGAAAATTGATAACAAATATACATATGCGGTTTTGCAGAGTACAAGGTGGGTTTTTTGAGATATGAAAAATAAGCACACATATACTGAAGAGAAACATGGTAAAACCAAGGAATGAAGTATTCACTTGGGCAGTAAATAATATAAATACAGATGGTAAATTATTTGCTAAAATAAAATATTTAACCATGACACAATTGCTATAATAGTGAGTTGCAAGAGTTGTCTTAGTTATGTAACGAGAAGAAAGAACTGACAAAATATGTGAAGAGTTCTTAAGATAAACAAAAGCAGAAGTGTCTTAGAAACCATAGAAACTTCTTTTTGTGGAGGGGGCAAAGGTGAACAACTATCAGTTTCAAAAGCAGACATGTTATTTTGTTCAGACTAGTTCTTTCAGGATTACACAGGTGATCCATGAAGATGTCAACAGCTAGAGGGTAACCTTGGAGGGAATTCATGGTGGCTATTAGGCAGGCAATCTCAGATCCAAAGGGCACTAGTGCACCTGTGATAGTCTGTGAGTGTACAAACTGATACTTTGCAGTGGAAAAAGGAATAAACAGTCTCTGCACACAGCTAAATAATATTAGTTGAAGGCTTCATCTGAGGTTTTGGGCAGAACAAAATGTTAGAGAGAAACTACCCAAACTGTGGCCTGTGCTTGATAGAGGGAACCGGCTTCTGGCTGTAGACGAAGCCTGTCTGGGCATCTGTGAGAATGGCCCTCAAAAGAACAAAGAAGGAGGACTTCTTGAGCACAAAACTTGTCGGAATAGAAAACCTGATCAGAATAAAACCCTGCTTGTTTATTTTTTCTTTTTTTCTGCTTCTTTCAGGGAAACAGAACTTGTTGTCATTTGTTTCTTCCCTTTGTGTGTGTGTGTAAGCAGCATTGCACTTAGCCAAAATGCTTATAACGTCTTTCTTACTTTAGTAGAAACAAATTTGTTTCTTAGTTTAGCAGAAATAACATTATAAAGGCCCCAGTTTGGGGTAATGTTCAAGCTGAGAAACCAATAACAGCAATAACAATAATTCTGTTGCCACGGCACATCTGTGAAAATCTCTTCTATGGTCAGATCTGAATAGCCTACAGTGAATATTAGAGTTTTATTGAAGAAAATGAAACTAGTCCTTTCTTCCAGGAGTAATTCTCTGAAGTGAGGATCAAGAAGCTCTATACAATAACTAAAACCCAGGGGCTGCATCTCAAAAACTTTGGCTGAAAAAACATTATCTTGTAAATAATCTCACTGAATTTGGGTGAGACGTATGCTGATCAATGGGTGTAAATCAGCTGACTTCCGATCCAAAGCACAAAACTTTGAAGAGTCAATATTTATTTGTTTAACATTCTAAGTAAATGCCTTGAAGATATTCTTTAATCTTGCTGAGTAATCAGAGTATAGATCTGTGCTGTGCATTGTGCTCAACCTAGAAAGGAATACACAGATAATGAGAGAGCGCATAAGGGGAAAATATCCAGAGCTCTGTGGTTGTTAAATAGAAGCTCCAAGCACTGCAGATTGGTGTCACTCTGGAAACTATGCCTTTTCCACCCTGTGGACCTTGACGTGAAATGGTATGATAAGGTAAGATGGCAAAAGACTGCTTTTAAATCCTGCCTGGGTAACCATTGGTAACTGTCCTATTCAGGCGTTGTGACTGCTTAGGAAAATGCAAGCAGGTTTTTTTGTCCTTCAGAGCCAGGAGCCAAAACACACAGCAGTACATGTGCTGATACAATGAGGATGGGCTGAGAATAGTCTGAAAAGAAAGCACGCATTTCTGTTGAGCAGAACTGATGCCTTCAAAGGCACATACAGAAAATTAATAGCTTGAGGACAGTGCTTGTAAGCCAGGAGGACTTCAGTCATGCTCTTCTGGGGTACCTGGGGACTCAAATTCAGTCGTTTCATTCCTGTCAGACAATTCTAACTAGGAGTCAAATAAATTCTTCTATGTTTAAAAACAGTTCTGGGAATGCTTAATCTCCTTTTCCACTTGATACGACTCAGTAATTTGTACCTTTGTTTTGGTAAATAGCATTTGTTCCTCACAGATCTCATTGTGGAGTGATTATCACCTGAGAAGTCCAGAACTTAGAGCACTTTATTTGATCCACATGAGAATGTCAACCAAAGGTTGTATTTTTCTTCAGAGCTATATCTAAAGCCTCATTTTATGAAGCAACTGAGTTGAATTATACAGAGAATTTACCAATTTATCAATAACAAGTTAATGAAAATGGAAATTATTTTTTTTTACTGTAGTGCAAACAAGGTGGAAAGGACCTTTCCCTTTCTTACAGGTGACAGTGCAGAAAATCCATGTCCTATACTCTTGTCCATTCTTGGGTCTTATCTTTAGCCTCCCACCCTAATCAGTGACATGCTACCGTCTGTAAACACTTTGGGTAGAAAACAATAGGAATCACAGAACCACTAGGTTGGAAAGGATCCACGGGATCATTGAGTCCAAACATTTCTATCAACCACTAAGCCATGCCCCTCTGCACCTAATCTATCCCTCTTTTAAATACCTCCAGGGATGGTGACTCAACTACCTCTCTGGGCAGACTGTTCCAGTGCCCAATGACCCTTTCACTGAAGAATTTTTTTCTTATGTTGAGTCTGAACCTCCCCTTGCAGAGCTTGAGGCCATTCCCTCTCATGCTGTCACTTCTCACCTGGGAGAATAGGCCAGCTCCCTCCTCTCCACAACCTCCTTTCAAGTAGTTGGAGAGAGCAATGAGGTCTCCTTTCAGCCTCCTCTTCTCCAGGCTAAACAACCCCAGCTCTCTCAGATGTTCCTCATAAGGCCTGTTCTCCAACCCCTTCACCAGCTTCGTTGCTCTTCTCTGGACTTGCTCCAGAGCCTCAACATCCTTCTTGTGGTAAGGGGCACAGAACTGAACACAGGATTCAAGGAGCGGCCTCACCAGTGCCGAGTACAGAGGGAGAATAACCTCCCTGGACCTGCTGGTCACACCGTTTCTGATACAAACCAGGATGCCATTGGCCTTCTTGACCACCTGGGCACACTGCTGGCTCATGTTCTGTCACTGTCAACCAACACCCCCAGGTCCCTCTCCTCCAGGCAGCTTTCTAGACAGACTTCTCCTAGTCTATAGCTCTGTATAGGGTTGTTGTGCCCCAAGTGCAGGACCTGGCATTTGGCCTTGTTTAACCTCAAACTATTGGTCTCTGCCCAGTGGTCTAACCTGTTCAGATATCTTTGCAGAGCCTCCCAACCCTCCAGCAGATCCACACTTCCACTCAGCTTAGTGTCATCCACAAACTTGCTAAGGGTGCACTAAATGCCTTCATCCAGGTCATTGATGAAGATATTGAACAGAACTGAACCCAGCAGTGAACCCAGGGGGACATCACTTGCGACCAGCCTCCAGCTGGAGTTAACTCCATCTATTACAACTCTTTGGGCCTGGCCATTCAACCAGTTTTTCACCCAGCAGAGGGCATGTCCATCCAGGCCAGTGGAAGCCAGTTTCTCAAGCAGAATGCTGAGAGAAATGGTGTCAAAGGTGCTACTGAAGTCCAAGAAGACTATATCCACAGCCTTTCCCTCATCCAGTAAGCAGGTAACCTTGTCATAGAAGGTTAGCTTCTCAGGACCTTCCTTTCATACACCCACACTGAGTGGGCCTGATCACCCAATTCTCTTGCATGTGCTTCATGATAGCACTCAAGATCACCTGTTCCATGACTTTCCCTAGCACTGAGGTCAGACCGACAGGCCTGTAGTTCCCTGGATCCTCTCTCCAACCTTTCTTGTAGATGCGCACAACATCAGGCAGCCTTCAGTCCAGTGGAACTTCCCCAGTCAGCCAGGACTGCTGGAAGGTGATCGAAAGGGGTTTGGTGGTGTCTAAGTAATTGTTCAAAATCAGAGGGAGTTGTGAAAGCTGCTCTCTAGATGCCCAAGTGCTGAGTGGACAGAACAGACAATTCACTCCAACATGCTCCATTCACAAGTACTGAGTTATTTAAACTTTCCAAAGACCACAGGGTTTAGCAGCAAAAGAATCTTGTGAGATAACCGTGATCCAGCTAACAAATTCCTGCACAATTCACACAAAGTCAAGGACAACTTAGTTTGGCTTACCTTTGATGCTTTGTACACTGGGATAATACCTCTCCCCTCTTCTCTGGGAAGTATTTGGTATGATACTGAGACTTTAGCCTTGTAAAGGGATAATAATACTCCTAAGGTGGCTACTAATACAGCAAACAAGTCATGGGGCTACATTTATTGCTTGAGTATATCATGCCTCACATGCTTAGTGAAAGGGTAATGAGTCCTTTCTCCCTCTGAGATTTTTTGGTTCTGTAACTAGTAATTCAGTTCTGGGGTCTATGATAACTCTCCATGGGCAGTTGTCTATGGAGACAACTCAGTGTGGGAGGCCCAAAGTTCTAACCTGAACCCCTAACCCTCTCTCTATAGAGTTGTCCCTGCAGAGAGTCATCTGTGTAGAATTGTCACACAGAAAGTTATCCCCCAGAGAACTGCCCACTGCAGAGAGTTGGTCATGGAGAGTTGTCCCTTTTCACGCTACAATGGGCATTGCTCATCACAGTCTTTTTTGAACCAAAATCTTCTCTGGTTTAGCTACTGTATCAGACTAAGTTTTTCTTGTGGCTGGAGCAATCCTGTGCTGAAATCCTTTCCAGAAGACTTCTTTACCTATCTGACTTGTCTATTTATGCTCTCAATGTAATAGCTTGATACATGTTTTTCCTTATAAATCATTATTTTCTATGATTGTATTTCTGTCTGAAGTCAGTATCAGTTATTGAAAGGAGCAGTTTAGTTATGCATCAGATGATAAACACTGAGAATCTTTGGAAGGCTGGTTCTTTGCTGTATCAGAATAATGCAGCACTTTTCTGTAACTCTTCATATGTCACTTAAACCCTGTGTTTAAAGTAGCCCAACTGCACTCTGTTCTTTATATAGTCCGACTACAGGCCTTTGCACTTACAGTTTTCAGAAGGTGTCGTCACAGGCAATTTTGTTTCATACGAGATTATAAGGCCAGACATTACTCTCATCATTGTGAATCTAAGGTATTTCCCACAGAAAATTATTTACTGAAAAAGTCCAGAGGATTATTTTCTAAGTAGAATTTTTTCATTCAAGTAAAGTAGTGAGTCTTCTAGATTTTCAGTTATGTTTTGCATTTTCATGGGAGATTTTCAAAGACAGAGAGATGAATTAGGCCTCTGTTTCTCTCTGATTTTAAATGAGCTGATGTTTACATTGAATAGGCCCTTGCGTCTCTGCTAGGTCATCCTAGAAAAAAAATCTTCTGTGTGATTCTTTTCATTCTTTGTGCATCCATTCCTCTGACACTGCTGCTTTTCAAACCTCTACAGAAACACCAGTGTGAACCTAGAGGAAATATGTGCTCTATAGTCAACTCCTAATTGCCCTACTGGGCCCATCTCATTAAATGTAATGTCTTATTATCCATCTATATCTTAGCCATTAAACATAAAATTTGACCTTGGGCTGTGAACCTGCTACTAGCTATACAAGATGAGATTTCACTACAGATTGCATGAGAGACCTTCAGGGGGGAACTAAGGTACCTAAAAAAAGGATTTTAATGATTGAGTGGGTGACCTCAGCAAGCCATAGGATCAAAGAAACTGACATGTACAATTTCACTGTTTTGTGAAACAAACAGCTCTATTTTGTACCAGTTCTGACCACTAAAACTTGATGTCGTTTTTCCTAAGAAGTGGTGAAGAACCTAAGCTTTATCTTTGCACATCAAAGACTTCAGTCTTGTGCACAATTAGCCCGATTGTCCTTCTTCCCCTTCAGGATAAGTAAAACCAGAGACTAAGTCCTGTTATTGCTATGGTCTTGGCAATCATAAATCAGTGAAAATTATAAAGCATTTTCTGGTGGAAGAAAGTTGCTCCACAGGATAAACAGTAGTCCCAAAAGCACTTGTAGGCAGCAGCAGAGTCCATTTCTCCTTGGGTCTGGTGATATAAAATGCTTACTACATGTATTTGTATGCATACCATACTTCGATTAAATGGTTTTCTAATGAATCTGTATTTGGCTTCTGGAGATTTAAAATATGTAAAATCATGACTTATAAAAATTTTGATTGTTTTTATCACATACCTACCAATAAATGGCAAATGTCCCCCCCCAAGGGACATGCTTAATACAATATTGCCCCTTTACACAAGTGACAGGCCTAATATAGCTAAAAACATGCCACCATTGTGAGTATGATTTCTATTCAAGAACAAAAATTTAAAACATCTGTAATACTACCATATGAAAAATCTTATGCTGATAATCTGGTAATCTACACTAACAACACAAGTATTAAGAACAGAATGTATTCTTATATATAAATGCATACACACTCATGCATACATGCACTTATATAACTACAACAACTGTCAAAAAAATCCAAAACTAAGCAGTTAAATACAAAATTGATGACTAGATATAGGGAGTTAGGGAAAAACCTCACACATCTGACTTATTATACTTAAGCAATAATGATTCAAGATATACTAAAACCTGAAACCTTTTCTTTTTCTCTTGACTCAATTAGTTAAAACACAGAGCACATATTTCTTCCAGGCTCACACTGGTGTTTCTATGGAGGCTTGAAAAGCAGCAGTGGCAGAGAAATGGATGCACAAACATGCCACTCATTAAAAATAGTTCTCCAGGGAGGAAATATTTCCCTTGCCTCTCATCATAGTCGGTAATATCATCAGAAAACAAAGGATGGTGAATGAAGTCTTGAGAGCAGATAATTCAGTAATTCCTCCTGTGGTACTTGCAAAGCTGGAGACTTATAATCATACAGAAGAAAACTATGTGAAGCTGGATGAGATTAACTGGATTTGGCCATGCATTTCCCATGGGCTACTTCTTCCTCTATGGTGGTTCAGTTGGCCACTTGCAGAAATCCTCAATGTTTTATTACACACTGGGAGACACAGTACAACTGTTTTGCGTTTTTTTTTCCTCTGTGCTTCTTAGACGTTCCTTTACTTGGTTACCTGTAAAGGTAAGAACAGACTATGTCAAAAGTCATGTATTACAGAGACATCTGCAAAATATGTTAGTGAAGGGGTGGTGGGTTGAGTCTACTTGAAAGGTGCATGAAGCATTCTCAAGAGTGGCTACTTCACAACAGGCTTCTCGAACTCCGCAAAGGAAAGGATGGCCCCAAAATAGCACATGGAACTTCACAGATACAATTGGTCCAATGCAGATGTGACATAAATGGGAGCAGACAGAAAGCATAAGCAATGGTTTCTTGTGTTCACACTAGAGAGTCTGGCGTGTTATCACTTGCATAGCAAAGCGATTGGCAAACAGAACTGAAAGAGGAAAACTTACTTGTGAGAAGAGAAATACAGAGCACAGTGCAGTACTCTTACTGTTGTTGGAAGATAGACAGATGGGAAAGAATATATGCACTATATAGGCCACAAGCTGCATCTTGAATTGTCATCAAACACAGGCTGTTGATGAGTATTTCAATAGATTGTTCCAACTTCCTATTTGTGTAAGCAGTGATATTAGTCAATGGCACTATCTTATGGTTGCAGTTTGGCTCATTGGCTACCGCGTGAAGAAGTGTGGAACAAGGACATGAAAGTGTACCAGTGTGCTCCCTGTGTGGATATGCTTGTGGTACCAGTCAGTGCTGCAGATAGTTGCAGCTTTCCTACTGAAACAGCCTTCCACTTTCACTGAGGACAAAAGCAACTTTGATCTACTGTGCTCTGGAGCTAGGATCTACAACTGTTTCCAAATTTATTTATGCACATCACAGGTCACAGGTTGTACCCACTGCAAAGTTGGGAACTTATAAATTATCTAGATATGAAAATAAAAAACTAACAGAATGCTTCTTCAAATATAGGAAAGATAATCACTCAAGTAGTTGTTTAATTAATGTTATGCAATTATTTCTGTCTGGAAGAATGAAAAATACAGTAGAAACCATGAAAGCAATAGTTACAGGCAAACATGCAAGCCTTGGAAAAATATGTCCTCTGTAAAAGGGAGACTTGCCAAGGGGAAACAAATATATCATGAGTTCAAGGAAAGTTCTGTAAATCTTTTTCCTCAATGTATTGTTTACTTTCCCAGATAGTCTTCTGTATGTCAATGGAAAAATTACCATTAGTAAATGTAAGGCAAATTATTCATGTTCTAAGTCAAGTCCTTAAAACCTAAAGTATTTCTTAGAAAATTAAAAGAGCTGATTGAAGAGTGTTATGTAGAGAGCTTGCTCTTAATCTCAGCTGCATAGAATTCATTATCATGCTTCAAAAATGCATGGAGGGACCTTTCATTTGGTGCAGTATTGCTTTTGACAGCACAAATTAAATCTGCCTACAGTGGATGCTGCCTGTTACTGGTTAGAAACATTTATTAGATCTAGTATGTGCTGCTCCAACAGAGAATGAAAAAGATAAATAATTGATTGCAATCAAAAGGCAAAACAAAAACATTACAATAATGCTACTGTATTTGCATAGTTATCAGTAATCCATGGAGGATATAAAAAATTACTTTTAATGCAACTGTACAAGTGTCCATGCATTTTGAAATTAATATAAATGTCTGTGGTTTTAAGTAATAACGTATTTCACATCCAAACTGTCCAACTACATTTCTCCTAGTATATTTGCAGCATCAAAATTCACATTCCTAAAGGGTATAATGTATTAATTTCTTTACAAATAACACAGAATAGTTTGTGAAAAATGTTTACTGTATAGTTGCTCGTAAATCACTCCTGGCATTTAGATCAAAAGAGCACTGCTGGATGTCCTTGATTTGCCCTGTCCTACATATCAGAAGTATGGGCTGGGCCGAGCCGCATGTTTTGTAGAATTCCAAATTAGTGTTTGTACTTGTTTGTAGCTATAGGATGCTATGAGACAAATTCTTATTCTTTCTCCTATATCTATGAAGAAGCTCAGAGAAGAAGCAAGCAAAGAAAGAAGCACTTTCCCTTTTGCTATTGTGGTTCAGAAATGCTAGCAAGGCAGCTGATGAGCCCTCTGGAAGCAATTCAGAAAGCATATACTTGCACTAAACTATGAGGCAGAATTTTGTTGTCCTTCATGTATAAAAAAAGAATCATGGAATCATAGAATAACCAGGTTGGAAGAGACCCACCAGATCATCGAGTCCAACCATTCCTATCAAACACTAAACCACGTTCCTTAGCACCTCGTCCACCCGTGCCTTAAAAAATAAGACGGTAGCACTAGAGCTTGGAGAGTTGAATTCCCAGGCCATGGTTTTTCAACTGTCCCTAATATAGTGAATGAACTTAAGCAAGGGGTCTTGGGAGACAGATACCAAAATCTATTAGACTACCCGGTGACTGCTGACCTATTTTGTAATCCATATGAAAGTTGTTCAGAGCCTGGCAAAAGAGAAAGAGGCATCGGACTGACCATGAGCCAGCAGTGTGCCCAGGTGGCCAAGAAGGCCAATGGCATCCTGGCTTGTATCAGAAATGGTATGACCAGCAGGTCCAGGGAGGTGATTCTCCCTCTGTACTCAGCACTTGTGAGGCCACTCCTTGAATCCTGTGTTCAGTTCTGGGCCCCTCACCACAAGAAGGATGTTGAGGCTCTGGAGTGAGTCCAGAGAAGAGCAACGAGGCTGGTGAAGGGGCTGGAGAACAGACCCTATGAGGAGCGGCTGAGAGAGCTGGGGTTGTTTAGCCTGGAGAAGAGGAGGCTGAGAGGAGACCTCATTACTCTCTACAAGTACCTGAAAGGAGGTTGTAGAGAGGAGGGAGCTGGCCTCTTCTCCCAAGTGACAGGGGACAGGACAAGAGGGAATGGCCTCAAGCTCGGCCAGGGGAGATTTAGGCTGAATATTAGGAGGAAGTTTTTCACACAGAGGGACATTGGGCAGTGGAACAGGCTGCCCAGGGAGGTGGTTGATTCACCTTCCCTGGAGGTGTTTAAGGCACGGTTGGATGAGGTCCTGAGGGACATTGTTTAGAGTTTGATAGGAATGGTTGGACTCGATGATCCGATGGGTCTCTTCCAACCTGGTTGTTCTATGATTCTATGATTCCATGATCTTGATTTCAAGCACTCCATGCTGAAAGCACAAAGTCCACCTATTTGTGGGTAAACATAACTGTTTTCAGGTGAAGGTTTTGATGAGGTTTCTATATGAAATTTTGCCTTGCTAAGAAAGATAAGGGCTTCTTTCCCCAACATAAGTGACCGGCATTACCAGTCCAAGGCAAAGCCTTCTTCTTTTCTTCAGAAATTATAATTTCCATTTCACTAGAAATTGTGATTCCAATATTTTCTTTCCAAAACAGAACACAACATCAAGTGACACTTTGTTACTTTTTTCTCAGAAACAAAACTGATGAGAGGAAAGAGTATGCAGTGATATTAATGTAAATAAGTATTCTTTTCCTGTTCATTACCAGCTCTGGGTTTAGCATGTACATGCCATTCTATGTTTCTGTGCAATTGGTTGTGCTTTAAGGAGCTGACATCTTTCTACCTATAGTTGTTATTAGTAAAGGATCTAAGTCTGTAAATCTGAACCTGTTCTGTCTTAATCATATATAACTAGTTTTTTTCTCCTAGTAGCCTTTTTAGGAACAGATGATGACTTCTGTGAAATAAACACAGATGTATATTCCTTAAAATGTTAGAATTAAATGACACTCCAAGAACAATACCCTCTCCTGTTCCCAAAATGGGTCAATACATTGATTTTGAATCCAATATTTGAAGAATCAGTCACAGATTGCGTGGTTTTTTTGAGGCAGAATTAGAAGCATAGCAGTGGGAGAATGCTTTAAATGAATTGTTTATATTGTCTGCCAACAATTACTTGGTTTCGTAATTCAGCATTACTAGTGTCGATAAATTAGAATTATATATTGTAAAACGGCACGACATCTGTTCTAAGGGGGAATCGGAATGTTGATGTGAAGCCCCTCTTAATGAAAAGCACTTGATATATGTGTGAGCACTTTTATAGTTTTGTCACGCAACATAAAAGTGTTATCCTGGATTTACTAGCAGGAGATAAAAATCCAAATTGAAATAAGATTTTAAGATAGCTCAAAATCCCAACACTTTTCATGTCACTAATAAAACCCCACAGACACCCTGAGGGGGTGGGAAAGGCGCAGAGCAGTGCACGGCTCTTCAGGTGCTTTTTAAGGCTGCAGGACCGATTCTGGGGCCTCATCTGGGACCAGCCGGCGTGGAGCTCATTGTTTCTTGCTGAGGTGGGAGCAGAGCCCTCCCTGGGTAGAGCTGAGGGTCTTGGGGGGAATGGAGGGAGGTAGACGGGTCTGTGGGGCCAGTTTGCATCATGGAGGTGATCAGGATTGGCCTGGGATTTGGATGACACATAGGAAAAATTTTGTTGTTGTTGTTTTGGGTGAAACATCAGGAAAAAATATTTCACGGAAAGGGTCATTGGGCCCTGGAACAGACTGCCCAGCGAGGGGGTTGAGTCACCTTTCTTGGAGGGGTTTAAAAGACGGGTGGATGAGGTGCTGAGGGACATGGTTTAGTGATTGATCACTTTCCAACCTAGTGATTCTATGATTACATGAGTCTATGAAATATGACGCCTTAAATTTGCAGCATTATCTTATATGCAGAAATCAAGGAGTAAGGAATAAAGAAATCAAGAAATAAGTTTGCTTATTTACTTAAGCAAAACTCCGGTCTGTCTTACTACCACTGGAACATGACTAAGTATTAGTATTTTGTCCACATTGTCTTGGTTGTATTTTCATTGTATTTACTGATAGCAACACTGACTTTAAATATGTCTGTAGGAGCCCAATTCTTCGAGGTGAGGAAAAGCAGGGGTTTCCAGTCCAGGGCGTTGTGTTATCCATTATAAGGACTGCTAGCAAAAATGCATTTACAACTGGAACATAACAATGCTGCGTGGTCTGAAAATGCAATAAGGCCTGGTTGGTAGGAACATGGAACCAGAATCTGATCAGACCAGACCATGGAACCAGACCTGACCAGAACAGACATATTTTGTTAATATGTCAGGTACTATAGAATCATAGAATAACCAGGTTGGAAGAGACCCACTGGACCATTGAGTCCAATCATTCCTATCAAACACTAAACCATGTCCCTCAGCACCTCATTCACCCGTGCCTTAAACACCTCCAGGGAAGGCGAATCAACCACCTCCCTGGGCAGCCAGTTCCAGTGTCCAGTGAGCCTTTCTGTGAAAAAATTTTTCCTAATGTCCAGCCTAAATCTCCCCTGGCAGAGCTTGAGGCCATTCCCTCTTGTCCTGACCCCTGTCACTTGGGAGAAGAGGCCAGCTCCCTCCTCTCTACAACCTCTTTTCAGGTAGTTGTAGAGAGCAATAAGGTCTCCCCTCAGCCTGCTCTACTCCAGGCTAAACAACCCCACCTCTCTCAGCCATTCCTCATAAGACCTGTTCTCCAGCCCGCTCATCAGCTCCGTTGCTCTTCTCTGGACTCACTCCAGAGTCTTAACATCCTTCCAGTCAAGACTTTTGAAAGGTATGACCAGATTAGCCTGTTGTCTTACATCAACCTCAGACTGCCAGAGAAGAGAACTGCTGAAGAAAAAGTGCAAGCAGCTGATAGTTTCTGGCCTGGGAGATCTGGGGAACTGGGTTATTTTCTCTTCCAGATCTGGAGAAAAATTGCACTCTCAGCCAGTTGTGCCATCATTTTATTTCATAGGGTCATTTCTTGCTGTGGAGCAAGACCAGATTGTAAAAGAAAGTGTGAAGAACTACTTCAGGAATCAGAGAAGCTAAAAGTGCACCCACTCAGGCTATTTACTTCATCTGTTCTTCTGATTTATGGATGTAGTAGGGGATTGACCTTATCATGTTTGCAAACCTGTAGAATAACTTGAAATCCCATAGAAAATGTCAGATACTGAGTTACAAACAGGCCAGTCTGAAGTTAAAGTTTCGATACAGTAGATTTCTGCGTATGTGCAGGTAGGACATGTCCTGTGAAGAGATTACTGCCTCGAATTATGTCAGATAAAGGAAAAGATCTAATGCATGTGTTAGGGCTTTTAATTTTCACAGATCAGGATTTGATCGACTTGATATTGCATCTGTGAATATAAAAATCTTTCAAAATTCACAATATAGTGTCCTAGGTGATTTGTGGAAGAAATATAACTAGAAATCTTGTGCATTAACCAAGCATACTTTTTTATATGCTTTCATTTCAGGTCTGATAAACTGATTTACGTATGATCTGAATGCATCCGTTGTTTTAGAGTAATCAAGCCTGATTATAATTTTTCCTCTTTAGACTCTTTAAAAACAACCCTAAACCCAAACAAAAATAACAATTTTCTGATCTTCTGGGGTAACGTGCAAATCAACTGCTGACTCATAAGTGCTTGTGTTTTGTAGAGACTACCAGCCTGGGAGAAAATGATGAGAAACTATAATATTCTATAGGTTTTGCATTTTGTGGATGCCACTTGCTAATGCGTATGTGAGATTCATGTTAGCGAAGGATTCAGTGTTTTTTCCTCTAAAGCCTTCCATTTAAAAAATTAACTTGTGATTAACTGCTGCATGCTTCTATTACTACAATGTAGATGGATTTAGAGCTTTTTGACATAAGGATGTACCTGAGATATTTTAAAGTCAGTAGCTGTTGAGTACTCTGTAGTTTTGGTTTGTGTTTTTTTTATTCACAGTTGTTGAAAAATCAGCTTCAGTTAGGGTCGCAGGATAATAGCATTAGTTCTGTTCTTCTCCAAAGTTGGATTTTCTGTTTATGTTTAAGAAGCTGGCAACCATATCTGAAAGTCATTGATTATCTGAATGTAATAGCTCATCATCTCAACAGAACAGATTAAAAAAACCTTTTTTCCACTTTGTTAAATGTATTCCAAATAGCAATAAAATGGGGCTAGAGATAGCTGAAATTCAATTATAATAATGATAATCTGATTTATTTTTCTGGAAAAAAATAAATATTTAAACAAAAACTTGTGAACCATTGAAATGGATCATGATTTTAGATGAAGCGAATTGTTCTCTTCACTGGTCTGAAGAATATATTTATCTGGAGGTTTTATCATTGCCTCACAGTTTTATTCGTATTTTCTCATAAATGAGAGGAATATATTGAAAAAGTGCATCCATTCAGTTAATGTTATTTAATCTACTGAGTCTAAGGTTTGCCCTTCTAGATTTTTTTTGAAGTATTGTAAAATCCATTGCCTTACACCAGTCTTCAGCAGTTATCCACGTAACTTGAAATTTACTACTCCCTCATTAAAGCTCACGGGATTAACGTCATTATTCAAGTGTGGGGTTGGATGCACTTCTTTTTTTCTTTGTATTTAAAATCCAAATAATTTACTGGGTGTTCTTGTTCCAGTTCCTTAGCCTTCTAATCTACCCAAACATAGCAGAGAACAGTAATGCATCATTTCTATGGTGAAGTCAAGGCAACCCAGAGAATGTCTGCTGAAGAAGACAACTGACTGTCACAAATCAAAACAACAAATTGCTAAATTGCAGTTCGTGAATCACTGCAATATGAAATTAACGTAGTGACTTGTAATAAAGCACATTTCAGCACTTCTGGATGATTGCGTGCCACCATCTGCAAAAGAAAATTTTGTTTCTTTGTCATTGAATAGACAGAGATTCTTATATAAACAGAATTGAATCTTTTCACAAGAATCTGCATTTGATCACAAAAGAACTAAACAATATTTCACAATGGATCTGATAAATGAGATATTTATATATGGAAAGACCCACTGATTTGCCTCTGGTTTTTGAAGAATTTTAGAAAAACAAAGTATAAAGAGATTTAATGTTCTGCAGTTTATTTTTGGAAGCGAGTGATTGAGCCATATGCTGTAAATGACTCAAATCTGGATGTTTGAATTTCTTATCAATATTTTGTCAAGATGGATGTACCAAACAGCCCTAAAATAAGTTAAAATGGGAGGCCAGAATGCCTGTGAATATAGCTCAAAGACATGTACCTTCATAGGATACTGCCATTTGGGTTTGGTACTTGATCAGAGCAAAAAGCAGCAGTGAAATTTGGATCTATCAGGAAAATATTTGTTTGAAGAAGTAACAGTTTTAGTGAACAGTCTCTGAGGTTGGTAATATATAAAAATGTACAGAAATATTTATATCACTATGCCTACCCTGCATTAGTCCGTATAAAACTGGAAGAGGAATTCATGGTTGAAATGAAGCCAGTCACCATTCTGACATTGATTGCAATGGAGATACATGTTATACCAATTCTTGTCCTGTATTCTTCTTGTTGTGGCTGAGCAACTTATCTCCCTCTGAGTCTGTGTGACAGAGAAAATGAACCAACCAGAGATCTCCTCTGATGGGGCAGCTTTGCAGTGTTGTGCTCTGAGAACACTACCAAGAAAAGGCATGCGAGGTCATTATTCACTTTTAAACAAGTCAGGTTTACCTTGGAGCCTTTTGGTTAAAAGATAGAAATAAATACCAAAGGCTACTTGTAAAATGTACACTTTTTCTTCTACTTCTTCTTTTTTTTTTTTTTTTTTAAAGGAGAATGTGCATCTTCCCTTCTGGCAAAAAGATGTAAATTGAGAATTTTAAGAAACAAATCCTGCTGCATAGTAGGTTTAGACAGACTGCTACAGTTGGGGCCTTAAGGCCTTCTGTGGCTTCCCTGTGGTAAGCCATGGCTCTCATTTGTAAAGCCAGGAGAATTCCCACTGTTGCTATAATCATATGCATGTTCCTTCTTCCATCTCAGTGCTCCCAGCATCAGTTAAAAAAGAAAAATAGGCCAAATGTTGGTTGTTATGTAGTTAGCTATCCAAAGGCTTAGGAACTTGGTATATTTTGCAGGATTTAGTTTTTGTCCTCAGGAACAGAATTAAGCTTTTTAGTGGAAATCCTTAAAAAGAAAGGGAAAAAAACCCTATGAGCCACTGAGCTGGTGAATGTTTTCCTGATTCAGACATGGCAGTAAATGCACGAGAAATTATCTTCATTGAGTTTTTTTGAGGTAAAACATTCTCATTCTCCATGAACTCTAGTTTTCCAAATATGGAAAATCCTTTCAGAAAAGACAGGAGTACACGTTGTCATCCTTGGCACAGTCAGCTTAGTGCTTGGTGACTTCCTGTCCAGAGTTTAATTCTGCATCTCTTCTATTAACAGCCCGTGATGGACTCATTTCAGCATGTGCTTTTGATTCCCTTTATTCTTTTGATACCCAGAAACAAGAAGTCAGTGAGTTTCACAGGTCAGCTACATTTTGTTGGTAAAAGTACTTTGATTTCTTTCAAGTCTTCCCTTTGAAACCATCATTTTACATCCCCTCCTTCCTGTATTGTGAAAAAGACTGAACATCTCTTCCATACTTATCTCCTCTGGGTCTTTCATGATGTCATAAGCCTCTGTCTTCCCCCTTTATGACTTCTGTAATTTCTTTTTCATTATTAAAGTGTGCTGCTCTGCCACATAGAACCAGGGAAAAGCCTAGATTGGAAGGAGATCACTTGAGCTGACAGCAGGGGTTTGGATTATTTACCCAATGGTCCAACAAGACAAGTCCTGAATTACTTCCAGCATGGGAGATTCCACCACTTTTCTGGCAACCTGTTGAAATGTTTGGTTGTTCTCAAAGATGAGAACTTTTTCATATAGACTGATGGCATTTTCTTTTGAAGCACTTGATGCCCACTGCTTCTTGTCCTGTCACTGTGTCCTTGTGAAAAGAGAACCTCCTCCTTATCTATAACTTTTAGGTGCTGAAAGAATGTGATTAAACTCCCATCTGCCCCTTCTCTTCTTTAATTTGAACAAACCAAATTGCTTTGACCTTTCAACATGTGTCAAGTTTTCCAACCCTCCAACTTGGTGGCCCTTCACTGGATCTCCAGTGCTTCAGTGTCTGTAAGTGGGGGTCCAAAACTGGACATATTATTCCAAGGGTAACCTAACAAATGCCAGATAAAACAATGGCAATCTTTAATCTGTTGGCTTTATTTTTGCTGATGTAGTCAAAGATCCAGGTTTTTTCATTGCTCCAAGAATACACAATTGTATTCAGTCCCTCGCCTGCACTGCTGCTTGGGATTATTCCATCCCAGACCACAATGTTGCAATTATCTTTGTTAAGCCTCATTCATTCCAGCTTGGCAGAGTCTTTAATCACCATCATCATTGTCATAGAATGGTTTGGGCCAGAAGGGACCTTAAAAATCATCTAGTTCCTTTACCCCCAATGAGGGCAGGGACACCTTCCACTAAACCAAGTCACTCAGAGCCTCATCTAACCCAGCTTTGAACACCTCCAGGGATGGGTCACCCACAACTTCTCTGTGCAACCAGTTCCAATATCTCACCACCCCCTGCTTATTGAGATTTCTGTATGGTGTAGTGTACAATATATTCTTTGTTGTGTCTTACTCTGTTCTTTTTCACAGTGTGCGGACCAGAACTGTGTGCATCAGTGAAGGTCTGGACCTGTGCTAGTTTTTCACAATAGCATAATACTAACAAATAGTAAGAAATAATAACAATAATAATACTTACTATAATGTTAAATTATACTAATTCTAACTATTATTATTAATTGTTGTTATTATTTTTTGTTTGTTCTCTTCCTTTGCTCATTAGCCAGTGTTATACCTACCTTTTTCACCACCACTGTAGCTGACTGGATGTTCTCACCAAAGTGTCCGTGGTTATTCTCAGATGTGTTTCCTTATCAGCAATCACTAATTCAGACCCAGCAGTGTGTTTGAATTGTATCTTCTCCATACATATTCCTTTGAATTTATCAGCACTGGATGTCATCTGTTATTTTATTACCTAGCTTTGCAGCTTTGAAAGAGGCGACTGAGGTCAGATATGGTAAAATAAGAAATGGTAATGTGAAACAAAACCAAGCCTTCAGAGTTTCTCACAATGCAAGAAACAGAAGTCATCAAAAGAAGTTAGAGAATTTTAAAACCTGAGGAAAGGCTTTTCTTTCTACACTATTGTAGATACTGAAAATATGTATGATTTCAATATAAATTTGAAAAATACATGTAAAAGTGATCTCTCAATACTATTTAAGGACAGAATAGCCCACTCTCAGAAGGTTCCAATCACAAAGATTACTAAAATTTCTTTACTTCATTGATTGTGATTTTTTTTTTTTTTTTTTTTTACTATGAGTATCTGTTAGCTATTGCCAAAGTTAGAGTACTGGACTATATATTGCGATCTAGTGCAGCCATTTCATATATCGCTTATGATTAAAACATTCATCAACTGTTCACTCCATCTTAGACTGAAATTTCTTTAATAATTCTTAAACATCTACTTCCTTTTTTTTTTCTGGAGTCCCTCAGGGAACCAAATATTGTTCTTAACTGTAAAATATAGCCCTAGAAAACTGATGAATAGCATATAATCTATTTTGAAGAAAATCACGGTGAGAAAGTTCATCATGAATGCTCGAATGGATGTGTGCAAAGCAGTGTGGGAAAGATTCATAAGCAACTGCTTCTCTACAAGTGCTTATAAGTGTACTAGCGATCAAGATAGGTATGAAGAGCAAATTTTTCCAAACTCACTGAAATTTGACATGCAGGCTAGATATTGACATAATATATCAAATGAATACTGGGGAGACCGTATTCCCAACTAGTTCTGGGATGTAGAGTGAAGAGTCTGTCGGGTTTGGGTAGAGATATTTTTCCCTCCTGCATCTTTTTCTTGTTTTAGGAAAGAGTGTGGAGATCAATATCATCAAGCACTTCAAACTTGTACTGCCACTGAACTGTTCTCCTTCCACACAAATGTTGTATTCCCTTGTCTGTCTTCTCTCTGATGTTACCACAAGTATTTCTGGAAGAAAATGGCCTGGGTTAAGCCCACAAAGACAGCAACATTAGCAGAGAGATTGGAGACGGAATTTGGTATCAACTTCTGTTCGTACCAGCTTAAAATATTAATATTATAGCTTAAACAGGCTTTATTTGCTAAGAATTGCAACTCTTTTTAGCAGCTTTTACACTTCCACATGCCTGTGTATACCATGGTAATTACTCATATCTATGACAGAACTTGTTCGCTGAATTGTTACTGAATATCTAAACTTGTTAATTTTTTGTTTTCTTTTCTGACCTTTGACAGAGAAATAAAATTGTATCTTTAAGGGCAGAGCCTCTAAGAACTAAAAAAGTAGTACATAAGAGGTTAATTTCTGATATTTCCCCCACAAAGCTTCTTGAATGTTCCCCATTGAGCTACTTTTTAGTGTAGAAGTCAGCTTATTACCAAATAAAATGGTATCAGTAAGTGCTTGTTAGTTGAAGAGATGGCCTGTAACTGCACATTTAAGTTAATTTTAGCAGCTATTCAGACAAATTCTCACCTCCTCCCCTTTACAGATATGTTCTTATTCTCTAGGAAAAAAGAGAGAAAAAAAGCCTGAAAATGATGTTTCCAATTAGAGTGGCTTTCACATATTTAGATTCTGTCTCTCTCTGCCAGATAATTGAATAAAATGTGATACATTCTTTTGATGTTTGTCAAGATGATGTAGGCTGTAGATATTGTTTTGTTATACAGTTCATGTTGACATAGACAGTATTATGCCACTTACAGCTTCTTTGGTGCAGCTCTGGAATCAAGTGTTCAGCAGTGATTAATGACCAAGTATACACAGACCTACTGTTGAGTCTAGGATCTCTGTAATCTCTGCTCCTGTTCTTTCTCTCAATTCCAGCATTAGTTAATGTGCCTTCTGGTGATTTGTCATACCGCTTGTACTGCCAGCAGTTAGCAAAGTGGTAGCACAGAGTTAATGATCATTAAAATCTTGAAATCTGACTTTTCTTGTTTATTATTATATCTTTGATGCTCTTTTTTTTTATTTAGCATTTAATGGAGAAAAGACTTTTAAAAATGTGCTAGACTTCTTTCCCCAGTTGTTATACACTGAACCGTCAATTAATACCCTTTGCTATGTGTGTTAACATGAATATGTAATTGTTAAAGAAAAGACCAGTTTGTCCTAAAGCTTTAATTAAATTAGTTGCCTTTTCAGATGATTGCCAAGATGAAACAATCCATTATGAACATTTGTCACTGCAGGAGATTTCTGCTTATTGAAAGACAAAAGGGTAATTTCATATAGGATTGTTAAAAACTGTACGAGTCCTTCATACTGATAAGGGAATTCTCCCTCTTTTAACCTTGATATGTACTGTGGTAATGAATTTATGAATCTTTACAGTCAGTCGTGTCATTAAACAGGGAAATGGTGTTAACACTGTTAAGTAAATGATAAAGATGAAAATTTATCTACATAATAGTTAAAGACATCAGCGTCAATACCAATTTGTCAATAATTACTATTTCTTTAGAAAGCAAAACTAAGATGATAAAAGTAGGCAGCTATGTTTATTGGCAGCAGTGTTTTTATTGTTTACCAACTGGAGTCTGAATGTTTCCAATAACATAGTCTTCACATGGCTAACTGGAGTTTTAGGAAAACTAAATATCCTTGGTACTGGGCTAACGATAACTCCCATGGTAATGGAGAATCTGAGTGTTTAATTATCAATCCAAAATACTTCTGGTTTGTGGCAAAGTGTTCCTCTAATTCAGTTTTGCCTAATTATCTGAGTATCTTCCAGATATCAAAATCCTGGTTTTTGATAAGCTGTAGACACTGTAGTCATGTATAAATGTTACTGAAAGCACGTCACAGCAGTTTCCTTCAAAATATAGTACAGTCATGCATAATGAATGATAAGACTAGAGAGACGTGCTATGTGAATCAAAGTTTTAATGTCCTATTTTTTCCAGATATTATTATCTATTCAGTGTGTTTTTAAAGGAGCTCTGATTAAGGAATCATGTCAGCTGTGAGAAACCATAAAGCGAAGCTAGACTTTCACTGAGAACCTGAAAAATACTCTCTCTGAACATGTTTTAATATTAAAATCAGTATTGGGGAACCTGGTTCTTATTTTGCCAGAGGGGAGAGAATTTCATCAGTAGAATCCTACTTGCTGACAACATGTTGTCACTGAAGATCATAGGGCAAGAAAGTTCAAAGTACAATAGGTTTTCTGTTTCTGCCTAACACAGCTGTTCTTACTCAAATGGTTGGTCTGTATTTCTTTCTTCATATTTGTTTACCAGGTTTCCAAAAGAGATGATGTGAAAATTCAACCCTCCTTGTCACCTTAGGATGTACTGCTACGTATCTGAATGCCTGGCTTGAGTTTTATTTGACTCTTTGCTCTGCAGAGCATACAGATGTCGGCAAGACTGTTTAAATATGAAATAAAAGCTCAGCTTCACATCTGAGTGCAGTCTTGTTGTGGGTAACTAGAACTGGGCCCTCTTGGATTAACTGATTTATTTCCCTTCCCCAATATCTGACTCTGTTACTTGGAGTCTGCTTCAAACCTTAGGCTAAATGCAGTTCTTCCACAGGCTGCAACCTTGTGGACATTTCAGCCACTTCAGCTGCTTACTATCCACAACAGAGACCTTGAAATAATCAACAATGTGTCTGATGCTAAGGTTAGGTCTACACTGTGAGGGGAGTCATATCTAGATTAAAATGGAAGTGAAAAATCAAGCACTGCTATTTCTGCAGGAGTATTAGGAAGATTGCTCTCAATAATGTGAGATGCTCTTCAGATTTGCTGTAGGGCAAGACATGACTGCTTAAGCAGTGGTGAAGGATTTCTTTTGTTCCTGGGGTCTTGTCCAAGAAGATAGTGTAGGAAAAGATTTATGTAAGTACTTTTAGAGTCCTAGTCATGGAACAAGTGTGAAATGAATTATTTTAGGTACCTGGATAATTCTGTTGTGATCTTGTTCTCTTTAATGAAAATTTTATTTACTGAGCAGTATATTACTGAGTGTATTTATGGAGCAATAAACAAAATTTATTTGATAATTTCTGTGTTTTTATAGTTGACAGTAACTGCAGAAAAAAAGAGACCAGTGCAAAATTGTTTTACATACTTTGAATGATTGAGATTTTGCTCTGCTTTATTTAAGAATTTTAAGTATCATTAAAGCAGTAAGCTAGAGAAGGTGCTATTTGGCTTAATACTTTACCATCCATTAGCAAGGGAGGTGATAAATCTTTGTTGAAAAATCATTTGAAAACCTAATATGTGGGATGAGTGCTTACTGGCTTCTGTGTGTTCACTGTTCACTTTTCTAGCTGTATGTTTTTTTCTCTACTGAGGTCAATAAAAGGAAAAAAAGACTAGTGAGGGTGCAGGAGCTTGAGAGTCAGCATGAAGGGCAAATGGAGAAAGCAGGAAGAAATCAGCCCAGTGAGGGGGAAATGCACAGGTATTCTTATAGCTGTGAGCAGAGTCACAGTGGTGTCTGTGTAAACAGTAAGGAAATGTGTACATTTTAAATGTGTTCAAGGCTCACTTCTTGCCCTGAAGTCACTGCAGTTTTGCATAAATTGGCTGAAGGGAGGAAAGTTAAGTCACAAGACAGGCTACAGTAACATAACTGATTTTTTTTTTTTTTCTGGAAAACTACCCTGATTTTGAGCGTGATTGACTTCATACTTTTGGATCTACTGGAGTTGTGAGTGTTGGGTATCCATGTTGCCCATCCCATAAAAGGATGAATAGACAAACCAGTTACTTCCCTGGCTGCACTGGATGTTGATGACTGTCACAACCCAGCTGCAGTCTGGGCAGAAGTGACTGGCAAATAAAGGACTTGGAGCTGCTCTGAGGGCACTCCTGTTCGGTCAAGGGGACAGGTAGCCTCCAGGAGAGACAGGAGAGAGGCTACGGGAGGACACTGCAGCAGAAGGTGCCTATAAAATCACAAATTAAAGGAGCACATCCATGCAGAGGTATTGATCAGGAAAAGCAAGCACTGCTTAATGTCCAGTTTCTTTACGGAAGCAGTATGCCTTGCTGCCCCATCTCTTTCCAGGTGGCAGTGCTAGAGCTGAGGCATAATTGACAAGAACAAGACAGTTGAGGAAAACCTGTCTTTTCATTTCTGACATTTCCTTTTCTCCTGCTGCCTTGCCCATGCATCATCACTAACAGGAGTAAGGCTGGAGGGCAAGGCATGTCATGGGAGGAGGTGAACTTCACATGTCAACAGCATTGTGTGGCTGTTTGTGTCAGAAAAATTTGTGCAATTAGACTTCAACTGGGCAAGAATAATCTTGGCTAGTCTTTGAATTTGACCATAATCACCTTTAAAGACCTTCCCTGTCCTTGTATAAAAAGACATGTGGGAGCTACAAAGGGGTTGCTTTTGAGGCCTTCAAGGCAAAGTGCACTCTCTGTTGTGTGTAACTTCCTTCCCACTGCTTAGAACATAGAATCCCTAGGTTGGAAGAGACCTTTGAGAGCAACAGTCTAAGGTCCTTTCCTGCCAGGAAGCTTTCCAACCACTCTTCCCCTAGTCAGTAGTGCTGCACGAGGCTGTTATGCATCAAGTACAGGATGCGGCATTTGACCTTGTTAAACCTCATCCCATTAGCCTCATCCCACCAATCCAGCCTGTTCAGATCCCTTTGCAGAGCCTCCCTACTCTCAAGCAGATCAACATTTCCTCCTAGCTTAATGTTATACATAAACTTACTAAGGGTACAGTAAATCCCTTTATCCAGGCCATTGATAAAAATACTGAACAGAACTGGACCCAGCACTGAGCCCTGGGGAACACCACTTGTGACCGGCCTCCAGCTGGAGTTAACTCCATCTATTACAACTCTTTGGGCCTGGCCATTCAACCAGTTTTTCATCCAGCAGAGGGCATGTCCATCCAGGCCAGTGGAAGCCAGTTTCTCAAGCAGAATGCTGAGAGAAATGGTGTCAAAGGTGCTACTGAAGTCCAAGAAGACTATATCCACAGCCTTTCCCTCATCCAGTAGGCAGGTCACTTTGCCTGAAGGCAATCAGGTTAGTTTGGCAAGACCTGCCTTTCATGAACCCATGTTGACTGGGCCTGATCACCATGTTCTCTTGCGTGTGCTTTGTGTTAGCACTCAATATTATCCATTCCATGACTTTCCCTGGCACTGAGGTCAGACCGCCAGGCCTGTAGTTCCCTGGATCCTCCCTCCAGCCCTTCTTGTAAATGGTCACAACATCAGCCTTCAGTCCAGTGGAACTTCGCTAATCAGCCAGGACTGTTGGTAGGTGATGGAAAGAAGTTTAGTAAACACTTCTTACAGCTCCTTTAATACTCTTCAGTGGATCCCATTCAGTCACATAGGCTTGTGAGTGTCTAATTGGCTTTAACCATTTCTTCATGGATTGTAGCAGCTTTGTTCTGCTTTTGTTCCCTGTCTTCTGGCTCAGGAGGCTGAGTATCCAGAGAATACCTCACCTTACTATCAAAGACTGAGGCAGAGACGGCATTAAGTACCTCATCTTCATCCTTTGTCTCTAATGTACCCCCATGTGTCCAGTGGAGGACAGAGATTCTCCTTGGCCCTCCTTTTGTTGTTAATATATTTGTAGAAAGATTTTTATTATCTTTCACAAACTTGGCCAATCTAAGTTCCAGTTGGGCTTTAGCCCTTCTGGTTTTCTCTCTACATGATCTCACTTTGTCCCTGTAGTCCTCTTGAGACGCCTGCACCTTCTTCCAAAGCTCATATAATTACCTTTTTTTTAGTGATATCCACCTAGATCTCTATGCTCAGCCAAACTAATTTTTTATCCCCAGTGGCTCATATTTCAGCACATGTGGATGGCCTGCTCTTGTGTCTCCAGGATTTCCTTCTTGAAGAGCATCCAACCCTCTTGGACCCCTTAGCCCTTAAGGACTATCTCCCATGGAGACATTAATCAGCCTTCTGAACAGTTCAAAATCTGCCCTTCAGAAGTCCGAGGTAGTCATTCTACTGACCCTGTTCCTTACTTCTCCTAGAACTGAGAATTCTATCAGATCATGATTGCTATTCTCCAGGCATCCTCCAAATGTCACATCTCCCACAAGGCCCTCTGTGTTCACAAACAACAGGTCCAGTGATGCACCTTCTCTAGTCAGCTCACTCACCAGTTGTGTCAGGAAGTTGTCTTCCACATGCTCCAGAAACCTCCTAGACTGTTTCCTTTCCGCTGTATTATACTTCCAGCAGACATCTGGTAGGTTGAAGTCTCTCGCTGGGACAAGGTTTAGTGATTGTGAGACTTCTCCCAGTTTCTTGGAAAACAGCTCATTACCTCTTCTTCCTGGAAGATGGTTTGTGTCCTCATGCTCAGCACAGGATAATCAGGGTCAGACAAAGCTGGTGCAGACTCAGTGATCTGTCCTTACTGGCTCCAGAGTGACTGAAAAAGCTTCTACCCAGGGAAAACTGCAAGGAATGACTCATGTCCTTCTCGCTCGAGATGCATTTTCTTGAGGCTGTGCGAAAAAGACATGCACACACTGCATTTAACTGGCTGGAGAACCTAATGCCAGCCATGCTGCATTAGGTGACTGTGAAACGTGGGGAAAGAGTAGCATTTGTTGTGCCTTTAAAAAGTATCCTTTAAATTAGAACTTCAGCCTGCTGAATCAAGTGACTTCAGTGAGAATGCTTATGATCCTTAAACAGTCACTCATGCACACATAGTGAACTGGTGTAAGCCAAATAAAATCATGAATACAGCTCTGGGGAGAAAGGATAATCAGCTTGTATAAACGTTATTCTTGCACATGCAGAGTGGCGTCAACTTACTACATTGATGGGCTTTTGTGCTTATAGTCTTTGCAAATAACTGCACATGCAAACTATTTGTTTGCAAGTTTGGAAGTCAGCTGAAAATTAGGCCTTAAGTAAATTTTTTCATACGTATGTACTAAACAGTGTCTGATATCCTGTGTGACACAATGAAGAAGTCCAGGCAGAACATTGATCTGCACTGATGGCATTTGGGGTGTTTTTAGTTATCTCTATGTGGTTCAGTATGATGTGAGTGAGATGTTAGTAGCAGTACACATGAAAAGCTTGAACATGGAAAATAGTACTTATGAAAATAGACCACATTCTCAAGAAAGGAATAGCAAAATTTTATGGGATTCATAGAACAAGGAATAACTAAAATTGTCCAATTACTTAAACTGGTATATTTTTCTATCAATATAAGATCTTGCTGAGCTTCTGGAGAGTAACTTACAAGAGGCATTTTTTTCTGGCAGTTCACAATATAAATATTTTATATGATCTCCCATTCTATTATAGTAATAGAGGTAGTGTTATTTAATCCACTCCTGGCAAAGCAGATGCTTGCCAGAATGCATAAAGCACTTTCTCCTGTATTTCAAACTTGTTGATAGAATGATTTATCTGAAGTGAGATTCCTCATTGCGGAAGTGGATTTGATGATGCTGTGAGACACAATTTAATGTTGTGTTGAAGGCTCATAAAAAATAAGTGGTCAATGGAAATATTGTTAACAATAAAAGGATAAAAAATACCTCCCTAGAAGTTAAGCAGGTAAAACAAGAGTTAGGATAGACCGAATGTGAATTCTTTGAGTTGAACTTAGTAGAAATTGTGACCACAGACCAGTGGAGTTGAATTCACCTTTTAAAAAGCAATAAACCTTAACAGAGAGTATGCAAGTCCTGTGATTTGTACATAATGCTCTCTGAAAGTGTGTTGCAACCCAGCAGGGATGGAGAAGCTTGAGATCTAATAAAACTTATCCTAAAAATGTTACCTTTGAAATGTATCTTCATACCTCTCGTGATAGTCGTCGTCTCTGTTATTCTTTACCTGCGGCAAGTTTCTGTTGCCTATAGCTGATAGAGTCTGTAGTCCTTGGGTCTGAGGTGGGTATTTGGGTATCATAGGAGTCAAGGTAGACGGTCCAAATACTCTTACTGCAGTTTTATTTCTAAAAGGTAGAGGGAAGGTGGATATTGATTGCTAAGCACCACATTTTTGCAAACTTGAGTCAGAATTTAGTAAGGAAAATGACACTGTTGCTAAATAGAAAACTTTTGATGCTATGTCCTTTTCCCTTGAGGTGGTTGTACCTAAAGTTTTTATGCATAGAGAATGATAAAAAGATGACCATTTGTTGTGTGCATTTGCTATGTGATATGTCATTCAGCACTCTTCTATTTATTTGCACTTTTTTTGTGCTTGCTGCAGCTTTTATTAATGTGTTTGATAACATGGCATCAGCTTCAAGGCAGAAATGTTTACTCTGTTGGGGTTTTGTTAAACTTTTCAGTGTAGATTAAAAAAAATCAGCAGCTGAATGGATAGGCTTGAGTTGGAAATTTACGTGTAAGTAACAAATATTATAATGCAGATGAACCAGACAGGAAAAAGGGAAATTTATAATAAGGGACTTCTCTGGCGTTATTAATCAGCCTCATGTGGACTGCATGATGAATCATCCCACATTGCTGCGAGGACTGCTGCTGCTGAGCTCTGTCAGCAAGTGGGACAATAAAAGGTGCCCATGGAAGGATGGAGGGGAGGGTGCGCGTGAGGGATTAGGAAAGGGACAAAGAAAGAACAGCTATTTAAAACTGGTCATCTCAAACCTGGCCAGTAGTTTGTGTTATATATAATTCAGACAATTTATCAGGTAAATCATTTCATATGCTCCATGAAATGCAATTTGCTTCCAAGGCCAAGCGTGACAAAGGGTCCACAGAATTGCAGTTGGCAAAGAACTCTTCTAGGGTAGCTAATTCAGGGCTTGTGAGATTGCTGAGGCGTCTTGTCAGAACATTAAATAATAACACAATGTCATGTGGGAATATCTAATTAAGAACCCAGTTTCTCAAGGGTCTGAGTACCTGTTACAATGTGCTGAGAACCCTTAATTCCCACTGACAAGAGTGGCAGCTTAGGGTGTTCCCAGCAGGCATTTAATAGCATTGTGCCCTTACTTCATTTGTCTGGGGTAAGTCCAGACCAGTCAGGTGAAGCAACAGTAATCAAACAAGACAAGGTAATGACAAATAGGGTTACATCCCAGCAGGAATGTTCTTTCTTGCAGATGATGGAACATATCACAGTGTGAAGCTCCTGTAAAAATTAGAGCCAGATTTAAGGGTGTACTTTGGGGGTTAAATTTATGTCTTTGAGAAAGATAGGCCAGTAGTCACCCCATGCAAAAGATCTTTAGAAGGCCACACGAATCCTTTATCAGCCCACTCTGTCATTCTCTGGGAACAAGGGACAAAGTTCCCTTCCATGGGTTTGATTCCAAGAACTTCAGTAATTTAGATGAACTCACAAGGGCTGTCCACCTTACAAAGGCAGATGGTATTTCATCCATTTTTTGGGTAGCATGAAGCTTGAGAGGAGTAATTTCAGGGAAATTTCAGTGCTGAATTTGCCTCAGCAGCTTTCTTGGTGGCAGGCAAGAGACAGAACAAAATTTGAGGTGAAGAAACTGAGACTTGCCAGTAAGACATTTTTCCCTTCTTATATACCCACAACCATATAAATAGAAGAATATTAGATGCAATCAGAAGAGAACAGACACTGTATTTTGACTTATGATACTTCTCTTAGGCAGAAATGAAAGTAGATTTGGTGTTCTTTTTCATTATGAAGAAGCATTACAAAAAGGAGAAAATGAGAAAGCAGCATGGCATTATGTTAAGCAGTTTTGGGAGAGTGAAAAGTTAGTATCAATCTCTGCGTCATCAGTCTCTTAAGTGAGGAATGATGCATTGGACTACCTGATTTTATTTGATTTGTTGGGAAACCAGAACTGCTGTGCTGTTTCTTGAATGGAATTACAGGCTTCATTTAAAGAGAGATGCAAAGCACACACATTGTTCTGGAAGAGATCAACATAAGCGTTTTCTATATCATGAGTAATGTTTACTGGAAGAAATCAAATTACTGTTACATAGGCCATCTGTTTTCTTTGCATGCAATCATGTAAGTGTTTTAGGACAAGCCATCCTATTTAATCAATTGTAAATCTCTTATGGAAAGGCACTGTTTTCTGTAATAAAATCTATTTTTATGATAAATGTAAGAGTTTTAAATACTGGTTTCTTCTGAATAAATGTAGTGTACGCATTGTTCATAATATAAAGAGTAGGGTGTACAACATTAGTTATCTGTGAAGAACATAATTTTAGGGCTTTTTGGGTAGACATTTTTGAATATATGTTGGATCTGCAACTTGTTGGTGTTCAACTCTTAAAGCAAATAATGTAATGAGTAATATCATCCATTTATAGCCTGGGAAGTTTATTCCTGTCTGCATTTAGTAAATGTAATATATAGGATCTCTATTTTATAGCATGCCTACTGTAATAAAAGTGAATACTGGGGAAAATGATTGTCTGTTGTCTAAATCCTTACACTTGGAAAGACTGAAGGAAAAAAAAAGGCAAGGCTTGTTGGTAAAATGACCTAGTGGAATGACATTAGAGAAATTTGAACTTATACTGTAAGAAGAAGTCAATAAAGTGTGAGATTTACTTCACATTTAAGGGTAGCACATTCATAGATGTATGTGGTCCTGTTCATTTTGGTGAATGCTTAATGAGCCTGTGATTTTATTTTTCTTTCATTTCCTTCACTCATATATTGTCTTCAGGTGCACATAGGGTGACCTACGAAGACAGGCTGAGAGAGTTGGGGTTGTTCAGCTTGGAGAAGAGAAGACTCTGAGGAGATTTCCAGTACCTGGAAGGGGCTACAGGAAAGCTGGGAAGGGACTTGTTTACAAAGGCTTGTAGTGATAGGACCAAGGGGAATGGCTATAAATTGGAGAGGGAAAGATTTAGGTTAAACATTAAGAGGAAGTTCTTCACAATAAGGGCGATGAGGCACTGGAACAGGTTCCTCAGGGGAGTTGTGGAATCATCCTTGGAATTGTTCATGGTCAGGCTGGATGGGGCCTTGAGCAGCCTGGTCTGGCAGGAGGCATCCCTGCCTATGGCAGGGGGTTTGGAAGCAGATGATCTTTAAGGTCCCTTCCAACCCAAACCATTCCACGATTCTATAGGTTGCTCTTGAATTCTGAGGAAGCTGAAGGTCTGCACGTCAAGCAGCCTCCTCTGATTTCAAAAGAATCTCTGTGTGTGTAGTATCAGAAGTTGAGCTGTATTGTATCAAATGCCCCTGAAATAAAAGAAAGGAACAAGAACTGTAAGTAACACAACTGGAAATTCCCCAAGAAGGTTGGCTGTCCTTCTCAATGAGGTCGGCAAGCTTGAATTTCATTTGTTCAGACACTTTCAAATCAATGGTATTTTGTCTGAATAATTAAGCTGCTTACTCAGTCTTGAAAAGTTTATGGTGCTAAATTCTTGCTTTTTCTTGGGAAAACATGGAGAGGATAAAATAAAAAGGGAAAAACAGATGGAGCATGCACGTGGAAAAAATGATAGTGCTTACACTCTGGTGCCATCCCATGGCTTTCTGTCCAGGGAAACATCAGGTGAAGTGAAATGCCCCTATAACTCCTTTTGTGAATCCTGGACTCAAGATCTCCGTAGAGTCACCTGTAAACTGCCAGTATGTGAACAGGGAAGGCTGGTTACCAAACCATGCTAATCAATCCTAGCATCTACCTAGACTTGGGGCTTATCTGGATCAGTCAAGAATCTGATGAGAACTAGGTCATCAGTTAGTCTCCAATTATTGGTCTTTATTAATTCAGTAGAAAAAAAAAAAGCAAACATAGTGGATGGCTTATAAAAATCATATAAGATACAGAGAATGAAAGATAAAAAAGTGCAATTAGTTGTGGTCTTACGGTTTTACTCCATTCATAGTATGTTCTATTTAAATTCAGCATCTCTTCTTTCAGAGAAGTATCAAAATATGAGATAGATTTTTACTGCTATACGGTTTTACTTGTTTTTCTTTTTACTTTCGCCCTTTTTTTATTCAGAGGGAAGGAAACTGCAGGCAAGTTAAGAATCACAGAATTGTGTCAGTTAGACCAGACCTCTGGAAGGCATCAATAACATCCTAGTACAAGTGATAGAAACTTAGATAATGTTCCTCTGTGCTCTTTTCATTTGAGCTGGGAGGACCTACAAGGGTAAAGATTAACCAGCATCCCCCAACTATCTCTTCCTAAACCTTCCTGTTACTGCCAGTGTTCCCCTAGAAGCTCAACCAGCTGCTTCTCACATCCCTCACCAGTTTTAAGTCCAGCTGACGCCTGGCTTCCTCAGTTTCATCCAAGCAAACCAAAACAGGGAAATTCCGTACTGCTCCCAAGTAACACTCCCAACCTCTTCATCCTCTGTCCATGCTTCCCTTCTGCTGTGGCTGTATGAATTCCACATGGCAAGCTGCAAAGTCCCTGTGCACTGGGCAGGCTGCCCTCAGCAAGCAGCTTGTGCTTCTGGACCACTCTATTGCCTTGGTTTTCAGGAGATACATTTCAGTTTAATCTGTTAAAGAAAGTGATTTAAAGAATAGGTTTAGATTTTTCAGGTCATCCTTCTAACTTCCCACCCTTCCATCTTCGCATACCCAAATATTTTTCAGCAAGATATAGTAGTTTAATCTGAAGGATATCAAACATTGTATTTTCACAAGGTTTTCCATTTTTTTAAGCATGATTTTTCATTTGTATGAGAGTAAATTTATTACTAGGTTATTTTTTTGTTTTTTTTAGAAGTTGCTGAGTAGTTTGACTTTTTTTTCCTGGATTTTTTTCTTTTAGCCATAACTTTGGAACATGAGTTCTCTAAGAGCTTCAGCAGAATAGGCACCGTATTTTCCACTTGTATGGTCTGGTGTTTTATCCAAGCAAAATATGTTGACGTATTACAGTTGCCACAGAAGATATTGCGTTAGTTCTAAGAACAATAAATGCCAATGCTGCTGCTTTGGGATGACTGTATTTTTATTATTAAGAAATAATTCAGAAAAACAACTTAATTTGCTTGGTGGTAAATAAAGCGGTAAACTAAATTATTGTTGTCATACTTACACTGTATTTTGATACAGTAGCTGTGTTCATCTAAACAGTAATAAAACAATTTGCTCAATGAGTAGCTACAATGAATATCTTAAAATAAAAGTACAGAAATCCTGACTCCATTTTTAAGTGCAGTAAGTAGAGAATACAGTTGCTTATTTTAAGCATTTCCTTTTTCTTCAGTGCTGATTACACTGAAGTAGGAACCAATGACAAGGTGCTAAATAGGAGACTTTATTTATAGCAGTTTTATAGCTGATCTAAAGTGAGACGATAGATTTTGATACCCGTCACCTTTAATAGAAAAATCTCTGAAGAGGAGTTTCCAATTTCATCTCTACAGTTACCTCTAGTGGTTTCTTTTTTTCTAAGTTATTCCAGTTTCTTGGCTATTCAGTTGACAAATCAGAAAAATTATTCAGAGGAGCTCTGAAATCCTTGAAGGTAGATATTTGCCTATTTCTGGTTTTAGTAATGTCCTTAAGTGCAGTATGTTTGGCAGTGTGCATGTTTGATTTTCTCCACTTGACCCATGGCAGCCCAGTGGTCATAGAGGACGTGATTCATGTATGTGTTTCAAATTCTTCTCTTCTGTTTCTCTACCAGAGACACCGATTTTCTGAAGGAAATGGAGCAGAAAAGTGCCATGTATGATTATCGTGCTTGACTTTGAACTGCTTTTCCCACAGCTCACTTGGCAATACAGAGAGGAAATGAAGGAAATAGAATGCTTGATCACCATTCTGAAATATATTTAGGTCTGACCAGCTCATTCTTAAAAAGGAAAAGTCCATAGGCAATAAACCAAACACCCCCCACCCCCTCAGTGTATTAAATAATCTTTAAGGAAAATAGTCTGTAGTAGGAAATAAGTAGAGAAGAGAGTTTAGATAAGGTGCAGGAAAGAGAATATGCGCAGAATGGTGGGATTGAATTACTATTTCAGAAAGCGTCACGGTCATTGCTGTGGTACCTGAACAATGGGACAGAAACTTTAAAAATAAATGCAGTTAACAGTGAAGAAAGAAAAAACTTTTTTAAAATGTGCTCAGTAAACTGCTAGAATTGATTGATATAAGAAAATATTGAGTAAAATTCTGAAAACTCTTTTCACACATATCATTTCTCTACAAATAAACAGGGCAGCATAAGCGATTCTGGTACTTACTAAACAATGCTTCCCCTAGGCTGCTTATTTGGAAACCACCTCTTGATGTTTTTATTCTTCAGTATTGGCTACTGTTGAAGGCAGAGGGACAAACTACTAGAATTAAGTATGACTGGAAATTATTGTTCCAGTGCCTTTATATGCCACATTTGATCTCTTTATCCTCTCTTGTCACAGGAAAACATCTTACACGTGGAGCAAGAAACGTAAATTCACTTGGCTGTCCCATATCTCTTAAAGGACCCGATGCATGAGTGGACTAGACAAAGGAAAGAGAGAAAATCTCCAAAGACCTTCAGTTCATCTTGCTGGCAGGGTGAGTAAATGTCCCAGCTTCTCAGTCTTCCATTGTCAGGTATACAATGAGTGATCCTGCTTTAAGCATTGCCTCATAAATTTCGTCTCCTGTAATTTTTGAGAAAAAGATCATAAAAATGTTTCCTGTTTCTATGTTTCTGACACTGGTGTCCCGTGTGTTCACGAGTACTAAGTCAGACACTTCCTATATTTTTGAAGTGTTTAATATGGATTTAATAGAATATGCAGTTCTCTGTCATGTTTGCTTGGGTTTTTTTTTTATTCATATTGTGCTGTTAACGCCCTTTTGAAATTGAGTGGGTGAAACAGAAATATTCAGCTATTGCCAAATCAGCCCAGACTCCTAAAAAATTCAAAAGAGGAAAGAAAGGGAGAACATTAATTTCCCTAGTACAGGCTCTGCTGAGGCTTCTGCAGGTCTGGGCAAGTGTCCATTGCTTTCCCTAAGTATTTTTTTTGCATACTTACAAAATGCAATGGAAAAAAATTAACTAGAGGAAAAGCAAATATGTAGTCAACTTGTATGATAGTCAGAACCTAGTTACATGATCCATTTTTCTTTCTGGGTTTGCCTGTTCCAAAAATTGGTAGAGGCAGAGATTGCAGTAGAGTCTGCAGCATTTTCTCTAGTTCACAGCAGTGAATCAAGAGGTTTGTCAAGTATCAACAACTCGACCCAACATGTTCAAGTCCCATGTACAGAACATGGCTTATTTTTCAAAAAAGAATGATCCAAGCCAAAACAGATGACTAACATCTATGTCACATACATGGACAGTGGGATTAAGTGCAACCTCAGCAAGTTTGCTGATGACACAAATTTCGTGATGTGGTTGATACGCTGGAGGGACGGGATGCTATCCAGAGGGACCTTGAGAGGTAGGCCTGTGGTAGCCTCATGAGGTTCAACAAGACCAAGTGCAAGGTCTTGGACCCGGGTTGGGGCAATCCCAAAACCAGTTTCAGGCTGCGTGGAGAGCTGATTAAGACCAGCCCCGAGGAGAAGGACTTGGGGATGAGAAGCTTAACAAGAGCCAGCAATGTGTGCTTGCAGCCCAGAAAGCCAAATGTGTTCTAGGCTGCAATCAGAAGAAATGTAACTAGCCTCTCATGTTCTCAGCACATCATGATTCTACCTCTCTGCTCTCATGAGACCTCATCCAGCGTACTGTGTTCAATTCTGGAGTCCTCAACACAGGAAAGACATAGATCTGTTGGAATGATTCCAGAGGAGGACCACAAAGATTATCAGAGGGCTAGAACATCTCTCATATGAGGACAGGATAAGAGAGTTTGGCTTGTTCAATGTAGAGAAGAGAATACTCCAGGAAGACATTATAGCAGCCTTCTAGTACTTAAAGGAGTCCTACAAAGAAACCATGGAGGGACTTTTTATGAGGTGGGTGTAGTGACAAGACAATGGGTAATGGGTTTAAGCTGAAAAAGGGAAGATTTATATTAGGTATTATGAAGAAATTTTTTACTGTTAGGGTGGTAAGACACTGGAGTAGGTTGTCCTGAGCAGCAGTGGATGCCCCATCCCTAGAGGTGTTCAAGACCAAGCTGGATGACACTTTGAGCAACCTGACCTAGTGGAGGGTGTCCCTGCCAATGACAGGGCAAGTTGGAACTAGATGATCTTTAAAGTCCCTTCCAATCCAAACCATTCTATGATTTCTATGTCAGAAAATCGAAACAAAACCTGAAGGTGGTGTCTCTATAAAAGAAATGATAAAAATGTTACCCTCCTCTATTGAGGTGGCTGAAAGTCCCTCTTGAAGATGAACTTTCCCACTGCATTTGGTCCCGCTCACTTCTACAACTACCTGAAAGGAGGTTGTGGACAGGAGGGTGATGACCTCTTCTCCCTAGTGCCAGGGGACAGGACAATAGGAAATGGTCTCAAGGGGAGATTTAGGCTGGACATTAGGAAAAAGTTTTTCACAGAAAGGGTTATTGGGCACTGGAACAGGCTGCCCATGGAGGTGGTTGATTCACCTTCCCTGGAGGTGTTTAAGGCATGGATGGGCAAGGTGCTGAGGGTCATGGTTTAGTGTTTGATAGGAATGGTTGGACTCGATGATCCAGTGGGTCTCTTCTAACCTGGTTATTCTATGATTCTATGATTTCTGCAGCCTGAGCATTGGCAAGGCCCCATCAGCTTCTGTCTTTTATGCTGAGGCAAAAAGCATGAGCTGAATGAGTATAGCAAATCTGTCTTCCCTGCCACCCAGGTCCAGTGGGCATGTTTTTAAAGAAAATGCAGAGCAGTGGAATTATAATTCCAGCTATCTGAGAGACCACCCGAGCAAGGAACCTTGTGGCAATTTGCCAGAGCCTGCAACATGATAGAACAAAAGAAAGGGTGCTCCAGAGGACACATTCTTTCCTGCTCTCTGATATGCACTGCAGTATCTACCACTATAATAGTACCTTTACAGCTGCTACTAGATGATGTATTGGGTACAATGTTAGGCTGTTTTTCTTAGCATATAGGCATTGTTTTGACTTTGGTGAAAGTCAGCTTTTTCCCACTGCATGTTCTCTGGGGGGATCTGTGTAAACACGAAGGCTTTGCCTTACTGTCCAGTTAGAAGAAGGGGGATTTTGCTATTTTTTTCATTGTTTTTCGTTTGTTTTGGTTTGAGTTTATTTGTTTGTTTGTTTTCAGTGAGTATTTCTCTTGATATACTGAAAGATTCTGCTGGTGCACAGAATTTTTACTGAAATCAGGTTTTTCCTGTGCCCACTCTGAACCTGACAACAACAGCAACAACAGCCCTGCTTTCAGTCGCTGGGCTCCGCAGTCCATAAGAAAAGGTGTTCAGGGGCTGGGGAGTTACATTTCTGCTTTACCAGCTGCTTCTTGCCTCCTTGTGGAAAAGGCAGTGGAGCAGATACTCATAAATAACAGCTTTTTCTTCAACAATGTAATTAAAATCTTGTTTTAATACAGTAGTGTACTTTATGAGCTAGCACTTATTTCCCTCTGAGTTCTACTTTATTTTATGAAATATATTTGAAATGGAGATAGGCTAGACATGCATAGACCAGTGATGTTATTTGGTGAGGACCAGTATGACTGAAAAAATAAAGGTGTTTACTAAAGGTGTCAACATAGTTGAAGATTAAAATTAATATTTCTGTTTTTAAAACCCTTTCTATGCCTATTGGTTTTTCAATTCACATATAAAAGAAAATCACCCCCAAACCCAAATTTGATTGAAGCTTCATGAACTTTATTACAAAGAAAATAAGAAGTTGGTAACTGATTAAATGTATAATTAAAGGTTTCACATTTAATCCTGTCACTACAGTGATTTATGGTTTCCATTATTTTGTCCAAGCATTGCACTTTGTTTTTCTAGTGCTTTTTTCTTTCATTGTTATTAGTGTCTGTAAGCTTTTGCTAAGGAAACATATCACAAGGATATTTTTGTCCTCAGCTGCAAGGTACAAAGGAGAGTTAAATCAAAACACAGAAAGTGCAATCCACTTCCTACTGCAGTTGGTGAGAGAATTGTGAAGTGTTTACAATATTGGGCAAAAAAAAAATGCTTTATGTGTAAGAACAAAGGGCAGGATGCAGTCTCTGTGCTTCTTTGCTGCCATATTTAGGGCTGAAACAGGTGTCTTCAATAGCCAGTCCCAGGAAGGCTCAATAAAGACAGCACTGGGACACACAGTCTCCCTCTGTACTGCATGCCAGGATTGAGTGAAAACCTGCAAACACAGCTGACACTGCTTTAAAATAACCCATAGCAAAGGTTGAACACAGCCCAGTGCCTACAGGCTGCAAAATCTAGGCTTTTCCCCAGAGGTAGGTCCCCATAGTAGGGTTTTATGTAAAGACTCAGGCTTTTTGAATACCCTTACAGCCCAGCAGATAAGTGGGAACTTATTGCTTGTGTAATGCTGAGGGCTTTTACCTTCTCCACCAAGTTGCCCAGCTGCTGGCTGTGCTGGCCTCTCATGAGACTTCCCACCAGCTGCATGGAATTTGCAAATTACTTCACCCTGGTAGGGCTGGAGTGGAACTAGTAGATGATTCTTCCGTCCTGATTTGCAGACCAGCTTGTGCTTCTGCTGTAAAGCACATTTTCATAGCACCTCAGGGTGAGAAGATCCTTCGTATTCAAGTGAGTGATTTAGGTGTATGTTTTTGTAATATATGATACTACCTCTTCCATTTGCCCTCTAGAAAACAAGGGCATTTTCCAAGAAGTGCAGATTTGCCTGCTAGGTGTACATGGAGTAGATCTGAAGTTTTGGGGCTTAAGTGTGTTTTCAGGGTCACAGAGGCTCCTGAATGTAAGATAAATATTTTGTTGCGAAGAGGGAGCTATTTGTGGGACTTCAAAGAATAAGATAGTAAGAAATGCGCTTCAGCAGCTGCTGAACAAGCTTTTTCTGGTGGCAGTTTTCATATTCAGACAGGTGAATTTTTATGTGTCCAAACTTCTTCTTAAACAAGAACCCATGTAAAGAAATAAGATTTCTTCTTCTAGCAATGTATGATGCTAAGATTCTCCTTGTGGAGTCATTTCACATAAGAATTGCTTTTCTTTTCCAAACTACTGCAGGATGAAATAGCTTGGGGTTTAGATCTGGTTTGGAGTTTGAATTCATACCCGTGTTAACTTCACCCGGAGCTGTTAACCTGAGCAGAAAAAAACACATTGTTTTATCTGCACTATTTTAACATATACATAGCTTGTAGATGCACTTACTGACAGCTCACAGCAATGTTTAATACGATTTAATTATGCTCTGCTGAAGGAATTGTAACTTACTTTTTCCATGCTACTGTATAATGTTGTTGTGTTTCTTATTCCTTGTCTCACTGAAAATATTGGAGCCATTTTGTTTTAAACCTCTGTAACAATATCATTAGAAACTTCTGAGAAGAAGAACTTTACCATGTGATAGGAGAATAAAAGGGAAAGAAATGATTTATATAGGAAAGGACTAATGTCTGGTGTTTCTGTAGATGTCTTTTTGTCTTTTGGGCAGGTTTTTCATTGCACTAATATTTTGCAGCTGTTGTTTCTTTTTTTGTCATTGTGTTTATTTGTTTGTTTTGGCTGTTTTGTTGGTACAGTGTTTTAAGATAGGTAACTAACAAGAACGTGTTGTTCCAGGAAGTTATAAGGAGTCATAACTGCAGTACTACCTTTCTTAATACTTTTTGAAGATGATGTTGCTGCTTTTTGAGCAAATGCGTATTTGTTTTAAGGAAGAACTTGTTCACGTGAAACTTTGTGATTTTCCTTGAGTAATAATAGCTGGTTTAAGGTCTAGCAATCTGCATGAGAAGCTGCTGTTGCTCTACTCTGTCATCAGACCTTTAATTGGCAGCCTGGCTTTTTGCTTCCCATCACGGTCCGCATTTGAATTGGAAGTCCCTCAGATTTTCATAACAGTTTCCTTCAGATCTAGCTAACTCAATTAATGGTTTGTCTTCACCTCACCTTCAGAAAAATAATGAAATATATGTAACAAATGAAAGCCTCCAGCAATATTATGTTGTACCCTCTTATTCACCTCTTGCTATTGTAAAAAGTTTCTCACTTTACAGCTATAAAAAATAAACACCCTCACTCTGTTACTCTGTAGAACAGTTGGAGTTTCTAGCTTTGCTCTGGGAAATGCATCTATAGGTTACTTTACAGCAAGGTGAATGGTCCCAGTGATTTTGGTGGACATTCTTGTGTGAGCTGGAGTTTTAAGAGTGCAGCACTTGCCTTCCTCATGGGAAGCTTTTAGAAGAGCACCACTATGTCTTACCAGCCATAATCTTTAGTCTTATTTGTGCTTAGGAGTGGATTATTTGTATTTTGGAATCATCATATACAGAGTTAATTTGACAACACTTTGGCTGGGTTTTTTTTTTTCGTTTATCAGATACATTACTTCTTTTTGCAGTAGACTGAAGAACTTTTGCTCCTTCTGATCCAAAGAAGCCTAGTATGTTAATTCACGTGAACTTGAGTATTACTGTCCTTTTAGTGTTCGTAATCAGAAGTGTTAGAAAGACCCTTGAGGCAAATTCTTTGCTGGAATGAAATGTCACAGGTTATTTGAAGTCAACTGGCTGACCTGTTCCAATATACAAGCAGAGAGGAGTTTGGCCCCTGGTCCATATGCTGATGGGCTATATTGGAGTTTTTACATATACTGCTGACATATAAAAGAGTACAAGTCTGCAGGCAGACTATTTTTTCTGTCATCTGCCTAAGTCAATATTGGTTGGACAGTTTAGTTGCCATATTTAAATATAAGAGACAGAATAGACATTTTCATGGACTGGGAAATCTCTCCTTGCTCACCTTCCACTGCATCTGCTCTGATGAAATAATGGTATTCATTATTGAGGAAATATTAGCATAAAATAATGAAAATTTTCATTTAAAGCAATGTATGTTTCAGCATCATAGCTAGTTATGTGTTAAGGAAGATGATGTTACTTTATTCACCATTTCTGGCAGCCTGATGTTGTACATAGAGCTCAAGTTTATTATTATTTTTTCCAATTTAGGCAATAAAGTGTCTTCTGTTTAGCGAGACAAATACTGAACTTAGGGTACCATTACTTAGCAACTTTTAAATATTGACAGCAAGATAGAAATTGCTCTGTGGTACTACAGAGGTTTACAGGGTAGCTTACTACATAATGTTTTTCGATGGATACAAAATAAGAGCAAAGAATTTTAGCAAAGCTTATTTCGTGGAGTGAGAGGGGGGAAGAAAGTAGAGTAAATAAGAATCCCTGAGGAATTTTTTAGGTTGACTAGAAGAACAATTCCAATGGGTTTGATAGGAGAATGACCTGCTTCTTCCCTTGTGTGATTGCCTCTAGATTTGTGTTTAAGAACCTGTAAAATGTCATTGATGGGCAAGAAAGATGGTTCAGTGATAATAAGAGGTTCAGTGAAAATAAGAGGTTCAGTATCTTAAGTAAATGAGGAAAACCTGTGGTAAAGGCCAAAGTGGCTGGAGCAATATGCAAGTGAACAAAGTAAATCTGAGACATGGGGAGAAATACAGCTGTTGTGATGGGATTTTGTTCCTGCAGTCTTTGGGGTTTATTCACTGTTTTGTCCTTATGCTTGCAGACATTATTCCCACCTACCTGGGTTTCCGTATATGTGCATCCACTTACTTCATTAATTTTTTCTCCATAATCACCAAAACTTTTTGAGAAAAATACTCTAAATTACAACCCAGTGTAACCTAAGCAGGTTTCTGTTAAAATGGAGAGATCCTTAAGTAAGTAAATTGAATCTTAAATCTATATCCATACAGCTGTCTAGCCTTTTGGCTTTCTTTTCCTCAGGCAACCTTGGACTAGCCTGGGAGATTTTACTGACTTCAAATGCATTAAATATATTGATCTACAGAAAGCTTTGGCGTCAGGCTGTCTGTAGCCTGTGTCATGCTGTTGGAAAGGAAATGTTTTTGCCTGTCTATGGAAGAAACAAAATGAAAACATTATCAGGGTTTCAAATCACTGTGGAAACTGAAGTGGCTGGGCGAATTGGCTAATAGCCGCTGTATTGCAATTAGCGGGGAAGAGCTTTGCTAATAGTAGCAGAGATTCTTTTTAGTATCTCAGAAAACCTTAAGTGGTGTATTTTTAGAAAAATCATTTAGAATCATAGAACCATCAGGTTGGAAGAGACCCACCAGATCATCGAGTCCAACCATTTGTCCAGAAATATCCTATATATTCAGTATATACCCTCTCACTAGGGTCAGTAGCATTTTGGAGGGAATACTTCACTTGTCTGCTACAATTTATTACATCTTCTTTCTTCATGATGGGGTTCCTTTGATATCAACATAGTCTTTATAATAGAGTTCTGGTCAAGCCTCTAGCTGTGACGGGTTCATAGAAAGTCATTTAATTTTCCCTCCTATTTTCCTTCTCTTTTCCAATAAGTTACTCAGGTTCAGTGATTTACTCCTATGTGTGTCTTAGTGCTTAATCAGGTGAAAAGTTAGTTATGCAATTACTGCTCCCCTTACAATAACAACTCATGCAAATTATCCTCCATCATCCAGACTCCAGCTGCAAAAAGGACTGAATGGTTGTATTTTTTTTCTGTCATGGAGTTTAACAGGAAAAATTGTGAAGTTGGTCCTTGAAACTAGTCCAGGCTCACTGAATATAGTGATATATAGGATACGACTGCTCTCCTGAATCACTTCCTACTCCATTGAATAATAACTTTTCCTTCCCTATAATTGGCTAGAGAAACTTTTCCTTCAAGCAGGCCCAAATAGAACTTTCAAACACTTATTTCTACGCTGCATAAACACATCCCTTTACAGTATCCTTTACAGTATCCACTACCTTAACACCGCACATAACACAAAGCTCCCCTGTCCCTACCAGTACCAACTCGCATTTCCATGGACCTGTCATACTCTGCTCTTCCCTGCCAGAGAGCACTGAGCTACTTACCGCACTTTACTGTACAGCACATCTTCTACCATTGCTACCACCAACCCTTGCCACGCATCTCCTTAGTGTGAATGTTTCATGCAGCCATGGATTCTTTGAGTCCCTGATTCTTCCATCCTGAATATAAAGTGCAATGGGAAGTGCAAAAGGAGTGGCAGGGATATGGTGTCCCACTCCTGGACTAGCCACAATGGATTTGGGAATTGGATGTGCTTCTGGGTGCTGTCTTCTCTTCAGAGAGAGGAGTTAGTTTTGTGTTAACATATTGTTTATGAACATACATCCCTTTTACTTCTAAAACATTTCTGTATTCCTACATTTACGGTTGTTCACACCTCAGTGCAGACATTGCAACTGGTTTATGTGGGTTTTATTTGGCTTAGGTAACATACATACTCATCAAATGCTTACAGGCTTTCCCAGAAAATGCCTTTAGCAGTCTGTTTTTCTGAGTATCAGTGCCACATCCACAGGTGCTGCTGTTTTGATTTCTTAATTCTTATATTCAATTATCTTCCCCAAAAGGAGGAGAGCCTTCCTGTGAGGCCAAGGTGAAAGATATCTTCTCATTACAGCTGGTTCTCACCTGGTGCCTACCAGTTAGCAGTAGAGTTTATCTTGCTATGGAGCTGTGCTACAGTGAGAAAACTAAATTCTTCTGGTGAGATAAAGGTGTCTTGCAAATAGAAGTATGATCCCTAGATTATATCTTTTAGTTAATTATCATAAATAGATAAATTAATCTTTGGTTTCCTAAAGGAAATGTCTTAAAAGAGTGATTTGTGTTGCCTTCAGTTTTGAAATGCAGTTTTATATAGTGCATAAGTAAGGGTGCTGCTTCAGTGTATTCAAATTATTTTCTGTTGTGTAGCTATTTTGTGTCCTCTCTGTGGTAAAGAAGGAAGCTGGATTGGAAGCTTTTTCCTTCTTTAGGGTCACTTACTGGAAGTAAACTGTCAAGCTCCTTAATCTGTCTGGTACTAGTGGCTTACAGTCAGATGAAGGCAGAGCAGGGCTGACATGTGGGTTACGTGGAGGAAGAAGAAGAGAGATTTGCAGTTGTATCATAAATTACATGAACACTGGTGCTGTTTGGTCTTTGATTAGTGTGACTGCTACTATTCGGTAGAAACTTAAATTAGGAGCACAGGATTGAAAGGAGCCTCCTGAGTCATTCTGTCTTTCCTCTTGCTGTCACAGCTGCTGTGGTATATAAATCCTTTTAAGAATGCTGTGATAGTCCATCTTCAGTTTAGCATGGCTCTTACCCCAGCTGAGCTCCTGTGAAAATCAGAAGCTTCTAATTTTTGGCTAAGGCAAATTCAAGGTCAGTTTACTTGTATTTGTTTTCCTGCAATATTGTCCATTAGTTTAAATGGGCTCACTTGTTGCCTGTGAAACCTTCTCAGGCATTGTTTTTGTGAGGCTTAACAAATTAAGGCATTTGAAATGTGTCTTTTCAGGTCAGTGAATTGTAGAGCTGGGGTTTGTTGGGTTTTTTTGCTATTTTGATTAGGTGTTCAGTTTGTTTTCTCCAATTTTTATTAAAATTGTTCTTCGTTGAGATTATGTAAAAACTATGATCACTCCAGCATTTCAAATTATTTTTCCACCAGTTTCTACAGGATTGATGCTTCCTTATGCAAATGTATTTCTTGAAATGCCTTAGGCTCTCCTACAGATATAGCACTTTTTGGTAACTTGGAGGAACCTTGAGTTAGAAGAGTCTCTCCTAGCTTTGTGTATCTGTGTCTAAACTAGTCATTTTTGGTTGTATAGTCAATAGAGAGAAGTGGGTAGAGCTAGGGTGCAATTAGACTGACCTATTTTAAGCATCTAATTTAATATGATAAGAATCACACCATGAATCTTTGAGAATCATGGGAGCCGGTGATGGCTTGCTTTGATGACAGTTCTTGCATTTAATCAGAATAATCCTACTCCTTCTGACAGGCAGATTAACTCCTAGTTTATAACGGTAAACCTTGATACTGTCTGAGTGCATGTACATGTGTATATAGTGGGAACATGCTAGAATATAATGTTGTCGTTTCTCATATCTTAAGCTATGTTAACAAATTCTGAAGACAAAGGCTAAGACCTGCTGTAGACGTGCTTGTACAAACTGGACCTATTTTCTCTTTCTGGAGTAACAGACATGGAGGACTGTTTCTGCACTTAATTTTGCAAATGCGTGAATTCTCGGAAAGTCTTCAAAACTTGAAAGCAAAAGTTCATTGTTGGCAGGGCAGTAGTCTCTCAGACAAACATACTTTTTTGATGATACTTAAAGTTGTTAGATATCAGACAGGACAATAGGACTCTGGCTGCTTGCAAGGAATAGAAAGTTAGATAGAGGACCTTGGACTGTAAGACATTCTTTTTAGTGGTTTCAGTTGAATAATGCTTTCTGCAAACTCAACTGCTAGTTAAAATTCAAGTAATATCATTGCAGACCTAGAGTAAGAATTTTCAAGGTTGGTCAGTGCTATGCGGACCTTGAAGGAAGTATAAAAGTGTTCAAAGTGCTTGAAGGCTGATTTTCAGTCTCATGCCAAAGCCAAGTATTGGACTTGAAAAGCCAGCTTGGATTTGAATCAATTTAATGTTCTCAGTCAATCTCTTTTCTGAGGAGGCAACAATGTTTGTGAAAGCGTGCTGAATGACAGTTGTTCAGAATTATTTGTAACAGCCAATTTGGAGATGCTTCACAGTTTTCTACAAGCCTTGTAAGCACTTTACCTGGAAATGTAGTTAAAGCTAGCACAAGGCTACCTAAAGGTGTCACCTCCAACGTTCATCAGTAATGATTATAAAAGTTAATGAATCTACCTGTACTTAAAAACTTGTTTAGTTCCACCTACCCACCCCACCAAAGTGAAATTTCTCACTCGGAATGACTGGTCCTCAAACCAAGAAATATTAATTATCCTGTGTTGGAGGGCGATGCAGGCTGGGGAAACATTTTCTACTTTGAGGAAAGGGGAATTGTGTTCCTTTGTTTGCAGACTGTCCATTCAGAGCTGCTCAGACACATAAAGAGGTGAGATGGATGGAGGGGCAAATGTAATGGAGACCATCCGAAGCCTTTGGAGGAACTGGCAGCCTCTGATGGCCAGGGTACCGTATCCCCATTGTGGTATGTGTATCCAAAAAGAACAGAGAAATTATTATTGCTGTGAAATGTAAAGGGAATGATATTCAGTGAGTGACATTGAAAGAGGTTTGGAGTAGGCATTATGTCTTCCTCACACTATCCTGTGTAAATGAAAGTCCCACTTATGGGTTTGTCTGTCAAGGCAGAAAATGAAGTGAATAGTTTTGTGTGTTGCCACTTTATAGGTTTTGAGATATTGAATTTTTTCTTTCATGGCAGAATTGCACTTTCTGAAATGATGATAAATTTAATCTAGTTTACATCTTCGGATATGATGGCTGTACATCACCTTGATGGTTTATGAGTGGACAAACCAAATGTTATTACTGAGTCATTCTTATTCACAAGTAGCACTCTGCTCTTTGACTTGGCATGCGTGCACTTCACTGTGCAATTGTGCTGTTGTAGAGGCAGCTGATGGATGCTGTCCAGAGTCTGGATTTCAATTGAGAAGCAGCTGCCAGTGCCTTTTGATGTCGCTGCAGTATTTCTCTACTTTATCCCTGCAGTTGCTCCTATGGCTGTGGGACTGACCAATCATTTTTAAAACAGTGTGGCTTATGAGCGTCATATTCCTGCTCGGTTTGTAGACCTTGTGTTGGAACTACCACCTAATTAGCAGTAATGCCCTATGTAGTCTCATGATGCCAGCCTCAATTTTTATCACACTTCACTATCACTTCATATCACACTTTTCACCACCATTCCATTGCCAGCTTACTTGAAGACTTGGAAGCCAGCTACAAATCTAAGAGTTCATTTTGTCTCATTTGGCTCTATTTGCTGTCTTGGCATGAAAGCTTTATGAGTTGTCAGAGAGCAATTGTTTAACTTATTTCATTTATAATCCAACCTTGTGGGATTCCACAGTGCCATTGTATTTTTTTTTCCCTTTGTAATATCTGTTCTAACTATGCATATTGTAAGGATTGGAGGTTCCTAGAACCGTAATGCTAGTGTTATCCATCTCTTCTACAATATCATCTGCTGTTGCAGTCTTAAGTCTTTGCCCATCTGCCTTTAGAAGACTTTCAAGTTTGTCTTTTGTGATAAGAGATTGACTTTGATGTTGTCTCCAGACCTAGAATGCCATATTTGCAACATACTGGCTTTGTTTTGCTGGCTTTTGAACCAGTTTATTCTTGAAAAGAAGCAGTTTACTAGTGAGGTTGTGGACTGTGTTTTAAAGCTAGGTCTGATCTAAGGGTCATCCTTGCACATTGTTAGTCCAACTTATAATCACTTGACACTTTTCCTTGTTTCATGCAGACGAAGCCTCATCAGTAGCAACTTCTCCATTGGAATGACAAATAGGGCTTCATCACCACCCCTGTGAATTAGAATCATAGAACAACCAGGTTGGAAGGGACCCATCGGATCATCGAGTCCAACCATTCCTATCAAACACTAAACCATGTCCCTTAGCAGCTCATCTACCCATGCCTTAAACACCTCCAGGGAAGGTGAATCAACCACCTCCCTGGGCAGCCTATTCCAATGCCCAATGACCCTCTGTGTGAAGAACTTCCTCCTAATGTCCAGCCTAAATCTCCCCTGGTGGAGCTTGAATTAGTACAGCTGATAACCTGAGCTTCTTTCTGTATTGGAATTACTACAAATCCTACTAATCTATTTAAAATGAACTAAAAAAAAAAAAAAAATCCAGGCATCTTGTATCTGCGAAAGGAAAATGGATATGTTCAATTCTGAAATACCTCAGGAATTACTCACCTAGGTACTACACCACTGTCTTGTTTCAAATGTGTAGCATTTTAGAAATTTAAGATCTTCTCTGCAGGTTATGTGTATAGTAAGTGTTAGTTCAGAATCGTATGTTTATATACACATATGTAAAAATACAGGCTAGGTATGCAGACTGATACTTCTGTAGTTACTTAAAGCCCTCTTAAGACACCTAGTCTGACAGCATGAGCTGCTGTCTTTGGTCTTTTAGAAGCTTCTCCCAAACAATGTGTTCTGCTTTCCCCTTGTGGGCCAGTTTTTCTCAGTTCTTGGCTTGCTGGAGAGCTGGTGATCCTCCTCAGGCAGTATTTGTACAATAGGCAGCCTAATGCAGCTAGGGAAGAGAAAGGAGACCAACCAGCCAACGCAGTTGTTCCTTTAAAAAAATACAGGCAACAATTTCATGCTGAAAGAGATGAGGACAAGAAGCAAAGATGCCTACTTCAGGTGTAAAATGGTTTGATTCCTGAAGTATTTAAGTTATGAGTTTAAGGAGACAGAAAAACTGCTTGCAATCAGGTCTTTTCACATATTTTACAGAGGAGCAGTCTGAATGATTGTAGTTCAGCTTATGGAAACTTTAGAGGTTTTGAAATTTGTCATTTTGTGCTCAAAGGCACTTTTAGAGAATGCAAGCTCAGTTTGTATCAGAAGTTTTCAGTCTTGATTCTAGTTGGTTAAATAGAGTTTTGGAACTACAAAAGCTTTTGTACAAAAGATTTTCATATTACTGAAGAATTTAATCTTTTAGAAAAAAAATGTGTCTGACAGAATATTTATCCCAAAATTTCTATCCAAGACCTTTTGGTTATAAATAACACCTTATTGTCTAATATTAGGGAATATTAGACAATTACTATGGACAGTAGTATAAGCTATTTAGACTATGTGAAAACAAAATTCTAAAAACACGTTATTCAGATTTTTATTTTCAGTTTACAATGTAAAGAAGTGGTTATCCTTTCCTTTTTCTTTCTTCTTTTTCTTTTTATCGGTTCTTCCCGAAGTATACTGGAAACAAAATTTTGTAAAATAAAGCATTCTTTTGCTCTTTGATATCCAGGTTGACACTTTAAAGGTCAACTTTTCCTGAAATTGAATTAGTAGTAGTAAATTGTACATCAGCTAAGAACATTATGAAGCCCTTGTTAAAAAAGTTCATTAAATAATTAGTAGTAATAAAAAACCCAACCATGGAACACTAAGTTTAGCATAAAAGTAGAATGTAAGATTTGGTTTAATAATAGTGCATGAAATAACAATACTGTCATGTTTCTGAGGGATTTCCACATGAAAGACTGTTTATAAATTGACATTACTATAAACTTTAATACATTAAATAAAATTTACAGTATGTAAGAAGAGTAATCTCAAGATGAATTGGAGTATTTGAGTTATATATGAGAACTTCCTGGCAAGCAAAGTACTTTCTCATGAAAATATACGTGCTACTTGATTGTTGTAATCAAGTAATCCCATGTTTTAAGATGTTAAAAGCAGATTTTTCTGGAGTATAAATACAGAATACTTTGAGGGAAAAGACTTTAATACAGTGTCTTAGACGTTTGCTTCTGTAATATTGCAGAAAATATTGTGTAGTCAAAAGGCTATGTTTGTATTGCAAGTTTTTTTTGTTTTGGTTTGGTTTTCCCCCTTCTACTAATTCTACTATGGAGGTAGTAGGGAAGAGATCTTGCTACATCTTCAAACATATATGTATACTTTTTTTGCTTAATTGAAACATCTTCCTCAAAAACATGGTCCACTAAGTAGAAGTCACCAGTAGAAGTCAATGTGCCTGTTACCTGTTTTTAAACTGGAGATGTGAGTTGGGTTTGATTTTTTTTTTTTTTCTTTCACTCCACAGATGATGTTTTATTACAATGCTCTGTTTCCTGTGGGCAAGCTAAGCAGTTGTTCTGAAAGTTATGTCCAAATTTTCTTACTTTCCCCATTCCCTTCTGCCTTTATAATCAAGAAAAAAAATACTATCTGAAATACTCGAAGGAGAATTTTTCTTTTACTCACAATCCCCATTCCAGGCAGCTATAAAGCCATATTCCCTTACTATTTTATATGGGCATAATATAAGTATTGCTGAAACCAAATGCAAGGCTAACCTGACTTGATTTTCTCAAGTCAGTGTTCCCATAGTAAATTGAATAATGCCGTAGTACATTTTAGCCCTTACCTAATATGTTGTTTAAAGACAGATGTTGTGTGGAGGGGGGTGCTGTTGTCCATGAAGCAAGTGCTTTTGTTAATAGCTTACTTTATTTGGGGAATTTGCAGAGCCATACCACTACACAGGCTCTTCCCCTCCTTCTCTCTGGCAGTATCTGCATTTACTCTAGTCAGATGTGCCGCACTGCTGCACCTGCAGAGGTCAGAGCCACCTGCTCTATGTCAGTTGAACATATCATCATTTCTTAAAAAAAACAGGTGGGCTTTACAGCAATTTTAAAATACAGTATTTTACATAGGCTGCAGGAAAAATAGGTTTGTGACTGCACATACATTTTTGACTCCCTTGTAGCCATAACAGTTAGTTACTTTTCTAGTTAACTTGGTACAGCCTGTCCAGTGAAAGAACAATCATGTGCTCCTCACAAATGGAAAAGGAAGGGATAAAGTATTTGTTTCCATGTCAAACAGGGAGAAAAATAAAATTTCTTAATACTCTGACGTCACAATTTCCAGAAAAGTAATTTCAGATCATTTTTAAGGAGTATAGCAATGTATTGGTATAAACTTCTCGGTTAATTGCAGCTTGGTCGCTTGTAGAATATAACACAAACCAACACAAGATTTTGAAGAAAAAAATTAATTGTGCTGATGCTGCAGTATTTTACTTCTGTAGAAGGATAGTGTTTGGAAATATTTCTGGACAGGGATATATCTCTCTTGATTCTGCTCCTGTGGTGCGTTGGCTCCTGTGATTATTAATTGAATATTTGCTCTTATTTATTCCGGAACTGAGAAATAAATTAGCCTTAATGTGATCTGAACTTTTGATGCACTTGATTTAGATTTAGGCTGGACATTAGGAAAAAGTTCTTCGCAGAAAGGGTCACTGGGCACTGGAACAGGCTGCCCAGGGAGGTGGTTGAGTCACCATCCCTGAAGATGTTTAAGGGACAGGTGATTGAGGTGTTGAGGGACATGGTTTAGTGTTTGATAGGAATGGTTGGGCTCGATGATCCAGTGACCCTCTTCCCACCTGGTTGTTCTATGATATGGTTCATAAGACTTTCACAGAGTCTCTTATTTGTGTAGTCTGGCCTTAATCCCTGAATAAAACCTGTGGATATTTCTTATTGTTTAAAATAATTTTCATTCCAGAAATTTCATTCAATCTTCATTCCAGGCTTTCACATGTCTCGCTCTCAAATGTTTTCCATAACTGTAATTGGCAGGTTGACATGCTTGAAGGGAGCTACCCAACAAGTGAAGCACTGTGCTTCATAATATTTCATTTCTAGGCCATTGTAGCTGTTTCCCATCCTAAAAGTATGGAATTGAAGTCACCTTCTGGTGAATTGTGCTCCTTATACAGTGAGGTGGAGCAGAGGTAGAAGGAAGGGGGGCAGAATGTTTTTAAGGCAGCTGTTTTGTATGTACTCAGTTTTACTATGGCAGCGCATTATAATATAAAATTTAAGATGTCAATAAACAACACGACAGTAACTGAGCAATTTAAACAAAAGCTTCTCAAGATTTGATGCTCGGGAGGGCGAGAGGAGGAGAGAACCAGTAATCCATTGATCAATGTGTTGCAACAATTGCCCTATTTCTGAAGAGTCATGTTTAATAAAGATAGTAACTGTTGTGGGACAATGGAAGGGTTTTTTTCCCAGATCATCTTTGAAATAGTCTTTTGAAATTGCTTGTTGAAACATTGCTGCTAATGAGTCCTGTATCTTTCAATGAATGTTAAAAATGTGTGTGTACTGAGGGATTTACAAGTCTGTGATGGTTATGTCCTACAGTATGCAGCTTTTCAACAATTTGGATTGGATATATGATGCTCAGGTAATGAAGGTACTGGCTCATGGTTTTTGTTTTGTTGGGGGAGTTTTTGGGGTTTTTTTTTTGTTTGTTTGTTTTTTGGGTTTTTTTGGTTTTTTTGCTTTAAGGCCTTCATGTGCTCTTTTCCTAACCTAGAAGTCTTGAAATATTCAGTCTATGATAAAACTTGCTTCCATTAGGGGAACTAAACTGATAGTGATGTGCGTTACTTTAGGCAAAACAACACCCCTTCATGTTAATTCTCAGAAATCTGATTGTTTTGTTTGTACTACCTGATCATGATTTGTTTTTATAGTCTATTGGATTATGCTATAATAATCTAACAGGTGGATGGTAGGTTAACAAAGCACATGGATATGAATTCTTCATCTATTTGCACTTGATCAACTGTGGTTATTGATTTCTACAGCTACTGCCTAACCTTTTTTAAGGAAAACTTAAAGGTTACTTTTTCAAATTCTGATTACAATTCTTTTAGTGGGATACTAGGTGAATTTATGCCAACAGCATGACTACTGCTCTGTTTGGGTTGTTCTGACTTCCTTATTACTAGAAACAGAGCTACTCAGCACTGCAGAGATTGCCAGGAGGCTTGGATGTTGGCATGACCTAGAAGCTGGAGCTTTTGTGCAAGACCTGTGGAAGAAGCTTACCTCATGTAGACGAGGCCTCAGAACCATGCTCAGCTTTTTTTTCTGTGAAACACTCAAAGCTGAGACCCGCAGAGAAGCAAAGGGGTGCCACATTGGCTATTCTTACCTGTTAATTTCTGTGTGCAGATAATGCGCTTGCTGCGTGTGCCTTGGATGTTAATTGCATGAAAGTTAGACCCACTTGAACAAACTAATCACAATAAATTCAGGAGTAATGGTGATTATGTCACAGTTGGGTCTGATATGTATTTACATACTGGTTTTTCATGTAAGGAAGGTAATTTATCTGGAAATAGATATACAGATTTGCTCTACCCGGTTCCTGAAGGCAGGAGGTCAGAGAGGAGAGAGGATGCATAAGCAATGCAAGATGAATTTTACTGGGCATGATACTGAAGGGAAGTAGTACAGCTTTGAAGGTCTCCTGACATGAGTAAAGGCCAAAAATGTTTGTAGATCAGAAGGCTGGATGAGCATCAGGGAGTTGTGTGTAGGGCAGCCATGACCTGCCAAGGCACACAGAGCTTCTTAAAGGGAAGATATTTGCGTGGAGAAAAACCTGCTAAACGTTTCTTCATGTTAGTTTGAATACAGGAGTGAGGGGTAGTGTTAAGAAATGCAACTCTGCAACCAGTAGCAAACAAATCTGTAAAATGCCTTTCTTCTGAAGGCTTTCTTTTGCCTGAGTACAGGGCACAGCACTAGGTGGTTGTAACATGATAACAGTGGCTGTGTCCTGGTGGTCAATGCACTGCCCCATGCCGCACTAACCTCACAAGGCAGGAAAACCCTACAGGGAAACTCAATATGGAGAGAATTACAATAGCTGGTCTTTGTGACTGCAGGGGCATGTGTTATGCTCTTGTGAAGCTGTGCAGGAATAAATAAGGGGACAACCTGTTTAAACTATACAGCTGCAAGCACTCTTTTCATGCTGTCTGATGCCATGTCTTTCCATGGAATGGCCAAGGTCAGAAACATAGCAAGGGTTCCTAAAGTGCCATGTTGCTTTCCCACATCCAGAGTGGCAGACACATTGCTTTATGCCACGTTTCCAGGGCCAGTGTATCCTCCCACTGAGGACAGCTGCCTTCTGTTATGCTTGTGTGTTTGACCAAACAATAATGTGCTTCATGAAAAGATCCATCATAACTGTGGTAGCAAACTCATTGTGGTTTTATTTTTTTCAATGGAGGATGACAAGTTTCCACTTAAAATGGTTACTAAAATGAAACAAACACTGGGATTTTCCACTGGCTCTTTCTTCTTTTCTGTCTAGCTCCATATCTCCTTTCCTCCTAAGAAGCATGTACCCAGCACATCACAAGCAAGTAATTATTGTCAAGAGACCAGGATTGTTCATTTTAAACTCATGAATAAAGCCCAAAAGGGTGGATGGTGGTACAGAATTGCTCATGTTTGCTGTCAGCCGCAGTGTTATCATTACTTTTGATTGACTTTGCTTTTTCTTAGATCCTCTGGGGTTTTTTTTTCCACATATCTGACTGCAGTTCAGAGAACTGAACACATTTTTCTTGATCATTGCTATGTTGAATCTGACCACTGCCAGTATAAGCCCTTTTACAACTCATTAAATCCTCTAATCTCTTTTATTTTTCCTCTCAGTGTTTTACATTTTGTAAGGTATTTATACCTCTTTGTTGGCCCTTGTCAGAAAAACCTCTCCATATCTTTATTTTTCATATATGCTATAAAAAGGTAGGAGAAATTAGACAAAAGTGAAGTCTAGAACAATTCTCTTCATCTTTCCATAGCTTATTGTCTAGGTTTCTTTTCATGATATTCTGTGATAGTTAGACCCAAAGCATTACCTCAAAAGCATTAAAGCTTTTCACTGTTCAGACAGCTTGCTGTTAGACTGCATTCCCTTCATTCTCATTGAGGGTAGGGTTTAAGGAGGGAGGACTTCCTAGTACAATGCTCCAGAAAATAAATTGAGTGCAAGAGGTGAAATATGGATATCGGAAGAAGATATAAATCATTCAAGGCAGATACAACTTCCTATTTTTCCCCACATACGGCATAATGGATGCTCTGGCATGGGCAAGTGACACAGACCAATTAATGTTGACTGCTTTTACCCTTCTGTGCTTTTTACCATCACTACTACTTGATCCTTGTACCTGTAATCTATGGAGGACTTTACAGCCTTAGAATAAAGATGAATTTTAGAGTTTGTTTTCATCTATAATGATAGAAGTGCTTGGTATTGGACGTACTAATTTCTTCAGTTCTTCAGGGCAGTTTGGAAGAACTACAGGACATAAATATCACAAATGGCCTCGGTTTTGATTATGTAAAAATTGGTTCTCAACGAATGATATCCTGATATTTGAATAATTGTAGGCCTGGGATTGAATAGGCTTGCTTTGTTGCATTGCAAGTGTAACTGGTCATTGGGACTGAGATTTTTTCCAACTAAGAGTAAAAGATGCTGCGTGTAGATACATGGAATTTTCAGCACTGACATAAGACATGAACACAGGAAAATTACTGTATCTCTGTGCAGTCATTAAAGACTAACCTTTAGACTAACTACTCTCTTCTGTGCCTTACCACTTGACCTGACTTGTAATGGATGGAAACTGGTTTGCTCAGTTTTGCCTCTAAGTTGCTTCTTTAGTCCCTTTGTGGAACTCTCAGTTGTAAACGTAGCATTCTTAATATAAAAATCCATTTTCATAGCCACTTGCTAATGTCTCCATTCCTGCAAATCTCCTTCCAGCTTCACTTCACAAAATGCAATGATGGTGGTGTGGTATTCGTAGATCTGTAATTTTCCATCTTCATCTTTGAACCTCAGGGCTCATTTTAAAATAATATCACAGAAAGTGGAAGAAGTGGAATACTCTGCTGTCTGTTTTCCAGCTGCTGGGAGGAAAGGGGGAGAGAAGATATATTGCTTATATTTGACCAAATAGTTGTAAAATAAATTCAGGAGTTGAATATTTGATGGATGAATCATGCATTACTTGTAAATTTAGATGGAATTGAGTTCATAGTTTTGGCTCAGAAAAAATCTAGAATAATCCTGCTACTGGAATTGTTCATAGCTTAGGTTGGTTTTGTGGTATGTATTTTGTGGATTTCCCCCCCCTCTACCCCCCAGCCTGTGTTTAACATGATGAGGCATTTCCTGCTTCTGAAGTACAGAAGACATTAGCTCAAATGCCTCTTTTGCCTGAAAGGTCTGAATCTGTGTGTCTCCTGACTTCTGTCACTTCAAGGATAGGAAATTCTGAGTCAGGCATTATCTTTCCTGTTTGCCACTCTGTCAATACTGAAAGCCAGACAGTGAGTGTGTATGTTGCCTGAGAGAGCAAAGATTTTTATTTGCACATCTGCTCCAGTGTATGTGTAATGGAGAAACTAGGAACTCTCTCAAGTTTTATGCCACCTTAGAAAAGCTGATTCTACAACAGGGAACCACGCTCCTGGGATGTAATGGGTTAACTTACCTTGACTAAGGAAACGCTCTGCACAGTAGGAAATTGAGCCAAAGGGAATGAGTGCTGCTCCCTACTTTTGTATTACTGTGGATTCTTCATTTCTAAGTGATCAAAACTGTATATTGAGTTTTGGAATTAGTACAACATGAACACAAATTAAAGTGTTATGAGGTTTCATGCATTTATGCGCAGTTTTGTTCATTGACCAAGCCAAGAGATGTTCTTTACTCAGCCTTACATTTGCGACTTTGTGGAGGCAGTGGTGGGATACTGTGCAGGAAATGTGAAAGCTCTCTCACTGCTGCCTTTCGCCAGCAGGCAGGTTTATAGGACATTTTAAGTTGCTGTAACAGGTCTATGTTTTTGCTCGAGTGGATTCAGCTGAAGTGTGGGATGGCTTTTGGTGCAAACGCTGGTTTAGATCCATGTCAATCCATGCACAAATGCATTTACTTTAGGGATACAACGACTTCGTTGCATCCTAAAGAAAGACCTCATTAGACAGCTTGTCAAAGACATGCTTTATCTACATGGACATGATAATTACTGCATGATAAACCTGTAATACTCATCATCAGTTTACAGTTTGGTATATAGCACTGTAAGACAAATGCACTGTAAGAATGAAATCTTGCTATAGCCTTCAATTCTAAAGTGTAATTGTCAAATTGCCAGTGAAATGTTTTGTTCTCAGGGCTGCTTGCATAGTCTGTCACTTTCCCAAAGACCCTTTAATAACCTGCTTGTTTTTAGAACACTTTTGCTCTGAACTGTGTATGCTCAGAGAGAATGCAAAACAGGGACTTGTAAAGCAAAGTCATTTCTCAGTCAGAGGCTCCCAGAACAAAAGGACCATTTGGCTTTATTTTTTTGGCAGGCTGCTGAATGGTAACTCTGAAGCAGTTTGGGCTACTCTTTGGAAACCTGAAGTATCTTTGAACTGGCTTCTGTGCATTGGGAATAAGAGAGTAAGCTTACAAAAGAGGATACAGCAAAGCTGATGTGGATATCAGAGCAAAGAACTGCTTGAAGTTCACATTATGCTTTCTGAATGGTTCTCTCAATTTCAATGAAGTATTTTTGTTTCATGGGGATTTTGCAGAGCTTTCTTCAACCTGACTCCCACCACTTTGCAAATGCCACTTCATTTATGCAAGGGACTCCTGGTTATCTGTGGTGGTAGGAGACAGAGTAGAGAAGGACAATGACACTGTCTGGCTATGAAAAACAAAGATAATACAAAACATATGCAAATCGCACTATAAAAATGCACAGTAAAAGTGTAATGCAGATGAGACGTCTGTGAGCAAATACTCACCTAAGCCAGTTGGACACTTGCCATGTGAGCCTGGTTATTCGGGTGCAGAGTCCAAACTGGCTCTGCTGGGAGCCAGCACAGATGCTTCTGCTCCTGTAGCCCATGTAGTCCAACGCCTGGGTACACTGCCCATGGGTGGTGGTAAATTGGCTAGGTTTGATATAAATGTACTTTCCAGATCTTTACTGGGTCCTTTAACACTACAATTTCAGTCATGTCTGAGTGTGTTTAATCCACTTAAAGCTATAAAACTCTTCCTTTTTCATGGGGAATTTCCTGTCTTCAGGATGAAATCTGTAGCTTCCCTAGAAACATGAGGCTTTCAGACAGGTAACATCTGAAGATTTCAGTTTTAGATAGACATGATTATATGTAAGTACTGTTTGGAGGAAACCAAGAAAAAAAACACACGAATAATGTTTTCAGGGTGTGTAGGAAAGCTAGCGAGATTGGAGAGGTGTCAGGAGATTAAATGAGAGCAGGGAGAATGGGTTTCCTTCTCTTAAATTTCTGAATTTCCCATGTTAGTAAGACATGAACATGCTTGTTCATTGAACTTCCATTATTAATATGTAGATCCTTATAGCAGGTTTTTGTAGAACTGGAGAGGTGTTAAGTTTACAAAATATAAACAAGTCTTTTAATGATAAACTAAGGCCAAGAAATAACTTGATGTGAGCATTTGCACATCTTTTTTGTAGCATAGACAACCTGCTGAGCATGAGTTTATAACCAGAGTGAACCCAAATATGCAGTGGAGGGATGCATCCTTGCTCCCCAGCATCTGCTGGGGTCAGCTGGATTGCTGCCGAGCATAGGCATTCTCTGACCACATACGGCTGCCTTTCGCTGTTTATCATCATCTTCTTCATCCTAGCAAGCTGACTTTCACTGCAGAGTCAGAGCAGGTTTGTGTGAGGCTCTCTCAGTAGCCTGTCCTTCACTTTTAGAAGTCATGATCTGTCCACAATGATATGATCTGGGATAAGACTTTAACATAAGTAAGGCACAAAGTATGCGTCTTTGAACTACAGTGTATCCATCTGCTGTTTGAATGCTATTTGGAATGCTTTATCCCTGCCAAATCCTGCTGCCTTTGAAGTCCATGGGAGATTCACTACTCACTCCAGTTGGGATAGAATTTAGATGACAAAATTTTTTTTTGCCTTTATTTTACTTATCTTGTATATGGAATCTAACAGACAGTAACATCTACTTATGATTAAGACTGGATGCAGGAAGAGGGGACTTATAAAAGCAATATGTATCTCTGGCCTAGCGATGGAGAATTTCATAGTTCACTGTGGTTTCCTGAGGTTATAATGCCACTTAAGTTTTAATGTTGCTGTTTATCTTTTCTCATTCCCTTTGAGGAATTGTTTACTGGTGGTATGTCTTGACAAAGGGAAATTTAATTATGTGAACTTGGACATCATATCAATTGTTTAAACAATTAATTATTCATACAGTGCTGTTTTTCTTGAACAGTGGAGGAATATTTACCCTTGTTAGGAAAGCCAGGTGAATGATTTCAGACGTTCCTTGTAGTGAGTGATTGTACGAAATATTTTATCAATCTTTCGGTAATAGAGTTCTACATTTACGTAATGTTTAGTCTTTAATTTTTTTGATCACGTGCTTATTATATGTAGTACACTTAAGTATCTGCTTAGGTATTGTCTACACTTGGTACTTTCAGGATTTTTGAGTACACTTTATGCTGCCATGGAGAGGATTATACTGTCAGTTTTGTGTCAAAGTATCATAGAATTGGAGTCTGGTGCATAATTAGAAGCATGTATTCAGGAGCATTTCTTAGGTGACTGAATTTATATTGATTATTCAGAATAAATGCACCATCTAATTACAGACTTTGCATCTGTGCAAGAAGCATATGCACATTTAAAATGTCCCAGACTGACAGGGCACTGGAAAAATAAGGAAGGATGAGCAGATCTGAGGACCAGATCGAGTGCTCCGACCAGATTGGAGAGAGGTGTTTTGTGCAAAGTAATTTTTGTGCTTAGTTGCTCCTCAGCTTTCTTACTGCCAGACTGTTCCTGACACACAGATTAGAGATGGCTGGAGGGTGGATTCAGAGAGCTCTGAAGGGTCTTTACAGCAGACAGCGCCTATGAGGCACAACACTGTGTCTCTCTAGAGCTGCGTTAGCAAGAAGAGGCTGGGTTCGTGTCGAATATTTTGTAGGTGGGAAGACACTATGCTTTTCTGGTACACACTAGATTTATCCATGGCCGCATAAATCAAAGCTGCCTCAGAGCTTCCAGGAAACTGGTCCTATCAGCTGCCGCAGCTCTGGTGCTGGACAAAGAAGAAGCAAGGCTCTAAATTGTCCAAGATAAAACAGAGTAGCCTTTCTGTTGGCAGACAAAAATAATGGTTGGAAAGAAGTCCCCTTTTAGAGTTTGCTTTTTCACAATCCAGAAATGCAAATCATTATAAACGATGTTGTTTTGTTCCAGAATCTCGACTTGTTGTTTTAAGGAGACCTCACATGTATGGGCTTATATTGAAAATGTATTAGTTAATATAAAATAGGTGGTTCCAGTCTCTGTGAAACAATAGGTTGTTGTTTGGGGTGCTGTGGAATTTAACATCTGAATTAAGCATACTTCCAAATGCTTTATTTCTGTGCCTTGGTGGCTCTCCCTCACTGTTGAGATACAAATCCATATAACTGAAGAGTTTATTCTTGTATTTCTTCTCCTACCGGATGCTAGACGGGAGTTTCAGGGGCTTATCAATGTACAATTTGACCCCAAAAGAAAAATATTACAAATCTGAGGACAAATAATTCTAAATGTAGAAAGAATAATTATTCCTAGTTTACATGGGATTAGTTATACTAGATGTGTTGTCTGCACCCCACCTAATTTTTGTATTGCTGTGAATTTTTGAGCTCACTGGGGTTTTTGACTTATGAATGTGAAAAGAGCAGAGTTATGGCTTCTGTTTGTAAAGTAAGACTGAACATAGCACTTGTCATGGCTGCCCTGTTGCAGCTACTAAATATTTCATATTAATTGCTATTCTGAGTATTTGAATAATTATTTAAAGCCAAACATATTTCCTCTTTGTGACACAAGAGATTTGTGATTGGCAAAGGCTGAATTGTATAGAATATTGTTGCCCAAAACACTCCTTGTTTGCAGTAATCTGCTAATCTAGAATTATAGGAGCAGGGGTGAAGGTTAATTTCTTAGCTAAAATTAGTCACCATAACCAGAATTTATGAATAACCTTTTAGACCAGCTTTGTGATCTGTCAAGTTCAGTGTCCTGTTGGTACTACTAGCTGCTCCCAGATATTCCAATGAAAAGTGAAAGAAATCCATCTGTAGAACTGGTATGACCTTTTTCCCTTTTTTCATATTACAGCTGTTAAAATTAATTAATCAGAAATTTCATTTGTGGTTCTTTGTCTGTGAATATATCTTGCTGGTTTATTTTCTAACCATGTTATATGCTGCTAAAAGCATTAATAAATAACACTGTTTCTATTTATTGGAAATGTATCTTCGATACAGCAGAGAGCCATCCCCATGTTCCTGAAAAAAAACCGTCAGGGGAAAAAAACAGCTTGGTTGAACTGAGAGGTCTTGAGTGATATCAATAAGAAGAGAAATGTTTATGGGCTCTGGAAGGAGGGTACAGGCCTCTTGGGTCGATTACAGGAGGGAAGTGAAATTGTGTAGAGAAAAAATCAGAAGGGCTAAGGCTCAACTAGAAATCAGGTTGGCCAAGTCTGTGAAAGATAACAGAAAATCTTTCTATAAATATATAAACGATAAAAGGAGGACTAGAGAGACAATACAGTCCCTATTGGACACAGAAGGAACAACAGTGACAGTGGATGAGGAAAAGGCTGAGGTACTTAATGCCTTTAATGCCACTGGGCAGAGTCCAAATGCCAATGGCCAAATGCCGGGTCCTGCACTTGGGGCACAACAACCCTATGCAGAGCTACAGACTCAGAAGTCTGTCTAGAAAGCTGCCAGGAGGAGAGGGACCTGGGGGTGTTGGTCAACAGCCGACTGAACATGAGCCAGCAGTGTGCCCAGGTGGCCAAGAAGGCTAATGTCATCTTGGCTTGTATCAGAAACAGTGTGACCAGCAGGTCCAGGGAGGTTATTCTACCTCTGACTGCTCCTTGAATCCTGTTTTAGTTCTGGACCCCTCACCACAAGAAGGATGTTGAGGCGCTGGAGCAAGTCCAGAGAAGAGCAACAAAGTTGGTGAAGGGGCTGGAGAACAGGCCTTATGAGGAGCGGTTAAGAGAGCTGGGGGTGTTTAGCCTGGAGAAGAGGAGGCTGAGGGAAGACCTCATTGCTCTCTATAACTACCTGAAAGGAGGTTGTAGAGAGGAGGGAGCTAGGCTCTTCTCCCAAGTGACAGGGGACAGGACAAGAGGGAATGGCCTCAAGCTCCGCCAGGGGAGATTTAGGCTAGAGATTAGGAAAACAATTTTCACAGAAAGGGTCATTGGGCATTGGAACAGGCCACCCAGGGAGGTGGTTGAGTCACCTTCCCTGGAGGTGTTTAAGGGATGGGTAGACGAGGTCCTGAGGGACATGGTTTAGTGTTTGATAGGAATGGTTGGACTCGATGATCTGGTAGGTCTCTTCCAACCTGGTTATTCTATAATTGTATGATTCTTTGATAAGCTAGAATACAAAAAATTACTAAATATATAAACTATTGAAGAACCAATTACAATATGCCAGCATGAAAAAAGCCTGAAATGTTGTTATGTTTCAGTCCTAGTAGCACAGCCTTATAAACTCCCTTAGTCATCCATTACAGACTGCCTCTGTGACTGACAAGATCACATCACAGGTTACATTTTATTGCTGCTTTTTAAGATTTCTGGGAACAGCCTTTTCAGATGGGTACCGCCACCTAATTTCTAAATGGTGTACTTGCAACACTTGCCTTATTTATCTTTTCCATCATACAGGAAAATATCAAGATTTTTTTCATTTGGCTGATCTTTATTCTTAGTAGTACTTACTTTTCATGATCTAAGAGATATGAGTTTTTCTTGACCAAAGAAAACATAACAGAATATATTTATAGCTCATGTTGTCTAGGATTCTGGTCAAGGGATTCATAATCTGAAGACGTTCACAATCTGATCCTGAGTTCATGTAAACAAATCATATTTGGGATGACATTGTTAAATGCGTTCTGGAGACTCCTGGGAGAACATGTTTCTGGTTTTAATATGTTATTCTAAAACTTCTAAAATCCATTTCTGACTGTTTTAGTCAGTGATACTTGGATGTAAATTAAACTGACAAAGTATCATGGCATTCATGCATTTCTATTCTGTTAGTGGGTGCTTACATTTAGCTCCCTGTTGTGTTGTAGTCAGTGATTTTAGGTAGGCCTAGTCCCATGGTGCTGTGTATCAGATGCTCATTAGATCTGTAACCTTGCTCTAATATGTTACAAGAAGGTACAGGGATGCAGTACTGAATGAAATACCTTCTGTGCATCTATCACCCTGCTTCTGAGTGGTACTTAAGGGCTTGCCAACATGAGTGACTAGCCTCTTAGGTAGGGAAAGATGAGATTCTGCCTTGGTGACCAGCTTTCTCCATCCTTCAGCTCTGGGAGACAGGCAGGCATGCCATCAGGGAGGGCACCTTGTTTTTCTTCTGGATAAGCCCATGTCATCTGCAATTAATTTTCAAAGTAATTGTATCAATGGCTTTGTAGTCTTACGATTAGTTTCATGCCCTGTACAATCTCTGAGTTGTAGCATAGGTTTTGAAGCTAAGCAGGAATAGCTGAGAGACTACAGAGAATTGAACTGAAGCATGAGATGTTTTTGACACGAATATTTCCTAAGCTTGAAACTGAACATGTGCAGATTCCACAAGATTTCTTTATATATAAATTTTAGCCATTATAGGAAAAAAAATAGTAGTGTATATTTGTTAATTAATGTAACAATATATTACTTTAGTTGTTTGTGGACCTCGTTTTTGTCCAAAAGTACTTAGAGACAGTTGTGATTTAACAGGTATATTTGATATCATATGCTCAAAAGTGGTTTAAAAGAAAAAGCTGAGTTGGATTGTAAATGATCTGAATTTTTTTCATTATTGCTAAAGGAGCATGTAATTTTTTTTCTTTCTAAGTAGCTGTAGTGCATGCAGCTTGTCTGCGCGGATAGTGATGGGGAGTTTTCTCTCTAATAATTTGAGTGGGATTATTAATATTCTGTGGAGAATTTGTTGCAGTCTCTGAATATGGACTATTTGACGTCTCAGCAGCTTCTCTTTCATGCCACATTTGAAGAGCATAACAATTGGTCACACTATCATGCTATTCTTGGGACTGAATGGTACTGTCTTTCACTTGGATTATTTCTTCCAGAGAGTGGAAGTCCTGTACCAAGAAATTCTTTACTGAGCTGTGCTTCATCCAAATGGGTTCAATGACACGTCGTTTTGATTGTAGGCTGATAGTGGGGGTGGATGAACAGTGTTTGAGAACACAATTTGCTGCCACATCTGTAGATCTGTTAGTGTTTCATCTGAAAGTTTACTGTGATGGGAGGGTACACAGCTTCTGAAGCTTTCATACACCGTAGTAACAACCATTGACTGGCAATATTACAGGAAAGTGAGGCTTTTTCCAAAGTTTGCTTTCATATGACAAAGTAAACATACACAAGGATCTTTAAAATTTAACCTTGATTTCATATAAAAATCATTGTGGTGTTTGCTGCACCTTCACTGTCTGATTAAAAGTTGTTTTCCAAGTCTTCTACTTCTTTTCTTCCTTTTTCACCTGTAGTTTCTTTCTCTCTTTGCCTGTGACTGCTTTGGTTTTCTCTTCCTCTAAGCTGTATCATTTCTCCTGCTAGTTGCCTTCCAGCTGGCTATCTATTTTTGAGGATGGACCATCTGTAGGTGAGACAGGTTAAGCTGGCAGATGTTCCCACTCTAAATAGAATATTATAGGAGAAAAGATGCAAAATTTATGGTTTTTTTTGTCTTGGCTTCATAATTTCTCCCTTCAGGATCAGGGACGTGAAGCGTTTTCAGCCCCTTCTGTTAGGTGTTCCTTCTGAGCTAGGTACAGATTCTTATCCACACATCTTCTCCACAGGACCTGAAATTCTTCTCACCTGGCCACCTTCTTTTCCTTACTCCTTCCTGAGGAGAACTTAGGTACAGGAACAGCTGCCCACGTGGGGAGTGATGCTGGTGGAAACACAATAGCTGCTTCCTTCATAGGAAGTGGGCAACTTATGGAATAAAAGTGTGTGTGCAGTGGGGATGGGGTCTAACACAACTGGCCAGCTTTCTGTTACCTCTGATATGATGAAAGAATCAAGGTTTTCCCGAGTAGGACCAGCTGGGATGGGTTATGGGTAGCTGTGAAATGCAACATGCATCAACTTTGAGTTATCCTACTCTTTTACCCTGGATATTTGAGTGAGCCAAGGGCTACCTTTTGTGGAGAGCTGTGCTGGGATTTACTAATAGCAGTAGTACAAATAGCAGATTTACTAATAGCATTCCCTGTTAGGTGCCATAGATATATGAGCTTAGGACTTGCACAAACACTTCTCATCACTGATGCTAAAAGAAATTTCTCCACTGATTTCTGCCAAACACAAGTTCAGTGTTTTCCATGCAGTTCTGAAGAGAGATCTGGCTTTGCAGGTGTTGGTTTTGTCTTTCTACTTAGCTTGTGTGTGATCTGGTTTTTACCCTGAGTGCTCTTGATACAAAATTTTCTATATAAGCACTCTGTTTTCCTTTGTCTCAACTTGGCTGCCTGATCAGGAATAGGACTTTTAAACAATCCTTCAGTAGGCATAAGAAACAAGCGTGCTTAACATAACTGCAAGTGTGAAATAAGTGATCTTCTGCTGAAAGCTCATATGCCAAACACAACTAATCCACCATATGTGTGACCTAAAAAGTACAGGCGCGGATATTTATCTCTCCCCCAGTTTCTTAGCCTTTTTACGGCTGCTGCCATTGTAAATAGCCCAGTAATGCTATATGCTTGATCAATGTATGGGATCTGTGGTGGTACATTGCAGTTAAGAGCTGCTGCATTGCAAAGCACGCCTTTATGTGAAATGAAAGGAATACCATAAGCTTTTCAGCTGTGACATACCAGCTCAACAGTGGTAAGCCTCTGGGAAAAACAAAGGAGTATGACAGCCTTTCAGCAGCCCAGGAAGCTTGTTGAATAACAAATATTCTTATATTGTTTCTTATTTAAGTGTTTTTTGTGTTCCTGTTGAGTTTTCCACATGAGGGACATGTGTATGTCCTGGCTTTCCAACTGCAACTGCTGTGGCCCCTGGAGTTACCCTGGTGCCAGTGTGAAGGAGAGACTTCTGATGTCCAGGGCTACAGGAAAAGTCAGAATAAATATTTTTAGAAAAGGATACATTTCTTGGACATACCATAGAATCATTGAACAACCGGGTTGTAAGAGACCCATTGGGTCATCCAGTCCAACCATTCCCATCAAACACTAAACCATGTCCTTGAGGACCTCATCTACCCGTGTCTTAAACACCTCCAGGGAAGGTGAATCAGCACCTCCCTGGGCAGCCTATTCCAATGCCCAATGACCCTTTCTGTGAAAAACTTCCTCCTAATCTCTAGCTTAAATCTCCCCTGGCAGAGCTTGAGGCCATTCCCTCTTGTCCTGTCCTCTGTCACTTGGGAGAAGAGCCCAGCTCCCTCCTCTCCACAACCTCCTTTCAGGTACTTGTAGAGAGTAATGAGGTCTCCTCTCAGCCTCCTCTTCTCTAGGATATATAGGGGATATGTGGCTATGATGCTCTTGGGATTTGTTTCATTGTTCAAAAGACTAATTACAGAAGATTAAGCAGTGGCCAGCCCTGCACACTCTGAGGTCATTTAAGTTCTGATCATGCACAGATGGTGTCACAAAAGTGGCAGAACTTCTACACATTTGCAAATATCTCAGTGCCCACCACAGGTCCAATTTTGTGATACACAATTTGTGTCACTTATGTTGCTGCTGGACATTATATGTTACTCACTTATATCAAGATTGGAAAAACAAGAGTGAGATGCACATTGTCATAAAAAAAGTGTAAGCACGTACTCCACAAGTCCATTACAGAGAGAATACAATTTGGCCAAAGTGAGTATAATCTGTTTATTTGTATACGCTGCTAAAATTGCTGAAGAGTACCTTCCAGATAAAGAAATCATTTAGGGAACTGTGGCAGCTATAGGTGTTGCTTAAGTTGCAATAGAGTTGTTTGGTCTGTAGGAAGAGGCAAAGGAATAGAATGTGTGCATGAGGCAGTTTAAAGTACTGTTTGCAAATACAAGCTATTAAAAGAAGTAAATCACGCTGGAAAATCGTCCCGAGCTGCAAAATATTAATTGATCATTAAGTTGTTTTAAGAGGCACTGATATAAATACCCTCTATCTAAATATGTCCCCTAAATGTGTCTGTCTAAATGCTGTTTGCATACACCTGTGATGAAAAAAAAACCCATGTTTTTTTCTTAATAAGAAGAATGTAATAAACCCTTTGCATTTTATGAAGGATGAGAGGTACAAAAACTGACCAATATTCTACCAAAATGAAATTTGTACTAATGAAATGATGGCATTGATGTTTAAGGAATTTCAAAGCTGTGTAGAAAATGTACATCACCTGTAAGAGAAGATAGGCAGCTATGACTTTAACAGTCTCAGTTTGATTCATAATGTTTGGGGACATGGCAGGTGTGGAATATGGTATTACTAATTTTATATCAAAGGCCTAACTACACTTGTAATACACGAAAATATACATACCGCGTGGATAGGGAAGTTAGGAGATGGTCTACATTTGGGCTGAAAGCTTCAAACATTCTGGAGAAGCTTTTTAGCTCTTAGGCAGAAAGCTGGAGTCATGGTCATTTCAAGATCTGGATTGTGGAGAGCTCTTAAAGAGACAGCAGAATCCAGGGTGATTTATGCGTACGTGTAGAAGAAGAGCCTCAACTAACAGGTATATCCAAAGGATGTAGTGGCAGAGAGAGGACCTGAGAATTATTTAGCAATACAGTGATGATTCTTCGTGTGAAAAGTGGATGTCTCAACTGAAAAGGCACTATGTCCTGTTGTTCAAGCCCTCTTGGGATCAAGTTAAGTAAGGAAAAATGGGAGGAGTGGTTGTTAAGTGATTCATATAGCTCTGCATCTGTAGTATTAATTTGCAGCATCAGCTTTATGGTAGATAAATGGTTATATTGATCTTCGATATGCATGTAACTCAAGAGAAAGAACAGAGCACGTGCTGAAGACTTCTGAACTCTTGCTTGTGCTGCTTGTTTTTGTTTTCTGTGTGTGTGCTTGACAACTGCTTTTTCCTGGGAAAATTTGAGTTCTGTAACAAACAATCTGCTGTGAAAAGATGCACAAAATAGAGCAATACCTACATTAGTTAAATGTTGAATGTGGTAGAGTGGTGCTGAAATACTACCAACGAGTACTATATATACTGCTGTTTATTTTCAAAAGCTGAAGTGTGATGACCATATGTTAAAATATAGTTTAGCCAAGAAAGTAACAAAATTTCCCTGCTTACCACAAGTGCATTTAGTGCTCTTCTGCCAGTAAGATGGAAATGTCACAATCAGAAAAGAGGTTGGAACTAGGACATCTTTACCGACTCGGAAGACTACATACATATCTATGCTAGTCTCAAAAACCGTGCAGGGAATGGCAAGATCAGTGCTCTGACCTCAAGAGTGCAGCAAAGCAGGTACAAGCCTACCCATGGTAGTCCTGTCTAGGTCTCATTCTTGTTCACACTCTCAACTGTTCAAGTTCTTCAGTATCGAACCTAACCAAGTCCTAACTAATTCTAACCACAAAAGCAATACAGATTAAAAATTGTAAAATACATAGGTTCTTTTCTTTCTCTTGTTTTTATACACCAATACTCATGTGAATTACATTTGTAAAGAAAGGTATTCCCTGTCAAGTCTTTATCCAGTCCTCTACAATCAACAAGTAATTGTGAACTTCTGTGAAGCCCATGGCATCTATTGCATGTGGGCAACACTCAAGAACCTATAAAGCTTTTCTTTTGTGAAAGATTTAGAGTAAATCTAAGACAAAAAAACACCCAAATCCATGACCCACTCCTTACCCAGAGAATCTGAGAAGAATTAAATGCATTATTCACTGTAAGTCCTGCTGCAGCATGAGGCTTGATTATAGCAAAACTCATTGTTTTGGGCCTTATATGCTTTCTGTGTTCATAGGTTGTGTTATGTGGAGCACTTTTTGGAGCTCCTATGGAATCCTAAAAGAAACATGAAACAGTCTTGAAGAAGATTACAAAATATTTAAATTAAGGGTTAGATGTTTGAGGACTTCATATTGTCCAGTGTTGGAAAGGGAGGGCAAAACTTTCTATCTCTGGAGGCTGGAAATTGCCCGTAATTAACTTCCAAGATGAAGTAAGGATGGTTGTTACATGCCTTGGACTGCCCAAGCAACTGGAAGGATCTGTGCAGTGGGGGCTGAAAGTCAGTGAAAGTCAGCTGGAAATTGGAAGGCTGACCATAGAGAATTAGTTCCTTTTTCTATTGACTTCCTCCTGTATAAGAATCACTGGTGTTCTTGTATTCTTGCTGAGAGCAGAATTTCAGAACCACAAAATGCATAATAACGACTGAGACTGTCATCAGTTTAGTGACATACAGAGAAAGAAGGATGATTTCTGCCATGAAGCATTGACAATTGCAGACAAAAAAGATTGACATAGGTCAGTTTTGCAAATTTTTATGCAACACCCCATCACTTAACTGAATTCCTCACCTGAAGAAGGGATAAAAGTTGACATAAAATTTTGCAATTAAGATTTCCTATCAGATCATTCCAAGTTAAGTAAAGCCTTTTATCTTGATTTCCCACCACCGACCCTCCTTTTTTTTTTTTTTTTTTGAGATGAATGCTTACTTGCCTTCCAAATGTTTAGTACTTTGCTTGGAAACAGGCACCTTAAACTTTTTTGAAATTTTGTAAATTTTTTTTTGTCATTTAAGAAAAAAACAACAAAAACACAAATGAACTGTAGAGACAGTGGCAGTTTCCAAGCTGAACAAATATATTCTAGCTCAGTAACTTCACTGCTGACACTCCAGTAGGACACATTGTACATTTCTCTGCAATCAGAGAGAGATGTCATAACGAAGGACATCAAAATTACCAAGGCATCACTGTTGCCATAGTAAAATAGTGCTGCAACATATTTAATTTATGCACCTGTTACCTCTCAGCCAAGTAGCATGAGCTGTAGGTCAAATAAGCTCCTCTGACTTGATGGAATTCTTATTCTCTCTTGAAGGAGAGTGGTTTTCGGCTTTCTATTTTATGTTTAGACTCTTGTTCTGAAACATCAAGGTGCACAGGACTCTGTAGTGCAAATTAATCTTCTGTGGTCTTCTTTCAAGTGAAACTAACTTCCATGCTAATCTCTTCTGTACAGCTGTCAAGCCATTTGGAAGACTTATTGATCCTCGCCACAACAGAAAAGGGACACTTGAGCAACAGCAAACTGCTTTTGAATGTTTTCTAATGTATTGATGTCATTATTGCTACTCACCTCAGCACTTGATCAGATATATTGTTTCATTTCACCTGTTGTTGCTCTGCTCTTTGTATATTGTCTTTAAATATGGTGATGTTTGCAATCTATTTTATGTGGTACATTAGAAACAGACCTAGATTGCTGTATACCACAGTGTATTTTACTAACAGAGAAGCAAATAAAATTTAGCATTGCAGTTTGTTCTAGTGTTGAGAAAGAAGAGAATTACCGGAATCTGTATTATATGTGAAGCCAAGACTAGGGAAAGTCATGGGTTGCTGGGGTTCTTTAACATGAGTGGCCATGTGGGGAGTGGAGCAGGCATGTATGTATATACATTTTTTTTTTTTTTTTTGAGGTACTGAAAACCATATGGCTGTACTAGTCTTTGGGCATGCATAAGTTGAAATTTAGGTTTGAAATGGCTTGGACCATCTTACAGTAATTTAGGCAAGCAGAACCTTGCAAAGTCTGTTTTTCGCTGGTTTGTCAGAGATGATACTTATTCAAAGAAGTTTGCACGGGACCGCACTGAAATATGCATGAGAGTCTCGGGGAGGCCTAATGGTAAAGAGGGAGGTACATTTAGTAGCAATAGCAAGGATATATATGACAAAGGAAACAGCAAAACAGTCATCATATTTATTTGTTGGTGTAAATTCTTTCCAGAAAAATATGCCAACTTTATTTTTTGGAAGCTGAATTATTATTCGTGTCAAACCACAAAAAGAAATTAATAAAAATGCAACTTGTAGAACTAGGATGCATATTGAAAACACTACAGTTGGACATACTCAGACTTCATTATAGTATGTCCAATATACTGAAGTTTTTATGCAGAACCATGAAAATTCTCTGACATCTCAAGCCAAAACATAATTCTTTGGGGTGGGATTATTTGCTCAAAGTCATTCAGGAGGATCTTGAGTTCACAATAAAATAGCTAGATGTAAATAGTACCTACTCTCAGGAACTTCATGTGGGAGAGACTTAAGACTGTTCTTTTAGAAAAGAAAGCAGTGATAAAATACTATTTGAAAAGCCATAAAAAGCTATTTGAAAATCCATTTGCAAGAAACAGATCTTAAGATAACAATCACACAAGTCAGGTGTTTGCGACTATTGTTATAGGGTATGTGGTAAATGTACCAAGTTATACTCATATTAACCAGTCAAAAGTGCTGTCTGCTCTCTCCTCTGGCCACAAAGCAAAGAGGAAAGACTGGAAGACCCTATAAACAGCAACCATTTGACAACAGCTTTTTACCCAAGAAAAAGGGGAGGGAGGTGGGGAATGAGTTAAAAAAGGAAAAGGTGCAAGCTCTGCTGCACAATAGGGGAGCACAGGTTAGAGGGTAAATTCAAGACTTATATTGAGGCCAAGGTGAGGCACCTGTAAAGTGAGGAGGGAAGACAACCAGACATTGTCAGGGAGAGCAGAAGCAGATGGTGACAAAGAAACAAAGAGGCCTTAAGATGAGTCCTCTGAAAAAAACAAAAAACACAGAGGGGAAAAAAATGGCTTATCTTTCCTGGTGTTTTTCTGTATGTGTTTTTGTCGATGCATAACGAAAATTAGGAAGAGCACAGATACAATATATCTGGGTTGTGACAAAGTAGACTGTTTAATTTTCTGTTGAAGATGTAATATAAGGTTGTTATTTCCCTTTCCATTGTGCTGAGAAACTCCGAAAAGTGAAAATCCTCGGAAGCTTCTTGTGTCAAAACAAAATTTGAGGTTTGTACTTTTCAGTCTGATGCAGTCAGGTGTATACCCCATACTAATACCCAGTAATTGAGTAGTTTGTTAAGTACTAGTTAATTTATTGTGACATTCATCTCTTTGGAGTTATTAGCTTTTTGACGGATTTCCCTTTTTCTCTTTCAATTAGTGTCTCAAGAGCTAAGGGCTCTATGTGGAACAATGAGCAAAAGCAGCGGCTGCAGGAATGAAAGAAAAAATGTTAATCTCAGCATTAGAGATTAATCATTAATCTAAGGTTATTTGAACTATCCTAGGTCTAGTTTACAACCATAGGTGCAAGAATATGGTGTTCTTCAAGCAAATGCTGCCCCTCAGTCAAGGACTCAATCCTTTTTTAAAGTTAAAACAATCCTCTTCTGCTGCCTGCTTGAATCTTCATTACTGCCTTCTTCAGCAATGGCTCTGCCACTGCCTCTACTCTCCTGAGTGGCACTGCCCACACAGTAATCATAGAACAACCAGGTTGGAAGAGACCCACTGGATCATTGAGTCCAGCCATTCCTATCAAACACTAAACCATGCCCCTCAGCACTTTGTCCACCTGTCCCTTAAACACCTCCAGGGAAGGTGAACTCAACCACCTCCCTGGGGAGCTTGTTCCAGTGCCCAGTGATCATTTCTGTGAAAAATGTTTTCCTCGTATCCAGTCTGAACCTCCCCTGCTGCAGCTTGAGGCCATTCCCTCTAGTCTTGTCCCCTGTCACTTGGGAGAAGAGGTCAGCTCCCTCCTCTCCACAACCTCCTTTCAGGTAGTTGTAGAGAGCAATAAGTTCTCAGCCTCCTCTTCTCTAGGCTAAACACCCCCAGCTCTCTCAACCATTCCTCACAGAGCCTGTTCTCCAACCCCTTCACCAGCTTTGTTGCTCTTCTCTGGGCTTGCTCCAGAGCCTCAACATCCTTCTTGTGGTGAGGGGCACAGAACTGCACGCAGGATTCAATTCAATAATGCAGTGCTCCTGGTCCCTGCAGCACTGGCTGAGAGAGTTTCTTGCTGCAAGAACTGAAGCTTGGTTAGTATTTCTCTGAGCAGCTTTATAAATGAAGAATTATCAGTGGGTTCAAAAGTGTTTTCTGCAAATACATTGAAAGTGTATAAAAATAAAATTTTTTCGAAGGTTCTAATAGCCCTTTTTATAGGCTATTACTGTAAAAGTTCTGTTGATTCCTAAAGTGGTTTTTTGGTTGTTTATTTAAGGAAATTAAGGTTTTGGTTCTTCAGTTTTGGACTGAGCACCTGGGTTTATGGTAGCCCATAAACCTCTCTCCTCTCGGGAACTAAAGTTCTAAAAGCTGATGGAAGTTGGGTTGAAAATTATTTCTTATGTCTAGGAAAATGGCTGAGAGATCAGAAAGCTTTGAATATTCTTAACCAGTTTCATTATCTTCATAGAAACTTATTAAGAGAGTTTACCAGTTAAAAGTCTTAAGTCAACTGTGTTAGTAATACAGTGGGGAAACAAAAGAAAATCTCAAGGACTGTAATGCACAAGAGCTGCCAGTCATTTATGGGGTAAGAGTAGCTGTCTACCAAAGCTTTGACCTGTCCTGATAAGGCTGAACCCACCTGGACATACTCACAAGGAGAGGTTAGCACAGCTCTCACCTGCTAGAGCCAGAAAGGAGCTGTGTCTCAAGAATGAGGGGAGACCTTATTGCTCTCTACAACTACCTGAAAGGAGGTTATAGAGTGGAGAGAGGTGGCCTCTTCTCCCAAGCGACAGCGGACAGGACTAGAGAGAATGGCCTCAAGCTGCAGCAGGACAGGTTCAGACTGGATATGAGGAAAACATTTTTCACAGAAATGGTCATTGGGCACTGGAACAGGCTGCTCAGGGAGGTGGTTGGGTCACCTCCCCTGGAGGCGTTTTTTAAATGGGTGGATGAGGTGCACAGGGACATGGTTTAGTGATTGATGGGAATGGTTGGACTCAATGATCCAGTGGGTCCTTTCCAACCTGGCAATTCTATAATTCAATGATTCTTACTGATATCCAATTGCTGATATGGAGCCAGCACAGCATAATCCTCGATTCATTCCAGGAGCTTAGGGGTCAGACCATGTGGTTGAGGGAGGCCCTGGTGACACAAAGCAGCAAAAGCACTGCTGAAGGAATGAGGAATTTGGGAGACTCTCTGTCTCCCATAGCTTGAATAAAGAATCCCCTTTGTGCTCCTTACAACTCTAATACACTTTTTACTCTGCTAGGAAGGATCCTGCAGGCACCAAGCAGAGGGAAGGTGCTTAACGCGTAATAAAGAACAGCAATAACAACTGATTAGATCTGGGCAGGTAAGAAAAGAGGGAATACTTTGCAAATATTTAAAATCTTAAATGTATTGCAAGCAAGTTCCTTCATGCAATATTGTTAATTACCTAGACAAGAGAAGCTATGCAATCATCTTCGATCACAGGCTTCTATTTAATAAGCTCTCTGTAATGTATTGCTATTAAAGTTCTTCTAAGAGTCTGTGCAAATTTCCCGATTTTTCTCCCAGGGCAGCATTGCAAATCAAGCTGTAAAATGCATTGGTAAAGCTACTTTTCCCCTATTAAAATAAGCAGATGAAAATACCTAGTGGCAGAGCTAAGAGTGTCATCCTCTCAGGAGAGTGATGGGATTGTCAGGCAGCACTGGACAGCTGCAGCCACACCACTCAGCATGGCAGGGCTTAGCCATCTCATTGCTGAAACTCTTGGGGAGATCTCAGAAATCCAACAGAAACACATGTACATTTAGACTATTAAAAATGCTTTTTAGAGCAAGCACTGAATCTCATTTGTTGCTCATCTGTAGTTATATCAGACAAATTCCTGCTCTGTTGTACCAACCCCATTAAAGGAAGAAAGTTTCTCCAATTGACATTAGAAAACTGAGACCAAAATTTATCTGCATGAAGTTTCTTCTGACACTAATTTACCTGTTTCTATTGATGTGACTGAACTTGTTTCCTAGGTATATCTTTAACGCAGCATCCACTTGCGAGATTCTGCTGGTAGACACCTCTTATGTGTGTGGTATCAATATTCCTTGTAAGAACAAGGAACATTCAATAATGATCCTTTGAGGATAATACTGCCCAGGATGCAATTCTTCACAGACAGAATAGTACTGTTTAAGGTATTGCTTCTTGGTTATTTATGATCATAAATTTCTTATCTGCCATTGTTTTGTTCCAGGTTAGACTTAGACATTGCACTGGAGTGAGAAAATGAAAGCAGCCACACAGTGTTTTGACCCCCAGGAATATGATATAATTTCTGAGATGTTTCTCCTGTCCTACTAGTTTGGTTAGGCAATTTACAAGCTTTTCAAAATATTGGAAAAAATGGTGAAGTATCTGCAAAAGTCAGTTGAGACATTTTACCATTTTAAAACTGTGTATGTTTGGTATCTGAAGGATACTACCCAGTGTAGAATCAGACAATATAAATTCCATCTGTGGTGTCTGTATGCATTTGTGTCTAACTTTACAAACTGGAGATTGAGTAGAGGAAGAAAAGAAATTCTAAAGGAAAACAAAAAATAGCAATAGAGATAATCTTTCCTTCATATTCTCTAAGCCAGGAACTCTTGGTTTTGAGGAATACTGGACCTTTATGAAGATCTTTATTCAAGGGATGGTATGAAAGCTGCCATCACTGGCTCTTGCAATGGGGTCCTGGTGACACAGGAGCTGGCCTGCAGAATGGCTGTCGTTTAGAGTGACCATCTGTCCTGGTTTCCTGGCTATATCGAGTATGCTGTAGGGGTGGGCATAGCTGCTGGTTTTTCTGGTACCTCTCCCCAGGTCTTCTTCCTGGGTGTATGGGGATGAGGGATAGTGCAGGGCTAGAACTGAGGCCTCATCTGGAGGGTGATAAGAGAGGTACAGCTAGCTCCCACAAGAGGTGTTTTCCCATGTCTTCAGACCACACAGCCAGAACACAGCCACTGGGAGAAAAAAAATTCCTCTTCCAAAAGAAATTTGAAAGCTTCCAAATTATTTGTTTGTTTTTAACATCCTGTCCATCTGCTCTGGGGATGGACAGGAGGCAGAAGCTTAAATCGTTTAGACCTACCAGCTTCTGCTCCATTTTCAGCTGTAGCTTTAATGCCACTGCTGTTCCCTACCTGCCACACTTTCTCTCCGTAACTCATTTGTTTATGTTCTTTCCTTGTTCATTTGTGCATTGGTGATAAAGAGCAGAGAATAGCTTCTGTTCTTCAGGGAGTGCTTTTTTTTGTACATTCTGAATTCAAGTTGCTCAGATGGAGGTACTCTGAGCCAGGTCCTGGTCCCCACCTGGTGATATTAGAGGTAGCAATGCTTTGGTGCAAGCAGTCATGGCATCTGAAAGGCTGTTGCTTGAACTGAACTACAAGAGCTTCTCTCCATAATGTTGAGTTGTTGCACATCTGTGAAATATTTTAATTTTCAGTGTAAAGTAAACCTCATTTCAGATTCACTATTGCCTGAATTTTGGTCTTGAATGTATGCTTGCAGTTAAAAATGATTAAGTAGTGCTGGAAATACAGGAGCAAAGCTTAATTTCTGTTGCCAGTAATTAGCTGAATATGCTGGGACACCTTGCAAAAATAAGTGGAAGAGAGAGAGAAATTTCATATGCAAATTTACACTTAATGTTTGCTTACCTGAAGTTATGTATCTTGAATGTTGTTGAAAACTATTATATGTAATGAGATTTCAAAAGGTTTCGGGGTTTTATTACACTTGAGAAACTAAACTCCATATAATCAATGTTAATACACAATGGTTTGAGTTTGTAGGTGCTCCTGAGCAAACTGGCTCATCTCTGAACTGTAAGTTCAGATTAAATTCTGTATAAGCAAGATTTTAAGGAAGCTAAGAGATGCAGTTACAGATCTCAACAGGAATCAGTTTCTAGCAGTATCAGAGAGCCCAATAAGTAAAGAATATTCACTGCCGTGACAAGAGCAGGAGTGCAGAAACTCCTGTTAGAGCTTCTTTTGAACATTCATGTTACTTGACATTTGTTTACATGAGACCATTTAACTGAAAGGAGATTTCCCCCCACCCCACCCCATCCCCATCTCTGGACTGGGAGAAGGTTCAGAAACGGTAGTAGCAGAAAAGAGAGAAGGAAATGTGAAATGACTATGTTTTTGTTATTGAGCTCAGATATTTGAATTTACCCAAAATCATAGAATAACCGGGTTGGAAGAGACCCACCGGATCATCGAATCCAAGCATTCCTATCAAACACTAAACCATGTCACTCAGCACCTCATCCATCTGTCCCTTAAACACCTCCAGGGAAGATGACTCAACCACCTCCCTGGGCAGCATATTCCAGTGCCCAATGACCCTTTCTGTGAAATTCTTTTTCCTAATGTCGAACCTAAATTTCCCCTGGCGGAGCTTAAGGCCATTCCCTCTTTTCTTGTCCCCCGTCACTTGGGAGAAGAGCCCAGCTCCTTCCACTCTATAATCTCCCTTTAGGTAGTTATAGAGAGCAATGAGTTCTCCTCTCAATCTCCTCTTCTCCAGGCTAAACAACCTCAGCTCTCTCAGTATATCTAGAAAGCATCCTTAAACCCACTTACATAGCATGGAACTAATCTAGATGCCTTTGTTTTCACAGAGGTATTTATTGCTGTACAGTGAAAATGGCTATAAATATCATAGAATGTGAATAAAATATGATTGCAGTGGAAAACTAATTTACATTTTTTTTATAACAATTTATTTCAGATGCAAGCTAATCTATTTCAAGTGCCAGGATGTATTTGCACCATGTATATACTAGTGAATTATTCACTAATATCTTTGCTTTAAATGCATCATAATAATTTTACTTTTAAAATCTCCATATTTAATTACGGGAGGCAGTTAACAACAGTTAAAATGACTGTGGTATCTCAAATCCCTCTCTCAATCCAAAGCTTCCTTTTCTTTGGACTATTAAGTAAGTTTCCAGAGGTCAGGCAGGTTTCAACTAAGGTGTGCTCACTGACTTTGCAGTTCTGAAACAGCTGTCAGAGTTTTTCTAAAAGTGTCTCCTTGCATGAGGGTGAGGCCAGAAGAGATCCTGGAGCTCACGTGAGGAAAAATAAATAAAATAATACTTTTAGCAGAAGTTCCATTAAGGGGTTTTGTTTTAAGTATGCTAATCTCACTTCTTGCTTGCTATCATCAATTTTCAGTATTTTTGAACCTTGATCTCTTAAGCCAGTGTGCAACTTTGTTAAGCACTGGATTACGACAGTGACAAGATCAGATTTAGCCTCTTCAGGTGGTACTGCAAAACATTTGGGTAATGAATTTCTACAGAGCCAACAAAATTAAATCTTATCCCATTCTGGGACTTCTATACTACTTATTGTACTTGAATGTAACAGAATAAAAATGGTTTGCTTGTGTCTTGTCAGTTCTAAGTATAAGCTAGAGTGGCCATGACTGAAAAATGGGACAACAGATTTTTTTCTAAAAAGAAACTCTGCAGACTGTGATGCCTTCCATTTACGAAAGACTTGAAAGAGATGCATGATTGTCGAGAGCCTTGACTTCAATAAATGTTTATAATGTATTTCAATTAAAATTAACTATTCTTCTTTCTGGGAGAACAACTTGGACGTGTAACTAGGGAGGAAATACTAGTATTAGGACTTCATAATGGATCGTTCAGTTTGTGTAGTGGATTATTTGAGGTTTTATGGGTAGGTGAGGTTTTTTTTTTAATTTAAGGTCAATGAAAACACAAAAAAAGTTTGAGCTGCTTACCTTTTAAGAGCAAGAGTTGTCATCCTCTCTAACAGGGTCAGTTGGAAATATTTAAATATGAGGAGGCAGCTCTACTGAAAAGAATGGACAGCTTGTTCCAGCTGAGGGTTCACTTTAGTGCGTTGTTATTAAAATTCTGTAAGCCTGCATGGAAATATGCTTACTTTTACACCCCAAAATAAACCTTTTTGCAGATGCCCTGCAGGCTCATAAACAGCTTAAAAGCAATTCTGAGAGCTGATGTTACTAGCAGCTGGAAATCTTTTGATTGATTGGTAGTGTGAAATTAAGAGCCCTCCACTGAATCTCGCACAGTTACATCAGTAACTCCAAGTAAAAATGATATCATACCATCATCCTTCTGCAGTCTCAGCTTTGCATGTACCCATTACATTCATATACACATTTTCTAAGTTGGTCTCTACTGTCACCTTTGGTTTCATGGGAACTGATTTCATTAATAAGCTGAAAACACCGTAATGCTGTGGGCTGTTTTCTATTGAGTTGTTTTTTTATTTGCCACCTACACAGTGCAACATGAAGTTAAGAATTTCATATTCTGAAGAATGAACAGGGAGTAAAGAAAGATTGAAGATCCTTCTGATTTTACTTATTTAGAAAATCCTACCCTCTTCTGACTGCCTCTTAACATTCAGGTTCATTAAGGAGAGTAGGATGATTCAGTAATCATGATACAACAGGCTGACTTAAAGTCAGGGTTCATTTCATACTTATGCTATCAGTGTTATTTTGAGTTTTCTAATCCTTGTGGTTTCGGTTCCCTTATGTGCAAAATGTGGATAGGAAGAGTTTCTTGTCTGGGATTCTTTTGGGGTAGGTTGATTGTTTCTGTAATGTTTCATTTGTGGCTTTGAGCTTCAGAGTTGAAACTGTACTGGAGCTTAAAGGAGAAAAGGATGTAATGGTCTATGAAGGATAAAAGGTGACAATCATGTTGCTGTCACCTGTAAAAATAATACTTTTTTTTAATTTTACAGATTCTTAACATCTCTCTCTCTCCTATGCACAGTCCCCTCCACTTCCTGGAGTTTTTCTGTTGTAATGCCTGTCAACAAAAAATGAAATATACCCTTACACCTCTGGTTTGGTGGTGTGCCCAAGTGTCCCACAGATACAGCTACTTACACATTTAGAGTATTTCACACTATAGCAGCTCTGAGCACTCAATAAAGAAGTGTAAACGAAGCAGAGAAGTCCTGGCATAATTACTTTTTGCCTTTATTTCTACCTGCTGGAGGGTAAGGGGGTAGTGGCTGGAGTGTCAGCTATTCAATGATAATACTTTAAATTGGAGGTAGCTGAGATTTGTATTGAGAAGACCTATGATGGAGGAGAGATGGAGCTAAGCTGTGGAGGCTTTATCTGGAGTTGTTTTTTACTTTTTCAATAATTATAAGTGTTTGTGGTCCTCTAAATAATCCAGTGTTAGCATAACCAACAAACTTGATGGATGGGTGTAATGTTGAAAAGACATTTACTTTGCTCACAAATGAGCAAGGATCAGTGAATACTGAGTCTGCAATTTATACAAGGACTGACAAATACCCCCTATGTTTGAAATTATTTCTAGCCTGTGGGTAATTTTCTTGTGACTTTCAAACAGGTTTTGGATCTTGAGGCTTTATGGTGTGGCTCTTGGATAATTTTGAGAGAATATATGCTTCTTGATTTGTGAAAAGAAGAAGGTTTTTTCCTACTCATTGTACTTTTGAAACTGAAGTGGTTCTGTGTGCAAGACAAGCATGTGGGCCTGAGAGACTTCGTGGAGGATTAGGAGAAAAAGGTTATAGACCTTGTGTGAGCCAAAGGATGTGCTTAGAGAAAGCTGGTTTGGGAGGTAGCCTTCTCTAGCAGCTCAGGAATGGCGTAATCAGGGGAACCTGAGATCCAACAGATGGTTACGTGTCTGTGATTCACTGTCACAACTCAGGTTAGAGCAGCCTGAAGGCTGGTTTAAATTTTGTTCGCTGCATAGAATGACTAAGAGATCATAAGAAATGGGGAAGACAGCAGGAAAACGTGTTTGATTCATTTCTTGTTTGCACTTTCACCAGGACTTCAGTGGCAACGTCTGAGACAAACACATAGGAATGTGTGTATTTTTGTGGCATGACTTCCATTGCTTCCTTCTATTTAAGCTACGAAATAGTACTAAAGATTTTTACCTCAAAGTATCCATTATTTTAATTGGCTTTCAATGCGTTTGGCCCTCAGGTAAATATATGGGATGTCACAATTTCAGCTTACCAATGGAAAAAAATAAAATTCATTGATGCTGGGAAAGTATCTCAGGCTTCTGTGTGTTCTACTAGTTCATTTTCATATCAGATACATAGTTTGGAATTTTGGTAAATGTGAGTTTGTCATAGCAAAATGGGGTACTACCCAGCGTTTTCAAAGTCATGATATTTAAGTTTAAAATTCATGTTTGTTTTCTAAATTATTTTTCTAAGTTCAAACAAAGGAAAGTACTGAAATATTTATACTGTAGCCCATAGTTCTCTTCCATACAAGTATTCTGTGCCTTCCTGGGTTTCCTTATTTTCTACCCTCCCCTGAAATCTTAATACTTTTTTTAGAGTGATATCTTGCTGCTTTTGTCTTAGTCATCAACATTTAAGGACAAGACCTACACTGACAAGATTAGTGAGTGTTCCTTCTCTATGCCAAAAGGTGCCCAAAATAGTTTTTTTTCCTCACTGTCTTCAGTAGTAACGATGAATCACTGGCCTCAGTACCAAGTTTGATGCTAAGAGTGATAGGAACTGAGACCAAGTAAGTTGCTGTGCTTTCTAAACTAAGTTTACCACACAGCATCAAAAAGATTTTTCACTATTGAGCCCTAGTGCTTACTTCCTACTGTGTCTGTTCCCACAACAATTCTAGTAAATTCAATATTGGATTGCATCTCCTGTACAGCAATAAAACATAATAAGTGGATTTTTCACTCCCAAAGAGCTGTAAGTTTTTCTCAAACATTATATTTGGGAGTCCTCCATGATAATCACCAGTTACGTTTTGATTATTTTTTTTCTGTTACTAGTACACTAATTTATTTATTTCTGCTTTTGCATAGTGTCTATGGCCATTGTAAATAAAGTGGAAGGAGCTAGACCCTTGCTTCCACATTGGTGTTCATCAGGAGTCATCTATTTTAACTGGATATTTTGGGGGGGACTTTGCTACTAAAAAGTGTTTGAGGCTCAGGTAATTCATCTGGTGATGAATCAATGACTTCTACATAACAACTGAAATCACTGGAGAAGTTGTAATAGTTATAGGTAAGTCTATAACTATTACAACAGGACCTTTTTTCTGGAGGTCATGTGATGCCAATTTTATGTGAGAGAGAGTTCAATGGGACTTGCATCCAGTTCTTAAGTGCTGCAATGTGTCACCTGGTGGCCTACAGTAAAACTCCTGCTGATTTCAGAGTAAATAAGCCTAATGTGATGACTGGTAGCTGTCCTTGAGTGTCTCTGCCATGTGTAAAACATTCTTTCAGACAGAGCAGGGGCACAGACTGTATTGGTCAGTGACCTCTTTTGCTAGATTGGTTAGGAGAACTGGAAGGCATTGATTGGTCAACACCATTCACTGCTTCATATTTTATGAATACAGTGAGATATTTCAAGGTTTATACTTGTTCAGTGGAAGCAGTTCCCATCGTTAAGCAGTTTGCAGGGTCATCATCCCACCATGACTAGTCTGTATTGCTGCCTATGCTTTATTCCCTGAACTCTCTAGGGTGTGGATTTTATGACTGCATAAGAGCTCAAAGTAACCTTCAGTAAAACTTTAGGGGTCTGCTGTATCCATACTTCTCTCTTTAAGAATAACAAGGAAAAAGCTGCTTCATATTATTCCTGCACCGAATAGGAAAAGGCCTAAGGAGATGCAAGTCTTCACCTGTACAGGAGGAGCTTAAATTTGTGCATAAAACTAGAGAACAGTTAGTTGTCTTTAACACTAAGGAGCACTCATTAATATTATGCTCCGATTAATTTATTTTCCTCTTTTTGAGAGGTGCATAAAGGACTTTGGTCAAGAGATTTTTTTACTTCTCACCTGCATGCAGCACACCATCTTTTCAGTAAAGCAGAGATTTCCAACTAGCACCTGTACCTGTTGTCTTAACAGAAATATTAATGTTGTCTAAAGCTTTTACTTTGAGGTTTCAAACAGTGCTCTTGTTCTAAAACTCATTTCTTCTAATGGAGATTCTGATTTCAATTAGCATATTGTGTCCATAAGCATGGACAAGTTACTTGCTTGGTTAATGTCTATTAAGGAATCTTGTATTTTTAGAAAATTTTAGTAATATATTTATACTCCAGTATCATGGCTTATCATGGCTATTTGTGTTTCAGTGCGTTCAGTACCACTCATTTGTCAAGTTGATCCCTTTGTCATCAAGCGATGTAGGATTTCTGGATGTGGAGTCAGTCTATGTATACTCCATTACTCAAAATTAGGCAGTAGAGGCATTTGTTTATGCAAGGGTTCTGGCAAACGCCTGCTATCTTCCCCTGCAAAACAAACATATCATTTCCAAAAATACTCTAGATATGCAACTTCTACCCTGTTTGAAATGTGTGGCATTTTTATATGAAAAGAAGAGTCGTAAATCAGTCTTCACTTTTAGGAGCATGGCTCTCTTCCAGATGGATCCTTCTTGGATGTGCTTAGTTTGACATGTAACAGCTTATATTCCACACTCTAAATACAAAATGTTTCTTACTGGAACATAGCTTTGGACCAAAACTGGTATCTCTTGAATACAAGCAGAGACACATTAGACTGAGTCAATGGTGTGCTCTAAGATGAAAGGAAGAAGGCAGTATGGACTGTGTTTATGAACAGTAGTTAAACATTTGTCTCAACACTTCAAGCCTTATTCTTTTTTTAGCCTGACCCTTTTTTATCAAAGGAAACTAAAGAACAATGGCTCTTGGAAATTGACATGAGAATCGGCAGCCGAACAACAACTATTGTAATGTGCACAACTATAATTAACTTCAAAGGGAACAAAGTCTATGCATCTGTTGGCAACAGGACAGGGACTGCGCTTATTAGAATAAAAGAACACTGAAGATGGCCTTCCTAGTCCCATTTCTAATGTGGTTAGAGTCCTTTCCTCTCCCTTATGTTCTATAATCCTTTCTCATTTCCATATACTACTCATTTCTTAATGCCAGTAAACACATCCTAGGAAACTTTATTTTTCATAAAAATGCCACATACACTTTCCTTTCTTCTTGTCCTCTTTCTTTCCCTACCCTCAGCGTTAGGAATTTTTGCCATTTGCCTTCTGCCAGTTGATTGCTGATTTATTATGCAGGTATAATGATGCACAATAAAATCAGTAATTTTATTACCAGTAACTCCTTTCTTCCATTCTGAGATGCTTCTTTCATAAGTACTAAGAGCTATTTATGTTAGTTCATCACACGCTGATGCAACTAATGCATCTTCTAGGTATTCTAGAAGTGTGTGTATACATGTACACATTTTTACAGTATTGAAATAAAATAGTCACCCATAAATTAAACTGATATCTTGTAAGTTGTATTTGCAAAGAATCTATCAAAAATCTAGGAAAAATAAATAGATTTTCTAGATGTTACTCTAGTAATTTAGTATCTCTTTTGCCTAGTGAGATCTGTAGGTATTTTGTTTTTCTTTACATTTATCAGAACTTGTGGTTAGTTGAAGGTTGCAGTTAAAACTTATGAATTCCTCTCAGATCTTTTTATGTGATACAAATTTCCTGTTGAATGTTTTTCTTACATAAGAAGTACTGTGTTGGGGGTTTTCTTTTCCCTTTCTTCTTTATGCTGATTTTAATCCCTTTTAGTGACTAGACAGTTTGTTGAAAGTTAACATATGTCACTGTTCCATTCAAATTTTGGGAATACCAAAGAAACTTCTTCATTATTTCCCAGTATTTCCAACATATCTGTTTTAGAAGCAATAATGAAAATTCTGCACAAAAACTTCTACTGACTTTAGCAAGTATAGAATCACAGAAGATTTCGAGTTGGAAGGAAACTATAAGGATCATCAAATCCAAATCCTTGCTCCTCATGGAACTATCTAAAACTAAACCATATAACTAAGAGCATTGTCCAGATGTTCCTTGACCTCTGCCAGGCTTGGCACTGTGACTGCTTCACTGGGGAGCCTGTTCCAGTCACCCTCTCTGTAAAGAACCTTTATCTGATGTCCAGTCTGGACTTCCCCTGAAACAGCATCATTCCGTTAGGATGTGCCTAAACAACTGACGGGTTATACTGTCAACTCTAAACACTCTTTCACTTTCCACCTGTCGTTTTATATTTTCTTTTTGAATAGCCAAAATTTGCAGGTCTTTTTCCTGTAAATAAAAATGTCAATTTATAAATTGCCAGCTGGCAACTAAGCACCACACAGCCACTTGCTCACAACCTCAGGTGGGGTGGAGGAGAGAATCAGAAGAGTAAAAGTGACAAGACTCAGGGGGTGAGATAAAGGCAGAATAAGAAGTAAAGCAAAAGCCATGTGCATAAGCAAAGCAAAACAGAGAATTCAGTCACTACTTGGTATCAGCTGTCACATGTAATCATTACTTGAGAAGACATATGTCATCACTCTTGAATATCCTTTCTTTTCCCCCAGATTTTCTTGCTGAGTATGACATAGTGTAATTGACCCTTTGGTCAACAAGGGTCAACTGTCCCATCTGTGTCCTCTCCCAGCTTCTTGTGCATCCCTGACCTACTCGCTAGTGGAGTGGTGTGAGAGGCAGAAAAGGCCTTGACTCTTATGTCAGCACAGCTTAGCAGTAACTGAAGCATCCCTATGTTATCAACACTGTTTCTGGCAAAAATCCCAAACATAGACACAGACTGGTTGCTATGAAGAAAATCAGCTCTATCCCAGCCCAAACCAGTGCAGTGTCTCAATTAGGCAGAATTCCTTGGGGACTTTGAATGTGGAAGTAATGCTGAATAGTCTTTAGTTTACAGGATTAATTACCTCATACTTTGATTTGTCTCAAATACTCCAGATTTTTTTTCCGTTGGATGCATGTGTGTAATTACTGCTGTAGATAGTAGTACTAGAAGAAGATATCTCAAGGCAAAATTGGTTTTATTAATATCTTTATCAATTAAAGCTAGTGGTTTTTTTCTCTGCTTCTTATTATGCTTTTACGCTTTTTCCAAAACATAATTTGTATCCAAAACGGTGTGAAAAAGAAGCTAAGGAAAAATCTGTACTTTACACTATTGCCTTTGCCTCTCCTATGTTTCTTGGTCTCAAATGCTTTCTGTAGCTGTAAATGACTGCTGTCATTAGGCACTTTTTTTTTTTTTCTGTTATGTATTGGCTTCACCAGTAGACTTTTACTCTTGGATTTTCCCAGAAGGTTTCTGTGTCTTTCCTAGCATCAGTAGCAATTAAAATATCTCCCAGAAGGACAGATTTTACTTCCAGCTGTGTTCTCCAAGTGGCTTGAAAAGACTTAATAGCTCATATAGAAAGTGGCTTATATTCCAGGGGAATTACTTAAATGACTTCATTTCTTACTTCAACTCTGACTTCAAAGAGGATTCTTATGGTCCTTATACCACAAACTCTGTCTGTAATTCAGAGGCCAAAATGACATCAAACAAGAATGAAGAGCCCCTTCACTGGCCTTGCCAGCAGCACAGGGAGCTTTCAGCTCAGGGGAACTGTGATAACGAAAAAAATTCTTAGAGACCACTTGTTCAGCAGCTCTTTCAGCTGCCTCGAGGAGCAGCCTGCAGAGCTGGACACTGAAGAAGTCCTGTTACAATAAATTATATATGATAGTAGTAGCTGCTGCTGTCTTATCTGATGCACTTTGAATTCTGCTAGATTCTATTTGAGGGACTCGGAACCTCTTGCAAATTCCCCTTTCATAAATTATTACTAATTGGAAAGCGTTTAAAGTTCGGTGGTGCTTAGAATCACAATTCCTATTGAAGTCACTGAGTGTACTTACAACACTAAGTAGAGCCTCCAGCAATGCTTGCTGATCAGGTACCTGGTTGTGATTTAGTTACTGTATTTTGTTTTGTTGTTGAGTAAGCATGTTAGTTAAGAAAAATATGCTGTTTTCAAAACTCTTCCAACTCTGTCTTTTCAAAGTACTGCATGTACTGTCTTTTTACGTGGTTGGTGAGTGTTCTTTTTCTCCTCATTTCAGATATAAATGAAAGATGATTCAACTAAATCCTGTAAAGAAGTCGTATTGGAGTGACTGTTTGAAAAATGTCCCTGTCGGACTTAATCAGATACATGTTGTAAACTGAGCAAGCTAACAAAGCTACTGATATTGCTGTTTAATGGGATCAAGAATGGGATCTTTTCCAAATGTTTATTTTGGTCTTTACTCATCTTTAAAAAAAAAAAATAGCAAGCTGTAAATTCCTCTCCATGTTACTCCATTCAATGTCAATGATAGATCTTACTATCTTTAAAAAATGTAACATTGATTTGTCTTTTGTTGATTTTGATCCCATCTCCGCCATCCCCTAGAACTCAGGGTAGGGGGGGGATTCTTTGCAGATCATGATTTTCTCTTTTACATCTTAGGCAACTGGCCTTTCATGCTATGATTTATATAGACCTAAGATAGCAAAAAAAAAGGGGGGGGGGTTGGTGTATGGAGTAGCTAGATAATTAATAAATTATGGTGATTATATTATTAGTTTAGATAAAAAACTACATTTCATAAAGAAAATAAAATGCTGTGTATTGCCCAGTGCAGCTGAACATTGCAGAACCGGGGTGGAAAAAAAGCATAATTTGAATTTCGTCTTATTTATTTTTCCCTTTCTCTTTGTCTAACCTGTTGCTGTTGGACGCTGGATGAAATAAAAGGGATGGCTGTGATGTGTCAGTGGTTGATGAAATGCTGTTTTGCTATTCAAGGGCCGTTCAACTCCACATTGTTTTACTAATCAGTTGTTCCTGTCATTCAAGTTATTATTGCAGTAAATTTTGAAACAATGCCACCTGATACTGCAGCTCACTTGGTGTATTTAACTTGATTTATTGTGGCTCATTGTCAGAATGATTTGAGGGAAAATTACAGCTACTCTTAGAAATTTAAAAAACCTGAAAACATATTAATTACCATTGTATGAATTACAACCAACTCTGTTTTCCAGATCAGTCACAGCTATTTATTGAGGAATCCTCTGGCAATTTATTTTGGATGCCCTTTTGTCTTAAGCCTGATGAAATCATAGTGGAACTTCGCTGGCAGGACGAAAACCAAGGATCTAGGGGTTGCTTTCAGCTTTTTTAGTTTCCCCCCCCCCCCCCCCCCCCCCTCATATTTGTAGGGTTTAACGTAGCAGGATGGAAAAGCCAGTCTCTGAGCATCTGCCATTGCCTGCAGAGTAGGGGCAGGCTCTGGTTGGCTGGGGAATGCTACTGTTGCTATTTTGCCTCATCCCCCAGGTCTTCTAAATTCTATTTCTCTCAGGTACCATGTGAAAAATTTAAAATTTTGAGCTTTTGCATTGATCTAATGTCTGAATGTGAATGAATTTCCTTTTCCAAATATAACAGATATGCGTCTGAGTTCAGGAAGTAGTTTTGTCTCTAGTGAGAGGCTATTTGGTGGGATATGAACAAACCCACTTCAGGTTTACTCTCTGTCTAGTTCGAAATAGTTTTACATCCCGTTTCACTTACTGTGACAGAGCTCAAATACTTGAAGTTGGACTTCCAGCATCCTAGCCTATGATATTTGTCTTTGCTTGTTTTTCTTGCTCATGAAAAGTAATTTCACTGAAAGCATTGTTGAAGTGGAAGTGTGTGCATAAAACGTTCAGCTTGATGAGTTAGCATATGTTTAACTGACTGTGCAGCTTGATATTAGTGCATAAAGTTGATGGGGGAGAGGAATTGTGTAAACAAAGTGGCAAGCAGACTACAATAGAGTTAATGCTGAATAGGCATTTTTGCAGCCAGTGAGGAAGGTGCTGTTTATCAAAGTGTGAATTAGCTTAAAATAATTCATTTGCTGGTTTTACTAGTAAGTGGTCTGGAATTTGAGTTTCTCCATTTTGATTCAAGTCAACTTAATTTTGCATGATGCAAATGGAGATCAATGTGTATGTCTTCCAAATTTTGGAAAGCTGCTAAGGAAGATCCCATCCTGTGCTAATGCCCTTGTGTGGTAGGAAAAGCAGTGCTCCAGAATGGGATGCGTGGATAAGTGCTATTGTCAGCATTTCAGCTGATTGCCAGGAGCATTTCCTTACAATGCCCTCTCTTTTTTTTTGGTTTGTTCTCCTCCTTTCCCTCTTGGTGTGAGAGGGAAAGCTGTAGAGAAGTTTATTGCTCATTATTAGGGTCTACAATCACTCTTTAGCCTTCGTTACACTTGTTGGTTACCTTGTGCTGGGGCTGACATGCACAATCTAGAAAACAGGCTTATTGTATTAGGATCATAAAGGTTACCGTGATCCCTGGAGTTCTTACCACCTTAGTGACAGAAGGCAACAGCAATATTGCAAAATTCTCATAAATTTAATGTATTTATATATGCATCTGTTGCTGAACAGATGTGGTTCTTCTATAATGTACTCAGTGTTATGTGGTGATGTACATTTGAGAACTTTGTTAAGCTTACTTCTGAATTTTTTGGGCCAACTTTTTTAAAACTGGGAGATTCAAAATCAGATAATATGAAAATGCCATGAAATGCATCTTTGTTCTGGAGGGTATATTTGTAGAAGAAAGAGGAACCTTTTGAAAACTGGTCCTTATGTATTTTGGAGAATACTTTTAGAGAATATTTGGAGAAGCACTATATGTGTTTATTTGAGCCCTTAACTTTTAAATTAATTTAAAATACATACACAAATGTCTTATAAAAATCCCAGCAATACCAAAGTCAGATGCTAAATTGTGAAAGGAGAGCTCGAGGGGTGCCACTTTCTAAGGGTCATTTTGCAGTTTAAGCTTTGAATGTCGAGGCACACCGTGGAACATCCAAGACACACTTTTTCACTTTCTAGTTGCCTTTCTGCCTCTTTTTCCAGCTATGCTCGTTGTTTTCCTGCATTTGTTTGTGGTTTTGGTGACATTGGTTAGCCTATTCACTGCTGCAAAGCAAACTGAGCAATATCAAGCACTCTGCTAAGCGACCGTTCTGTCATTTGTTTTCTTCAATGTGAATTTCTTCCTTTGAACTTGCCAGTGTCCTGTGGATTCCTATCAAGTCATACCCTTCTGCAGCTGGTTCTGCGGTTGTGACCACCTCGCGCTTCCTTCATTTTTTTGCTACAAATGGTGCTGCAACTTCTGTGAAATGGTTAGAAACTTGTCATAAGAATGTAAGAAACAGAAAATCACTGATCTTTATGCTGCTCTGTGCTGACTTCTGTTGCACTTGCTGTTCTGATTTCCCTGACCATCACTGTTCCTGTTTTACTTGCGTAAGTTCCAAAGTTTTGCTGTTTGTCTGGTTCCTGATTTTCTGAAGTATTTCCTAAAATAACACCTCTAAATATATATATGTACTATCCAAATGTAGTCATGCATGTGCCCACTAATCCCTAGAGGACACTAGCTTAGTGAATCATTTCAGGCACTCAGTATAACAAAAACCCATAGTGCAACCATTTGCCCTTCAATATTCTCAACAAGAGACAAACTTTGGTCTTATTTATCTTGGTGTAAACCCAGAATCCCTTTATATCCCTTAGTGGCTTGTGCATAGCCTAATTTTAAATGGAGTCAGGATTGTGCCAGTTGTGTATTGCCTTTGTATCATAAATGGTGTTATCAGACTTAACAGATATTTCATAAATTTTAAGTCCATACAGGTGTGAGTACTCTGTCCATATTTGCCTTGTGAAGTTCAAAACTGACTGTGCAGCATTCTTTTAGCTTACAGGCTGATCCTGCCTTTGGAAATATAATGCTGGCTTACATATGTTTTGAAGTTAATTTTCTAGCACATTTAATGAATTTTGTTCCCAGTTATGTTCAGATAGCATAGCAGAAGAGTAATATGGTGCAGCATTTTGCTCCATTCTTGAGAAATGACAGTGGGTATACCTTGGAGCAGAATTTGAAATGTACTGTCTTAATCTAGATAAATTTATTATAATAATTGTCATTTGAAATACTTAACAGACTATCTGTGAACTGCAATAGGATGCCTCCCAACATCTCATAATTTTTATTTTGCATGTGTAAATAATAAAATAACAACAATTGAAAAACTTGTTCAGATTTGAAAGAAATTAAATATTGGAAATTAACAACAGACTGGATATTTAAAATCTCATTTCTCAATGAAAGAGCACACCATACGAAGAGGTTAGTGTTTCTGGCATCTCTCCTGCTACCTGGTACCAAGGAATCAAACAGGTGCAAGTCTGTTCCTGCCCAGAGTATAAGACCCTCTGAAGCACACGGTTTGCTGCTGTGAAATTGAGATAAATGAAAATGGAGACTTGGCTGGTGGTGCCTGGGGTGTTAGGTTCAAGGAGGGCATGCTTGTGAGCTGTTTCCCTGTGACTTACAGTAAAGGGCTTGAGTTGAGCCGGGGACAAGGGAAGAAAGTCTTTCTGGGAGTTACAGTTGCTTCTATGAATAGATTAACAAGATAGGTAATTAAAATTATGGAGTATTACATAATATAAAGTAAGAATAGTCTATCTTTTTAGTCAGGTACGCGTGATTCTCAATATACACTTACGTGGCTTTGACCCTATGAGGTCATTTCCAATAAAAACTTCTGGGTTAGCTTTTGATGGTAAGGCTTGTGAAGCTTGTAGAGAGGGTGAGTGCATGAAACAGAAGATATTAATTCCACAAAATGCAGGAATTGTATACGTGTTCTTGAGCTCCACCTACAGGCAAATTAATGCTACATATGTCTGGTAATGGGTAGGTCTATGTGGGCACCATGCCCACAGCTAATGTTGCTTGTGTATTTTCCCAGCATGGTTATATTAGAGTGATGCCCTAGGACCTGCTATTCCCTGTTTCTCATCATAGCCTTGAGCACTATGTCAATAACTTTATATTGCTGACAGTGAGGCTCCTGGCACGTTCAAGACTAGCTCGGATATTTGTCTCACTATTTGTTGCATGTAGATGTGCCCAGCCTTGACAGCTTTACACTGAGAGCACATTCAATTTGAGGAGCCCCCTTGGATGGGTCACTTAATTTTTTTCCTGCCTCTTTTGTGTGTGAGTTAAAAATAGTGCTTTCCAAATTGCTTTGAAAATTTAGGCACAAAGGGGGCAACATAAAAGCCTCAGCACATTTCTAGGAAACAGCCTGTGTGGGATGGGTTGGAGACATAAACCTGATGAACAGCTGGGCTGTATCCAACTAGGGTGATAAACCTCTAAATTTAGAGACTTGTCTTAGCTGGGATGGGCACTGCTCTTCTTTCTAAATTGTATGGTGGTTTTTAGACATAGTCTTAAAGGCTCGAAATGTGAATAGACTGACTTTTCAATTTTCTGTAGATTGTCTTCACTCTGCATGCTTTAGAACAACTTTCCTTACTTTTCTTCTTTTCCAGCATATACACATAAACCTAGCAGTAGTCATAAAATACAGGAAGGAAGGAAAAGTTCAATCTTTTACTACTGTTGTCTTCTCAGGTTGGTAAAAAGAACTCCCAGGGCATGTTTTATACCTTCTTCTACTGAATTCCCTGTTGAGGAGATTAGCAAGAGTATACCCCTGCCATGGGCACCCCTAGATCTCTGGAGAAAGCACAGGTTAGTGATTCCTTCTTCTCAAAGTCACTAGAAGATATTGTTCCTTACGATAATGGCGGAAGTGTAGGAGAAAGGACTGGTTATCCCAAGGGCTGTGTGCCCACTAACTGCATCAGCTGTTGTGCTATCATCTGCTTCATCTAAGTAGATGTTGATTTACTCTTCTAGGACTTCAGTGGATTATCATCTTTCTTTTTCTCTCGTTTCCCAACGTGGTACTTTACTCTTTGCCCTTGTGTTTTGTCCCAGTGCTTTAAGGATTAAGCTGAGAGACGTTACTCCAAATCTAAGGATTTGAAAAGAAATTTAACTTGCATTGTTCAGATCTTCTGGTACAGATACTGGAAGTACCATAGTTTTGACATTTGTTTGTTTAAAAAAAAAAAAAAAAAAAAACACCAAAAAAACCCCACCAAAAACTCAGATTTGTTTAAGTGCTGTAAAACATATGCTTATTAAAGACTGCTTAACCCAATACTTATTCTCTGTTCATCAGCAACAAACACATTAAGCCAATGTGGACCATGTGTGCAGAGAAAAATCAAATGGATGAAGGCATAATCAGAGCCATTCTCTGCTCAGAGTGAATATTAACAACAGTACTTCATGATAAACTATAATTGAGGATGTTAACTTCCTGGGAAAAAATAATCTTCCTTCACAAATAGGCATATGTTGCAGTTACATCAAGTGCTGACAGAAGCAATATTAGCTAGTTTTCAGTGTCTGCATGCATATCTGTCTATTAAAGAGTATTTTATGATAAAACCAAAAAATCATTAAAGCATTCCAGATTCCAGTTTGATTTCCCCTCTTACTTTCTCTTCTTAGAGAGTTAAACAGGTTTGTTTCATCTCTGTTTCTATTTATAGTTTTGCAGCTACAAGCGTAGCCTATGTACATATTTATCTGTAGCCATACATTTTTAGTTAAATGTGCTTTCTGAAACATGATAATATCAGAAGCTTTTACGTGAAGGTAAGCCTAAACTTTTGTCCAAATTTGTATTTAGATTATTCTGTCTTTTATTCTTGTATATCTGAATCTAGGTGATTCTATTAGTATCAGTAGCAATGCACCTCAGTTTCACAGCTGAAAGAGAGAGAAGCAGTGTATGACTTTTAATCTGTTTTATTGTTCAGTTGCATTTGTAATTGGGCAAAGAACTTCAATCTAGACTGTGTAAACAAAAATGGAAAAGTACATTTAAAACAAAACAAAAAACCACGCCTACATCTTGCATTATCAGAAACGGAAGCAAGGTGAAACAAGGAGCATTGGTTCCACTTAGGATTGTACTGAAGAAAAATTTTCTATGCTACTTTAGGGGTTTGGGATTTTTTATTTTCCAGTGGAATGTTGTATTTGTAGGGAAATTAAATAATCTGACATAGGAGCGATAAAATCAGGACCTGGGATCGGTCAATTTGTGTAATATCAGATAGAAAACAAGCATAAGAGCAAATGCAGTAGATAAATACAAAGATGGAAATTAGTGAGATCCTTGCTTCATAAAAGAAATCACAGTAATCTGCAATTTTATTTTGGATATGGTGATTCATCTCTCTTCAGAAGTTTCTCAACAACGGCAACTGTTGTATGCTGTCTTTGAAACCCACATGCTGCCGCTGAAGCAGGGTTTGAATCAGCATGGAATTTGGCTTATCAGACTATGTCTGGGAAGCCAACAGTTTTTGTCATGCCAGATTGCATCTGGATTAAAAACTGAAGAAAAATGTGGTGACACATTGTGAAAAGAAAAAGACAAGCTTTATTGGCTTTAGTGAAATCTCATATTCAGATAAATGTTTCATACTTTGCTTATTATAGTTATTTAGGCAGTAATTATACTTCTTAAATATGTGCTTTAAAGTTAATGTTGTCAAAGATATTTCCAGTATTAGAGATGTGCACGTAAGTCACTTTTCATTTTGAGGCATCTTCTGATACTTATAAGAATTTATCATGCTTTTTGATGAGGTCTTATGAAAATAGGAATAGAAGAACAGAATATTTTGTAGAGAAACCACAAACACAAACCAGCATTATTCACTAAGCTGGTGAAGGGGCTGGAGAACAGACCCTATGAGGAGCGGCTGAGAGAGCTGGGGTTGTTTAGCCTGGAGAAGAGGAGGCTGAGAGGAGACCTCATTGCTCTCTCCAACTACCTGAAAGGAGGTTGTAGAGAGGAGGGAGCTGGCCTCTTCTCCCAAGTGACAGGGGACAGGACAAGAGGGAATAGCCTCAAGCTTTGCCAGGGGAGATTTAGGCTAGAGATTAGGAGGAAGTTTTTCGTGGAAAGGGTCATTGGGTATTGGAACAGGCTGCCCAGGGAGGTGGTGGACTCACCTTCCCTGGAGGTGTTTAAGACACGGGTAGATGAGGTCTTGAGGGACATGGTTTAGTGTTTGATAGGAATGGTTGGACTTGATGATCCAATGGGTCTCTTCCAACCTGGTTGTTCTATGATTCTATGACATTGATGCAGTGTCCTAAACCAGTGTGGTTTTAACCAAGAAGAGGTTTATTTACCTGACTCCTAAGAAAAACTGAATGTTTTAAGGTGTGCGTTAGAGTTATGGACAGAAAATTAATAAGGAACAGTTCATATCATTTTTTACAGGAGGTTAAGCCAACCAAAGCTTATTCCCTTTCCTGAAAGGAATCTGACCAGCTTTTCTACACCGTTTTTGACAAGGGATAGAAAAGACTTAAGTGGCTGCAAATCAAATACTTACCTAAGAGAAACTGGATGACTCTAAACATCCCTTCCTGAATGTCTGTCAAAAGCATAGTGGTGAAATTAGCTGGTTCTTACTAATCATACCTCAATTATAAAGAATGTCAGTTTTACTGGGATGGAGGAAGAAAGCAGCAGGAACTGGCCTACCAATCAGTTACTTCTGAGAATGACATCTGGTAAAAAAAAAAAGCAGTTAGGGTTATTTGCACAGATTGACCAGAATAGAGTATTTCTAGCTTTTATCGTTAATGGAAGGAGTAGCCGCTTGTACTAGGTGTGAGTTTGTGTAAGGATATCAGTATTGTGCACAAAATATTGGCTGTGTTTTAGTTGTCTGTTGTAAAGTTGAAAATGCAATGTATAATCCTAGTCTAATAAGTAGGTGAGTTAATCATTACTGAAGTAATTATGACCAAAAGGAGAAGAGTGCTGCATCAGTCCATAGTTTGTGCTAAAACATGATGTAAGACCAGTGAAATCTGGCTTTACCACCATCGATACTATGTGTACTGGAGGACTGAAGGCAGAGATCTTTTGACTGTGTGGGAGTTGCAAAAGTCTTACAAATGTTAGAAAAGACAGATGAGGCAAAATGAAAATTTGGAGTCTTTTGCAGTCGTAAAATCATAGAATGGTTTGGGCTGGAAGGGGCCTTATAGACCAGCTAGTTCCAATCCCCTTGTCATGGGCAGGAACTCCTTCCACTGGATCAGGTTGCTCAAAGCCTCATATAGCCTGGCCTTGAACACCCCCAGGGATGGGGAACCATGACTTCTCTGGGCAACCTATCACCCTCACAAGTCACAGAGGTTTGCAGTTTTATGAAAAAACACCAACAGAGTGAGATGGCCAAGACCCACCACGGGAGTTAACTTCTCACTGGCTGTGACTGACACAGATATTAAAGAATGCCCATGTAAGGCAATCCTAGGATCAATTTGCAGATGAAATTATGAAAGTTAATTTCTGTGGATATTTCTGGGAAGAGTACTTTATCATTAGCTTATGATAAGGTTTTTGAAAAGAACTGGTCAACGGAACCTGGCAGCTTGTATATTGTAGAATGGTCTGGGACACCAAAGAAAGCAGATCTCTGAGCTCCCTCAGCATTGCTTCCAGAGCACTGCCAGTCTGCACATGTGCATGTCGGTGCCTCCTCAAGTTAAATGATTTGTTGTGCTTGTCTCTTGCAGTTCCAAAGCTCTTCTGAGTTTTTTTTGTAAATTTCAATTCTTCAGCAAAATGGTGACTACTGGGATGCATGAGGATCAGTGCTTGTCTCCCAAAAACACAGCAGTTTCTTCTAATGAGAGTCAATGGAAGCACACATGACGTGAGCACAGTTACAAGGCTTAGGGATTTTATTGTTCCTGGCATTCTTCAGATGAGCTTAACATGACCTTTTTTTTTTTTTTTCTTTGAAGTTGAGATAGATTTTCCTGCCACTATCCCAGTAATCAGGTAGTATTGCAGGCACAGAGTGTGCAGGCTTACCTTGGGTTAAATGCACTCTTCCATTTCAATTTTTTGCAGACCAGATTTAAATTCAACAGTGTTTGTTTAGGATTCTGTACTCAGCACTTTATATTAGACAAGGAAAAACCCTGCATTTAAATTTAGTTTTCAGGACTGATGAAAATTGTCAATTGCATTCTAGCATATTTAACTTTTCCTAAAGGATGCTTACAAGTGCAAAAATTCACATTTAGTTGCGTTTATAGATCATTAGGTTTATTTTGGCACAGAGTGATTCTCCATCCTTCTCCTTGCCTTCTGATATATTTCTGTGTTGCCCTGCAGACTGTGGGCAGAAATCAGTTTTGGGATATTAAAATAATAATTTCCATTCTCTTCAAACTGATCAGTCTGACAATAAAATAAATAGCATGGAAGCGTACCATTCGTATTCCCTGACATTGAAAAGAATAGCTGGAATGTCCTTCCTAAAGCAGAAGAAATACCACAACAGCAGGTTATTCAGTTGGTACTAACTGTGAAGTCAGAAAGTATCATTATTAGTATGATTTCTGGTATTTTCCAGGAATAAGGAGACAAGATGTCATTAATTATGAAGTCTCAATTGGGCCTAAGCTGAGGGGTGGGGTGGGGAGATGGATCTTGCTTGGTGTGTGCAAGAGACCTGTGAACAGGACACCTGCCTGTCCCATTTCATGGTGTAAAAATGCTTCCACCCCATTATAACAACCAAACCCTCCCTGGATTTGATTAAAACAAATATACAAACAAGCTGATAGGGTCCTTCCAGGACCCATCTTCTTTGGAGCCACCTTTGGCTGATGGGCCTGGGTGCACTTGGAGTAGGAGAGGGGTGTGAGGGCAGCTGCCTGCAGCAGTGACAAAGATTGGGAAGGGGATGGCAAGGGACATCTGGCATGGAGACCTTTTCATTAGGATACTTCCAGACTGCTCTGATATTTGCAGGAATGCTTTAGTCAGGGTAGTAACACTTCTCCCTCCAAGAAGAAGCCCCATTGGGCATGGTGAGCAAACAGTAGGGTAGAGGTTTGTGCTCTTGTGTTTACCCTGGGTTTGCTGCCACTTCAGCCGAAAAAAACAGTCCTAGAGAACTGGCTAGAAGACCAAAAGTCATGTTCATTTGTGATGTGTTTACACTTTTGCAGGTGAATCTCACCAATCAAGACAAAAAAAGTTGTCTTCATGCCACGTCCCAATCATGAAATTAAACAGACAAAAGCCAGTAGCATATCTCTATGTGGTAATAGCGTTTAATTTAAAAATACTTGGAAGAACAGTAGTGATTGCAGTATTGCCGTTGAGAAGTGTTTTATTTAACCAGTGGTTAGAAATACTTTAAGTGAAATGGTCTAAGTGAAACTACCACATTCCCTGACTCTCAAAGGAACAGTAGATTCATACAGCTTCAGGCTGAAGTGCTTCTGCAGAGCTGGAGGTTATTTTGGCCTCCCATAGTCATATGAAGCTCTGTGAGAACCTTATTACGGACTTCAAGGGGGGAAAAAAAAAAAAAAAGAGGAGCTAGAAATACTAGTCCCTGATGGGACCTGCATGCATTTCCAGAAGGACAGTACAGAGAATACATTTTATTTCTTCATATCTAGAAGAAGCTTTCCCTAGTGCTAGTGAGCGAGGGAATTAAATTACAGGCTATGCATTTTTTTTTGTACATCCTGCAGGTCTCTGTGCTTTTTTCTTTTTTCCTTCTTGTAAATCTGGATCATTTTGTTTTGAAATATCATTTTCTGCCTGACTTAGCAGTTATCTGTACCATAAATCTGAGGGACGGGGGGAGGGGACTGCTTTTTATCTGGCAAAACTTTAATGAGGTATGGGTTTCTCTCAGCTCTTAGTGGGAATAAAACTTTCTTGTAAAAGCCTCTGAGAAATTTATCCAACTGAGAGCTGTCGGATTTATGCAGAGACTTTTACTCATTTGCTGGCTTAAAAAAAAAATGAGGTGTAGCAACCAGGTGTGCCGCATAGGTGTGGAATGCACCCTACAGTACTATGAAGCCAATAATAATTGTCTACATGTAATGCCAAGTATCTCATCCACAATACAAAATAATGATAATTTTTTTTTTATGTTTTCAGAAATTCACATGTAAGGGATCTCTGCAGAGTCAAAGCGTCCATGTTAAAAATAAGTTGTCAATCACTTTGTTCAATGTTTTTCTTGCTTTATAGTAAATAATTGGGAATAATTGTTCTCTTTTATATACATTTTTCCTACAATATTTCTAAATTAAGAAGGATTATAAGTACATAAATTGTACATGAAATTATAGTTTCCTCATCGAGGTTCAGTCCTAAACTATTTTATGCTTATTTTGAAGTTTATCAGGTGGAAATGAGCAAAGTAATATAGGATAGAATCTTTAACACTCAATGTAGTATGGTGTCTTGGCAGGAATAGTTGACTAATGAAAGTGAATGAAAGTGTGCCAATTAATCTTTTTATTAGAGCTACAGGTGGCCAGCTGTCAGATGGGTTTACACTGAATTACTTAACCATATCTGAAGATCTTTGCTTTTGTTGTCAGCACACTCATTTGAGGTGACAGGGTTGTGCTGTCATTTTCACCACTGAAATCTGTATCTACATTTAACTTTGGAGAAATGCTTCAGAAATGTAAAAGGAATAAACCCATGCAGTATGCCAAGAAGCTGAAACAGTCATTCGCAGGTGTATGACCTCACTTTTGATAATATGCCTGTCATTTGCAGCTAGGGAGGTGTCAATATGAAAAGCAGTTCTTTTTAAAGGGTTTGGAGAAAAGAAGAAATTTCCATCTTTTGTCCAGCTGATATATGCAAGCATCAAATAATTTTGAAGATACCTACCTTGTTTAAAATCAATTTATGACTTTTCTGTGTGCTCTGGAGGAGGCTACCCAAACCAAATAAATGGCTAAGCTGTTCAGTAAGCCACCTTAGCAACTATGCATAGCCAAATCAGACTAACATACCCATTCCCTACTGTGATACCTTTATATCTAAGCCTCGAAACTTATATCTGTTCTCTTATTTTAATGGCCTTTCTTTTGAACACAGACTTGTGCAATCACCTTTCCAACCTTTTATGCAGTGTAGCAATGCTAACTGACTTTCAACAGTCAATGTATGATATCTATCCTGTGGATCCGCAATTCAAAACACCGTGTTTTAGGAATCTCATTTACCACCTCCTTACAAAGGCTACACACGCTTACTTCTCTGCTCAGGTATCCTTGTATTACCCACATTGGCATTTGCATAAACTTGTCTGCTGAGGCAGGGTATGGAAGAACCAGATCTGTGAGTAAGCAATGCACCATCATAAGTTAAAGCCTAAGAGAGAGGTTGAAAAGCTCTGCAAAGTGTCCTATGAGGCCTGAAGATACAGAGACGTCTTGAGGAAGGTGTGTGTATGTTTGCAAGCTGTTTTGGTGTTAGAGCTGATACGTCAGGATAATGGGCTGAGTGATTAAAATTGGCTTAATACTTGCTGATTTGATATCTTTTCAATAGTCCACAAAAGTCGCTTCAGTAAGGGGTAGCACCTTATAATTCATTAGCCCTGATTAGCTGCTGAATTAGTTCTGGGCCCCTCACCACAAGAAGGATGTTGAGGCTCTGGAGCAAGTCCAGAGAAAAGCAACAAAGCTGGTGAAGTGGTTGGAGAACAGACCTGATGAGGAATGGCTGAGAGAGCTGGGGGTGTTTAGCCTGGAGAAGAGGGGGCTGAGAGGAGACCTCATTACTCTCTACAACTACCTGGAAGGAGGTTGTGGAGAGGAGGGAGCTGGTGTCTTCTCCCAAGTGACAGGGGACAGGACGAGAGGGAAATGGCCTCAAGTTCTACCAGGGGAGGTTCAGGCTGGATATTAGGAAAAAAAAATTCACAGAAAGGGTCATTGGGCACTGGCACAGGCTGCCCAGGGAAGGTGGTTGATTCAACCTTCCCTGAAGGTGTTTAAGGGACCGATGGATAAGGTGCTGAGGGGCATAGTTTAGTGTTTGATAGGAATGGTTGGACTCCATGATCCAATGGGTCTTTTCCAACTTGGTGATTCTATGATTCTATGATATAGAGATGCAAGTTTCCTCCCATCCCTAGATTTACCAGCTTTATCATCGCTACAAGGCAGAAGCTGGATTGGGTGGGTTTTTTTTTTTCATTTTTAAGAAGGTCCAAAGCCAAATCTTCAGTTTCACTGACATACAGTCAAAATGCAGACCTGAATCAGAGTGAACAAACAACTTATGTATGTCCCTGATTGTCTCACAGACAGTTTTGTTGGGAAATAGGAATGGGATGCTTGATCTGCTTGAGAACTGAGAAACTATTATTCATGTACTTGCTGTGGGTATTTGTCTGCTCAGCACATACCTGCTTTACTACTCAGCTGCAGGGAAAAAAGGCATTAGTGAAAAGATGTGTGTGCGAAGATATTCTAGCTGTCTCTATCTCCAGAAGTATTATCATGGAGCAGTATCATCTAGGGCCGACTGGGGCTGTAGTCTGGTGGCACCAACACTGTTCCCTGTAAGATAGCTGGGGTTTGCTGGCAGGGCTCTGCAGCTTATGTTGACTTCTGCAGTAGTTATATAGTTATAATATCTGACCTAGCTTAGGTACGTCCACAGAGGGCTTCAGTCACATTTTCGGGGTATAGTTAAGCCACTTAGGCATTTGTGAAAGTGTGTGTATACCTCTGCATGTGTGTGCAAGCAATTTGCTGCAGATAAATACAGATAGACTCATAATGAAAACTACCAGCACCTCGGGAGGATACAGTCAAACTTTTCTGACTTGCTCTTGGAGGTATGTTCACCACTTCTGTTCGGGGTTTTATTAATGACAATTACAGGTATTGATGGCTCCTTCATTCTCTATTGTTGCATATTGAAGTGAGTGATATTTTCAGGACTGAAGCATTAAGTTGTACTGAAAGTTGTTGTTTGCAAGAATGTTCATCTGCAGCTACACACTTAGGCTGTGAAGATTCACACTTCATGTTCTAGTTGTTGCTGCCTAGCTGTCTTCAAAATGATACAGCGATACCATGTCAATACATTAACTACTAATACAAATATTCAGGTGGTATGCGGATAAAAACCTTAATTCTTAACTTTCTTGTTTTCTTTCCTCAGAAGATTGGTATTTCACAATACATTTAGGGACAATGTAATCCCATTATTACACAGGGATTTGTTTTGCTTTATTTGCTTACTCAAAACCCCTAGTTTTCTACTTGTAGGTTACTTTTAATTTTTTTTTAATTATGGTAGATTACAAATATATTTCCTTTTGCATTTTCCTTTGCTAAGACAATAGAAAACCTGTGACAAAAGATACAGCTTTAGTGGGATATGTACTTGGTGCCATGTATGCATTAAAAGAGAGTTGGGATATTTTGGCTTTTAATATAGAGATGAGGTAATGAAACTTAAAACAATGAAATAATTGTCTCCCTATTTTTGTCTGCCTGAATTATTTGTTGTTCCATACTGAGAGTAAAACGTCTTTTCCCTTGAGAAAAAATGATCTATTTCTAGTTTTGCTTATCCTTGTTTTTTGTGATATTTCATTAAAGAATTTGCTGTCTGCTTGAGGAAATTAGCTAGGGCTAGTGTTATTTTTCTCAGACAGTTGGGTTTTCAATGAATTCCCTTCCCACTCCTCAAGTGGCAAGTTACTTCAGTGTATTCATGGGGGGAGGCGGAGGGGAGGGTGTGTGGATTGAGATGTCCAAATGCATATTGGTCTTTTTTCTTTTTCTTTTCCCCTGAAGACACAAATTAAAATGCTTTTTTCACAGTGCTACTGCTCTGTCTTCTGTGAATTTCTTTTGGATTCTCTGCTCCACTACAGACTCTATGCTGTAAATGGGCTAGCCCTCCCCAGACTGTACTGCAGCAAAGTACCATGTGCAGCTCCTGTGCTGGCTTTGGCTGTGATAGAGTTAATTTTCTTTGTAGTAGCTAGTATGGGGCTGTATGAGATCTGTGCTGAAAAGAGTGTAGATAATGCCAGGGATGTTTTAGTTATTGCTGAGCAGTGGTCAGTAAAGTCCTTTTCTGGGGGTGCACAAGCAGATGTCCTCACCACAAGAAGGATTTTGAGGCTCTGGAGCAAGTCCAGAGAAGAGCGACGAAGCTGGTGAAGGGACTGGAGAACAGGCCTTATGAGGAATGGCTGAGAGAGCTGGGGGTGTTTAGGCTGGAGAAGAGGAGGCTGAGAGGAGACCTCATTTCTCTCTCCAACTACCTGAAAGGAGGTTGTAGAGAGGAGGGAGCTGACCTCTTCTCCCAAGTGACAGGGGACAGGACAAGAGCCTCAAGCTCCGGCAGGGGAGATTTAGGCTGGAGATTAGGAGGAAGTTTTTCACACAGAGGGTCATTGGGCATTGGAACAGGCTGCCCAGGGAGGTGGTTGATTCACCTTCCCTGGAGGTGTTTAAGGCAGAGGTGGATGAGGTATTGAGGGACTTGGTTTAGTGTTTGATAGAAATGGTTGGACTAGAAGATCCAATGGGTCCCTTCCAACCTGGTTGTTCTATGATTCTATGATTCAGTTGGGAGGGGACATGGGCAGCACTGCTAACCCAAACTGACCAAAGGTGTATTCCATTCCGTATGGTGTAATGCTCTCAGCAATAAAAGCTGAGCAAGAGGACGGCAGGCAGGTACATTTGGAGTGAATGGTGTTTGTCTTCCAAAAGAAGCTTTATATGTGATGTAGCCCTGCAGTCCTGGAGATGGCAGAACACCTGCCTGCTGATGGGAAGTAGTGAATTAATTCTTGGTTTGCTTTGCTGTATGCATGGCTTCTGCTTTACCTGTTAAATCAGCTTTATCTCAAGCCTCAAGATTTCTCAGATTTACTCTTATTCTCTCACCCATCCCAGTAGGAAGGAGCAAGAAACCAGTTGTGTGGTGCTCTGTTGCTTCCTAGGGTTAAACCACAACAGCTCCCTTCCTGCTTTTACACAGTAAAAGCGTGTCTGACAAAGACAAGTGTGAGTACAAAAACAGGAGAACCACCACATGAACCGTGGCAGGGTGATTTCTCTGGAAATGTTCTACTTTGCTTGGAGTTAAAAAAAAGAAATCGCCCAGTCAAACCTAATGTTAGTGATGAATGTGACTGTAAGGCAGTGGCAAGCTCTTCCACCAGAATGCATAATTTTTTACTATGTTGCAATATTTAATTTTAACTTTCGGTTCTATCGCATGAAATAATCAGTGGGAAAACTTGACTCAGTATTGAAGTGTGTAAATGCTTTAAAAGTTTTGGGGCTGAAGTCATTAGTAATAGTATCGCATATTTTATTTGCTATATCCTGAAGAATTTTTTAAGTAGGCATAGTGAGGCTTTTTCTAATTTAATAGGAATCACTGGGAAAGATAAACTAGTCAGAATTTAAGCTTCTCAGAACAGTGATTTGAATTTATATTAGATCAGGGAAACCTTTGTGTGTGTCTCTCTCTCTTTTTTTTTTTTTTTTTTTTTTTTTTTTTACCAGAATGCCCACAACAGATAGATTTACCTGTTTTGGATTTTACTGTGTATATTTCCCAGTGTTTGTTCTGATCACTTCTATTCCAATTAACATCTTCAATTTTTATTTTTGTTTAATGAATAATCTAATACTCTAGGGTTCTATTTAGCAAGACACAGAACATAAACTGTAACTTGTTGAGTGACCCTCGCAAACCTCAGACCTTTCCCAATAGTATCAGCCATGCTATGGGGTTTACCGTCAGCTATGCATGTCTTTGAGGTTTCAAAGGAAACCTACCAGAAAATGTTGATTAGGAAAAGAACCGCATTTCTTTGACATCTCCTATATACTTGCTTTATTTATAGTTAGATCTTCATGTTTGTGATGAGACAGGATGCCGTAGGGTTTGTTTATGGAATATGATTTGACAACAACAAAAATATATAATTCAGTAACACAAATGGTACTATTGTAAGGTTAAACAAAATCTTGAAATCCCCGAGGGTACTGTCAGAAAGCAGTTCAAAGGCTTGTTATTTCAAACCTAGGTGTTATCATAGTGCCCTCTTTGCTCTGCATCTATGATGGATTATAACCCTAGTAGTAAATAAAGTGGATTTATTCACCAGCAAAAACCCTACATGAGTGAAGTAGAGACAGATTTTGGAAACTGCTAATTGAACCGAAACGCCTTTAACTTTGGAAAGTCTTCCTAATCTCCATCAAGAAGCTATTCAAAATTGCATCAAATTGGCTAGTATTTTTTTTACCCCAACTCTTATAACTGAGGTTTTGACATACAAATTTGAAAAAGAACAAGGTTTAACTTCACCTAACTTTCAGAAATATGTCTGTGGTGCCTGAAATTTTTGTGAAACTTTCTGTTCATGGTTCTTCTGAGAGACAATTCCAACATAAGTACTAACAGTAATCATTGATACTGATTACCTCATAAATCAGATTAGGAAATTAGTGAATAAGGGCCTTCTTGATGTGAAGAATTGGGTTTTGTACACAAAGGAGAGAAATATCCTTGCATTGTATCTAAAGTTTACTTTCTCTTAAAAGAGATGTCACATCTCTAGCATATTAGAGAATCTTTTAAAACCTTTGTGCTGATTTTTGCTGTTGAACTTTATGGTAGAAAGCTTTTTATTATGTATTATTCACTTTTTACAGGGAATTATCTTCCCCATTTGATGTTGCAGGCTTTCTTTCAAGTAAAATCTGTACTGAAATATCCTCATAGATGTTTTCTTTCCCTCTTGCCTTTTCAGAAGCACAATGCAGGTTTTGGAGACAAAGGAAAAGATAAATAAGAATGCTTTAAGTTATCTTTGTGTTTCCCTGATGCAGAGATGATTTGGAGGCAAAAAGGGACCCTAGGGTAAACTATCTAGTTCTAGATGCCACTGTAAATTCTAGTAATCTCTCTGGATCTGTCCCTTATGGCTTTGAGTAAGCTGCAGTCTTCATGGTGCTGAGGCCTTCTCTATACACCAGGGCTTGTAGCAGCAACTGAGGAGGGCAGTTTGTAAGTCACTCTTCCCAGGTTCCTGAGAAAGGGAAAGATTTCCCCTTTAATATAAGACTTTGGTACTTCACAGCACTTGGGCTTGCTTAATCGTTGTCTGGTGTCTCTGTCTCAAAGAAATTCTATAGGAGTCATTTGGAAAACTCATTTATTAACGGAGCTGTATTTTCAGATGTCTTTACCTCCTCATAGTAAACACAATGTCTTTACTTATGGCAGAATTTGCTGTCCTATGTTTCTCAGCTTTAGTTTTCTTTTCAGGCAATTTTGAATTAGATAAAGATTAAAACCATAATGTTTGATGATGGGATGTGAGGGTAGTAGTTTGCTTTGTGCATAGAGACAAGAGACATACTTCTAATTCTTAACAGTTTCAGTATTTATGGAAAAAAAATATTTAGATTACACTGTCACTTTTGTTTAAAAAAATAAAAATATATAGCATCTATTTAATAATCAGAAATCTATTCTTACATTTTGGATAACGCTTACATGACTGTTAGGGCAGCATACAGGTTACAGAACCATTCTTAGTCCAAGATATATGTTTTTATATTAATAGTTTTATATTAATAGTTTTATATTAATAGGTTTTTTTATATTAATATTTTCTAAATCTTTGTTTTGTACTTACTAGAAAGTATGTGTTCTGTAAAGGACAGCAAGAGATTTATGACTTCTATAGGTCTTGTTTTAGAATTTTATGTCTTGTTGAAGATTCCTGTCTTAGTACTTCCTTCTTGAAGCCAGAGGTGTGGGAGTGACAAGATATTCCACCACAAAACATCCTGATATATAAACATTTATGAGATTTATAAAACCTTGATTGTCTTAGAATTTGTATGTCAATCTAAATATCATCGATTTATATGTTTCAAAACAGAATTACTTAGGTTGTTATGTGAAGTATAGCAAAATAGCATGTTTTTAGGGGATCCAGAATCCCCTTAACCCAAGCCATTAAAAAAAAAAAAATCTAAACGTAATTCTAATTACAATGTCTAAGCATAGCATAAGAGAGCTATGTTATCCGGGATTACCGTTTCCTGTATAGTAGATCCTCTCGAGACACAAAAAATCCTATCTTGTTTTATAATAAACTAATGCAGTCTATGACCTCATCATAGAATCATAGAATAACCAGGTTGGAAAAGACCCACTGGATCATCAAGTCCAACTATTCCTATCAAACACTAAACCATGTACCTCAGGACCTCATCCACCTGTGCCTTAAACACCTCCAGGGAAGGTGAATCAACCACCTCCCTGGGCAGCCTGTTCCAATGCCCAATGACCCTTTCCGTGAAAAACTCTTCCTGATGTCCAGCCTAAATCTCCCCTGGCGGAGCTTGAGGCCATTCCCTCTTGTCCTGTCCCCTGTCACTTGGGAGAAGAAGTCAGCACTCTCCTCTTTACAACCTCCTTTCAGGTAGCTGTAGAGAGCAGTGAGATCACCTCATCAGACCATCGCACTTTCTATGTTCTTTCACTGAAAATTCATATGAAAAATATTTATGATTATAGTTCATATAAAGAAGAAGAAACTTACTTTCCCCTCTTTCCCTCTTTCTTCTTGACAATACAGAACTTGGATCTGTAACAGCAGTGTGGGTGGAATTGCAGTTTGGGAATGGAAAAATACTCTGCAGTTTCAGTTCAAGGGGCTTTTGTGATGTTTTCCCACTGTTGAGTCTGAGAATAAGTCCCTGATCTTGCTAATGGGTTAATAACATGGGTTGATGCTTCCTCAAAGAGACAATGTTTCAGTGCCAGGTAGGAGGTAGTGCTGTTCACTGGCACTGTTATCCAGATGTTGTAACAAGGAACCAGGACCTATCTGACAGTTCATGTTCAAATATATGTGGATGTGGAGAGACTGCTTCCAGGGCCAGCTCTGGAGTGGAAGCAGCATAATCCCTTTCTTGCAGTTGAAGCCTGAGGTAATAAATCTGCCTGGAACCCAAGCTGTCTCCATGTACATCCATGGCAGGTGTGTCTGTACTAGTTTTCAGAAGTCAGGATAGGAATAATGTTGTGGCTTTTTATCAAGATAGCAGTAGTCCAGAGCAGCCAGTGTTCATCTCAGCTGCCGGAAAGGACCCTGCCTTCAGAGCTACTTCAGTACATAGGCATCATGATTCCTAACTTTGCTGATTCTAGATACTCTTTTTTCATTTGTGGATTGAGGTGTGCTGCAGATACAAGTGTCATCTCAGTTTATACGCAAAACAAAACTAAGATGCCTTAGTAGTTTTTAGCTCGGATGCAGCTCAGTTGAAAAACAAACAAACAAAAAAAACCCCAAAAACAATATTTAGACCTATCTCATACAAGGGATTCCAGCTAAAAAATCCAACCAGAACCAATAAGATTTCCGGCAGGAAAACATTGGTATGAGGAAGTAGAACTAAAAACTGAATCAGGACTATTATCATGAAGAGAAAACATCAGATGAGTGGTTTAACTATACAGGTGAAGAATGAGAGTTTAAGAACTTCTGGAAAGTTACAGGCAATTCAAGCAGATTTTTTTTTTTTTCTTTTTTTTTTTTTTTGAGAGAGAGGGCCCAGAGGAATACTGATAGGCCCAGGAGGGAAACTTCTGCCTGTTTTAACTGTGACAAAATCTTTGAAAGGCGACACAAGAAGAAAATCAGCATTTTCAGAAAGGAGAACAACACTCTCTAATCCTGAAAATACTTCAGAGATGCTTCCCAGTGGGGATGTATGAGGAGTTTAAAGAGAATTCACAGAAGGGAACTAGGTTGTCTTTTCTTCTTTCTGTAAGGTAAGGAGTTTACCTATGGGAAGCTGTTCTCTTAGTAAGGTGACAAATTGCTTTAGGAGACAAATAATTAATTTGAGGGGAGAGAGTAACTTCCAGTGATGGAGCTTGGCTTGTGTAAGAAGCAAATACTTCCTCCAAATAGCTGAAGACCCATTTAGTGACAATATTCAGATATACAGCTGTTGGTATTTTATATTTTTTTATTTTTGCCAGATAACCCAAGATATGATTGTATAGGTGAAGCTTGAAATTAGTCTTAAAACATCTTAAGAACAATCATTGCCCTGTGAAGTAATTACTTTTGTTCAGGGTATGAGCAGACAGCTCAGTAAGGATGACAAAACACCAGCACTTCTTAGTGCCTCAGAGGCAGGAGAAATGGGTTTTTTTGTTGTTGTAATAGGTAACAGAAGTAAAACATGTCATTGTGGGACACAGAGATCACAGAATTGTTTAGGTTGGAAAAGATCTATAGGATCATCAGATAATGATGAACTGTAAAATATACTGGAATACTAGCATTGTCAAACTTGAAGACCTCTTGCAGATGTATCCAATGTGGAAAGCCAACTGATCCAGACATCACTACCACTTCCATGTGAAATGGAAAAACTATTATTCTCTAGTATGTTTGAACTCATCCTTACTTGACATGAACAGTCAAAATGTGTGTAATCAATGGCTGAAATGTGCATTTTTATGTCTTATGATATCTACAATGTCCCAAATGATTGCCTGATACCCTACAGCCTTAAAAATTATGGTAATTATGTTTTTCACTGAGTACTAAAAACATTTTTTAAAGGAAAGAAAGGATTTTAGGGAGAAAACAGAGAGAAAATGCTATTTTAAGCTGGTGCAAACATAATTTTTACATGCGTCTCTACTTTATAAAAAATATTTTACGTAAATTCCTAATTCAACATAGCAGCGTTTGATCAAGGGATGTATGTTGGTTATTTGCAATAATTTATTATCTGCCAGCAAGGACATGAACTTCATTACAGTAAAAAAGCTAATATTGGGGAACCACTCGTCCTGCCTTTACTTTTTCTTTATTCATTTCCATTGCTTTCACACTTTCTTTTAAAATGGGCCTGAAATATTTTATTTTTTCTTGATTTATTTTTTCAATTCGGTTATGATTCAAATACATAGTGGCTTTTGACAGAATCAAATTAAGGCATACTGCATTTGATGGAGTTGTAAATAGAGTGCTGCTTTCACCAATGTTTCAATTAATGAATATCCATTAAATAACGGGGGAAGAAATAAGAACTCATTTTTCCTTCAGTTGTGCTGAGTTGTCTTGAGGGATAAGGGTGGAAAAAATGTGCTTGAAATCTTTTTGTATAAAAATAAATAAATTAAAGCAACCTATTTTGCAAAGTTTTGTTGCAAGACTGTTAAAGGAAATGTGAAAACATTCACATTAACTGACCTGCTTTTTCTTAAACAGAGATAGATTTTGTGATAAAGCTGTTGTAGCATTAATGTTTTATCCTCTCATAATTCTTAACTTTGTGAAGGAAGCTGCTCCCAATGAATGTAAAAGTTGGGAACAGCTGAGAACTTTTTCAAATCTTGTTTGAGCTGGAAGTCAAAGCAACTAACAGCTGTTTCTCAGCAACACTGTTGCTGGGTGTGCAACCACATATAACTGTGTTAAGTCTTTCAATTGTGCATATTTCTCTCATATTCTAGGAGACAATAGTAAATTATGCGAGGATTTTATTGCTCAGACCTCATTTAAGTTTTTGTAAATTCAGGTCCTGAATTGTAAACAATTTGGCATCTTGAATATGTACATTTTCATGGTTTTTTAATAGTGGAAAATTGTTTAGTGTTTTTTTTTCCTCTTGGGATAACTGGAAGCACGATCCAGAAAACTGCTGCACCTGGTAGCAGTGCCTGTGGAAGTAGCAGTTAATCCATGTATATGTAGTAAACTAAATGAGTTTGACCTATCTGATATGTCTAGCATCTACAGTGTGATGTAATTTCTATCTCTGCAGAAATTCTGATATCTAATACATATTCTTTCTCTACAACTTTCTTATCTACTGTCAGTTTGTACTTCTGAATCTGGAGAGTAGCCTTTATCAATCATTATGACAGGAAGAGTCATTCTTTCCTCTAAAATTTGACATACTACTGTGTATTTCTTCCATTTGGATTGAAACAGATACACTACTGCTCTATTAATCTTGCTTGCAAACACTTTTTTTTTCAAAAAAGTGTTTATTAACTTTTGTTAATGTAAAAAGAAGGATAAAATTATCTTCTGAAGATGTTCCTCCATAGCAGATATAATTTCTTGTATTACATGGATATTCTGAATGTGCAAAGCAACTCATTAATTTCTAGAGAATAATTCCAAGTCAGGAAAACAACCCTTAAAGCACGTGGATAAAACCCAAAACACCACAAAAATTCCCTGGAAATGCACCACAGATACCTGAACTGTGAATGATCATTTCTCTTTACTGCTGATCTCACAATGCTCAGTTACTCCTTTCCCCTGCAGTGAAATGGAAAGAGGAATAAGAACAGTTGAAACCTTTCCATGTATTTGAAAAAGCCGAAATGTTGAGGTCTTATTTTTGCTGAGGAAATCTTAGAATTTGGGAAAGCAAATCCCATAGATTCGGAAACAATAAGGCAAATGAAAGAGCTCTGAAGTTTAGAAATATCTGACTTAAAATCTTTAGCAATTTGAGGTGCATATACTCCCACAGTTTAACAGAAAACATCTCTTCCATCAGCAGTATTCTTCATGTTGCAGCAACGAGTGCCAATGTTCAAGGCAAGAAGCACAGATGCTCTCTTCGGAAGAGGCTGAGCACCTGGGGAGGATGCCGTGAGAAACTCTGCCAGTTATTTTAGCTAGGAAAATACAGCAATTGGAAATTGGGTCAGTACCTCTGAGTAGCTTTGGGAGGTCTCTGCACTGGGAATGGGAATGGCGCTGTGGCCCATGTTGTGACAGTACATTGCTTTTCCCTGAGGACCCATAGTCAGCCCTGGACTTCTCTCAAGTGACCCTGGTTGTATGACACTCTGGTTGGGCTGCCTCTTCCCTGGATCTTTTCCCACTTACCCTTGAATATTTCATTTAATTGGCTTTCTGCTTGAATTTTGCTTAACAACTTTGTCTGGCAATAGGAAATGATTTGTTAAACCTAAACCCAAGTTAATAGGTTTTGTGCTTGTCATTCGTCTGCTGTTGCTCACTATGACAAACAGTTTTTCAAAACTATGAGAGAGTGAGTGATGTTTTTCACTACACCACACTTTTCTATTGAACACAATGCAAATATCTCTATTAAAGTCATAGTTTGAAGATTTTTTATAAAATATGGTATATATTAGTCATTTATTTGATGAATGATTGTGAAACATTTCTGCAAGATCAAAGAGAGCAACACAGTTATTATTTTCAAACAACTTCATAGTTATAAATACACGTTAATTTTTAATTTAGTCTTTAGTTCCAAAACAACATCTAAACCTAAGAGAAGCTTAGGTGTCTTGTTTCTCTACAGCCATTGCCTCTAGCTAAGGGACTGTTTAGGAACTGATGTGCAGTAGTGAAGTTAATTAACCTGAAAAGGTGTTTGCATTAATTTTATTTGTAACATTGAAAAAAATTAATCTTAGTTTTAAATCAACTTCTCCCAATTTATAATCTTTCTTAAAAAATCTTTCTACAAATACATCAATAGTAAAAGGAAGACCAGAGAGAATATTCAGTCCCTACTGAATGCAAAGGGAGTGACTATGACAAAGGATGAGGACAAGACTGAGGTACTTAATAGCTTCTTTGCCTTCGTCTTTAGTAATAAGGAAAGTTGTTCCTTGTGTATACATACTCAGGAGCTATCGGAGCAGAACAGAGCTCCTATGATCCAAAAGAAAGTGGTTAGAGACTTGCTTGGCCAATTTGACACCAATAAGTCTATGGGGCTGGGTGGGATCCACCCGAGGGTATTGAGGGAGCTGGCAGATGTGCTGGCCAAACCCCTTTCCATTATCTACCAGCAGTCCTGGCTGACTGGGGAAGGTCCTCTGGACTGGAGGGACATGGTTTAGTGTTTGATAGGAATGGTTGGACTCAATGATCCAAGACGTCTTTTCAAACCTGGTGGTTCTATGATTCTATGAATTTGGCAAAATGTCTAAGTTGTTAAAACAACAGTGGAAGTAGATTTCAGAAGACAACAATTTGAGCCACCAAGCACAGTTTTAATGGGTGTAAATGCTGATGAGGGAAGAGGACAGGCTGGGGCAGTTTGCAGGATGTGAAGCCTAAAGCCACCTCTTATGAGCTCAACCACTAGCCACCCAATTACTTCAAAAACCTTGAAAGTGTTATTGTTCTAGATCATTGAAATTCATTGTATTAATCTGTATTAAGGCTAAACTGTGAGCCATACACAACAGCATGGCCCAACCCAAAGTCAATGCTTTACATGCAGCCAAGACCATAAGTAATGTAGCAGCAGGGTGCATCAGACCTCCTTCTGTTCATGGGGAAACCTACGGGACCCTTTCTAACAGTGGATTGCAGTATCAAAACATCACCAATTAAAATTCGGGTGCTTTGGGTAGGAGAATCATGGACTAAAGGGGAAAAAAAAATCTTGTGTGGAAAGTGTGCTTGAAGGGAAGGGAGGAGGGAGGCAGAGGGCTTGAGTCATGTTTAAAATCAAGAATAATATTACTTTGAAAGGTCTGCCAAACAAGTCATGTCAAAAAAATGCAATACTGCCCCTATTAAGTCAAAAAGGAGTTTTATAGACAACTTTGGGACTTACATTTCCATTTCAGGAATTATTACAAACGTATACTGAGTGGCAGTGTATTAAATTGCTGATTAAAAGTTGTATTAGTTTTCAAATGATGAAATAGAGAGAAGAAAAGTTGTTCTTTGGACGTGGAGAAAGAAGAGAGGTTTGTGTAGGTGTTTGACAGCATAATGGTGTGTTGGCTAATAAGATTCTTTTTCATTTTAGTGCCATTACAGCAAATGCTGTGATGTCCATACAAGAGCAAGAATAACACAAGGAACATTACCTACTGGTGTTAGCTGCTTTGCATTCATTCTCATGGAAATTTTGGATAGGCAATATAGCCAAAAAGCATCTGCCAATAAGGCACACCCAAACAAACAGAATTCATAAATGCCGTGTATGATTTTGAACTAATTCTTTTTTCTTTTTTTTTTTTTCTCTTCCTTGCTTCCTTTTGTAGACAGTACTTACGTTTCCCCTTTCATCTTTGCAAGCTGACCACTTCCATTACTTTCCTATTTCTGCTGAGGCTTGTAAGCTGATTTGATGCATTCAGCAGTCAAAAGTGCAGTTCCATGTGCATTTGTGTTGGCTGAGTAAGCAAAATGAAAAAGGCTGACTGTGAAAGTGAAAAGGTGATTTACACCGGTGTCATAGTGCTGTGCGGTAATAAAACATGGGGATTGTTGGACACACATTATATTATGCAATTATATAATTATAAACAATATAATTGGAGGCAGTTGAGCTTGAATGCAGCAGGCTGTTATTTAGCAATCATCTCTTTCAAGGCTCATTAAGCACAGATTTATACACAAAATAAAAGCTTTGCTCTATAAAAGCTAAATATGTAGTGGCATTTATTCACCGAAACGTAGGACATAGATCTAAAGCTGTCAGCATCTATAATGGATTTAGTCAGTGGTGGTGAATGAAGTTGTTCAGTGGGTATGACAATACCAAGTCCTTTTCCTTTACTAAAGGCATTATTTCTATGACTTCCTTTGTATGTCCATTTAGGAAGGCAAAAAGAGCCTGCATATACAGCTGTGATCCTGGATTTTGAGATCTGGCAAGCAGGGACAATGCAAATGTTCAAAATATTTTGAAGGATGAAGAAGTTATCTTAGAAATTATCAGTATGTTGGATAGACATTAACCCTTAAAAACTTTATATTTCTGAAATTATGAATGGTCTTGTGGATGAGAAAAGGAAGAAACTGAAATATTTTGTTGCTGTTCCCTTAAGTCATTTAAGCTTTTGGTGAGGTATTTCTACATATGTCATTTTCTTATCTGAAGTAAAATAAGTTGATTTTATTTTAAAAATATGGGGAAAGCATTTTATGAGTTAAGAAGAAAAGAACATCAGAAGTAAGAATATCTTACAGTGCAGAGATCTGCACCACACAGTGGTACATCCTGGCCCAGATTTTTAATAGCTGACAGAAATTTGAAACACAAACTTATATTTAAATGTATATGCATAAGCTGAAATTTAGGTGCTTCAATAATTTTTTATTACTCTTTGGACTATCTAGAACTCCTACTGACTTTTAAGCAGAGTTTTAAAAGATCAGTATATATAACAAACATTTTTAAAAGAGATCTTGTAGCCCTCATATTTGTGTAAGACTCTGAGTGCAGCTCAGCATTACAAAATATCCAACTCATATGTGCTACAGTCACTTCTGTATTCATTTTCAATTCACGTGTGAATTTTTAAGTATTCCATTTTAATGATCTTCCTGACATGCTGTTAACTTCAGTCTCATACTGTAATTCTTTTCACTATGTTTAGTTCTCCCCCTTTCTTTATGAGATTAGTAGGAGTCTGAAAAGTGCAGGGCTCCTGTGAGTTTCAGTTGCCTTCAATCAAACAAACAGTCCAGCGTGACAGTTAATGCATTGCTGTTTCCAGCATACACTACCTGACCTTAGCAGTTCACAGCTGTCAGCTTTTTAGGAAGTTACTACATTTTATATTGTTAGCTTTTAATTTGCTAAGTCATAGATCCATGCACAATAGTTGTGGTTTAGTTGAGTTTACTGTAACGGAAAATGTTAATTAATATTGTATGAGTTATTATGTCAAATGTTTTGAATGCATGTAAAGTATTGTGGTGCTGAAGCCCTTAGTGACCGTATATTGGCTTCAGCCTTTGGTAAGTACAATGCAGTTTTTCAGAGCTGCTTTCTTTCTCCAGTTTCTGCTTTATTTGTTTATTTATCTGAATTTGTTGACTCGTAATGTTTCTCAGAGTCATGTAAGTGAATTAAAAAAGTCCAGCCTCTTGTAAGACCATTCTAAAACACTGCAGTTTTTTCTAAATCCATAGAATGAAATTCAAATGTTGCTTGGTGAGGCTGTTTTTATTTCCTTTTATATTAAACAAACACACACATAAAAGGATTTTCTTAGTAATATAGGGACAGATGCTCTTGTAGTCTTTACTGTTGTAAAGTGTTCTTATAATATTAACAAAAGGAGATTGTAGAGAGGAGAGTGCTGACCTCTTCTCCCAAGTGACAGGGGACAGGACAGAGGAAATGGCCTCAAGCTCCACCAGGGGAGGTTTAGGCTCGACATTAGGAAAAAAATTTTTACATAAAGGGTCATTGGGCATTGGAACAGGTTGCCTATGGAAGTGGTTGGTTCACCTTCCCTAGAGGTGTTTAAGGCACTGGTGGATGAGGTCCTGAGGGGCATGGTTTAGTGTTTGATAGGAGTGGTTGAACTCGATGATCCGGTGGGTCTCTTTCAACCTGGTTATTCTATGATTCTATTTTGTGAAAATGATTTGGTAGAGGGTTTTGGGGTTTTTTTTGTTTCTGTGGTTTATACAAACATAAATTCCTACACAACATAGTTACTAAGTTAAAGAATTTCAGGTTTAAAACTTCAGTGGTGATCTACTGTTATCTGATCAGTCGCGGGAATGCCTCAAGAAATTAGTTCCTTTCTAAATATACATTTATATTTTGAAACTGGCAATTCCTTGGTGTATTCAGTAGATAGAAACTACGTAAATCATCTAATTAGTTAATCTCTTAGGTCTGGATAATTAGTTTGGTTTGTGGTTTGAGTTTGTCTTTTTTCAGAAAACAGTGGGTAATGAACCTTAGCTGGAAGCAGCCTTGGGAAAGCTTGTATTGTTTTTGGTCAGTTTGTATGTTCTGAGTGCATAAGCAGAGAACTTTGGAGCCCAATGTTTTAACATTTCATCTATATTAAATTCGATTTTAAAAGAAAATACCAAGTTGTGTTAATCAACATTGTCTTTTTTAATTTGTATTTAAAGTCTTCTCTTTTCAAATAAATTGTTGACAGTCTCCTGGTGTGCTGGATAAAAGAAGTAACCCTTATGTAGTGCTTTAAAGCATTTTATGGCTAGGAAACAGAACAAAGTGAAGTTTAATTTTGGTTGGTCACTGCAGTAGAGTGTGCTGGCTTGTGTGACATGCAAAAAATTAAAGTTAGACCCCAACTCAAGAATTCATCTTTCCAGAAGTATTTTGGCTTTTGTTTGTCTTTGTGTTAGTGTCTCCTGATGCACCTCTGTTATGACACCATAATTGCTCTATTGCAAGCTTATATCACCCAATGGGCTGTCATAACAGAGAAGTAACATCATGGATTTATCTTAAAATTCATGTTAGCAACATACACCCAAGGCACCTGGTCTCATGAAAGACATTAACGGAGGATCTCCACCATAGAGATCTCACAGCATCATTGGCTTATATGACTTTTGGTGTCTGTCTGTCCATTCTGTGAGGTGGAGTTTGATCTCCAGGACATCTGGTTTTGCTTTGCTTGAGCCCATTATGACTGGTGCATTGGGAAGCTCTGCGCGGGGGCAGAGAGGTGGTGGAACAGCCTTTCACTTTAGAGGCACTGTGGTTTCTCAACTGTTACTCTTTCCCATACTAGAAACAGGAAATTTATGTCTTGTCTCAGACATTGTGGAGCAATAACATAAAGTTGAGGATCTTAAAATTGTTACTTGAGGGAGTACAAAACCACACATGTACTGTAAACGTAAAACAACTTTAAGAGGAAAATGGAATAACAGTGCATACAGAATAGTCCGTGTTACACACTAAGCAAATTACTCTTTTTGGAAGCTTTAACTCTTTCAAGAAATTGGATGCTAGCTTGGGTGGTGACTTGCACATTTTTCTAATTATATTTGAATTGGCTTTTATATGGTGCATTTCCTACTCTTAAAGTCTAGTCCAAAGATAATAAAATGTTCATTATTGTAAACAGCTGCACTGCAGACAAACAGTACTGAGAATATCTAATAGGATTCATGCAAGGACCTTTTCCCTCATTAGTATTGCATAACCACATGCTGTGACCTGAGAAGTGGTGGTCTTTTGAAAGAAAGAAGCAAAGAGAAGATTTAAGTCCATGAACTATACCTTGATCTAACAGGAAATACTATTTCAGTTCTGTATACAAGGAAACACGAGTTTTGAAATTAAAAGAAGAAAAATATTGTGTATCAAAATTAGTGTGTGGATTTTCATTTTTTATCTAGATGAACAAATGTGTCCATGATTGAATAAGTTGCTAATATATTTCCATTATACTGAAACTGATTGATAAACATTCCTCTAATAAAACATGGAGATAAGAGAAAAGCACTATAGATGAAAACCATCGAGTAATATCCCTAAAGACAGTTTGGATCCTAAACTATAGCAAAAGATTTTTCCTTCAGTCTTTAGCAAATAGATTATGAAGATGTAGTAGATGTGCCAGGGGTTATCCTGCTACTTACCTTTTTAAATGTTTTGAGATTCTCATAGGAAGAGGCTGTAAAAGCTCTTTTCAGATATGACTGTTACTAGGGCAAAGACTGCTAAGACTCCTGGAATGAAGTCCACAGGATTTGTGCACCTTATGGGAAAAGCACAGACACTCTTCTGAGAGCAGCATGGGAGTAAAGGAGCTGTTTCCATTTCCTACTCCTGATAATTAGAAAGACAGAAGTTTGCCTCCGAGGACCTACTGCAAATATTACTTCAAAGTAACTCAAGCTAGAGAATTAAGGAAATGTAAACCAAAGTGAAGTATACTTCACAAAGAGGGGGGAAAATCAGCTTTGGATTCTTTGAAAGCAGTGGATGCATTTAAGTTGAACTGCAGAGCATTGTCCAGTTAGCTTCAAGTTCATCCATTTTAATAACTGAAATGTTCCCTAGGAAAACCGTTGTAATAGCAAACAAGCACTGCAAATCAGCAGAAGGGGCTAGCTGTGTAAGTCTCCTCTCCTCTGACTTGTAAATACATGACAAGGCAATTTGCTTGCAGGCAGTATCAGAAACCTGATGGTCTTTAATTGATCAGTTAGAAATTTCTCCTCCTCTAATCATTTATTCAGTTCTGCATCTCTTTCCTCTTTATAACATGCAAGCATGTTGCGACAGCATTATTCCTGAGGAAATTTCCTGATGCATTATAAAACCAGATTGTCAGTTTTCTCCCCTTGAGGTACATAACGCAGTGTTAGTTTTTACTTTCTTGTTTGCACTCGGCTATATGTCAACACACCTCACCTCAAAACAAACAGACAAAACCATGAAAATAATCCCCTCTCTCAACTCACCCAAATAACGGCTATTTTTTTATTTATTCTAAAAAATTGATACCTCTAATCCCTGCCCGAGGCAAGAAAAGGGGGCCTGTAGGATATCTTTTGCTATTTAGGCACTGTGATACCTCCCATCAAAGTAATGGAAGTTCTGCTGCTTATTTGAGTGGAAATAGGATTGAACCTTTACTTGGTAACCTCATTCTGATGCAGTGGAGTTCTCTGCACCCATACTACCTAAGGAAAAATAGAAAGGCCAGCATTAATGTATAGGTAGAATTTTTTTAAAAAAGCAACTTCAGATGTCGTGTCATAACTTACATGCTCCTACTTGGAGATATTTTCATAGCTTACCCTAAAACCAGTTCACTTGCACTGCTTAAGTGGCATCAGTGAAAAAGTTTAAGTCAGTGATGGTAGCTTCATGTTTTGTACTTCAGTTTGGAGACAATTAATATAGCAGAGAGATCTTCTGTATGCCAAAATATGTAGATTGTGTACTGTACTATCTCAGACTCATAGTCATACAATAAAGACCTACGTTATATAGGTGTCATGCTAGTAGAGTGTTGAAACTTGTGTTTTCTTTTCAAGAGCAATTCTAGAATTAAGAGTATGTTTTATGTACATTACCAAAAGTTGGACACTTCTAATTCCTGCTTACTTTCTAGTAAACACAGGCTATTAGAGAGTTTGCCTTGTTTTATAGTTCAAGAAGTTTTCAACAAAACTCTTCTAAATATCAGTTAAATTTGATGACTATAAGAGCACTAAATACTTGACAGCTATGAGTTTCAGAGAGCTGATTTTAAAGAAATGCAATTAATATTGTATTGTGGGCAGAAAACAACCCCCTTATCTTCCTGATGTTCTTTATTTCTTTCCACTCCCTGTCTTTATCATTCTTTTTGTTTAATTTCATTCTAAGAGAGAGATCATCTGTGGAAAGAAGTGAAAATTAAAAGTGGAAGTAAAGGAAGAAGAAAGGCACATTTTCTTTTCTGGCCTCTGCAGATTTGTTCAAAAAGCACTGTAACAACTTGTGTGTATAAATCTTTTTCAATTGGAAGATACTTCCTAGAATCAGCTGCTGAACCTCAATGAACACTCTATAGAAAGATTGAAATGGAATAGACTCCTGACTGGGAAATCTAAGTTATCTGTAAGATTTTTGAATCTTAGTGGAAAGCAAAGAAGTCATGGGGTGCTAAGCTCTCTGCAGTGACAAAATACTTTTTCTCCTTCCCCACAAAAATCTGAGACTTGTTATCCTTTTCTAAAGAGGGCAAGACTTCATCATGAGTTAAAACATGTTGCTTCATATTCAACAGGTCAAGTTTTCTTCAGACTCAAGTGGAATTGTGGCTCATGGACATTTGAAGAGACAGGTAAGTTGATTTTGACATGTCTTATTGCATAACTGCCATATGACAAATATTGATATTGAGTATGGTAGTCTAAGTGCAAACTATAGACATATTCTCTTACTTTTTTTGCATTTACACTAGTGGAAGTGAAAATTTACCTTTCCTTCACTCCCAAATGACACTTCAAAAGCAAGGTTCAAATTACTGTTAATGAGTTTTTTATTCAGAAACACTATACAGCAGTGAACAAAACAGTAGGTTCAATATACATTATTTCAGGAAATATGGTTGTAACATATTCTAGTGTGACAATGGATATTTGAGCTTATGCGGACACAGAAAATCTGATATAATTGATGCAATGTCTGCATGCTCATAGAGTAATAAATAACTGTTTGCTATAGTAATAGACAATGATGCTAAATAAATTAGTGCCACTGTTTCTCTTTTCTCTTCATCAATTTAATCAGTTGGGTAGTATTGCAAAGAAGACTTCCAAGCACCTCAGTAGTACATAAAAGAGAACCTAAAGTATAGGTAGCATTTTATGTCGTGCTGTCCACTGACTGCTGATATTCACGGCTATCATTTAATAATTAGGGCATATGTGGTGTGACCAAGCAGGAGTTTTGCTTCCTGTGGAGTATTTGAGGCTACTCCAGTTCCATAGGAACTGTGGGAAGAAATGTGAAAGGATTTGATCTAAGCTTGCATGAGGCTCTAGAAACCCTTTGTCACTGTGCAAATGGTTACTAGAAGGGTTTTTATGTTAAGAAGCAGTTAGGCAATTGGGAATGTCCTGCTTTACTTGTGTTACTCAAGAAGATGTGTTGTGGAGAAGTGTATTTAACTGGATAAAGTTGAAAGTTGAACTGAAATTTGCAGAAGTTTCTAAATATGCAAATATATTACATATATTAGTTCACCATCTCTGAAATCCAGTTTAGAAGACCGCTTAATGATGTAATTTTTCAGGTCACAGGATAAATTCTTCTGAAGTGATGTAGATAAGCTATATGTTACTGATAGGACTTTGAGTGCTATTAACAATGCATGTTGTTCTCTACATTCAAGACTTTATGGTTAATATTGAAAAACAGAGGTAGGAAAAAGAGTCAACGCTTTCTCTACTAGTCTGAACATGATGATGAATTTCGAGAACTTTGTTGATGCTTCAGAGCTTTCTTTTTATGAAACTGTCTAGGAGAGAGTTTAACTCTATTCATCCGGTTTACTTCTATCACTTCTTTGCAAGGTATCAAATATGTTTGGGGTTTTTTAACTTGCATTTTACTTTCATTTTATACAGACACTGGGATGATGAAATGAAAATAAAATTAATAATACAGAATATAAATCATGTAATAATATTTTTAGCACCAAAACAGTTTGCCATCCAGATCTGTGTATCACACATTGGTTTAGTAGCTTCTAAAAAGTCACTATGTTGTGATTTCTAGTTTTGAAACTCATCCATTCCCAGAAAAAACAAACCTTAGTTTGACTTTGTGTGTGTGTCTAATAACTTGTAATAGATTATATAGGCAGGTAAATGAGGGGTGCATGAGACGAATTGAAGTTGTGTCTCTGTGTGTAGAGCAAGTGTGATTAGTAGCACTGGATCAAATGGATATATTTTTCTATTGCTATGTTGTGTCTTATTATGGATTGGATAAATCAATTCTTGTTTGCTTGTGGGAAGCAGAAAAAGGAAAAATGGTGCTGCAGAGATATGCAGATTTTCCTTCTTTACAGAAAGGGAAGGATTCATGTCAGCCAGGAACACTCCATGAGTTCATCTTTTCAGAAGAGGATTTCTTTGTGTGAGTGCACATATCTGTGTATCAACTCTGCATCATAGCAGATCTAGGCATAGATAGATCTTACCTTAAAAGAAGCTATGTTTTCAGGGTCAGTTTTTCCCTCATTGTGTCAGGAGTAAGTGTCCTCATGTTTTGGAAGGTCTGATCTTGAGGAAGTGGGATACATATGTCACAGGCTTGAACTGAAAATATGAGAGCAACAGAATAACAGTCTGTGGCACAAATACAAAGCTGTCAAACCATGGAACACACTTAAAATTTTTCAGAGTAACATTATTAATGACCTAAAAAAAATCAGGAAAATAGATGTCAGCCAGCAGATTTTATATGTATATAGATCATTATGTTGGGAGAGGGATGGAGAGACTTTTATTCTTGCAAGAGGAACAGCAGTTTGCTGAGAAAGGAAAGGAGGCACTGACAGCTGGTTCAGGGAAGGAAATTCCAGCAAGTTGGAAATATAGAGTTGAAAGAGAGATGAAAAGCCCAAATGTAAGAGCTCAGTGGCAGAGGTTATAGTGGAGGACCTACAATGAGAAACTGGTGGGGATGAGAAAGTAAAGAAATACAATTTAAAATGGCCTTCATTATCCCTGGCTTGGTGCATTATGTTTCTACTGTTCCTAGTGCTTTATTACCTGTTGTGATGGTAGCTACACTTCTTGATTCATTTTTGCTTTAATTACCAGTTGCATGACTTGAATAGAGCAAAAGTACAAAGGGGATGAAATCACAGATGCAAAGGCCAGGTTCAGACAGGTCCTCTAATGATGGCAGAAGAGAATCTAATCTGCTGAGGGGAATTGTGAAAAGTTACTCATCTGTTAGGGAATAATGCTGATAACTGGGGTGTTTAGAAAATGAAGGAACACCATCCACATATAGTACAAAGATACAGGACAGTGGGAGTGATGCAGTGAACATGCATTGTATGTGTACGAAGTTACAGCAAAGTCACCTTTAAAAATTAGTCATCACAAGATGATCTTCTTAATCTCACATATTTTCATTAAATATATCCTGCTGTACCTTTTTTTCTTGGTCTGCTTTTATAACACAGGGTCTTTAATATCTTTGGCATGTGTTAACCAGAATAACTGAACACATGAATGGATTTGGGCATATTCAGGTTTTATTTTTAAATGTACTTTTTCAGGATTCCCCTCCATATTGCTTTGATTTTAAAATTATTATTAAACTTATTTATTACAGTGATGTCAGTATTTATGTTTTGACAGTTGATTTCTTCTTACAGCAAAGATCTAGAAGTTGAGGAAAACTGAAATAAAGTTTTAGTGGAGACAGGGCTCCTGAAAATGAGGCTATTTCTGTTCTGCCAGTGTTGTTTCTATTAGAGCAGCACTGCAATGTGCAGAGGCTCAGAAAGATGTCAGTAAAAATAACAACCTGGTATTATACGTGCAATAAATACTGAATATTGGATTGGAGGCTGTTTTATCAATTTTTTCGTGTATGCTTTGTTGTTGTGTTTTGTTATGTTTTGGTTTGTTCTTTTGGGGGGTTTCTGCTAGTTCTATTCTGCTTGATGTCTCATTATTTTTCTCCTTCGGTTTCATGGCAGTCTACCAGTTTATGTTAATGACTGTTTCTTTACCCAATCTCATCAAGTGTATTACTTGATGATGGTAACTTAATTCAGATAAATGTTTCTATAAGTTGATATCTCTTTTCATTTAACATGGGCTCACTGAAAAATTTGAGAGCACTTGTTTTCATCAAATGGTACTCCAATGATAATCCAACCCAGTCTTGTGAGATTTATGTGAAAAAAATTTTAGTCTATTAGATCAGATATCAAATCAGAGTTCATGGCAATAATATAACTATTTATGTTTAAAAACCGACAAAAAACCTCAGATGAAATAAAACAAAACAAAAAAAAAATCCTGGTCAGTGAGGACTTAGTCAGTTTTAATAAAAGCAAATGCCCCTTGTTTCCTTCTCAAAAATCCATCAAAGCTAGAATCAGCATTAGGATACTCACTTTTACATATATCAAAGCATATAGGTGTTATTACACAGTTTAGTTGTAAACACTGGACTGAATGCTTTAAAGAACAAATGAGTGGGTAGGGAGTGGGTTGCTGAGTTACTCAGGTGACTTTAGAGTCCTTTAGGCAACTACATAAGAAAGTATTTGGTTTGTATGATGAATATTGACCAGCTCTTGGATGTGACCAAGGAATTCTCATCACACAATGAGCCACGCAGTGTTGGTTGGCCTGCAATGGCAGGAAACTTGCTAAGACCTCAGCTAAGATTAGGAGTCACAGTGTCAGCTCTCAGTTTGTTTATTGAGTGAAGCTGAAAAACAGTTCAGTAAGATCGCACTCAAACATGGACCACTTTTCTGGTACAGCACTGGAAAGGGGGGAGGGCAGGGAAATGACAGAAAGAAAAAGAAAAGAGGAAAAAAGTGGTTCTTGTGTGGTCAGATTTATTCATGCATCTTTTATATAACTATATAAACTATAACTACTTGAAAGGAGGTTGTAGAGAGGAGGGAGCTGGCCTCTTCTCCCAAGTGACAGGGGACAGGATGAGAGGAAATGGCGAGATTTAGGCTGGACATTAGGAAAAAGTTTATCACAGAAAGGGTCATTGGGCATTGGAACAGGCTGCCCAGGGAGGTGGTTGATTCACCTTCCCTGGAGGTGTATAAGGCACGGGTGGACGAGGTGCTGAGGGACATGGTTTAGTGTTTGATAGGAATGGTTGGACTCGATGATCCAGTGGGTCTCTTCCAACCTGGTTGTTCTATGATTCTATGATTCTTTTCCTTTGTGTGCTTTCTCAGCAGTATTTGTTTCTATGGAGCAACACATAGAGCTAGTTGGTCCTCAGCCTAGAGAGAGTCTTTACTATTCTTCCTATTATGTGGCATCAAAAATACAATCCGGAGCAAGGCCACAGTCAGATTTTAATAAACAAGTGCAGTAGTCTTACCTTTTACAAGGATGGCACCTACTGAAATTCAGTCTCTCCCCACATTGGCTAGGAAGGTATATCTGGTCGAGCCTTTGTTCTGAAATTCTTTTCCACATTTCCCTGCATTGGATCTATGCTGAATTACCAAGAGATCCTCTATGAAATTTTTGTGTCTGCACTAGCATTTCCTTTGGAGCGGATGGATCTGAAGAGAGTGGCAGAGCTTGTTATTTTAAAGGACAAAATATTAGGAAATCTTTTAAATTTTTATAATTCCTAATAAATTCATCAGAGTGTGAGAGAAAACCTCCTGAAAAGCACAGATAACATACTTAAGCTTTTCTCAGTCCCCACCCTGCTGCCTCACTACTGTGCCTACTCTGGGGATCCTTTGTGTTTGGCTAGTGAGTTGCTTGCTGCTGCCATGGCTCAGCAAATCACCAGGCTCACATTCTTGATACTTCAAGGAGATCTAAGCATATGCTGAAATACTTTAAACATGTTAAAATATGTTAAACAGTCACATGAGTGTGAGAAGAAAATTTAACATGGCCCTATCTGATATCACGAAACTTAATTTGGTGTTAAATAGCTTGTCTTTGAAAATTAAATACATTTTAAAAGCTTTAGCTTTCACTTACGCATACATGTCACATGTATACCTCATTGACTGAGTTCAGAAGTATTACTGCTAACCCCTCTGGGGAAATGTCATTTCACAAGTTACAAGTTGCTACCAGCACTGAGTCATTATCCTTTCTGTACTCTTCTGTTAGTTTAAGGTAGGAAAACATGTCATGTGCTATGAGGTTTTGGTGTAACCTGAGCAAATTAGCATATGCAAAGAGATGTATTATTTGTTTTGTGCAACTGGATTGAAATTTCCTGCCCACAGCCAGACAAGGAGAGAGAGTATCTGGGAGAGCACACACATTTGAAAACAGTCGCACAATGAGGCAACATTGGCATGTAACAGAAGGGTCTGTCCAGGTGTGGTTTTTTCTTGTGGATAAGGCTTTCTTTGACCTGCTACTTCTCTTTGATGCTGGCTCTGTCTTCCTAACCTCAGAGGAGGGAGTGGGAGAACTGGGTGGAAGCTCAAGTCCTTCTGAGCTTGTGGCATTTATATTGTGAGACAGTTCAGCTCGAGTTCATTTTACTAAGCTGCTCACCCATAATGGATCTGTCACAGTGGCTTGACAACGTATTTGTATCCATTTTGGACAGCCCTTGCTGCTCGGCACTCTCCCTGTTAAAGTTCCCAGCAGACCACTCTGATTTAATGTGTCAAACAGCGATGCCTCCTGTCCCCCTAAGAATACATCCATCCCTTTCATGGACTTAAGAGGCAGCTGACAGTTCTAGCCTCACTCTACCTTTGAATTTATATCAATTAGCTGAGAGCACCTCTTAATTTGACCCCAATTTTCTCTTCTTCACCTATCATAAAGATGGCACAGCCAGGCAATTGACAGCATTTTGTGTTAGAAATGTTATTCTGCTTTTACGCGTGGAATTACAAAATCTGTTTGAGTTTCTGGTGTATTGGTAATTTACAAAGACAAGTTAGGGTTTTTTCTGAAGTAAAGACATGGCAGGAGTGGTGGAAAGGAGAATAATGGTATCTCACAAACTGAAAATCCAGCCTTCCTGCCAACTTTGTCTGGGAAATCAAGTTAACTTTCAGAGACTAGAGCTTCTAATAAAACAGGAAAAATATATTGCTTTTTCTTTTCCAGCTACTGATGCTGAAATTATGTTAGTCTGTTTAACTCCAAGTTCGGGTTCAAAATGAGGTATCTTGTCTTCTGTTGCAAACTTAGTTGAATCTGAAACATAGTTTCAGTCCTAGTTGAGCAGGAGGATATTCTACTCTCTCCCTTTGTCTTCCCCCAAACAGGAGAATGTTTTCCAGTTCAGATTACCATATAAACCTGTAGGAAGACATCCACTGCTAAATAAATTAAGCTGAGCTACAGGCTTTAGCAAGGTCTGGGGAGCCAAGTGAAAATTAAACTCCTGACTCTCTTCTCTACTAATTCCTCTCATGGGTCTCTCCTTTTCAGATTTCTGCTCTCTCTTTCCCCTCCTCCTCCTTTTCCTCCCACCCTTGGTGCTGCTTTTTCTTTCAATAAATTGCTGCTCCTCCAGGGCTCATCCTATATTACATAGTTTATATGTGTATTCGTAGCTCTTTAGGCTTTCAGTTCACCTTAGCGATTCATTTCTAAGCTTGGGTTCAAAAGACTAGAGGCATCCCTGGAGTCTGCTAGCTCCTACAGCAGTGCCAAGGTTCCAGGTCAGTGCTGTACTGTGTGTGGAGTTCAGAATTAATAGGATATCCTAGTATTTCTCTTGTTCATCCTGCACAGCCCCATTTCTAATAACATAGCATCTGAACCGCTCCTTTTTTATTTGCTGAGACATGTAGAAATAATAATACTGGTCAAAGGCTAATGTTTTAAGGGATATTTCTTTTAAAACCACACAAAAGTTCAATGAATTCTACCATCAAAGTGTGTCAACTGAAAGTTAACTACAAACAGAGAGTGAAGCTCATGTCATTCTCAACCAGGTGCATTTAGCAAAGCTGTACTCCAGAGACTTTCCTTCTCACTGGTAACACTTACTGCAAGAAATAAATAAAAAAACCTGTACCTAGTACTTCTTTTTGTCATGTATGGTTGTACCATTCTCTCCTAGAGTTGTCCATCTGTAGTTTGCTACTTTGCACAATATCAGTAAAACGCATGTGGGAGAGAGGGAGGGCACTTGACAAATTCACTGCTTTTCTGATACCTTTCCAGCACTTCTAGTATCTGTATTAATTGTAAAAGCTGAAATGAAATATCTTGGGCTGCACTGACCTCATCATCTGTTTTCCAGATAGTCTATCTATCCTATAAATCCTTTTAGAGATAAATTAAAAAGACCTGTAGAAAAGATATAGCCTGGATGTAATAATTAAGCAGGTGTTAAGCAGCAGCCCATTATTCGTGTATCAGGGGTTTTTTATGATAACTTTTTTTTATCTTTTTTTTTTTTTACTGCTTGAAGAGAGACTTAACTGAACACCATTTCCAATTGCCAAAGGGCAAGGTTGAGTGACGGGAGACAAACCTTCTGAAAGGGAACCAGCATCTGCAGAGCTGAAGTTTCCTAGATAGCAAATTAGTTTTAGAAGTGGCTTCCTCCTTGCTAGGCAATACCATTTATGTTTTTTGACTGAAGGGTGAATTAATGCTGAAGGGGCAAAATCCTTCTGTGGGTGCAAGGTATGGATGGAAACAGTACTGCTTCTGTTATCCACATCATTCCATTTTTAGTTATGCCCATCAGACAAAACTAGGTACTACTTTTAAGAAGTGGGTATATTAGAGACTGCAGTTTGCAGATCACTCATACTAAAAGTCATCGGGAGTCTCACCCTAGCAAATGAGTAAATGTACAAAAATTCAGATTCCATTTTTAAAATGGAAGGTCCAGACAAAACCGGGACTTTTATTTATTGTTGCAGTAAATTTGGGTATTCAGCAAGTAACTTCTGTAGCAAGCTTATAATTTTCTACAGAGAGAAAGTAGCCGACCTGAAGTTTTGGGTTTTTTTTTTTTTTTCCATTTTGAAACTGCTTCTCATGAAATTATGATCACTTGCAATTTGGGATCAGAAATACTGTACAGGGAATGAAAAGCCTCAGCTGCTTTTGCTAAATGAAATAACTGTGTCTAAAAGGACTCTGCACAAATGGTTTCCAGGGGGCTGTGAAGCGCACTGGCTCTGTGTACTCTGCTCTGCTCAAAGTGGAGCCTGGCTAACATGTTGGTTTCCTGGGTAGTCAGTGTCTGGAAAGCTTTCAAATGCTTGATTGTGTTCAGAATGAAACCTTTCTGCACAGGATTGATAAATATTAATTTAACCCTTTGGTTAAGCCACATTACTGGAGAAGGGCCTGTTTCACAACTGCTATTGCATTATCACCACTCAGCTGTGTTTCATGACTACTGGATTATAAGCAATTTGGGGCAGATAAAATCTCTACCATTGTGGTTTGGATTGTGGTTGGCACAATCAGGCCCTGCTGCTACCCTGCTTTGCTGGGAGTTATCAGTGGGGGAGAATTGTAAGAGCTAGGAAATTTGTCAAATGTACAGACAAGATGCTCAGGTATAAAGGGTACAGGATCAACATGGAGCTGAAAAGACTTTTGAGAGATTTCCTGGTTAAGCATTTCCTACTCTTCTGTACTGTTTCATCCCTAACAAAAAAATAAATTCTCATAAAAAGAATATGCTTTTCTTTCTTTCTGTAGAGAATAATCATGATTGTAATGTCATAATTGGATCTTTCTCAAGATAGGTATTTTTTCCCCTCCCACTTTTCATGTTGTTAAAGACATAATTTTCAAGTGATATTGTGTAATGTGGAAAAATCAGCAAAACCCAAACATTCTTGAGCTGGTTTGGTTTGCAAAAAATACTCTTTCAGAGTTGCTTATTTCCGAAGCAACTTGTGTTTTTCTGTGTGTTATGAGGGGAGTAAAAAACACCCTAGAAGCCTTTGTTTTGTGACGATGTTTTCTTTTGTGTAAAATAAGAGTTTCCAAGGTGGAAATTTTTTTAATTGATTCCAAAATTTCCTTTGAATCTCAAAATATTTAGGGTTGTCATCAGTGTGTTAATGAGCTTCTTCCTTTAAAAAATGTTTCTTCCACTTACAAAACAAGAACTCACAAACTCTTTTATATCGTTGGCATTATCTTTTGGGGGAAAAAAGAAACAAAATACAAAAAAAAGGGCAGTTTAACTGTTTGTTATCAGGCATTACAATTTATTGTTCTCTTGGACTTACAAGGTATTAAATTCCTTCACTAGCATCACACTGCAAAGCTGTGAGTCAGCAATTAGAAATATTTTCAATATTTCCTTGTAACATGTCTAGATTCTAACAGCCACCATTCACTTGGTGATTCTCACCAATGGCTTATTCATTTAACTTATTTGTGGCGGTTTATGTGAGCTTGCCTAAAAATATGTGCAAGGTTGGTAGAGAGAGGTGGCATCTTTGCTTAGATCAGCTGACAGAGCCAGCAGCAGCTTTGAAGAACCTTCTTCTTCCGGTGACTGGCAACGCAGCAGTGTGGGAATTTGGAGAGGGCTGATAAATTTGTTTCCCAGGAGGAGGAAACATAAATGGGAGTAAAGCTCAATGAAATGGAGTGGTTGACAGCAGTTATGTGATTTCCTTAATAAAGTGTCTGACTTCTTTGGACATGAACAGTGCTGGAAGCACAAACCAGAGCTAATTACTTGTAGTACTCACCTAAGATTAGTACAACTAGGGAAGAAGAACACCTGCATAGCTTTATAGCTTTCCTTTTTTTTTTCACTATTATTTTCTTCCCTTTTTTCCCTTCCTTTTTTTTTTTTTTTTTTTTCTCAGTGAAAGGAATTAAGTTAATTCGGGTCTCTCACTTCTAGGACTGAAAGCCATCAGTACCAAGGAAAATCCATGTCTCTTGTTCTGACTGGGGTATCTGCAGGAAATCATTCAAAATATCTCCACACTTGAGAATTATTAGCTGTACAGAAAGTAACGATTGCCTATCTGAAGAAGAGGTGTGTTGTAACCTAACTAGAATTAAATATACATCATCTTTACTGGGAACATTTCTCTTAGCTTGGAGTTGTCTCCCATATCTACTTCAAAGGTTGGAGATACTGCAGTTTGTGTCATATTTCTTTCCCTTTGAAGGTTTAAAAATAACTCGAGAACTCTTCTAAGAAAGAAGAAAGTGACATTTAAATATACTCCTGATTTCAGGATATTAGAAATATTTTTGAAGCCTGCATTTTGCAATCAATGTGGCTTTGTTTATTCCAAAATTGTTAGCAGAGATTGAATCTGAGCATTTTGTCTTGAAGTGATGGAAAGGTTTAATACCCTCTACTGTGTGCTTTCCAAAAAAACTACATTGCTTTTAATTAGCTGTAGTCTCTTTGCTAAGTAGAATGAAATTGCCCAGCTGTGTAGGAGCTGTGGGCCAGCAGTAGGTATTGGAAGCTGGAAGCACTGAGACCCTCTTTCCAACAAAAAGGTTCATAAGCCAGTTTCATACTGAGAGTGTGAAATAACAGTGAAGTGTTTAGATATGTTTGCAGATCTGGACCACAACCACATGTCTTTATCTGGCCAAAATGTGCTGGTTTCTGGCTTTTAAATTTAATTTTAGTAAGGCAGTACTATTGCGAGTTTTCACATTTGCCACTGTGATTGCACACTGTGATCTGAGCAGCAGTGCCACTTTTTATGTTTATCAAGAATACTGGGTAGTGCTTTAGCTGGATCTTTTCCCCATATTTACTTGACAGATTAATTTGGAGCTTTCTCTAGAATCATTTGTGTGGAAGATAAAATGGCAAAATCAATGGAGACCCTTCTGCAAACTTATGATCATTTTACTGTGTGCATAAATTACTTTGTCTATGCTGTTACATAGTCCTCCTAGAGCTGCATTCATTGTGAGACCACACGGTCTTCTCATGAAGATTTTCCTGTATGTTGTAACTTGTGCATAAGTGGACTGCACATCTAACTTTTCAGTTTCTTTAGGACTCTTTTTGGAAAGATGAGCTGGAAAAATGAGTGGAGAATAATGTAACTTCTAAATTTAACTCCTGAATTAAATCTCAACTGTTTAATTTTGTTTCTTTTTCTGTGTGCAAGTGGTTCGCCCCCTTAAAATAGCCGTGCATAGTATTTGCGAATAGAGATCTATCTTTAGAACTAAAATTAAGTCACTTCTAACAACCATATTCTCTCATATGTGAAACTCCATCATGATAGGAACAAGATAAATTTTCAGTAAAATAGCAGATGAAACTTCATATTCAAATAATATAAATAGTTTATTTGGAAACATTCTACGGTATACATGTTGCATTTATGGTCCTGAAATAAGCTATTAGCATTTAGACATTAGGCCTTGGAGCAATCCTATGTATAACTTCTTGAACACATCTCCTGAAACTCAGAAACAGTGAAAACTGGGCACTAATAAGCAAGAATAGTGAACAAACCAGAAAATGTCATCATGGTGTTGCACAGATACTTGAATAAATCTATGACACGTTCACATATCGAAATTTTCATGCTGCACTGAACTTCTTTCTCAAAAGTAAAAGAAGATAATTTGAAAAGAATAAAAAGGTTAGTAACTAAGAGTATGAGACAACTTCCATACTTAAAAAGATGAAGCTCACTGGCATATTTCAGCTTTACAATAAATATATCTGAGGAATAACCCAGATCTTTATATAACCTTGAATAGTGTGGAGAAGAACAAAACAGATTATTTAGTCTTTTTCTAATGATTTAAGAAATTGCAGTATCAAACAGAATTTTTCAACCTGAGAGCTTTCAAAAAATTACTGTTGGAAGTTCTTTTACACACAGGCTGTGAAATTGTTTAATAAGTTCCTGGTAATAGCCCCCTGAAGTGTGATCAGGGCAAAGGCATAGACACAAAGTTTGACTTGAGTAGTCCCTTTACTGTTGAGGAAATATTGCTGCTGTTCTCTTGCTCATCTACTTTTTCCTTAGGCACCAGTTGCTAATAGCGTACTCAAAGGCAGAGTAGTGACATTCCATCTATCTGGGTTGGGGTTTTTTTTCATACTAATGCAGTAAACTATACATTTACAAATCTTTTAAATAAAGATATATATCAAGGGCTGTTTACAGTGTTTGAGTGTTTGATTTAGTAGATGAAAGGAAATGGTTTTATTATAATATAGCATCTAAATATGTTTCATGAAAATATTTTAAAATTAGAAATAGACTGAAATTGTATGTCCAGATAGAACTTATTTGTTATTGGCTAGGCAGTATTTGCTATTGACCTGCCACTCCAGATCCTGATTTTCTGAATTGTTAACGTCACTATCCTTGTTTTACTTTCTGAAAACACACAGATCTGTTGACCAGGGCCACATCGTATAGCACACAGTGTGAGCTCATCCACATTACAGTTGTGCAAGACTGCAAGTACTAGTCACCTGTCAGTGGGAAACAATAATGTTTTACAAGACCTATTTTTAATTGCATCTTTTATTTAAGTGCAGAGCAATCCCTGGAGGATGACTTTTCACTTCTGAGAATGAAAAATAGCAGTACAGAAAAATCATGTTCAAGGTAGTGGATGTTTGGAACTGACTTTCTTGTTTATTTTGAACTGAAGGAATACTGTGTCTGAGACAACCATGTAAGGAAATGGTGATTTTGAATGGAGTTTTCTGGATTAGAGTGTGGGATTTTTTTAATTCTAGCTCTACAAAGCAGATAAACATGATGATGATTTCCTAGCTTCAGAGTAGAACAACTGAAGTTTTATTATATTTTAGGAGCTGTTGGATAAAGAATTTGTATATATAATATGTCTCTTAATTTACTGGGATTGTTTATCATTTTGTGATTTGCACAGATGTGGAGATCCATGAGCTACTACTAAAGCCTAACTGAGAAAAACAAGTTTATTGTCAGTGATCTTCAATTTCCTGAAACTTAGGTTTCTACTGAGAAATTTTTAAAGGTCTGCTAATCCCAGAATGGTTGGGAAATTTAATTTGGTACTGTTCCTTGTCAATAATCAGTGAAGCATGTTATATTTTACAAGAAGTAGTAAAGGGGGTCTTTGTTTTCACATGCATCCAGACCCAGCTTGGTCTCAGTGGGGAAAGATAGCTCTGCTGCCACTTTATCTAATACTTTGCTACTAATCACAGCCATCCCCAGTGCAGAACTGCCTGAAAATGGGAGCTGCAAATATATGAATCGTTTATGTGGTGTGAGTCAACATTATACCAGGATGTGGGTCTGGACTGATATCTGCGAAAGATGTTGCTGCAGCTGAGACAACAGAACATAGAACTCTGTTATAGTTGCTGGGATCTGGTAAATTTGCTGGAGAACTGCCCAGAGTGTTTTTGCTGGTAACTTGGTTTTGCTTGTTTGCATTCCTTTCAGGTGCATATGCTCTTCAGATATCCATGACCTGTCTTAACTTTCTTCCATTTACCGACCATTTTCAGGGCACAGGATGGTGGGTTTGTTATATTTTTAATATCATCTGATTGGATTTAGTCTACTTGCGATTATGTTCTTCCGCACAGTGCAGCAGAGAGAAAAAGTATTTCCCTAGGTATCCATGTGGCATGTTAGCCTTTGGGCCATTGGATGGTATTCAAGTTGGAAGTTGAGGTGTCTCCAGTGTTTTTGTTCTTTTGCACCAGTAAAAACCCTAAATATTTTTTGGTTTGAAAGAAAAAGGAAGAAAACAAAGAATTTATGGTAGTGATTCTTCTTTTCTGAGATTTCGCTTTATGGCTGGAAGATTATTTAATGGCTTATGCCAAGTGGAAAAGCTGCAGCTGAAGACAGAAAAGCCAGTAGAATATCGATCAAATCAAAGCAACCTGGAAGGTACTGTTTTGTAAAAATCTCCCTGCTGAAAAAATTTTCAAATATTTCCCCATGGAAGGTGTTGAGGGACAGGAAGAAAGGCTGTTTTTGTTTTATAGGATTTTTTTTTCCTTTGGAAATTATTAATAGGAAGCTGAAATGTGTTTTGAAGGAAAAACACCCCAGCAAAGCTTGATAACTGAAATGTAAGGCAGTAGTTCAAAGCTGTGCATCTCCTTGCCCAGAATTTTGACACTTTCAATTTGATGCATTTAAGTTTGTTCACTAAGGTGGAATTGCTGGAGGATACTGTATATAACACATCTTAGGCTAGAGATTAGGAGGAAGTTTTTCACGGAAAGGGTCATTGGGCATTGGAATAGGCTACCCATGGAGGTGGTTGATTCACCTTCCCTGGAGGTGTTCCAGGCACGGGTAGATGAGGTCCTGAGGGACATAGTTTAGTGTTTAATATGAATGGTTGGACTCGATGATCTGGTGGGTCTCTTCCAACCTGGTTGTTCTATGATTCTATAACGTCCTTGTAAAATCATAGTGCCAAAAATCCAAATAATTAGAGCATTTTGAAGAACACCAACTTGTAACTTTTACAGGAAAGAAACCTCCTCAACATTTTTGTCAATGCTCACACATTTTTCTAGCTGTCATATTTCAGATAGAGTCATATTTGTACGTTTGATCATGCTACAGATTACATGGTGACACAAATTTACTCATTCGCTGTTTTAAACATTTATGCAACATTGGGTAAGCGTGGACCTTTGGCTGTGAATATGTTTTTCTATCCAAGAGAGTTTACCCTAGTTGTGTTTACAAAGACTAGTATTTGCATTGTATAAACTACCCACTTCTGTCTGTTGTGTGGTGTGAAGAGGATTAAAGCACAGCAAGGTCTGGCTGCCATGGAATACTGTAATGCATGTTATTTATATGAAATATAAATAACTTCTGCTCATCAGGCAGTAACCTGTGAATCAATCCCCTCACAAACCACTGCTACCAGCATTTACAGGGTTATGGGGCTTATTATTATATTTATTATGGGGTAGACGAGGTCCTGAAGGACATGGTTTAGTGTTTGATAGGAATGGTTGGACTCGATGATCCGGTGGGTCTCTTCCAACCTGGTGATTCTATGATTCTATGAAATATAAGGTAAATGTGCAGCTAGTATCTTCCCAGTTCTGCCCCTTCACATGTTATATGGATAAGATCAACTCTCCTAGCTTAAGTGAGACTTCTTGGAAAGCGAGTCAGAAAGGGTTTCCCTGGGTAAGGAAGGTAGAATGGCAGCAGAACTCTTATCGCTGTTGTGGAGTACTAAGAGGGAAAACATAATATGTTGTCACAGGAACACTTGATGACTGATGCTTAGAAAACCAAAGTGGGATGAAAACTACATGGGTGTAGCCTGCAGTCTTGCTTTTTAAAAGCAAGGCTGTCCAAAAGTCTGTTAAGCATACCAGTCTTAGAAAGAGGAACAACAACAAAAACAAAAAACAGGTGGTCATTACAATTCAAATAAAAAATACATTTGAGAGTTTATCTGTTATTTTAAGGAGAGAATAAACAGATATATGGAAATTTCATTTATTTTGTTGTTCTACTTCTCAACCTACCAACTTCCAGGGGTGAATTTCGTAATCCATTAGTAATCTAAAAATCGTAAGAGATTATTAAAAATTGTGCAAATTTTTAATAGTTGCCAGATAGTGTAATCTGCGTTTACTGCAAATATTAAATTGTATTTAAAATTAAAAACATTTATTAGCTACTTGAAGTGCTAGCAATTGTACAGGTTCTGAAAGCTATTATTTTTTTTTTCAAGAAAATAGAGTAGCATCATTGTCTCTGTTAAAATTCTAACAGGAAGTACAATATGATTTGATAGAATTTTTCTGATATTTTAAGCTGTGGATTTGAATGCCTCTTAGATCTATAATTCCAGTATTTCACTGTAGTATGTAGTATCTAGCAAAGATTTCTGCAAGCTCAGAAACAGTAGTAGTGGCCTTCGGTAATTTGGATCATTCTAAGTGCTCTTACGAGAATATTTGTACATTTTCAGGCAGGATTTATTATGATAGAGCCAACCTTCCTCTTCCCCCAAAACTTATTTAATCAGTCCTTTAGGTGACTAATTAGATGTGCTGAATTCCTAGTGAAGTGTAATGTTTCATCCTAGTTCTTCACGCCTATGTTACCCAGCTGGTTTCTGTAAACCGAAAGAGGATATTGCTACAGTGCACGGTTCCTAATAAAATAAAAATTAAATGATCACCTCAATTATAGATTCAAAACTCAGGTTCAACAATTATCCAAAGAGCTCTACTTCACTGAAAACCTGCAGTCATGTACCTACCTTTTCTCTTCCTGCCTGAATTTATAGCTCTCTCACACAGACGTAATTTAGATTTAGCTTAAATTGTATCCTAAATTGCTTCCATTATCTCAACCTGAAGGAATCTGTGTCTATTCCTGGAATATGATATCATTGTTCTTGAACTGCACTTCCTGCAGTGTATGCTATCTTTTCTATATTGAACATTTTCTAGGAAAATATTTTTCAGTTCCTGTTAGTGCTTAGACATTTGAGTCAGTTAAATGTAGAAGGAGGAAGACTTTGTCTGATATATTCATTCACAGTAATGGTCTTTGAAAAACATACTTATTTATTCATAGATTATACCAAATTTTTTTTACATACAAATATTTATAATACAGAAATATACTATTTTATATGGATTACTGAGCAGTGGTGTTAGGTTGAAGAAGGAACAGAGGAAAAGCTGTGAAAAGTTTTCTTACTCCTGAGTCACCATCTCTACAAGAATCTCTATCTACTGGGTCAACATTTCTGGTGAAAAGGTTCAAATTTTCAGACTTGGTTAAAAACCCATGGGAATTTCTTCTTGTCACACACCCACATGCCTCATATCATCTTCATTTTGGTGATTCAATCTCATTTTGATTTACTACCATTCTCTGGGAAGACAGATTTCTGTAAAATAATGGAAATTCTTTCCCTATGTTTACACAAACCCACATCTTTTTAAAGGCTGCAACCCTGCAGAAACTCTAGACAGAAGTCTTTGTAGTCAAGGGTTAACTTGTGTACCAGAAGAAGATAAACAGCAAATTAACATCACAGATGATTCAGGCTATAACCACCTGAAATCTGGGAGCTCCTCACATCTGCTGAAACTTCTGAATTGTGGATTTCCTTTGTATTTTTGTGTGGCGGTGTTTTGAGGTTGAGTGGTTGTTGACCTGAATGAGAAGTGTTGCTGACAATATGCTTAATGAACAAAGTCTGTAATGGCTTTTGGGACCTTTCAGAAGAAAATCTTTCTTTGGATTTCTGCAGAGATACAATGCTAACAGCGCCATTAGATTGAAAAAGATCAGCTTATTGATCCATAATGCAAATATGACCTCATCCTCCAAATGACCACTAAAGCTCTGGCCCTACTAGTCGAAGGCGAAGTGCTGAGGCTGGAGCAGATACTGGGGCTGAGAGCAAACTTGAGAGAAAGCAAATGAAGAAAAAGCCAAATGGCTAATTTGATTTCTCTGTCTGGAGCTGGTGCCTTGAATGTCTGCATAGGCACTAGGAACAGAATAAGGAAGGAGGAGACTACTGTTAATTATCAAGGAGATAATACAGTTAATTGGAATTTCATTTACAGGCAGTGCTACCAGTCCATCAGCGCTGCCCTCTGCTCAAGTGACAGGCCAGATTATTTAAGGTAGAGTGTATCACTTGACCTGGGGCCAGGAGAAGGACTGGAAGTGTGACTCTGGTCCTCTCTCTTTCCTAAAAGGGCAATCCTAAATAAGCTATAGGATTTTTCTAGGTTGCTCTGTAACTTTATGTTTCATCGCAACTGTCCCCAGTCATCCCTGCTTCCTGTCCCACTTCAGAGAAAGCTGGAGGAAGAAGCAGGTGACATCAGAAGGTGTCAAGTGGCAGAAGCATGGCCTGGCACTGTAGAGTTGCCACTTCAGGCTTACTCCACCTGTATAGTGCCTGGATAAAGGGGGCTCTGAACATAGAACCAGCCAGGAAGATTTAAGAGCTTGTGGAGTTTGCTGTGCTAACACAGACAAATCCCTGTCGATGAATGACAGAATGTCAAATCCTTTCCAATTTAGAGACAAGGATGCTGTGTGAGACAGTGTCAAATGCTTTGCACAAGTTCAGGTACATGATGTCAGTTGCTCTTCCAACTCTTTCACCAGCTCTCTGTAATTCTGTCATAGAAGGCTACTGAATTTGTCAAGCGCTGTTTCCCCTTAGTGAAGCCATTTTGGTTGTCATCAATCACCTCCTTATTTTCTATATGCCCTAGCACCATTATTATTTCTTTTACTTAGCTTACTAAGGAGTAGAAGGAGTTACTTTGGAATTTGTACTGTTTGCAGAGAAGATAAATAATGGTGTTGCAATGCAGGAAAAAAAAAATTATCTTTTCCTGATGCATTTGAAATGTAATTTTTTCTGGCAATTGGAGCCTATGAGAGACTGACTGGCTGGGTATATTGGGTTATGACATAATCAGAGTCCACTTTAATTAATCTGATTATTATACATTTTGTGGTACTTTAAAATTGTTTAACTTCCCTGTCATTCATTAAGAATAAACTTCTCTTTCTACCTAGGGATGACTGCCTAATACAGAAATATTAATGGTTAGTCATAAGAAACTAATCAAGTTAGAGACAACATGGAGTGAAGAAATGAGTATAGAATCAGGAGCTAAGTTCTTCCGTTAATTTGATACATGGTCTTGGAAAAAATAGCTTACTGCTCACCACATTCTCCTTCAGATAAAAAAGGAATATTAATGCTTATTTACCTACTTTACCAGAGGACTGGGAGAATTAGCTAATGCAGATGTTTGTGATTAAAATATTAATGTTTAAGAAATGTCTTTTTTTTTTTAAACCAAATGCTTGTGTGTTCACCTGTGTGTATAGAAAATTGGTAATGAACCTGAAGAACTGATTATGCTATTTATATCTTTAATGGCCAATCCATTAATTTGAAAGGAACATTCTCTATCTATTATCTGCTTAAATTGCTCCTATTGCTGATAATACTCAAGTGAATTTATCCTGTGAGGAAGAAGTATAAATTAAGGCCCAAACAGACTATTATGATAATTTAGTCTGACTCCTGTAAAACAGAAGACAAAGATTGTTTTTCTTCCAGAAGTTTCTGTTCCAATGCCCGATCACATTTCCTGTTTTATATCTGGAGATATATACCTCAAGTAGAAGCAATTTTCATTTTTCCAACCTTTAATATACATGTACTGCAAATTAGAATAAGTAAAATTTTACGTGCTCTTAACTGCTCACTGTGGTGTAAAAATTTAATGCGTATTGAATTATCAATGTTTTTTTTTAGTAGTTTGCCTAAGGTGACGCAGTGCAGAAGGAGGTTAGGAGCAGGCTCTTCTGGAATTCTCATTTATTCCATGTAAGGCTCTGTGGGTGATAAATAACTTGGACTCACCTATGGTGTAAGGTTTTTTAAATTAAAGGCTCAAGCTCTGAGATAAACCTTATGTATTTGTGTAAAAACTTATTTGCTTTCATTGCAGTAAAGCACTGTAATCTTTTGGCCACCAGAATTCTTTCCTCCAGCATGTGAATTACTGTTTGAAGACCCCTGAAACAACAGAAGGCCTCATTCGCATTTTATGTTCCTTATCAAGTATTTTTACATTTCTAGTAACAAATATTAATAAATGTGGAGTTGTAGAATAATTTAAGGTATGAGGGCCATCTGCAGGCCAGTCAGTCCAAGCCACTCTCCCCCTCAGCACCAGCCCAAAATAGGGCTAACATCGAAGATGGATTTAATTTCAGAGTTAGATCCTATTACTTAAAGTCATATATAAAATGTCTACTATTTCCTTCTTCCTAACAGTTCACTGTAGTGGGGTATGTTACCTGTCATTATCTGGGGATTCTTTGATTTAGTCCTCTCCTACAAATTCAGTAATGATGTGATCCAGCCACTCTCCCCCTCAGCACCAGCCCAAAATAGGGCTAACATCGAAGATGGATTTAATTTCAGAGTTAGATCCTATTACTTAAAGTCATATATAAAATGTCTACTATTTCCTTCTTCCTAACAGTTCACTGTAGTGGGGTATGTTACCTGTCATTATCTGGGGATTCTTTGATTTAGTCCTCTCCTACAAATTCAGTAATGGTGTGATCCAGCCACATCAGTTCGTCATCTTGTCTACATTTTCCTGGACACCAAGCTTTGCGTAATATGCTTATGTTCTGGGGGATAAACTTTGGGCAGCAACAAAATAATAAGGGAATATTTGCCTTATACAGTGTTTAGACTATTGGACTGTCTTACAAATAAGAACTTAAAAGCAGAATTTAGTATCCTATGCTGAAATAATGTTCAATAACTATGTTCTATCCCTTAGGAAAAAAAAAAAAAAGATGCACAGAAAAGAAAAAACAGATTATAGGTAAAGTTGGACCAGATGACCAGCTTCTTGAATCCTGTGTTCAGTTCTGGGCCCCTCACCACAAGAAGGATGTTGAGGCTCTGGAGCAAGTCCAGAGAAGAGCAACAAAGCTGGTGAAGGGACTGGAAAACAGGCCCTATGAGGAATGGCTGAGAGAGCTGGGGTTGTTTAGCCTGGAGAAGAGGAGGCTGAGAGGAGACCTCATTACTCTCTACAAGTACCTGAAAGGAGGTTGTAGAGAGGAGGGAGCTGGTGTCTTCTCCCAAGTGACAGGGGACAGGACAAGAGGGAATGGCCTCAAGCTCCGCCAGGGGAGATTTAGGCTAGAGATTAGGAGGAAGTTTTTCACAGAAAGGTTCATTGGTCATTGGAATAGGCTGCCCAGGGAGGTGGTTGATTCACCTTCCCTGGAGGTGTTTAAGGCGTGGGTCGATGAGATCCTGAGGGGCATGGTTTAGTGTTAGATAGGAATGGCTGGACTCGATGATCTGATGGGTCTCTTCCAACCTGGTTGTTCCGTGATTCCATGATTTATGGCCCTTTCCAACCCAAACAGTTCTATGATGATTTCAAACTGGTTTTCTTATGTGTTCTGATTTTCTGAGCTGTATTATCTTACTGTGAATGCATAGGATACATGTTTATCACATGTGAACTCTGCGGGTTATACACATTCCCTTACCTTGGTTAATCTTGCTTCCCCTTCTTCATTATATATTTTACACTTGTTTTGCATGCACTCAAAATACACAGTTGGTGAAAATTACCACATTTGTGGTCCATTTCTCATTTTATCGCTCTACCTAATTTGAGCTTGAAGCTTCTTTCACAGTCTATTTAGTGCATTGTAGTCTTATTTAGACCATAGTTAAATTATTAGGTGTAAAAATGGCTAATATTTGTCTCATTTTAGCAGACTCAACCCAACAGGTAGATGTTGGGTCAGGAGAACCACAATAACATATTGAATAGCAACTGCAGCAGCTGTCTGTAGTTCTACTCAGGTCTCATTCCAGTGTCAAGTCCTTAGACTGAACCCTCTTTTGCTGCATGATGCACTACAGATGCATCATTTAGTTTATGGCATCATAGAATTATTTAGGTTAGAAGACACCCCTTATATCATCAAGTCCAACGGTAAACCTAACACTACCAAGTCCACAACTAAAGCATGTCCCTAAACAGCACATCTACATGTCTTTTAAATACCTTCAGGGATGGAAACTCAATCATTTTCCTGGGCAGCCTGTTACAATTCTTCACAACCTTTTCAGTGAAGAAATCCTATCTAAACCTCATCAGGTACAACTTGAGGCCATTTCCTCTCATCCTATCACTTGTTACTTAGGAGACCTGCACCCACATTGCTACAACCTCTCTTCGGATAGATGTAGAGAGTGACGAGGTCTCCCTTGAGTCTCTTTTTCTCCAGACTAACCAACCCCAGTTCCCTCAGCCACTCTTCATAAGATTTTGGTTTTTCTCTAGACCCTTCACCAGCTTTGTTTCTCTTCTTTGATGTGAAGTCAGATTTTTTTTTTTTTTTTTTCATTCTGGGAGAAATTCAGTCCAATAGCTCTGATATTTCTTTGTGATGTGAATCAGACTGCAAAATGAGGACGCCAGGGACATGTGTCAGAAAAGTGTGTACCTTATCCAGACTAAGACACTACTGAAGATGCACTCTTTAGCAGGTACCCTTGAAAGGTCCTAACTACTGGTCTATGAAGTAGTCCTAGGATTGGTCATGAGGTAAACGAGGGTGATGAGAAAGAATCATTCCCTTGAGTTACATTAGCATAAGTGACATCAGAACTAGACTGCTTAGGTTTACCTAGAGTCAGTTATTATGACAGATCAGAACTACTGGAAACGAGAGCTTTTGTATGAAGTATAGCAGGTGAAGCAAAAAATTTTTCAGGGTAATTGTGTCAAAGTTTTAGCTAAAATTAAAATGAAAGGAAGCTGTGCTAGAAATGCTCGATGAACCTGTGGTATAGAAAACCATCTTTCAGACTTCTGCCAGACCAAGCCCACTGCAACTGCATGGCAGTTTTTCTAAAGTCCCTTAGATCAGCTCACAAAACATTGACAGGAGCTTTGTTCCAGCAGGCTTCATGCCTCATTGCATATCATCTGTTCTTCTGCAGCCAGCATAAACACATCTACAGTGTACAGTGTGCCTTGGTGAATTCTAGTGCAGTGCTTTGGCGCGCCTGTGCTTGGCTTGAACATGATCCTGCTGCTGAGTAACCAGCAGTGCACAGAGCCAGCCCTAAGTATCAGGGCATCATAACTGCAGGACGCTCTTATAAACCTTCTTCAGTTCTTTGGTAGTGCTGTTTATTAACCATGCATTCCTAATTTGTCATAATAATGTTTGCTAAAGTAATTTTTAATGATGCAGGGATGGGCTTTATGTTTCCAAGATTTCCTTCTGTGGCTTTTGCAAAATGACTTTTTAATGACTTCTAAGGCATGTAGCTATAATCTCTATGAGTATTTCATACTCTCAGAAAACTCATTCTCTGCCTGGATTGAGGATGTGCTGCTTTCTTTGGCTTTAAATATGCAAGTGAATACTCTGATTTCAAGTCATAAAATGTTCTCCACTTTGAAACAGAAAAAAAAGAAACAGGAGACAGGTATAATAAGCAATCGAATATTGAATAGTTTATAAAGTGAATAAAATTAAAATTTAAATGCATACAGTGTTACTAACCAGAGTTGTTTGTGAGGGTGCATTTCATCTGCATTGTTAATGTTAAAATATTAACCATATGTATTAATAAGTTTGGATAGATTTCCTTCCTTTCCACATGCATACACAAACTGGGATTACTTCATTAAAATCAGTTATTACTTATGTTGGAGATAAAAAGTTTGATATATTCCAAGGGCTTTTACAACATAACAATTCAAGTACAGATAATATGATGACATCTTTCGTTGGTAAGTTTTGACAAGTAACTTCCCTGATACCATTGCAATATGCCACTTCTTCAGAAATATTAATATGTGTTGACTCTAAGCACTGACTTCTGAACCCTCATAATAACACTATGTAGTGATATTAGTTTTTTCCAAAGAATTCCATTAACTATGTTACCCCTACTTACTCATGCATGGAATTTGGAACTACATTTGCATGTGGTGTAAGAAAAGATGATGCCTGTTTTCTCAGCAGTGAAAGCATTGTATAACTTTAAAAATAGTCCTAAAATATATTTTTTTCTTAGTGAACACTTAAAAACCAAGGATTTTTTTCTCCCTCAGGAATAACAGGAAAAAAACATACATCTTAGTTTAAAACATGTTTCACCTCTGTTAAATTACACACATCAAAATCAATGTAACACAAGCAAAAAAAATTTTTTAAAAAGCTCGGCTATGTAATTTTTGTCTAGTATAATATTCCCTGAGGAACTCTGTGTAAAAAGCAAAGAAACAATCACAATACTGACAATTAGATGTTGAAATGATAGTTGAAAATGAAGACAGTGAGCAATGCTGTGCAGAATAAGTAAGTTCAAGGGAAAGAAAACTCTTAAACTTTGGGGAAATTTGAATCCCTTCAGCAATGTAGGATTGTGGCCACTAAAACACAATTAGTGTAGATATGTTTTTCAATTGCATCTGATTTACAGCAACATAGACACTTTCTGACTGTCTGGTCATTGTTTATAGTTTTATACTTGTAGTGTCTGAACAGTTTATGAGCCTTAATGGGATTTTGCCATCCAAATATCCCTTTGATTGTGGAAGTGTAATTTTCACATTAAGGGACAACCAAGGCTCACATAAAGCGGGATCAGACCCTGTCAATATAGAAAGAATATATGGTTATGATTCAGAGCCAAAGACCTAGAAATCTTCTGTAGTGTTTTACTCTAAATATATCCCTCATCCTTTCTCTTTTATCTGTTTTTTTAAATTTCCTTCCTTTTTCCTTTAATCATGATTTCCTAAGGAAATAAAACTCTCATAATCATTCTCTGGATGTATCTGAGAGTCATCCTCTTAATAACATTTAAGCCAATTTCAGCCAAATTTGTCGGGAGCTATATTTCTAAAACTATTGAGTTATAGTGACTGTTGTAAGAATAGGTAAGAGCAAAAAATAACTTGAGAAGGTTAGTCTGCATTGAGCATTAGACAATGCATGTGAAGAGCCATCTTGAGAAACTTGTGTTTATTAGTTCTGATCTCCATTATGTTATTATTTTGGTTTTATTTTATTATTATATTGCTTGCATTGGATGTTTTCTTCATGTTGCAGGCAAGCTATCAGTTGTATCAGTGTCATCTGCATGTTTTGTAGTCAGAAAACAGGAGAATGCATCCTATTTCACCTGTGACATCAGACATACGTAAATTTTCTAGTTTCCAGGCTGAAAGGAAACTAATGATCTTTCCATGAACTCACCGGGTAATTCTGTTCTAAGCCAAATTCTTTGTGCAGAAACTGCCTATTTACCTCACACATGTTTAAGTATGGTCCTATGTTAAGAGCAGTGGTGTGAATATGACAGTTATTACAATGCATTGAACAAACAAACTCACCCTCCCCCCCCCCCCCCCAAAAAAAAAAAAAACCAAAAACAAACAAAAAAAAAACCACCGACAGTGGTGAAACAAAGAGAAAAAGTACTAAAATATGGATGGATTACTGTTACCGGCCTCTTTGAATGCTGAAGTAAAGTACAGAGTTGCTTCACTGATAATATTTGTTGCACTTTCTTTCTTTTAAGACCTTGAGAAGCTGTTCTCACTTAGTGAAGACTTTTCTGAACAGCAGAACACTCTTTTAAGCCTTGCAGGGTTTTTTGCTCGAGTAACCACTGTGTTTCAACCCATATTGCAGTTCTGGTAGAATTACTCTATACTGTGTGGGTGCTGGAGGTTGAAAGGTAATTAATAATCCCTAATATGTCTGAGCTCTACTCAGTCAGCAGAAAATTCTTCTGTTGCAGTCTTTTGACGAACAATACATTTTGGGATAGACTGTTGTTATCTATTATTTTATTTATATTTAAAGTAATGCACTGTGATCATTGTTTGGAAAGAGGACACTCCAGAATTTGAAAGCTGTCCCCAAGACCTTTGGTGTGGTAGTCTCTCTTGATGTCCAGAGGAGGTTTGCACATGTCAGTATGCCAAGACGCGTTCCTGCTTGTTAGCTTTTGAACTCCGGATTGAATGCCTCGGAATTGGTACGTGTTTGAAAACATTCTGTTTCTTTTTTCTACTGACTTATTGCTGAACACAATTCATCCTCCCACTGGCACGTACATATTCAAACTGCTCATACTGCTCATGCATAGTACGGATAATCTCTGAAGCTGGCATGCTTGCTGATGGCACTCTTCAGAACTGCAGCTGCGTGTCTAGCCATAGACTGAACAGGATGAGAACTATGCAAGCAATTCAATGGTTGGATATCTATAAACTGCTGTGGTATGCATCAGGATGATGACAATTAGATGTGGTTGGATTCTGTTCTTAACATTTCCTGGCTAGTGGAAGAGTATGGGTGCCAGGGTGCATTTGCAGTTTGAAGGAGAGGCACTTGAAATGGGATAGAAACTGGTAACCAGACCAAGTGGAATACCCTGTGTAAGACACAAATATACAATGCACTGTCTAGAAATAATGAACACAGGAAGAATCACATACACATCATCTGGATGTAAGAGACCTTACATTAGCTTGAGGCTTAATATATCACGGGTGTGATACCTGCTCAGCATGTTTTCTATATGCACAGCTTATGGCACAGAGTAGACACAGACCTGAGAGACTTGTTCTTTGGCAGCAGCCTTGGAGTGGTAGCGTTGTATAGGATAATGTACTCCAATCATTTTTCCAAAACTACTACAATTTTCATTTCCAACTGATTATAAACTGTGATAATTTCTTTACCTCAAACCTAGTTTATTAAAGAGATAGTACTCTCAGGACCAAGACTTCCAGAAGAAGTAAGGACTTGTTTGTGCATACTGCCAGACATGGGAAGAAAAGAGTTTTGGTAGATGGTCAGGAGTTCAAATTTTCCCCTTTTAGTACTTGTTAATCAGTGATGTGCATTGAATCAGGGAGCACTGTTTCTGTGGAAACAATGAAATTTGACAGACCATCAAATTCTTTCGGTGATCTGTGTGTAAAACTGATGAAGCATTGCTTTTCTCTTTTAGTTACATGTTTAACAAAAGCTTCCTCAAGTGCTTGCACACAGGCTATTTCTTGTTTTCACAGTGAAGTAAGGAAAGAAAAATACTAATGCTCTTGTCTGTGGAAAACGAAAAAGATTGCAACACTGCAAATGGCCTCAAGAGCCTCTCTTTTGCCTGCATATTGTGTCCCTGGTTTATAATCGATTCAGGGCGGATGTTTTCCAAGTAAAGAGAACACAGATGGGATCGTGCATATATTAAACAATCTGTGGTTTGTATATTGGTTGGGTCTTACAAGTGAATGTAAAACTTCAGTGATTTGTGTGTTCCTGAAACATTTCATGGCTTTGTCACTTCGTAACAGCTTTAATTAAAGTTAACATAATACAGAGGGTGGCACAAGAAGTAGGAATTCGACCTGGTTTAGACACTGAATTTAGTTCTCCCAACCCACCTCACTGTTCTCCCCAGCTCGACAGTTGCTTGATATGGGGCTTAAACCACCATGTAAAAGTATCCAAGAAAAGACTCTAAGCAAGGCAAGCGTGTCAGCTTACTGGAACAGGTCTGATTTCTCTCAGAACATGGAGCAGTTAGGACTACATTATGTGTTTTTGTTCATTGAAAGGCACATGTGAAAGACATCAAAATGCGTAGCAACCTCCATTGCAGAAAAAAAAAAGTATATGTAGGATGTATCCCTGTAATTAGTAATTAGTTAACAATAGAAGATTGGGTTGAGTTTTTTTAAACTTCTTCACAAGTTTCAGGCTGAACAAGAAGATGAAATTTATAATTAAGTCAGTGCTCTTGCATTAATGAGTGTGGATTAGCTTTACAAGATTTCTGAATGTGGCTTCCACTAGCACTGTTCCCAGATAGAAACAAAAGGGTTTGGCTGAACATATTCTATGTGCTAGGTTCAGAGGCATTGCTTCTCTGGGATTGTATCTTTTCTCTGGACAAACTAGTGTGTGTGGTGGGGGCAAGGGTATTATTTCACGTATTTTTGGCTAAATCTTTCCTGTGGATAAGAAATTTCAAGACCTTAAAAAAAATAACTAATGGTTTTTAAAGAAACTCATGTCTTACTCTGATGAAGGAAACAGTCCACATCAACATGATATGGACTCACAAATTGTGACACGGTCTCAGTGACGCTGCTTTCAAATTCATAGTTCAAATTAACATTAGACAATCAATGTTCCTTTTAACATACTTTCGTAAGAGGAGTTAGTTTCCATCTCCACCTAGAGAATAGTTTCCTTTATTTGTTGCACCTGGTCAAGTTCATCCAAAGCCTCTCTCTGGAATATTTCCTCATTTTCTGCATGCAGGAAGCAGCTGTCCTACTCAGTGTTTGCCCTTAGGACTGGAAGAGCGGGTGAACACAGCCCTGCAAAGCTGATGGAAATTCCATTGATAAAGTCACTTGCCAAGGGAATGTTGAGCAACACGAAGGCAAAGTCTCTATCTTCTCAAAATATGTGCCACCTTCATTTACTCAAGACCAAGGTTTGATGTTTGACCCTCAGTTAAAGCTGCTAACTCATCAGGTAGCATGTAGCCTTTGTGACTTTGGGCCAGCTGTCTGATAAACTCTGCACATCAGGTTTGTGCAGCCTTTCTGACAGGAAGGGAAGTAAACCACTTCCTAAAAATACTACCTTATAGATTCTGTAATTGTGGCACTCCCTCTTCTTTAAATAACTTGTCAGCAAGGAAGATCAAAAGGCAAATAGGGGTTTGGGCTACTAGTTGGAGGTATTCCTTTTTTTACATAATGATAGGGAATAGCATATGTCTAAATAAGGTGAAGTTTAATTATCTTAAATGGCCTTAAACTGCCTGTTTTAAACTATTCCTTCTTGGAAAATCCAAATATATTATAGTCACCTGAAAACTGCCTTTTGTTTTAAGATTCAAATTAGGAACTACCAATAAGGATTGGTAATTGTCCACTCTGATTAAATTTTATCAGGTTCTTTCCTATTTGGATCATTAGTGTATCATTCCTTTCTGTCACTTCTAGTTTCTTGGTATTTAGAGAGAAGTTGGAGTGTCACACCTCAGGTTAGCCCGGGGGCTTCCCTTTTGATTTGAGGGCAGCTGGGGAAATCTCACTCCTGTAAAAAAAAATTGATGATGCATGATGAAGTTCAGCCTGCTGAGCAGAATACACTGAAAGATTTGTGGGGAATAGAAATTCCTTGAACTCTGAGGAGCAGACCTGGGAATCTGGAGTAGCAGATGGACCTGGATTCCCCAGGAGGATTCAGGAACAAACATCTGGGCTTTATAAAGGAAGGGCTGATGAAGGGTACTACAAGTCTTGTCTCCTGTACTCACAAATTACGGAGTTGTGACCATGGTCCTAGGACAAGACACTGGGTTTTTTGATATAGACTTCTCCCACAAGGTTCCTTAGGATGAAGTAATTTCCAGCAGACAGCTTAGAAGTAAGAGTTTGTGGACACACAATGTCTCTCCATCCTTAAACCTGATCCCTCATCTATCTAGCTTCTTTTTTGTTACTCACAGTTTTAGAAAATTTCTCACCAAAACCGTTTCCTGGGTTAACTGGTTATTACTTCTCATTCTTGTTGTGAGGCTCCTCAAAGTTTATGTCTCACTGAATTTGTTAAGATTCTTATTCCACTGAGAGAGCCCTCTACTCCTGCTAGTTCTCTGTTACAAAATGTCACACCTCTGTTGAAGCATCTAGCATGAACCAGACATGTTGTTCTGTCTGATTCAGTATTTCACTTCATGAGATACAGAGAATGTTCAGGTTGATGATCATAGAATCATAAGGTTTGGGTCGGAAGGAATCTTAAAGATTATTCAGTTCCAACCCCCCCCACAATGGTCAGGAACATCTCCTACTATATCAGGCTACCCAAGACCCCATCCAACCTGGCCTTGAACACCTCCAGGGATGGGTCATCCACAACTTTCCTCAGCAACCTGTTTGAGTACCTCACCACTCTAATGGTGAAGAAATTCCTCCTTATGTCTAGTCTAAACCTGCCAATCTCCAGTTTATAGCTATTGACCCTAGTCTTATCACTACAAGTCTTTGTAAACAGTCCCTCCCCAGCTTTCCTGTAGCCCCTTCAGGTACTGGAAGGTCGCTATAAGATCTCCTTGGAGCCTTCTCTTTTCCGGGTTGAACAACCTCAACTCTCCCAGCCTGTCCTCATATGGAAGATACTCCAGCCCTCTGATCATCTTTGTAGCCCTCCTCTGGACCCATTCCAACAGTTCTATATCCTTCTTATGTTGAGGATTCCAGAACTGGATACAGTACTCCAGATGAGGTCTCACAGAGAGGAATAGAGGGGCAGAATCACCTTCCTTGACCTGCTGGCCACACTTCTTATGATGCAGCCCAGGATACAGTTGGCCTTCTGGGCTGTGAGAACACATTGCCAGCTCATGTCAATCTGCTCATCATACCAGCACCCCAGTGTCCTTCTCTGCAGGGCTGCTCTCAATCACATCATCCCACAGCCTGTATTGAAATTGAGAATTGCCATGACCCAGGTGTAGGACCTTGCACTTGGCCTTGTTGAACCTCAGGAGGTTCTCACAGTCCCACTTCTCCAGCTTGTACAGGTCCCTGTGGATGACGTCCCATCCTTCTGGTGTTGGAACTGCATCAGTTATGTAACGGGAGAAAAGCAAATGCACTACTTCCCCCACTGCTCCTGGTTAAATGAAGAGTCAGTGTCCCTTATCCAATCTTTGGGCTATTATATACCAAATCAACTACAGGTGGATGGCTTTCATTGCAGTAATAATCTGAAGTATAATTCTTACAGCCATTTTAGAGATTCCCATTTAACTTTCTGCCTTTGAACATAGCGATGTCTCTGTTGCCTGCCCTGGGTGCCTCTAAGTTTGGCCAGAAAAACAGGGACACTTTCAGTAACCATGATGAGAAGAAATGAAATGTGTACCAAACAAGTGCTAGAGATTCTATGATCTGTCTTTGGTTTCTATAGTAGTGTGTTGGCCTTACTCTAATAGGGCTGCACTAGCAGCAGTTCTTAATAAGACTTCTACTGACGTGGAAAAAATATGTTACTATTGAGTTCCTAATTTTAATGAATCGAGTTTCACTAAGATGATGACCTCCCTTTGCAAATGTCTGTCATCTCCGAAAAATTGCATAAGTGCTTTGGAGGAGTTGAAGGGTTCTGGTTTTGTTTGGGAAAACATTGCCACTGTTTTGATGTTGGGGTTTTTTTCACTGTCTCCTTTGCTTCCTCTCCTGCTGTGATTTTCTTTGAAAAGCAATATTGTGTTTACCTAGTGACAGTGAAGAATAAGTTGTTTTCAACTGTCAAACAAGAAACTTCAATTTGGGTTTGACCTAGAAACATTCAATGGTAATGTCTTTCTCACTGTCAGATAGGAAGGTGGGGGAAGTCAGAAGCAACATATGAGATCTTAAAAAGGAGTGGGCTGCACAATGCATGAAAAAAATAGTACCATATGATAGATAAAATAGGTCTTTTAGTACTTGTTGGAAAGCAATAGGGAAAAATAAAAAACCCTTTTTTATTATTATATGACTAGTAAAGAGATCAATAAAAACAAAGTAACATGAAGTAGATTTTTATCTAAAGTAACAGGCATTACTTTTTCTTCCAAGTGGACTACCTAGAAACTCCTATATGGAAAGCAAAAATATTTGCTCTTTGCAGAACAAGTTGCAGGAGATAGCAAGTTCTCTGCTAGCATTTCCAGTGAGATCCCTGAGGTTATCTTACCCTCTGCCTTAGATCTGTGTGTTCAAAAATGCCTAAGTCTACCAGGAAGCTGTCTACCTCATTGAGAAAGACTGTCAGGCCTTTGCTCAGACAAATATTGCTGGATGTTAATACCTTAGATAATCGCCTATTACTGTTCAGTTCTTGGTTTTGAATAAATATAGGGAAAAAATTACAGATTAAGTACTTTGTGCCATGTTACAAGGTGACAGATTTGGTTTTGACAGATTAATAATACAGTTTGGACATTTTTTTTAATTTTCTTTTTCCATCATGAAATGTCATGGCTTGTATTTATTAAAGTTGTGACTGAATGTGAAAAACACTAAGTAGCCTGTTTTTCTTGCTTTGATTGCAAATGGTATTGTAGCATGCTGCTGTGTGGAATTCCTAGGAGCCTTGACAGTGATAAAGTTGTGGATTTTGTGATCATGATGTTGCCTACTGCTTGTCTACGCTGACTTCTGCTCATAAGCTTTTACAGTCTGTTAAGTGATTATTCTTCTTTGAACAATAACCTTTAGTAGCACTTAGGCTCACTTTGTTGTAGTTAATAACCTTTTATACTGACACCTAATTACACAGCATAAGGAGGTTTTTTTAAAAAAAGATCTTTTTTAACTTCCTGGTCATATAAATATCAATGTCTCTCCTTGTGTGGGTCCTGCACATTTGATTGTGAGAGTTCCAGGACTCATTATACCCTGATACCTTAAGGCATTGATATATTACTCTTCTTTCCCAAGGCTAGGCACTTTATACCCTTTTCATTATACATAATTGATGGCTTCTGCCTACAGACATGGACTTACGCTGCATAGATAGAGATATCGTTACAAGTTTTTATATTTTGTATTCATTGAAAGACTTCTGTCTTAAAGGGCAGTAGCCATTCAACTGATATTCTCAAAAGAATAGTCAGACTCTCTTAGAAGAGGAATCTGGTTTTTGACAATGCCACTGGCTGTCCATGAATAATTTATATCAGTCTACCTCTAGTATTACATTCAGACTGCAGTGCTTATGAAGTGCATTTGATGACATGTTTACCTAAGTAGCGTTGAATGCCATTTTGGATGAAGTAATAGTCCTTGTTAGCATCTGGAAAGTTACTGTTGTTAACTTCCAGCTAGCCAGTACATTCAACCCAGCTTGATTATGTTACAGTTGGGACTTTTGGTAAACCACATTAACTAGGCCAGGCAGGACTGCTAGGTCTGATGCAGGTAGGCTCTGATCCCACTGACACATATTTAAGTGGAATAACTTTAGATGTCTTTGGAGTTGTTCTCCACATATCATGAGTGAGATCCAACTTCACTTCCCCCTGCACTTTTGTCAAATAAACAGCAATAATTGTAATGCATTTCAAGCTAGAATTTCACATGGGAGTGGCACAAATTCTGAAGAAATGTAGTGCTTAGAAGTAGTGTTTGCTTTTTGGATTATTTATAGGTTTTTAGAACTGAATGAATCTTCAAAGTAAAGCTTACATTATGAAAGCAAGATGAATCTTTTTATTAGTTTTGAATCAAGCAGATATAAATAGGACAGCTTTAAAATGTTAAAAATTAGAAAGCAATACTGACATTCAGAATGGTAGTTGCTAACAAACCTTGTATTGGCAGTAAAATTAATGGCAGCAGAACTCTGCAGTGTCTAAAGCAGTGACTGGGACTACTATGTGAGCTTCTGAAAATAATTGAGACATAAGTGATTATTAATGAAAATAAATTGATTTTTCACTGCTGTTGAAGATTTAGAGGTATTTACCAGGAATGGAAAAAGTCATCAGAAAAAAATACTGTACTTGCTGCTAACAAAGTTCTGCTCAGGAGCTTTGCAGAGCATGCATGGGCGTTAACAATTCTTGGGCAAGCAGCAGCAGAGAGGACAGTTTGTTTAATAAGGCTGAAGAAGAAGCAAGGGATTTGACAGTCTCCAGTGTCCTGAATAAAGAATCTTCATTATGTTTGTCTTAACTGAGTCTTATCCCTTCACTCTAAAGAGCCCTGCAGTCTGCATGCATCTAATCACACAAGGAGACTGGAGGTTTCATCCTGCTCATTTCCTTCTTCACTCAAGTGCAATTTGGCCTGAGATTGTGATGATTCACAATGCACTTTATTAGAAACATTAAACAGAAAAGCAACATGTCCCTGTCTACAAAAGTCATTAGCAACTGATTCTCCAGGAACCCATGAAAAGAAATAAACAGAGAAATAACAGAAAATTCAGGAAGGTCTCTGAAATGAGGGAAGACTGACACAGAACAGTATGGTGCAGATGCACTCACTTAATATACACCACGTGCACTGAAGGTGACAATATTTGGAATTCATTTGCCCTCACTAAAAGACTGAGATCTGAATAAAAGTGACTTTCTTCTTGCAGAAGGTAATCTAGTTCCGAGACTGTATAACCTATAAATGGGTTATAAATGGCACACAGAGGCCTGAGGAAAATGTAGATGTCCCTGAAGAAACACAGGTGATCAAGGAGGTATTTCAAGTTCAGTATGAGTAAGGAGAAACACGTAAGAAATTATCTGGCTGCTATGACCTTAAACAAGGGCCTTTCAGATGAAAGTCCACTTTGATACCATCAGTCCACTTTGGCTTTAGCTTAGCTATAACCTAACAGAAATGGAATGTGCAGCGTTGGCTTTGTGAAGATCACTCAGCTTTTAGAAGTTCTGAAAGATCTAAGTAAGAATCCTTGCCTTATGATATGGTAAAATCTATGTTGAACCCTCAAGTCCTATAAAGTGTTCTTTACTGCTAGCAGATAACTGTCTATGGGGATGGTCCAAACATGAAATCCTAAAACAACTATAAAATATCTAATCTTATGTAGCATTGCTTATGACCAATCTGAAGTTACAGATTCTCAAAATTACATTCTGATTAATGTTGACTCAGAGCAAGAATCAGAAATTACTGGGCTGCCAATTCAGTGATGTTATGCTGTTTGGTTACCCTTCCCTCCTCAGTGACTCTTGCATACATTTAGTACTCACAAATAATTTTTAGAAAAAGGGGGTGGGGCACAAATAGATCCTGGTTTCAGCAGAACAATTCGCATGGTAAACTGTGGCATGTTGAGTGAATGAGGTTTTTTTTTCTTTGTCCTGTTGGAACAGTTGAAATATTCAACTATTATTTCCTGTAAGGTTTTAGGAGTAATTGTCAGCAGAAACAGAACATCAATACTGAAAATTAAAAATTATCTGGGGTATAAGTAACTATTTATCTTGTTATCCTCCTTAGTAATTAGTGTATTCTTCCTACAGATGGATGTCGATACTATTTTACTTCATTAACATGCACTTTTTACATATCTTTTCCATGACAAATATAGATCAAATTAATCTATTTTTATGTCCTTTCTTGACCTGCCTGGATTGAATATGTTTTCATTGTTTAAGTATAGAATTTGAATGACTAAAGTAAAGATATGTGGGTTAGTGTGTTATTTCTGGTCATCATCAAGGAACCCCTTGGTTTGCAACAGTGAAGCTATTCTTGTCACTGCTTTCAGGACCACCAAACTCTTACAGACTGTGTTCTTGGAAAAAATAATTAGCATCAGAAGGGATAGAAAAGGTCTAAGTAGCATGTGACTGAGCAAACTTTTGGTGGAGAGGAAGCTGCTTGTGAGTCAGAAATGTACCCTGGAAGCAAGCAAGGCTGGCAATATACTTGCATACGTTAACGGGACTGCAGTTAAGTCAAACGATTATTCCTCTTTATTTGACCTTTCTAGGCTACATCTTGAAGGTTTTGTCCAGTTTGGGGCTGCTAATATGGGAAAAATTATAAACTGATGCATATTCAGTGAAGGATCACCAAGACGGTTTGGGAGCTGGTGCGTGTCCCTGTGAGGAGAAGCTGAGGGAATGGAGCTTCTTTAGCTGGGGAAAGAGTGGAAATCTAGCAGTGGTCTGCCAATACCTATGAGGAGGTAAGCAAGAAGATGGAGCCAGGCTCTTCACCAAGTTGCTTGGCTGAAGGAAGGAAGGCAATAGCTGTAAACTGAAAAGGGGAAATTCAGTCCCTGCTAGACACAGGGAGAAACGTTTTCACTTTGAGAACAGCTAAGCATGCAAACAAATATGTTGGGCAGTCTCCATGATGAGAGGATTTCAAGACCTGCCTGGATAAAGTCCTGAGCAACTTTGTCTGCCCTCATGGCTGAACCTGCTCTGAGAAGGATTTTGGACCAAAAACCTTCTATATCCATTCCAAGCATGCTGGTCCTGTGAGTCCAGGAAATGCAAGAGTTCTGCAGGTAGTTTTAAAACCTGTGAGCCATTTCTTGGCAATTCGAGCTCCCGTATGAGTAGTCTATAGTCCCCATGTTTAAGGTAACCTAAAACTGCAGACAGCTAAACTGGTCTTTAAAATGTGTACCAGAACAACAACTGTCTCTAAGATGGCCTGTAAGACCTTGGAAATGCATATGCTAGAAGAAGCAGATCCTGTATTTTTTGGCAGTAGACAAATTTTATGTCTAATTTATCTGCCCTTTTGCTGTCCATTCCTTCTCCAGAAAGGGACTAGGCACAGTGATGTTTATCAGTCATGCATCAGGATAGCATGCTAATGCATCAAGTCTTCACCATGATTTGATTGCTTGAGATGTTACTAAACTGAGGACTTCTGAATGCAACCACTTTTGAAATATGAAGAGCACGATGAAACAGCCCAGATGTCAGCTTTGGGATTGCACTTCTCTATGTAATGGAGAAGTGTGTCATATGCTAAAATGAGAAACTTTGAGTTATACAATGAAATGAAATGTTTTTGAAGAAGCAACTAACTGACTTCCATCCCACTTCTACAGAAAGTAGAGTGGAACTTTGGAAGGCTGTTTGTTTCAGAGAAACTGATTAGCTTGATGCTAATTAAAATAGACTCCATACTCCAGGCTTGCACTTCTGGTAGTTCTCTGCAGTCTTGACATCCTGCTGTGCCTGCACTTACAGCTCTGTCCTCCTCTAACATTTACTGTCTTGCTGTCTGTGTCTTCATGTTCACCTTTTTAAACTCTTTATTTATTAGGGCTAAAGCAATTTATTAGAAACAACTCACAGCATTTGCATTCTATTAAGAAACGCTCTGAATTCATTCTTTATGAGCAGTAACAGTGGTGACAATCGTTTTCATTTGCACAGAAACTCATTGAAAAGCTTCAGGCAAATTGGTATGAAGTGACAGTTGAAGAAATGTTAATTCCATTACTAAATTGCGGTCATTTCAAAGGGTCAAAATAAGCAGCTGTTTAATAACCTTGCTCTTGCAGAATGTGACATGAAAAGTTTGAATGTGGGAAATAGTGTTTCCTTTTTAATGCATCTTAATAGAGAAAAAGAATCTTCAACTGAATAATAGTTTTGAGTGTCCTTAGGCAGTTATGATTTAGTCCTAGCAGGATATAAAAATGCGAGTGATGGGGAAAGATTCCCCCTCACCATACTGCATAGATATTTGCTGGAGATTTTAATGTATCTGTCTGGCAGCAGATTTGGAAGAGAAGCCACTCATTAAGATAAGATAGCATGACTTTTGTATGTATTGCCTTCAGTCACTGATGGGCAGATGTAGAGGATCTAAGTAGACTACCTGAGTAGACATGAAAATGACCTATTAACTCAAAATCTTCACTCAGCAAGGAATTAAAAGGAGATGGTGAATCAGAAGTTTTCTTTTTGTAGTCAGTGGGAAATTATGCTCAGGAGTGGTGTTCTAAAGATGCGCTTGCAATCAGAACGGTATTTCATTTTGTATGCTGAAAGGTTGATTACAAAATGAGTAAAGGGATCAAAAGAACACACAATCATCTTAGGACAGTGAGGAATACATCAGCTCTCCTCTCTGAGCCAGCTCAAGGCTTTGTAATAGTGTAGACAGAGCTTTCTGCTTCTGATCCTGCCAACCACAGTTGCTTAGGGGACCATTTCCTCCCTGCAGTAGCTGCTGTGTTCTTCAGCTCAGCCTCACTCTCCGTGGTAGCAGCAGAACTGAAGGATGAGAAGATGTATGTGATACTGATGTTGCTGGGTCCCTTCTCTAGCCACAGCCACCTCAGTAGCCTGCTGTCACAGACGTCTTTAACTTATACCCACAGGTCTCTATCTCCTGGTTGGCTGTTATAAAAAACACTGTGGACTGTGCATTGTGGCAAAATTAAAATAGATATTTCTCCCCTTGAGTATATCTGGTTTTGATGACACTTCCTATAAAACATCTGGGGGAAAATGAACTTCTTTTCTCTATTAGATTTCCCAGTTTTCATATAAACTGGAATTACCTCCAGCGAATTCTAAAGCACAAAGGGGAGCAAGTTTCAGTTTAGAAAGGAAATCATGTTGGGCCAGTCCACCTTTCAGAAAGAGAAAAGGAGATTACTAGTGAAGTTGGTCCTAAAGGAATGTAAATATTTCAATGTGGAGGATGGTTTTCCTTTATAATGTTGATTGTGAACATTTCAGGATCCTAAATGTAGTGAAAAAAGTCTAAGAAAAACCCCTACCAAGCAGCAAGAAATCCACAGAATTCTTACAAGATGACTTGTCTCCTAATTACTGTCATTTCACGGAGCTTTATTAATGCAGCATGAATATTTAAAATTACAGATAAATAGGTATTTATTTGCTTCTCACATCAATAGACATTGTTCCAGCAGAATCATAGATCTTTTAGTTCAACTTGAGTTCAATTTCCTAGAGAAATCCTTAATTCTGGAGATTAACTCTCTCTAGTTAGGCAATGTTAGATTTGTTTTGTCACAATGCTAATGGTATGCTCGCTAGCCAATTTAGCAAGCATACTCTATCTCAGACAATGAAAGAAACCATTTGATATTATTTCAGGGTCGGGAACAGTTTCTGTACACCGATAGCTGCATATATGCATGTTTATATCTATTTAAATACCCATACAAAATTTTTATATATATAGTTCAAGAAATCCTCAGGGTGATACAGCTACTTCACCATTCTCTCTCTTCCTCCAAAGATTACTACTCCTTTTTTCTCCTCGATAAACTTGAAATAAATGACCAGAATTTAGGTTTTCATGAAACTCTGAAGCATTAGTTTGATTTAACTACTTGTAACATCTTGATTTTCAGATGCAATATTTTCGAATGACATAACTAGAGCAAACGATAGGTTGTACTTTAGGAGGTAGCAGTTGGGCAAATTCATCTGGTGCTTCTCACAGTTTTCAAAAGCAGAACATTTCATAGCTGCAAGAAAATGTATCATGTTTCTATTTCAAAGCACACCTCTTGGCTAGTAAAAGAGCTGCAGAACATGCCCAACATGGTGTTCAAGTGCTTTGAAGTTTGCTAGGTCAGAATTCTTTCAAAGGAGAGCTAAGTGAGGGCCATGTGCATGAACAAGGTGCATCTCTCACATCCCATCTACTTTTGAAGTAGCGTTGTTAAAGGAGAGTGAAATACACATTTTAGTGTTCTTCCCCTTTCATAAAATACAGATGGTGGATTTATTTTTGTGAAGTGTTCACTGAAGGTGTGGGGTTTATAGCTTAAGTTGCATTAGACAGGCTCTCAACAGAATAGTTTTTGTCTGTGATGTTTTCTTTTCAGGTGCATGCTGTACCTGACAGCACACTGAGGGTGGAGGCAGAAACTGAGGAGAGATCCTGTTAATTGTGTCACTCCCCTGAACTTCCATGGAGTTGTGTTGATATTCTTATGCAGAGGAAATGGCATAGTACCTGAGAAAAGATTTTTATTTTGCTCTTCTCAAATTTCAGAGTAAAGAGTAATCATGAGCGTTAGTGCCACATTTCACTTCAACAGGGATGCAGCTTGGTCTCATTCTATATTTAATAAATTCAGAAATGAGAAAAGCAACTATCCTTGTCTTTTATGTGTAACTGGTATCTGTAGATGCTTTAGCACAAGCTGTGGATGCTGTTCCTGATAAGAATCTGACAGACCAGTAATCAGATCAAGGATTGTGTTCTGTGTTCTACCTACAAGTAGTAGGTAGCATTTCTGGTAGTCCTTGAATTGCTGGCATGTGGCATAAATACATTTGGTCTTTTTTTTACTGTTTTCTAGGTATCTACTGCTGAAAGTGGTAGCAGGTTCTTACATCTTGGACTTTAGTAAGATTATTTGTAAAATTGTTTATAAAACCCAACATATAAGAGCTGAGCCACCTGCAAGTCACAAGTATATACTACCCAGACATTTATAACAGTGTAGCATTTGGACAAAACATTTTGATCAGATGAAGAAATCATACCTTCATTGAAATACCTTGCACATTTTTTAGAAAAACAAAAACTAACAGGAGTAGAATCACAGAATCACCAGGTTAGAAAAGACCCACCGGATCATTAAGTCCAACCATTTCTACCAATCTCTAAACCATGCCCCTCAGTACCTCATCCCACCCGCACCTTAAACACCTCCAGGGAAGGTGAGTCAACCACCTCCCTGGGCAGACCGTTCCAGTGCCCAAAGACCCTTTCAGTCAAGCCTGAACCTCCCCTGGTGGAGCTTGAGGCCATTCCCTCTAGTCCTGTCCCCTGTCACTTGGGAGAAGAGTAGCTTCTCTGGGAGTAGCCAGAGATTTCCTCCAAGTGGTCCTTGGTCAGCTTGAGATGTTCAGAATAGCAGTTTGGGATAGGGCTTCTTAGGCAAGATAGAAAACATTTATATCCTTAAATGAATAATTTGTTATCTATTTTCTTAAATATATAGGAAACAAATGGAAAGTCATTTAAATAGACTGACAAGAAGGGAAATAGGATACTGCTATGTGTACTTATAATGAAATTGTGTAAATCTAAGAATTAAGGTGGAACCGGAATTTATAACTAAATGAAGACACATGTAACAGTGTGTGTCAACATCTCACTGGAAAGAAGACAATCAAAGAGACAGTAATACCAAATATACAAGAAAGATAAAATGGAATAATAATACTATACATTAAAGGAGAAAAGATTCAGATCACATTAGTCAACTCATTACTGCAATTTGTAACATCAGAATCAATATGGTTTGAAATTCCAGACATGAACAGAGATAATGTAATACTTGGGCCATGTTACTGATTGCTTGACCAGAATGGCAGAACAAGTGTAATATTCTTAAAGAAGCAGAAAGCAGACAAAATTAATATGGGGTAACTTAAAGGTTTTTCTACGTGAATTGGACAAATGTTATATCAGGACATGAAGTAGAGACATGATTCTTAGGTGCTATCAATTATTATCTCAGGTAGAACATCCATTCAGAATGCTCATACAGAAAAATTCAGCCCTTGAATCAGTATTTAGCAATGTAAGAAATGGTCTGGTGTGAAACCTTACAGCTGAAGCATCATTGTGTCAGTGTTCTGGTCAGTGTTATATTAAGATTTGGCATCTATTCAAGAGCAATAGGTAACCACCTGCTTCTATTCAAAAGGTGATCTGTGTGAAAATGAGAAAGTATCATTAATAGAACCTAGAGGAACCACCTGAGAGAGTTATCCTTACCTGTGATATGACAATTGGCAAGGAACATTGTCCTGGAAATAAAATACTAGAAGAAAGACTGAAAAAAAGATGAAAGTATCTCTAATCATCAAAGTAATGGAGGTTACTAGAAGGAAGCATCTTTCAGGGAACTGAAATTTAATGTAAATTAAGAAAAGATAAAGGACCTCAAACTCTGGCCAGTTGCACAAAGGCACAGACAAAAGAGGAGTTTGAAGAGCAAGTAGTTAAAGGAATTAGAACCAACTTTGATCCCTGTGCATACTGTGGAGCAAGAAGCTCTTCGGGGAGAATTTAAAAGGACAAGCATAAAGAAGAAACATTCAAGGAAGGGTTAGAAGTATAGAAGAAGCAGAAGTATGTTAGTGACAGGTCAAATCAGTTCTTTATGTCAGCATTCATGGCTGAAGAGACCAAGGAGAGTCCCATAGCAAACCCTACTAGGGGGAAGGGCACAACAGTGGCTTTAGGTAGAATTGAAATAAGTTCAAAGAGACTGTGGTAGAATTGGAGGAAATGAACAATAACAGAATATGAGGACTGGACAGTTTCACGAAGAGTTCCAAAATAACTTAAGGATAAAATAGCTTAATAGTAGCAGTTTGTAACATCCTCTTCTAAAACTCTGTTGCTATTTGAATAGAGAAGGAGGGTATGATGATGATCTTTGAAGAAAGATTTAGACTAAACGCAGAAATAGCAGTTCTGTAACTGAGATCCATGCTGTGAAGCTAGTAGAAATTATAATAAGAGACAGGCTCAGTGGACACCCAGATAAACAAGATCTGTTGGAAAGAATCAGTATGGATACTGCAAAGGATTTTTTTGTCTTCAAATTTTTTCTAGTTTAAGTGGTCAGCAAGTTTGTAGAGAGGAATGACTCAAGTGATTGACTCTACTTTGATTCTTAAGTAAGTCTCTCAATGGAGAGGTCTTTGAGAGAATTAAACTGCCAGGTGAGAAGGATGTGAAATGACTCCTATATTTATGAAACAACTGAGTAGGCTGGGACTTTTTTTTCCTTGAAAAGAGATGATTAGGGTAAGATCTGGTAGAATTATATGAAATTGAAAGTGTGATGAGAGGGTGAATAATACTGAATGCTCACCATCTCTTCCAGTGCAAGAACCAAAGGCCATTGAGTGATCCTGGTAGAAGCCAGATTCAAAACAAACAAATGGAGGATGATTTTCATGCACACTATTGTAGATGCACACCTCCTCAAGAGAGGATGTTATGAAAGTGAAAAGTTGGCTCAACAGGGAATTGGAAAAATACCTAGAAAAGAGACCTGCTGAAAATTGTTTTTGTTAAAATTTTGATCATTACACAGGCTTTGCTCTGTCTCAGCTAGGATTATCTGCATTTTACAGAATATTTCACTTACACTTTACAAATTTGGAAGATGAATTCCGTCTAACAAGGTGTTGGAACTATTGATAATCAGAATGATTACTGATGTAAACAAAGACTGCTAATTGCAAGAATTTTTCCTGTAGGAAACAGAATGAAAGCTCTGGGGTTTACACCTGTTCATACTTTTTTGTGTACTGAAGTAAACCTTTTTATTTATACTATGGTATATCTGGTTCTGATTGTTAGTGCTTTTTCAAACCATTTTATCTTCATCTCTTTGTAGTAGAAACTAGATAAAAATCTTATTCCCACATTATCATCATTTACACAGTTGGAATGTGATGAAAAGTATTCACATAATTTCTGATCTGTGAAACATTTAACATTTTGGGGTTTAAGGACAGTTTTAAGTGGAACAGAGTTGTGTGTGGTGCAATCAGGAAAACATCCATTCATTTTCAAAGAAGTATTAAGAATTATTACGATTCAGGATAGGCTACTTTTGCTAAGAGAGGAGAACCAAATGGATACATTTAAAAGTGAGTAAAATCAGGAAAAGCAGTAATGCCTGCTGGGAAAAAAATGAAGAAACAAAGCATAAATATAAAATAAAAGCATTTGGATTTAGCAGTAGGGGGATTGCAAAGTGTCTTAGATAAGTGACATATTGACACCGAGTTGGGAAATTGCAGTGCTTTTTTAATAGGTGGGGGAATAGCTGAGAAAATTCTAATACCAGTAACTCATTGAAAAGAAGCTTATGCTAAACCAGTCATGATGAGAGACAACTGTGACTGTTATTAAGAAATTGAGTCATTTGTGAGTCACCATTTGGGGTTTGACTTAAGACTGGGAGCATGGGAGAGAAGCAGTGAAAGCAAAGCTTTGTCTTCAGAACCCCTGGAAGCTGTAGTGTACAAACAAATCCATTTAGGAAGGATAGAACTTTTATCTCTGCATACTCATCACATGAAGATTTTCCTGGGGTTACAGCACTGTTTTATTTCTTGTAGTTTTGTCTTGATTCATAGTTATTCATGTGTTTTTGCGCAAGGTGCTTTTCTTCGTCACAGATCCAAATTTCCATTTACTCATAACCATATCTCAGGAGGCCTGTAGTTGCCAGAAGGAGTTCCTTTTTGTAATGTCTCTCTCTATGCTGTTTCATTGTCATTTTTAAGTCTAAGCAAAGTTTAATAATGGAAATTAGGGGAAAAGAGTACTTCAGTGTTTAAGGACAAGAAAGAAAGTCAATGCTATATTCTAATTCAGAAAAATTTCTTTGTTGCTGTTAAAAGCAGGTGGGAGAAGGATTTATATTTTTAAGTTGGTCACTATTCACTGATATCCTAAAGAAAGTGTCTGTCTACAACCCTACTATGTCATGTGCCATTGACTGTTAATTGCTTCTTGACAGTGGCTTAGACTGTCACATGTAAAAATAAAATTATTTTCCAGCCAAAATTTATTTAATTAAAAAAGAGAAGAGGAGAGGGAGGAAGTAGAAAGGAGCATGAAGAATCTGTCAGGATTCTTCTGGCAGGGAAGAGGTTGCTTAAAAGAAAAATTTGGCTTCCCCAAGGCATATTCTGAGTAAGACAGTCCTACAGGTCCATTTCCTAGAGTCCTATTGTTATGTAGACACTTAAGTGATTTTGGTCTACAGCCCTGGTGGCTGCACAGAGAAATTTTTAAAGCAATTATAGAAACTCAAAACCTAGATGCAGCTATAAAGAATTCTCAATGCATTATTTAAAAGGGAGGAGACATTTCAATTATTAATTAGTTATTAGAGATCAAAACACCTATTTAGAGTAAGACTCAGGTTTTTACTTCCCAGTGGTGCTAACAAGGGAAGCTAGAGAAGCTTTTCCAGAATCCCTCCCTACTGCTAAAGACTTCTGAAAACAAGAAACCAATGAAACAATCCTCTTATGCAAAGGAGTTACTTTGCCTGTTAAGTTTGTATGTATAATAAACATAGAGGTAACAAAAGGAGTTTGTATGCCTGATTTGAAGCCTAATCTTTAGAAGGGAGTTCACAAACTTGATGCAGAATTTATTCCATTTTCTGAGAGTTTTTTGTGCTTCAAAATTTCAGCCATAGTCTGACTCAAAGAAAATTTAATGCGATTAAGAATTTTTAAAAAAATCTTACGAACTGTAAGGAACGGAATGCAAACCTGACCCTAACAAACAATAACAAACCTCTCATACTCTTTCTTTTCAACTGGCAAAAGAAGAAAGTTTTTTGTAAATGTTACCCAAGATACTTGGAATTAATGGTCCCAAGAAACCCATTGGATAAAGTGGGAGACTTATGCAGTTTCTCTAACTCCTTAGTCAAGGTACAGAAAAAATCCACTTTCCTCAGACTTGCTGAAAAAGGGACTACTGCTCTAAGCCAAGTGTTTGTTGAAGGCCCCTACCTTGTAGCATGGGATTTTTTTCCCCTTTTTTGTTTTTTGATAACTGCTTCTCAGATAAGAGATATCCTGAAATACATTGGTTACATACCACGAGTCATGATAATGGAGAAAGTAGGTTGTGAATAACTTCCAAATTTTCCTGAGTAAATAGGTTTTCTGATAATTAGTCATCCACTTTACATTTGAACACGTGGGAGCAGTAATAGTTCCTGCTTGTCAACATTTACACAAAGCCCATTTTTTCATGCTGAAATACTGACTTTGACTATCCAGGCTAATTCTATTTTTCAAAATCTGATGACATAACTGTGCTTGTCACCTGCAGTGGAAAGATTTGGATTCATAATCTAGTTCTCCAATAACATAATGATGCAGAAGTTATGATTACAGCTCTTTCATAAGAGCAGAAGGGGAATTCATTCAGCCTTTTCTGAGCTACTGAAATGACAAATATATCACTTATTTCAAAGTATGACTATGAATAATCACAACTGCCATTCTTCAAAAAGACACAGCATTTTTTCATCTTTCACAGGGTTATCAGTTTGTTATACTATACTTCCTTTCTTGCAACATTACGTATTACTATGAATGCATTTTTTTCATTTTTTAAATGATAGGTAATCAGTGGGTATTTGTTGCACTAAATATCTGATTTACTGGATATGGATATTGTCTTCCAGTCCTTTCAGACCTCTAATCTCTGCACATTAGTCTGTTTCTCTAGCACAGCAAAAAAATAAATCACAAATCAGATACTCTAATACTATAATATGCTGTACTATCACCTCATCAGTTTTCAATTCTGTCGCTTACTCTAAGCTCAAATTAAATTTACTGCACCACAGTGGATGAACTAAAAAATGATCCTGGCACTCCAAATCTGAAAATATTGTATTAGCAGATTGAGGTCAAGGATTAGCAACACGAAGCACATTAACAGAATGCTAATAAAAACAAACCTTTCCTCCCTTCCTGCAACTTTAATATCTTGGTCATTCTGCTGTCATATAGTAGAGGTGGATCATCATGGTGTTATACCCAAGAAAACCCAAGAGGCACTGCTTTATAATCAATATACGAGAAACAATTTTTGGACTTAAAAATCTTGCTGGGGAGATGTGGCAATAATGTCTCACGTACTCCAGAAAATTCTATTTGTTAGAAATAGCAACAGGAAGAGTAATCAAAGGTTACCTTTGTACTACACCTCGCACAAAAATGAACAAAACTAGGAGAACAAGACTAGGAGAAGTCTGTCTAGAAAGCTGCCTGAAGGAGAAGGACCTGGGGGTGTTGGTTGACAGCAGCTGAACATGAGCCAGCAGTGTGCCCAGGTGGCCAAGAAGGCCAATGGCATCCTGGCTTGTATCAGAAACGGTGTCACCAGCAAGTCCAGGGAGGTGATTCTCCGTCTGTACTTGGTATTGGTGAGACCGCTCCTTGAATCCTGTGTGCAGTGCTGGGCCCCTCAGCACAAGAAGGATGTTGAGGCTCTGGAGTGAGTCCAGAGAAGAGCAACGAAGCTGGTGAAGGGGCTGGAGAACAGGCCTTGTGAGGAACGGCTGAGAGAGCTGGGGTTGTTTAGCCTGGAGAAGAGGAGTCTGAGAGGAGACCTCATTGCTCTCTATAACTACCTGAATGGAGGTTGTGGAGTGGAGGGAGCTGGGCTCTTCTCCCAAGTGACAGGGGACAGGACGAGAGGGAATGGCCTCAAGCTCCACCAGGGGAGGTTCAGGTTGGACATTCAGAAAAAAAAATTTGCAGAAAGGGTCATTGGGCACTGAACCGGGCTGCCCAGGGAGGTGGTTGAGTCGCCATCCCTGGAGGCACTTAAGGAACAGATGGAGGAGGTGCTGAGGGACGTGGTTTAGTGTTTGATAGGAATGGTTGGACTCGATGATCCAATGGGTCTTTTCCCACCTGGTGATTCTATGAAAAAAGACCCTGCCTTTTTCCAAGACCCTGAAGGCCAGCTGCTGAGTGTGCCAGCTCAGGCAGGTGCTGTTTGGGCTGTGCTGCTGGCTACGCTTCCAGCTGTCATGAGGTTGCTGGAGCGAACATGTGTATGAGGTGTACTGTGAACTGTGTAATTTCCATCCTCGATGATGTATGGAAACACGATTGGACCTTCAGCTCTTGACATCTACACAGTTCTCAGGAAGAGCCATGAAGATGGATAAGCCTTAGTGTTCACTGCTTCCTATTCCTATAGCTGTTGGACTGGATGGAGACAAGCTTGTAGCCTGGATGCAAGTGAGTGTTCTGACATACTTTTCTGGTCTGGGCCTGAGTTGCAGTTGTGTTGATGGATAGATACATGGAGAGAGATTTGACATATCTGGGTTAGAGGACAGGCTGGAGTACATAGTACAAACCCATAGTATATGGCCTCAAACCATTGTGTGAAACCAATAATATAAACTCTTAAATAGACTACTTTCAGAAGAAGGAAAATGTTATGTTTTGTTTAGTTTGATGATATAATCAAATTATCTTCTTTTGGAAGGATGCTATGGTTTATTATTTTAAAATAATAATGATGATAATATTCCTGTTGTCTGTTTTCCCATAGAGAAGGATCTCACCATACCCTTCGTCATCTTCTCCCAGAAACATATCTTTTTGTTTTCTGTTGCTTTGTATTCTTAGGACCTTTTAAATTCTCTTCACTACATCTCTACTTTCACTTCACTTTCCAAATGTTCCCTGTATTGCATTAGCTATGAATATAAAAAGAACTTTAATACTTTAGAGTTCCATTTAAATTAAAGAAAAAGAAAAAAGAAAGGAAGTTGCCATTCAGAACACCAAGACAAATGTGTGCTTAGTTTAACATACCTACAATTGTACTTCTTGAATACCCTGCTTTGCCTTTTCTGATCATGAGAAAAAGAAAATCACTTTCCTGTTTCTTCTGTTTTGGGTGACAGTGAAGTGGATTAAGCACTAAGACCAAGTGAAGCTGGTTCAGTTCAGACAAGCAAGAGTAAGCTGATAATTTGTGTTCCCTGGGCTGGGAGTCGGCTAGGAGACACTTAAAAGAATGTGTGAAGGAAATGACCCTTTAATTCATTTTCCCAAATACCATCAAACATCATTGTATGGTCCATGAGCTGCAAGGATGCATCAACAGCAGCAGATCTGCTTATGTCTTTGGGACTCATTGGAGAAATTTGTTCACTGATTCCTTTCTGCTTCAACTCTTGAATGTTGTGTTGGGATTAGCTTGATGATATAATAATCTTTTGGAAAAAATGCCATGATTTATTATTTTAAAGGAATAATAATGATAGTATTCCTGTTGTCTGTTTTCCCATAGAGGTGGATCTCACCCTGCCCAACTACAAATGTATATTGCCTGTCCTTTAGTCCTGCTCCTAAGTCTTTTGAAGGAAATCTTTGATAGGCAACATTCTGCAGGTATTTTGGGTTTCAGAATAACTATTAGGAGGTCTGTATTGTATGTAGAGGTTTTTCAGAAAGAGTCAAGGAATTAAGTACAAAACCTTTAAGAGATTTAAACAAATAAGGTTTCATCCCTCTTTGGCTATCGTTCATATATTGCTTTCAAACCATGACTTGTGTATCAGCCTAGAGGTTGGTGTCACTTCTGCCTGCATAAGGAAAATTAATGCAATAGGCTGAGCTAATCTGGTCTGCAAAAATCATTATGCAACTCTTGGCATATGGTAGGATGTTAACTGGATCTCTGGTTCTCAGATAAGGTAGTAGTTAGTCTGTCAAAAAATGGAAATGTGGTGATTAGTGAGTTCACATAAATATGGGGAAGATGAGCAGAAGGGTTTTGAACATTGGCTTGTTCTTAGATGTTCTGCTCTTCTGTTTATGAATTTCATCTCAGATGGTTGGCCTAAACAGCACCTTTTTGTTTCTGAGTGTTTTACTGAATGAGGAAAAAAGTATTGTGTATTTTATATACACTGGGAAAAAAAAATGGATTTGTGTGTATGTGTTATTGAGTTTGTATTTCAAGAAGGATCCTTTTTGCCCTTTCTCAAAAGATGAAGGATGTTTATAGGAGGCTTTCAGCCCCATTTCTAGATGAAGGTAATTCATAAACAAAGGTCAAACAAAGTATCTAAATCTTTTGGCATTTTCCTGCTGTTAAGATGATGTACTTTTTTCAGTCTTTCCATGAGTCAGACTTAATGAACAAATTTGGTGGGTTCATTGGTATGCATTCACCAGCAGAAATCCTCAGTGATAAAGGCTGGTTATTGCATTTGTCACATAATTCAGTAAAGATATTGTGGAAATAAGACTTTCCTCTTCAGGGCTGCTAAGAAAGCTAAAATGTTTCTCTCTTTCGTCTTTGTTCAATTTTTCATTCAGCTAATGAAATAATTGAGAATCAGACCTTAAAAGTATGATTGCTCTATTAATAATGGATGGGCAGCATTAGAAAGAGCTAATCAACCTGTTAGACTATTCTTTAATAATGTGTGCAACATAATGTTAGCATCGTAAAGCTCTCATCTGAAGGAATATTTTCCCCAGTGGTGGCATTTTCATTATTACTGATTCATCTAATGCAAGCAGTAATTTAAATCCACTTCTTAATTTATCATTGCTATCAACTGAAACACATTGGACTGAATTTTCAATAGGTGGAAGGTAGTATAGCTTTATTTGAGTTTAAATACACTGGTTTGTATTACCTAGAATCTTAAACTGCATTTTAGGCCAGTCCTCAGCAGCACTCAGGAATGTAGAATCATAATGTTGGAAAAGACCCATCGAATCATCGAGTCCAACTATTCCTATCAAATACTAAACCTATGTGCTTCAGCACCTCATCCACCCATCCCTTAAACACCTCCAGGGAAGGTGACTCAACCACCTCGCTGGGCAGACTCTGCCAGTGCCCAATGACCCTTCCTGTGAATATTTTTTTCCTAATGTCCAGCCTAAACGTCCCCTGGTGGAGCATGAGGCCATTCCCCCTTGTCCTGTCCCCTGTCACTTGGGAGAAGAGGCCAACTCCCTCCTCTCCACAACCTCCATTCAGGTAGTTATAGAGAGCAATGAGGTCTCCCCTCAGCCTCCTCTTCTCCAGGCTAAACATCCCCAGCTCTCTCAACCATTCCTCATAAGGCCTGTTCTCCAGCCCCTTCACCAGCTTTGTTGCTCTTCTGTGGACTCGCTCCAGAGCCTCAACATCCTCCTTTGAGGGACCCAGAACTGAACACAGGGTTCAAGGTGCGGTCTCACCAGTGCCGAGTCCAGAGGGAGAATAACCTCCCTGGACCTGCTGGCCATGCCATTTCTGATATGTGCCCACTCTTAGCTGTCTTTGCTATACTCTCAATGTCCTCTGTGCCCACCTTCTCTCCTCCACTGCCTGCCATGCAGGGGTACTGACTTTGTGTTGCACAAACCACTGGTATAGCTTTTCTGGTTTTATCTATAGCCTTCATTTCAATTTGTGTAATTAAGTTAAGTATGGAGCCAGCTGAAATTTAGTTATAATAGCAGTCTGATACTGATGTTTCAAACAATTTTTTCATCTTTGTTCTTTTGTTTCAGCCTCTAGCATACAGTAGGAGTTTCAAAATATTGCATATATTCAGCAGTTTGGAGAGGGAGCATTAGTAAAATTGAGTGGTACTTTATGATGTGTTTATTAACTGTAGTGAGAGCTGGATAGCAATCCTGATGTCTCCACATTCTTCTACTTAATGTCATTCTTTTCAATAAACAATGTGTTGGTTGCATCTCATGTAGCAACAGCATAAACTGGGGCATATCTTTAAGTGGAACTGTGGAAGGAAGGACTAGATGAAAGGTAATGTGGGCTGAAAGGTGCTTTGGTAATGAATGAGTGTTTTGTCAGTCTGTTTTTATTTGCAACAGTAGTTGAAGTAGATATTGTCAAGATTTATACTGCAAATGTGCTAGCAATCTGGTGTTCTCCTGTCATTTGGGCTCTAAAATGCACTCTACAGCTCTGGAAATTTATCTCAGCGATAATAATACCTCATTTTATTGTATATAAATATGTATATAATGTAAGTGTAATTAAATATATACACATATAGTAACATGCAGTACATTATGTGCACATATATACATTCACTGTATGTGTGTTGTAACATGTATATTTCCAATAAATACAGTAATCACGAGAAACTTAGGAGATCCAGTAGGTTGCATTTTGGCAAGATTTTTAGAACTATTTTCTTGGTACTTGTATATTTGTTTGAGGTATTCTTTGGCCACTTGGAAGAAACTGTTCCGTTTGTCTTTGCCAATGGACTGTTCTGTTTTCAGGTCCTTTGAGTATACTGAGAAGGAATTGCAGGACCTCATAGCACTGTCCAGGAAAGGAAAGAAAAGACATCAAAAGGCAATAAATATTTCTGCAGCTGGAGCTAACTCAGCAATGATATTTCTATGTACACCCTTTTGCTATGTTGTACCTTACAGAGACTGGGAGAATCCCAAGGGTTGGACCCCAGCACTGTGTGCAGCATGAACAGCAATGCAAAAATGCCAAGTGCCTCGTTTCAGGGCATCTTTTGTGTGGAAGTCTGCAAAAGGGATTCCTTCTGAGCTGCTCAGATTACACACTGGAATCATCCCTCCTTTAATCTCAGCCACATCACTTCTCTGTTCTGTCCTCATATCAGCCTGAGGTTTTCCTTTCCTTTCAGATCAGAGCTGAAGTGAAGACTGAATACTAGAAACCTCAGATTTCCAAGGTGTATTAAACGAGAATGTTATTTAACCAACAACGGTTATAAATCTGTGAAATAATAGTCTGAGTGAGCTTGTAATCTACCTACACACTCACTGTGATGTTAAATACTGGGAAAAACACTTGACAGGCTGCAGAGGAAATCATGAATTCACATTAAAATGTGCTTTTTACAAAGTTCTCTTAGAATAAAACAATGAAGGAAAGCTTTTCACTTCTTTTACAAAAGAATATATTTCTGCCTGTTTTAACATTCCACTTTTGCCCTTGTCTTGTGGCTTAACCTTTTCTTAGGCTGTATAAAACAGTCTTTTGTTGAAGCAGATAATGGAAACCTTTACATCAAAAGGTAGTACCATAATAAGATAGAGTGCTTTAGCTAGCCCTAATTTCTTCCCACTTACCCTTTCTTTTCCCTCCTGTGTTTTCAATTCTTTTTTCTACCTCTATTGCTGCTGCTTCTTCCATTTTTTATCATGACAATGGCTGAATTGTATAATTGTATAAATAATATAATTGTATTAATTGTACAGGCTAAAAAACCAGATTTTTCAGACTCTTTTTGACATCTCACCTTTATTCTCTACCCCTCCAAAAAAAAGGAAATAGGAGGAAAAATAAAACCACTATTGTTTATTTGCCGCATACATAATACCACAAAATAAACCTAGTTGTGAATGCTTTATTCTGGCTGCAAACCCCATCCTTCCTTCCACTTCTCTCCTGTCCTATGGAGACTCTGCTTTCGTGCCTGCAAACAACAGTAATACCGTGAAAAAAAAAAAATCATTTCTCCCATTAACTGTTTTTAAGATATTGCTTGGATAGGATTTCCCTGTAAAGTAGTGCAGAATGCAATTAATGTTGCTAATAACTTACATCATTTTATAAAAACTGAACAGACATCATCTGAGAGCATTTGCTGCATTTCTTTTCAATTGTGAATTCCTACTACAGAACAATGCTAACAACAGCAAATGTTTGCAGGTGGAAATCCTGCCTGGTCTTCCTGCACAAGTTTGTAAATCAGTATGCAGTAGGATTTTTCCTTCTAGAAGTCTCTGTACGTTACTCAGGTGGGACCAGCCACACACATTTTCAGATTAAATGCTTCACAGGCTACTTTTCTTCTCCAGTTGTTCCTGTGTTTTCTGGCCAGAATATAGCTCTGAGGCTTCAGTGTGAGACAGAGAGATAAGAACGGATGGTGCAAGGTCAGGTGTCCAGGGCCAGAAGGAAGATGTGTGACTGGGGCTGGAAACAGAGCACCAGCCAGAACCATCCCTGAAACACCAGCTGGGTGAGGTGACCTGGCTTTTCCTAGCTGAACTCTTGTAATGCTATGTAAGAGCTGAAATAACACCCATATTTTTAGAGAAAAATTAATGGGTATAATGTGCATAAAAATATACTTGAATACTCTCCTGATTTTCTGTGTTCATACAGTTTGAAAAGCAGTCCTCCAAAAGGCTCATATAATCTGATGATGCTTAGGTGCACTTGGCCCTCTCAAAGTAGACGTATTCACAGCTTGGAAAATCAGCACATGGTTGGCTGTCCATTCATCCACCCTGCCATTTTCTTTCTGGCTTCAATGCCTCTACAAAGAGTCAAATACAAAGAGAGAACAACAGCAGCAAATCATCAGCCTAGTGGCATATGATTCTTATCTTATTTCATACTTTTCCTTACGTGCCCACCCTGCATGTGCATGCACATTGACATGCTCTCTACAACTACCTGAAAGGCAGGTTAAGGAAAGAAGGGAGCTGGCCTCTTCTCCCAAGTGACAGTGGACAGGACAAGAGGGAATGGCCTCAAGCTCTGCTAGGGGAGGTTCAGGCTTGACATAATGATAAAATTCTTCACAGAAAGGGTCGTTAGACACTGGAATGAGCTGCCCAGGGAATTGGTTGACTCACCTTCCCTGGAGGTGTTTAAGGTACGGGTGGATGAGGTACTGAGGGGCATGGTTTGGAGATTGGTGGGAACAGTTGGACTTCATGATCTGGTGGGTCTCTTCCAATCTGGTGATTCTATGACCAGTAGCCACCGGGATCTGTCCCTCCAATTATCTCTACAGTGTTTTTTTTCCCTTATTTGAAGCAAGAGTTGCTTTTTCTTTTCCAAATCTAGCTTGACATTGATTACCTACACTTCTTCAACTTAACTGATCATCACACATTTTTATGTGGTCTCTAATTTTTCTCTCTACTTACAGTAATATATCTATTAGCTGTAACTGAAAAATTGAACCACTTCCAGATATGGGTAGCTTACATAGACAGGATATGTCTTGCATGTAAATTGACCATATCAACTGTCAATTGAATTAAGAAGTGACTTTTAAAATTCTGTTTATCTTTTATTAAGTTTCATAGTGAGTATAACCTACGCCTAGATTAAGTTTAGAACCATTTCATTTTTGTTCATCTTTTTATATGGTCTAATTTGGCTAGTTAATGTCTTTTGGGCTTATTTTGCATTCCGAAAATGCTTTCTTAAGCAGAATATAATTGAAAAACTAAAAAACAAAAAAAAAAAAAAAGGAAGAAAGAAAATTTTAATTAGAGATTATTAATTTTCTTCACGTTTTGTTTACTACAGTGAGTTAAATTTACGTTTCTTTTTATTTCCACCTTTAAGTAAAACAGGCAGTTTGTGACTATAATAAGAAACATGTGTGATTTTTGTTGTATTGGTTTCAATCATGAATGGTGCTATGTAAGTTTTTTGGTTTATATTCTGGTTTTAATGCTGAGGCAGCTATATATGCAACTTGCAGAGCTTTGAAGATTATCACTTAAGGGTGTGGAAATCTCTGATGATTAATGCTTTATCACAGGCTCTGTGGGACTTCAAACAAGAATTAAAGGTGCGTCAGTACTGGCCCTGTGTTTACATTGTAGTCAGTAACATCATTAGCTGATTAGAGTAATAAGCTTCTCTAACAGAGACTTTACCTCAGTTTTGGTAACAGTATTGAATAGAATCTGAGAATCAGAATTATGAATATTTCCTGAGCTTGGATCTGGATTTAGATTATGAAGGAAGAAGAGACAATTGTAATAAAGTGTTTTTAATTTTGTATGCAAACATTTCTATTGCAGTTTGAGGTTAAATAGGTTCTGTGCTAATTACAGATTCAAACCTTAACATGTTAGTCTGTTTCTTGCCATGCAGAGTGCAGAGGTGCCAGATAGGATGTTAGGGAAGCTAAGGGCCAGGGCTCAGACAGGAGATGAAATTACTTCATGTTGTTGTTGTCATGGAAATTGCTTCCCACAGCTAAGTTTTGTGATTATTTCTATGTTTAGAATTTACCTTCTAATTAGGTCTCTGTGTTTTCCTCTCTTCATCTTAATCTAGTCTTCTCTTTTTGTCTGCAAGATTGTTTATATTAGAAAATATCGTATCATTATATTTCTGTATTTACACTCCTCCTTGTCAAAGAAAGTCACATGATGTAGGTGGCAGTTTGCTTATGAATGTTTACATATTCTTCCAATCAAAATGAGAAAGAAGGATAAAACACTGATATGAAGAAAGGAACATAAATAATTTGAATCTGATATTTCACAAGGCCCATTCTGCTTCCTAAATGAGTATGAAGCTCTCAGGTTTTTTTTGTTGTTGTTGTTTTTTGTTTTTAAAAAAAGCTATGTCTGAATACAGTCTAGTTTGATAGCAAAACAAGATTGTTTGCTCATTCAGAGTGTACAATATTTTGAAAGATGTCAAGAGTTCATTCTGATATGTTTCTGCATTATTCTTGCTGTGATTTGATTCCTTTCCTTTGAAAATTTCTGAGTGCATATCTGATTAAAAAAATGGAACTGGTTCCATTTAGACATCATGTCATTGAGTTTAGGATTTTAGATGAGCTGATGTGCTGAAGAGCTGAAAGTAAGATGTCACTAGGGACGTACTTTGAAACTATATTGATTGAAACATTTAAATCAAGATTGAACAAAACTGTGGTAAAAAATCAGTGCAGAAGATTTCTAAATTAGTTAGTTTCTCCTTCAGAGGAAGCTGTAATTTTAACCTGCTTAAGGTTATAAATTTTATATGGTTTAATTTTCTTCCAAATTAAAACTAATTGCTTAAAGAGAACTGTTGTTAGTCTTCCAAAAGTTGAAATATGTTTGCTAAAATGTAAAGCATAGGGAAGCACACTGTTGAAATAGAATAGGCATCGAGTATGGTATCACACCAGTATTTTATATATTTCATAGAAATTACAGCTGTTATCTGAATGTAACTGACATCAAAGAGATTACCTAATATCTTAGATTCCAGAAAGAAATCTCTGACATTTCTGTGCATCAAACTACTGTAGTTAGCCAAAGAATGTGCACTGTATATATGTATATTTCTAATTTCTTCCATTTGGGGAGATTTTAATTCCAAAATTTCTGTTCATCTTCCTTCCAGGCATGGGTAGAAGCACACACGCACACTAGTAATGGTGCTGCACAGTCACTTTGTGGTTTGGTTTGGGTTTTTTTAAGTTTTGAGTAATATCTGATCACTGAAATTATTAATCTGAAAATGGTGTAGCTGATGCAGTCATTATGCTTGACCCCAAGTGTCTCTTTACTTAAGGTGTTGCAGCTGCATAGTGATACTTGCATCTCGTGTCTTCAGGAAAGTCCTGTTCATATTCCTAGTGACTTTCAACATTGTCTATACTTCTTTAAGGTCTTTTTTTTATTCTTCACCATCTCTTTAAACCTTAATATTTTCATTTTTTCCCTTGATAGCTGATCTTCAAATCTAGGAAAAGTTCACTTTATGAATTTCCTTCTTTTTTTCCAAAACTATTTTTAAACCATATGTTTACATCATCCTTTTGATACCTTATTTCCATTTTTAGGTTATGTTTAATCCCCTAAAATGTCAGCTCAGTTCTCCTACCTCCACCAGCTCTTGTTTTAATTAAAAACTTGACTCTCCAAGTGGCAAGTGTTTCTCTAGCTTCCCCCTGCCTTTCTTTTTGTATTCTGAGTTCCTTCTTTCTTGGACCTGCATAACCAGTCATATTTTCAGCTTTCCTATCAGATGACCTTTACATAGTCACTATTTTCATTGGGGTTTCTGTGTATTTTTCAGGTTTCCAACATCTGTGCTTATAAAATTGAAACTACTCCAAAGGAAGCATATTCTCTCCTGTAGTTTGTACTGAGGTTGAAATTCTCGTTACTCTGTTACATTACTTGCTAGACTTTATATCACCACATGTGGTTAGAGAGGCATGCACATACAGAAGCAGCGAGAAAGCTGGGGGAAAAAATTATCATAAATGAAAGTTCTTCAGAACCTGACAGTCAAAAGAAAAGCATCTATATCTATGTCAGGTCTTGCATCTGGCAAGTTTATGATCTCTGTGAACTTTTTCATTTTGAGTTTGACAGAGTGTATGAACTGCTGTAGTAAATGACATACTTTATAATCTCTAGATAGACTTAATTTCAGGGATCACAGATTTTTAAGGATCCATGAGGAAAGCAGCTGAGTTAGTATTTTACATGTCTCTGTATCCATTACCACCAGGTCTTGCAATTTCTTTTGAAAAATAGCTGTTACTCCTAAGGTCATTTGTTTATTGATCTTGAGAGACATAGGTAAATTAAGGTTCTAGAAGAAAAAGAGTTTTCCTAGTACTTGCAATCTTTGCCAGTTCCACCACACCATGCATCTAGCTTATGTGTTCCAGGTGATCAGATGATGTCTGATGTCACAGTCACAAGGTACATAACAATCACAGGCTGAACTTTGATATCTAAACAGGAATCTTTTAGACCTCTTCCAGATTGTGCTGATCTGACTTTTTTGAAAATCAGTGATGCTGATAGTTAATGTTCAGCTTTTACAAGTTCTCGCCAGACAACCAAGGCATGGAATCATAGAATCAAGGTTGGAATTAAGGTTGGAAAAGACCTCTAAGATCAAGTGCAATGGTCAGCTCAACACCACCCTACCTACTAAACTATGTCCCAAAGTGCCACATCTATACATTTCTCAACACCTCCAGGGAAGGGGACTCCAACATTTCCCTGGGCAGACTATTCCAATGCTTGGCTACTCCTCCAGTAAGGAAAGTTTTTCTAATATACAGTCTAAACCTCACCTGGTGCAACTTGAGGCCAATTCTTCTCATCCTATCACTTGTTACTTGGGAGAAGAGACCAGCACCCACCTCACTACAATGTCTTGCCAGGTAGTTGTAAAGAGTAATAAGCTCTCCCCTCAGCCTCCTTTCCTGCAGGCCAAACAGTCCCAGTTCTCTCAGCTGCTCTTGTTCTCAAGACATTTTACTAGCTTCATCACCCTCCTCTGGACACGCTCAGGCAGTTCAATGTCTTTCTTGTAGTGAGGGGCCCAAAACTGAACATGGTATTCAAGGTGCAGCCTCACCAGTGTCCAGTACAGGGGCAGAATCATTTCCCTACTCCTGCTGGCCATTGCATTTTTCATACAAGCCTGAATGCTGCTGGCCTTCTTGGCTATGCTCATGACAGCCAGATACTTTGATCTGACAGTCTGTTGTTCAGTGTGCATATTTAGGGATGTTTCTGTGTGATGTTTATCACTGTAACATTTGAGTACATTAATCCTTTTATTTCTGCTGTTTATGGTAGAATAGGTAAGTGCTACTATATTCATTTTTTTAAATGAAAAAGTGAAGCACGAAGATGAAATGAGGTGCTCCAGGGCTCACAAGAAACTCTTTGGTGGAGCCGGGAATGAAACCTCACTTTTTCCAAGTTCTGCTGCTCATGGGAACCTGTTAAAACTATGTGAGCAGCAACAGACATGTGCCCAAAGGCAACCAGATATAGAAACTGAGCCTGAGGAAGTAAGAAGAGATTGTGACCACAGGCATGATTTCTCTTTTAATACAGCAGAGAAATTCCTCTCTGAATTCTTCATGACAGGTGTCAACAGCAGGAATCAGCTATGCCACTTCAGGTATTGCTTCTGAAGAACATAAATACTTTGTCCAAACTCATTCATAAGTCTCTATTCATTCCCAGATTTTAGGCATTTTAAAAAATCTGTCAGTTGTCTTGAAAGAGGTTTTGGGGTTGTTTTTTTTTTTTTTTTCTACTTGATAAAACTTGTTTCCTCTTGTTTTATTTAAATTGAAAGCTAACATAAGCTGAGTGGTGCATTATGGATGACGCAGTTCTTCCTATGGCCCTGGTCTTAGCATTGCTGCTCTTCTGCACAGGATAGTTCTCTTTCACCAGAGTTTCCCACCTCTTGTCTATGCAGGATAAGAAGTGGATGAATTGATCTTCCTTCTTTGGACACTGACTTCAGATTAGCAGTGCTAGCATGTAAGTCCATCTCCTGCATACAACCACCTGTTTCAGTTTCATTTGATGAGCTTTATCAGTGAAGTTAATAGTTCTTGTGATCTACCCAGAATCTGTTGCTTCACTGCAGATCACGTTTGGAAGGAGCAACCTTCCCAAAGATTCTTCAAAAGAAAACAAAGGCCCAGAGCCAAACATAATTGATTACTAAATTATTGTTTTTTCCAAGATAGCCCCTAGGGTTTGCCCTGCCCAGTGTAGTTGATCACCTAGTAGGGGATATTTTCCTATATTTTATGAGATTTAGGCTGGAGATTAGGAGGAGGTTTTTCACACAAAGGGTCATTGGGCATTGGAATAGGCTGCCCAGGGAGGTGGTTGAGTCACCTTCCCTGGAGGTGTTTAAGGCACGGGTGGATGAGGTCCTGAGGGACATGGTTTAGTGTTAGATAGGAATGGTTGGACTAGAAGATCCGATGGGTCCCTTCCAACCTGGTTGTTCTATGATTCTATGAATACAACCATACTAAGAAACTATTTTTATTCACGGAATTGTACCATATGCTCCAAATGATGCGTGACAGCACATACTTCAGTAAAAAAAAAATCATAATTAAAGTAAATTAGTCCTGTCTAGAGAAGAACTTTTTCTTTGTTCCATGGAGGAAAACGGAGGCAGTTGTTCAGGGACTTATGCTTCTCCTATTTCATTCACAGAGGAATTCTGTTTGTATTTATCACATCTGTCTTCTTCCTGTGTATCCCTTAGGAAACATTTTTTTCAAGACTAGGAAAAAATAAAACTAAATATGGCACAATAATATCCCATTTTAAGCTCAACACAGTAATTTTTATCTATTATCTAGCATATATTATTTTAAATACCAGTAAAATTATACCCTAGAATGAGAATGAACTATGCTGAGCATTGAGTTTTAATATCCTTCTCCCTAGCAACCATCACAAGGAACAATAAGGACAATAAATAGCCAAATAGGGCATCAAAAATTAATAAAAATAGTGTCTCTGCTGGGGAAAATGGGTCTTTAATCACTTTTCCTCTGATGTCCGTAAAATTGAAGGTTAGAACAATAAACAGTTTGAAAAAACAGTTTTGAAATAGCCTCAGAAATGGTCTTAGCCTCCAGAACAATAGGTCTTCTCTAAAATAAACATAATACCCAGGGGATCTTGCTGACTTCAGGAAGTTCAAAAGATAACCACGCTCCAACACACAGGAAAAGGAGAAGAAGCTGCCTCAGGCCATGTCTTCACTGAAAAAAGTGGATGTATTTATACTGCATTAAATACTTCGAGATGGTAGTGGCATTCATTTACTATGACAGTTGGAGGCAAGAGTAAGTTAGTTTTAGCATTGTCATAGGCAATTGGAGGTCAACCTTAAGATGAAGTACAAAACCAAAGTTGGGGCTTTAAAGAGATATAATGGACATCCTGGGTTATTTATTTAAGCCAAAATGGTCATGATTCCCCATATCCATAGGAAGTTAAGCCTGAATATACTCTACACTGGCAGGTTTACTCCAGTAATAACAACGGCAGTTTTTTTGACTTCCTATATTTAACACAGGTTGAGTTAAAATAAACAATGATCTGTCTTTTAGTACAGCCTCAAAGAGTGGGGTTTGTGTTTCCAAGGGTCCATCTCCAGTTGAAAAGGCTGATTAAATTTGAATCATAGAATCATAGAAGAACCAGGTTGGAAGAGACCCATCGGATCATTGAGTCCAACCATTCCTATCAAACACTAAACCATGTCCCTCAGCACCTCATCTACCTGTGCCTTAAACACCTCCAGGGAAGGTGAATCAACCACCTCCATGGGCAGACTCTGCCAGTGCCCAATGACCCTTTGTGTGAAAAACTTCCTCCTAATGTCTAGCCTAAATCTCCCCTGGCGGAGCTTGAGGCCATTCCCCCTTGTCCTGTCCCCTGTCACTTGGGAGAAGAGGCCAGCTCCCTCCTCTCTACAACCTCCTTTCAGGTTGTTGTAGAGAATAATGAGGTCTCCTCTCAACCTCCTCTTCTTTAGGCTAAACAACCCCAGCTCTCTCAACCATTCCTCATAAGGTCTGTTCTCCAGACCCCTCACCAGCCTCGTTGCCTGCATTTGGGTAAATGAAGGGTAATCTAGATAGTTCTCTGCTGCCCTGCAAGGAAGCTGAATCTTGGTTTGGTAGGCATGGTGGTACTGGCCTGACAGTTGGACTGGGTGATCATAGAGGTCTTTTCCAGTCTTAATGATTCTATGATTCAGTGTTTTGGAGGTACACTTCAAGACTACAGCTGTCTGTAGTTAGAGGAATTAAATCCTATCCCCAGCAGTCAATTTAGCTGGAAGAAGAAGAGAACCAGGCGTGTACCTGAATATGTTGAATATTAGACTTGATTTTGCCAAATGTGAGAGCAATAAGACACAGCAAACTGCTACATATCACTCTTACTTGACTACAGAAGGAGCCTAGGGAAACACCACTTGTCTGCATTAGCTGGCTGGAATCACATGGCCCAAACACATGCTGCTCTCCAAGTGAACTGCAGATTTACAGATGCCATTTTGCTACTCTGAGCGACCATGGCGCTGTGCATCGTAACAGTTTAAGTATTCAGCCCTCAGACTGCTGACTTTTTTTTTTTCAGAAGAGCTCATAAAATTTCACAGGAGTCAGTGGAAGTTTTACTACTGACTTACAACAGGAGCTTTACAAAACCCCACTCCCAAGAGCTCTGATTTCTACATAAAGCGATGTCTAGCATCAGGTAGTGAAATTTAAAGGTATGAGGTTGTATTTTACTCTTCATTAATGATCCAAGGCTGTTGTCTGCCTAAATACACTATTCATTGTGTGTGTTTTGTCCTGGTCAATGGGTGGGAATTGATCCTGCAGTTAACTGCACAGGTTATCTGAACCATCAGTCCAATCTGAATAAACAGTCTCATTGTGCTTCAGTTCATACCAGGCAGCATCAAGTTTTCAAAAGTGTGCAGTGGGAGTTGTGTACTAGTTGCAGCTTGATTTTTTTTTTCTCTTGTCTCAATAATACAGTAAAAAAATAATGAGGATTTCATGTTTATTTAGAAATACAGTAAATATAAAATCACTGTGATTGCTTTTATAATAAAAAAGAAGTGTTTGGAAAGATTCTGCAGTATGCAAGAGATATCTTACCCTTTGAACACTGTTGAGCTCAAAATATTTTTCAAGGAGAAATGTTTCAACAAAGACAACTTTTTATTATTGTTGTATTCTCTCTTGGTTTTTTTAAAAGAGATTCAAAGTAGGAGAAAAGTTATTACTAAGACCAAGAACTGTAATTTTTATGTGATAATTTATAGAATCTTCTCTCCTTTATTGTTCAGAACTAAAACCCCTTTTTCTTTCTAAGTTTTTACTTACTCTTGCAAGTTCAGAGGAGAAAGATGACACAGAGAGCTATCTTGGACTATTCTTTTGCTCATGTTACTTGATGAGTTCACATGTGCATTTACACTAAGAGGTGTAAGCCTCGATATTTTCTGAGGAAAACCCATACAGTGCAGTAAAATGCACCATTGGAAGATGTTTCTTGATCTATTATTACCCCACAGTTGCTTTTTACTATGATCATTCAATTATTTCTAATATTTGTCCATTAAGTGAAAATAATTTCAGTCCTATTTCATTGTTCATGACTTGTCAATACTTTAAGCTGATTTTCTTACATCCTTATCACAGAATCACAGAACAACCAGGTTGGAAGGGACCCATCGGACCTTCTAGTCCAACCATTCCTATCTAACACTAAACCAAGTCCCTCAAGACCTCATCCACCCGTGCCTTAAACACCTCCAGGGAAGGTGAATCAACCACCTCCCTGGGCAGCCTATTCCAATGCCCAATGACCCTCTGCTTGAAAAACCTCCTCCTAATGTCCAGCCTAAATCTACCCTGGCGGAGCTTGAGGCCATTCCCTCTCGTCCTATCCCCTGTCACTTGGGAGAAGAGGCCAGCTCCCTCCTCTCCACAACCTCCTTTCAGGTACTTGTAGAGAGTAATGAGGTCTCCTCTCAGCCTCCTCTTCTCCAGGCTAAACAACCCCAGCTCTCTCAGCCGCTCCTCATAGGGTCTGTTCTCCAGCCCCTTCACCAGCCTCGTTGCTCTTCTCTGGACTTGCTCCAGAGCCTCAACATCCTTCTTGTGCTGAGGGTCCCAGAACTGGACACAATATTCAAGGAGCGGCCTCACCAGTGCTGAATACAGAGGGAGAATCACCTCCCTGGACCTGCTGGTCACACCATTTCTGATACAAGCCAGGATGCCATTGGGCATCCTTATATTTTACCATAGCCTTAATTTAATCAGGCATTATTTTTTGGTATTTACCTATAAATTACATTGTCTTGATCTTCTATACTTTCTTCTTCTTTTCCATAAATTTCCTGCATGTTTTTTTGATACGGGCTTTTCAGAAACAGGAACATAATATTTTATATGTAGTCTCATTGGTATATTCAGTAGCATCTTTCTTATATCTTGTGTTGGAGGGAAATAATACCGTGTTCCTTGTTCTACCATAAAATATTATCTGTCCCACAGAGCTAAAATGTGGATCAGGTTTCTTGTTTTCTATTTAGCATTGGATGCTTGTGATATAAAATATGTTCTACTGACATAATGGTCTTCAATTGGAAATCATGATGATAGAACTTCTTTTACCTCCTCTAGTCAGTGAAGCAGATACACAACACTTGCTCTCGGAGAGTATCCTGTACCTTGTGCGTCATCTTGTCTCACTTCTATCTGTACAAATGACTGCAAAAGCAAAAGATCAGAGTTTGAGTTAGTTGTATGTTTGGATACCTGTAGACACTCTGTCTTTAGACATGGAAATCATCAATATCCCCTATGTTTTAAATGAGCATCAATGCTGATCCAGAGGCAATTTTTTGTTATGTTTTCCTGCAAAGAAATTAATTGGAAACATATTCATTAGAAACATTTGTAAATCCATAATTGGACTTACAAGTTGAAGATTGTGGTTTTGGTTTTGCAATCAAATCTTTACACCTAACCTTGCAAAGAGTAGATTTGCTACAGGAGGTGGGGAGACAAGGCACAATTTTTACTCAAATTTAGCCTTTCATCTCCCTTGTGAATCATTTGCAAGAAGAATTTGATTTCAGTAAACCTTTCTGTTGCTAAAGATTGTGTCAGAAACCACTTCTGTGTATGTACTATAGCTCTGTGGCAGCAATTTATGTTCATAAAAAGTGAAATTTTAAAGATTTTAGTGTAAATACTTCACTGTGGAATACATAAATGTTTCTAAGTACATCAGTGATCAAGCTTTTTGATGCACACAGGGAACTTGTCACAAGTACCTTCTCTCTTGTTAGCCCTTCAGGCAATTCAGACTTCTATTTTTCTCAGCAAACACACACTTCCGGCAGAAGCTATGTTCCCTCTTGGAAATTAGAAGCTGTGACTGTTGAAGGATAGCCTTCACCTCTTCTTTTCCTCTGTCTTTTTCAAAATCCAGGTTTACCTCTGAGGAAATGATGTCCATCTGGCTAGCTGGCCCCACCTAAACCATCCATACTGTATTCTTCTTTCCTCCCTCTTAAGCATCACTAATCTGCAGCACACGACTTCCTTGCATGTAGGTTTGGAGACATTTAAAAAGCTAGGAGGATGATTACAGACAGATATTGCTGAAGAAAAATTATTTATCTACATGTGTTACAGGAGAGCAGCCCTGATACCAGGAAGCAAAGCAGGAGCTTTTGCGGAACTGGAGGAGTTTCCTTTCTGTTAATGATTCCTCTAACCCTCTTGAAATGGTCAATATGATGGAGCAATCAGGGCTGACGGATGCCCAGTGACTCCCAGAGCAGCCATTTTGTTTCATCTAAAGAGATAAAAAGCAATACTGGCTGACACAGCAAGGTCTTCGGATCCTTTCTTAGCAGGGTATGTCTTTCTACACTTTGCTCTTAAGCACGCAGTATCCCATGGCAACCTCTTTTCTTCAGGGAGCTTTAGATTTTGACATATCATTAATACATGAGTTCAGGAAGCAAAGCTGCAAAGCTGGAGATTGGTTCGTGGATTTAGCTGAGGTAAATAGCAAGGAAATTTAAAGGCAGGCCGAAACCAATTTTATGGTCCTTCCTTTGGGATTAATGCCTAAATTTGTTTGCCTGGTAATGAAGAAAAGTTATCACTTGCAGGAGGTAGCAGGTGAAAGTTAACATTATAGAGGAGAGGAGTTTTTAAAGAAGAAAGCTGCAAGATAACACAGCCTAACATTTTTTTTAAATGGTGCATTTACAGCATCGTCTGCTAATTGAAAAAGAGGGTTAGTGAAACTTATTCAGTAGAGAAGTATTGCACACGGTCTGACTGCAAAACAGATATTAATGAGAGAGCAGCAAGACCACCAGGGAAAAAATATGCTAAAGTATAAACTTCATATATTCATGTATACTTTGGTACTTAACAGGCTGAAACATAGTGTGGAAATTACAGATTGCCTCATTTCATTCCACTGGTCTGTTGAGTCTTCAGCCACTGGAGGGCAGTTGTTCAGGTTTTTTGCCTCTCAGCCATTCTAGTCCTCCAACTCCTTCACAAAGCCAGACCTCCTAGACCTGGCAAGGAAGGTGTTCATTTTGTTTCTCTGCTCAGATAGTCTCTGGACAAGTGATATGGATCTTTCACTTCTGTAAAAGGTGACATGGAAATGATAAGATGCAAACACTACGAATGCCAACTTTCTTCTTCAGGATTATATTGCCATTCATTGACAAACTTCTAATTTCTGTCAAGCTCAAAATGTGATGTATGGGCAACAAAATGCAAGTCTCCTTTCTGTGGAGTGATCATGGCCTTACTTAGCAAGAAAGATGCAAGTGTTTAGGCATTGCCAAGTGCTTACTGCCTGCAAGTGATTGGTTTATATTAATATTTGGATTGTATAGGGAGGAAAGATGCATGGATGCAAGTGTGGAACCAGATTCTTCTAGTTTGATCTATGAAAGGCAGGATCTTCTTTCCCCAAATCTTATTTCCCCCAAGATGCTTGCTTATTTAATTGATGACAATTCTGAAGAAAGGACCAGATCCCAAAGGAATTCAGGGAGATAAAGTACATTCGTGATTTTTGTCCTCAGCTGACTCTCGGTGCCAATTTGGCAGAATGTCGCTTATAATTTATGAAACAGTTGTCTATGATTGTGAGTGGAAGGAGCTCCAGCATGAAGGAAGGCAGGGACTTCCAAAATTAATACCTTGTGGAATAATTTCTCATTAATCAGTAGAAGCTTACTTATTCCAGAATAGACATGAAAGGCATCATGTATACTTTATCTGGAGAAAACAGATTATATGTTGTGTAATTTCTCTACTCTTATATCATAGTTTACCAGCACTGACATAAGAGTAAGATGTCTGAACGTATTTTGGAAAGACAATCTGCTCCTGCTCTTACTTTTTTGCAAATAGACGTCTGAAGTTGCTTGTCTAGTAATTCAAGCAGAAGCCTCCACATCATAGTTCGTGATTATTAAATGTAAAATGATGACAATTTGCATTGACATGGTAACTTCAGTTAGGAGATAGCATTAGTAAAGACTTCTGTCTGAATGCAGTTTAGCTGTCAAACATCTGAGGAATGGTAAAATAACATTTTGGATATTGAACTTTCTAAATTAGAGCTGACATTTTGTATTAGTTCTTCAATCTTAGATTTTGTAAAGGCATCTACAAGATTTTAGGAGATAAATGTCATCATGTGTTCTGAACACTTGCCTAGCTTAATTTTCTATGGTTAAAAATAAATTTTTAGATTGTAGCACAGTTAATTTGTCCATGTCCATCCTGAAATATCAACTTTAAGATACAAGGCAAAAATTAGAGAATGTTCAAAAGGTCTGTTCATAGAAGAATCATAGAATCATAGAAGAACCAGGTTGGAAGAGAGCCTCCAGATCATCGAGTCCAACCATTCCTATCAAACAATAAACCACGTTAACAAAAAAAAAGAAAAACAGTAATAAAAAAAAAAAGCCTACCAAGGAAAATCTGTATGGAAAGCCTCACCTAAGGTGGCATATGGTTTTATTGCACCCAAAAAAAATCACACATCCAGTCTTACAGAAATTCCCCTGGTAGATATGAGATCCTCTGTAGAGGCTGTGGAAATGCTCTGTCTTTTCAGAAAATAACCATAGTACTTATGCCGGAAAGTACTGGGCGCTTATGTAGATGAAGGATTACTGCTAATTTTAATTTAATTCAGCACGTTTGCCTAACAGTAACTCTGAGACACCTTTCATAACATGGAACACATTTTCCGTGTAACGTTATCTATTTGTATGGTCACAGTCACTGTGCCTTGTCCATCCTTTGTACTCAAATTTTTAATGATTATATAGTACGATACAGTGTTGTTATTTCTGGTAGTTTTACCACAAGACATGTAGTCAGACATTTTCATTAAATCTATAGTTCTTGGGAGAAGCCAAAAGAAGAAACTTGATAGTCTTCATGATTGTGGTGGAAAGTGTGAAATTGTAGTCTTGTTGCGTTCTGCAGATTCAAAATCACATTTAAAACTTCCCATGTTGTGATTAGCCAGTTTGTGTTTGCCTAATAGTTCCTGTCCTGTTTGGTGTCGATGATCAAAATGTGATCCTCAACTGCACATTAGTGTTTGTAAATGGAACTTTGAAGTAAGGAATAATATCTACAGTAAGTTTTGATGTGGTATCCTCAGAACATTAAAAGTTAATTACCTGTGGTGGATCTCATCGTCCAACAGTTCTTCTTCCCACCTTTTTCAAGGGAATACTTCTCGCAAAATGGGTAGAACTAGATGCTCAGGAATCCCTCCACCCTTTGGGAACTGGAAGATTTTCTGCAGACAAACTGAAAGAGTGAGCCTGACCTAACAAAGCATGTGGCACAGAGTTCGTGCATTACCTGGAAAACATGGGCCTAAGTAGGGGAAGATAGACTTAGAACTTGACTTCAAAGAATATGCTCTAGTTGTACTTTAATATGCTTCTAATATATATTTCAAAGATACGTTATTCAGCCGGACTTTCTGCTGTTGAAAGATATATAAATGAAAAAAAGCCCCAGAAAAATTGCAAAAACTGAACAAAACGAGCCTAAGTACACTACTTTTGATTGTCAAGCCATCAACATGAATTGCCTGTACAGGAGATGCTTTTTATAACAGTAGTAACAAGCAACATCCTACAGACCTGGATCACATTAACATTAAACAATCATACAGCTACTGGAGAAAAGAGGGGGGAGCTGTGACTGAGTAGTTCATTCCATATCATGTCTTTTTAAGAGGCAGATTCTATGTCAGAAACAGCAGAAACCAAAACAACAAGAAAGAGTTTTCAGCTGTGACCAGGCTTAGCTGAACTGACTGGCTGCAGATGGCCTCATAAATAATAAAACAAATAAGTGATAAAAGCAGCTTCAAATATATAGTCTGTACTAAAAGAGATATACTTGAGAGTGTCTTGTTGTCTTTATGGATTTTTAGTTTCCTAGACACAAGGCATAGCAAAAAAAATCCCTTGTAATATGAAGGGAAATTTTAAATTTTAAATTATTATAAAGGTACTGAAATACAAACACATAAGAGAGGTGAGAATACTGAGGTGTAGCACATCATTTTCTTCATCCCTTGCCACTCCCTATCACTAGAGAGTCTTCAATAAATTTTGCTAAGTGAATATTTATAATCAATGCTATTTTTTCCATTTGATTGAAAACTGCTTTACAGGTTCTGCAAGCAGAGTAACAGAACTGAAGGTTGTTTCTCACACAGAAGTTGCATCTGGGAGATGCTGTGTGTCTGTGTATTGTTATAAAAAGCGGGAAAGGCAGCTACATCAGGCAACTTTCTTGCCATGGTCCCACTTCACCACCATGACCCTAGGTGTCAGAAACTCATCCATTTGGACCAGTTAAGCAAGCATTTAACTGTTAGTATCTGTTCTGCATCCCTTCTCCATCCCTGCAGTAACACAAGTTGCCTTCCCATGTCCTTTCTGGTACCCCTACAAGGCACAAAATAAAATGTGCTGCGTATGGTATAGCACTTTATCAGCTGGGACTGAACATCCAGCCAATGGATTCATGTATTTTAGCAGCAACCTGAGGCTTGCTCTCTCTCGGGTCTTTTTACAGCACAGCACAACTTTTTTTAAAGCAAGACAGCAAAAAGACTGCTACGTGTAAAATTTATCTGTGTTGGTTCTACAGGTTCTTCTGAGCTCTACTCTGAACTGCTCAACTGCTGTAGGACTTCATAATGCTCCTTATCACCTGGTGCTCCTCTCCTTATACTGGTTGGGAAGGGACAAGTCATTGGAGGTGTTTTCTGTCTCCGACCACAGGACATACAGGGTCTTTCTCTATGAATGAATATACTCATTATCTTTATTTTTTTTTTTAATCCCTAAATCAGAAATAAGCCCAGAAACTAGGCAACAGAATATTTAAAACATTCAACATGCCTCAATATTTAAATTTGGGTGGCTGCTACTTTGGGTTTTTAAGCATCTTGTGTTCTTTTCAACAAATAAGTATATTTACAGTGTGGCACAGCTGAGTTATGCAAAGTGTCCAAGCAGGGTTAATATATTTCATTAAGTAACTCATAAAATCAGAAAGATGGACAGGCTTTTGACAACACAGTCCTTTATCTATGTCACATATACAAATGTGTGCACAGTAAGGAATGCACGTAGAGAGATGCGTTATGCTTTAGTCTTATCTTTGCATCCATTGATTTCAGTAGGCTGACATTTAAGTGCAGTCCTTTTTCTATCTGACAGAACTGTATCAGCTAAGAGCTTCATTTTTTCAATATCCTTTTACACTTACATGACCCCTACCTGCTTTTGCATGTAACAGCATCCCGGTGCAATTTTACAAGATTCTGATAGTTATGGAAACATGCTTACGTTTTACAGTCTGTTGACGAGACATTAGCTGCATCCTAGATGTGCAGAACCAGAAACATAAAGAGTAAAAAAAAACCAAAACCAGTCTATAACTATTTTCTTAAACACAAAACAAAACATTACAAAAACAGACAACTGCTGATTTGGGTGGGTCATGTAACACCTTCAGAAAAGGCTCTGGAAGTTCAACCATTCTGTATTCTGATATTCTCCAGTGGTCAATGTCAATCCTGTGACCCAGAGCAATGCAAATAGGAAATAAGAGGTAAATATAAAAGGAAAATAACAAGTATCTTGATTTGTCTAGTCATTCATCCTTCTCAATGGTGTTATTGTGCAAGATCATCTTTGTTGTTCTTCATATTTTTGTAATATTATAACAATCATCACAGAAAACCTTTAAGTTGTACTCCATCTGATTCTGCATTTTTTTTTGTTAAATGATGCTCATTATCTCAAACTGTTAGTTTTGCAGCAGATATTTTTTATGCCTCATCTTTTCAACACCTTTCTCATTCACCTTCACCTCTTGTAAGGGTCTTTGAAATATCTGCAGTTAAACATGCCTATGATTTTTCAGAGTTCAGTAGAAAGAAGGCAAGTAGCAGAATTAAAATAGTGATGAGAACTAAATATTACAGTGCCAGACTCCTGAAGATTGATGGACCAGGGAATCAGGAATTCTCTGAGGTGCTGTGTAGACACTGTGCTCCCTCAATGCATGTGTGTTTCCCTGGAGCTTCCTCAAAGAGCTGGATGGGAAGCAAAGCTCAAAGGTCATGTTCTGTTGTTCTGTATGCTGTGTGGCATTCATCATCGGGCCAGGTCTTTGGTTGTGTTGTGTCAGCACCTCATCGCGTCATGTTCTGTTTATTTTCCCTATCTCTCCTACCTCTGTGTGGTTGGAAATCTTTTGGAAATTCAAAAAAAAGAGGAGCTTCTCTGTTCTTATTCTTGTCCTTAAGTGTTGCAGATGGCAGCTCTTTTTCAGGGTGTGCTCTAGCAGACTTTATTTAATGCTTACTAAGCATGGATTTTCAGACTTTGCTTCCAGTCATATAACAGCTTCCCATCCTTAATTGTTTTCACTGAAGTCCTTTTGCTGAATTGGTCTATGTAAATTCCATAGTGACAGATTTAAACGTGGAGTCTCTTCTTCTTAAATAGAAAACAGTAGGATCTTTGTATGTATCACAGATCATTTAACCTCTGGTCTTCTGTTTTATCTATGGTAACAACTTTTTTTTAGCCAAACATCTTAATTTTTGAGACAAAGAGCAGCATCATCATTTGAAATTAATATCTTCAACACACGTTACTCTTAACCTAGTTCCAGTTTCTGTAGAAGTGCTTCCTGACACCACTCAGAGCATATTTTCTTCTTAGTTAGGAGATGATGTTAGTGGGCTCCTCAGTGTCCTCTTTCAAGCTCTACATGGTGGTAGCCAATAACTTTATGGAAGTAAAAGGGATGGTGTAAGAGCAGAAGAGAATCAGGGATCTTTAGAACTTTCCCTGAGATTCACTGGACCTCTACAATGAGCAAAAGTGATATTACCCGGGAGGACAATTCACATACTTTCTGCTTTAAAGACTGAGTTGGTATTGATACTTCATAAAGCTATGTATCTCTCTGTGCACTTTAATAGCCCTGGTCGGGGGGTTGGCTGATTTTTAGAGAAAGCATAGAGTAAATGTCACCTGCTTTCTCTTCCTTCCTCTCCACCAGTCATGTTTCTCTCCAATGCTTTGTGCCATTGACTCCAAAGCTAATATTGATGGACACATGCAGAGTCCAAGATGTGGTTTCCCCAACAGTCTTCACTGTTCCGATTCAGAGGAACAGGTTGACAGAAGTGTCCTCCTGGAGTTCCTTTGAGTTACATGGCAGCTGTTGTGGTGAAATTGTCATCACAGAGGAGATATTTGTAGACTATTGCAGGTCTGGCTGGTGTATCAGAACTGCAAGCTGTACATGGGATTCCTCATGCCAGGAGCATGGTGAGCTGCAGCAGTGGTGTCTTTGCTGCTGAGGTTTTTGCAATCTGCTTCCAACCTTCCCCTTGTGATTCCCCTTGTGATCCCTTTGGGGAACATGATTTTAAGCCAGCAATTTGTATGGACAGTGCTATTGAGGAAACTGCACAGCTCACCTGATTCGAAAGGTTTAGCCTAAACGGGTACAGCACTTCTTAAGTATTTACTGATATTTACATTTTATTGCATCTAATTTAAAGTGTTTAGTACCTGAGATAGTACTGTTTTCCTCTATTCTTAGAAAACAGGTGTATATAATGTCTCTGTTAGTTGTTTGTGTCTTAAAAAACATATCCGCCCATTTACTTCTGGAAATAGTTTTAATACTAACACAGTATCATATTCTACTCTTGAAAGGATTTGTGTAAATAGCTTTATCAAAGACCAGGACTTAAGTCTGACTCTAGTCTCATGTAATTAAAAGAATTAAACACAGAACAACCTGCCTTCTCTCTAAAACTGTACTCATAACCTATATACACATTTGCAAGCTAAAACATCTTGTAAATATACTGCTAGGGAAAGTCATCAGGTCAAACAGTTTTCTTACTCAGTTCTGAAACTCACATTCCAGTTAGGTTTATAAGGAAATTTGACTGAATATTTAGAGAGTACTATTCTCCAGGTCTCAGTTTTCTATTAGGGGTAGGTTGGCTAATATGGTTTGGACTACCCTGTAATGGCTATATCTATGAAACTTCACATGAATTTCAGATCTGAGTTTTGAAGCTTGAAAGTGTTTTAATGATGTTACTTCCCTTGCTTATGATGCTGTTTGCACATTTGCCACCAGGTTTGTAGACTGTCTCAGTGTTTTGAAAGCAAGCTATTGCAGCTCTTCTTTCCATTACAATGGTATGGGTTTGGCTTTTATCTCAAAACTATGGGTTATTGTTGGAGAGAAATTCTATGTACTGGTCAGTTCAAATCAAAATACAGCCATCTGGGTATACCTTCAGAGTATGTGTCTTCTCACTGTAGACTTAAATATCTTAAGATGGTTAGACCAGAGTGCCAGTCACTTGAATTAATACAGACTATGAGATGTAATAAAACTGTACCACAAGTAACTTCATATGTGAAGCAATGCTTCTGATGCTGTCCTTTCATTATATTTTTCATATAATAATAACACAGGCTCACTCTGAGAAAATGTCAGTTTGGATGAAATGGGATATTTCCAAACTGTCCCCTAAAGATATTATACAAGTAATTAAGCAAAGCTAGATGTCAGGATGACAAATGCCTTCACAGTGTAATAACTGTGCTGCCTTCTTGCTGAGAGCGTTGTCACTACTAGCTACCTTTGTGGATATATGTATTCAGAATGTAATATTTTCTGCTATGAGCCTACATATGTAGGAGTTCCAAAAAAATCCCAAAACCTCCATCTAAGAGTGCAGATTGTTATAGACTGAAAACTGAGTTAAGATAATGCAGTAGAGGTTTTGTAGTTTATCAGCATCTGTGTGCATTTATGTATCTTTCAAAGACATAGAAATCATGCACTCAGCTTGTTGCATATTAATAATTCCTATGCTGGGCAGAAGTCTTCATCTCACTTTATATGACAGGATTTTTCTCCTGTCATCAAAACCAAATCCATTCTGTCTTCATTGCTTGTGTACAATGGAAAATTCAAGACCTAAATGCTATTATATAGCAAAGTTAATTAGAGCTACTTCCAAGAACTAAAAGAGTGGAATTGGGTCAGTTGTTTTCAGGACAGTGATTTGTATTCCCTGTTTGGCACAGTGTTCATGGACCTAGGAGAGACCTGGGCTTGGAAAGTACAGTGAAAGCTCTAGTGTGTAACACTAGAAGCCTAGTGGGTGTAACTAATGAATGTGTAACGTGTTCTATCAGTTAACAGGCAATTCTCACCACTAGAAGAACCTAGTAAGGACTTACAGCTTCTCTGTTCTACTGGCCAAAGCCTCTTATTCCTTTCTTCCCTTTCAGTCCAAACCCTGATAATAACTTCTTAATTTTGAAGCAATCCTACTACCACAGCATTCATGGCAGGAGGCAATATTCTTTAAAATGTACCTTTCTTATGTTTACTTTTCATCCTGCTGGGTTCAGGAAAACATCTCTACCAAGATTGACAGTAGCAGGCTGTAGAAGAATAAACTGAATAATGAGAAGTTTGCTGGGACTGTTTAATCAATGAAAGGTTGAGAATAGTAAACCAGGCAAATTGTGAATTAAGGGAGATTAATTGGGTGCTAGGCAACCATAAGCTATAAAAAAAAGCATTCATATGTGAAAACACCAATTTTAATTTTTGCTATCTGTATGTGTGTCACTTCAGCTTAGGAAAACATCTGCAGAATAAATCTAATTAAGAAAACTATTTAGCAGTTTGTTTCTCTTTTGTGTAGTATCACAAAAAAAATCATGTTCTTTCCCTCGTTCTTTTCATTAAGCTTATATAGCTAGCAAGTGATCTGATTAGATGATATCCTCTTTTGGCTAGTTGTAGCAATTCAATATGTAATTCAGTATTGCAATTGAGAATAGCACAGAAATCTGAACTCTTGAAAATCAATAAATAGTATACTGCTTTAACATGATTCCTCAATGATGCAAGCTATGCCAAGTGCAAATTAATACTGGTTTCTGCTTTCTACTAGACTTTATTGAGAATTTGAAATCAAGTTCAAAGTTACAGTCTTTTTCTCCTGCCTCAATCCCCTAGAGGCATTCAGGATGCCCAATCCTAGGGTGAGAGCCTGTCTCAAAAGAACTGCTCCTTCTGTGCTGCAATTTCTCACTCTTTTTAAGTCAAAGTAATCTCTTCTTTCTCAAAAAATCTCGAATGTTTTTGAAAACAAGAGGCCATATTTAATTTACAACCAAACAGAAAAACAAGTTTATTTAAGTTCCTTTACATTATTTTTATTTTCTCATTTCTATTTGTTTACTTTCAGTGCATGGGAATATACATGCCATTTTTAAAAATATTTACTTACAAACAAACCTTTTTTTGATGACTTTTTGGATCAGTTTCCAATGTCGCCTGAGTCATTGACTTAGTAATATTGTTCTACAATACGGGTAAAGCATAGCTGGATGAGACAGAATTTAGAACAAAACAAATGTCTACTGAGTTCTCTTAGGAAGTAAGAATTATCACAGTCTTATAGTTACCTCCAGGTGTGGGTACCTGTCTTCAACACTTCTTTTTCTAATGAATAAACAGTGAATTCTATCTTATTATGCTATAATATAAAGAGAGTAAAATTGCTTCTAAACTGGGCACCCTCTACACTGGGAAAAAGACAAATTAATGAGAAGCATATGACAGGTGTTAGTCATGTTATTTTATGCACTTTTGGAAAGTGCTACTTACATATTGTGATTTTTTTTATTTATTTGAAACTCTATTTACTTATCTTTTCTTTAAAAAAGCGAAATGTCTTATAATTGTAAATTGCTAGTGGATCATACCTCATTCATTTCTGTTTGTGAAGAGTCAAGAATCATAATCTAAAAGAAAGACTGAAAGTTTGCTCTCATTTTTTTTAGTACTTGACTTTCCTCTTGGCCTGAAGTACTTACCCCAGGATACTGAGCTTCCAATATTCTCTTTCTGTTCTGCATATAGTGGTAAAGAATAAAGTAGCAATTTAAATAAAATATGTGCCTGTAAACCCTATTCTTACTGTATGAAAAGCTCCTTGCTACAATCCACAGATGAAATCAGAAATGAATGAGTAGACTGAACTCTGTTTAATATTTATGGTCACCTACAAGAAAATCTTTAGTGGAGATGTGAATGAGATCAGTAAAATAAGTAATTTTAAATTGTATTTTAAACATTAGCTTTCAGGAAGACTCCAGGAGAGGTCTCCAATATGAACCATGGTTAAATGCTTTGCCAAATTCGGATGTGGCATAGTGATGTTGTCTGTTTGCTATTGGAAATAATGAGTATAGGAATCTGAGAATTATATTTGTTTGCCTTGTGGTATTAAATTCTGAATGGGTGCACTCACATGACACTCCATACAAGACAAGAAATACTATGTCAAAACTTGCGCTGAATGGAAGTGAGAACAGATGCGAGATGTTCCTAAGAACTACCACAAAATCAAAATCCAGCTGGGAGAGGGAGTGAATTTTTAGAAGCTTGTTAGTGTATAGAGCCAGGACATTCATCCTTCTTTAGGAAAAAGGGAGTGGTAGTGCTGTATTATAAAATTAAGCCACGGAGTAGACAGCCCTGAAGAACAGATGGTGGCTCCTATAGCTTGGCAGGTACCTGGAAATTTCCAGTAACATGACACTGCCTCTGGCAGATGTCAGAGCACAAGTCAGTGCTTTTAGTTGTGTAAGTTGCCTATGAGCAATGGTAGTATGCTAATACAGGGATTACATCTCACTTTCAGCTGGAGAAAGTGACAAAAGCTACATCTCTTTGCCAGCCCTTGGGATACAGGAAACTGAAGAGCTCAGCTTTGCACAGCTGGGACCACTGTTGATGTGCAAAAAGGCTAAAAGATATGCCCAAGCAGGCAGATCCTTTGCCTAAAATCAGCTCCGTGATTACTCATACATAAATCAACAAGACTGAATTTAGGCTACTTGTTTCTGGTGTAATGCTGGTGATGGAAATCAAACATCTTTTTTTAATAAATAAACTGGATTTAATCCTTAGTGTGCACTAAGCTAGACATCAGGAGGCAGCTCTGTGATAGCTAGAGTAGCATGAAGGAAGTCAACAGTAGTCTTTAAAATATCACAGACCATAAAATGCAAAAAACTTCAGTGGTGTGTTTTTAATGACCTGACTGAGGAAAGGGTGGAGCTGGGAAAGACAGAGGTGAGTGGATGTTGAAAGTAAATGTTTTTACTGCAGTCCTCAAAATATTGGGGAGGTGAGCACGTGAGTATAAGTGAAACACCCAAATGGTAGTAAAACATCTCTGAAAAAGAGTGTCTTTCAACCAGAGTCTCAGCTCATTCCATCGTTTTCATGAATGTACATCTGCCACTTGGAACAGTGCTGATGAAGTGTAAAGTAAGGATGGGGGTTGCAAATGAAAGATGGCAGCAGTGTAAATTATTAATGCCTTCAACATTTATTGATTTCAGAGCAGAAGCAAGTCATGTTGTGGATGTTTTTGTGATCCTAAACTATTTTAAGCGCTCCAGTCTCGAGATTTTTCTTGCATTTTGCTGTAATACTAAGTAACAGTGAAGTATGGGCAAGCTCGTTACTGGATGGGCTATCATTTCAAGTAAATGATGAAAGCATAGTTTGCTTTTGGTTTCTTCAGGAAGGCTTTGAAGTTCTGCTCAATATAAATATTACAGTGATTGTAGGAGGTAGTGGACTGGTTGGTCCAAAAAGAGTATTTTTATACCTGCATAAACCTGAAACACTTCCTCTAAGAACTTTCTTGCCTCAGAAGGAGTGCTGCTATATATGATAGAATTGAAATGCATGCTGGTTCAGCTGCATGATACTCTGCTTTGATGTCATCGTGGGTGATGTCTTGTGCCTGTTTGAGGGCTTGTGTGTGGAAAATTATCTATTCAAAACTGGAACAAGATTAACAACATAGTCTGAAGAAGAGAATACCTGCTAGGTATGAACACTTGGCAGACTGATGTAAAAACAACCCTTACTGTATATATGTTCTGCAATAGCAATAATACTAATGTAATAGCATTTGAAACACTCAGAGAACATAAATACAGAGGAATATTCTTATGAGGTATGATTTGCAATTACCCATTATTTATTGGAGATGTCAAATTTAAGACATAAGCTTGACTAATTGTGATAACAAAACTGCATTTTACTGTCTTACACAAGCTGCAGAGGGAAAAAAAAACATTACTTGTTTTGTCACTGTCTTTCAAATTCTTAACAAGGGCAACTCTAACTCTATGGGGAGTGGGGGAGATTTATTTAATGATGGATTGGGGGAAATTTCCAGCAAAGTTTTGATTTTTATTATAGTTAAACTTTTGCTATAGTTATTCTCATCTCTCTTCATATGTGCAAGTTCACATGCACTTGCTTTTATATAATCAGTTTAAAAAGCAAAATAAAACCTAACTAGATCTTTTTATTATATAAATAAACTTTACTACTCTGAAGTCATATTCACCCTAGAACTAACGTGTCTATTAGCAGTTGCCTATTTACTTATTTTCATAGTTTCCATCTGGTCACTTCAAAGTCTTCAATGGATTTATCTCCACAATAAACCTTAAAAATAATGGACACATATTTCCCCTTTACAGGTGGGAATTAACTAAACAAAAACTATTGCAGATTTTAGTTCTAGTCTTCTGCCAGGCCCTGGTCACTGTTTTTTCTCCTTCAACCCAACCTATTACCATGCTAGAAGAGAAGAAAAAAATCAGAAACCCAGATTCAGTTTCTGTTCTGCAACACAACTGGTGTTTTGGGGGGTGCTGCTTTAAATTTCTAATAGTCCGTATTTTATTTGCAGTACAGGAGGAGTAATGCTTTCCTGCCACTCATAAGAATGTAAAAATAGAACCTGACTGCCTGTGATGTAGATCACAAGTAATGGGACCTAAATAAACATTTAAATGTGTTAATTTTGGTTCTTTCCCTATATTTAATTCCAACAGCTTCCTCCTTTGCACTGTATGATAGTGAAGGGAAGGCAAACTCAGTGACCTCTATTACACTGTCCTATACTGCTGCAGCTCAGAGGGATAAAGGACATTTATCCCTTTCTCTCCTTGTTGGAGGAGTCCAAGTCCTGCAGGGCAGGTGATACTCCAGGTGATAAGTCCAGTCATAGACAGAAAAAGGAAAGGATGAATCTTCATCAGCAAAAACAGAAGGTCCAAGCATTTAAGCCATCTCTGAGAAACCTTCCATAAGTGCATGATTTTCATCACAGTAGTTTATATTTGCTTAGTTTAGCCGACTTTGGAAGCATTATTTGTGTAAGAGTAAGGAGTGTATTTCTGACACAGAAGCTTACATAACAATTTTCCAAGTCTCAAGTTATTCTTCCAGCGTATGCGATTCTACACCTTCTCAGGGAGCAATCACCTGAATTGTCTGAGATTGCAGACCAGTGGTTTTTTCTCTAAACTAATTCACAGAAATGCCTGAACTGTTGTGTCTGAAATTGGGTGGTGTGATTGCGTATGGGAAATCCAGCTGCAGACTGTCAGAAAATGTCAAGCCAGTTGTTTGTTTTCCTTTCTTTTCAGGGCTTCATAAGAAGAATTGGCAGGCAGCCATAATAACAGGCACAGATATGAGTTCTTTCAGTGATAATGTTGTTGATAGAGATACCAAAGTTATTGGCTTTCTAACAGTCCACATTGGCTAAAAATGACTAGTGTCTGTATTGTCAGGATTCAGTGTAGGGTTTTTTTACCTGCTAACCAAAGACGAATCTTTATGGTGCCTAGCATATAACACCAGGCACATAAATTTATCGTTTACGTGAGTAGTGGTGCTGGAAATTGAAGGTTTTGTTGTGTTTTTCAACAGTTTATTCTCTGTGGGTATGCTGAGATTTAATACAGTCCCTGTCAGGATTTGATTTGCTCCGTTATACTGAGATATACACGGGAGTTATTCTTGAAAAATACAGGAAAGAAGAGTTCGACAACTACTGTAAGCGGCGAGTTTAAACGTGATTTTACTTTTAATTAAGAGAGTCATTCTCTTTCATCTCTTTGCTAGATATGTAATTCTAGCTGGTCCTTCATTAGCACAGCTTTCATGAGTGTGAGGATAAAGCTGTGTTTAAGAAATTACTTAAGATTCTAGTTCAGTATGAATTTTGTTTGCTATCTAAAAATGTGTTGCATTTTTAAAACTACAGTTTGAACAGGTCACAAAAATGTGTTTCTTCTGATCTTTTTTAAATACTTTTTCTGTCAGGGGGCTGTGATAGTGTTGTGGGTGCCAGAGCCACTCTGGAGACCTTCAAATAGATATGATGTCTGTCACAAACGGTTACAAATTAGTGAAGGAAAGGTTGAGAGAAAATTGTGTTAGTTGAGGTGGATGTACTATTTCATAATGTATTGCAAGCAGTGTCTTGTAAAATTAATATAAAATGTAATGTAGTCTTCAAAGGTTTAAAGGGAAAAGATGGGTTGCGTCAGATCCATTTTGTTCTGTCTTCTGGTTAGTGAATTCCAGCTGACAGCCTAGGAAGCCCCTACCTCATTACCATATTTTGAAACATCTGTTAAGGAAAATAGATCTGGATGCCAGAATTCGTCTTCATTTCAGAAGTAACAACTATATGAATAGAACTATTATTGCTTAGGCATTAAGACCATGTTCAGCTTTGCTGTCATCAGCCACATTAAAGCTTACTTGGTTCTGAATGTATGTAACTAATTGAGGAAAGCCATTCGTACAGTGTTGTCATAATTAGTGAAACATGACTATTTCTCCCTTGTATTTAATCTGAGAAATAATCTTTGAGTATGACCTGTATTCATCTTAATTCCATGTTTTAGCAGATTGCTACCTGCTAGTCATAATTATGACATCAGAGTCAAAAGTCTGTAAATGAGCTTCCATCAGAAACCAGATGCTGAAATTGTGTGTTAGATGAAGGGGTGGTGTCATTTAGTCCATGATTATCACCAGGAGAGATTTAGGCTAGACATTAGGAAAAACTAAATCACAGAAAAGGTCATTGGGCACTGGAACAGGCTGCCCAGGGAGGTGGTTGACTCACCTTCCCTGGAGGTGTTTAAGGGACGGATGGATGACGTGCTGAGGGACATGGTCTAGCGTTTGATAGGAATGGTTGGAGTTGATGATCCGATGGGTCTCTTCCAACCTGGTTGTTCTATGATTCTATGATCGGACAGCAGTTCACACACTGCTTCTTGCAGCATGCACTGTAAATACCTTCCTCTTAAAATACTCCTTACAGGTGCAATACCTGCCTTAATTCTAGACATCAAAGAATCCAGTAAGTCTTTTAAAAGTTAATTATTTAAGACCCGTTCCACAAAACCAATGAAATGTTAGCCCTTTATATTTGCACACTATTTTTTTCCCCTAGCTTTGCTTATTCCAAGTCTCTGTGGCCTTAAAACAGATTCAGTTATTGACATGTGAGTAAGTAGAAGATGATGAGGCTCTAGAGGACATCAGTTTTCTACTTATTTCCTAGGGTAGATAACTGCGTAAGCACACTGTGCCTATTTACCACTTTTCCTTTCCTAATTAAAACAGTGTGCTCACAAGGAAAATGAAAAGCAAATCATTTAATGCAACTTTCTCCTTATCTGCTAATGAGACAATGGGGACCGGGAACAAGGCAGAAAGCCACTACTGTACATCTAGCTTTCTCTTCAGGGCTGATACACCTGCCTGAAGGAGTCCTGGGATGTATGGCACAGGTTCATGCTCTGAATGTGTTGTATAGTTGCGTTAGGCAGCAGAGTGTTGGGTGCTTTGGACTCATCTAAGCACAGGATTCCAGCCCATTAATAACATTGCTGCTCATGCAGCCATGTGGGCAGATTCAGGGAAGGATCCAACTGAAAAGAAAGGTGGAGATAGGTTTTGTTTTCAGATAGATGAGTCACTGATCAGACTTATCACACTGATACACAATAGCTAGTGTTGGAATGAGGAGAAGAGGAAGGATGGTAAGCCTCCAGGGTACCTGAAGGTTTGCCTTGATGATAGAAGCTTCATGGTACAAGATTAGTTTCCAGATGTTTTTTTTTCGTTGTTCTCCTTTGTAGGTACGTATGCTTTTTTAATGCTTTTCTATTTACCATTTCCCTTTATCCTCTCACCTGTTCCCTGTACTTCTTGATCACTTAACTGTAGATCAGAGTCTGAATTTATCTCTACACATATTTCTAGCCCCTGCAAATGTTCAGGTACCTTTCTTTGTATTCCATGTGAAATCCATGCCCCAATACATGATTTACTAGCACTCTGCCTTTTTTTTTGGCTTGCTTAATACCACTGGCACGCATGCATGGGCATCACCTGCTCTGGAACTCTCAAGCATTTCCAGGATCAGCACAGCAAGACAAGTCCTACAGCATGATGAATCATGGCTTTACACTGTACTGGGAGTATATTGAAAGGAGGAAAGGCAGTACTCCTTGAACTAATCTAACAGTACCCTACAGCCACCGGAATGGGAAGAAATTGTGCTTCTTTCCATCATCTTCCCTGTTTTTATTCACACAGTTCTGTTTAGTACATCAGGGCAGCTCTGGTACCCATCCAGCCTGTCCATGAAGTGCTTCATCCCCCTGACCTCTTGGGAATCTCCTCCAGCAATGAGACAGATAGACCTAGTACAAGGAAAGAAGAAGAGTGACAGGAGTGTATATGGGAGAGCACATGGGAGGAGCAGGAGAGGAAAGAGGGGATGTGAGACTTTGTGCTTTTGGCAGCAGTGTGGTTTGAGTATTCTTATTGCCAGGGTGATGACCTCACTGCAGGGGTCTCATCTGACACATTATCAACTAATGCTGAAGCAGTCAAGTGTGTGACATCTGTATAGATTGGTACTGATCATTAACAGATCTAACCTACTCTGTAACTGTGCAAGTATCAGCAAGATGTTGTCCTGTTGCTGTTAAGGAAAGCAGATGACACAAGGGGATTACAGTAGTCCTTGAAAAGGCCAAGATGATATGCCAAAGTCCCCTGCCTGAACTCTTAGTGACCTCAGTAGTTGCACTGCTCTTTCTTTGCCTTTCCATTTTTCCTGCTGCTGGCTCAATGGCTGCTGCTTCTCTTAACTCAGCCAGTGCTCTGTCAGGTGAAACACCTACAGCAGTAAGTGTAGCAGTCACGAAGTAACAGGGTGGGTGGCACTCATCGGTCACTAGTAAATTACTGTCCAAAAACCAGCTCTGTGTTTGTGTCCTCTGTCTTTGCTGTTTGGGATCAGAGGACCTGATATCACGATCCCTCTTTGAGAGAAGATGCCTGTACCTGTAGACTAATTGAGCCAAAGTCACTGTCCCTGGCCTGGTTTCAGTGTGCTGCGTCACCACAGCCCCCAGCCTGCTTTTCGAATCTCTGTGTTTGAACTTCTGCATCTTTGATCTCTGTAACTAATCCAGGGAGAGGTTACTAATCTCAGATTTTCTGTTTGTGTGCAAACCAATCATGAATGGTTCAGCAACATATTATACTGTATCCTTACGTTCTAGCTCACAGTTGTTAAAAAAATATGGTATCCTTCATTTGTGATCCTCTTCTGAAGGTTTTCCTCTGTGATGCAGGGGAAAAAAAAGCAGTAATTAACTGCTGCTCCAGCCATGTCCAGCACCACAGGAGGATTCCAGTGCAGTCTCACAGCTGTTAGGTTGCTTTACATCTCTGGGTTGGAGACTTGTTTTGAAATTTTCTTAGTGTTTCTGTTTCACTAACATAAGTGAGTTGTATCATGTCTGGCAGCATGTTCAGCATTCAAATATTAAAAGTAGCCAAGACATTTCAGCATTCATACATCATGCCTTCTTCTATCTTTGTGATGGACAATGCCATTTGTAACTCTATTCACACTTATAATAAAAATGTGTCACTTTACTGCTTTTAAGACGCACAAAATGTAGTTAGAAGTTTTTTAGAGAAATGTACCTTGGCAATATAAGATAAATGAAAGGAAATGATGCAAGGAGAGAACATGGCATTTTTTCATACTTCTCACTGCTCAAATATAGGATGTAGGGAAGTGGCCTGGGGCATGGAATAAAGTGGTAACTTTTACATGACCGTTTACTTAGAAGAATGTGTTCTTACAATGGGCTTGCATGCTTACTTGATTAAAATGAAAAATAGACGTGTTTTGTTGCTTATGTCTTTTAGTGACAACTCACTGAATATTTTTGCAATTTCCTCCAAAAAGGAATTTCCTGATTCAATCGGAGCCTCTTATTGAAACTGCTTTTTAAATTGCAAGTAGGGCTAATAAAAATCAGTCTTACAGAGGGTTAACGTGAAAGCTCGTAGAATTTCAATGACCTGATCTCAGTTGTATCAATAAAGTAGAAAATCTGTATGCTCAGACATGTATCTGAACAAATGAAGAGATAGATCGCTTCCCTACACCACTGTAGACCTAGAGACTGGGACTGGTCATTATTGCTGTTGCTGGTCTTCGGACTACTTCTGTTTCCTTGGAAGAAAATCCTTTTATTCATGATCTCTGCTTCTACATCTCAGTCTCACCTTTGAGAAATTTCTCTGCCTTCTACTGTATGAGCCTCAGGAACATGGTGCATGGAGAGTATACTTAGCTGGCATTCTTAGCATGCTCCCCTTCACCAGGGGTCAAGGAAAAGAAAGGACTTATATGCAACACTCCAACCTGCCTTGGACATATTCTTTGAACCTATAGGTAAAGTGGTAAATTTTGCCTAAGATGATATTTCCCAATCTGTCATGACTACCGTCTGATTTACTGGAGGCTGAACTTCCTGGGACTTACCCCTGATGCTTCCTTTCTTGCTTGGATGTCAGACCAAAGTGTGGAAAGTAAAGTTTTTGCTACTTTTTGTTTGTCCCCCATTTCACATTCACTTTACCTTTCTCTCCCCTCTTTTTCTTCTCTTTGTAAAGGTTGAGAGTGTCTAAAGTAATTTATGCTCCTGCATTTTGAATTTTTCTGTACTGTTTATAATGTGATTGCCAAATGCTTTTGTGACTAAAAGAAACTACAGAGAACCCAAGGGTGTAATATAATACACTCCAAGTGGCTTGAAACCTGAAAAAAAAATGTTGGGTTGAACTTACAATCAAGATTTGGCCTTTCTGTAATTTTATGGGACTGTGAAGGTCTACTGGGACAGAAACATTTTTTTTGAATTCTGTTTGTAATACAGCCAGAACACTAGGGTGCAAGTCCATTCCTGAGTATACTGCAGCTCAAATAATAATAACCTGAATTTCTGTCTGTCTAACCTGCAGGTTACCTGCTTGAAAAATAGAATGTCATTCAGCAGCAGAGTGGGTAGTGTATGTGTATGAGTAATAAAAAGAAAAATTTTCCTGGGAGCCCCACTATGGTCTGTTCCCTCTCCCTCAGTGATCCCTTCCGCACTGTCCTTGCCTCTCACTTAGTTTGAGCTACCTGAGAGTGCAATATGTATTTTTAAGGGGTAGTGATTTTAGAAGTAGGTGAGGTTACCCAGGGTCAAGGGCTTAATGTATGAATATACAGTGCTACTAATAAAATTGTCTGAGTTTGTGTTAATCAGCTGCAATGAGCTATTAAATTCACTTAAAAAAAAAAAAGAAAAAAAAAAAGAAAAAAAACAGGACAGCGTTGAATTCTTAGCAGTGGCAAAGGATAATTGCTTTGCATTAATGTTCATTACCTACTTATTTACTAATACTTTTGAAATCATATTTTAACAGCTAGTATTTATCTGTCCTGTGCAATAAAAGCCACATGATTGCACAATACTATAGGGCACCCTATAGTAGATTATGTTAATGAATGTAGCATGGCTTTGTCTGTATATTTTCTCCTGTGGTACTAAAAGGTACAATTTTACCATCTCCCTGTTTGTGGACCCACAAAGAGTGGGCTTGTGTATGGTGGAGCAAAGCAGTTAGCCAGCCTACTTTCTTTCAGTATAAGATTTGGTTTTAAATAAAATTTTTTACAGTTTCTACCACTGTTGAGAATTGGACTGAAGTAAAAGAAATTTTTGCCACTAGTTTCTTGGGAGCAAGATTTATTCCCTGGTAAAGAAAGCAGAGGTGTACTACAATTCCTTATCTAATCTCTGCAAAGTGTTACTGTCCAGGGTATGCTTCAAGGTATCTCACATCTTGCCAAAGCTCCATGGACCCTCTAAATATGGATGCTCAAGATTTTACTACATCTGAGACCATTAAAATTAAGTATGCATTGTGTGAGAAAACAATATAGATGCTGTAAAGTAGTCTTTATTCTTTCTCTGGGAAAGTTTTCAGATAGCTTAGGGTTGAGAGTGATTGGCTGTACTGGATTAAGCTACAGCAATAAGGATATTACTGCTTCCAGGTGTCCATGCAGTGTGCTGTAAGGGACCAACAGATATGTAGAGGAGAGGCAGAAGAGAATACTGTTCCCTTCAGCATCCTGCTGAGGACCTGTTAAACCCTGCAGCTAAATCCAACAGACTGAGGGTAGTTTAAACTAATGTACTGAACTTGTGAACTTCAGTGTCTGGAGAGCCATTGCTTTTTTTGCATGTTGTTTCTGCTGTCTTTGCTGTGGAGACAGTAATTGCTAAGAGGGTGGATGTCCGGGAATGTAATATCTTAAATTTCAACACTTAAATCCCAAAGAATAACTCTGTGGGAAAACTGCAGAAGATCAGATCCACACTTCAGAAACACTGGTAGACTCATTTCTTCTGTTCCTAAGATCATAACTAAGCTTTTATGACCCTTTGGAGTATGTTTGTTGTTGTTTTAATTTTCACGCTGGATATTTAACTTAGTGTGCAATTCTTTGCAATTGCTGTCTCTTAAAACACATTCAGTGTATTTGCTATAAATATGAATGTACAATGCAGAAAATGTGTGACACACCAAAACCTGTTTATCATTATTTATTCACTCAGTAAAGCTATAAAAACTCTTTACTATGTAATAGACCAAAGTTAGTCCTTTCATTTCACCATTTATTTTAAGAGTTACACCATGGGTAAACGTGAACCAATAAATCTGAGCAGTAGCTCCTCACTTGCTAAGATGTAACACAATTTTAAAATTATTCAGATGGATTTTGGTTGAAGATACAGGACTTGTGTCTCTGATTCTTTCATAATACATTGTTTAGATTCATGGAGCCAAATGACAATGAGTTTTATGTTACCGGTTCCATTGTTGTTATATATATTTTTTTATGGTTGCTGGCTTACGTATTAATAGAAGATAAATAAAGCCAGGAAACTACGGGAACAGCTATACCAAGGATTAGATCAGAAATAGAGAACAGTCAGTCCTTGAACTAAGATATGCTTCTCCACTCAAACACATCTATAACTGTGTTTATACTTGGAGAGGGAGCTATGTAGCACAGCTATTGCCCAAAGAAACCTTATTTCAGTACTATATGTACTCCTGGAATATGCCAGGTATCTGCCACTGCAATGGGTTTAGTATGTAATGGCAAGAGTTTAGAGAGAAAGTTTGATGAGTATGCAAGCATTTACGCAACAGAGACTGTAGAAGAGCTTGTGATGCCACTTTATATTTTCTCTAGTGGAAAAATCAGAAAGGGGATCTATGACAATGTGCTTGCAAATCCTGGCTGCAGTGCATCCAGCTAGACATCAGTCGTATGCATGGAAGATGCTGTGATTGCTCTTCCTTCACTGCTATCTGTAAAGGAGAAATCCCTAATTTTATCTTCACCCCATGGAGGAAATCAAGCTTATCTTCCTTTTTACCTACTAGAAAATTCTTCCAGTGTTCCTGATCCTTACAGACGCTGAACTTGGTGTAACATTTTTGTATGAATTCTTGCCTTTGGTCACTCCATGAGGCTGGAGCGGCATGTGGCAATTAAACCTCTCCCCACACCCCAAAAAACATAAAACCCACAGTAAAACAACCAACCAACCAAAAAAAAACCCATAAAATCAAAAGTTTGTAGGCACCCACCAATTAGTTCACTGAGGGTGATCTTATTAAAACTTTTTTACTCTTTGTATGGCACTTAGTTTAATAATTTAGGAGGGTGTATTGTTTTTGATAGAGTATTCTATTCAGAGATGAAGCCTCTTTCAGTGGTGAGTCTCCCCACCCAGCTTTTGTGAAAGCTGCACATGAATAAAATCAAGCTGAACTCCCTGATCTAGTATAAAGCCTAAAGCTAACAATGTTATGCAAACACTAAGCCAGACACACAAGTCCCTCTGACTTGGTAACTCCTGATGTTACTTTAAACTTTCCAAGTCATTGGACCTCAGGACTTATCATAGAATCACAGAATCACCAGGTTGGAAGAGACCCAATCATAGAGCCCAACCATTCCTATCAAACACTAAACCATGCCCCTCAGCACCTTGTCCACCCATGCCTTAAACACCTCCAGGGAAGGTGAATCAACCACCTCCCTGGGTAGGCTGTTCCAGTGCCCAATGATCCTTTCTGTGAAAAACTTCCACTTAATGTCTAGCCTAAATCTACCCTGGCGGATCTTGAGGCCATTCCCTCTTGTCCTGTCCCCTGTCACCTGGGAGAAGAGGCCAGCTCCCTCCTCTCTACAACCTCCTTTCAGGTAGTTGTAGAGAGCAATAAGGTCTCCCCTCAGCCTCCTCTTCTCCAGGCTAAACAACCCCAGCTCTCTCAAGCCGTTCCTCATAGGGCCTGTTCTCCCCCCTTATTAGACAGTCCTTTTGAACATAAGAAATTACAGCAGGTTACTGAATCAAAACCCATATAGTCTGAAAAGAAGTACTCAGCATATATCTGACATGTCCAAGCCTACAAAATATGCTTCAAAGTATAAGCATACTGTAGATAATAAAAGCTTAATGGGTCTAAATGCTGCCCATTACTTCTTTTTTTCCCCATCGTCAATATGAAATTCTGATGATAGTCATTTTATTGCTCTGCATGAGGTTGTATATATTATTTAACTACTATGAAAGATTTCCATCTATTCATCCACATGGGCAGCTTTCATAAGATAAGGTTTTATTCTGGCAGTGGAGTATTGTCAAGCTTTACTTTGGTTAAGAACATTAAAAGAAATTCTATAACCTATGTGAGTCTGCATTGTAAAATTCTGGTTTGCTGCCTGGATAGTTATTTCCACTGAGACTGTCAAAGCAAGAAACTTTTTCAGTAATCTTTAGCACATGTTTGCTGTGTAAATCAAATTATAAGTAGAGGATAAACTCTTACTAGGGTTTCTGAAGGTGTAGGTGTGAAATGGATTTGAAATCAATATTAAGACTAACTTACAGAGTAAAGAACTTTGCTGTCTTACAAAATCCCATATATGCAGCTGTAAATCTCTAGTTCATAGCTCATTCTGTTCTGGTGTCCTTGCCACTAAAATAATTTCATCATGTACAGGTACCAGTACTTCCATAAATACTCCTTTACTTTACTTGAATATATTTTATGCTGTTAAAACTGAAGTCGAGTATTAATAACAGGTTGAAGCGAGATCAGTTTTCTGACAGAAGGATACTGGAGAGAAAGGGCTTGTTTTGTGCCATCCTACTATAGACAGTTGTCACAACACCTATTATTTTGGACTTTTGGGTGGGGGAAGTGAACAGAAAAGGTTTGCGGCCCTAGCTCATACTTCAGATGCGTTCTTGTCTCTTGGGAAAATCAGTAGCATACAATTTTCCAATTCTTATTGCACTAAGGTAACACTCTAAAGCACTATCACAGTGGAAATGATAAGCAGGAAATACTACTTCAGGAAAATGAGGGCTCCAAATACTTTCCCGTAAGTTTCTAGGAGGCAGAATGATTGACCCTTTTAAACCTTATACCATGCTCTGGAAAGAAGATACTGATAATACTCATAAACACCTCTCACAGCGTGATTTGTCTTTTCTCATTAAAAAAAATTTATTAAAATAACATGAACACTAAATCTGAAGACTGAGAGCATATGGAGAAATTGCAGTCAGAAAAAGAATCTTAGCTGGGTAATACACTCCCATCTTGCTTTTCTTCTTGTTTGACATTCTCTTTTGGACTTTATTGGGATGAAATAAGAAAAGAAGGTAAAGTTCAGAAAGTTATTGCTGTGTTTCTGAAATAGATGCTTATATGTTGCTGTAAGATCTGTTTCAAACCTGGATTATGGCAAAAAGCAGCACTGGCCAATTAATTGAGGGTTGATAGAGTCTCTGCATTTTCTATAAGTGTTGGCCACATAGTGTAGAGTTAGCTTCTTGATTTTCTAACTGTGGACAGTTGTGTGAATCTCTTGTTTTAAATGTAATTACTAGTTCTAGAAGACTAGTAAATCATACTAAAATACACACACAAAAGCGCAAAGAGCAAATAGCATTGAATATTCTTCAAGCTGATTATAAACTAACTGGAATTACGAAGCATGTCTACTTGACAGACCCAAGCATCTGGTGTGTTCTGGTGGTGCTTCTAGCAGGCCATCCAGGTTTTGCTCTGGTGTCAACTGGATTGTGATTAGTGTAATGAAGCAAAAGCATATGCAGAGATCTGTTCTAAATTTGTTTGACCTTGACCCACAAGCTAGTCATGACTAATAGAAAAATCCTCTTTACTACCGAGCATATATCGCAAGTGAACAGTTAAGCAGAACATACATTTTTAGAAACCTTTTTTCGTGTCATCTTGGATTAGTAGAGGTTTTTATGTCTCTTTGGACAGCTAAATCTGGAAAGGCCACTCAGCAAAAGCATGTAACTTTTCTGCTCAAGGTTTGTGGGAAAGGCATCTTCACATTATCATCTTGTAGGAGGAATTTTGTGATGACATTTGAATTTCCCAACCACTATAACTCCTCAACTTTCCTCAAAGATGAAATGGATGAAACACAATTTCACCCTTTAGCATAAGCATGATTTGGTCAAATGGTTTATGTCAACATTAGCTTTTAAGTTTGCAGGAGGACACTTTAGATGCAAGTCCCCAAAGTGTCCCTACCTTCGGTGATTTTTTTTTTCAATGCGGAACTGCCCCAGAACACATGAGCTGCTATCCTTTGGGAGGAAAATATGTTGCAAAATTTACTCCAGAGTTGTGGTATACATAATACATTAAAATTGTAAATGATGATTGAATCAGTGGAGTCAGATCAGGAGTAGTCTGGATTGAATAGCTGCAAAATGGGAATAATGCAGCCATTGGATCTACAGTTACAAGTGTTTTGCTTCATGGAGCTGCTCATACTGCTGTGCACAATTGGCTATGGTAGGGATAGCCCTTGCGATCTCAAGTGTGCAGGACGTTCACATGGGCAGAGATTCCCCTGACTTCCATCTGAGTAATAGAAAATAATTTATGGTGGTATATGCTGGGACAAAGATAGAGAACTAAAAGATGTGTATGCCCTAAGGAGGATCAAGAAGATTTACAGTATGAGTAGTTTGTGGTACATTTTTGAAACACAAGGATGTGCTGCCTGTCCTGGTTTGACATAGATGAATCATTCCAAGCACTGGAGGCATCTGCAGACACCTAATCCTGGATAGTCAGTTCAGCAGAATTAAAAGCTAGTTATTAAGTTTAATCACCAATGTTTATAGAGTAGATTAGTGCTCTTGGGTATCACTGATGTAGATATCTGATATACCACAAGTGACGTACCCAATGAGAACTTGATTTCTGAAGGCTCATTATGTAATCAGTTCATATTTTTTACCGGGTGTTTTTCACTGTAATGTCTTCATATCAGCTGCAAAATCTGCAACATAATTTTCACAGATAAGTTATCAGAGAGTGCAGAAATCCTGCTAATTAAGTGTAAGGAATGTACTCATTGCATTTGTGAATATGCATATCTTTTCACTAGGCTGCTTTCAAAGGTATTAAAAGAGTTTATATCGGTAAGTATGTAACCAAATGTTGGAAAACTTAGTTGTTTTTACTATATTCTTGTGTTTCTTTTTCTGTGAGCATATATGGACTCATTATACCCATGTGGAACAAATTATTCATATGAGGATAAATTCTGTTACACCCTCAAGCCTCCAACTGGCAGCATATTGCAAAGGTAGTTAATGAAAATCAGGTAGATTAGTCATAGATCTGATGCCCTGGTTCTTCTTTGGTCTGTCAGCTAGCTCAGAGCTTCCTCCCACCTCTTCTGCAGGTGGCGGTGGGGAAGGGTAGTAGCTCATCTTGTAGTCTCCTGCACAGTTTACCATGCAGATACCTCAGCAAAATATCTTGGGTACCTTCTCTACCCTTTTGCTTTTGACATAGACTAGATCAGGAGGGAAAACAGAAGTTTCTTCTTATAGCTTCTTACAGATAAAAAGGCTTCATTGATCCTTGTGGGCAACTTTGTTTTTATTAAACAATCCAGTCCAGTTACTTGAAAACATCCAGAGTTACTGCTCCAGTCCTTGTGCTGCAATGCAGACGTTCAGTATGGACACCACACGGCCTGTGCTCATCTGAGCACATCTGAGCTCTTTCTGAGCTTTATTTGGAGAGTGGAAAGGGTGTAGCAGGGCAGAAGGGTAACCTGTTATGAAGTGGTCTCTGACAGATCCCCTTGGGCTTGACCTCCAAGATTAACGTAATCATGTAGCTTATTTACTCTGAGTTAATAGAGTCAGTGTTTAACATTCATTGTATTTGATTAATGAAGGTTTTTCTGTCCCTTTGCTGAAGGAAAGGACACGTATTTGTGGTCCACTGCTTCCACTTAAACAAACATGAAATTGAGTTTCAAATCTTACTCAAGGGCGTACTGCATCAAGGGAACAATATATAGCCTTCAGTCTGAAATCAGCTGTCAGAAGCAGAAAGTACTATGTATTTTTTAATCATAAGTGAGAGAGTAGCTGTCCTTGAACATCCAGCTTTCCATAATATTGTACATTGCCTAATGTTCAGAGCCAGTGGGAAGATACAGCAGCCCTGGAAACCCACACCTGGTTCAGCCTTTGTATTCTTCATGTTTATCAACATAATATCCCACGTCCCCTGCATCAGGTTCCCTTTCAGGTGTTCAATGCTCACAACAGATGCCATTTAACCTGAATGATATCTACTGCCTTATGTTTAGTTTGATGCACAGTGCTGAGTCTCAGATACTGCATATAATTTACTGCCATTTACAGCAGCTCAGGTCCTGTATACCCAACATGCAAATGTATTAGTTTATTCTTCCCTTCATCTGTTTTGTATTCTGATTTATTATTACTAGTATTTATCACTGTCTCCTGAAACATGTCCGTGTTGAGGATAGGGTAACCATTTAAGTCTTTAAAACTGTGTCTGCTTTGTATCATATTAGCTGTCTTCAATTAGACACCAGTAGCCTGTACATCTGCCTTTCATTCACTAACTATCCACAAGCAATGTTTGTACATTGCTTGCTTTTGAATTGGAGACAGGAGACAGTTTAGTCACTGTCTGTAAAGTTATACACTTCTTGCCATAGGCACAGGACAGGTCTTGTGAAGCTCAGGTTCATTTGTCCATTCAGGACAATATCAGAGCAAGAATGGCACAATTTCTTACCATGAGATCAACTTTGAAAAAACCAAACTTGATCTGAAACAGTAACACATGATTTTGTTTGTGAAAGAACAGAATCACAGAATCACCAGGCTGGAAGAGACCCACTGGATCATCAAGTCCAACCATTCCCACCAATCTGTAAACCATGCCCCTCATACCTCATCCACTAACACCTTAAGCACCTCCAGGGAAGGCATGTCAACCACGTCCTTGGGCAGCCTGTTCCAGTGCCTAACGACCCTTTCTGTGAAGAATTTTTCCTGATGTCCAGCCCAAACCTCCCCTGTTGGATCTTGAGGCCATTCCCTCTTGTCCTGTCCACTGTCACCTGGGAGAAGAGGCAACCTCCTTTCAGGTAGTTATAGAGAGCAATATGGTCTCCTCTCAGCCTCCTCTTCTCCAGGATAAACTCCCCCAGCTCTCTCAGCCATTCCTCATAAGGCCTGTTCTCCAGCCCCTTCACCAGCTTCGTTGCTCTTCTCTGGACTCACTCCAGAGCCTCAAAATCCTTCTTGTGGTGAGGGGCCCAGAACTGAACACAGGATTTGAGGTGCGGTCTCACTAGTGCCGAGTACAGAGGGAGAATAACCTCCCTGGACCTGCTGGTCATACCATTTGATGATAAAGAAGTATTTTAATAGACATGAATCATATCTCAAAAGAAAAATATCTTTTTTATCCGACATGTCCCATGTGTAGAAGCTAGTATCGAGTGTAGAATCTTAATATTTTAATATAAAATAAGTAGAAATATGCATTGAAATCGTGTTGCTAGTAGGCAGATGTCCTTATTGGCCACACTTTTAAATTATACACCGGTGCGCTCTCATATTTCTAGCTTGTCTAGTAAATATAGAGATTGTCACTAAAGTAACAGCTTCAACTTTTTTAATTTGTTAGCTCTAATGCAAGATTCTTGACCTGAAGAAGTTCTGACTTTATTTACAAGAAAGTAGTCCATGTCTATGATAATGCCACTACTGCTGGCTATTCAGCTGCTAGTGCATATAACAGAACACTTACAAAAATGTTTTCCAGAACAGAGACTCTGGGACTAGACATGCTGTGCTAAGGAATGTATGCATTACTGCTTCTCAAGAGTTTTAACTGAAAGTGCTTGGCATTTTACAGTTACTGCTACTAAGGAAATTTGACAATTAGGGGAAGGACAACTTAATAAAGGCTTGCACTGAATGGGAAGTTGTTAAAAGGAAGAACAAGCTATAAAGCTTTGTCCTGGGACATAATTTTTTTTTTTCCCTCCTGAAAAAAAATAATATATAAAATACTTAGCTAGAAAAAAAAAAAAAAAAAGCATTCTGGATGTGACCAAGGGTTTTCACACCACTTTAAGGCAAATAAACAGTCTTAAGTTTATTTCAGTCTTAAGTTTATTTCAGTACAGTTAGGACTATGGGATAGACACACAACTATACAAACCATTCTGGTTATAAATAACTGCTAGTTCAAGTTTGCACTAAATTTTTCAAATAATTTCTACAGCTGCTAAACAATGTTGATGAATTGACTTAAGAATAGTCTAATATTTTTGCTTTATGTGTACTTACAAAGATCTTTGTCATAGGGGAACCAGATAGAGGATTTCCTGATTTTTTTAAAAGATGGCTATAACTAACACATAAAAGAAATACCCTTGGTGTATTACTGCATTCAATTTCAAAAGTTTTTCACCAGCTGAAGAATCAGCAAGAAAATGCAAAACATTATATGCAGCTTTATTTTCATCAAGAATTTGACTGTGGCAAGCATATTTGCTGCTGCATCTCCCTGTACACCATCAGGAAAGCTTTTGAGGACACCAGATTTTCAGAAAAATTCATACTACCCAGTTAACAGAGATAGTCATACTGAAATTATTGTTTCTGGTGTTAGTGAGTAAATGAATCAGTAAGCAAACCAGCAAAAGGAAGTGGACATAAAGATAAACAAATACTCTGGAATCTTCTAGTGATCAGAATCTGAACAAAATAGAAGATGTCTGAAGGAATGGGAAAAAGAAATCAAAGAATTGACAGAAGAAGAAGGAAAAGGTTTTTGCCAAGTTTCTGAACAATGAAATTTCACATGAGCTCATTGTGCTTCGTGAAATTATTTTGCATCCTACTTATTCAAGACATGCAATTGTTACTCTCTGTTATGCATAAAAATTTGGAATAATACAAAGAAACTAAAAATGCTTTTTAGAATTTATTCAACAGTATTTCTCAAGATGCCCATTTTCACACTCTAAAATATATGAAAAATAGTGAGGAGAAATTGCATCCTATTAGCGTCAATAAAATTGATAGAGCACTGAAATTGGCTATTGAGAATCATTCGCTATTTATAGATGATTCAGAATGTGTGTTTTGCATGGTTTTTTTCAGAATCACAGAATCACTAGGTTGAAAAAGACCTACAGGATCATCTAGCCCAACTATTCCTACAAATCACTAAACCATGTCCCTCAGCACCTCATCCACCCATCTTTTAAACACCTCCAGGGAAGGTGAATCAACCACCTCCCTGGGCAGCCTGTTACAGTGTCCAATGACCCTTTCTGTGAGAAGTTTTTTGTTTGGTTTTTTTTTTTTATGTCAAGCCTGAACCTCCCCTGGTGGATCTTGAGGCCATTTCCTCTTGTCCTGTCCCCTGTCACTAGAGAGTAGAGGACAAAACCCTCCTCTCCACAACCTCCTTTCAGGTAGTTGTAGAGAGCAATGAGGTCTCCCCTCAGCCTCTTCTTCTCCAGGATAAACACCCCCAGCTTTCTCAGCCGTTCCTCATAAGGCCTGTTCTCCAGCCCCTTCACCAGTTCTGTTGCTCTTCTCTGGACTCGCTCCAGAGCCTCAACATCCTTCTTGTGGTGAGGGGCCCAGAACTGAACACAGTTTTTTATTTGTTTTAAGAGCCTGTATTTACCAGGTATTGCATTGCTGAGCAACGGCTTGACCTGTCATTTCTGTACATTGACAAAGCAAAATCTTTAAGGGAAATCCAAGAAATGCATAAACCATCACTTTTTTGAATGTCTAATACATGGCATTTCTACTTCAGGCCACTTCTCTATTGACAGCTTCATGGGATTTATGCAACTGTGATTGCTTCTTTGTTCAGTTCTACTTTTTCTAATTTTTAGCAGTGAATCACAACAAAAAGCAAGGTGTAGGGATATTACAAACAGATAACATATGTAGTAATATGCTGACACACCTGCTAAACTGCTTTCTGTGCTAAATATGATTAGACCTGGATGGAAATGATTAGCAAACATTCATTTTTAGGGTTTCCTGCCGAATATCAATATGCATGACAGCCGAGAGCCACCTGTTCTTGAACAGAAATGCCACCACTGCCTTTGTTTTCCTTCTGGCAGAAGAATATCATGTCTGTACTGAACCTGAATCTACTGGCAATTATCTTATTTTACAAGAATGCCACATTTCAAAAGTTCATAACAAGGTTCCCAGCTGCTTTTAGCGCTTAAAATAGTGCTGTGCCTCCAAACTTGGCCTCTACCCAGTGGCTCTTATCACAGTCTGTGGAACACCAGCACAACCTGCACTGAAAGATGGCTTTACCTGAATCTCTAATCAGCTGCTGCGTTACCACAGCAGTATAGCATCCTGCAGAAGTCATGTATCTCTTGCTGGAATTGTGGAAAGTGTTGTTGTGAAGGCATGCTTGTCTTTAAGCAGTAAAACCCTGAAGCAGTGCTGAATCAAAGCCACTTGTGGTATTGCAGTTATATATAGATATCTTGTCTAGAGAAAAGAGGACTATAATCAAGTTAATTTTCCCAGTATGGTAGACAAGATGGTTTATGATTTCTTCGCTGAACATCACTCTTGTCTCTAATGTGCCTGTTTTGCTGTATCCCTGCTTGCAGCTGAGAGTGGGATGTTCTGCTGTAGTAAAATTTTGCAAAGGTCTCTTGAGAATCTTTATTAATAAATCATTGCTTGATACGTTTTGTGCTATCTGCAGCATCTATCGTAACCTCACTAGAAAGAGGTAACTGTAACTAACACATCTAAGAAATACCCTTGGTGTATTACTGCATTATGTTCTGTGCCAGCTGTACAGAGCATGTTCAATCTGGGAGTGTGACATAGCATAGGTGTCTCTTCAATAGCTTCAATGCAAGAAAATCTAATACAAGATGATCTTGATGTTTACATTTTCAATAGCGTTCTGGGGCTGTTCTGTGTTCCATAGGCTGGTAGGCAAATTGGATTCTGTGATGCCAAAATCCTAAAAGAAGTTGCTAAAGTAAAATCTTATTATAGTTAGTGTTCCTTTTGACACATGCTTAACTTTGAACCTTAGGGCATCCCATGTTCAAGCAGAGGTTAATTGTCAGCCTGCCATAGCAGTACTTATCACAGCAACCACTGCATGAAGTGACTGAGACGGGTACCACTTGGCTCAAGACCTTGAGTATGCTGACAAAAGGACCAGGTATGTGTGCAGAGTGAAAAGAGATCAGCTGTCTTGAAAGTGTTTTGATAGCTCTTTGGCCTGGAGAAGCTTGTCAGTTCATCTATTTCTTAGTCCCAGATATCTCTCTCTAATTGAATTATGAGATGTGAGAATAATCTGTTTTTTTCACCTACTTTTCAGTCTCATGGAGGACAAAATATACTAACAGGTGTGACCAGTGTGCCTGGTCCTGAAATGGGCAATCAGAGTAAGTAAACTATAAAATATTCATAGCACATGATATTGTTGTGATTTTTCTGGCAGATTAATTGATTCAATCAGACTGAGGGGACTGGCTGCCAAGGATTTATACTGGCTAGGAAAAAGCACTCCTAATAATAGGTCCTTCTGGTAAAAATGACAAAATGTGGAGGTCAAAGCACATAAAACAACAAGGGAAATAAAAATTTGATTCTGTTCTGTCCTAGATGAGAGCAACTAGTCCAGCGTTAAGAATGGGGGAAAAGCTCTTCTTTCAAAATGTATTCCTGGTTAGGAACTACTGGCAGAAAGGTTATAAGGTTATGGTGAAAGCCACAGAACTTGTCCTCACTAAAGTGTTAGTTTAAATTTCATACACTCAAAGTAATGTGTCTCAAGTTAATATGGCTCGAATAAGGAAAGCCACCCTGTGAATTAACACCACAGCAGCACAGAGTAGCTCTGTTAGTAGCTGATATGAGGTTTTCTCCTGAGCTGATGGGCCAGCTAACTTCAGTTAAAAGCATAGCTATTCTTGAATGAGAGGTGCTGATTTTTCGGTGGGTATTTTTTCACTAATAGGACCTGAGTTACCAACAGCACATGTTTTAACTGAAGTTACCTCTGCAGTGAAAAAGTCACACAGGTGTTAAAGATCTGTCCTATCAGATAAGTTAGTGGCCAACAGGACAGAGCTGCTGATTTATAGACTGGGGAATCTGTGTGATGGTGAAAGGTGTGAAGCTGTAGCAGCTAATGAACTCCCTTAATTTGGAAAGCATGGAATATCTAGACTCCCTGGAAGATTCTGGCTCCTGACTTTGTTGGAGATTAGACCCCTTATTTTGCAGCTCAAGTACAGCTTTTTTGAAGACTCTGGCTTGAAGATCTGATAATTATTGTGTTATCTGGCTGCAAAGTGTGAAGAGCTCTGAAGAAGTCTCAGGTTCCGATACAGCTCTCCTTAAGTGCCCCATAAAATCTCTGTGCTGTCTCCAGCCCCCTTTGCAGGCTGTGTCCAGAAGCAGATATTGGGTAGAATGTTCCCATTGAAGTTGACACATTTCTTGCTTTTCTCAGGGCATGTACACTGGGATAGTTAGCAAACAGGACTTATTCCTTCCACTGAAACTCACAGGCATTGTGCTTGAGTAAAAGCAGGAAGGCACAGCTTTGGTTTTGCAGACATGCTTGTGTTTATATTAGGTACAAGCTAAAAGTATGCTTAAATAACAAAATAACAGCCAGGTGTATGACACAAAGGAAGAACTAGCAAGTAAGCTATTAACTACTGATGTAAAAATAAAAAAAAATGCCACAACCGAGGCATTGAAGGACAGAGTATTAGTCTGCATTTCTTTGCCAATATTTTTTACAATCTCAGTGGCTACTGAGGAGTAGAAGTTGAGTAATATTTAACTTGTCTTTAAAAATCATTCGTGAAATGATATAAATAGAAAAATATTTGCCTGTGAGAATGAAATACCTCATTTGAATGCAGTCATATCTCTAGAGTAAATACCCAGTTAGGCAGTTGTTCAAAATGTGTATCATTTTGCTTGATAGCTACTCAAGTCTGACAGCTAAAAACAAGTTTACAAACAGATTAAGTGCATGGCTTTATAAATTAAATTTAAAATAGATACCAAAAGGACAGAAGGGAACCTCTCTTGTCAAATTTCCATGTTCAACTTAATCCATGACTGGCCAAGTTTCCCCATCAGTTCAGATCAAAGAGAGGATCATAAGCTGCTTTTTGTAATGACTAGATACCCAGACTATTTTATGTGCAAGGTCAGAAGCTAATTTCCTTCTTTCTGAAATGCTGAGGAGCTGTGTCTGTACTCAGGACAATATGGGGAACACAGCTTGCTTTAACCTAGTGATTTTTTTTAAGCTAGTGATTTAGCCTTTCATCATCTTGTTCTTTCTTTTCTTTTCTATACTTTCAAAAAATAAGTAACCACAGTTGAATTTTGTATCCTGTAGAAAACTGGCACAATTCCATGTGAGGATAGAAAATATAGGAGGAAAAGAAATAAAGCCAAAGCTAATCACTAAGGTCTGACATTTTTTCCTGTCGTCACTATTCCAGTTGAGCAGGAGGGCTTTTTGTTTGTTTAGGGAGGTTTATTTTCTTTTTGGATCAAAATATTTTCCTTGGAAACCTCTAACATTATAATGATGTGAGTCTCTTATACCAACACAATATGTTCCCCATCCCATTCACATACAACGTCGCTAGTTTAGGCTATTTCATATCAATATGGTCTGGCCCACTGATCAAGATACTTTAACAGGTATAACCATCAGTTATGTGCATAAATACATCACATGTTGATCTTCAATATGCATAGTTGAGCTTTGTTACACATGTGAATCTGATGTACTGCCACTAAACTCAAGAGAAGTGTTTCAGCTTGCATCTTGTTTTGCTGGGAGTAGAATCTGAGCTACGAAATGTTGTTTCACCTTTGGGTCATGATCCACCTATATCTTGCTTCCAGTGTGTGTTTCTTCTCTGCATTACCTTTGATGTCCTTACTCACAAGAATGAAAATTTGAAAAACTACAGTTTTTCTCCAGTTCTCGTCTTACTGTTTATAGCTATGGAGCTAGCACACTGGCAAAGACTTTGTTGTTGATTTAATTCTTCTCTTCTAGTTAGTACTTAGCTAAGTAGTGGAATGGTTTTATCAGTATTAGAATTTTGTTTCAGAGGCTAAAAAAATGTATCTTGGTTGATGAGGTCCACAAAAACATCTGCTACCTTTTGGCAGTAATATGGTAACCAATTTCATAGATTTCTGTCCCCAGTGCTGAGCAAATACTGTGCAAATTGCAGCTGAATGCCCAGCCTGCATTGTATGACAACCTCAATAAATTCTGAAGTTCTTCAGGTACAGTGGGTACAGCTGACAAACATCCCTCTCAATGATTGTGTCCTAGAACACACAGAATCAATACACTATGTAAAAAGAAGCTGGTACTACAACCATTTCCCACAAATGCACTTGTTCCCTCCCTTACCTTGAAAATCCTGATGCATTCCTGGAGATGTCCAATCTCGTTTCACTTGTACTCAATATCTCTTGGTATCAGTTATTGCTGCTCTGGAAGGCTCTTATTTCTCCCTGTTCTTCACAGAATATACTTTTCTTTTTTTATTTATTTCAGAACACGTGAAACTCTATTACCTTAATCCACCAATTGTTGACAAAAGATAGTTAATCTTCAGTACCTCCTTACCCTATTGTCTGTTGTCCCCTTAATAACTTCCCCTTCTCAGGAGTTATTGTCCAGGAGGGAAGGCAACTCCTATAGTGGAGTAGTGGAAATAGAGAGCATGAAACTCTAGGGCAAATGATTCTCCAGCATCATTTTCTGGTCTAGAAGAAGGGTGGGCTTCAGTGCTCTGCTCTAAGCCTATTTTTTTAAAAAATATATTTAGCATGGAAGATAAATTTCTGTGTTAGTCTTTGAGTCTGTTTTGTTCTTCTCTTTGGGAGAAAAACGTTTCTGTATCACATTTTCCATGTTCCACGAGAACTGCCACTAGTTGGTAGGGAATCACATCATATCCGAGTGTTATCTCAGAGTTCTTTGTGTTACTTATGGATCTTCTGCAGGTGACTGTTGTAATTTGGAAGGATGGAAATGTGGCAAAAGGCTTAATTGTTTTATTTCTGTTCTTACAGGGCTACACCTTGTGTTTTAATTTTGGGAGCAGGAGCTTTCAATGGTTTTTTTGGCATTTTATGGAAATTTAACAAGCTTGTAGAATAAAATCAATTAACGAGTTGGGTTTTTTTCTTTTACAAAATGGAGTACAAAAGACTAGTGCGGTGAACAAATCAAATTTGCAGTTGGAGTCACATTGATTTTGCTCAGTTGATTACATTGATCTTTTAATGAATTAGTATCTATGTGAAATTAAATCACCAGCTTTCAGTTGCAGGTGGAAGGAAGATTCAAATTAAGAAGTTGTGCAGCACAGCCACACCAGTGCAAGGGATTTAACCAACTCATCAGCCCTTCAAGGCACAGCTGTGTCAATTAGATTTGCTTCATTAGTTACTTTTTTTTTTCCCCCTACTTGTTGTGCTGTACAGAAGGTGGGATTCACAATGCCAAAAATAAATGTTTACAGTGTAAATGTTGATGTAGCCAAGCTTCTCAGTTAGCACCTTTTTAGTTCACAGAGCGTAATAACCACTTGTAGGATGTAAATACATCTTTTCTAAATTATGTGCTTAAAAATGGTAACAGTAATTATGCCTTACAAGTCTTTACTTTTCTTCATTGACTCAAAAGAAAGTGCAGGAGACTAGCTTGGCTGTAGATATTTGCATTGTAGATATCTAATATTAGGTGGGAATTTTCTTATCAAAATGGCTCAATTACTTTTTTTCCAGAAGATTAGCTTCACACAAACATACTCTAGCTGTCTCCAGCGAAGCATTCTTATTGAAGGTATCATTTGTCAAAATGCAGATGTTGAAGTTTTAGCACTTCTTACACACATAGATGTGCATTCACACCTTGTGAAGTGTTGAAGCCAGATCTGTAATCAGGAGGCAGAAAACTCCAGTGAGATAAAACATAGAGGAAAAGGAAACAGTATTTAGAGAAAATAGAAAAAGCTCTCTGCTTGTATGGAATTGAGCTCTTCAGACGTATCTTCAGCTGAGGAGCTTCCCTGTATGTTTCTCATTTGCAAATCAAGCTTGTATTTCTCTTACTGCATAGACCATAAAACTACTGAGGAACTGATCATTTTTGGTCATAACGTTCTAGAAGAAATGTACCATCTCTGGAGAACAGTTGGACATTTATGTGGCAATCTGATGTTTCCTCCTCAAAGAAGATCTAAACAAGTCTAAGCATATATCTCATGATCTGGCAAAGTGGCCCAATTTGTGATAAGAACTATGAATGTAATTTTCTGTTTAAGAATTATTTTACTTTCTTTTCTCTGCAAATTAGATATCATATGCTGGGGGTTTTTTTTAATTATATAAAGGCATTCCAAAAACCATGCTAATTGAAGAGGTAATAAAAGAAAGTCTTATCAGTAGGAATTTACAAATACTACTACAATCCACGTGGGGAGGGCAATGCAAGTGTCAATGAGTTCAGTTTCTTTGATATTTTTCTACTTTTGATAGAGCTGGTAACTTTTTCACCATTTTGATCATGTACACAGTTACCTTTTTCTTGTATCCTTCTTTTATAAATGGAAGACTCTTGATAGTTTCCTGATACCTTCCTGAGCGGCAGAGAATTCCCTCCGAGGGTTGGCTTCGTCAATGCTGGCACCCTGGGAGAAATTCCTGTGGGAACTTGCACCTCCTTAGTGAGTCAGATCCTCTAGAAACCATGCTGTCCTAGTTTCTTTGTTTATGAAACTCTGTCTTTAAGACATTTCCCCTTCTGCTGAGGCATCATTTATGTGTGAGGGTTTTACTAGGGCCACCCAAGCAAGAACACAGATGTGGAGAGTGAGGCCTCTAGTTGATACCTTCCCCATTACAGCTGGAGTCTGGTGTAACAGTAGCGATTCTAGCAGAAAAATAATTGGTTTGGTTTTCCTCTTTTATGTGACTTGATGTATTGAGTGCCACTTGTATTGGCAGAGGGCTGCTGCACCATTTCAGCTGTGCCTTCATGAGGGAAAGCTTACAAGCTGTATCAGTATTTTGTCAAATCTTGAATTATTGGAATAAATGTATGTAAATCTTCAGATAAATTTAAAACTCAAGAGTAAATATTCATCATTCCTAAGATTAAGCAATCTAATCATGTTTTATAAGAGATATACTCCTGAACTCTGGTTCTTTCTTATCTGGTACAATAACTTTGTAAATGATTCTGAATAGGAAGTTCTTATTCATTTTGTTAACACATTCTTTCTGTTACAATCATCCTTTATGGAGGGTGCTTACATTTTCTTGACTGTCATTCAGCTGGTCAGCAGATAACCTTCTTATCCTAGCATTCTCCAAAATTTTCCAAATAGAACTTGTCCTTATCTAAATTGGATGCTCCAAGTGCTGCTCTGAAAGCTTTTTTTTAATGCAGCTGAAAGCTAGTGGCAACACCTTCTTGCTGAAGCATACTTTTCTCAGGAAAATAAATAATCTGAGGAGGAAAATATGAAAACTAATACAGTATTTGAATCCTTCAGAACCCAAGTATAATTTAATTCATACAGACAAGCTTCATTAAAGGAATAATATTGTAACCTAGGGGCAGTGAAAGCAGGTAAACATAGAAAAGGATTAAATGCCAAACAAGTATTCACAAGTGGTAATGCTAAGTTTGTTTTCCATCATTCCTGGCCATTGGATGCTTATTCATTAATAGTTTTACATTCAATGTTAAATTGTAAGATTTATGGGTTTTAATAGAAATGCCTCAGTTTTAATCTGTTTAACAAGTTTCAGCTTAAACAGATGATAGTTTGGACCAAAACTGACTTCCAGAAAAAAAATCAATTTACCTGTTTAGCTAGCACTGTACCACTGCTCTGAATTTGCAGAGCACTCCTGTTTCATGTTTCCTCTCCCTTTGTCAAGCAGAGATCCCGTTATACCTCTGTTGAATCACATCACAGGGAAGTGAATCATCTTCTACTCTTAATTAAGGAGTCAAACATAGTAGGATTTCTGAGAATGACAAAAAAACATGAATTAAAGGGAAGTATCTTATCGTGTTTGCTATTTTTGAAATGCCTACATGCCAACATGTAGGGTAAACTGACAGTGATATATGGAAAGCTAATAAATGTGCATATACATACTCTTCTCACTTCAATTAAAAAACTGCAAATTCATAACAAAGAAGCCAGAAAGCCAACAAGATTGTCATCAGGATGAGAAAGCATGTTTCCTGAAGGAATACTTTCATGGTGTTTGCAAGGCAGAATATTTTTTCAACCCTGCTGCACAGTTGTATCATGGGATTGGTGATACTTTAGTATTGTAAGTGTTGATGCATGTTGAGGGCCTAGATTTTCAGCAAATTTGTTTCATGGTCTGCTTGCATATACACATGGAGCAAGTGCAGGACAGAGTCTTCAGCTCTGCTGGGGCTAAGCCTGCCATCTGCTCTTCCCCTCTATGGCAGCACATACCATGCTCTTCTCCAAGTCACACCCACACTCCAGCAGAGCTTTCTGCAACATCCATATCAGCAGGGGTATGCAGTCAAACTGTCACAGCAGACTGAAGATGAAGTGTTGTTTTCATTGTTATTATTTTTAGTTTATGAGCTTTTTAACTTTCTTTTTCTGTTGATTTAAAACTTGTGCATCAGAAGTTTCTCCCTAACTAAAAACACTTTTATTAATTTTTCTATTCATTGGGCACTGGAACAGGCTGCCCAGGGAGGTGGTTGAGTCACCTTCCCTGGAGGTGTATAAGGGACAGGTGGATGAGGTGTTGAGGGGCACAGTTTAGTGGCTGGACTTGATGATCCTGTGGGTCTTTTCCAACCTTGTGATTCTGTGAAAATGCCATTGCTTTAAAAGACTGAGAACTGTAAGACCATCACCAATGCAAAACAGTAGCATCAAAAGAAAATCATAAACTGTAAATAAATTGTAGGGATTGAGGATAACCACTAGCGTTACCTTGGAAGTATAAGAATTTTCACCTTGAAAATTCATACAAGGAACTAAAATGCCGAACTGAACATGTGCTAGACTTCAGATGTCCACCCTTTGTATGGTTACTCTTTGCTCACCCTTTATAATCTTTTCTATTTTGTATTCCTGTGTAGGGCTGTATGGAAACCTTACAGGGAAAACCTCCTAATGAAATGTTTGTTCCTCTTTACCACTGTATCATTCTATCCCCTTATATTATAGCTATACAATGCATATCTTCAAGTGTTTGTTTTTCACATTAGTTAAGTTTTAGGAAAACTGTAAAAGGTCTTTGTAAAATCCAAGAATTCCTTCAAAGAAAAAAAAATGTGCTCTTTTTTTTTGCCCCCTTGCTTCTCTAATAGTGAAAAAGAACGTATTTAATGTTATTTTGAGTTGATCGGGAAGACTGCAAATTGTATTGACAGAACAAACAGCTTTAACAAAGGATGGCTATAATGTACTCTTCAGGGTTTATAAGCCAGGTGCAAAGCGGGCTGTCACGTGGGAAAATTCTAACTGTTGTTCCATTAACAAGCAAGGAAATAATAGATCATTGCAAGAAGAGGAAATACTCAGAAAAGGTTATGGGTAAGACTTCCAATTAACTCAGCTAACACATGTATTACTGGAATTTTGAACTTTTAAAGCATTTTCCTTATTATTAGATTTGCATGTAGTGTATCAATATTCAGGTTTCTTCACAGTATATTCTCAGATACATTTTTTTGCCAGGAAGTGGCTACTTTCCTCTCTATAATGAGATTTCCTGTTATTCACACTATTTATGAGATCTTGGTTTCAGCAAGTTTGTTGTCTAGTATGCTGGTATACATACACGGAGCTTGCCCTTCTTTGAATTTATGAGGGGACATTCTGTTAACTATTATCTACTAATTATAGTCTCCAAAGCATTAATTTGAGTGTACTAGTTGTAATATCTCCATTATAAATGATTAAAATGTTAAATTTGCATAGCTGTGTAATTTGGTGAGGAAAGAATATTAGATAGATGTTCATTCTTCTTCTTAAGCAACTAAGATGTGTGTCCATTCCCTGTTTACTGTAACCAATGTATGCAATGTCACTGAGTCACATGTTTTCATCCCTGTGCCCAAAGCCATCCTTGCCTTACATTTTTCCTTCTACAGAAAGATGTCTTATCCCTGTATAAATTACTGATGCTGTTCCCTTATCGTTTTTTTCTGGGTTTTGTTCCTGGGCAGGGCTGTACAGAAACCTCTCAAAAAAATCACATCGTTAAATGTTTATTTCTCTTCACCTGTCTACCCATCTGCATTCTTATGTTATGGCTCCATCACATACTATCTCTGAGCTAAATGTATTCCCTTGCTTTGGCACTGGTGTTCCTTGGACTCCTCAAGGTGGACTCCTCCATGACTCAGCCACCTAAACAGCAGGAAAAACCCTGTTCTGGGCAGAGTTTCAAGGCATGGCTTAATTCAAAGGGGCTAGTTTGTTAACACTCAGGTAACAGCTTCTACTCATGTCTCCCAAAGCCTACCTCCTCATGTCTTGCTCACACCACCCACCTTTGGCTTGAGTGCCATTCACAGCAAGCCAGTTCTGTTCACTAAAACTAACTTTGTAAAATCTGCTTAGACAGGCTTTGCAACTTCATCCTTTGCACACATTCCTGCACGCATCCCTCTGTGAGTAACACATCAGAAAAGGGCTTCTGTCTCTTACCGAGTTGCCTTTTCCACCCCACCTCAATGCTGTGATGCTATGATGTCAACAATGATTGCTGAAAAAAATAGCAAAATATTGCAAAACAGGAAGAAATAAGCATTTGTGCCAAGCCCATCTGCAAGGAAACTTGTGCCAGTCTGCCAATCTAATGCAAAAATATTCTGAATTCTCCTTACACTTGCACAAATACAGCTCAGAATAATACAGAGAACCTGTCTCAGCAGTTGTTGTCCCCTGAACTTTCAAAAATAAGCCTGATCCTCAAGATTTAGAACATTGCATCCCACTGATTTAAGCATTTTAGAAATATACGAGCATACATCTCCACAGCTATAAAACATTAAACCTCTAAAGCTCTTAATACTACTGCCTAGAATCGGTGTTTCATTTCCTAAGCTTTGTAGTAACAGATACATATTTTTTGAGTGATACAGATTGCTCATAAAGTACCAACTGCTTTAATGTCTCTCTTGATAAGACTGTCCTATTAGTATGTGGGAAAACATAGTGATTTAGTAGTCAACTTTTAAAAAAGATCAAATTAATAAATAGCAACAGCAAAAAAAGAAACACAGTATGTTGAAAAGTAAAAAAGTGTTGTCCTTCAGAACATGGACATGTTTTAGATCTGTGGCTGTCTAAATTATTTGGACAACATACGTTACATCGATTAATGCTGTGCTTTTTATTCTGTACACGGTTATACCCATTTGCGCATTTATCTGGGGTGTTGACCTGCACTGTGAAACTGTTCTGTGCCCTGTAGCAACATGCTATCCCCTTTTGTTTTGGAAAACACTCTAGGAACTCAAATGAGGTTTCAGACTTCAACAGTGCTGGGTTGCAATGCCACTGTAGTGCTACTCATGGCAGCCTTCTGCTTGTTAACCCAAGTCATCACAGCAAACAGGAGAAAAGAATCTTGCTCTCACAGTTAACTTTAAGGGGGTAATGAAAAATATTGAAAGCATCTAAGAACCTATGAATGCCTAAGTGAGAATTAATGTATTTCTAACATACTTCTAGATTCTTTTCGCAAGGCAACAAATTGTGAAACTTAATCAAAATGTGAATTGAGAAGATGTTAGACTGTCTCTAATGAAGTTCTCTTTTTGCATGTTAAGGCAAGAGTATCAGTCTGACTCTTGGCTGACAATTATTTTTCCAAGCGTGACACAGAGAAGAATGGACATTTCTGCAATATGAAAATCAATACTTTCAGGATCTGATATGCAGATAATAAGAGTTAAGCTCAATAAGAAAAAGGCAGATTTTGGTATACGTTCGGTTTAAGGTAAGGAACATCAGGTTGCTGTAATATTTTCTTGAGTCTCACAAGGTTTGCTACCTTGTGATAGCTACTATCATTTAAAGAATATACTTCTCTCTTTGTGAAATGTAGGCCCGTGGTCTATTGGTAAAGATGAAGGCATACACAAAGGAGTTTTAGTTCAAGGGCTGAGACGCTTATCGGTGTATTTATTCTTTTTTATTATTTTTCAATTAAAAACATAATAAGCTAAAAATAACATACCCTAATATTCTTGAGTCAGAGGTTACCTATCTTTCAGAATTCATGCTAGCACTGTATCCTCCTTGTATGAATAAACAGAAGAGGTTGTTCACCATTAAAAACACTGATACTGCAAGTGTATTCTACTACTATACCACTACCAAAAGCAAGGGCCTGGGGCGGAGACATTTCCTGTTCAATTATATTGTATTTTCCCAGTAATGCCAGGCATGTTCAGAAGCTTATCTGTCAGACATCTGTGCAGAATCATTCAACTTTGAAGCAGTCACCCTTATCAGAGCCACATTCATCCACCTGGACATTGCAAATCAATAACTGGAAATGATTTGGGGGACATACAACAAAACAGTCTCTCAGAACATAGACCTTAATGAAGTGGTTATTGTCTACATTTTTTAAAATTGGCTAAGTTCAGATGCTTCAGTCTAGCTACAGTTGGCTGCTAGGTATGCTCTTGTAGTGATTCAGATTTCTGGGCATCTTTTTTAATTCAGGTTCAGGCAGAAATAGTTTTGAACGAAAAGGCTTGCTATGTTTAGAAATTACAGCATTTTCTCAGTACAACATGTTGATGGCTTTGTCTTTGGAAGTTCATTCTGTGTTATTTATGTCTTTCTTAAAGAGCTCAGCCTGTATCCAACACCTGTGCTTGAACTGCAGCATAGTTTATTTAGAAAAGCATCAGTCTTGTTTTGACATCATTGGCAAAACATAGCACATTTTTCAATAGCTAATTACTCTCCTTGTTTAAAATTAAATACATTAGTGAACAAATCTGTCCTCTGCCCTTTCCAAATTTATTTATATTCAGCTTTCAACCACTGGACTTTTAGTAATTAGGCAGGAGATAAACTCTATACTGTCAAACTTCCGCTTCTCATATTAAATGCGAGACTATGATTAAGTCCCAACCCTTTAACCTTCTTTTTGATGAGCTAAGTAGATTAACCTTCTGGAGTCTCTCACCGGAAGGCATGTCTTCTAATTCTTTAATCATTCCCTAGGCTCTGTTGCCAACCTTGTCCAATTTTTCAGCATCGTTCTTGAAATCTGGATGCTTGAAATAGGTGCAGTGTTCCAGCCACAGCTACACTGGTGCCAAACATAGAGGTACAAATATATCGTACTTCTGTCCCTCTCAGTCAAGTTTTAGGAGTAAATCAGGAGATGCCCTACCTTGTATTGTACAGATGAAACACAAATACCATCTTCCCCTTGGAAATTATCGTCATCCTTTTTTGCCATGCTATGTCTATGGTAGCATCCTGATTCTTATTCACAGTGCTGCTCTCCTGCAGACTTACTGGGAAGGGGCTTGGTGAGTTTGGCAGGCTTCAATTTAGCTTTCATGTAGAACCCTCACTCTGAACAACGCATAAGAATTTTTTTCTTTGATGACGTTCCACTCTAGAGCAGAGACATGTAATCAGCTGTGGCAGTGATTTGACATTTTAAATAGCCATGTTGATCTTCCCTCTAGTCACAGGATATGCACGAGCTAAGAAAAGGCAGCACCCTATGCTGTTTGCACTTTGTTTATGAATGCTGATGCATTTCTGGATGAGGAGAATAGGAAAAAGAGAACGGCAGAGTGTTAGACCTCTGTCAGCCTCTCATCCCAAGATGGAGTAGTTAAATCGACACCTGGGACGGCACACAGGAAGAGACTAATGTTAGTATTTCAGTCTTTATTTTCTTTCTGAGTCCTTAAAGTGCCACAGGTGCTTTTTGGTACTCTTTTTCTGATACAATGTCATATTTTTTAGTCTTTTCAGTTCCTTTGGTGTTATTATCACCAATAAGATCTGTTAGTGTGGAGGATTATTGAAGAGGTATGGCTCGATTCCTGTTCTTGCCACTTGACCCCATTATATTTTGGGCAAAATACGAAGGTCAGTTTAAAAGTCTGAGGGTGAAATCAAAGCTTTGGTGAAGTCAGAAGGTGCTCTGCTCTCAGTGCAGGCAAGGCTAGCTTCTTCCATCTGGCTTTTCCTGCTAGATCTTTTTTTTAAAAAAAAGGTTTTTAAGTAAGTAGTTGTCCATGACACTAGTTTTTTCTCCTGTGCATTTTCAAATTGGAAGTAATATTTCAGGTGGAGACTAGAAGTTTTGAGCCTTACGCTGCCCCATGTTTTCAGGAGAGTGATATCACTCACATCGCTGCAATGACCGAGTGTACCACAGCGTTCTTCTTTGTTGACAAATAAGAATGTGTGGTTTCATAGAGAGAACTCAAGGAAGGTCAGTTCTTGGCTTCATTCACCAATAAAGGATTTTCCCATTGGAAGGAAGAAGATAATAAATTCCACTGGGATTATATAAATCTGATGTATGTAGTAATTTCTCTGAACTTAATATATGCATGTAGTATGCAATTCAAAATATCAGTGTAAATTGAATAAACTATGACTATCTGAGGAGTATTACAAATATTTTGGTTGGACAATATGTTGTGGTAGGATCTACCTTAACACAGAAATTGTTCACTGAGCTTCTAACATGTAAGTCAGTTTTTCGGCATACACAGTTGTACAAATGACCTTTCAGAGTTTTGAGAAAACATGGCTGTGTTTTAAGGTGGAAAGTATCCATGATATAAAACTTGAATCAAACAAATACCAGAGTCATAAAGTTGAAAGGTACAGAGTTGCAAGCACAGGTATTCAAGTGTGCCCAGGTGGCCAAGAAGGCATCCTGGCTTGTATCAGAAACAGTGTGAGTAGCAGGTCCAGGGAGGTTCTTCTCCCTCTGTACTCAGCACTGGTGAGACTGCTCCTTGAATACTGTGTTCAGTTCTGGGCCCCTCACCACATGAAGGATGTTGAGGTTCTGGAGTGAGTCCAGAGAAAAGCAACAAAACTGGTGAAGGGGCTGGAGAACAGGCCTTATGAGGAGCGGCTGAGAGAACTGGGGGTGTTTAGCCTGGAGAAGAGGAGGCTGAGGGGAGACCTCATTGCTCTCTATAACTGTCTGAAAGAAGGCTATAGAGAGGAGGGTGCTGACCTCTTCTCCCAAGTGACAGGGGACAAGACAAGAGGGAATGGCCTCAAGCTGCGCCAGGGGAGGTTTAGGCTGGACATCATGAAAAAAATTTCACAGAAATGGTCATTGGGCATTGGAATAGGCTGCCCAGGGAGGTGGTTGAATCACCTTACCTGGAAGTGTTTAAGGTGTTGGTGGATGAGGTGCTGAGGGTCATGGTTTAGTGTTTGATAGGAATGGTTGGACTTGATGAGCCAGTGGGTCTCTTCCAACCTGGTGATTCTATGGTTCTGTCGTCAAGCCTGCAATGACTTTGTGAATGAAGGAATTAATCTATAACTGGTAGCACACATAAAAACAAGAGAGAGCAAACACTAGTTCATCAGACACAGTTTTGTAGAATAGCAGGAAATACCATGGAAGTTTCAGAGATAAGAGATACTGTTAAGTGCACTTGGTTTTTTCTTATTCTCGTTCTATATATGGATTGTTTTCACATTTACTGTACATGTTATGTTTTTAGGAAAGCATCTGCTTACCTTGGTCTCCTTGCCACTTCTCATTAGTAGTAAAGTAGCAATATTTCTGGATGTTTCATTTTAAGTTTTTCTTATTTCAATAGTAATCTCTTGTGAGAAGGCAGTCAGAAAAAGCTAACTGTTCGTCAGCTCTTTATGGATTAAATTTAGTCTTTGCAAATGGGAATAGACAATACTTTTTTAGAAAAGCAAGTCGATGTGATAATGAACTGTTAATTAAGTGACTGATTATAAAATTGTGCAATCCTTATGTTTTATGATTATTTCATGGTTCAGAAACTGATAAACATTTTAATTAGTGCTGCTATTAGAATTTAGTCACATTTGTGAGATACTCCAGCAAGGGGCAGTGCAGGACACAGAAAACGGTCTTCACAGTAAATGAACTGCTCCCTAGAGAGGTTTGAATCATATTTATTTCAGTGAGTCTTTATGTTTGTTTATCACAGAATTTTAAGCAATGAAATTAATTTTAAGTTGAGCACTATTTTTTTATCAGTATATATAGGGTATATGCAAAGAAAAAAAACTATATTAAAGGCAGTTAATAATTGTAAATCACCCTTAGCATTTGTAGTGTATATTAATTCTGTCTAAGACAATGGGATTCAAGATCAGAGCTGCAGAATCAGACCTGTAGTCTACTTTTTACCCTTTAAAAATCAACTATATGATGGATTTTAATAGTTCTACAGATAGATTAAATTAATAAGGCATCCTCTGTATACATCTGCCTACAAACCAAAGGCAGGCAGTGATTTGTAGCTTTATGCAAGTCAACAGAAAATCATCAAAATAATTATATCAAAATTTCATTCAGAAACATTTATGGAACTAAACGGGACCTGCAAAGAAATTTGAATTGCTCAAAACTATTTTCTCTAATGGAAAGAGTTTCAATCTTAATTTTACCGTTTCCAGCCTGATTATGTCAGTGAGGCAGAACACTGCATAAAAAAAGGACAGAATTTGTTTCAGGGTGTTTTACACCTTCAGTCGCATTTACTTCCTGATTTTCTTAAAGCAATAATTAGCCTGACAATTGCGAGTGAATTTTTAAACACAGCTGTCACAGAACCTGATCTGTATTTCTCTGTTAAATTCCGAGCTTGACAAAGCCATTTTTAAAAAGTAGCAACCTATTTGCTAATGGTGCAGCAGTCTATGAAATGTGATCGGATTGACAAGATGGAACAGAAAAATACAGTATTCTGAGATAAATTGGATGTGTTTTTTGTAAAAGCTTGGATAAATTCACCTTGTCAGAACCAGTAATGTCACTGACCTGGGAATCCAATTCTAGTTGTCTCCTATATAGTTGTTTTTTTTTTTTTTTTGCTGTGTTTTGCTGTATGAATTAGATTTTGCAAGGATTCTGCATTCCTCTGGTTTGAGTGAACCTTACCTTTTCTCAGCCCAGGACCTTGAATTTTTCATTTGAGAAATGCAAGTGAATGGGCTGATGTGAGTATAGCGTAGTTCTAGCAATGGCGATCCCAGGTGCCTACTTTTTTGAGTCTGTGCAATCTATTTTAAAACATTTGAGTTTTGTACGCCAATTGTTTGGATATTTAAAATTAGAATAAGTAGTCTGTCATGATTAGTTGTGTTAACTATATCCAGCCTCCTGTTCCTCATTATATTTCACATGTTTCAGTTAAAAGCTTTGTAAGATTTATGTTTTAATAAGAAGCATGGACGTCCTCAGTGGACTGGGTTTTAGTCTTGAGTGTTGGTACAGTAGGTTTGTACCCTCTTCTGCAGTCAGTAATAGGCAGAGGACCCTTTGAGCCCTTCCTAGTAGAAGAGCTTTAACACCACTCAATGCTTCTGACCCCAAAAAAGGAAAAATTGCAACTGTCAATTAAACTTATTCTCAGTGCTGTGTCCAATCACTAACACCACGTATTTAAATAAATTTTGAATATCAGTCAATAATAAAGACTTAATGGATTCAATTAGGAAAGCTCAAGGCCTTTGCTGTGCTTGTACAAAGACGCCGTCTCACTCCCACAGTTTTTATTAAAATAAAACGTGGCCAGCAGTGAAGCTGACAGCTGAGCAGTTAGGTTACAAATCAGACTGTGATGGTGGGGCAGGCTGAATGAATATTGCCATTCAGCTTGTCAAAGGTGCAGTGAAAAACAAGGTTTGATGAATAGTGGAGTTTGGTCTGCATACAGCAAGGATGCAAGAGCCGTGTGAGGGGCCCTGGGCTGGCAGTGCCTGCAAGGAGACACATCGTGGTGTGTTAATTTTTACGTTGTGTGAGTGTAAAGCTTTCATTAACAAAAACATTCTGGAGATTGAATTATGGATATTTTAAGTAAGAACTGTTTAATTGCTCTCTGTAACAGCAACAGGCAGTCTCTGTAAATAGAGTTAAACTAAACTTTTTCTCCTGGCCAATGAGTTTATGGGATGACAGCTATGGGATGATGTTGTCCTGTCTGGACAACATTAGTGTATGGAGTTAAAAAGAGAAGGATGATTTTAACCAACAGTTTTTGCTGTGATCAGTTAAAGCTCCTAAAATGAGTTCTCAGCATCTATTTGGATCAAGTTATAGGTGATCCCTTTGAGTGAATTTTAGCATATAATTCTAGCTCTCCAGGGATGACACTTCTCTATAGCTTTTCTTGGCAAAAGTAATTGGCACGGTAGTAACGGTGTCTTCTGATTTTGCTTTCTTGTCCTGATACAGACCCACAGAATCCACACTGGAATAACATTTTGGTCTGTCATTGTCTGAGAAATAATAAGTACTTTTGAGAATATAGAGGGTTTTTTTAGTTTATTATCAAGGATAGTCACCACTAAATTAAGATGCTTCATGTAAAGCACTGCATGTTCTCACAACAGTAGTAATGTTGTCAGTGAAGATAAGAGTAGATCCAGGTTCGAATAAAAGCATTTTCACTGTGTAGTATGATTTGAGGGTTCTCTTTTTAATTAAAGTTATTGTAAAACTATGTAATTATTAGTAGAAAATAGAAGAAGCTCAATGTGTACTATAGTAGAGTTCATAAAACCTAATCTGTCTTAAGAAACTAAGTAGGTATAGTAATTTTTTAAAAATGAACAGTGGTGGAGAAAAGTAGTTGAATTACAAAGCAACAGTGAGAGTCACTGCAGAAGACTGTAAGAGATGTACACTGATGGCCTTGATTTCCCTAAATTTTAACATTTACAGTAGCCACAAGGAAATCAAAATACAAATGTATAGTTATCCTAACAAGAAGGTGGAGAGCACCAGTCTCAGCTATGGGTCAGCAGTGCAATCAGGTAATCCAGGGCTTGCACCCAGCAGACCAATGGCACCAAGGGAACACCTTCATTTCCGACTACTCTGTAGTTCTGCAGACAAGGTGCCATCAAACATCTTAGACTTAAATCAGATCAGCCAGCTTTGTCTTGGTTTGCAGCCACAGCATGTACTCTGTAACCACTTTCATGTTTTCCAGTGCACATGTAAATTGGCAAACATACTAGAAACTTCTAAAATCCTCTGTTCTTCAGAAGACTTTTTCCAATGTCAACACTTTATGAAGGAAAAAAAACCACTCTCCAAGGTGGTTTTGTCTTCCATCATCCAGACTGTTATCTTAGTAGAGGAGAGAGGTGTTTTAAGAATAATTTAACAGGAGGAATATTTTACAAGTCTTTTAAAACTAATATCTAGAACCTTTGAGTTAGCAATGTCCATATGGCTAATACACTGTTGAAATCTTTCGAGCACATTCTTATTAAAAATCATTGTACTAAGATGAATTTAGTTGAATAGAACTATCATTATGGTGTTTTGCACAAATAAATGTACATGTATGTATATATCTGTCCTCTAAACAAAGTAACTGTTCTATAATAGTAATTTATTTGTGCCTAAGATAAAGATGGATGAGATTTCAATGAGCATTTTTTAATACACTTCAAAAATTCAGATATGGTACAATAATATTTAATTTTAGCACTGATCAGAAATAATGTATTTCTATTCTATTTGATCTATTTCATACCCTCAGGCCTCTAAAATACTAAAGATGAGTAACTTCATTCCATTCAACAGGATCTACTCACAATGAGCAAATTGCATGTGTACATTATTCTTTTTAGGAATTATGTGTAAGAATAAAAAAAGGGGGACATGTTGCAGTTGCTAGGTGGCATTTGTCTCAAATATATAAGATATTGTAAATAAACACAGAAAGGCATGGCTCTGCCCAGCTGCAGAGACTGTTAAATTAAACCTTTCTCATTTGGGAGCAGATTTTTAGAAGAATTTACTTTGAATGCTGAAATGAGTTGAAAGTAGGGAGCAACACATTTCAAGGGCTGTAGAGATTGATACTTTATGACATGTAGCTCAGTTAGATTACATCACACAGTCTCAGCTGCTGTGTTTTGTCATCTAGTTGTAATAAGAAGAACCAATGTAGGTAGCAGTTATAGTAGAGAGAAATCTGGTTTTCTCCTGAGGAGAAATGATTGATTGATAGGAATGTGGCCTTGCTGGATTGAAACCTAATGTCAATGCAAAGCTCTGAAAAATGAGGAATAGTGAGCGAGTCAGGTCAGTGAGGGAATGGACAGCACACATTGTTATTTATTTTTTTTCTGAATAGTCCTGCCTTCAGAGAACTGATTTCCTTTGGCTCAGAGAATACACAAAGATCGGGAGGTAAAAACCTAAACTTATGAAACCTAGCAGAACCAATGAAACTATCCTTCCTCCCCAGTGTGATCTCTGCTTCTGAATGTAAAGTCTTTCACGTGCTGTTAAAGCATATTAGTCCTCTGACTCCACAGGGCTCTGTGTCAATACCCACACACAGCATCTTCCTCCTCTAAGAGGTTCATCTGTCATTTTCTTCACTAAAGTGGGTAGACACCACCACAGAAAATGCCAAAGCTGATAGGGGCTGGTTTATATTGTGCTATCTTAGGTGTAAGGTTTCTCATCATCAAAAGCATTTAAGCCATAGATTAATCAGAATGGCTATCATTAAAATGCTTGTAAAGTTATATCAGAGCTAGTTAATTAGTGATAACAGCTGCTGAAGACGGATTTCTCCTTCTTTATCAAACCCTGTAATTTTTCCTGAAATCTGATGGTCATATACATTAAATCTCAATACATAGTTTATTTATAATCCTTTGGGCAGTAACTATTGAATAAGAATTCAGTAGCTGAATCTGTGTTTTAAAAGGTAAGATGTTTGATACAGTCCTCCAGTGTGTGAAAGGCCAATGCTTATCTCATTTAAATGGTGTTCATATGGGTTCACATGAAAGAAGTCTGAAGGAGGGAGATATTGGACATAATGAATTATGTGTTGCAGGTGGAAGGCAACACGTTGGCAGAGATGCTGCTAAATCTTCTTACAGTAAATTGATGGGCAAGGAAGAACTCAAGAGAGACTAATTTTCACAGGAAAAGAACTTACAGTGGAATGAGATGGTTTCTGAGACTCAGGTTGTGCCGCCAGGATTTTCAGGGCCATAGGCTTTCTCGAGCATAAAGAACAGTAATACTGTGGTCCCCTGGGCACCAGAATATACTGCAGAGACCTTCTCTGGACCTTCACCTTCTTGGAGCATCTCATACAGAGGCTTGTGTTCCTCTTTCTTCATTAATGAGCGCAACTACTGTGTCATCAGCAAGAGGCTGAGTTGATTATCGTGTATATTTAAAGGTATGATTTCACCTTCAGTTTTGCCACAGCTTTCCTGCAAGTGGGGAACAATGCAACTGTCTGTCATGTTCTCTGCTGACAAATTATTCTCCTCTCAGCAGCCTTTTTTCCCTTTCCCCTGTCCACTCTGTGAACGGAGTTGAGGAAGTCAGCTTTGCCCCATTTCTTTTTGCTGTTACAATGCACCCAACTTGTTGGCAGCTTAAATGAGCTGCAGGTGAGAGGATGGGCTAGAAAACAATTCCTGCTGTAAGAATGAGGACCTCACCTTAAGCTATTTCTCACAGCTCCCTCTCTGTAGTCATGCTGCAGGAGTCACCATCATTGCCACCAAATGTGCAAAAGGCATGATATCTGGCACCTCTCTTTTTAAACAGAAAGGGCTTTCCTCCTGCAAATAGACTCAAGTAAAAGTAAGCACGTTGTGATAACACTGATTCACATTACAGGAAACGCATAGGCTTCTTCAGAAGAAAATTATGGTATGTAGTCTGTGCGTAACCTCCAGGGATTCAAATAAGTTATTTATTCATTACACATCTATAAGCCTGGTTATTCATCTGCTAATGTGTCTAGGAGTAAAAAGGGCCATTTACTTAGATGACGTCTTGCGGTATTAAAGCTCCTATAACAGCATATTTCAGTCACTGTGAACTTAATACCGTTATAAGATCTACTAGTAACATGGTTTTAACTCCTTTCATTTTACATAATGTGGGACTCATTTGGGATAAAACAACATGGAGATTTTCACTGGTTGTAAGGGGTAAGAGTAAAGGTACTCAGATGACCGGGAAGCACATGGTTGTTGCAGATTATTTGGTGACATTTCTAATGCACTACTCCATCATTCATTATTTACCCCCTTCAGACACTTCAGGACTAATTGTACCAAATAAACATAGTTTTTTTCCTTCACTTGCTAGATTGTGTTAGAGTCAGATCTGAAAAAGACTACTGAACTCACATAGAAAATTCCTTTGTCTTGTGATAGACTTGTCTTTAACAGAGTTTTGAAAACTTTAAGGAACAGTTTAGGCAGTAATAGAAATGTTGTAACCACAAATCTAGGTAGTCTGTCCAAGAAATTTGGAATCTTTTCTTCCAAGAAAGTTCTTCCTTGTTTCTGGCCTGAACCTTCCTTGCTATGGTCTGTGCTCATTGTTTCCCGTCTTGCCTATTGTGCACATGAAGAACATAGTCAGTTTCAGGGCCTCATCTGGGTCTTTCTGTATTGGAAGTAGCAGAAAGTTCATTATATTTCTCCTGTAAGTTATCACTCTGTGAGGTATGCCTGGGCAGAATTTGCCTTTTTCACAGCAGAGTGAAACACACAGTAATTCTCTATGATTATTGAATCCTTTTTCCACAGAACTCTTGCACAGTCACTTGTTTTTCATCCTTTTGTTACACAGACAGCATGTTTGGAAAAAGAAAAAAAAAATTGTGTGGATCTTAGCATTGGGTAACACACACAGAAGGGATTGAATATCCTGAACGGGGTGGTTGAGCTATGTCTGATTGTAACAGGAGTATCCATTGAAAGGGTACTTGCAGTGGCCTCTTCAGCTGCATGGGGTCAGACCCTTGAATCACAGCTCTGTACACTTACAATCCAGCTGGCCATGGTCCCAAACCACTGCCCAGCACTAGTGTAGTTCATTGCTATTTATATATCTTAGCTGCATATAAAAGATATCTTAAATTTCTCAACTATACATGAATGTCCTACGCTAGCATTTCTGCAAGAACAGTTTCTATTATCTATGTAAAATTCCACAGTGGAAACCACCCAGAGCAGTCTCTGAGCCACTCCACCAGGGTAATAACAGATCCAGCTACACACATTGGACTAGACACTGCATGACCTGAGAAGAGGGAATAATTCCCAGAACTGTACAAAACTGCCACTAAGAGGGCTCCTGTAACATCAGTTAAACACCTGACTGACAATCATCAGTCTGTCACCTAATTGCAGGCAGTACTTGATCTCAAACCAGTCCTTTCTCTCTTCCAGCCAGGTGACTGGCTGTGGAGTTCCCAGGCTGAGGAACAAGTAAGATGCACTGGGTCTGCACAAACCACAGCCCTGATACCTACAGCACTCCAATTATAAGTACAAAACAAACTTGATTTTCATACATATAACTTACTGAAAGCTCCCTCCAAACTACACTTCTGCAGCTGATTTTTCCTCCCTAAGAATAATGAAACTTGCTCTTTTATGTACTGAGCAGTGCTTGTTTGTTTGTTTTCCTAATAACGTCTGTAATTTATTTGGTTACTATCTTATTTTTCACCAATCTGGCAGTCCTTCATAGTGTGCTGTGATCTGAAAACTTGGAAAGCATGTTTTCTATTCTTTCGTTTACATCACTAATGAAAATACTGGGCAATACTGAATTTAGGAACCCTGAATAACCCTGCTTATTCCATCCTTAGAATTTGCAGTAAATATAGTGCAGTATTAACTAATCTGATAAACTCAGTCGTCTTTGTATCTATTGTATAAACATTTCATTTAAACTTGGTTTTCCTCATGTTACTTATAAGAATATGTTATATGAGACAGTGTCAAAATCAAAGCAACTATCACTTTTTTTCTTAAAAGCCTGTTATCACACTGCAGAACAAAATTAGATTGGTTTGATAATATTCTTGGCTCAAGCTGTCTGCAGTCTTTTTATAAGCCATATCTATTGTCTTTACAATTCAGTGAAATAATTAGAAGTTCCCAGTTTTCTCATCTTTTCAGAACTATAACATTTAAAGTTTTTCCTTATTTAATTACCATAAATGTGTGCAAAAGTACTACTAAATAAGCCCTGTTCTGAATTTTAGGCACACACAGAACAAAAGGTTGGTCACTAGCATTGAGCGTTTGCCGCCTAAATAAAAGATGAAAAAATAGGCAAGGGAGATAAAAGTGAAACCTGTGAGGTGAATGGTCAGCACTGCTAATGGCTTGCTATTACAATAGCTTCATCACTAGAGGAAGGCAATGGTGGCGTTCGTTTCCGTAGTGGACTGGAATAAAAGACATCAGCCTTGACATCTTCCTTAAAAGACAGGTGTGAAAGACAAGAAGAAAGTGTTCAGGAAGTATTAGTATAAATCTCTATTCCAGACAGACCTGTCACTGTGGAGACTGCAACAGCCGTCAGGAAAAATATAATCCTGGCTTGGGCATGTAGATAAATGACTTTCTGTGGTGCCTTCCATTTTCTTTTCTGTATTCTGTATTTATAGGTATCATAGAATCATAGAATGACCAGGTTGGAAAAGACCCATCAGATCATCAAGTCCAACCATTCTTATCAAATACTAAACCTTGCCCCTTGGCACCTCATCCACCCATCCCTTAAACACTTCCAGGGAAGGTGACTCAACCACCCACCTGGGCAGCCTGTTCCAGTGCCAAATGACCTTTTGTGTGTGTTTTGAGAAGGGATTTGAAAGAGGATAATTAGTTAAGTAAAAGTACTTGTGTGATGTTCCTCTTAAGTATGAAGCAGAGGGCTGGAGAAAGCATGAAGTTGTGTGGCTGAATATTCAACAAATGGGTATATAAGAGGATGATTTCCTTTACTTTAAGTATTCTATTGTCTGCTCCATTCAAACTTTAGATGAATGCAGGTTCTCCTCTAAATAATTATTTTAAGAAATAGTTGTGACTAACGGCATGCGAAGTATTGAAAATATTTTTCTTTGAAAAATTAAGATTTAGTAGTTTGTGGTCAAGGTGAGGTCATTTGAAATAAAAAAAACCTTTCCCTTTAAACTGATGCCTATTACTTAATAATTTCTAACTTTGCAAGCGTACTGCATTGATGAATTTCTGTCTGTGTGAACAGAGGTACCTTACAACATAACAACCACAGCTAATGATTCAAAAAGTTCTCCATTAGAGTAAGTGCTTCAGAAAATGCAGTTGTTAGAGTCTATCCTTGGCAGTGGCAGCATATCTTTTTTCTCACTGGAATTGTAGAACGTTGTGTTTCAAATGCAGTTTTGTATTCATCATTCTGTTCCTTCTCTTAGTGGTATCTATCCCCTTAACATTATAGGCACTGCCTGTGAAAGTTATCCTGTCCCATGAGGATGTGTCAGTTTTCCCTTGATATGCCTTTGTAGAGGCTGTCATTCCCTCCCTCACTCCTCCACCCAACCCCTTGCCCTTCCTCTGGGCAGAAGGGTAGAGCAGGCAATATAATGTTGCAATGGCATCCTCTCTTAACACTTGAACCAAAACATGTCATTCATATGCAAGCTTTGTTACTCTGGAAAAAGTTATTCACAGGGTCATTGGGCACTGGAACAGGCTGCCCAGGGAGGTCGTTGATTCACCTTCCCGGGAGGTGTTTAAGGCATGGGTGGATGAGGTGCTGAGGGGCATGGTTTAGTGTTTGATAGGAACGGTTGGACTCGATGAACTGGTGGGTCTCTTCCAACCTGGTTATTCTATGATTCTATGAATCATACCTAAAGCAAATAAACATTATAAATACAGTGAGAGTTTTGCATCCAAAGGGTTCCCAGTTATAAAATAGCTTTCTTACATTTGTCTTGGAGTCCTGACTCTTAAGAATATCCATAAGACATCGATAAACCTGTGTGAATTAAAATCTTAAATATCTGGTTGGGATTGCCAACCTTATCTGCTCTAGTTACTTTCCTAAGTGTGTATCATACTCTATTGGTAGCCAAGCTACTTTATTGTATTAATGATAATGATGTAATGTTGTAGATAAGGGATCTTGGCTTAGTTACAACTATCCCTAATCTGTGGATATTGGCCTTAAACCACTACTTGGATCACATTTCCTCCTGCAGTGGATTGTGTCCCTTCTGTTCTGTCTTGGTCAGGCAGGTTTGCTTTTTAGCTTTGATTGAACCCTGCTCAAAAGAAAGAAGAGCTATCAGATTTTTCCAGGTGTTCCTTTTGTATAATTTATATAATTATATAACAGCTTTATTTTAAAGCTACCTTCAGCCTACAAGCAAATGTCAAAGTTCAAGAAAGTGGAGCATGTTTGCACTTCTCTTCCACTAGAATAAGGGACCTCAGAAAATGTATCTAACAGAAATTACAGAGTGTGTAGAGCTGTGAATACATGATACCGTTTTTAATCACTGATTTGTCATCAGTTTTAACATACATACTCAGCTTTGACTTGATCTTAGTGAGCAAGATACATGCTGAAAAACCTTGTAGAATCAAAGCTGTGCAGAAACAGTTTACTCATTCACTGAAGCTTTATTATGTTTTTAATTTACTAAAGTGAGTTTTTAAGGCACAGGAACATGGGAGCATTGATATGCTTATGTGATGAAAATAAAGCATGGCTTTGGTGTGGACTCAATAACTCAGAAACAAGGTATAGCTGAGAAAGGTTTCAAAGAAAGAAGAGTGAATTCTGATTTTCTGGTTTGGTTTACCTTCCTGAAGGATTTATTTTGATAGCTGGAGTTTTATTGATTGAATCTGCATCATTCAAAGCAGCAAATTAGTATTTTGCTGTCAGATCCCCTCAAAAAGTTCCATGCTGTGATTTGGTCTGTTTCAGCAAGAAAGTATCTCTTTTTACTGTCTTGTCTTATTTGTTTGACTCCTACTGCACAGCAGCAGTACTCCTACCCTGTTTACAGCAGTGCTTCGACACATTCATTGCTTAAATAATAGAAAAAGATCAATGATAAAAGATGTGCTTGTTTCATTTCTGCTGGGGAAAAACTACAAGTGAATAGAAAAGAACCTCTGTATTCTGATTTCTATCAGCCAAATTCGATCATTAGTTGAAATCCCTGGAAATGTCACTTAGTTACTAGTGGTTGTGTGGGCAAGTGGAAGACCACAGATACGGTGGTCAAAATACACGCGGGTCCTGCTCTGTGTTCAGCTAGACTGACATGGAGCATGTAATTACAGGCTTCAGCAGAGAATCTTCAGTAGAAAACATGTTCCTCAGTGGAGATATAAGCCTAGAATTTATAGCTCTTTTGAAATAAATGGAGTTATGTAGGTAGCATATCACTAGATTAGGCAACCAGAACAACCCTTGTAAATAATAGTAAAAGACACCGTGTTTTTATTTGCCAGCAGAGGTGCTTATTTCCAAATGTAGCTTGGTATAGATGCATTACTAATATTTTTTTCTTGATCTTGCAGATCTACCATAATTAAACAGATTAAACTCCTACTATAATCAATAAATATCTTCATCCAATGATCAGTGCAATTAATATTACTCTCTAATTAACAAATTCTAATAATCCTTAAAATATAGTCTCTATAAAAAACTCATAGCTTCTTTCCAGTTCCAGTTTACCTTAAAAGACCAGAGAAGAATTAGCTTTCTTTTCAAACAGGTAGAGAACACTTTTAAATAGGCCACAAACATCACACTTGGAATGCCTTCATATATCTTCAGGTGGCTAACAATGTTCTTTATTACCTGATTACCGGAAAACTGATAGTCATGCTTCATAGATGTAGCTTCTTCCATATAATTAAAATAAGACACTTTCTTCTCCTCCAAGCAGCATCTTTCTGTTTGCTCCCTACTTTCCTAATAAATAACATGTCAGCCAAAGAAAAATTTTTAGAAATAGGTATATGCAATTTGTATTATTTTAAGGGATACTCTTGCATATGAGCATGAACTCATGCAAATAAAAAGGATGGTAAATACTTAAATAGAACTTAGCATTTTATTTAAATGATTATCTTTTAATAATTTTTCCAATTTTTTCTCAAGTATTGCTCTCTGTTCTCTATGCAGTCACATATACAGAATGTGATCATTATCCCTGACCTTCAGATTTCTCCTTTTATATCTCCATTAAGCACCAATTTGTTACTAAAGCATACTTTGCAATTAAAAATTTATTGCTTTAAAAGAAAAGGCAGCTTCCTGCCTAGTTCTTAATTAATCTTTATTTAAGATGCTTAAATATTTATAGTGACTTACTTCTCTTTTCATTTTAAATACTGTGATGATTCAAAGAACTTTTATATTTCTGAAGAGTTTTCACATCTACTACAACAAGTACTCATAAAAAAATCAGCTTCTGTCTCAATCCATAGACTGTGATGCTACTTCAGCTGTAAGGCAAAGATTTCAATTTTAATGGTGACAGACTGGTGCAGAAAGGGTCAGATTTCCCTTAGGCCTCATTGTCCCTCCTTGAAAAGTAGAATAAAGTGCAGATAAAATATTACTATGTCTGCTAGACATAAGCAAGGTCCTTCTAACTTCAGTTTATGAAAGCTGCACAGCTAAAGGGAGAAAAAATATTTAGATCTATGGGCATAACCTTCTGCCTGCATCAGCATATGTTTTGCCAAAGTAGCATGCCACTCTCCTCAAGGACAGCAGCAGTGAGTGCCAGAGGGTTTCTGCTGCACCAAGGCATGGTGTTTCCCGGCTCTTGTGCTTTATGAGGGCTGTGTTGTCCTTCAGCCCCTGACCAACCAGTACTACAAACCCTCGAGTTGATTTTTAGACTTTCTCAACTCTGCTGAACTCCTACTTTTCTTGCTGATTTTCCCAGAGGTACCTGGTCTAGAAATCATCATCTGAGCCCCTTCCAGTATGCAGCTTTCAGTTCCTTCAGTTATTCAATATTTTTGGTAATAATCTGGCTGATGGAATATATAGGCAGATGTTATGTTGGGAGTCTGTTATAGACCACCTAACCAAACATAAGGAGCTGATGAGTTCTTCTACGAACAATTGGGAGAAGTCTCAAGATCATAACCTCTTGTCCTTGTGGGAGACTTTAATCTACCAGATACCTGCTGGAAGTACAATACAGCAGAGAGGAAGCAGTCTAGGAGGTTTCTGGAGTGTGTGGAAGACAACTTCATCATGCAACTGGTGAAAGACCCAACAAGGGAAGGCGCCCTCCTGGACCTGCTGTTTGTGAAAAGACAAGGCCTTGTGAGGGATGTGATGACTGGAGGAACCTGATCAACTTCTATGTCAAAGTGACTCGGCTACTGGACAAGGGAAAGATTGTGGATGTAGTCTTCTTGGACTTCAGTAAAGCCTTTGACACAGTTTCTCACAGCATTCTGCTATGGAAACTGTCAGCATCTGGCCTGGACAGGTACACACACTCCTGAGTGGTAAACTGGTTGGATGGCTGGGCCCAGAGACTGGTGGTAAAAGGAGTTAACTCCATCTGGAGGCCAGTTACAAGTGAGGTTCCCCAGGGCTCAGTGCTGGGTCCAGACCTGTTCAATGTCTTCATCAATGACCTGGATGAAGGCATTGAGGGTACCCTTAGCAAGTTTGCAGATGACACTAAGCTGGATGGAAGTGTCGATCTGCTGGAGGGTAGGGAGGCTCTGCAAAGGGATCTGAACAGGCTGGACCGCTGGGCAGAGACCAATGGCATGAGGTTTATCATGGCCAAATGCCGGGTCCTGCACTTGGGGCACAACAATCCTATGCAGAGCTACAGACTGGGAGAAGTCTGTCTAGAAAGCTGCCTGGAGTAGAGGGACCTGGGGGTGTTGGTTGACAGCCGACTGACCATGAGCCAGCAGTGTGCCCAGGTGGCCAAGAAGGCCAATGGCATCCTGGCTTGTATCAGAAACAGCGTGACCAGCAGGTCCAGGGAAGTGATTCTCCCTCTGGACTCAGCACTGGAGAAACTGCTCCTTGAATCCTGTGTTCAGTTGTGGGCCCCTCACCACAAGAAGGATGTTGAGTCTCTGGAGCGAGTCTAGAGACGAGCAACAAAGCTGGTGAAGGGGCTGGAGAACAGGCCTTATGAGGAATGGCTGAGAGAGCTGGGGGTGTTTAGCCTGGAGAAGAGAAGGCTGAAGGGAGACCTCATTGTTTTCTATAACTACCTGAAAGGAGGTTTTAGAGGCAGGGGAGCTGGCCTCTTCTCCCAAGTAACAGGGGACATGACAAGGGACTATGGCCTCAAACTCTGCCAAGGGTGGTTCGGAGTAGATATCAGAAAGAATTTTTTCAGAGAAAGGGTCATTGGGCACTTGAAGAGGCTGCCCAGGGAGGTGGTTGAGTCACCATCCCTGGAGTTATTTGAAACACATGTAGACAAGGTGCCCAGGGACATGGTTTGGGGGCAGATAGGAATGGTTGGATTCAATGATTCATAGAGGTCTTTTCCAACCTGGTGATTCTATGATTCTATGATGGCCTTATAGATAAGCCTGCCCTGGAGCTGGACAGCAGGAGTTGGCCAGAAATAAACCCACAGTTTGTTGTTTCTGAACTTCTTTCCTTCTGTAGAGCCATTTTTCTGTCTATCATTCTATCCTTTTTTTTCTTTTTGTCTCTTTTATCTTTAGAGGAGATAGAGACAGCCATGGAAGGCAAAGGAAGCCTAATTTCTAAGAGGAATCCCATCTTCACGCACTAACACAACATATTTGCTATTGAAAGACTGAACACTCTTGGGAAGGGAGTAGTTTAGGCTTGCAGTTGGGGACTAACTAACTAAGTAGGTATCTGCTTCACATATTCTGTGGAAGGTCACACTTAGTGATCGAAGAGGACCCACTGTCCTTTGCAGAAGAAGGTCACAATGTGTAAGCAATTGAAACAACTGTGGCTTTCCTTTTGTCATAAGGAAGGGCAGGGGGACTTTCCATGCAAGTGGTAACATTATTGTGCTTCTGAACAGCCAAATTGCCTATGACAACAGGATACACTACAGCATTCTGGTAAAATTGCTAAGCTGATATGAAAAAACTGAAATCTAAATTGCAGTACAAGCAAATGACCTGCTGCTATAAACTATACCTTTATAGATTTGCTTACTGATTGCAATATGTTCTTTGTTGTGTGGATAACCTATAGATTGATCAAAATTATTTGTTTGCATTCATGTCTTGTGGGAAAACTGCAGGAGATCACTGTTTGAATGAAGGAGGCTGAATTAGATTGAGAAAATTAAATAAGAAATATTCTCATAATTTTCAGCTGAGTTATTTAACTAAAACTAAAATGCTCAAAGGGTGAGATTTTTCATACTGGTTAACTGGTAACAGGGTTTTTAGCCAGTTGATTTAATGGATGAAATGATATTTTAAGTATTGCAATACTGCATGACTGGTAATGTGTAGTATGCATCAGGGATGTCAGCTAGCCTGGTTAACCACAGGATGACCTGAGTTGGAAGGGACTTAGAAGGATCATCGAGTCCTACTCCTACCCCTGCACAGGACAATCCCAAAATTTGCACCATGTATCTGAGTGTGTTGCACAAATGCTTCTTGAATATTGTCAGGCTTGACACCATGAGCACTTCCCTGGGAAGCTTGTTTCAACACTCCACCACACTCTGAGTGAAGAACCTTTTCCTAATATTCAACCTAAACCTACCCTGCCCATCTTTCTGCCATTTTCTCGGTCCTATCATTAGTCACCAGAGAGAAATGCAATCAAATCTCGTTCATCTTAATCATGTGAATGATTAATGATTTAAGGATGTCCCTGATTGTGATTCTTTTCTAATGTAAGGCTGCTGATCTCACATACAAGTGAAATGGGTTTGTGCTCACAGATTCTTATACAATAGCATGTATCCATTGATCGTAGTCCTGGAATGAAAATAGTTGATAAAATTGATGTTATGTTAACAATTTTTCTTCCTAGTTAAATCACATCTGCCATACTGTTAGTTCTCAATTGTTGTGTTTGTCTTATAATTGTTCAGCTTCTCTTTGCTGGAGAATGGGTGTCATTGCTGTGATGTAAGCAACAACTTTCAGTAATTCACTGTGAGATTTTCCTTCTCAATTGGCTTCCAGTGACATTCCAGTTTCATTAGACTTAGCTAATTCTAGGGACAGAGCAGTTTAGTAGATAATGCAATACCATGAAGGTTAAGTAAGCCTCAACTACATGACACATGGCAAGTTATGTCATTTGCCTGTCCTTACATGGTAGAGATATGTCATCTGTGTAAGGTGTCTGCAGTGATGGAACTTGCATAGTATCTATGATTGATGACAAGAGTTTTATTTCTAGTTCTACCACTTCCATTGCAGGACCTGAGGCAGGTGGCTCAGCATTTTTGTACAGTCTGCCTAATACCACTTCTCCACTAGTAAAGGATTTTGATACCTACAGCAGAAGACAATGATAACTCTGGAAGTGCTTAATATTTCTACTAAGCAACATGGCACAATGATCATGCTACTATTTTTTAAGTTGAGATGGTGTACTAATTAGACAGTTTCTCAGATATTCCCTGTTCCTAACCATTACTCAGCAGTGCCTACTCTATATAGAAGATATCTCCTACAGAGTATGGTCAGTGAAACATTCCTTGTTCCTTGTTATCAGCACAGTTTTCTCCAGCTGTCAGTCCAAGCTTGTCAAGCAAGGATACTATGCTGATCACCCTCTTTTTTTTGTCTATTCTCCCCAAAGCAATATTTACTGAACTGCGTAAAGTTCACATATATCTTCATGTTGCCTATGCCCCTGTGAAACTAAGCTGAGGCAATTAGAAAAGTTTACGCATGAGTGTTGCTTCCTGACACACCAGGATAATCTTTAATAAAAATACAGTTCGCTCCTGGTTAAGGCAGTACAGTATCTGCTGTCCATGGTTACCTTTGTGCTACTCTTATCCTCCTGGTTTTAGAATGCTGCTCATAGTAGAAGAACAGCACATCAGAAGCAGGCAGGACGTTTCTCTAGCACAGCAGCCATGAAAAATCTCAGTTGGCAGCAACTGAACAATCAGTATCAAATTAAGGAGGAGACAGCTGGGGGGACTGGAAATCTTTTCCTCTCTTCTCATAGATACTGTGGTATTGCTTGTCTCTCTAAATGAAATAACAGTAGAAAAGCCTCAGGGCAGACTGTCTGTTTTCCCTCACTTGGAGAGTCAGCTTTTCTTCCTTCTTAGCATATTAGAGGTGTTTGAACCAATGTAATGCAATGTTAAAGGCTTTGGGACTTAAAAAATGTTGTGTGTGTGGTATTGGAAGTGCAAAGAAAAAGAATTGACCCCACCAGATAAGATCTTTCCAGGTGGCAGAATTTGAAAGGAAAATCAGGGAAGAAAAAAAAAAAAAGAATGCACTTGAATGCTTGTGCTACATTTTGCTACTGGATGGACAGCTTAAAAGCAAACAAAAGCAAGCTTAAAGCAAACAAAATTATTCTAGGTGGTTCTCCAAATTTACAGCACATATAATTGTAACTATTTGTTCCCACAGCAAACTCCTTCAGTGAGGCAACCTTTGCGTTGCAGATTACGTATTGGTCACAGCCAACTTGTTTTCTTAAAGATTAAACTCATTCATTACCACTATAACATTTGACAAAAACATCTATTAGATCCAAACAGCTATTTGGTTTGATGATATTTCAGTTCCTTTCATGAAGGACTGAAAAATATTTAATTATATGTGTGAGGAAGCTCTTTGCTTTGTAGAATATTTTGTACTTACATGCAAACAATATCCAGGTGCAAACTAACATGGTGGATATTTGCTTTTTGTTATTCATTCATTACTTATTAATCTGTGTATTTTTGAAAAGTTGTTTTCATCTCTTCAGTAAAGAGACTATTTGTTAAGTTGAAGTCCTCCACAGGGACACGGGCTCATGTTCATGAGACTTCTCCCAGCTGCTTATAGAACATTTTATCTGCCTCTTCATCTGGGTTGGATGGTCTGTAACAGACTCCAGGCATGTTATCTGCCTTCTTGACCTTCCCCTAGTTCTTACACAAAAATACTCAACCCTATTGCCACCACCATCAAGCTCTAGACAGTCAAAAATCTCCCTAACATACAGAGCTATGCTATTGCCTGTCCTTCCTTGCCAACCCTTTCTCAAGAGTTTGTAGACATCCATTGCAGCATCCTACCATGTCTCCTTGGTGGCAACTATGATATAGTTTTCTTGATGCACAATAGCTCCCAGCTGCACCTGTTTGTTGTCCATGCTGTGTGCATTGGCATAGATGCATTTCAGTTGGACTATTGATCCCATCATATTTTTGGAGGGAGAAGCTCTAATTCCTACATGACTTTTCTCAGGTGTTTCTACCCATGTTATTTTCCAGTGAAAACTAGAAGGGATGAGGCATATCTTGGTGTGATTCCAATAACTGGGATGTGAACCAGGACTTGGACCTGAGAGGGATTTTTCTACAAAACTTTTTCTTTCATAGCGCTTACTTAGTGTCTGTTCAGGATGAAAGAAACATTTGCACAGCTTTCTGAAATGTATAATGCCCTGACAGCTGAATCTGTCATGCTAGCCAAAGCTGACTTCGTATTTTGGCCACTGTTTCAGATGGGATACTGCCTTAGATAGATGGTTCTTCTTTCTGACCTAGCATAGCTATTTTTAATAGTTCTTAAAATTTGTTTATGTAAGGCTGTATGGAGTATTATTGTAATTATCATTGTATTAATTTTTTTTATTTTCAAAACTATGGATGAATTTGTAAAGTCCCTAAAACTAAAGCTTTCACTTATTCTAATTATCCTAGCATGTGAAGTTGCACAGGGAAGTGACAGAAACTGGGAATTTTCTGCCCTCTAGAACTTTCTTTTGCACTCTCTAGAGGCACAGTATGCTTTCAAACATCCACATATTGCGTGAGATTACCAGGAGTGCAATAAGAGAGAAAAAATTATTGAGGACACTGTGACAGTTGTATTTAAATTAGACCAAAGGATAGCTTCTCCTGGTGTTATCCCACAGCACTCTGCAGTTCTTAAGCTGAAGGCTTCTATTGTTCATCTTTATGTGAAATACAGACTGGTGGATGTTTCTTTTATCACCCCAGTGAATTCATTTTTGAAGCCCAGATATGCATGTGATGTCCACCTCATCCTGTGGCAATGAGTTCCACAGGAATTATGATCTTTGTGAAAAATATCCCTTCTTGGGTTTTATGTTTTAAACTTGTTAAGTGCTTGTTTTATTGAGACTGCTTCCTGTGCTATGAAATCAGTGAAAAAGCATTCTTCATTCACTTTCTCAATTCATGATTTTCTGGTACTCTGTCACAGTCCTTTCCCTCAGTCGTCCCTCTTCCAATATGAAAATTCTAAAGCTATTTTTTCTCTTCTAGTACAGAAGCCGTGACATACCTTTGATCATCCTGTCACACTCTTCTTTATTCTTCTATTACTACCCCGTCATTTTTGAGATAGGATGGCTGGAACCACATTCAATATTCAAGATTTTAGGTGGGCAGTGGATTTTTATGGCAGTATTATCATGTTTTCTTCTGCTCTTTTCCTAATACACCATTTTCTTTTTTGACAGTTGATGAGGATTTAGGTGACATTTTCATAAAGCTGTTTCCAAGCTCTCTTTCCCAACCAACAGTTAATTTCATGATGTGTTTATATATTTCCCAAGGTAAAGGCATGAGACATTAGTTATCTAGCCATAAAAACACAGCTAAATTACAAGACTGGTTTAGGCTGTAGACAGGATGATTGTTGGTAGAGTTTAATATTTGCTCACCTCTGCTGGCAGCTTTATACCATTCTAGGTTTTGTTATATCAGAGATTTCTTACAAGTATGTGAGGCAGTGCCAGTGTTCCACATGGACCCCATCTTTTTAGTGCGTTGCTGATTATTTTAGCAGAACATAATTAAACAAGAAAGAGATTCAGGAAAGAGTTTGTCCAGTGAGTTTTTTTCTAAGACAGTTTTGCTAATTTTGTCACTGTAAGGCAAATGCTGACCAAAACCAAAGGAATCCAAACATGCATAATCCTTTGCTGTACTAACTCAATGAAGATTTCATTCTATGGTCTTCAATATGAGATAGAGATGCATAACCTTTCAATATTTTTTCACAGCTGAAACATGTTATTACTATCATAATGGTTGGTAAAATAGGGTTCTGGAGCTTAATCAAATCTGGAATTAAATAAATCACCTCAGGATTGTTAAAACCTAGCTGTGAAAAAACTTAAAATATTTGTTATTGAAAGAAGTGCTGACAGAATAAATCTATTACTGCAAGTCAATCAGTCTCGTCTCTGACTTTAAAACACCGACTATGATATATTTCAATGATCGTTGTAAAAAACTCCTTAGTGGGCAAAAAAGACCTCTGTATCATATCACAAGAAGAGATTTTTTTAAATAACATTTTCAGAACTCATTCATGGACTATGTCTCATTTGACTTTTTGTATCTTAACAAATATCTTATTTCAAAATTTGTGGCTGCACTACAGTACAGAAGCTAGGGGTTCTTGAAGATTCCCTGTTAATGCAGTTTTCTCTGACAGAGATTTCTGTTGCTTACTAATTCTGTTTATTCCCATGCATTATAGACAGTGTTCTCTTTGTATGGCTTTTCTTCTCATTCTGGTCTCAGTCCTGCTGGTTCGGGAGAGATCAGTGATGGAAACATTATTTTATAAGTTTGGTGGGTTGACCTTGGCCAGCAGCCAGGCACCAGCTTCTCTCTCACTTCTCCTTCTCATCAAAACAGGGTGAGAAAATAAGATAGAAAATCTCATGGATTGAGATTAAGACAAGGAGATAAGTCACCAATTACTATCATGAGGGGAAAAAAAAAAAACAAACAAAACCAGTCAACTGATGAAAATAAATTTATTTGATTACCCATTAAAAGTAGAGTAGGATGATGTGAAACAAAGACAATACTGAAAAAACACCTTCTTTCCACTCCTCCTTTTTCCTAGGCTCAACTTCACTACTTCATTCCCAAATCCTCTGGCTCCTCCACCCATACTCTGCCTAAATGAAAGCACTGATCATGTCCCAGTCTCTGTTTCGTTTTGATTTGGAGAGCTGAGATGACTCGGTCAGTTATCCTGTCCATTAAGGACAATTTGAAATTAAAAAGCTAGACTTGGACTGCTGAAAAACATTGTGGGTATTCAGGGACGTCCTCAGCCCTTAGGTCAGAAATAAGGAGGTGAAATACATGAACTAGTCCAAAAGATAGCCAAAGAACTCTAGTTAATTGTTTGAAAGACATTTAGGGACATGATTTAATGTGCCTATTTTATGTGCCATTTACTCCAACCTATTGGTTTATTATATAAGAAAGGAGCCACACCTCTTCCATTTTCACTGTTCTCTCACAACTGAAACAGCTTAGAAATGTAGGTATGCAAGAGAATAAATTAAATAATTATTCTTGTTGTTTTGATTCCCTGGGCACTCCAGGAAACCTGAGCTGAGCAGTTCAGCTGCTGGAAGCCCATAAAGTCTTTACAGAAATTCAGTAGTGGAATACAAGAAATATTTTATGATTAGTAATCCCATAAAACAGGAAAGCCAGTTATTCAGGACAAGTTTTGGTTTAGTATTTGATCGATGATACAATTACTGAGTCCTTGTTTCTTCTTATTTTCAGAGCATACTCAACACCATTAGATTTCTTCCCTGAGACCATTGAGTGACTGCAAAAAACTGACCAACGACAGCAATTTTTCAAATATCACTGGTCTTCCGACAAGTAAGTTCTTCGTTCTCAGTTTTGTTTTCTCCCCTGTATTCCTGACTTGTATTTTATCCTTGCTAATAATATGAAAGTGATCTTAATTTTTTCCAGCTAGAAATAATCCCATCAATATTACAGATATAATTGACGTGAAGTACCGTATTGCCTCATTATTCCAACTTGTAATGCCAGTGGGACTGTTGTCTTATCTCTGAATGATTGGGGACTTTTCCCTGGTAAAACAGTAAATGGTTATAGCCTTTTTTTCTGTCGTTAGAATTGTGTAGCATCTGGGTCTAGAAATGCTTATCTATTTGTAGTCAGGCTCCTTTTCTTCTTGGGAGCCTCCAGAGGTTACTCATTGCAGTAAACAGGACCCTGAAATTTCCAGAATTCACATGGATACAGAACCTGTAGCCGTATGCTTCTTTAGCTGTTCCATCTGCTGTGCTCCCTCTGCATGTCTTATTCTCTGGAAATTTGAGCAGCTTAGACTCACACTTGTACTAGGTCAGGGTTCTGCTAACACTGTATCAAAATCAGTACCTTACGTAGTGCAATCCACCTAGTACAGCAGATTATACTAGAATAACCTTTTAATATAACTTGTTTCCATAAATACGCTCACTATCTATGTGGCAGCAATACCTGAGTCACTTTCTCCTGTTGCCTCTGCATTGTCTTTCTCAAATTCCTTTGCATTCCCAAAAATGTAGACCATTGACCATTACATTCTCAAGGCTTGTTATTTCATAACATACCAATCCACAGGTAAACTGTCATAAAATGGGGACCTGGAGACTTGAAAAAGGTCTTTGGACTTCTTTCTTCTCCCATTACTGTTAGATTTCTTGGACTCTGTTGTCTATACTGGGAAATGGGAAGAGGATCCTGTTTGTTCCTTGGCTTCAATTCTAAAAGAACAAGAGAAAAACCCATTTCGATTTTTTTATAGCTTTATAAAGTAACCTACTAGAAGTTGCTTCTCCCAGTCAGAACGAAGACCAAGGTGAAAACTCTGAGAGAAATGCAATGATATCTCTCAAAAATATCAGAGATTTTATAGACAGGGAAAAATAAAAGTATTTAGCAATTTGGAAATCCTTACTGGACTTAGGAAAGGAAGCTGGAAGAATATGGAAACTAATGGAAATAATAGTGTCTGAGGATAGACTCTGTGGTATAAGGAAAAAGTATTAGGAGGGCTGTTAGGATCAGGAAAAGCAGAGAGAAAAAAAGAACTTGCATAGGAAGGAGGAGAAAGAGGATCCTTACTACTAACTAAGATGAAGAGAAAAGAAACCTCCCTTCTGTTCAGGGATTGTTGAAGGAGAACTTCAGAACTTCTTGAATTTTTCCTGTTAACAAAGAATAAGGTTCATAAGAAACTACATTTTTAAACACAAAATTCCTGCTACACATGGAAATCCACTCATCCTAGCTTGTTCAGTGAGGGATCTCTTATATGTATGTTTGGGTTTTATTCTAGAGACTGCTACACCAAAACAGCAATGAAGATTCTCATATAACCACCATACTTCTTTATCTTTCTTTGTGGCTTTATATAGCTACAGTAAAGATTATGTTATTTGCTTCTTGTTGGAATGTACTCCAGTCTATCTTATCGATTTTATAAAACTCGGTGCCTTGTTACAGGCTGGCTTATCTTCAGCAATCATATTTATCATCCTGTGTATTACAGCTAAAGAAATTCTAGGATATTATCACTTTTGCCACTGCATGTTTCGAACATCAAGATGAAAATAATGCATTGAACTTAAGTGTTTAAACTTTGTGTTTATTTTTATTACTTTAATGTAATTTTATTAGAAGCTATAGATTGAACTTCTGAAATTTCACATTCTATACAAGTAAATGAAATTTCAAGATGTTTTTTTCTCAGTTTCCCTTGTATTCACATGAGTAAAATCAGTTTCCTTCTTTTGAATTGCTTGTGTGCTTCCTTTTCAGGTATTTTGGATATAAGCATGTAGCCAAACTTTTGAAACTTTATTTAGGGGTCTTAAAGGAACACAGGGTTATGATCTAGATTTCTCTTTTCCCAGGAAGTAGATTTACTGTATACATCACTTGTTACTCACTGATCTCTCTTTTAATTATTTGCACTTTTGTCTGTTTCTTTTTCATATCTGAACCATAATATGTCAGAGATATGTATAGCAATATGAGTTTCCTTATCTATTTAACTGACCATTCACTTGGATTTTACTAAAAGGAAACACAGGCTAGAACTAACAGTTTCACTTCTTCTTGGATTTGTCTCTGAGATGTAGTTTTGCTGTCCTTTTGACCGTGAAATGCATTCCTTAAGGAAGCTGAAGATGTTTGACACAATAAATCCAGGCCTAATAATTCAATTACTGAGTCTCTGTAGCATTAAGCATGTCAGGAAACAAAACTGATTCATCACTTCAACAACATGGGAAATAAATAATAAGTCCTGAGACAATCTGACTGGAGAAATGGGAGGGTTTAATTTTCAGATGGGACAAGGAAGTGGGGAAGAAGTTCCATTTGGGTTTAGGCAGATAATTGATGTTAACTAACACTGTGTTTTGAGATAGATGTTACAAAAGCAAAGGAGAAGTATAGGCAGATTCACAACGTAGGCAGATGTAATGGTGGACAATTCTCTTTTTATTCTGTTGTACAGAATTGTACTAGTCACAGAGTACATTCCCTGTTCTGTTAAGTAGTGTTTGAACCCAAATCCCTCACCTCTGGTTACAGTACCTATCAGCTGTCTTGTCTTTATAATATTCCCAGGCAAAGTATTTACTGGAGTTTAATCTAGTCAATGTTCTGATAAAAACATTAACCCTACACAGTTTCAACAGAGCCCACACTAAATGAGCACATAATAGAAAATACTTTGCTTGAGGAGTCATATCAAAAGGGAGAATATTTGCAACAAGTTTCAACAAGGTTCACAGTTCAACATATGTTTTCTGTATTTTTCAGACAACTTAAAAGCTGACAAAATATCACTTTCAGTGAAATTTGTAAATGATACAGAGTCCAGGCTATTTGCTATAGCGAGCGAGCTGGGTTGCTTGGTAACCGTAGTCCATCTATATGCAGCAAAATACTGAATTTAAGGCTAGAGAATACTGGCTTCATTGAGAGAAAGAGGAATTGCATTCTAAGGAGTCCTAACTTTTGACAGAAGTATTGTAGGACTCACAGTTGATAAACAACTCAAGTGAAAAAACTGATTATGTACAACAGGGGTTGTTGGTCATGACTCTGGCTTTGGTGAAACTGATACCAAAAGGCTGTTTCAGTGCCCCTGCTTTAAGAAAGGATCTTGTGAAAAAAACAAAGAGTCAGGAAAGGACCAAAGAAATCATTAGTAAATGTCTAGAGGCAAGAAAATGTCTGCAACAGGTTGAAAGAGCCCAGTCTGATTTGCTTTTCTAAAAGAAGACGAGACTAAATTTGATGACCTTACTAGGAAAAAGCAAGCAAGGAATGTAATTGAAGTTATCACTGTCTTTTTTTTTTCATGCATTTACTTTTTAATTAGTTTCCTGGAACAGGGTTGGTTCTTCTCTGTAGGTATCATTAATGTATTTTGGTTTTCTAACACTTTATAGCAGTAAATAATAAGGTGGGTGACCTCAACTGTTTGATATTCTAGAGTGGGAAGTACATTATGACCCAAATAAAAGTGGGTAATTTTCTTTACATCATAGTTTCCTTGCTTACAGTATTGTTGACTGGCAGTATAATTCCCATGGTCAAAATTGTGGTGGGATGAAAAGTCCTTTATCACTACAGTCAGACCTGTTCCGCTCTTGTGACAATAACATACACAAGATTATTTTGACTGCTACTTAGTTTACATTAGGTAGTTCTGTTTGTAAAGGTGCAACTATATTAAGGTGTGTGTAGGGAATTATATAAAAGTTCCTGATATATTTATTCAGGTTACTGATTTCTACTTTTTGTCATTTTAGAAACCAATGAATGCCATTTCACAGTTCCTACATGTGCATTTGTTTCATTTATTACTTATATTCAGCAGATTTATTAGTCAAATAACAAGTCTTTGTACTGAGTAAACAGAACTGTGTGTTTCTTTCCGTTTACTGTGTTCTGCAAGGTTTTAGAAGTAGAAAATTTCAGCCTCTGCCGTGGAGCTTTTACATACAGTAGAAAGTAAGATTTTCTGCCTTTATCAGCTCTCAAGAGACAGCTTTGCATGAACTAGATATTAAACTGAGCTAACCTGAAGAAAGTGAAGAAAATACCTTCTCTGCATCTGCAGATGAAGCTACAGCTATCAAACTTGGACAGAGTACTTCATCAGAGACCCTTTTCTCCAGTCACTCAAATTCTCCCAGTTCAGTGGTTTGATAGTCAGCAAATCATTACCAACAGATAAGCAAGACTTGAATTCTGCATGTTATTTAAGGTAAATCAACATGGAATTTAAGAAGTTTGACACTACGTTGTTAAAATTTCATGTTTAAAAATAAATGATGCTAGTTTTAAATAAAAATATATATCTGACCTGAAAAAAAGTGCATCTGAATTTTAAAAAGAGTTTTTGCAAAATCTACTCTTATATTAAAAATTATGTATGAGTTTCTATTCTGGCTGCCTACAAGACAGTGGAAAACGAAGCAAGCAGCTCTACTCTGCACGATTTGGACATGCTTCATGTATTAAAGAAGTGAAATAGTGGCTTGCCTAAGGTAACAAGCGTGTTACACTTAGATGTTGATTTGCTTATCTAATAAGCATAACCGAAAAAAAGTGTTATCTTTGTGAAAATACACAGAATTCTAACTATAAAGGAAACATATATATGTGCGTGTATATATATATATATATATATATATATACCCTTTTATTTAGGGAATTTCAGAATGATAGTAAATGGACCCTGAGATATGAGAGAGACATTTTTCTGTTTCAGACTTTAAAGACAAGGTAGTATCCAGGCAAGTTTATCTGAGTCCTCTTTGGTAGTGTTATTAAGAAAGCTAACCTTGAAAATGTATAGATCTTGACATTCCAGATACATATAACTCCATGCATACCATTACAGAATTCAATATATTTTCCTAGAACTAAGAGTTTCACAATATGAAGAAAAAAAAGAAACTAAATATGTGCACAGTCATTCTTTTTTCTTAGAAATGCACCTTGAATTTTAGGCACCTCTCCAGCTCTTTAGCGTAAAATGCTCTTCAGTCAAGTATAGTATAGTGCATTTACTTTCAGATATTTCTTCTCAGATTTCTAGCAGGTTTCCCACAGTATGAAGCCAAATGGCATTGCAGCATTGCAATCTTTGTTATGGGAAAAGGCACAGGAAAATTTAGATGAATGTGGAACGGCTATAAATAAAAAACATTAGCCTCTGACCCAACAATTGTCTGGTAACAAGTGTAATTATGTAGACAAATGGTGCTGATCACAGTCTTCTTTCCCCACAGCATGGCAGTTGTTCAGTGTAGAGCATTGCTGAATAGATAGATCTGCTTTTGACACTGGCAGAAAGGACTGCTTTTCAGAGAAGAGCAACAAAGCTGGTGAAGGGGCTGGACAACAGGCCTTATGAGGAATGGCAGAGAGAGCTGGGGGTGTTTAGCCTGGAGAAGAGGAGGCTGAGGTGAGACCTCATTGCTCTCTATAAATACCTGAGGGGAGGTTGTAGAGAGGAGGGTGCTGGCCTCTTCTCCCAGGTGACAGGGGAAAGGACATAGAGGGAATGGCCTCAAACTCCACCAGGGGAAATTTAGGCTGGACATTAGGAAAAAAATTTTCACAGAAATGGTCATTAGGCAGTGGCAGAGGCTGCCCATGGAGGTGGTTGATTCACCTTCCCTGGAGGTGTTTAAGGCATGGGTGGACAAGGTGCTGAGGGGCATGGTTTAGTGTTTGATAGGAATGGTTGGACTCGATGATCCAGTGGGTTTCTTCCAACCTGGTTGTTCCATGATTCTATGATTCTATGACTATGCTTGCCCACAGTAGAGTGTGACAGAGCTATCATTGACTGAGCTGACAGGTTTGAAATACAGATCTTGGCCACAGGAGATGCTGAACACCTGTGACACCTGTCTTTGCTAATTCAGATCTTTGCAGGTGAATGCATGAGTAAAAATGAGGAGTCACAGTCACCTCGTTGGAGGATGTCAGAGGAGACATCTGAATGAGAAATTCCATTTCAGGGATCCTCTCCACAGGCAGGAAATGCCAGTGGCGCTGGACAAAAAAAAAGCAGAAATTGACCCCAGTTCAGGTGAGCGAAAATTATATCCAAGTTTGCCTTTCCCCTTGGAGACTTTGTGCTGGAGCTAGGGATTGCCTTGTCTTTGTTGCTTATGCTTGATGCTGAAACTGTTGGCAGCGCCATCCCAGCTGTGGTGGTGGGAAGCTCTTTGCAGTTCTGCCTTCCTCCTCAGAAATGTTCCTGCGGCCCCAGGCCTCATTCAGGCTGGTATTTCTGCTGTGGGCAGGGAGTACCTTGGTGCAGGGAATGAAGCAGCAGCTGGACCTGCTTATCAGGGTGATGGTAGCAGCCTGAGCTGCATTACGAGGGACCCTTCACAGGTGTGTTCAGACAGGTCCTGATAGGCTATATCAAGTGCTGAAATCACCGCTCTCATCCTCAAATCCTCTTTTATTCCTCAAAGATCCCATGGAACTACCTCTGCCTAATTTCTGGCTTATAACTGAGGCTGCTAAGTTTAGAGACATCATCACCTCAGGCTTCCCTTTCAGTTAACACAGAGTACTGGGAGAGACCCTAGTCCACTTATGGTCTGCATCTGCCTTCAAAGGTGTCTCCAGTGTTGGTTGAAGGTAACTGTTCTCCTGAATTAGGAGCTTTGGTTCCTGTCAGTGTAGCAAGTGGTCTCTGCTCCTTACAGGCAGAGACAGGCAGCTGCTCCTGCTCTCCAGCAGGCAGAGAGAAGGAGCTGAGCCTTCCAGATTTGGATCCCTCTCAGCCTCCTCCCACAGGCCCAAATTAAAGATGCCCAGTGGCAGCCCTCGTAGTGAGCATGGGGTCCTGGCCTGGGAGAGTCCTTGGGGTCAGTGTGCCTTGTCTCAGCCCTTTGGCTGCAGAACAGACTGGCACTTAATTACCCACAGAATTAAAAATAGAAGAAATTGATGTTCCCCAGGGCTATGGTATATGTCTGTAACACCAAGCCTCCAGTATCTCCTCCTGGGGCTCTGGCAAAGGACTGCAAATTCCTGACAGCCCGAAGAATTTGGGGCAGAGAGCAAATGTTTTAGTGTCTTTTTAAGGAGGAGTGCCACCTCCAAACTACAATTACTTCATTCTGATATGAAAGGGCAGACTCAGCCCAGCTTAAGAGTAGGGTTGGCAAAATGCAGTCCTATGCAGCTCAACATGAATATTATTTTCATATTGTGGAACTAATAACCAGTTAAAAGATAACAATGCTTATTAGGAAACTATAGACATATTCTTTGCCTGTCTTGTCAGGGTACAAATGAGCAAAGAACCAGAAGTACAGTTCATTAGGAAGGAACCAAGCTATTTAATTACCCTAAGAAAACTGTCTTACTAACCTTTTTCTTTATTTTTTTTATTTTGGTAGTAGTTATAATTTTCCTGCTGTTCACTGAAATTTATGTATTGAAATAGAAGTGCAGAACATCTGTCCCCTGGCCTATCAGCTTCATCAGGCTTGGGGAATTGAGGGGACAAAAGGAAAAGAAAATATGTAAATATGATGACTGTTATATTGAATTATTTTATTCTGCCATGTGGAGTTAAACTGGTTAACAAAAGAGAAGGTTTCCATTTCAATGCTGCTTGTTTTATAATAGGTACTCCCCTTTTCTTAGCCATTCTACTTCCAGAAGGGTCTTACTCTGGATATTCAGTCCTAGCCAAAAGGTCACTGTTGTCGTACAAGAGGGCCGTCCTGCCCTTTCCTGGCATCTCTGAGTGCTGTGAATAGAGCTCTTTTGCTCTGATGCTGAGATCCATCTGTGCAAAAGCACACTGGGAGCAGCTGAGTGTCACTATTCCCTCCCAGAGGGAGCACCTCTATGTGTAGAGAACTTGCAATGAACTATGCAAGGAGAGGGACGGGCAATCCCACCAGTCCTCCTGGCTTGACTGACAGTTCTTGGCTGGCAGTCTTTTTGACAGATAGTTCCCCAGGCAAGTAGGCAAGTGATTTTTAGTTTCATACTTAATTGCTCAACCTAGTTATTTAATATTTGTATTTGTATATGCATTTTTCATTGTGGAGTCTCAGCTTTGACAAGACATTGATGAAGTAACACTTCGTGGAATATGAATCAGTTAAATGGCTGTTTATTCTGACTGAATTCTGACACTCCTAATCACAGTAGAAAAATATGTTTAATCTGAGTATTCTCTTATGGTATTCAGTGGGAGTTCTCACAGAATGTCATTCAAATCTGTGTAACTAATGCTCTCCTGGGGCTTCTTTCTGTAAGACTGGGAGAGGATGTGCAGGAGGACAGTTGCTATTCCAGCTTGTGCTGTGAAGAAATAAGAGAAAGAACAACCAGTATGAAAAGCAGTGAAAGGATGCTGTCATAAGGCTACTTGGTGATTTCACTGGCTTGGGATCAGAGACCTTCACTTGCTCTGGATGGATGGAGTCAGAGTAGAATAAAGATCAACAAATCCAGCACTGAAGGAAGATCTGAGCTCTAGGAGTAAAGGATAGTCTCAAGCCCCATGGCAAACAGATTTGTGGAGAGACCAGCTCCAAGATCTTGCTGTCCATAGGAAACAATAAAGATATTTGAAAAAGAAAAAGAAACAAAAAAGACTCATTTCCTTACAGGGAAAAGGTCAGAGAGAACAGATTATAAACAGTGCAGAAGAAATCGTTACCGAAATCGTTAGTGCTTGGTGTGCTTTTGCTCAGTGTATGCTAAGGGAGATTTGGGTCAAAGCTGGGAATGCTGAAGGGATGGACCAATGGGTGTACATCAGTGCAACCCCTGTCAAAACTCAGGTTTGTATTCCGAGTGAGCAACTAGTAGAGTTCCTGAGGAAGAATGAATAAGGATACCTAAATATCATTTTGCAAAACAGCTGTGTCAGTTTAATTGTAGCTTTTCAAAACATCGCGCCTCAAAAAGACAAGCTGCCTCAGAGGTTTCAGACTGAGGATTTGAAAGTATGATAAGGCTTCAAATTATCCATAAACACTGGTTCAACTGTAATGTTTGTTATCCTTAGTTATTGATGATATTTTCTTTGTTCGGCCATAGAAAAGCACAGAGCAGAGACACCTAGATAATGCCTCTTATAAAGCAGTGAGTGTGCACGTATCAAAATGTCCAGAAAGAGACTACATCAGTCCCCAGCAAATTAAGAATGTGTAATCATCATGCTTCGTAATAATGATAGTATGTTTTATAACATTACACTCAAGTAATTGTAATTTCAGTTCTATGGAGCAAAAAATGCAATCACTGAGATTTAACTTTTAAGTGGTGGACTTAATTGACACTGCTTGGAAAATATTAATGGACCTTCATTAGTAGGTATTCTCTCTCCCATCATACATGATTTTTTTAAATTTAAACTAACTCTCTGCTTAGTGTTTAGAATTATTGACAAAAATATGTCTCTCTTTGGCAAATGATTAGCTAAATCATCCTTTTATTTACAAGCAGCACTGTGTCCCTGTGCCCTAAATCTTGCTAGTTGGAAGAGTAGGAGGGAAAGCAATTTAATTAAGTTAACTTTATTGACCCGCTGGAGCTGTTGTTTAATAGCATGGCTCCCTGGAGTCTAGTGCAGGTAAATTGAATGAATGCCACAGAATATCACTTCCCTGCATTGCATATTTCAAACCTCTGCCAGGCAGTTTGGGATGAGCAGCCAATCAGGAAAAAGATTCCTTCCAGCCTTGCTGGCGTGGATGGCATTTCCCATTGTGTTCAGAACGACACGCAGAGTGTTACCCAAGCGTTCCTCTGAGCACATTGAGAGGGATAACTCTGGGACCGTGTGTTGCACTCAGCTGCTGCATTTAGAAGGCAACTTTGTGGATTGGCTCTTCAGCCATGTATCCAAAAATACCTTTTTATGAAGGAGGAAAACTAGCATGTGACTGAATGAAAGCGCTGTGAGTAAACTATTTAATATTAAAACCTCAATACGCTCATTCTGCATGAGAAATCAGAGTCCAGAAGGATAAGAGAGATCTCATGCAGCTGTTCTTGTCATTAAATACCTGGGAACAAAGCAAAAAAATTCAAAACTTCTTGTTAATTGTTCTTTGATAAAACAAAAGCTGCAAAGGCATCCACCGTATATTCTCATAGATAATAATGCCTACTGCAATTTCAAGTATTGCTGCTGTTGTTAAAATCTTTGTCCAAATATCTTATTAGTCTATAAAATGCGTGCAACAGCTGCTCCGCAGTGGACTGGATCACACCTCATTTTCAGCACTACTTCAGTACTGCCCACTGAATAATAAAAGACAGCACCTTAGTCTGTTGCACCCATACTTCTCATCACTTATTTTTAATATGAAGCCTCAGCACTACTTGTACAATGTAACAGCAACTTCTTATAGCTTTTAACCCTTGCAGAATTTAATGTTTTTCTGATTAAAGCTGAGACCCAAAGATCCAGTGCTCCAGCTTTGCCTTACTGCAGCATTAAGTACTGCCACTCAACTAATTCATGTTCTGCTCTGGAAAACTGTAAGAAGTGCAGCTTTAATTACAAAATCATAGAATCATTTAGTTTGGACAAGACTTTGAAGATCACCATCTGTAAACACAGTTCACAGTTTTCTTGTATTCACTCATGATTCAGTGTGTTGAATAATTTTGTGCATAGTTTTCCTTCTATGAGAGAACAGATTTTTCTTGGCTTCAAAACATCTCACACTTTTAAATATGTGAGATGAGAGAGATGGGCTTGTAAGGGAGGGGTGCTGTCTTTTCTTGTGCTGACCAGAAAAGCTGCAAGAAGCAGGCAAGTTTCAAGCTTTTAAGTCCCTCTTTAGGGCTGACTTGTGTGTCTTTAAACAATCACACTTAAAGCATTGCAGCCGTGGTTGCTACCTCTACTGTAGGCATTAAGCTGATGGTGAGACAACCATCCTTTCTCATGATGCTGCATCACCTCTGGAGGGACTGGCCCTTGGAGCAATCCCTCTCAGTTCCTCTCCTGACCTTTATACCCTAACATGCCACACACATCCCCTCAGAAGTGGTCCTTTTTATATTTCCAATATACAAACTCAAGCAGTAGTTCAGCGCAGGGAGCTTGAGGCACTTCTACTCTGGCATAGCACCAAGAGGGGGGAGAGTCACCCTCAATCCTTAATGTGAAGTCCAGAAGTTAAAACTACCTTTAATTCAATGTTAGATTAACATGGCTTTTGGCTGACACTGCGTATTTACACAATAGGATGATGTCTTGCATGAGTAACCCTGATAAGTATACTCACTGATATTCTCCAGTGCTCTGTTACTTTATCTTCAATAAATATGTGTTTTGGCAGCCATTGCTTGAAGCCCGTATTCCATATCTGTAAGATAAGTGCAGTTTCTGTGTTAATGGTTGTGTCTGGGGTCAGAAGCAGGCCTCAGAAAGTAGACTTCTGCAATTTTCATCTATTTTTTTTGTTTCCTATAGAGTTTTTCTTATGATACTTTAAAAAAAATCCTGAAATCTTTCTTGCGTGCCTAATAGAATGTGAGAAAATACACATCCATGATGCCATCCCACAGTTCCTTCTAAATGCAACAGACAAATCATATTGAATCAAAAGTATTCCTGCATAAGAATTCATACCTTATTTCTAGGTGAAGTTCTTTAAAGATGTTAAAATACAAACATGTTAAATATACGTAAATTTTAGTTTTAACTGATTACAGTTTTAAAGGATTATTAAATCAATGTTTATAATATTATTTATTTAATATATTTAGTAGTTAAATTACCATTATTGAATTTATGTGTATGTTACTATTAATATAAAATGCTAAAAGCTAACAGATAGTTCTGAGTGAGGCACAGAACCTGTATCTAACACCAGTTTAGACCTCCATGGGTACTTTTTTTGGTGGCAAAGATGACCTTAAGCAGCTCCTACACCTGTCCACAACCTTCCATCTGTCTCTGCCTTTTTCCTTCCCATTGAGCTCATATAGCTTTTTGTAGGACTGGACAGTGAATTGGATTAGCAACCTTGGAAACTGACCCATCTCATTTTTCTTTTTCTCAAGAACCTTTATAAAGCAGATCAATGTGCTCATCTGGTTTGCAGTATGGCCTCCAAATCATTGCACCAGCTCAACAGAACATACATCATAGAGAAGGGAATTGCTTTGGTTCAGTCAGGCCAGAAAAGTGTGTCAATAAAACTACCACTGGATTTTAAGACATGCTACTTGCTTGATGTTTTATCATATAAAAACGACATAGACATGCTTATGGTTAAGTGCTACTAATGCAGTTTTCTCTGAATCAAATCTTTACTGAAAACTTTTGCTAGTACAGGAACAACATTTAGGGATAGTTATTTGATAGCTTTTTTTTTATTTGAAGGGTTTGTGAGTTTGGAGTTTTTTTAATGTCAAAATCTAGGAAAAGGTCTAAGTTGGTGCACTTACACCGCAGTAGACTGTAGTTTGTTTATCCGGGATTTGGGTAGAATGAATTTTTACTTTCTGTACTTACAGAGTTTGCTGATTTACTAGCGGTTGGTTTGTTGGTTTTTTTCCCAAATGTATTTTATATCAAGTGGATAGGAGCAATATATTAGATCTTTTGTTTTCCAGATACTAACAGACTCTTTCCCTGTTACCTCTGTTTTCTTTTGGGTTTGCTCTTTCCCACCCTAAAGGAACACTGGTGCAGAAGTTTTACAGCTGCCAAGTGACGGCACCTTCTAGGCTCCAATTGTGCTTACAGACATTCCCGCTTTCCAGTCATTTTCACCCCCCAATTGGCATTGTTGCCACTGCAGTTTTGCTAGCAGACCAGCTCGCGTGATTGCTCCTTAGCCTGAAACTTGCAAACTCAGCCAAGCCAGTCCAGACTCATAGTTCTCTCCACTTAAAATAAACTGGCTGGCTTTGCCTCAAGCATTTTCGAGAGTGTTCACACGCTCCCCTCTGCTGGTGTTGCTGTGAGGCAGAGTTCGGAAAACAGAAAGGGGTAATATTGTCAAGCCAGCATAATAACGTGTAGAGTGAGCGTTTGCCATTCCCTGAGCCTTAAGCTCTTTAAACCCAAGAGAAAGAAGCAGAAGTGCTTCTAGCATGGTTATGTCTAATGGAATTGCATTCAGGTATGATGCTAAACATGCAGTAGTAATATGGAAACTTGTATGCAATTTTCTTCTCTTTTTTGCACTGATATTTAAACATTCACTCACCTTTTCCCTCCCTGTAAAGACTAAAGCTTGCCTACACTAGGATTTTTAAGGTTTGGGGTTTTTTTTTTACTTCACATTAATGACTTGTTAATTTAAGTAAATAGAGATCAGTGAAGATGTGTCAAACCTTTGGTACAAAGAAGACAAAAGTTTGGTTTAGAGCACAGCGTATTGTCTGGGTCAACTATTCAGAAGCACAAGAGTTGATTAGGAGGTTCTTTCAGCATCTCACAGATCTTAACTTAGCAGTAGATAACTAATGTTCCATGTCCCCAGCTCAGGAAAAGCCTAAGGAGTTTGGAGAGCTCAGTTTGGTAGTTTCCTAGGAAATCCCTGGTAATTCCTCCAGAAGAAAAGTTAAGTATATGGAAAAGATAACATGGCTTGGACACTTGAGGAGGAACCAGGTGCTGAAGGGTATTGATTCATTTCTTTTTTTCACTCTGGAATCAGAAACCTGTTGTTACAGTATCCAATAGGATTGCAGCACTATTGTCAAAATGAGAATGATCTATTTTCTGCTGCAAAGTGTATCAACAAAATTATTGTTTCAATTCTCTGTCAGGTGACAACAATAACCTTCATCAGTAGAATTAACAAAAGAAGTAGGGGAAGAAAAGTAGTTTCTTAGCTTGGAAGTCAAGAGAATTAGTTAATCCCTGCATTTCTTTTCTTTAATAAGGGGGTTTGGATAAAATCACTGAGAGGAAATACACATGGAAACTTGTGCCCTTGCAAAGGTGTGCAGAGTAGCATTTCCAAACTTTAACCACAGGAGAGAAGAAAACATTGAGGGAGAAAACTTTTTAATACTCAAGCCAGGAACTCTGAAACGAATTCTGTCATACACTGGCAGTGGAGATACTCCTGATTCAAGAAACTATATCAAAACCACAGCAGTCAAGACAGAGGTGATATTTTAAAGACTTTTGTTGAAGCATGAAAGGTCAGCTATAACGAACATCACAGTTTCTGCCAAAGAATAGTCATATCAGTACCTTAGGATCATCATTAACTGTCTTATGCATCCAGGATATTAGATACTCTGTGCCTGTCTTATGCATCCATGACATTGGACATGAGGAGAGCTGCCATTTAGTCCAGAAATCACTCCAAGCAGTTGCTATATGTCTGGATTTTATGTTTTCTTTCCTTCATGGTCACTCAAACTTTAGCAAAAACACTTATTTCTATATGTTACTGTTATTCTTCTGGAAAGGCAATCAGATAATGTTATGAAATGCCAAGGCATACTACTGAAAAATCTGGCATATGTTAACATTACAACAGTAATGTTTGCTCAAATATATAGCTAACTAGGATATCTAGTAGATGTTTCTGGAGCAAAGGATTCCTACGCAGCTGCTAATATGGTTCGTAGCAAGAGATGACCCTGGCTTTACCCTGCTGTGCCCACATATGTCTCCATGTGGATGCACTAGCTGCTGCATGGGGTGTTTCCATTCAGCCTTTTGTCTGCTACTGAATTCCCCACTAAGCATGTCTTATGGACTCATGCTCTAGTTGAAGGAATCCAGTTAGCTAAGCCAGGGAATGACTGTCCATACTGCTCAGCCCTGCTTGTGTACTAATGCATTTGCTCAGTATCATAACAATCCAGTTCAAGACCAAAAGTGCCCAGAACTGGATCACATAAATTGTAACCCTAAATCTACGGTAAGCTGTGTCACCCTATTAAGTGCTTCACATAGCATTGTACAATAATAAAGGTGTCTGGCCCAAATCTCTTGTGCTATGAACCTAAGAACACAGTTTAATGGAGCATCTCTGGTTCTCCGTGCTTCTTACATGCTCACAAAATAAACTTGGACACCATATAGGAAAGTTCCTTCTGAACAGTGCAGAGAGTCTGATCAATTACATAAATACTGAACATGAGATATCAGAACAGACATGGGTGTTCTCAGGGGTCCAGTGCAAATACTGTTGGGATGCAGTGTAAGGTAGTCGAGCAGCAACCCCTCTAAGATTTCAAAACTGTTCTTTTGTTCCTCTTGTATCCCACACCATTTCTAAGAGCCTGTGAGATCTGTTGGCAGGACAGAACTTCCATTGTGGGCAGTGAACTCCTCCAAAAATCTGCCTCAGCTTTTATTGCATTTGTTTGACAGCATTTGCTTTGCTTTCCATCTCTTTCCTCCCTGTTTCTCTCAAGATAGTTGTTTTCCCTTTGCAGCAGGTAGTGCTCCGAGTAGAAAGTTGTATGTGCATATATGCATTCAGCGTCCTTTCCTCCATCCTGTGCCAGGCAACGAGGTTGTATATTTATGCATCTTCTCAGCAAGTAGGTCTCCTTTTTTCTTTTATAGATCACGTCCTTGCCTTCATCTTCATTCCTTCCAGCTTAATGTCATCCACGAAGTTGCTAAGTTGCCCACTCCCTTCATCCAGATCATTGATAAAGATGTCAAAAAAAACTGGACCCAGCACTGAGCCCTGTCGGAAACCACTTGTGACCAACCTCCAACTGGATTTAGTTTCACTAATCATGACTCTTTGGGCTGGGCCATCCAGACAGTTTTTTACCCAAGAGCGTATGCACCTGTCCAGGCCAGTGGCAGCCAGTTTCCTAAGCAGGATGCTGTGAGAAACTATGTCACAGGCTTTACTGAAGTCCAAGAAGACTACATCCACAACCTTTCCTTTATCCATTAAGGGAGTCACTTTGTCATAGAAGGAGATCAGATTGGTTCAGCAGGACCTGAATACCAAGGAGACCAGAATATCTCAGATTCAAGTCAAAAAAAGAAAGTGCAATCAAATTAATTGATCATTAAGTTAATCATAATAAAATGATGTTTACACATATATGCATGTAGAGTACACATGTGTGCATAGTGGAAGTATGTATATGTGTATACACACACATGCATATAGACCTGTAGTTAGTCGTATAAATACATTATCTTTATTACTTAATTGCACTTTCCCCTGGATGGGTAAAGCAGTAAGACCCAGCCTGAGTCACTCAGGCTCAGACAAGTGCTGAACATTTCACAATCAATTCTGTGATGGTTCTAAGCATCAGTACATATTAAAAAACACTAATGTTTCACGCTAAGAAGAATATAAGTGTTTACAAGACTTGTGTTGTAAACAAAAACAGAGATATTTTGAAACTGAACCCTATCCAGAGAATGTGGACGACGTGGCAAGAAGTAAATTAAACAAATAAATAAAGAATAACTAAAAATGTATCTGCTAGACAGGAAAAGTAAAATTTCAGGTTATACCATGGTGAGAGTGGATAATTCTAGAGAGTCTTGCCTTTTGCTAAGTCCAAAATACAGTTAAAATATGGCTTGCATTAGTCTTAGCTAAAGCACAACTTCATTATAGGCTGTGCTAGGAAAAGTTACTCGTATTATAATTGTTCAATGTTTATTGATTTTTCAGTTACAAATAAGTCCCACAGGTCAGAATCTACTCACAGCGACATTGGTGTATATTGCCATATTTTGTAGTTTCCTTACATTCCTGCTGTTTAAGGGGAGACCACAACTGTGTGACATTTCTACCCTAATTACCATAAGATTTATAGAAAAGCATGACACTCTTCTTCTAGCCCATTAACTCTATTTCCCAGAAAATGCACTGACTGCAAGAAGAAAAATAAGAAAGGAAAAATTCAGAAAGGAAAAATAAACCCTCAAGTTACCCCCAGGTTTTCATGGAACCCTGTTGGCCATATGACTTCAGCTATTGAGAAGCTTGTCAGCATAGAGACAGCAGGGACAGACTTCCACCCAGGTGTACTAGGACCAGGTTTTATTTACATGACCAGTTCTCACTTGTAGCCAGTGGAAACTGTGGCTTTGTGATCCTTGTGACCTTGTATAGAGGCAACATTGTACTAAGAACCTAGTGCTTTTCATTTATTGCCAGAGGTTTAAACATGTTTCGTCACATTGTTAGCAATTGTGATTCCATTGCCCTGGTTTTACACAGTGAACAGAAATTGCTTCTGATTTATTAAACCCAGAGTTTAGTAGGACAGATTTGTTCCAAAAGCATGGTGTGGAAGTCCTTCCCTGTGCCTTTTTTGAGGATGGGATTTTAGAATCATCTTTGACTGGTGTCAGCAGCATCCGTAAAGAAAGGTGAGAGAAAGCATTTTAAAGCAATTTCAGCAAGTTTCTGAAGTCATGGTGCTGCCCTGCATGAAGAACTGGTGTGACTATATTGAAAATGGGAGATTAATTTGGAGGAAGCCCTTCTCACAGTTCTTTATGCGCTGGACACACTTTTGAACATGCTTGGCTGCTGCGTTATCCTTATAACCTATCCCATTGCTTGGCTGTGGGGAGACAGGGAGAAAATAAGTTGCAGGAAGAAGATGACCTAATTTCCATGTTAAATTCCTGTTACCTTAAGTTAGATGTTACCTAAAGTTTTAGAGCCACCTAAGCGGAAGGAATTAGGCACAGGTATTAGTTTCCTCATATAGGCCCCGTGACAGCGGATTATAGTTTGTACATAAAGGATGATATCTAAATGTAAGTAAACAACATCTAATGACCTTCCTCTTGGACTAGTTTATTTATGCAAGATAGTAAATATAGGAACATCACTTGTGGCATTTTCAATTGCAGCAAATTCACAGCTTTATTTCTGCTCTGGATTACCAGCCGCAGACTGTCATGGTTCCCTGACTGGGAACACAAACTAGTTTGTTATTTTGTGTGTGCTAATAGACTTCCCGTGTTGCAAAACACACATAATTTTGAACGATTCCTTTCTCCTAATGTGTATGTTTTCCATTATAATTAATTACTTAGATTTTTAGCAATGATTGTTGAAATTTTTGAAGGTATAGATTCTAATCAATATCTCGCAGTTGTAATTATTGATTCAGAAAAATACTTGAAATAATTAGCCATTACTACTCGATATGTTTCTATGTGGAGTGGATGCAATTGCCATACTTCTAGTTAAAAAAGAAGTTGCCTACATACTGGCCTATTTAATGGGGCTTACATCTTAGGAAAAATGATCCAAGAGAAAAATCTAATGTTCTGTCTCCATGTTTTCTATTTTTTATTTTAGGTTCCATTCTATGACTCTGTTGTGGTAGAAAAGAAATGCTTTCATGCCTGTGATATCATTGTATTCAGGAGCCCCAGGCCTTGCCTGGCAGAAGTAGCTCTGATGAGTAGCTTTAATAATTTAAAAGGCAAATCTAGCACTTTTTTCCTGAAGTGTGACCCAATGTGACTTGTTTTATGCATCCAGCAGTCTTGCAGATTTTCATGGAAGAGTGAGCCCTACTGTTTACTGTGGAGCCACTGTCATGCATGCCACTTATAGCTCCTTGGTTAGAATAGCCCTGTAGCCTGCAGGACATTAAAAAAGCAATGGTGGCCTTTTTCTTCTCGGGCACCTCATGAATGGGGCATTGCTATAAACCATGTTTACCTCCTATACAACAGCAGGAATTTTCCCTACAGAGGAAAATGAGAAAGCTGCTGATTTCCTGCTGTGTATATATGCTCCTTGAAAAGGAAAAGCATAAACAGAAGGAGGCTGGATGTGAATAAAAAGAGAAACTGGGAGCACCTGGCAGTGTTATGCAGAAGAAGAATAGGAGAGAGTGTGGGAAGAGTGAGAAGAAATAGGAGGAAAAGCAAATAGAAGAAACAGGAGTAGCAAAGAGGAGATCAACAGATGGGAAGAGGGAAAACATGCAGTAATGGAAGGACCAGCAAGCTAGGAATGGAAAAGTGAGAACAGAGAGAAGAGAGATGGCACATTTTGTTACTTAATAAAAAGCTTAATGTACTGTATACTCAGGATTTTTTTTTCATCTAAATAAGGCAACTGAGTCATCTTAACATGACTTTTCTAAGCATTCTCTTACAGCCAAATGGTTGTATATGTCATTTCATAATGTGATTACAACAAAAGATGCAAGCAAAGCAGATTTGACCCCCATACCTGTAGTATATTGGGACAGCTCTTAGCAAAGCTGGGAATTGATGGAAAATCCGTGCACCAACACAACTTTTAAAGTATAATGCTAGAGAATGCTGGGTTTGGGGTTTTTTGTTTGAAATACTGTTGAAGTACCAGGGCACCTCCTTTTAGCCCACTCAAAGAGGTAAATCAAAAGCATAGTTCTTTGAGTTTAGTTAACTAAATTAAAATATTATTTAGAATAATAATTTTTAAGCCATAAAATATACTTTGCCTTACAGGCAGCTATATGCAGTACAGATGTTATTCAGTCAAATTTTAGCAGACAAGAAATCATCAATTCTTGACAACGAGGAAAAAGAACTCAAGGCAACATTCAACTACCTCTGTGTTCACTTAACATGATTTTATAAGACACTGTACAATACTCTCCTTGTTGTTCCTCACTAATGCTGAATATCTCATGTATGCTGTAGGGGTTAATTTGATTTCTCATCTCTCACTGCTCCCATCTGTGACATTGAACTCCTGCATTATTCTGGCCAAAAGTGACCAAAGTAATGTCTGTAATGCAGTTCCACAATGGCATTCTTGGATTTAAGGTGAGATTGTTTATAAAAATATTTTCTGACCACTTGGATGAAAAAATGTACTAGAAAATGAAATACTGACCATGTGTTGCAGTACAGGTTTCCTTGCTCTAAACCATACATATTACGTTGTTTGCTTTTCATGCAAGAAATACTGTGTGAAGTAAAGTACAGGCATGGATTAGTTCAAATAACTTTGCTCTTCAACTAAGTGTGGAAATACAGGATACTAAGAGAGATGCCAGTAAGCTGAGACTATTTAATGCGATACAGCTAAATTCTCAAGTGCCACTTTAATATGCTAGTGGATTAGTCATTACTTTAGGATATGTTGCAGCCTCCAAAGTGGTCTGTTTTACAAGGGGAACATTTTGAAAGTATTAAAATGTGAAGGCTGGATAAAAACATGCTGTACAGGTGGTAGTACAATTCAGAGTCTGAAATCAAATTTGATTCTCTCCTTTCTAGCCAATAAAGTTTGTGTGCCTGTGTGATATACCACCACTTAGTGAATAACTGCAAAGTTTGGAAGAAAAATGACAAATTAATGGCTACTGTGATTTTGAAGCTCATCAGATTTTTTCACTGCCAAAGACAGATACTGCAGTATGTGTCAAAAAATGTTATTATCCATGTACCATTTACTGGAAAATAGCAATGTTAGGAGAAGTTAAAATCAAAGTCTTCAGGTTTTGGAATATTAAAATATAGATCATTAATTATAGACAATTTAGATAAAGTACTTGCCTTCACAATGCTGATGTAAGATGCAATTCTGCATACACACCTCGCTCAAATGTCTTGTTGGTTCCATATACTACCTGACAGGCAGTAATCAGGGCAAAGCTCTGCTGAAATTAATTTGTATAATACTGTGGTTTTAAATGAAAAACCTGATGACAAATTATCTTTGTTGTTCTCTTCACTATTTTATCCCTTGCATCCTAAGTTAATTGCCTGACATTATAATGGAGGCTTTTTGAGCATGCTATACGTGTCAAAGAAAAAGCAAAGTGCTGTCAGTTTCTGGAACTGACCCAAACTCTCACAAATGTATGTGAATGTAATTCCAATAGTGTTTTAATTTGAGGGTTCATAATTTATATTTTTACCTGTCAAACACTTTTTCAACATCTCTTAGCATAACAAGTGGGAGTGAAAAAAACAGTATTCTCCCTCTTGCTTGTCTTTTGTGAATAACATGAAAGAAGCAATAACTGGATATCTCACAGACTCATGATGTAGGACTAAAAACATGGTTGTGGAATGTTTAAATTAGGCAGCACCATGAGTTGCAAAGGAGGTGAGACTAGGTCTGCTGAAAAGTGAAACAGATGTTGACAGGTAGCAAGCAAAACTAGTGAGATGCTGAGTTGGGATGGGGTTGTGGTAATCTCTTTTGATTTTATTTTCCAGCCACATTGTCAAATTCAGCCATGCATCATTATCCCCAAATTAATATTTAAAATCACAAATAATTTCCATTATTGAAAATCAATAATCATTACTACTCTATTACTCTATATTTCAGCTCAGTCAATGAACACAATTAAATGGGTATGGTTCCTTCTAAAAGTTCAGATGCATCTAAGTTGACTTTGATATAGAAAAAAAAGTTTCATTTTGCTCTCTTTTTTACACTTAAGTTCTCTTTTTTTGCAGATCGTTTGAAATGTAAAAATACTTTGAGCAAAAACTGGGAAGTTTTCAAAATGAGAAGAGTAAATGAAACTACAGGTTTCAACAGCTCATTCTGGGAACCGTTTGGCAGGTTCCCATAGGAGAATGCCCTGAAAGGACTCTGAGAAAATGCTGCTCTCTGAGGATAACCTCCCTAGACCCGGGTTCAGAGCAGCCCACAGCCCAGGCAGTCACACAGGCACACCAGAAGGGCAGGGAGCTCTATTCTGCTATCAAAAAAAGAGGGCAGGGGAGGCCAAGAGTGCTTCTTGGTAGCTGTGCAGACAATTGTCTGGCCATGCAGACCATTCTACTGCCCAAAGATTCTGTGAGCAGTAGGGTTTTTTCTCAAGAGGTCAAGACTTTATCCTTAGGCTTGGGTACAAATACTGTAGAGCTCCCAACAAGAGATGAGAAACCCTTTGGCTCCATTTTGCTGTCCTGACGTGTTAGTGATTGATTGGGCAACTCTGCTCCTCCATGCTGAACCACACAGGTCTTCTGCTTAGATACAGTTCTTGCAAGGGTAAGAAAAAGAAAGCGTCTCTGCTCAGCCTAATTGGTAGGCATGGTATATTTTTCTAAATGTAGATGATAACATATATTTCAAGAGTAAGAAGCCAGCTTTAGGGGGATACTTTTTCTAATACTTTTCTCAGCCTTTTCCAATTTGAAGTTTAGAGACCTGGGTAGAAATTACTCCTTTGTTTCTAATAAATGTTCAGGAGTGGAGAGGGCTTGCCCATTGATTTGTTTCAGCTTTGTTTTTGTTTTCCACTTGGATTTAACCTGTAAAGCCTCGTCGGATTTGAGCTGTAGCAACTCTTAAGTCCTCTGCAAGGTTAGTAGCTTTTATGCACTAAGGACTGGAGAAATGCTTATTTCAGGCAGATACCATCCCTGTCCTGAAGTGCTCATTATCTCTTTCAGTGATGTGTTTTATACATAGCTAAAGGTCTACAAGTATCCCAAATAAAAGCTCTCTGATCAGTGCTCTTTCTATTGTAAGTTTCCTGCCTCCTCATCTACAATCATTTGCTGGTGCAAGGCTCCCTCTCACCCTTGTAAAGACAGAAAATTCTTTTAGGAGGGGATGCAGGATGATACAAGGGAAGGAAAGGAAAGGAAAGTCTCAAAACAGTAGGAAAGGAGACTCAAAGAAGCTTGGGAATAGTTATCTATTCTCAATCTAGAGACTCTGGCAATACAGGAGAAATAAGAAGGATGCAGTTGTGGAGAAAAAGTACTGAGGAAATCATCATCACAATTACATGACAGAGAAGTGACTGAAGGTGGAAGAAAACTGTGCCACGAGACATAGCACAGCACAACTTAGGAAAGAAAATTTAAAAACCCAAATTACAGAATCATAGAAGCACAAGATTGGAAACAACCCATCAGATCGAGTCCAACCATTCCTATCAAACACTAAACCATGCCCCTCAGCACCTTGTCCACCTATCCCTTAAACACCTCCAGGGAAGGCGACTCAACCACCTCCCTGGGCAGCCTGTTCCAGTGCCCAATGACCCTTTCCATGTAAAATTTTTTCCTAATGTCCAGCCTAAACCTCCCCTGGCGGAGATTGAGACCATTCCCTCTTGTCCTGTCCCCTGTCACTAGGGAGAAGAGACCAGCTCCCTCCTCTCCACAACTTCCTTTTAGGTAGTTGTATAGAGCAATGAGGTCTCCCCTCAGCCTCCTCTTCAATGTTCAAGAGAAAAATTCACTTTAAAAAAAAAAATCAACTCAGTAGACAGTGTACACACAAAATAGTACATAGATAAGCTAGTTTTCTCCCGTAATGCTGCAACACTCCAGAATCTAAATGGGCTGTGCTAATACCAGCTCTGTGGGGTGTAGGACAAGGTCATTATTTTATGTCTCTGGATCTAAGGCACTGAAAGACAAAGCGAGTCTCAAGAGGATGTAGTGGAAATCTGCAGCTGGAGAAGGGGGTCTGAATTTGGTGAGTATCACTGAAGTATCTTCTCCCTCAGTAAAGTTTTGGATATTAAAATAATAATAATAAAGAATTAAGTAGGATATAAAACTGGGTATAAAAACTCTTTATGGAATGACAAAGTATGATTTTATGTTGAACAAAGTCGTTGTTCTGCATATTTTTGCTGTTGTTGATATGCTGGCAGACTTGGCCAACAGAGGTATAATCTGTCAGCAAAGCTGTTGCAAATATACCTGCATAAGGCTTTAATAACTCTAGCTTGAAACACTAATATTTACACAAATTTGTGTCTTCTCTGCCAATATTGATGGAACATGTGTTCTGATGGTGCTGTACAATGAGTAACTGCCAATACATACTTCAAAGCTATTCCTGTTTTGAAATCTGTTATTTACTCTACGGATCTTCAATAGTTTCCTGATCAAACTAGTCAAGGTCTACACTAGCACACTGATAACTCTCTTACGTTGTACCAGCATATTGAAATATCTCACAGTAGCCTTTAACATCAAGAATTTCACTGTGCTCAAACTCTTCATAAGGGACTTGAAGAGCAAAATATGACAGCATATTAAAAAAAAAATCTTAATAATTATATGTGAACTATTTGCTTTTATTGAGAATGATATTATATTGATGTCTCTGCAGAAGAATTGAGGCTGACATAAGATGGACTTCATGCATTTAGGGTCAAGGCCCTTGAGTCTCCAAGGAATTATGACACTAGTGAACATAGTCTTTGATGAATCTTCTGAAAACGCAGAAACAAAGTTAAATTGAGCCCTCAGCTTCTAGCAGCAAGCCGGATTGTTTCTGAGTGCAGGCAAAGTAGAAACTACCTAAGGTAACAGACTGCTGGGAAGACAAAGCACGTGTCTCCTAACGTGTGCCCCCTGTAATTTTGTCCATATTAGGACTGGGAAAAACAGGTTGTCTGTAACTGCTGCTGCCCCTAAAGTAGGAGTGGAAACTATTGGTAGAATGCCCAGTGCCGGCAGCTGTGATAGTTGACTGGTATCAGTCCCAGGAGGCAGTCAGATTAGCAGCATGGATCCTCTAGATCTCTCCATTGCAATTCCCCACTCTTCTGCAGCAGTCAGGGGTGGCCCTGTCCCATCTGTTATTTTAGGGGGGAGCTGACTGTCAATTTTTTCTGAGTCATTTAAAAGTCTTGTGCTGGCTCCAGCATAAAAGGTCTGCAAAATGTTTATAGTCTTAAATGAGGAGTAATGATAGCATTATTTATATTTAGAAATTCAGGGAGTGTTCTCCATCTAAATGCTAACTACATATAACATGCTACTCGCTCCAAAATCCAGATGACATCATCAGGGTTTCATCCTCTACTCCTGGATAGCTCAGTTTCTCCTTTTACTAAGCCAGGTTCTTTGCTGCAAATTCAACAGATTAATTTTAAAACTATGGTTGGATGGATGGATGTTCTACCGTCACTGTCTGCATTTCAGATTTGAACCACAAATGTGGTTCAGTTTCAACTTTCAAACTTTACTTTGTTTCCAGGATTATTGTCTCGGTGATTTCTACGCCTCCATTTACAGAATTTTTCAGAGATAACAAATTCAGTAGCCAAATTCAGAGTCTTAGAAGTGGAACTTCCCAAGCTTGTTGCATAAATGTCTGACTGATTTTTGTGCCCTGGAGCTTTTTTCCCTTGGGCTGGCAGACTTCAGATCTTAAGTGATGGAATTTAACTATTCATATAGGTCTGTGAATTGTTCTCAGTCCATCCTGTTCTTGTGATATTCCCTCATGTTGTAGCCAGGGGTTTTCAAGGATATAGACTTTTACAACATAACTGCTTCTCTGGTTTTACAAATCAAGACAGCTTTTCATTATAATTGTTCAAAAATGTCACAGTGAGCCATATTATAATGAGTTGTATGTGTGAGGCTCCTGAGGATCAGATTACTTATTCCTTATTTTGTACTCCCTATAGCTGCCTCCTCTTTGGTATGCTGCTGTACTAGGAGAAACAAAGAACTTTCTCTGAGTTCACCCAGGCTTAGATTTTAAGGGCTGCCCTCTAGCCACTTCACATGCTTCCTTGCTCCTGCTATATCTGACATTTTTTTTTCTCAGATACAACTTTTTCCAACACTAAGCAAGCTCTGACGTTTGCATGCAGGCATCCTTGCCCTTGTCAGTCAAAACCCGTTGGGCATCATGGCTGGATGCCTGCTTCAGTTTTTGGTTTGGACAGTGGCTACAGTTATTTCAGTTGTCATTATTGTCAAGGAGCTTGATTGGGTTTTATATTAGTCCTTAGTAAAGACTGGATGTTTGCTTTCAGTCTTTGATGGACTATTAGGAAAATGCAAAAGGGCACTCAAAAATAAGGAAAAGAGCTTTCCTTGAGAAGAAAATAGTGGGTGGTTTTAAATTATTTTTAGCTCTGTGATTATTAGTGTATAAATGTTAGTTAGACTTTATATGAAAATCACAGTAATTCCTTCTTTGTTCCAGTCAAGTAGCAACTCCTCTTACACCCACTGGCATACTTAGTCACCTCTTTTGTACATCCCTACAAGTAAAGTTCCCCAAGGGTAGCTTTGATAAATTGGTATGCTCCCCACAGCAATTAAAAACTACCTTCTACCTTCCATGTAATAACCAAACACAGAGTCTGAGCTGTTTGAAAATCCAGAGCTCACCCAGAACTGGGGAGTTTGCTTTGCCGTCTGCTTCTTGCAGGAGAGGAATTAGTTCATGTCTGCTAGGACTAATCCTTTCCCTGCTAGTACCATCCTCCCTTCCCGTCCATCCCCCAGTGATCCTTTGAAAACAGGAAAGAAATATCTGCCAGCTTTGGGCTTCTATGCCTGTTCTGTTCTGTATCTCACTACACCCTTTGCACCCTTCTTTGTTTTCTACTGAGAACTTGTTGGTTTCACTGTGTTTCATCTTGTCTCTCCTCTGCACCAGACTGACTGGGTGGTGAAACACTGCAAAATTATGTTAAGCAAGGCTTAAGGGCAAACATCCAAGAGCAAGATTGAGAGCAAAAGGGTATAAATAAAACAATGACAAATTTGCTTCTCGTCTATATTTAACCATGACTCCTGTTTCAAGTATCCCACAAGGGATTTCTTTCGCATTGTCCTGCAGTGAAAGCCAAATGATGGTGGATTCCCAGAGTCAGCCTTCCTCCCAGGTGGCGAGCGCACTTCTGCATGATTTCCACTTCCAAACCCTCTGTAATCCTTTGGGGCTGTGCTTTTGGATACAAATGCAAATGCCAATCATGTCCTGTCTTGAAAGGGCACCTCAGATACTTACGTGGTCATTTCCATGTCAGCCTGGCAAGGACTGTCAGATAAATACAGCTAGATTTGCCTCCTGAGATCAGAAGCATTGTGCCCCAACGATATATTCTCCCTTTGTCCTTTGGCAGTCAGCTGACTAGCTGCCCCTGCCCATGGGATCCTTTTCAGCTCCTCACGCCCTACTGAGGTTATTTATACAACCAGAATATCTCCATTATGAGTTATCAGTTGTGCATATGTTATGGTCACTGGTAGCTTAGTGCATATCTGCATATGTTCATGATCACTGGTAGCTCAGTGACTTTGATAGGTATTACTCTTTATTAACACAGATAATAGATGCTATAAAATCCATATGGTTATGAGTGCTAACGTAACTGGAACATAATGTTTCAGATATAGTGTCTTTTTTGAAGACAAGGTCCTCTCTGTTATGCTGTGTTTCTAGGTACATAGTGCATTTTCTTCTGACCCAGCTAATTCTAAGCAGGTGGTGTCAATTTCACATAGATACATCATAATTCCATTTTTAAAAAAAAAAATCTGGTTTTTACCTTCTCTTGTACAGTGCTCCTGGTTCCCTGTAGATACAGTCTCCCTTGATACAGAAGCCCAGACACTGATTTTCAAGATAGGGTTCATTTTGGATTTTATTGATGCATTAGACCTTAGTTTTGGCTGCCTTCAGAGAACAGAATTTCAGTCAAGCAGAGCTGATGTTGTGATCTTGGATGACAATGCCATTTGCAATTGTCCAGTGAGCCTTCCCAGGGATCAGCCCACATCCCTGAGTATGGACATAATTATTTTCATTCTGACAAAATTACCGGTGGTGTGGAAAGAGACCATGGCTGTAGCTAGGGTGGATTTAGACCTTTCCCATCAATAAGATGTTTTATTGTTTGCATCATGTTCTGTTTGTTTAAAAAAAATCCAGTCAGTGGAGCAGAAGTTCTGATGATTTCTCAGAACAGTGCACCGGATCAGCCATGCAGAGTTATGTATCTCTTCCTTCACAGGATTTTTAGGAAGAGGCAAATGTGTTGATTTTGAAAATTACACTAAAACAGATATCACAACACATCAAGATTTTCATTTTAGAAAAACACTGGTTATAAATGAAAGACTTCCCTTCTCTTACCTCCACTAATTCATATTTTTTTAAAAAACACAGCTTGATGCTTTTTTTTTTTTACTTTTCATTTCTTTTCTAAAATTATACCTGTCTCTTTTAATCTGCTTGTTAGCCATAAACTCACCAAAATTATGCAAATCATTGAATTATGTGATTCAAATTAAGTACATTCGGGATTTCTTCCCTCTCTCTCCCTCCCACTGAAGAGTCTTTGTGGGCTGCAAGGCTCATGATTACAATCAAACATTGGCATTGACAATCTTATCAAACAACAATAAAATCAGGAGGCTAAAGCAAATGTAAACTAGAGAAATGGGACAGAAAGCAGAAACGAAGGAGCAGGTTTTTCCACTGCTGTTGGCTTTGCAGTTGATGCCCACAAAAGCATCTTTTTAAACTGTATTGTTTGCTGTGGTGAAGAGACCGAAGCAGATGAGAGCCAGGATCAACAGCTTTCTTAGGCTTCTCAGCTACAGATGTTTTCTGATAAATAGGGCTTCTAATCATTTGCTATATATATCATTTTATGCCTCACTTACCAAAGGCTTCTGTTACAATCTCTGGTTTATTCACATCCAGTGAAGTTCACTGTACTTTCGTATTTTTGAGAACTACATTTTTAATACCTACCTGTTTGAAAGAAAGTTCCTTTAACTCATGGTAATCTAGTCATTTTCACGTGGACTTTTAAAACGGAGTATTGACTCTTCTTTCTTCAAATACTGGACTTTATTTCCTAATTTTGAATAGCTATTTTTTTCCCTTTCCTCCTTTTTTAAAAAAAATATGGTGCATGGTCCTACTTTGCAGAACTTGATCCAGAAGAATTGAAGCACATGCTTAAGGAGAAGAAAGGCATGTGGTTCATGAACCCCATAATTAGTTCTCCTTCCTAGCTCTAAGCAGTAATTAAATCTGTCACTTGTGCTCTGCTGATTCATTTATTTAGCTATTTAATTGCTCAGCTGAATACGTCTTTATCTCCGGAACTGCAACATTTTATTCAGACAAAGAAATAGCATAATCCATTATTATTCTTTTTCCAAGAGCGGAGACATGTAAAAGAAAAGAACATTAATAGTAGATGATTTGGTGGTGTGGTCAGTTTTCACTTATCAAACAAAACAGTGTTTAAGGGAAAACTTCAACCAGTGCTTGAGGACAGCTTTTCGTATACAGCCTTGCTTCTCTGGAAAGTTATGTCAAGCGTGAGGATCCGATGTATCTGGTCTAGTTTTCCATTTCCACAATGGGTTAACTTAAAGCACGTCCATGTAATAGTAAAAATTTTCTATAAAACAAGAAGTCGTGTCCTGATTTACTGGTGGAGTATTTTATAAACATTTTAATATTGCAAATATATACTACAGACTGAACAGTATATTTTCTCTATAGTTTTTATTTTTGGGGCACTGCTCATGGAGATTTCCGTCATCTGTCTCTTAGATTCATCATCAAATACAATATTTTGATCTGTAAAGAAGAGGGCATTTTTACTACTTCTAAACTTACAAAGGAGAATCCTTCTGAATACCTCTGTGTGGCACGTTTCCATACACGCAGTTTTCTTCATGGTACATTTTCAACATCCTTAAGGGAAGGTGCAAAATTCCTCCACTATTTCTGAACACAGGTGGTAAAACTGGTGTAGGACAACAATCAGGATCAGGTCAAGACAGATCAACTCAAGCAGGGCCTTTTGGCAAAATAAAAAAATATTGTTTATTTTTGTAACTGTTTTTCCTCTTTGAGCTCCATAATGAGAGCCGATCCATGAAGTGGAAGACACAAAACCCACCCAGAATTCAGAGAGAATAATATTTTTCTTTCACTTACGGCATCAGTGGTTCAGTTCTGCAGCTATTTAAGTCATAGGTCATTTTTGTCCCAGGTAAACTCACTACTCTAAAAATCCTTTATTGCTTACCTGGATGGGATTTTGTTGTTGAGGATTATTTTATTTTATTTTTCCTTTGGCAAAAGTCCTGTCTACTCCTTTGCAACGCAAAGCAAGTCTGTACTCCTGCTGCTGACACCCAGCTTTGTCCTGCTTGAAGTAAAAGCCAGGCCCCACATAAAGACCAGTTGGTGGAACTGGTCGGGTTTATTAGCTGTATTTTAATGCCTTGCAAACACAGTTGGATGTCCTGCTGTACCTCTGGCTGCTGTGCTGGGCTACACGGGCATCCCCACTGCCTGTGCCAGAACAGGGGTCTCTATTTTGCTCTCCCCCACCCTCAGGAGGGCTTTCCCAGCCCTTAACATCTTTGTCCTGACAATGCTTTGTCTTGTGTATGTTATTGTTCTGCATCTGTGCACTCTGGATTACTGAAAGCCTTCTGTTGAAATAAAGAATATTTCTTTCCCTGCTCAAATTAGGAAGTCTGGAAATCTTGCAAGTAGTTTTATTCTTGCAAGCCTGTGCACACAATTTTTGGACGAGGGTTGTGCATGAACTTCAATTAAATAGTCTTTCTTTTAAGTGCATTTCTTCAAATGATCTTCTAAATGTACATTTTGTGTTATGGAGGGCAAATGCTTAAGTTGAGGGAACCAATAAGCCAGCAAAACCCATATCTGGACATCCTTTGAGGATGAGCCTGTATGTGAATGGGTCTGGTATGAGAAAGCAGTGTTCGCTGCAGTAGGACAAACAAGTATGATCAGAGGAGGGCATGGGAATGAAATGCAAAAAAACCCCATTTATTTGTAGTAGAAGAGAAGATTATTGTTGAGCTGGTGGAAACTAAACAGAGGAAACACAGGGATAATTTCAGATGGTTTTTATCTCGGTTCTAAAAGAGCACGAGGTTAGTCAATAGGATTAACTACTTTTACATAGATTTGTACATAAACATTGAGAGGCAAGAGCTGGAGGGACATCAGCTGAGTGCCCTCCCTTTGCGATGATTAGTTTTGGGAACGTCTGGGGAGGGAATTAGGTGACAGTGACTATCGGCTTCCCCTCAGATGAACCTAGCTGTTGTCATCCTGCCATCAGCAGGCTGGAAATTACTATCTCAAAGGCATTGCAGAGTTTACAAGCAGTCAAATGGGACCAAAACCACTCCTTACTCCCGCCCTGCTCTCCCCATGCTGGAGCAAGCAGCGTCCAACTACTTGCACAGCACAAACCGGAGGCTTGCAAAGCAGTGCTAGGTCTGGGCACTGCCAGTGGGAGCACTCTGCTTGATCGAGGGTGTTTGGGGAATTTGTTTTGGTTTAAATATGGTTGGGGAAATTTTTTTGGGGTGAGTTTTCAACTCTAACTCGCAGTATAGTTAGAAACCTCAGGCTGGACGTTAGCCCTCACTCACCAGGTTGGAATATGCTGGCGTAGAACGTGCCTAAATGAAATTAGATTAAGCCTCTCAGTTTTGATACAAACACACCCGCGTCTGTACTTTATTACTGTATTGATTTACTTACTGGCATATCGGGAACCTCTCGCTACTGTTTTAATTTAGAGGAGCCACAGCTTATACCATTTGTGTGATGTATCGGTGGGGTTGGAGGCTGCCCCTGACCAGCCCTGGTCACTGTACTTTGTTATATAAGATGCATAGGCTTGGGTACCTATAAATGTTAGCGTGCAGCTGTCACTGAGGGATTGTGAGCAAGCTGCTCCGGACCTCGAGAACACAATAGATTGGAAATATGGAACTTTGATAACGTATTACAAGGTTACGTATCGGGGGGAAGAGGGTAGGAAGGCGGCGACCGCTTTTAATCTTTGTCTCTTTGTTTTCAAAAAAAATTCCTCCTTTATACTTTGGATATTTACGATTTTTATCACTTTAGGACGTGACATTCCCGGCCTTGACGGTGCTTTTTTGTTTGGATATTTATAGCAGCTTCTGGTCATTGTTGAGCAAAGGAGATTGCCCTGCCCTCTGGCCCTTTCTCTAAGCAGATTTTGGGCAGAAGCTCCTCTCATGTGGCACTAATTGAGATGATTGGCGGAGGGGGTGATGTGAGCTCGCTCCGGGTTTATCTACCGGGGGAGGAAGGGAGAAAAAGCGGAGAGAAGGGAGGAAAAGGCATTAAAAAGAGAGGGAAAAAAGAGAGAGAGAAAAAAAAAGAAAGAAAGAAAAGAGAGAAAGGGGGAGAGAGGGGGAAAGGAGGAAAAGAAGAAGAGTAGTGGGTGCTGGGGCTGTCCCCGTGCATCCCCGCAGGAGGGGGCGTGCCAGGGGTCCGGAGGCTCTCAGGACCCGCTCCGCAGGTGGGTATCAGGGGGGGATACTGCTGGGGGGTGTTCGCTTGGGTTTGTGGCTTTGCTGGAGTGGAACGTGTTGCTTTTGCGGGTGATTTAGGGGCTGGGTTTCACACACACACCCTCTCCATGCCCCATCTCTGCCAGTCCGGGATGGGATGGGTGAAGTGGGAGAAGCTTGATCTTCCTTTGTGCAGCTCCAGGGATTAAATGCGATAAAATCTGCGCTCTGTGTGTGTGTGTGTGTCCCGCTTTCCTGGTTAACAGTTTGCTGCGAGTTTAACGTGGAGCTGCCCCTTCCAAGCAAAGCCGCAGAGGCTGGGGAGGCAGAGGATGAGAAGTTTCTGACTTGCTCTAAAGCGGCTTCGCTGCCAAAAGCAACCGAGTTGGATGTTCCCCCATGTTTTGTGGGGGTTAGCATTGGAGGTTGCTTCCTTTTGTTTGGCTGGTAACGCTTCTGGAGGCTTTTTTTCAGTTTTAAGTTTCTTAATGTAAGCAGCCTAAGTAAACAGTTCTATCCTTGTTCTGTGGGTTGTGCAGTGAACTTCAAAAAGTGTGTTTCTTAAAGAAAAGCTGGGAAATATGTGGTAGCTTTATGATAACGGTAGTAAGAGAGCACTCTGAGCTTCCATGCCTATTATTATTATTATTATTATTACTATTACTATCAGTAGTAGTATTTTAAAGATGCAATAAGTTTTGTTACTGTGCGCCTAAAACTGTGTTTTAATCGCTCGGATAAATCTGCATTCTAGCAGAGCTCCTAATGTTCATCTGGTTATGCTTAGTGTACAAATTCTGTTTGTGTTTCTGATAACTCTAATAATACTACTGGAAAAATAAATGCTGCATTAACACCTGTTTTAACAGCTCTTGTGTAGCTTATAGTTGGCAAAAAAAACAGTCGTGGCTGGAAATTGTTGTGCGTGACTATCTTCAAATATTAAAACCAAAAAAAAATATTTGCTATAAGAAGCGTGTGTACTATCCCTCTAGCTGTGGGTCTTGTTTGTTTCTTTTGTGTACTGTTTCACAAGTAGAGCAACAGTGAAAAATGGAGTTGAGCAGCTGATAATCCATTTGTTCGCCCCTTATCCCTGCAAAGATTCCTGGTATAAAGTTTGTGAACTGTCACTGAGGATGGTTCAAAGTGAAATCCAGGAACTGGCCATACTAAAATCAGGCAAGAGTTTATAAAATAAGCTGAAAAGCTGAGGATTGCCTACTCTAAACCTCTTAATAAATACATCATTTATCTAGTGTTCTACTCATTGTATTCAAGAAGAGGAAAAACTTGATTGATCATGTGGTTATTTCTCTGTACCTTCTTAATCTATAGTCATGTGAACAAAAATATTTTTACTTTCCTTACAATCCGAAATAGCTGGTTTCTTCTAAAAGACCTTGCCCTTTTCTTTATTTCACCTGCTTCCATACCGCAAAAATAAGTTGTGAAGATTGTAAGTGTTTTTCTGGCTCTGTTCTTTCACTCTTGGTCTTCACTTTATGCTGGTTTATGTATTTCTGTAATAATGAAGTTATTTGCTATTACTTCCTTCAAGGACCGTACTTAAATGCATCTGTAGAGCGCGTGCGGTACAATAATACATAATGACATGGGTGTATATATTTATTTTATTCTTACACGACTCGAAATATTTTTCTTGTTACTTCACAGAAGCTAGAAACATGATGAATGTTCCATTAGTGGTATTGGTAATAAGCATTAATGCCAGTGCACAGATAATAAGAGAAAATTTTTATTTGAAAGCCTTCTTATAACAGATACCGTACCGATAACCTTAATGTGTAACCTGTACTACATATATTCAGTGTTAGATTAGATTTACTTTTTTGGTAGATAACTTAATTTCTATTAAATGTCCAGTCTCCATAGTTCTTTTTAGCATTTGCAACCTCTGAATGGCACAGGGATTTTCCAGGCAAAAGGTTGGACGTTCAGTAATAGTTTTGGGATACAGCCCTTCTTCTCAGAAACCTACTTCGGTATTCTAAGGCGTTAAGTTCTGATATTAAGGTAAAGCAAAATCTCTTATTAAAAATATAAGTCAAATCCAAAGACTGCTGCATTGGTTGGATACCCAAGAACAAACTAGAATAGCCTTCTCCAACAGATAACTGAAAATGCGGTGTGAGACTTTTGTGAAGCATGAGGGTAGTGTTGAGTTGCCTGCATGCGAAGCCGCTTGCCACGGAGCCATCAGAGGAAAAGAGGCTGTCCTGCCTGAAATGCAGTGGTTCACACCCTTCACAGTGCTCTGTGCCAGAGGAAGCAGGACAGGACACGACACAAGAGAGCAGAGGATGAACCATCCCTCCTACTCAGGAGGTCTGGGAAGACAGGATCGAGTACACTGGGCACAAGGACTCTGCAGTAGGGTAAGGGGGTATATCACTGTGGCATGAAGTTAGAAGAAGCTTTCAAAGCTAACTGGGGATGTGGCAGAAAAGTGAAAGAGGTATTTGCAGGAGTAAGAGCTTTGGAGTGGTAGATGCTGTGGCAAAATGCATGGTGGTTGTGACGGTCATGTTCTGAGAGGGGCAGAGATGTTGGAGGCCTGATGGACAAGGGAGTAAAGGCAGGCTGGTGGCCTCAGGAGCAGTCGGGAGCCAAAGCTCTTAATAATCCCATAGGGAGACTTTGCAGCGGGATGGGTAACCCAATTTGAGTGCTTTGGGAGAAAGAGTAAGGAGCTGGGAAATGACCGTCAGGATTGCTGCTCATCATCATGGAGGAAGTGTTACGCAGCTGAGCCAGGGTAAGGTTGGGTGCAGCAGGAGGGCTGGCAGCCAGGAGGCAGGGGGGTGGTAAATAATCTTTTAGCTTTTTAGTTGTGTATGTGAAATCAGGAAGACAAACTATTACAGTTCAAAGCAAAATGAATCTGTAGCACTGCAACTGTTTACTGTAATTTTTAGTCTTTCCCAAAGATTTGCAATTATTGGGGTTTTGATATTCTAAAGTTTATAATAGCATCAAGGCTGGAGATTGTAGAATGTGCGCTAATTAATTTTCATAGAACTTGCAAGAGCATTTTTCTTTAAAAGAGACCTTATTTAACTTTTAATAACAGATGCACTTTCTTGCATTCATTTGCTAAGCAACTCGCTGTGTTGCCCGTGAAGCACAAAATCAAGGGAGGCTTTGACACACGAAGCAGAGCTTACATAAACTTTATGAGCAGCAGCAGCAAGGGTTAGGCACAAATTCTCTGTGTTCTGTTCCCTACCTTAAAATATTTTAAGGTTGGGTATTTTTCTCTGCTGGCTGCCATCAGCAATAGAAGTATCAACAGGAGAAAAATGGGTCGCTTGGGTTTTAGCATTAAGCAGCAAATCCAGGGCCAATAGGATTTAGCTGGGATGTTAAGGTTTATTCAGTGCATTTAGTTAATGAAGTTGGAAGGAGGGAGGGAGAGAAACAAGTCAGTGTCTGGGTTGGGGGAGGGGATGAAATAGCCTCCTGTCACTGAGTGCATCCCGTGGTGACTACTGATTGATTGATGCTCTTAAAGACAAAGAAGAGCTGAGCGAAGGCGATTTTAATTAAATATACCATCTCAATGCTAGCTCCTTTGTATTAAAATCAAGCAGAAGATCTTCGTAATAGTCATCCACCTAGTCTTAAGGGTGTGTGAGTGCTTCTATGGAATATAGTGCCCATCAGTTAAGGGGGAAGGAAGGGATCTGATATGTCCAAGCATCTATAAAGCCATGAAAATATTCAGCAAGTGCAATCATATGTTAACATATATCAGTTGGGCACAAAAATCAAGTTCAGGTCAACAAGCTCCCACTTGAGCAGTATGCCAGGACTTCTGGCGGAAAGTCCCACTCTCCCTGATGCACACGGGTGGCCCTTCGCTGTGCTCACCCGTATTCTGAAGCTTTTGTGTCCCCTGCCAAAGGCTGTCATCTTGTGTACACGCATGCCGTTCAGCATCCTGACTCCTTCTGAGCCCTGAAAGCCTTTAACTCAGACACACAGAAAACAATTAGTATAGAAAGTCACTGTTATTTAAAAAATAGAAGGTTATTATCTATACAAACTGACAGGAATTGATCTTTTTTTGCAAGAGTTTTTTTTTTTTTTTTCTTTTTTCCCCCCTTGAATTTCTGTTCCTCTACAGAGCTGACTTCCGCTTGTATCAGTAATTTTGTTTCCCAAAGCTGTAATGGTCATTTACAGTCTGAAATTTCTTATTCTACCCACCCCCTCAGAGGTCCATGCTTGACGTCATAGCAAGATGCTGCTAGGAGTCATTGAGCAATGATTCAGTCTGTCAAGACTGATTCCAGTGACCTCAACAGACTTTCCCCCCAAGAAGGGCATGAGCACTGGTGGAAGGTTTCATACTACAGAATAAATAAGCAGCAGACTTATAAAATGAACAAAAGGTCCACATTCCTGTTGTTTTCAGGTTGTTCTCAACATAATCTAGTTCCTCAGACATCTTACGGCTTGATACAAGTGTGCAAGGAGGACCTTGTAGCATTTCTTAATAAGATTTATTACAGTGAGACCTGAGAAATTCTATAGAATGGTTGAGAAATACTTGCATGTGTAATGTTTGGGGGTTTTTTGACTACATAAATGGTTTAAGACAAACATTACCAAATAATTTTTAAAGGCAACTAATATGTTCAGAAAAGCATTGTTTGCACATCTCTGCATCATTCTGTACTGTTTTATTTCTGTATTCGGTTTGTTAACTGAAAAACTTTTGGCTATACTTACAGAATAGGGACAAGTCTGCAATAAGAAACAGAGTCATTCACTAAAGTGGAAACAAAACCCAACCAAAACCCCCAAAACAAATAAAAAAAACCCCCAACCAAATAAAAGCACTTGATAAATAAATAAATAAATAAATGCTTAAAGCACATATTTATGAATGTTCAGCCAAGTTTTAAAAAATTGGGGTGGCTGCATCAGAACTGCAGTCCCAGGCACACAGCAAGTCTGGGTAGCTGCATGGGGAGCAAGTGAAGGTCTACAAAAAAGACTGCTGTTGTCTTTTATATACAAATAAGTATGCATTTTATGGTAAGCAAATACAGATAAGATATTGGTGCTAATCTGAGGAATTAAAGAAATGAAATCTGAACTGTGTGGTTGTCCTGGGGGCAAAAGGGGAATCTGAATGCTCTCCTAGATGTAGAACACTACAGAAAAGTGAATAGTGGTACATCTCCCCCAAAACAAAGTACTTTTGAATGTAGCTATGTGGCAATGAAATGCTTCATGCGATGAAGTTAGCCCTGTATTTGTGATGGTCTATTACCTTTACCTCTGTTGGCTTATGTTTTGCTCAGGAATGTGCAATAAAGCACCTGTTCAATATTTGAGCCTGACTTAAACTAGTAGAAAGATAGAATCTGAGCTATGAAGACTGTAAAATGGCTTTTCCATGATTTCATTCAAATACTAAGCTCTGCATACCTTGAGGATCTCTTTAGCATGGTTGTGGCTGTGTGCCAGCATCTAGCCAGAAGATCAAATGGAAATTTTGCCGTCTGTTTTGTGACATTAAGCATTCTATATAACAACAGCAGAAATTTTAAGGGAAAATACTTTAGAAACACTGGGGACAGATGCAACCATTGTAAACGCTGTAAATCCACTTTATAATTGATGTATGGTACTGGATTAACTACTGAAAGTGCTTGGGCTGCCTGGAACTGGTGGAGGTTTGCTTATACATGACGAAAGTGGTTAAAAAGACTACTTGTCTCTTTTATTAATGTGTGCTCTACCTATAAGAATAAATAAAAAAATGTTTTGGCTCCTGCAAATGTTAAAATATACGAGATATTATGATCTACTGTTGTTCTGATTTGCAAGTTCAGAGTTTTCACTCAGTGATGAGAATCAGGTTTGGAATCTTAGGCTCCTTTTTGTTCAAAGATGTTTAAATTGCTGCGTTTTGATTGAGTAGTAGGGAAGATCATAAGTTACACCATTAGATTTCTCAGCAAAAAGCAAGAGTACTGGGGAGACAGTGAGCCAGAGATACGCTTCATTTCCCTCTCCCTCCTTCCACTGTCAGCATTCACACTGGGCAAATACAGATGCCCAGCAGGTAATGGAAAGACTATTAAGTACTTGGAGCTTTCCATGATGCTTATTGTGGACTGGAGTGGGGTAGGAGAGGCAGAGTAAAAATCATAAAGGCTCTTAAACTTTGCTTGTAACAAAGTCTAATGTCCTTTCAGTGTTTGTAGTGTCAGACAATAAATTCTGACCCTGTGTTTTAAAATAGCGCTGAAACTTTGAAGGCTTCTGTTGTTTGTGCAGGAGGGATACATCTCTGACAAGCCTCCAGTGTGAGCTGTGGTTGCGGAGTCTCCAGAAGCTGTACTTGACTGTGACTATCTAGAGTAGCTCCCCAAATAGCTTCTAATAGTGACAGAATTGCATCTGCCTACTGTGAGCGCCTACTGTGACTGTTGTGTGCTGGATGGAACTCTTTCCCATACTTCTAACCAGTGTTGCTGTTGTCTCTCAATTGCTTACTGTAGCCATAGTTACCTAGATAACTCTGGGAGCCTGAGTGCAATTAATTTGTCTGCATGTCCTGTCATAACTTAATTTGTGACATCATAGTATTCAGCCTCTTGTTGGTAGCAAATTCATGCTTGTGGGTAATTTAATCCACGTCTTAAAAAGTGTACTTTAAGAAGACACTGTAACCTTCAGCTGTGAGATGGTTACTTCAGGGATACCTGTTCCTGGCTTCAGAGCAGAACGCATTAGCTTAAACGTTAGAAATACAAGTAGTTTCCTTCTGTGGCTATTAAGACTGTCCTGAACAATTGTAATGGTAGCTCTCCTGCTTTACTTCATGTTAGCCCCATGCAGGATCACATCCATGACCAGTTACTGAGTGTCTGTAGATGAGTGGTACTTTATAGCCAGTGGCTGATATGTTCTCCTTGCAGTTGTGTGAATAGATTTTACTGTGGTTGGATCATGCTTTTTCATTTTTCAGGAATGCTCTTTCTGCTCCCTTAGTCTTCAGTTTCAATGAAGCCTTGACTCCACACTTGATGGGAGGAGATTGCTGACACATGATTTGGACCCTGGGCTTTGCCCTGTCATCCCTGGCTTGCATTTTAAAGTAAATCTGCTCACTGGGACCTACTCACTTCTAATGCCGTTCATTGTCTAAAAGGAAATCTCACAGCACTGTGACCTATTCTTGCCTGTTGTACCTCCTGTTGAGAAACAGCCCCTATCGTCCTTTGACGGGTGTGTGAAGTTACTGTGGAGGTGGCAATTAAATGCAAGTGAGGTTTTACAAAAAAAGTGTACAGAAACTCTCCTTTTTGCTGTGCTTTTATTACATTGCATTGTGCACAGATGGATGGGCTTTTAGTTGGCTCGGGAGTTAAGAGGCCACCAATATATATCCAAACCTTTCCAAAGCAACTTGAATTCCCTTAGGAGCAATGCATTAAAGTGCCTATGAAAATGGAGTTTTCTTTTACCTCGTGACCTTTCTGCTTTCCCATCACTAGACAGGAAAGACCCAGTCTCCAGTGAATATTATTATTAGTCAATAAAGTTAAAAGCAGCAGATCATATATATGGGGAGATAAATAATAATGAAAGTAGCCAGAACTAGGGTAGCCTACAGCTACTAATAAAATGTCACCTTCATTTCAGCTCTACATGCCTCTGAGATCATACTTAAAAATACATCAAAATCTGATGCTGTCAGTGAGAATAGGGCTGAATTTGCAGATAAGGAAATGTCTTTCTAAATAATATCCTTAAAACATACTGGGCAAGTGTGAAAGATTGCAAATGTGTCTAAAATGTGTTTCGTTTCTAGTTCCTACACTGATAATGCAATTCAGGTTTTGAAGCTGAAACTTCAGAACTTAACCACAGCTTTAAACCATGTCCAGCAACTTTCTGAAGATAATTATCATGCTTATGCTACATTTAATTTCTTGTGTACTTCTGTTTGTAGATGCTAAGCAAATAAAGTAAAAATTGTGCATATATTTTCCCAAGTTTAAAGGGAAACTTATATGGATTCTGAGAAATAGCTCTGTTGCTAGAAGTAGTCACAGAAATATCTCAGTTGAAGTTGTTCTGGATTGGTACTTCTGTGTTCTCGGTAGTAATTGCAGTTTTGGGGGGTTGGAGATAGGCACAGAATAAAACCATTTTGGACCTGTAAGTGCATCTAAAGCTGAGGGCAAAGTCATCTTCAAAAATCATATCCTCACAGATGGAGACTAGTGGTGACTTTGTCTCGAAGTGTCTTCTGCTGCAAGCCTTATTTGAAGATATTATTAGTCCAAATTTTAAAACTATGCACATATGTCTCCCAGAAAGCGAATATTCTGTCTAATGATCCTCGATACTCTGGGGAAGGCCAAAAAATGGTATATACTTGTGTGTTTTTCATTGAGAACCATTTATTAGGTGGATGTCAAACAAGTAGGCTGTAGTAATAAACAAAAACGGGTTTAGAGCTCATCTTGTGAGACTAGTTTTCATGTCTGCAGCTTTAAATAACTGCTGCGCATAACAATCTGTTTTGCCTTTACACTTCTCATTCACAAAAAAGGCATAAAATTTCATTTGTTCAGAAAAATCTTTCATTTATATGTAGCCAACAAAGTATGGAGTTAATCAATATTAATTTTAACCTAATAATATTGCTCAATTAATATTTAGTCTAAGTCTGTAGTTTTTTGCAAGCACTGAGCACCTAGTTTACATGCTTATCTGTATCTTGTAATGTACCCATAGGGACTTAATGACAAAAATGGTATTAGAGGTGATTCTGTACCCTAAACATTGTCTTGTGTTCTTCTCTTTTTTTTTTTGGAAATTTGAAGTGACATTGATCTGCCTTCTTAGCCAACGATGGGTTTAGATTTGTAACTATAGCCATACTTTAATATTGTTTATCTGGTTAGTTTTTGTAAATTGAAGCTGTTCCACTGACCTGCTACCTGATTTCTTTGAGGGACAGACTGAAGACTGTCCTGAATTTTAACATGCCTGCAGAAGATTGAATGTGATAAAAGGTTGAGCTGGAGGTAGCTCAGGAAGGCCTTGAGGAGACATCCACTGAGTCTTGATTATTCTGTTGGAGCAGTAAGATGAGAACATGTTTCTCTTTAATTCCTGAGGGCTCCTGGGAACCTCTGTGCTCCTACGTCCCAGAAATATCCATCTTTGTGACAAACACAAATATGTTACCAGCCTCTTCTGTTGACTTAGGCTGCAAGATGTCATGTCGCAGAAAATGATGTGTGACGTTACGCCAGCTCATATCTTAATAAGATCCACGGAAGCTGTGTTTTTGTAGGCTCTGTCACCTTCCTCCATCTGTTTCTCCTGACTTACACTCCCTCTTCAGAAGGTCCTCTGAGACTTAAGGTTGAATGGCACTTTCTGTTGGGGTAAAAGAAGAAAGAAATGGGTTGCAAAGATACATTGTCAAAGACATTCGACCGGTGGAAAAGAAGAGTGGGGGTGTTGGGTTGGTGAGATTAGAAAGGAAAAGTGAAAGTCTTCGCAGTATGTTTGGGGCATTGCACCTGCAGAAAGTGCTTACCTTGGTATATGAATTTTTTAGCACATCTCTAAGAGGAGACGTTATTTCTAGTGACATGGGGAAGGTCTATTGGTTAATGTAGGAACTGTAACACCTTTTGCATTGTGTATCACAACCACTTCAGTAGGAATATGAACTTTCTAAGCTTTGTGCAATGTCATTTCAACCACTCCGAACACGTGGCGATGAAATATCTAAAAGACTATATCCTATGCAGTCATTTTTTCCTCATTCACAGCTTTCTGAGCCCCAGTACTTCTGATGCCAGCTGAAACGGGAATAAATGCTCATAAAGGTGCTGTGGTGGCGTGTGAACATTCAGTCTGGGATGTGGCCCAGTGCATCTGAAACCTCTGTGTGAAGTTGTATGTGTCAGCATTAGTGAGGGATTCTTAATAGGATGGAACAAGTAGGCTTTGGTTAGTTGTTGACCAATCCTCCCTGGTAAACACTGGTTTATTATCTCGTGTACTGTAATAGTACTGTAGACACCAGCGCGTGATGTAAAACTGAAAAAAAACCACAACACCACCACTCTGTTGCAGCAGAAGGCAATCTGTAGCTCTAGTTATGCTTTTAATTACTGCTTTATTTTCTCTTCTGAGCTGATTACCACTGTGTGTCTTGGCTGTGTTTGTAGAGAAGCAGCATTGTACAGAAGTTTTGTCAGCAAATGGACCACAGTAGATTACCTTTATCAAACCTGTGATGTTTCCATTGCAGATGAAGTGCCTGAATGACCATGATTACAGGGTAAAGGGGTGAATTCTTGTTCCACTGCCCATGTGAGTTTTCATGACAATAACAAAACCCTCCATAATGTGTGCTGCAATGCTACAAAATATAGGAAATTCTTGCTTGCTTCTTCCCAAAGCCATTGTAAATCAGTTGGATTGTGATAAAAGCACTTAACAGTATTACAGGTGTATGATTTAAGGTAAAATACAGCTATGTCAGGAATTTAGCGGGCAGAGTTATATCTGGTTATATGTTTGATAGAGGAGGGGACAGTGTTCCCCAAAACTTCTTAACAAGACCTCTCCTGACCCTTGGCTTGGTCTGTAGTCCTTGCAGACTACAAGCATGGTTGGACTCGATGATCCTATGGGTCCCTTCCAACCTGTTCTATGATTCTAAGCAAAGCAGCTCTGAATTGCCCATCTTAGAAGCCTCATTTCTCCCATGACTGTTGGAGAACCTTGCTAGGCTGACATTAACCTCTTGAATGCATCAGTATCTGGCTGCCTACAGTGCAGACTAGTGCATCACCACAGTCCTCCTGCAGATCTTTTGAAACTGTCATTTAGTTGGCTACTTGTTTAGTGACAATGACGTAGCCACAGCAGCACAAAAACAGGGACGAGCTTAAGCTTTTATTGGCATCCAAACGTGGTTTTGCAGATTGTGCTTACATCTGCAAGGTTGTAGCTATGCTGCCTGCATGGTGCTGAAGGAGATAATTATCATCAGGCTAGCTCAGTTCACAGCAACATACAGCAGCACGAGAGGTACAGCATCGTCCTTCTGGATCTCGTATCAATCTCACAGCCAGCTTCTTGTCTTCTTTTGTAGACTCCTGCTATTCTGTTGAATGCATTTGCAAACTCAGGCTTCACTTTTTTCAGTCTCTTTGAGGTAAATTGCTACTTAGTCATTCCAGTTTATTTGCTATGAGGAGTTATTTCTTATGTTGACATTATCTGAAAATTTGCAAGTTGGATTAATTGAGAGGAAGTCTTCTCTTTCTGTGTGAGATATACAGTGAGTGCCTGAGATATGTGCATCTTTAACTGTTATGATGGGTTATTTTCTATGCTAATGCATTTTTTCCCCCATCCATGATTAGTATTAACAATCTGTCTCCTATAATTTGAAAGGGAAAATAGTAATACTTCTTTTGGACAGCCTGTCTTCTAGCTTTTAAAGCCATACTTAACCTTAATATCTCTTTGAATTCGTCTCTGCTATTGGGTGGTCAGACAGAAAAGCAAAACCCCATCCAGCCTGTTGGCAGGTGACCATAGGACTGTGTTGTGTCCTTCTAGGCACAGTAGTCACCTGTTTTTACTGGACTGCCACATCTACCTTGATTAAAATGCAGTCTCATGCACACTGCTGTAGGGCGTCAGGTTTTGTAAATGTTTGGCCTACATTCTTCTGTTCAGTTTTTACTGAACATTATTTTAGCTAAAGGAAATTGCTTCTTATCTTACCCTCTACTAGGACTTTAAATAATTCTCTTCTTTCATCTATATTGTTACCTGTAAGATATTTATAGACTATGATCATATTCTGTTCAATCCTCTTTTCTGGATTATATAACTTCAGCTTCCTCAATCTGTCTTCACATTCAGTATCTTATCCTGCTATCCCCGTATCATTTAAGTTAGCCATTTTTGTGTATGTCTAGTTACGTTATATCTCTCTTTGCAATCCAATGAGATAAAAGCTGCATGTGGTATTCCATTTGTGGTCACATCATGGCTTTGTACTGTGGAATTATCAACTCCTTGGATTTGTAGGAGATACACATTGAAATCTGAAATTTGCTTATCCTGCAAACAGATCAAACTTGCAAAATAATCTTTGATCTCCAGTCAAATATTGACTTTATTTTCAGATAGCATCATACTCAATGCTTCTAGACAACTACCGTTTTTGTCAGTGCTGCTTATATTCCAATCTAAAGCAACAGCAGCTTTCTTTATTATGAGTAAATATAACCTTGTTTTCTGTGTCAACACATTTCAAACATTAGTGGATTCATACCCTCTTTGGTTTTGCAAACAAGGGCAAATAAATTTGGGAAGATGCAAAATATTTCCTCCAAATGCATGAACCTATGCTTACGGACTTAACACACAAAAAACCCCAATATTAAAAATCCTACATCTTTACTTGACGTGTATTTGGGTTTTAGTACATTTTGATGCATATTTGTCATTTCAGTATTCAAGAGAGCAACAAAATGACAGTTTTAAAATAGAAATCAACTACGTGTAAGACCATCAGCTTGACATACCAAAAGTCTCACAAAACCAACTTCATTTTCTGTGTTTAGAAGACCTCTAAATTATTACAGCCTTTGTTTTTGTTCTCTACCCACCCCCCCGAGCACATCAAACCTGTGAGCTGTGTCTGATTTTTCTACCTTCTATTCAAGATGTTTCCACTTTCACATCTGACAATTCATCACATTTATAAATCAAATTCAATTGAAGTATTATGAGGTTCTATTTAATGACATCTGCAATAACTTTTATATTTTTAAAATCCTTATTTTAACTTCCTGTAATTTTCTTGTAATGTGTGTTTTCCAAGTCCATAGTCTTTTTCCGCTAAATTTATCTTGTGTGTCTAACTCTTTCTCTATAACTGTTTCTCCTCCCTTGAGTATCTTTTAGAACCTTTTGCTTCCTTCCAGAACTGCTTATCTGTGTGAAATAGCTTACACTACTGGCATCTTGTATTGTTCTTGCCTGAGTGAATGCTAGGATTTCAGGATTTATAAGAAAGCAGTTTGCTTCTTCATTATCAAATTCTTCTAATCATCCAGATGCAAAATCTTTGAAAAGGCTTTGTGTTGGTTGTATCCCCGTTGGTGGTTTCTTACTCTTCCCTTGCAAATTTACCCTTGGCATCAGTGGCCACATTTCTTACTTGCTTCCATACAAGTCTATCGGAGAGATTAATTTGTTTCATTATCTTCAGCTGGAAAAAAAATTAAGTGTTGCCATAATATTGTACAACGTCTTTTGATTCATGGTTCTGTATGATAATCATAATTCAGGTGAGATTTCAATAAGGCAAGCTGTCTTTAAAATGTACTCGCTTCCTTCTGTGATGGAAGATCCTAACTGCTGGGTTACACTGGTTATTTAAAAAGAAGTTTTAAATACATAAAATGCTTTAGGAGTAATGCCAAAATGAATGTCGCTAAGTAGTCTCATGAACCCAACATATCCTCTTTTGAAGTTAGCAGTCATTGAGATCTAGGAGAGCAGTGGTAGTTGTGAAAAGTTGAAATGCAGTCTTACTGTCCCAAGGGAAACCTAAGGAAAGGGGACTCAATGCAGAATTTGAACTGGAATTAGAAAATAATAGGATTTAGGAAAACAAAAAGTAAAATTAAGCCATTTTAAGGGATATTTGTAGCCCTAAAGCTGGAACCTTGTCTTATACCTCATTGCCACTCTCCTGCAGAGACAGAGCTTTGGTTACTGTTCCCTTGGTAAATTACTAGTTCCTTGCTAATGTCCATCTTGGGCTGTTAAATGTGGAGTTCAACATGCTGTACTGTGCTGGGAGCAGAGGAGTTCAGGATTGTTATTCCTGGTTTGCCTCCTTCATCCTCACAGCAGGTCTCTTGAATGCCCTTGACATTGCTGTTAACTGCAGGGTGATGAGGGGTGATGGGCAGGGTATCCCGTGAGGACCCAAGTGTAGAATATTGCAGGCATTATTTGTGTATGTATTTCATTATTTATTGTACTTGGTATCATTTAAGGTTAATAGCTTGTTAAGGGAGTTTGTGTTGTAATGCATAAATAGCAAAGGAAAACGTGCATTGGGAGATGGATATGTATGGATAGCAGGCTCACAGGAGTAAAAGAAACCACCTGATTCCTACTTATAGAGCTGAAGCTTTTTGTGTTGTTTTGTTTCCGGGGCAAATCATGTCACCATGTTATTCTGATCTGCTACAAAAGCTTGGGAGCACCTTTGAAGCCCAGTAGGACTGTCTGGTATTGGTGACAAGAACAGAACAGCGTATGTGGGTTCCATACCACGTGTCTGCATCTCTCTAGTGTGTGTATATAGGTGCTCCCGGCACTGTTGGTAGGCACGGTAGAGGCAGGGAGCATACAGTGATGCTGCTTGTGATCACATCCTCAGCCAGGGCGAACAGGTGTGTTGGGAGGTTTTTTGTTTGTTTTATTTTGTTTTGGTTTTAAATCTAAGCTACCCGGGTTGATTGGTCTGTCAGTCTGTGCAAGCCAACTGCCTGCTCCTATCTGCTTTCTGGGTGTCCGCGTGCCTTCTGGGATGAGCAGAAGTGGCTGTTAAGCAGCTTGAGGGGAAATACAATTACAGCTTCTCCCGAGCTAGCAGTCCTATGCGTGGTTGCGGGGGGATGCCTTTGCAAATGAACCAGATTTTCAGGGTCTCACCACTAACTTGTACTAAGTTAGCTTGTAATGAGCTGCTGTTGCAAGGTAGAATAGGAAAATTGGCTCCTACTCACACTTTTTCCTGGTGTCTGGGGTCGGGGAGAAAGCTTACAGCCATTAGAGAAGCCAAAGATCAGCTAGCTGTGAGGCTGGGTGTAGTGCTTTCCTTCGCATTCCCTCCAGTGCAAGTTTCAACAACAAGGTTCTTGCTTTTCCTTAGATTTTTAAAGTAGTCTATTAATAATTTCAGGTTTTTTCTACTTAAGCAGCCTGATTGCCATCATGTGAAATAACAAAGATATTCAGTAAGCTTTTGTGGCCCTGTAAAGTGATGTATATTTTATTTATCCAAAAATATGAAGGCTATTTCTGAAGCACTCCATTATTCTTTGAAGCCATTCTAGACCACTGATTTTTAGCTCATCAAAATCAAGATTTTTATTGAAGTGGAGTGTTTTGCAGATCCATGGTAATACTAGTATAAACATTAGATCTGTCAGGATGTTATGTGTATGTCTTGTTGAGGTGGGGAAGGGTGGTGAAGTACACAGGTCCCTGTTCTACATCCTATATTCCACAGTGAAGGTTTCTGGTGTTAACTGATCTTTGTTTATATTTCATGTACTTCATCTGCATCTTGCTGAAAGCATGATTGCTCCCAATTGCAAATCAGAAGTGTTGACTCAGCCTCAATGTTGATCAGTCATACAGAGACTAAAAGAAAACATTTTTTCCCCTTTTTCTTTGATCAAGGGCAAGAGTAGATGCATGCAAATTTTCTGGTTGATGTGTTCATGACTTCTCCCTTTTTGATCCATCTTTGATCCTACCAAAGAACCTTGAATTTGAGGCAGATTTCTCTGGGAAATTGTCCCCTTGATCATAATGTTTACCAGGAAAGGGACTGCTACAGTGTATTAGCAGGGGAAAAGACTGCTAACACAATCCCACAAATGTGGGAATTAGTAACTCCAAAACCACTGCAGGGTGGGGAAAGGGAGAAAGTGTGCCACACCATCTAAATTTGTAAGAACATTTTTCTGGTGATTCTGTCAAGCCAGGGTATAGCATTATTGGGAAAAGCCTGCATAATCATCTAAATTGGGCCTCAGCCACTGCGTGGTGACTGTATTGTTCTTTCCTCTTTGTAACACAGTGTATCACTAGAAGCCAAGATGTCACATTACCAAAAAACCACAGTTAGTCAAACCTCTAGTTAAAAATTAGAAAGGGATTGGGGAAGGGAAAGTACACGGCCAGGAAGAACCTTCTTCAAATCAATATTTATTTTAAATGTCTGCACAGAGAACGCTTTATAAAGAGCAGAAGTAATGTGTGTCTTCAAAACCAACATCTATACAAAACATGGATTGAAATAAGTGCTTCAGGGGCTGTAATGATTCAAAGAGGCTCTTGTTTCCAAGTTTGTGCCTGAGAGGATTCCTGAATCAGCCCAAGAGGACTGTTGGTATAGGCCACATAATGATGGGCTGAGTCCTTTGGGTGAATAAAATATCAGTTATTAGGTGGACATCTGAGACGCTCCTGAAGGAGAAGTGGAGAGGATTATATACATAGTGTAGAATCGTAGAATTGTAGAATAACCAGGTTGGAAGAGACCCAACAGATCATTGAGTCCAACCATTCCTACCAACCACTAAACCAAGCCCCTCAGCACCTCGTCCGCTGTGCCTTAAATAACTCCAGGGAAGGTGAATCAACCACCTCCATGGGCAGCCTGTTCCAATGCCCAATGACACTTTCTGTGAAAATTTTTTTCCTAATGTCCAGCCTAGAAGTCCCCTGGTGGAGCTTGAGGCCATTTCCTCTTGTCCTGTCCCCTGTCACTTGGGAGAAGAGGTCAGCTACCTCCTCTCTACAACCTCCTTTCAGGTAGTTGTAGAGAGCAATGAGGTCTCCTCTTCTCTAGGCTAAACAACCCCAGCTCTCTCAGCCGTTCCTCATAAGGTCTGTTCTCCAACCCCTTCACCAGCTTTGTTGGTCTTCTCTGGACTCGCTCCAGAGCCTCAACATCCTTCTTGTGGTGAGGGGCCCAGAACTGAACACAGGATTCAAGGAGAGGTCTCACCAGTGCGGAGTCCAGAGGGAGAATCACCTCCCTGGACCTGCTGGTCACACAGTTTCTGATACAACCCAAATGCCATTGGTCTTTTTGGCACACCCTCTCCGAATCACCAGTGCCCCACATCCAGGCTCACTCCTGTCTAGCCTGGTCTCAACCCCCCACCCCTTCACATCTAGTTTAAGGCTTGGTTTATGAGCTTAGCTAGATTTTTAGCAAGGGCTTTAGTCCCGCTAGGAGACACACGTGTCCCATCTTTAGTAACAAGGCCTGGGGGTGCATGAGCCACCCCATGATCAAAGAATCCGAAGCCCCTTTCCTCACACCAGGCTCGGAGCCAGACATTAATCAAATTCTTCTTCCTGACTTCCTGCTCCTCTCTGTTTAGCCTTGGGATGGAGCAGAATACTATCTGAGTCCCAGAGCCCTCCATCATTTTCCCAACGGCCCTCAAGTCTTTTTTGATGGCTTTGGTCTTTCTGTTTACTAAATCAATCATTATCAATTTGGACTACTATCAGAGGATAGTAGTTTGTCTCATGGACCAGGGAAGGAAATTTTCTAGCTACTGCTATCAGAGCAACCTCTATCAGTTGTAATTCAGTGTGAACCTCTATCAGAGAAAAACATCATTCCTTCATTCCAGTGGAACTGAAGGAATGAAAGAATTCTACAGGCAACTAGAAGGAAGGTATTTTAAAACAAAATGCAATAAAGTTTTGTATAGGTTTCTCCCACTTGTGATGATTCTTGGGCAAATGAAGGTAACACATACAACTGTTCCAGGGTAGCAGGTATGCACATCACTGGGCTTCAGATAGTTTATTGGTATTTCATTTTGTGCTGTAAATTGTGTCTGTGGTTCTGGCCAAAGACATTCTGGCTCTGAACCAAAACCAAGTGCAGATCTCCTATGCTGAAGATCAGTCTCAGGTAGTTAGACATGAATGCTTTCCTGTATAATTGAAGGCCGATAAACTACAGAAATGGGTATTGGGAACTAATTTGTCCCTAAATATATCTAATATGAGGAGATCTGAAAACATAAGTATCTTTTCTCTCCCTTTTGGAAGATGCTAGGATAGTAGTATTCTAAATGAAACAGCTAAATTGCAATAAAAATATATCCTTTAAAGCTGTTTTTCAGCCTATGATCTATGAACTGTATCTTGGAAATTCATGGCAGGTAAAGATGAAAAACAAGCACTTTTGCCTTGGGCTTAATTTTGCTATGCAAAGGTCTGCATATCCGCTGGAAAATATTTAGGGATCTGTGAATTGAAAACAGTTGAAAACCGCTGACCTGAAAATATATTCCCTTGTTTTCAGAAAACCAGCAAGACTGAGTTAGCATTGCGCTTCTTTATGGTCATATCGATGCCTTTTACCCATACCTCCTATCCTACAAATGGATCACATGCTTTATAGCTAGATTATAACCTTCCCTTTCTTGTGGTCAAAATCTTTATAAATGAGATCTTTTTGTGTTGAAACATGAGTATGGAGGTCTCCTCGGTTGCTTATACAACTCTCTGATGTACTGCAAATTTAAATGCAAGTGCAAAGTTAAATTAATTTCTTAAAAAATATCATAATTTTTACTCTAATTTTAAACGGTCAGTCTTGCCAAAGAGATCTCTCATTATAAGGAAGAGACCTAATAGTTCTGTATCAAGGCTTATTTCTGTTTATGGTCCAAAAAAATGCCTACTGTAAATGAAACTATCTTAACTCTAGATATCATAATTATCCATGACAGTACAGCCTGCCTTTGGAACACGTACTACAGGAACAGCATTCATAGATTGCAGACCTCTGACCTTAAGCAGATGTCATTATTTTAGTAATATGGGCAAGCCAGAAGGAAAGGTTAGACTTTGTCCATGTATACTTACATTCTGGTTCTTTATTTTATGTATTCATGTGGGTTTTTTGTTTACAGGTTTGTAGGAAGAGGTTACCCTTAAAAGGCATTTAGGTTGGAATTGAGTTTCATTGTGACAGAAGGTGGTGTTTTAAGGTGTGTGGCATTGTTTTTCTGGTGTTTGAGGTTCTCTTTGCTTTTTTTCAGCATAGAACATGCACTGAAATCACTGGAGTTGCCTAGGGTGGACATCAGCCCAGACTTTGTTTCCCCTCAATCTGTCACCTCCATGAAATCTGCTCATGTCTGATCATAGCCTTTGGCAGCAGCCTTGAGCAGGAAGACATTCTTCCAGTTCAGGCAATTGGAACTTGTATTTGTTGAGACCACTCTCTGCAGGCAGGGAAGGTGTAGCTTATGGAGTTAGTTATACGGCATTTTACTGGAGCACTGCTATATTTATGACCTTCCTCCTCTCCTTCATCTGAAACCATATTGTCTTATTTTGTGATGTTGTCTGAAGCCACCAGGTTATCCAAAAAAATTGCCAACCCCAGAACAAAACATCAAACTGTCCCCCATTTCTTAAAGATCCTTTCACCTTTCACCACCACCACTGCCCCCAAGCTACCCCTTTTTTCTTTTTTCTCTACAGGGGTGGGAAAAAACAACCTTGAATCATCTTGTACTCACAAATGCAGCAAACAAGTTGCTTTAAAATAAAAAGACAACCGAGTAACAAAGTTACCCTAAACAGAAATAGATAGATGAGTTTGTGTGAAAAGGCACCTTTTTCTTACATTTTGTTCTATACAACAACTATTGCATTTTGGCTGAGTAATTGAACTCTGGGGTACATGTTTATGGTGCTGAGATTGCAGCATGAGCTATTCTGAGAATTTCTCACAGTTAAGTCACAGACCTATTAAGGCGTAAGCACTATCTCAGTAACACTGATGCCATCTTCACAATAAGAATAGTCACAGGTATTCCTGACAATTTGCAGTCATGAATTTATTGAAAAAAAAGCTGTTTTCAGGTCTTTAATGAAAGTTTTTGCCATCAAGCAATGGCCAAAGGATACCTATAGGTTGTGAGAGGGGCTCCTTCAACTGTATGTGTTTCTATCCACTACAAAAGATGTACAGTGTCAATTTGACCCCCAAAACACACATGGAAAAGTTTTCCATATATATGACCTGAGTGTTGAAAAATACTCATGGAAAAGAATAGTTGCAGCAGTCACCATGTTGAAGCTAATTCCATCCATCATCCCATACAAAGTCTGGACCACTTGTTCCTCTACAATATGGTCCTACTGGGCTTAGTGCCCAGGCTGAAGCCCAGTCAAGAATTGCTCAGCTGGAGCTGCCCTTTGGTTTTCCTCCGGTCTATGCTTTTTGATGCGCTTCATAAAGACAGGGAAGAAAACTTGGCTCATTTGTAAAGGGATCATTGCTTTGTTATAGCTATTATAGGGAGAAAAACATCCTTTAAACTCTGAAAACTGTAGGAATAGGCAGCTCGATTCCTCCTTTTACCAAAATTCTCCTCTTTCTTGCTTTATACACCCTCCTGTTGTGCGATGGGGCTGGAAAGTGCCAGCGCAAGTTAAGGGGAAGCTCTTGTACTGTCTGAATCTGTCCCAGGCCTTAAAGTAGACAACCAAACTGTGTTGGGTTAAGATATTTCATTGCACTTTTTAGCATAGTCCTGTAGGCCTGAATTCACTCAAAGCTGAGCATATAGCCCCTGATTTTCACTCCAATTTTGAAAAAAAGAACACAGTAAAGAGAGTAAGGAGAGCTTGGAAAGCATAACAGTAAGTTGGCAGGTACCATAAGAAGATTGACCAAGCTGAGAACCGCACTGCAGGCACAAGAACAGCAGCAAGGGAATCCAGACTTGGCAGCAGTAGAGGTTAAAGTTTCAAGAAAAAATATATGAATTGTAAAGAGATACAAGTGCGCCTTTCCAGTTTATGGTATCTTGTATCTGTTTCCATCCATAGGTCGAGCCCTGAATAATTTGGCAAAAAGATGCACAGAAATAACCCCAGGCACTAAATCACATCAGAATTACATGGGGCATCACAATATGTAGGTCAAAGCTTTAAAGCTGAAAGGGCATCCAAACACTACAAAAACTTAACCAAATTCGGCAATCTGTGCTGCCAGTAAGGGAGATTTTCACTGACTGAAGACAAATGCTGTAACACCGTTTGAGGTTTTACTGATCTGGTGGTAGACCCACCACAGGACTGAAGGAATACGGTTTTCACGCCAACTTTGGCACAGACGCCATTCTTTTCATGGAGAAGAGTGTGAGGGATCTCTTGGCATGTGGATGCTGCACCTCTTCAGATTTCTTTCCTGTCTGTAATATTCACAGGACAGGTTTGGTGTTTGGTTTTTTTTATGGAATGGATTTATCACTGTTATTAACTGCCTGTATATGCTGTGTACTTTAAATATTTTATAGGTACATGAAGGGATTGACGCTCAGGGCACTACGGTTTTATGCACCATAACTGTTGAATGGCTATTGTATTATACTTCTACTTTCATTCACCTAGAAATGTGATTATCCAGACTCACGTCTTCTATTTATAAGTCCTTTATAGCAGGAGGGAAAAGTGAATGTGTAAATTAATTCCTAGAGTGTCTTTATATGTTGGTCTCCTGTTTTGCTAGCTAGGTCATTGAAATCTTTAGCAGTGCCCGAGAATAATCTGGTTTAATGACAAGCACAGTGACCCAGCTCTCTGTTTTCCAAAGTTGCAGCAGATGTAGAGAATAAATTAAAATAAAAAAATTCCAAACATAATGTATAAATTTATAGCAGTGACATCTTGATCTTGCATGAGAAATACAGCATATACATACTAAACAGAGCAGTTCGTGCTAACCAGATGCAGGGTCAACCATTAGGAATACTTTATCTTATTAGTATTGTTAATGGAAATGCTTATCCAGTCATTTCGTAAAAGCAGATCTGCCGTAGATCATGATTCCTTGTCAATACAGTCATCAAGGCTATGATGGTTAAGGCAGCCCAGCTATTAACCTGTTAGAGATATCTGGACAGAAATATATACTGAGCAGTCAGTGAAACAGAGACCCCTCCATTTATTTTAATTCCATGAATAGCATTGCCCCCTCCGCTGCTACCTTTTCAGTTATTCCACTCAGCGTGATAATTTTTTTTAGCATCCTTCTTTACTCAACTTCTAATATTTTCAGTGGCTAGACAGTGATAATTTATGATACTTTTGATTTTATATTTATCATAGTTTTGATAAATGAAAAGGTAATACTGAAAAGGCATGTTTCTGGAACAGACAGAAGTACCAGAGCTATACCATAGATTATTATAACATGTGTGGATTAGGAAGTAAACAAAAATTCATCTTCCTGAGAAAAGAGTTATCTTGAGAACAGAATACCCTGTGTTAACTTTGAAGATGGCCTATCTAATATTTTAATTTTGTACAACACATTTCTGGCTTTAGTATTTCTGACAACAGTCGCAGTATCTAATTATCTGTCTTCATTATAAACAGCATATTTAGATATTCATAGTTCATCATAATTTTAATCAATTAGAATTTGTGTAGAAATCACTATAAGCAGGTGGTATTTTGTTTAGAGTATTCTATAGTAGTTTTGAGTTTCTTTTTGAAGGCTCTGTTCAGTTAGAATAGTGGATTTCTCATTTATTTTGGATAATCAGGAAAAATATCTCTGTTTAGAAGTCAGATACACGTTCTTAAACAAAACAGGTTTTCCTAAGAGATTTGGCTGGCTCTGGAGTGAAAACATTTATTTTTAATTGAAGTTGTTGATACGTTTAAAAAAGCTGTTACGTGTGTAAATTCACTGGAAAATAATCCTAAAACAAGTGACGACCTACTGTGAATTGCATGCATGATAACAAACGTGTTGAAGTAGCTGTGCTATTGCAGAGCAGTAAAACCACAGTGTTTCCATTGGTATCGATCATGATCCCAGCACTGTACTGCGTTTGCAGCTCCCATGTCAGACCTCAGCAGCGGGAAGTCAACTCTTTGTTGCTATGGTTGTGGAGATGCACCATTAACTTGAAATATCTTCTCAGACCAAACCCATTACTTCCCTGTTTTCAAGAATAGGTTAGAGATTAATGAAAACTCTGGAAACGTTTTAGATTTTATGTACTTCCTGCTAAGTCAAGGTGATTTTGGATGACGTCTGATTATAACTGAGCTAGTGGAAAACGGAATTGTAAGGAAGCTCTAGCTGGTTATAGCAATTTTAAGTACAGAGTTTCAGAGAAAATACGAGACAGAAGGAAATAAGAAGATGAGAGATCAGTTGTGCAGGTGTAAGTAATGCTACCAAAGCCCTGGGGGTAGTGCCAAAACTGGGGTGGGAAGTAGAAGGTTGACATGGCAGGAAGGTTGTTTCTAGGGGACAATGTCACCAGAGGCAAGATGGGGAGGATGTGGGATCACGAGAGGGAAATGAAGAGAGAATAAATGAACAAAGATGGTCAGACGTAGCAGATTGGTACCAAAAAGAATCTAAAATAACAGAAGAAAACTAAGAGAAAAGAGCAACTGGAGCTAGTGTAAGGAGAGGATAAGAGAGACAGATGCTCTGAGGCAGTGAGGGATGTGGTGAAAGTCCTAGGAGGTTAGCAGATGGACAGTTATTTTTTAAAAAAACAAACAGAAAACAACAGCAATAAAAACAAAGTGCCAAACACCAACAAAATAAAACAACAAAACCCATGAATGACATCCAAGGGATTCATGGATATAACCCACCTTCAAGGAAAACCTCATAAACTGCTAGGAAATCATAGCCAAATGGCTAAAATGTTGTAAATAGTTGTAAAGTGTGTATCTGGACTCTCAGATGCTATAAATTAAAAGGTGTGGCTCTCCCCTGTTTTATTTATTTATTTGTTTGGTTTTATCTCTGCACAGCTCTTCCTGTGTAACCTGAGTGTAAGGCCTTTGCTAGAGCCTTAAAACTGAAAAACATCAAACTGAAGAGTAGCAAAGCCAAGTTTGTGCTGCAGAAAATGTGCACAGTAATGAACTTAAACTCCTACACAAATGTCTTTTGTATCTAGTACTCCTCACATCTAGTATCTCTTACGCATTTCCTGCATTTAGTTTCCTATCTTAACATTTGCAACCACAGGTACAAAGATACTTGTCTGAAAACTACCAACATGGTGAGAATTTTCCACACCTGAACAGTATCTCCTTGCATTTCGAGTTCCCCAAGATCTAATCAAGGGGACACATTCTACTTTGAAGTCATCTAGTTATAAGTAAATCAATAGATACCAACTCAGCCAGAACAGTGTAGAATTGCAGTGACTGGTGTGTTTTCAATGATTATGCTCTGAATTTGCACAGATGGCCTTTAAAACAGGATCCAGCCATTTGATCTGCATGAATAAGTGCAGGAGGAAAGTTTTCTCAGTGAATGAATTACTCTTTCCTTGCTAGGAGCACTCAAATACTGAGTTTCTTCATGTCTGTATTGTAATCATAGGGGACTGAAAGTGACACAGCAGTCATCTATGCCAAATTATTTATGAAGTAAAGCACAATAACAGTGACATTCACTAATGACTGCTTAAACATCCTGATGCTGTGTTTGACTTAGAAGTGATGGTTGTTTTGTTACTGTGACTGACAACTGTGCACTTCTTCTCCCTACACAGCATCTTGACTGAACAAGCTATTGAATGGAATATGCCCTAAGTGGTCATATTTTATATTAAAATTTGATTAAATTAATTCTGTAGGCCACTTCAATGTGAATCCTAATTATATTATTCTGCCATTAACTGAGGTAATAGGATAAGAAGAATGTCACATTCTCTGGACTGCTTTTAATGGAGTATATATATATTACAGCTCAGTACTTGCCATGTTCAGCAGTCCTCACGTTTAAACTAAATGACTGCTTAAAGTTATAAAACTTGGTGGGTCACACTCTTCTTTTTCATGGATGGACTCTATTGGGTGTTAATGGAGATCAGTGTAAAATGAAAGTCCAGTGCAGAATTTGAAAAGAAGTGAGGGTAGCGATAAAAATTCCTTGTATGATTAAACATTTTTCATACATGCGTTTCGTTACTGCAAAGCAAGTGGGGCACTATTTTGGTTGACCTCCTCTCTGACTTACTTTCAGCTTTTCTCCTTCAGTAGATGAGAATGGACAAGGCTCTCTGTGGCAATTTATTTTACTGCAGCAGAGCTAACAATAACATTTCATAGCCTTCCCTTGGAGAATTCAGCTGCTCCTGTACTGGCATTGCTGTGTGGTTTTGTGTTTTCAGTCTTCTAATGCAGTTTTGCGTTTAATGAGTGCCATTAAGAGAACAAAAGAGGAGGAATCTTGGTGAGGCAACTAAACTACCAAGAACAAGGTAAGTAGTCCGTACCTGTATGTTGCATTAAAGAATATAGTTTCCAAGTAGGTGTCATGTGTTGTAAGAAGTCAGAGCCTTAAAAAAATAAACACCATGGGAAAATTAATTGAAATATAGTTAATCAGCTGCTTCAAATGAGCAGTAGGCTCATTGCTGCTGTCAGTTTCAGAGTTTCCCTTACTAAATATTTCATGGAAAGGGTCATTGGGCACTGGAACAGGTTACCCAGGGAGGTGGTTGAGTGACTTTTCCTGGAGGTGTTTAGAAGACAGGTAGATGAGGTGCCGAGGGGCATGGTTTAGTGATTGATGGGAATGGTTGGACTCAATGATCCAGTAGGTCCTTTCCAACCTAGTGATTCTATGATTCTATGCTGCTGTTTCTAGGAGGTCTTTTTGTCATAGTCCTGTCCACACCAATGCTCTCTTGTCCTTAAACATTTCTGGCAAGATATCTATCATACAGGTGTTCTTGGACAAACTTCTGAGAATAAAGGTTTTGTGCTTCATTATCTGGAGAAGAACTGTTCAATTAGGCTATGATGGCTGAGGCACTGAAAGTAACTAGAGAGGCTTGTGGTATGCTTCCCAACTGAAAAAAGTTATTTTTGTATATATTACCAATCAATATGACTGGCTTCTCTTTGGGCTGGAAACTGCATATGCAAGAATGAACAGCTATGCTTAGAGCTTTGATGCAAAATCTAGTATGACTGTCTTCTGTGTCATCTGTACTAACAATGCTAAAAGAGTCAGAAGGTAAAAAAAAAAAAAAATAAAGCTACTGTGTTCTGCTAAGCTTTGAAATGGCATTGGATCAGCAGCTGACTTTGGCCAAGTTCTCTTGTAAAAACACCCCTCAGCAACACTGCAACATGTGAATAAACAGTAAGTGTCATTCTAATAACAATGCAAAAGTCTGATATAAAAATAAATAAAAGCAAGGATAAAAATTGCTGACCTGAGGCAGAGTCCTCAATCACTGAAGTCAAGAGACTTTTCAGCACATTTCAAAACAAGAGGTATGTCAGGCTGACTGCAATCAGTATTTTTCGTGGCCCAACTCGTGTTTACTCTCAGTTCCACATAACGGTGATCACTATTTATACTGTGATCAGACATTAGTAGCTGTACTAGCTATGGGTTTTCTTTCACTGATATTGTAAGTGCAAATTTTTAGTTTTAGCGAGTTTTATTTTCACCTCAGCAGCAGATTCAACTTTTGCAATAATGAAATTGTCTCATCATGTTAGCCGGTACCTTGCATGGCTGTGTCTCTTCTCATTGGGCTAGGCTCTAAATTTGGGATGTCACTGAATTCATTAATACATGGAAATGATTCATTTAAGGGAGGTTTCTTTCCCCTCTGTACATGCTTGCTAATTAGCAGATGAATTTTGATGTTCTAAATGATCTGCTGCGGAGAGACAGCTGTGCGCCCCAGCTGTCCTCCGCTCCGGTGGGTCTCCTCTGCAGAAGGGAGGGAGCAGCCCCGCTTCTGACAAATTGATTTAACTAGAGTGCCCTGCCCTGGGGGAGTCGTACACCATGCTGTCGCTGCAGATGATTGCAGCCTTTGCAGACTGCAAATACTGGAGCGCCGTAATTGCCCAACAATGTCCTTTCCATTGCCTCGCTGAAATTCAATTTTTCATGCCTCACCAAGCTTTCCAGTCCCCCTCCTGCCCCTGGTGTGGAAATATTGTATTCTGCCTGACTGCCATTTCAGGAAAAAAAATCAAGTGCTTGAGAAAGGAGTTTAAACTGTATTTAATATGCTAATAGTACCTAAATGTGCTCACTCAGTCACATTTCAAAGTATTTGCATTTAATTCATGGGAAGTGTTCTCTAATTATATTGTATTTAGCAGGTAGTCATTACTATGAACCTTTTAACGGTAATGTTAGTGCCTTGCCGTTCTTCCATGTGGTGCACTGCATGTGTAGGATGATGGGTTTGGTGTCCTTTAAACATTTACTCTTTCAATCACAGGTTTGAATTTTTAAGGCTTCATGTCCAGTTATGCCCTGTTTTGCCAATGGTGGTAAATGCATATATGTAACAGGTGCCTTTCCACAACAATGACAACTGTAGCCCCAGAAAGTACAAATACCTAATTAATCTTTCAAGTCAAGCTCCCTCATGAATGGATTTCCAAGCTGTGCACTGCATCATTGCCACTTTCTGGAGGCCATTGATTTGGCCTGAATATACCTCTGGGGGGGGCGGAAAAACACCACTACAGAAGTGCATTCATGAATTCTAATGCATGCCACACCATTACCTTTCTGCATATCTGATGGATAACCAAGCACATCCAACACAGTTCTGGGTGTGCAGATTTATAGACTCCTAATAAGTAGCAGCTGTTGTGGAGGTCTGCAAGTTTTGCCTGCAGAGGACATACAGGATTCCTGAGAAACGGCTACTCATCACGTTTGCAGAAATGTAATGTCACTTGTTATTAGGTCCCTGTACACCCCTCTTTGTGTAAATATGTGTGAGTGATGGGCAGTCAGCAGAGAGGAGTAAGATACAGGTTTATACCTGTGCTTGTTGAGGCAAAACCAAGGTGAAAATGTATGCGGGTATTAAGCCATAAGGCTGCTAGGAGTTTTGTCAAACTGACCATATGTTCAACAGTAAGTGACAGCCACTATAATTTTTCAGAAAACTCCCTTTCTGTATTATACTGAGTTATAGTCACAAAGAGCAGCAGAGAGGGTATTTCTGGGGGGTGGGGGAGGAGCAGAGTCAGGATTCCATCAATCTTGTATGCCACCCTTGCCACGCCTGCACACAGAAGCAGAACAATATGCGTTAAGCTTAAGCAAATACTGTTTAGGTAGATGTGAAGTCCTTGGTCTAAGGCAATTGGCAGTGCTCTTTTCAAAACTCCTGTAATAATTTAAATTTCTTCGGAATAAATGTCTCTCTTGGGGTCAGCCCCTGTACCACAAGTTGACATAATAGTTATTTTCATCCTTCAGTGGCCTTGCTTCTTTTCTTTGTTATATTTCCAGTGAGGTATAATGTAAGCAATTAGGCACTTTTTTCATAAAAGAATGGCAGAAGCATATATTGTATAGAGAGTAGCATGTTTTATGGTTAAAAATAGTGTTTATCGGTAATTCTGTTTCATTTTATAGCAGCTGAGGATTTACTAAGTACTTCTTGGTGATACTACATGAGATTCATGGGCTGAGGAAGCAGCCTGAACTCTAATAATCCTTGGCAGGATATAACAAAGTGATGCCCAGTAAGCCACTACCAGTAAGACTAGATTATGCCGAGCTCATTTTTAAGCTCCTGTAATGGGAAGAAAGGTAGTCCCAGGAGCTGGGTGTGCATTGCCACACTGCGTATTGCAGCCGCAAGGGAAATAGAAGGAGGTGTGCTCCTCTGACACGACTGGGATCTCTAAAATTGAGGTTACTGCAATGGGGGCCTCTGTGCCAATGGCTGTACCTGCCAGCAGCTACAAGTCATGGCTGCTGCTCCACTGGAGTGAGAACAGAATGGATGCTGTACCCGCTCCTCTTTCACCAGTCATCTTATGCAGGGCAATACCTTGCCAAGCTGCTTGTAGCTTCCTACCAGCTGGGCAGTCGTGGCTGGTAATAGAAAACAACAGGCCACAATAGATGGAGAAATCAAAAAGTCATGTCTTTTCTCAGAAAGCAAAAATGCATTGTGAGGCAGAACCTTTTTATCCCAACTAGTCATGAATGAATAAGACAGAGGTGCCCTTTTGCACGTTGCTTTGTTTGAAAGTTCTCACATTGTGATAATGTGTGGCTGTATGGGTGCTATATCCTAGAGGCACACATCAATCATAGAATCACTAGGTTGGAAAAGACCCACTGGATCATCAAGTCCAACCATTCCTATCACTAAACCATGGCCCTCAGCACCTCATCCACTCGTCTTTTAAACACCTCCAGGGAAGGTCACTCAACCACCTCCCTGGGCAGCCTCTGCCAGTGCCCAATGACCCTTTCTGTGAAAAATTTTTTCCTGATGTCCAGCCTGAACCTCCCCTGGCAGAGCTTGAGGTCATTCCCTCTCGTCCTGTCCCCTGTCACTTGGCAGAAGCGGCCAGCACCCTCCACACTCACTGATTCACAATCTTTGCATTTACTAGGTATTATTTGTTGCAGAAAATGCTGCAAGTCCCAGGGTCTCCATGGAGGGTTGGATATTTATGTCTCTTTATGTGCAACTCTGTTTTCCATTGTGTCACCTCAGAGGGGAAAACTTCATAGAATAGTAGAATTGTGGAATGGTTTGGGTTGGAAGGGACCTTAAAGATCATCCAGTTCCACCCCCTCTGCTATGGACAGGGACACCTTCCACTGGATCAGGTTGGTCAATGCCTCATCCAGCCGGGCCTTGAACACCTCCAGGGATGGGGCATGTACAGCTGCTCTGGATGCCTCACTACCGTTGCCGTAAAAAATTTCTCTCCAACATCTAACCTAAATCTACCCTCTTCAGGTTAATTTCATTACCTCTCATCCTATCCCTGTACTCCCTGTTAAAAAGCCCCTCCCCAGGTTTCCTGTAGGCTCTCTTTAGTACTGGAAGTCTGCACCAGAGGTGATCACCTCTGCAAAAACATCCTGGTGATCCCTTATTGTCATTAACACCACAAGCAGATGGCCTCTAGACTCTTCAGCCTGTGTTCTAGATTCTGTCACTGAGAAATGCCTGTCCTCCCTCTCTGCCCTCCTTTCCCTCCCTCATCCTGTTGAGGTAAAAAGCCAGCAGCTACATCTGGCTGCCCCCAAAACTCCCTTTGCTCAAAAGCACTAATAACAGCTAGTAATGTAGCCTGCTTCAAGGAAGCACTGGTGGTAATTGTAGGGATGTGACCATTTTAAGGCTTCGTTTACCGGGATGAGATTTTTTTTTCCCCCAAGATGGTTTATATTGAACATTTTAAGTTGTCACCTCACCTATGAGGTACTACTTTGCTATCAGGTTCTAATCTGAAGTGCCACATGTGCCCATCTTTTCATACATCTGCACCATGATCTTTAGTTGTTGTGTATCAAGGAAGTGTTTGTTCCAACGTATATTAAAAAGTACCATTTTGGGCTGCCTTTATTCAGTTTTGTTTTATTAGAAGCTAATAGAATGCTAAAGGTAGACTTGCAAAACAGCCTCTGCAGTATATTATCATGGCTAAGACATTAAGGAATTGCTGCTTCAAACTTGCAGATGAATACAGATACCAAAGAGGATGGAGTGCTTAGCTCTTATTTTGACCATTGTAATGTAATTACTTATACTAATCTTTCATTATATTTCCATGACTAGCAAAGACAGAGACCTAATTGTGTCTCTAGCTGTTGCTCCTCCAGAGTACCTTTTAAGTCATATTAACGTCCATACTTGATATTCCTACTGGTTTTGACATACAGATCACAAGATATTGCTAAATTACTCAGCAAAAGCAACTGGCTCAGTTTGTATCAAAGCCACAGCACAGAAGTATATCTAGCACGAGTGCTTTGAGGGAGCAAGAAGAGGCAGTGACCCCTTTTCTCTGGGAAGACACTTGACCTTCATTTTTCAAAGCATTACGAGTTCTGTGCAGCATTCTACTCTACCTGGTAGTTCAATACCAAGATGCTAGAAATAGTCAGAAATTAATTATTCTACTTCTGGCTGTCCAAGAAGCTATTTCTTTGGTGTGGATCTGGCAGTAGAGATGGGCAAGTTCTGCACAACAAGGCTGGATTATTGTAACTCACTGAAGCTGAAGATAAAAGCTCTGTAGAAACTTCACCTACTGCACAGTGCAGCAGCCTACCTCATTAATAGGGACAGCGTTGCAAACACACAGCGCCTGTGCTGTGCATCATTAACTGGCATCTCATTTGCTTTAGCAGCCAGTTGTCAGCCCACTCAGTGTATAGGGTCATCACAGTACCAGTACGGTTGCTGTTCTGTCTACAGATAGCAGTGCTGGCTTTGTGTGCCTGGTACAGTGCTACAAGCAAAGTGAAACTCCCTGGACCTAGGCATGGGCAATTTTGGCCAAAGACTTTTTCCTGAATCTCAGAGGCAGCTACAAAAAAAAAAAAAAAAAAAAAAAATCTTATCTCGGGCATTTCATAAGCTTCATGTTCTTTTGAAGGAATTCTTGTACAGAAGAGATTTAAAGATGTGTATGTCAGTAAGGAAGGATACTGAAACTTTGGAACAGAGACGAGTCTACCCTGGAGAAGTGCATGAACTTCCAATACTGACATTGCCATTTTAATAATGTAGCAAGAGGTGTCACAGCAGTGTCTTACCTAGTGCTTTACTGATAAATACATCTTAGTATACTGTGTGTACATCTCAGCCTTACTGTCAGGACTCAGTGTTACTGTCAGAACCCTAAAACAATACCTAGAGCAATACGATGATGCCTAGAACCCTAGAATGATATCTAGAACCCTAGAATGATACCTAGTATGATATCTAGAACCCTAGAATGATACCTAGAACGATACCTGGAGCTCTAGAATGATACCTAGAACCGCAGAACATTACCTAGAACAATAGAATGATACCTAGAACGTTATCTAGAACCCTAGAAGGATACCTAAAACAATAGAAGAATAAAACGATACCTAGAATGTTACCTAGAACTGATGGGTCTTTTCCAGCCTGATCATTCTGTGATTCTATGATAGGTGTCAAGAGATCCTTTACCTTCTTTATGTAGCCAGTTTCCTACAGGAGCAGCAGTCAGTTCCCCACATTCCACAGGTAGCTGCTGTCCATGCAAAGGTTTGAGAAGGCTTGGAAAGCCAGGGTAGATGGTGGTAGGGAAGGACAGCAACAAGGGCCAGAGGTAGCCCCAGAAACACCAGGAAGATGACTCTATGACAGAGCAGAGGACTTTTGGATGATGTGCTGTCAAAGGAACTTGTGAAGAAAGTATATTACTTGACTTCTCTTGCATGCAGGAAGATGGAATTTTTGTCACTCAGCCCTGTTATGTAGCCCTGTTTTCTCAGTCTCAGAATTAAAAAAATAGAGGACCGAGAAGCTGTGAAGGTGATTTCTCCAGGCTGCCAGCCCTTCTTGTTCAGGTGAGCAAGGAGCAGTGTTGCAGAGGGAAGGGGCTCATCTCTTCCCTTTTGTTGTGTTGGACGCAATTCTTCCACTGCTTCTGCTGTAAAGAATCTCTGAAAGTCATCTGGCTCCACTAAGATGGAGTATTATTTATACTTACATTATCTTTTATGGGATTTTTTTTTTCTTAAAAATCTGCAGCAAAGCAGATGGTGTGCAGTAGTGTGCTTCCATACAGTTAGAAGGTTTCTCCTCTTTATTGCATGTTAAATCAGTAAATCTTTGTCCAGGCATGGAAGGGAAAAAACCCCAACTGTCCTTATTTGCAAGAAAACTCTCCTCTTTCATCAAGATTAGGAAACCGTATCTTTCAGTCTCTCCTTCCTGGTCAGAGCTTTAGGAGCTCTCTTAAATATGTGGCTTTCTTCTAGATTTTCTTCAATTTCTCCACACTTGCCGCACATGCAGTGACCTGAACACCAGCTGGGGCCTCCTCAGGGCCAAGCAGAGGATAATAACCTTCTCTCTTTTGCATGTAACATTTCTGCTCACATGTCATAGAATGAGATTTGTACCCACCACTCTCCCCCTCCCCAGCCTCAAACAGCCTTACAGCATTGGTTCTTATACAAGTCATGATTCATTATGGGTCATAAATCCCTGAGGGATGTTTTGTGGGGTTTGGGGTTTGATTTTTTTTTTAATTTCTATTTGTTTTGTAGTTATACTCCATTGTGTATCTCTTGTATTTTGTACCAAAAAAGAATGTGATGAATAACACGGTCATGATAGCATCGAGCTTTAAAGTTGGTGAGAAGGAGGATGATTCTACTGTTTCGTAGAGACATCTATGGTACATATTAAGGGAGTAGTAATAAATGAGGAGTGGCTGTTATTTTCCACATGAAACCAACTGCAGCAAAGAGTCAGAAAGGCTCAAAGAGGCCAAAGCAAATTTTGTGGCTTTCCAAATGAAATAAGTGGCATGCCCTGCAATGAATAACGTGTCTTTCACTGACCTAGGACACCTTGCTTTTAGCAGCAGTCAGCTCTGCAATTTATACAGGCATTCATATTTCACTTTCCCCAGTTAATCCTAATAACCAGCTTTTAGAAGAACATGACAGCATAACATATGGGTGGTAAAACTGCTCATAAACCATAATAACGTGGCTAAAAAAGATTAGATAGATAGATGCACTATGCTTATTGTGACATTCACTGATTAGGAGGTATAGCTGCTTATTACAGCCATTACCTTGGTGACTTGGAAGCAGGCTAAAGCTGTTATTTGAAAACAGGTTATAAGTCCAAATTTAAAACAACTGTGTACTTATAACATGTAAGAGATATAATTATGTTTGCAATTCTGTTCTTCAGTGTGCAGATGGTAATTTTGTTCATTTATGGTTGCACACTGATAATGTTTTCTGTAGAACTGGTGTTGGCAGGATTAAGTGTGTGTTAACAGTAAGTAGGCAGTCTGTAATACATGGTTATCATTTTGTTGATAGGGTTCTGGTGGGATGAAAACCAACCAGAAACGTAAGTTGAAATGATTGCTTGCTGTAGCACCAAGACAAGCCTCCTTTGTGTGTGTATGTGTGCTCTTGCATCTTATTACTTATTTTTATTGTGTGAAGAGGGGCTTTTTTCTATTGATTTGGAAACTTTTATGTTAGCTTCATTTCCAGTGTAGGCAGTAGAGTTGGGCATCTGCAGGTTTGTGCAATTAAGAATAAAAAATATGAGTTTCCACTCAAAGTAATTTGACATTTTCTATTGCTTTCTAGGGGATGATTTATTGGTATATGCTTATGAACATGTATATAAAAGAAACATAAAGAAACAACATCTATTAAAGATACACTTTTGATTTCATATTTTCTCAGTTATTCAACAGATGTTTGAGGGAATTAACAGAAAAATTTCAACAAAAATTTCAAACACTGTAAAGTGTTTTTAAGGTATTTGGGTTAGGTGTTAGAGTCATGGTACAGTACAGCCATTGGTTTACTATTTGGGTTCTCCAGTTCTAGAACTGTGCAGCACTTTCATTTTAATTTAATTAAAGAGGTGTAAAAGATGAAAAACACAGTTATATATCAAGCTTAAGATGCATAATAAACAACCTCTCTTGTTACTTGTTGTTAATGCAGTACAATAACCTTTGCAACCTAACATGACTGAAGATGAGCCAGCAGTGTGCCCAGATGGCCAAGAAGGCCAATGGCATCCTGTCTTGTATCAGAAATGGTGTGACCAGCAGGTCCAGGGAGGTGATTCTCCCTCTGGACTCAGCACTGGTGAGGCCGCTCCTTGAATCCTGTGTTCAGTTCTGGGCCTCTCACCACAAGAAGGATGTTGAGGCTCTGGAGCAGGTCCAGAGAAGAGCGACGAGGCTGGTGAAGGGGCTGGAGAACAGGCCCTGTGAGGAATGGCTGAGAGAGCTGGGGTTGTTTAGCCTGGAGAAGAGGAGGCTGAGGGGAGACCTCATTACTCTCTACAAGTACCTGAAAGTAGGTTGTAGAGAGGAGGGAACTGGTGTCTTCTCCCAAGTGACAGGGGACAGGACAAGAGGGAATGGCCTCAAGCTCCACCAGGATAGGTTTAGGCTAGAGATTAGGAGGAAGTTTTTCACACAGAGGGTCATTGGGCATTGGAATAGGCTGCCCAGGGAGGTGGTTGAGTCACCTTCCCTGGAGGTGTTTAAGGCACGGGTGGATGAGGTCTTGAGGGACTTGGTTTAGTGTTTGATAGGAGTGGTTGGACTCGATGATCCGATGGGTCTCTTCCAACCTGGTTTTCTATGATTCTATGATTCTAATAAGGGAAAAGGGCATAGTACATAGTATATGGAATAATATATAGTATGTAATATACTTTATGTATATATGTTACAGAAGTAACATAAAGAAAAGTAGACTCCGTATGGTATGTATCTATGTATGTTTATATGTTCAAAATCCTGTATGATGTGTAAACAATTTGTGACAGAAAATACAGGTGCAATGGAATGTGTTGTTTTAGAATGGCCAAAATAGTTTAAATTCTCAGAATAAATGAAGAAGCTTAGCGTGGGCTATGGGATTATGTTTTAGCAACTCCAACAAGTTTTTTGCCAAAAGCCTCCAGAGCCATATAAAACAAACATAAATAAAAGGAGCTCTCGTTTAGCATAAAGAAAAAGACCCCTTACTTCTCCTATGGTCTTTTTTTTTTTTGTGCCTTCTACATCAGTAAGTTTGAGAGCTGCATTTTGGCTTAAAGAGTGTGTTTAATCTCATTTTTCCATGATTATGGGAGAAGGTAACTACTTGCAGAGCTCTGTGTATCCTGGGAGGACCACCCATAAAGGTTCTTCCCTTTGTCCTGTAACAACGTCCTTGTGACATTATAGAATCATTGAATAGTTTGGGTTGGAAGGGACCTTAAAACTCCAATCCCCTGCCGTGGGCAGGGACGCCTTCCACTAGCAATACACAGCTTTGCTGGGCAACCTGTTCCAATATCTTACCAACATCATAGTATAGAATTTCTTCCTCATACCTAATCTATATCTACTCTCTTCAGGTTAAAACCGTTACATATCCTCCTATCACTGCACTCCCTGATAAAAAACCTCTCCCCAGCTTTCCTGTAGGCTCCCTTCAGGTACTGAAAGGCTGCTATAAGATCTCCTCCTTTCACCTTCCCTGGAGGTGTTTAAGGCATGGGTAGATGAGATCCTGAGGGACATGGTTTAGTGTTTGATAGGAATGGTTGGACTCGACGATCCAATGGGTCTCTTCCAACCTGGTTGTTCTATGATTCTATGATTCCTCAGAGCATTCTGTTCTCCAGACTAAATAACCCCAACTTTCTCAGCCTGCATTCATAAGAGAGGTGCTCCAGCACTCTGATCATCTTCATGGCCCTCCTCTGGACTCACTTCAACAGGTTCACATCCTTCTTATCCTGGGGGGCCCAGAACTGAACACAGTACTCCAGGTGGGTTATCATGAGAGTGGAGTAGAGGGGGAGATTCATTTCCTTTGACCTGCTGGTCACACTTCTTTTAATGCAGTCCAGGATATGGTTGGCTTTCTTGGATGCAAGTGCACATTGGCGGCTCATGTTGAGTTCTCATCCACCAGCACTCCAAAGTCCTTATCCTCAGGCCTGCTCCCAATTCATTCTCTGCCCAGCCTATATTTGTTCTTGGAACTGCCTCGACCCATGTGCAGGACCTTGCACTTGGCCTTGTTAAACCCGATGAGGTTTGCATGGGCCCACCTCTCAAGCTTGTCAAGTTCCCTCCAGGTAGTATCCCTTCCTTCCAGCGTGTCAACCACACCGCACAGCTTGGTGTCATCGGCAAAATCCCTGAGGGTGCACTTAGTCCCAGTGTCCGTGTCTGCAACAAAGAAGTTAAATAGAGACAGTCCCAACACTGACCCCTGAGGAACACCCCTCATCACTGGTCTCCAATAGGACATAGAGCTGTTGACCACAATGCTTAAGTCTTCTGTTCTGTAAAGGACCTAGTTGGCAATGTAAATGTAAGGAACAAAGGTTGCTCATATTAGTATGAGTGGTGTATTCAGTACATAACTAGAACTAATTATTTCCAAAGCTTAAATGGTTATTGTGGTTAGAAAAGAACATTGGGTTTTTTTGTGGGACATCAGCCCCTTTAGCTCCTCCATTCCAGATGTGTTAGTAAGTCCTTTATTAGGTATTACCAATCCCTATTTATGATCTTCATGGATGTAACTATTCTGCTTAGAACGTTAGGGTGTTTTACAGTATGGTTTAAGTAATTCTGGAAACTGGGACATGAATGGAGATTCACAAGGCAGTGACATTTTAACATCTATCACATAATTTGGGTTCTGTTTTGTTGGGTTTTTTTAATAAGCCAGCACCAAGTGAGTCCAAAAATGCATGAAGTAGCCTGAAATAACATTATGAGCAAAACACAAATGTATTTTTAAGGAAAGAATGCCCCATATAATTTCTTATCCTTCCATCCTAGAGTTTCCTGGAAGCCAAGACATCCACCTACCTGGCTTGCAGGCCACCTTGCAAAACAGCATTTTCAGAAGGCATAAGCCTGGTTGATCCTCATGCAGTTTTGCTTCTCTCAGTTGCCTGTATTCCTGCCTTAAAGCCATGAGCAATGATTTCTTCTTGCCCTTTTCCTCCTCCCTCCTTGTTGCCTCTTTCTGCAAGAGTAAAGTCTTTTTTTTTTCAGTCTAGATGTTCAAACACCAGGCTGGCTGGGGTTTTGATTGCGGAGAAAAAGGATATGACCTGGAAAAAAAAAATACAGGATGTGATAATCTTTTTTCAGACTGTCAAATAGACTTTGAAGCAGTCAGCAAAAGTAGTTTGGCAGTTTCTGGGGCCTGGAAATGCTCTCTGAGAAATACTGGTGAGTGATTATTAAAAGAAAAGGTGAATTTCATAAGACAGCTCCCTTTCCCCCTCCAGATATCGGGAGGAGATATATTGTGAACACATTTTCCATGGATTTTTATGCAGAAAAAAAATCATGTAAAGCTGGGTTTTTCCATTGTATGTTTATTTCTTGTGTAATCATTAGCCACCATCTCTTGTGCAGTAGCTTGCTTTGTATAACAGCTAAAAGGAATTCTGGAAGGTGATTTCTCAGGTATTTCATGGTTGACTCGCCTTCCCTGGAGGTGTTTAAGGTGCGGGTGGGTGAGGTACTGAGGGGCATGGTTTAGAGATTGGTAGGAATGGTTGGACTCGATGATCCAGTGGGTCTCTTCCAACCTGGTGATTCTATGATTCTATGATCCTAGAATGGTTTCTGCAGGAAGGGACCTCAAAGATCATCTAGTTCCACCTCCCTGCCACCAGCAGAGACATGTCCCACTAGATCAGGTTGCTCAAAACCTCATCCCACCTGGCCTTGAATACCTCAAGGGTGGGACATTCGTGACTTCTCTGGGTAACTTCTCTGGGTAACTTATTCCAGTGTTTCACCACCCTCACAGTAAAATAAGTCATCCTAATATGTAATCTAAATATTCCTTCTTTCAGTTTAAAACTGTTACCCCTCATTCTATCACCACAGTCTCTGATACAGCCCCTCTGCATCTTTCCTGTATGCCTCCCTTAAGTGTTGGAAAGCTAATAGAAGGTTTCCCTGATACCTTGTCTTCTCAAGGCTGAACAAACCAAACTCTCTCAGCCTGTCCTCATATAAGAGGTGCTCCAGTCCTCTGATCATCTTGGTGGCCTCCTCTGGACTTACTGTAACAGGTCCATGTCCTTCCTGTGCTGATTACTCCAGACTGAACACTTGACTGCAGGAGATGTCTCATAAGAGCAGAATCCCTCAACCTGCTGGTCACACTGCTCCCGATGCAGCCCAGGATGTGGTTGGCTCACAGGTTGTCAATGCTGAGCTTGTGAAAAAAAGTGTTGAATACTCTTGGCAACTGATCTGAATTCAGTGTTAGTGACCAAATAACACAGATGACCTTGCAGAAGTAGCAAAGCAAGTTTGCAGTACCTTGGGAGAGCACATGGCCTTTTCTATGGCCTTCTTGCTACTGATTGTTCTTGTATCACAAGATTCAACCAGGTTGAGCAACTCTAAGCAGTGAGAGAGTGTGTTGTTCTCGCCCCCAGCTGTTAGGCTTTGCAAGCTACTAGTTACTCTAAGTAGCCTCGTAGGTTTCTGGTCTGTCTCAAGTGAGCAATGCCTGACTGATTGAAAAAGTAGTACTGTAAGGAAATGATATGAAAATAGAAATATAGTGATTTATTAAGACTGCAGCTGTTCAGTTATTCATTTTCCGCTTCTGTTGTTGAGCTTTCAGATTGTTTGTTTCTCCTAGAAAAAGACTTTTGCACAAGTACTTTCCAGATGGGTGTTTCCTATAAGTCTTTCCTCTTAATTTTGCTTTCTCCAATGGTTCCTTTTGCCCTTTCAGCTTTGGTGACTGTCATACACTTGGTTGTGAATTAGTATACATTAAAAGAATTACATGGGCAGAGTGTCTTTGGTCTTTATTCCCTGCAGAATCTAGGTGACCTGCAATAGTTAACACGTTTCTTTCAAAGACTCCAGGGAGGAGCAATCAATCAGCTTGTAAAATAGATAAATTAATTCACTTGCCCGAGATCAAGCAAAAATCCTTTGGGAGGGGGGACATGAAGCAAGGTGTCTTATAACTCAGTTTGCTAACAGGTCCTAGACCAGCCCCTCCCTCTGCTGATAAAGGCAGTCAGAAGCATTCAAAGGGATGTTTAATTTTGGCAGCTGCAAAGGTCACTTCTTGAAAGCCGGTATTGTCTATGTGGATTACTTCTTCTTTGTATTTTTACCCATCATTTGCTTTTTAACTCAACTAATTTTTATCATTATTCTTTATATGAAGTGTTACCATTTCATACAAAGAAGGGCTAAATTTCCATAGAGAGGTGCCTAGTAGTTTTCATAAATATAACAAAGTAGCATCAGGTCTCCAGCTGATGTAAATCACAGGCTTTTAATTAGGTTGAGTCTTCATCCCAAACCTTGTTGCATTTTCTCAGTGCAACAAGCTGGCTTTGCAGAATATTTGATTGTTTTTCAATACAATTGTGATGGGCTTGTAGCTGTCCAGACCTGATGGTTGTCCCAAAAGCATCACCCAAGAACTCTCCAGCGTAGCAAGTACATACTTGTAGGTTCTGCAGTTGTGCTTGGCTCAGTGAATCTGAGGTAAATGGGGATAGTCTTGAGGTTTCAGTGTGTTGCCTACATATTAGCTGCTGGATGTTGTGATAGAGGAATGGTAAAAAGAAAAGGCCTCAGGAAGGGTTAATGTACTGTAAGGACAGAAACCAACCTTGTTTGTTAAAATACTTTATGCCATTCGTGTAATACCTTCTTATGTTAAAAAGCTGAAGCTGGGGTGCAGCTGCTTGGGGGCAGGGAGAGATTGAGGAAGTGTTGAAGCTGTTTGACAATACACTAAGTCTCTAGTAATCTGTTAGGAAACTTTTAATTTACAATAGTTTTTCAGAATATTCATTCTAGTCTTTTTTCAGTGATTAAAGCGCTCCCAATGTTTTATTTCCCACCCCAACAGAACATAAAGTGAATAAACAAGGAAATATGTGGAGATGTGTAAAATGATGATCTTAAACTTAACAAGCCTGCTGTTTTTTTCAAGCTGCTGAATAAATCCTCTGTGGTTTATGCTGCAGAGGTCAATGTTCTGTAGTAGGAAATGACTGGTTACGTGTCAGTATTCTCCAAGAGTTCATCTCAATTACTGGATTTGTCAGACATGACAAGCCTGAATGACTGTGTGGTGAAAATAGCACACAGTTTGACTATTAAAGTAATTGGAGCATTGACATTTAACTGAACTGCAAGAGAATTGCAGTAATAAGCCTGAGGAACACAACCACAAGCAAAGCAGAGAATATTATTTTCATAAAATCTCCAGCGAAACTGGTGCTTCCTTATGTTTTGATTTATGTAAATTTTAGTATCTTTTCAATTTCAATTAGAAGATTAAAAGGACAAAAGCATTTTGCCCCTTTTCTCATGAAATGCTAATATTTATATAATTGGAAATTCCATTAATCTAATATACACTGGTTAAAATTTTAATATTGTTGCACATAATCTGTTTATGTATATGTATTTTATGGCCTTATAAAGTACATACACTATACAGTTAAAATATTATGTATGTATACAGGTATGTGGATATCATTGCATGATATTCATCACAGGATTCTGTTATAAATATGTCTGTTGTTTACTGGCTTTCCACTTGCTACTGTACCTTGCTAAACAACTATTTATGGGCTTTCAAGCCTGAAAAATGAAACTTAAAATTCATTTATTTGGTAACTGCTAAAGAGCTTTTCTAAAATCATTTAGAAGTCATTTATTTCTATCCATCTGCAATTAGATTTTCATTTGTTTATATAAGGGGGTTTGTGGTGGTAGATTCTACATGCATCAACTTTTCTGAGATGTATTAAAATTTTGGAGAACAATATAACTGTCAGTAACTTTAGATAATTTGGGTTCATTCTTGTGGATCTGAATGGATTTTACTATTTCAAAATTGTATTTCAGCCCATGCCTTAAGCCACAGCATCTTCCAATATCTCTGGAGTAGGGACTGAAATAATAACAATTTATGACATTAGTCTGTGGTGGCTCATCCTCAGGTGAGTTACCTGCATTTTGGCACATGTAATCTTAACATGTGTTAAAGTTCACATAAGGTATCTCCGAATGATGGCATCAAGTCTTCATAGGGAAATCAGGGATCTCCTATTCCTGGGGAAGTAAACTAGACAGACAGTAAAATAATCCCAAAAGATCAATGTACAACCAATGATACATTTAAAGTACCTTAATTACATTCATTTATACATATATTCTTTGCAAAGAAAGTTAGAGGTACAGAGTGTGATTTGGTACTTCTGTAGTTGCATCTTAATTATTGTGCTATTACAGAAATGCAGAGCAGTACTCTTAAATTTAACCTGTTATGTGCCTTGACTTGCTTAAGTCCTGGCTCCAGAAAGCAGTTGAATATTTTACTTACATAAATGTAAGTAGTCATTTTACATACTTTTGATTTCAGTGAGACCTATGCACATAGATAAGCCTTTTGCTCAGTAGAAATAAACCTCAGCATAAATTTAACAGTTTTATTGAATCTGGGACTTGAGCAAACCAGAGCAGTGCTTAGTCGCAGCATAAGCACAGGTTTTGAGCAGCTGTCCCTAAAGACAGATTTTCCAGTATTTCCCAACAAAATAAATAAAGGAAAATTCAGGGAAATGTAGCAGATGCTCAGCTAGCTATTTGCTAACCTTACTCTGAAAGTGGAATATTTGTTAGGACCAAAGCAAATCTTGGGAAAAATAAAAGATACGTGTAAGAGTTTAGTTTCTTTTCCTGAATTACATCCTGCAAGTCTGTATAGACTTGGGGTTGCGGGGAAGGGGGGGATGGGATGACAGACCTATAAGCTGTTTAGGTTCAACTTCTTGAAGTATGATCTATAAAACCAGTTATCTCCTACTCTGTTGCTGATGTAAATCCAGTCAATGTCCTGGCGTTGTTCCCAATTTGCCCCCTTGTGTAGCAGAGATCAGATTTGCATCCCCATAGAATGAGCTCCTGTTTCAGAGCTTAGGCAGCACTATCCTTACCTAATATAAATCCATTTACTTTCCACGTCATGGCACATTGGGGTTGTTCTTGTCTGCTTCTCCTAGAAATTTGGTGTTGTGATCCAAATTCATGCTGAAAAGTTCCTTCCTAGAAGGAGCTCAAGTAAAATGAAGTAAATAAATAAAAAGGAACAGTTCATCGTTTGCTTTTCTGGAGTATGGGAGGCTGAAATTGGAAACCTCAGGTTCATGGATGTAAGAAGAAACTCCCTTATTAAGCATTATACAGTGTGGACAATTTTAGCTGCCAAGGTTAATGTAAATAAATTCTTTGGAACATCAGGCAGGCAGTAACTATTATTTGACTGTTTGCTGTACAATTGAAGTGTTGTCCTCCAAAGAAGAAACATCCATCCAGTTACAGGGAAAAAATATAATTCTTGTTTAAGGGGAAAACAGCAAAATAGTTTGGGACATTTGTTTTCAAAGCTTCTCAAGTAGGAAGGGATCAGGTTAAAACTGGGAGCAGCCTTGCCTTACAGTTCTTGGGCAGAGGGATGAAGCATAAACTCCGACAGTAGGAGGTTAGCACAGCCTGTGTTAGTCATTCAGCTCCTAACAATGTTTTGAACTTTGAGATGATGGAAACTGATGCAGAAACACTAGATAACAAACAGAGTAAATCAACATCCAGCAAAAGGTTCCTGCCAGAAATCTTTGAAGCAGCAGAAGGACCTTGTAGCACTTTGATATTAGACAACAGCCTAAAGTCTGAGTACAGTGAAGTAAAGCATTCTTCTTGATGACTAAGAAAATGCTTAGGGGGGTCTTGCAGATGGCTACCAAGCAGGCACTGTCACTAAAGACAGTTAGACAGGCTTCTTCCCTACAAGTTATGTTAATACCTTTGAGATCACCTGCAAAAATCCCAGGTGGAAAAGCACCGAGTCCAAGATACCAAGTTTAACTTAATGATTACTGGTCCTGCAAGGAGAAGATGCCAGCCTGTGAGACCTAAAAATAGTAACTCTAAAATGCAAGAGTAAAATCAATAAGAACATATGAGGCTGTTTTGCTCAGATTTAATTCCAGTAAGTCTGTAATTTTGCCTGGGATCCAAAGCCACACAGGTAGCTGCCTTTCTAGGCAGAACTGCCTGTGTAAGAAGAAATTTCAGCTGCTAGGTAAATAAAGTGAGTTATAAGAAGACTTTTTCCAGAGATTAGTTGGCGATTGGACCAACAAAAGAAAACCCAACTCAGTATACTTGAGCAAATCCTTCTGTGGGTGACTTATGTGGAGCAGATGGGGTTCATTGGCTGGGTTTTGCTGCCCGGGCTCTGAGGAGCTGCATTGATTCAGACCAAGGCACTTTAGAAGTTACTTCTGATTCCTTTGCCCTGCCTCTGCTGGAGTACCGTATCCTTGAGGTAAAAATAGCAAAAATTAGTGTGCCTGCTCCCCAGCCACTGCAGCTTCCAACCCGAGTGCAGTGTAATCCACTTTCAGGTTTTATTTAGTGTTGAGGCAGCATGTGAACTGAGGCAGCTGGGGACTTGGAGTCACTATCTCATTTGATTTAACTGTGGCAGTGGGGTGGTGGCAGAAAAGGATGGAAGGACTAACAAACCTCTTTAAACCTGTTAAATCCAGCACTGTCCAGGTTGCAGAAGGCGTAGTGAACCTTTTCTTTCCTGCAACATGGTTGACCAGCACTGGGGTGAATGGACCCTATATTAGGTAGTAAGTGTAGTCATCTTCTAATTGATCTTTAATGAGTAGCAAGTGAATATCAAATATAAGTAGTAAGTAAATAATGACTAGGATGGAGCACGTTCATCTACTTATTTTAATGTTTTCTAGAAGCCGAGATCTTAGTTTGGCTCCTGTAATTGTTTCAGGGCAAAAATAAGTGTTACCACGTGACAAATGGCTAACCATGCAGTCATTAGTTATAAAGCAATTCAAAGCTGCTTCTGGGGTCATTTTTAAGGAACTGTCAAACTTGTTGAAAGTGGTAAACATGAAAGTGCATTCATATGGATTGCAGTTCTGTGATTCTTTTCTTTCAGCAAATTTTAAACGAGAGGTTAGATTATGCTTTTTGTGGGGAAAGTGTCTTTTTCAGACATGGAGTTGTCCAAAGGACATTCTACAGGCATCTAAAGTTCTGAATTATACACTAGAAAATATTTTGAGATAGATCACTGTTATTTTTACCAGAAAAGATGTGGTGAATTCCATGAATCTCATCCCTTTATTCATGCATGCATGACAGTAAATCTTTTAAAGTAAACCATATCTACTTGTAAGATGAATACAGGCTTGATGTAGAAAAAATGTACTTTGGCATTATATGTGCTTAAATTCAAGTAAAGAAGCATGCAAGTAACTTCTTGACATGAAGAGGTGACTTGGGGCTGTAGTCGGCACAACTCTAAAGGATGGAAGAGTTTGATTCTCCCTTCTTCCCCTCTGTGACAGGGACACAACTGAGCCTCCTTTTGCAAGAGAGACTTCTGTTGCAGCACTTGGGGAGAAGCAAGGAAGTAGGAAAATCTTGAATATTTAATAACTTCTGCTAACACATTGCTACCGTAAGACAGTATTATTTAATCATCAGGATTTTCCACTAAAATTTTGTGAAAATGCTTTCGTTTTCTAGTATGGAAACTTTGACACTTTTTGCTGAGTTGTGCTTTTTCATTTAGCATCCCTTTAAGTTCAACAGTGAGATCTGTGAGCTTATCAGCTTCACTTATAGCCAAAGAAAGCATCCACTCATATGAAACCCTACAAAGTCAGAGCTCTGTTTCATACTGACATATTAATATTCTGCTTTTAATAGCAGAACTCTCCACATTCCTTGTTTTGTGTTTTTAAAAAATGAAAAAAATTGCTTTTGTTTTTAGCTGGGTTGGGTTATTTAAACTGAATGTGATACTCAGGCTTCAATAAATCCAGTGAAGTACATTTTTAATCTCTTGTTTTTAATGAATTCTAGTCGCTAGGAAATAATGTTATCTAGGTCAGAATTTTTTAATATTATTTTTCTGTGACTGCACATCCTGCTGTGCTTTCTCTAAATGAGATCCCCAATGATGTTTTACTTTTCTTACAGCTTCTTGGAATTAATTCCCTAATGATAGATTTTGTTTTGTTTTTCAATAAAAATGTATGAATGGCTGAACTGGCATCCATCCATCTAAAACTCAGTCCTAAATTTTCTTGGGGGAGGAGGATGTAAGATGTCTTCAAGTTTTCTCTTTGATTTGAAATTTTGTCTCCCTGGAAGGAAGGATGATGAAACCAGAGTATGTATTGCTAGATATTATTCTCTACTCCTGATGGAATGATTACTTGCATAAAGATACTTCCAGGGCAGTGTAAACAGGTAAATGTTTTTAACTTCTGTGCTTAATGAGAATTCTGTTTTAGTTTGTCATTGGGCTAAATAGAAATTATATAGTCTTACCTGGTAAGCAGACACTATGAGTGAGCTGAAGGTTGTGTTCAGGTAGGAGTTTGTGGTTTAGAGGCATTCAGTCGTATTCTAGAACGGCAGATTGAATCCACATCATTTTCTCCACATACAGTAATATCTAGTAAATATTTGTGTCACCAGTGCCTCCCATACTAAGCACAAATAGTATTGGAATCCTATGGTGTCAGGAGGGAACGCTTTTTTCAGCTAATAATGTGAAGAAGAAACGTTCTTATGCAACATCAGAAGAACTGACCAACCATTCCTACCAAATGCTAAACCATGTCCCTCAGGACCTTGTCTACCCATGCCTTAAACACCTCCAGGGAAGGTGACTCAACCATCTCCCTGGGCAGCCTCTACCAGTGCCCAGTAACTCTTTCTGTGAAAATTTTTTTCCTAATGTTCAGCCTGAACCTCCCCTGGTGGAGCTTGAGGCCATTTCCTCTCATCCCGTCCCCTGTCATTTGGGAGAAGAGGGCAGCTCCCTCCTCTCTAAAACCTCCTTTCAGGTACTTATAGAAAGCAATAAGATCTCTCTTCCATCTGCTGACAACCAGATAAAGTCTCCTGGAACACGAGACACAATGACCCACACGTACAACGGTATATTATTTTTTGATAGTGATGTAGCAGATCAGCTTATAAACATTTGAAAGGAAAAGCCAGCTTTATGATCTAAATAGATATGGAGAAAAGCAGATAAATAATGCGTAGTTTATATCAGGATGCGGATACTGAAACTGAAGAGAATGTTGAGAAGGAAGCTGGATGACAACCTCCCAAAAGTGCTTCAAGAGCAGTTCCCTGTTCTAGAGCTCAGGTTTTGTGGGTCCTGGACTTCCAGTCTCACTGAGATCAATTGCAACCCTCAGCAGTATGAAAACAAGGGTTGTAGTGGAGAGCATGGGGACCAGTTACTCTTAAAAGCTAGAGGTTGATGGGATGAAAATACAGCAGGGGAGCTTGCTTTGTGCCAAAGAAGAGAAAGGCTGGATAGAGTCACTGGTGCCAAAGAGAGCTGACTGGTTCCAAGGAATTTTGAGCTCTGTAAGTGCTAACTTCGGTTATTTGTCAGTGTTGATACATGAGGCTTAATTATAAATAAATTTAAAAAATGTTAAATACTGTAGTTTTACTAGAAGTTTGCAGTTAGCATTGAAGCACAGAAAAAGAGGTCTGGACTTCAGCCAGCAAGAAATCCAACCATTAAAACTGCCTTGACTAGGTGCAATTTTATTTCAAGTAACAGAAGTAGTACTTCAAATGCACTTCCATAGATGATGGATAATTGACTCTTAGCAATGGATGCTGTGTGTGGAGGTGCCTGCAATGGTTTTTATTAGGTGTATTATCAGCTTTTGACACCATTGATTGCAAGGCCTGTTGACTCGGGTACTCTATGATCTACTTCACACCTAAGTTAGGCATTCAGGCAGGTGGTCAACGTAATAATTACATCTCTCTGAAGTCTTATTTAAACCCTAGTTTGAAAGTTCAAGAGGGACTCAAACTTCTGGTCCTCTGCAAAAGAAGAAATTATTCTGAGGTGAATTTTGCTATCTGAAGAAGCAACTGGCTGTGGATTTGTATTTCAGTAAGCATCTGTTTCTGATTACTCTTCCTAGCACTCTTTACTGAAAAGGTGATGCTTTGGGAAGTGTCTATGGAAATGGAGGATTTTTTAGTAGCAGTTCGAAGGTAAAAACATCTTTTTCATCCTTTGTAACTTCCATAAACACTTAGTTCTGATCTTGTTATGTAAATTAAGTGTGTTTAAGGATCAGCTGTGGTTTAGGATTTGTTTTTATTTGTATACACTGTGTTTGTGCTGAAAGTACTCTCCTTAGAAAGTACTTGTACCTTTTTATTAAAGGTTACAATTCTCACTGAAGCATATGTATTTGGACATCTCTGAGCAGTGACATTTCAAGATGAAGACCTTTGTGTTTCATTATGTAAAACAAAATGTTACGTTTCTTTTGCTTCTACCTTAGGATTCATTCATTGAGATGGCTGAAACTGTGCCCTGTGAATCAATAGAGAGCTGTATCTTGCCCTCTTCAAAGCTGGTGGGCAGGGTTGGGAGAGGACAGCAGAGTGGCAATTAGAGGAAAATGTCTTTTTTTTTTTCCATAGCATCAGTTGTCTTCCTCTGTGTAAGCTTAGTTAGGCCTTTAACAGGAGTGGGAGTGCTGTCTTAATGTATTAACTGTGTTTTCTGAACAGAAAAAGAGTTCAATAATTTTTTTAACATGAACAGTTTTTAAAAATTACTTAATTCTGATGAATGCTTGTCCTTGTTAAAGGCTTCATTTAACAATATGACTTCATTAGCAGTATAATTTAGTTCTAATAGAGTGTATTTCATACAACAGGCAAGGCATGAGAGATTGGCAACTGTCTTTTTCACCTGCCTCCTATAGTGCTAATTCCTAGGAAAGCCCTTCTGCTGCATCAGCAGGACAAACCCTGCTCTTTGCAGGGTGAATACTGCTTCTCATTTCATCACAGAGAGAAAAAAACAGACACCTTTAATCTTACCTTTCACCCTGCCCAGCTAGGGCTAGCAGGTTGTGTAGATGTAGTGCAATATAAAGGCTTCTTGGAGTTTACCAGAGAAGAGCTTAGTTCGAAGGTTTTCCTTATTTAAGGAAAGTGGTTCCCAGCTGATGCTTTTTGTGGGGTTTCTTCCTGGAAAACTCAGCTCTGTCATTAATCTTGACCATTCTAGGTATTGGATAAAGTGATCGTCTTCAACACTACTAGTTCTGTTAATTGGTCTGGGTTTCCTAAGGTAAAACCTGGATTCATGTTCTTTACTTTCTGCTCCTGTATCTTTGAAGTCATGCACCGGGAGCAGTCTGACTGTCACTGTAGGTTAAGTAATAGCAGTGGGACTCTTGAAGGACTATAAATGAACAAAGTCATCCAAAGAGGTCATAGGAACTTTCAGAAGGTTCTCAAATTCAACAGGAGCTCAGGGTCCCACTTTACGCCAGGCTGCCAGCCTGCCCCATCTGAGCTGATTTCCCTCCATGCTTCCCCTTTGAGGAAATAGGACCCAACATGCCTTGAGTTTGCAAGGTGGCTGCAGGTTTTCCCTCTTACCTCCCAGATTGGCAGTGCACCTGCCTTCAAGTTTAACCGTGTGGTCGATCCCTGAGCAGCCTAGGCTTATGCTTCACCTATCCAAGGTGGGAGGGGAAGCCAACAGGCATATGGGCTCTCTGCAAGTTCCCTAGACCCACTGCCCCCTTTTTGGAGGTCAAGGAGACACCAAGATCTAGAAAATGTGCAAGTTGAAAATTTTCTCAAAGCTAGAGATAAAGCAGCTTATGCTTTTCAAAAGAAGCTTAAGTGATAGGACTTTAACAAAGCAAGATGCTGCCCTGCTCGGAGCCCAGCCCAGAAGAAGGAGCAGAAAGAGAAAGCAAAACAAGAGTTAGCCAGCGGTGTTTCAGCAAAAATGCTCAGTCCTGCTACTGAGTTCTTAAATACATCCTAAAGTGACAGTAGGGATGTGGTCTTTTTGCTTAGTAGGTAATCGTTAAATGAAGAAAGCAACCCCTTAAAATGTATAGATTGTGGAGCATCATTTAGACACAGACTAATGCTCACAAACAGGAGCTGAATAAAAATAACCTAGGGGTAAATGCCTTTCCATTTGTAAGAACACAGAAGAGACAATATCATCTTTACTGCATTTTAATTGGCAGTGATGGATGTAACAAAACTTTTCATTTCTCTAATTGCCTCTGTAAATCCTAGCATCTACATTGTAACAAATTAATCTTACACTTGTGAGTTTTTTTTAAAATAAAGGTGTGCTTGTAAATAATTAATCTACTGTTTCTACTGCCATTGACATGGTTGCCATATATTCCTACGGCAGAAAGTGATCATTTCCACAGGAACAGTCCTAGCTTTTAATTTTTGTTTTCAGGACTTAACTTGCAAGAAAATATGTATTTAGAAGAACTTTAAAAAAAATTATTTTCTTTTAAAATCAGAATGTATTTTAAAACTCTTACAGCGAGTGTATCTGACTCTTTTTAGCATTGTACCTTGGAACCTAATCGGCCTTGGCCCTTCCCTATGCAGTAATACCAATAAGCTAAATTAATTACATTAGGCTCTTATTAGTCATGCTCAAAACAACATCTAGTGATACTGAGAAGTAAAGATTTTATATGTATTACTTATGTATATATTTTCAGAAAAAGAATTTTTTTAAAATATGCTAACTTTATTTAACCAATTTGTGTACAAATACAACTAAAAGACTAATAGTGCGTTATGTGCTCTCTTTGTGTGAACTTCTGAAAGACCCTTCATCTCTTAATGAATGTCATTTTCAAATAGGTCTACACCTTCAACAAGTTACATCTATATAATTAAATGCATTTGTCTATTGATTTTTTTAATGGTATTAGTTGCACATTTGATTGGAGAAAGGCTCACCATAATGCTCGGTTTCAAGGGACAAATTATTCTTTTCAAAGTCTGGTTCAGAAAGTGCCCCATTATTTGGATGACAACTGGTTATGTTGTCCATGTTGATTTGTTATTTTGGAAAATCATGACTCATTGTAAATTGGTCTGGGGCACTCTGGCCCCTTTGTGTTCATTTCTCCATGCCCTGTTAACTTACTTCTAACGTGCTCCAGACACTCTCGTCATGCGGTGGCCTGGTTTTTGTCTCTTAATATTGTACAATCTTCCACCACTAACACATGGACAAAAAAAAATGCATCATCAATTTGTTCTAGTTAAAACATTAGCCTAGAATCTTCCAGGCAGATTATCATATGTTATTGGTACAGCAACAGCTTTCAAAATAGAGCAGGATCCCCAGGGCTTGTCTTCTTAGGCTATTGCTTAATAACACATTCTCTGAGGCATCTCTCTTCTCTTTTTCCCTGTTTAGCAGTGGACAACTATTCAAGAGAGTGCTTCTTCCCAGACCCATAGGTTTAGTCCCCTGCTAATTTGTTTAGCAATACAGTCCGTGCTACTCTGCCTAGGAAGACAAATCTCCCTGCTGCACAGACACAGAAGTAGCAGATGCCTAGATCTGTTGGGAAGTAGAGCATTAATTCAACAGGAAACAACTTCTCACTTAGGCTCAACATCTAAAAATGCCCTTATAAAAATATAAATCGTATCATTGAAGAAGTTTCCTACTGTTTTTGTGCTAAAGCTTGCCAATTTCCCAGCTGCCTGCTATTCAGTACAAAGACAGGTAGCATCCTCTGTTGTGCTTTTTTGACCTAGATTCTTTTTTCACATACGTCAGTGTTCACAGTAAACAGGAATTTGCAGTAACCAAGTGCTGGATCCTGTTGTCTTGTGACTAAACTTCTCAATCATTGTTACTTCTACACAGCAACTAGATATAAATAAAGCAAAGGAATGAAGTCTGAAATTCTCAATAACAAGTAAAGATGGTTTAAAAAAATGAATATGCAATGTTTATACGAAGCTACACTGACTGATTTACATGTGTTGCAGTTAGCATTCACATCTGCTTTGCACAGCCTGCAATCATTTCTCTGTCCCATTCCCATCGTAGCCATTGCAGAGTAGCCAATCTTCCATTTCTGTGGTGAGTGAAAAAACAGGGATGTCTCAAGAATGTTTTTCTCCCAGCCCCCCTCCAAACTGCATTTCTGTGACACGGCTGTAAGCCTAGCTGGTTACGGCTATCTTTGTGAATTTTTTCACATGGATACATTCATGGTATCATTTTATCTGTTTGCTAGCTAAAATTGTGCTAATTTGCAGGAATACAACAAATTCTGGGTTTTTTTCCCCAGTTATAATAACAGTAATAAAAGGAAATCAACTTGGAAGCATTTAACTAATGCAGAGTAAGCCCATACATCTCCCAGGGAGGCAAAGCTGCGATTAGCATGTTTGAATGCCTTACTACAAGTGATACTTTGTGGAAATGCAGCACTTTTTGTGGGAATGAAAAGTGCAGTTGCAAGAGCAGGTTGTTAATTAACAGAAGCTTTAGTGTGTAGTGTTTGCTGTGATTTCATCCTAGCTTAACAGAGCAGAACCAAACTGAAGCATCAAAAAAAAAAAAACAGGCAAGCAAGAGTTTTGGTGGTGATGGAGATTTTTTTCATCCTGAGAATTTCACTTTATTCTAGTCCCCATACATTAGCATAGAGAGCAGAAAATCATGAAGTGTTGATTTTAATTCAAGCTTCCATATGTTATACATAGGTACTTCTACTTTGGGGGGATTATTTCTAGTTGCTGCAAAGATCAGAAATGAACAACACAGTTTTATGTTGTTAAAATCTTATCAGGATTTCAGGCTGAGTTCAGACTGACACTTGACAGCTAGATTTTCTTTGCAGAGGAAATAAGAAAGAGAGTCTCCTTAGGGTAAAAGCATCATGTTAAAGCAATAGTGTTCTCTCTTGCCCTGTATTAATCCCACTACATGAGCAAACCTGTTGTTATGTTAGGTGAATGCTCACCTGACACTTCAGAATGTGCTTCTAAGTGTGCTTCAGATTAAAGGGAGTATGTGCAGTTTTGCCACTTGAACCAATGAATATCATTGTAGTCTGCCTGTTTTAATGGATTTGCAGAATTGTTTAACAAATTAAGTGCATTCTCATGACTCCTGATATGGAAAATCATTAAATACATACACTCAGTGAAAATTAGTATTAGCAATGTCAAAAAAGCACATCTAACCCATATTACTTATTTATTTTCCTTAAGGAAAAGGCCTTAAGGTAGGCAGTCCATTCCAATTTTTTGACTGATACCTTATTTTCCTTCATGTAAAATGCAATAATGTTATAGTTTCCCCTTGTCAGATAAGATTCATGATGAATGAAGTTGCTTTCAGTGTAACACAGTAATAACTCAGTGTGACAAAATCAAGCCTGCTTCTCCAACCTCAAGTTCCCATCCTTGCCTTGCTTGCAGAGTCAAGAGTGATTGAGCTGTAACTGAAGAGGGGCAGCGATAACTGATTTTCTCTGATGCCAGGGTTAGTGATGATGCAGTTTGTTGCTGTCAAAGAAGAGAGAACATTTTTTCCCAGGATTTACTGAAGATTTACTCAACAGAAAGAAATATTTGGGGGTTTTTTTCCCCCAACTCCTGATGTCATTTCATGTATCCATGGTTCTGTTTCATTTATTCTTAAGTAGGGTATGCTTTGTAAGCTTATTTTTTGCACCTAAAGGCTGATGTGCAAGTGAGCTTCTAGTCTTATATGACCACAAATGAAAACACCCCGTGCTGTTAAAATGACCAGAGATGTTTCAGATTTGGTCTGAGGCCAGAGGGCCCCTTTGATCTCTTGTCTATGTTGACAACTGCGTAGCACAGAGCAGCAGACTGTGATGGCTTTCAGGGTTTGGGTGGGTCTTCTTTGCCTTTTGGAGCTTTACCTCCCCAGGCACAGATCTGCCCCAGGATTATTGTTTGTCTGAGGCAGCCTTGCCTTACTGCTATGGAGAATCATAGAATTATTAAGGTTGGAAAATTCCTCTAAGATCATCCAGTTCAACCATCAGAACCTCATTGTGTTTCCTAAGTGGAAATCAAAAAGCTGTAGGGAGGGCAGCATGAATGGGTCTGGGATGGGTCTCACACTGTGTTAACTGGCTATGAAGAGGCACAGCTGGACTGTCTGTAAACCATCACCCATTGCCCATCACTGATACCATTCGTGTCTGAAACACTAAGAAACACTGCAAAACCCATGTTTTCCAGCCTCCACACCCATAAAGAAAGTTCTCTTGTATTACAGATGTGTACTAATTGTGCAGCAGTAAACATCATCAAGAAAAGATTGTTTCATTACTGATACTGGTGAAAAATCAAGTCATGTCTTTGTGTCTGCTGTGAACAGGACTGCGTTTGTAAGCCAAAAAATGCAAACTGCAAAGCTTTCTTGTTTCCTGTGATCAAGTTATATTCCCACATCAATGTGCATAGCAACAACTTCAGGGAACAAAAGAGTCTTTGTTTAAAGTAAATGATTATTCAGTTCTTTTTAATTTCGCATAGAGTGACCCTTTATATTCAGTAGCTCACACGTATCTAGAAATTGTTGGCGTGCCTAAAATTCTTAGCGTATTAAAATTGCACTTTTTAGAAATTGGAACAGACTGAGGGTAGCAGGGGGAGAATTCTGGCTTGCAAAGAAGGAAAGGGCAGAACCAAAGGTGGTGCTGCTTTTTCTTGGTGTTGGTTATTGCGTGCAGTACAGTTATGATGCTCATTTAAAAAACTCATGGTGTGTGATGACTTGTGCATTATGTGATGCTAACTCTAAAGCAGAGCAAAAGTGGATGTGATATTGATTACAACAATGAACCTTAATGAAGTAATTATTAAGGCATAGACTCCATACTGAGTAGGCTAGTAGTGCAAGTTATTTGCTAAAAAATAAGAAAAACAACTGGGCTGCTTTCATGAATGAATGTTGGCAGGGCTCTGGGGTTTTTGTATCTGTGGTGTAAATGCTTTTAACATTCTAGACTGGTAACAATATAGATTTAGGTAGAGGTCAGCTTTATTTCCATCTGGAGGAATTCCTGTGAGTCCCCTGCCAGTGGTGCAGGGCTTCAATGTGAGTCTATTTCCCTTTGCTGGCAGTGGGAGATGGAGATCATGATGTTCTGTGAGGCTAAAGGGGTTCAGGCTTTTATCTTTATGCACCTTTCTTACTTGAAAGGATACTCCTCAAGACTGAGCCTCTCTTTATACGTTTCTACTGCGTCACTAACTCCACTGTCAAAGCTTAACAAAAATATGTAGTGTTGTACTGAAAAACAACAGTAAAAGAACTTCAAAGTGGCAGAAACAGGCTCATGGAAGTTAGGAAAAGCCAGGTGTGTGGGGTTTTCTGTACCTTCAATTTGGCTTTGTTATACATACTTACTGTGTTACGGTCATGAATTACATCATTGCAGCAGTTTTTCCAGAGGAGCAGCATTCCCTTCAGGCATGACATGAGCAGTGTTCAGGGCATGAATCAGTTTGATGTGATGAATGAAGATGTTGTCAAAGAAGTTAATCAAGAAATTGACAATTGTGTGAGGAAGAGGGAGGACGACTTCAGGAAAGGAAATGATCGACTTGTGTTTAAATCAAATGAACTTGAGGCTAGAGACTTCAGTGTTAGCACTGTCCCAGTGTGGCATGGAGAAGGGAGGTATTTGGACTAGGAGCTGGTTCTGGGCAGTGTGGGAAAGGAGAGATCAAGCTATGGGCAAGCCAGGCTGATCTGCTCCCTGAGGTTCCCAACACAGTGTGTGTGCTGCTGTAATTACAGCAGGGAGGGGGCAGCTGTGGGACACCCTGAGCTTTGGACATGTTGTCATCCAAAGCCTGGAGGGTGTAAGCCAAAGGTGAGAAATGGTTTCTTTCTGTGGTTTGTAGGGCAAGGAGAGGAGGTGTCTGCTCAGGTCTGAAGATTTAGAAAAAAAAAATCAAGTTGGTGCCAAGATTGTGTTGGCCAGAGGCTACTAGACTACCAGCCCTGCAGAAGACAGCAAAGGAAAGTTTGGAGCCAAGAGCCAGACACAAGTGTCAATTCACGTTTTGTTTCAGTGGGCAGGATGTGGGTCATGAGTTTGAACCAGTGAGTTATTGAGGTTGGCGGGACCTCTAGGGAGATATAAGGAGCATGCGGTCCTTAGCTGCTTATATCTTCATGATTTTATGCTCACTGGCATGTGCTCTCCAGCTAACCAGAAGCAACAATCCTTTCCTGATCTAGAGGGGTTTAATGGGGAACTATGGATATTTTGCAGAGCCTTATTTTAACTGGGCAAGACACTGCAGATTATTAAAATAACATCTAAGGAACTGGCGAGGGGAGGAAGAAAAGAAATCTAATGGCCAGTTTTGGAGCTGAGCTCTGTCTGTGGAGGCTTGGTGGAATATTTGTGCTTGTAGGAAGAGTGAGGAAGAGTGTTGCTTCAGAGTTTGGCATTGTTGACTCAGGTCTTGGTTTCAACTCCTCTCCAAAAAATACATTAGCAAAACGGTCAGAAGACAATGGTTATACAAAAAGACATTAGGACCCCAGCATAGGAATGGGGTGGCAAAGTTTGCCTCTGGGTCTTCATTTGGAAAAGCAAGAAACCTCCTGGTATTGGTTTTTGTTCCTTACTGCACAGTTCAGTTTAAGAGTCCTTCTTTAATCATTCCAGCAGATTCTAAACTAATCAGATTACTCCTGTGTCTTCCACAAGATGAAAATTAGTTTAAATCCACTTGAGGTGAGCAGGGAGAACTCAGTAACACTGAGCCATTTACACTGGAGTGCCAGCAGATCACTAAAATAAATTCAGCTTGCTTGACATGCCTCTGACAGGGCATCAACTGTTGAATTTCCCCTGACATCATCTGGGCCCAAGTTACTTTCTAAAATGGGGAAGAAATATAAATGTTCATGGAGAAATAGTATCTGCATTTTACATACATTTCTCTAAGGATGAGGAGGTGGTAATTGTAACAGTAAGGTGTATACACTATCTTCTCTTTGGGGATTTCAAAACATTTCAGAAATGTGAAAGAACATTTTTATTCAGTGATCAAAATGTGTTAGCAAAAAGGCTTTCATTTTCTTAAATAGTTATAAATAATATATAAGAAAGCACAGTAAATATTTTTTTTTTTTTAATTTTCCAGTCTGTATCGAGCACATAGCTGTCACAACTACCTGGAAAACAATGCATGCTGCTCTTTTCAAAAGAAAACGTTCACACCTGTGATTTGATCTGTAAATTGTTGAAGAAAATTTGCTGCTTAATTTAGCCTCCAAAATTAATACATCTTTCCAATTTGGTTAACTACCAGCACTAAGACTGATGAAGGCAGCAATAGTAAGAAATGACTCCTCTTGTTTTGCTACCTCCACAGTTACTCTGCACATTGCTGAGAAATTCTGTTCCACAAACACATCCCTTCCTGGAACTGAGATAGCATGATTGGGCAACAGCAAGAAAGTACCAAGATATATCAAGTTGTCTTGTGCTCTTTGGGAATTAGGAGAAAACTTTAACCCTGGCCAACTAGAAATGGGCAAAACTGCTACAGAAAAAATGCAACATCTGATTCTTCAGTACCACCCATTTTGTACAGACAGGTATGAGTACAAAAACACTTTCTCAGTCAGCAAAGCCAGTTTAATAAGTTCCTGTACTGTTGTTCACTCACTTCCATGTTGTACCAGATGATTATTTGCAGGTAGTGCTATAAACCAGATTCATATTTAGGTGTTTGGGGTTTTTTCTCTTTTTTTCTGTTTGGTTTTGAAGTCAGTACAGGTTTTCTTCAGTTTATGGTTGCATCAGCACAACTGAGGAGATAGACGCCTGCAGGAAAGAAGCAAATATAATGGAAAAAAAAAGGATTTAGACTTCTTAAGCTGCATTTGTTATCACATAAACTGTTTCTGGAACTCTGCTTTCATTTTTTGAAGGTGAGGATGTGCAGTGCCACGGTTGTGATGTGGCAGCAATTTCTCGGGAGTTTCATTGGTTTCCCTAATGTAACAAAGAAGGGAGAGTTGTCAGAAATAGCATCATCTGCCACTATGCAAATATTTTATGGAAACAAAGTGGTTTCGTCATCTTCTAATGAAATATCCTTCATTACCTGTCAGGTTACCTAGGGGGCTGCTAAGGATGTGAATGTAATAGCGTGTGTTTTGGAGATAAGTATGTGCAATATGCTTGTAGACTTGCCTGCTCTGATACCAGGAGCTTGAGAGTTTGAGCTGAACTGCCTCATTTAGCGAGGCATGTGGCAGCAGCAACTGTAAGTGTTGGGATAGATTGAGGTGGACAGGTGATTCCCAGAGACAGAGAAGCCTTCGAATGAGCAGGAGGGCCTGCTAGGAGCCCACAGCGCTCTCTCAACAGAGGCTGACATGGATCAGGCATTAGCAGGAGCAACTGCAGGTGATTTAAACCTTAGAGAGCAGCAGCTAACAGGATGGGCAAACAAGATGTAGAGTGTCAGAAGTTCATGTCAGAGCAGCTTGTGTGGCAGTTTGTGAGAAACGGTGTGTAGGAAAAGCTCTGCAACTGGCTTGTGGGTATACAGCTCAGGGAAATGCTTCAGGTCTTTGTCAAAATGGTGAGCACTCACCCTCGATCTAAATCCAGTGTTCCTAAAGAAAGAACCCCAAAATGTGTGACGGATCCACTCAGACAGAACTAGTAAACAAGGAGACTTTGGTGCGGGCAATAGGTTGCAAAAAGATGCCCAGGCAGTCTGCTGGAAGGAAAGATAAGTCCCCACAAAAAAAGGTCCATGGGTCAATGATCTATAATGTCAAGTGGCTGAACTGCAGGAAAACATTAAAAAGTGGTGTAGTATTAGGGGAGCCAGAACAGAGAAAAACAGGTGGTTTCAGAACCACGTTCCTGCAGCAAACACTACTGAGGATGAGGCACCTTGGACCCTGGTGACCCACAAACAGGGCTTCACTTCAGTCTCCATCCTCTACCATCATGACTCCCCAGCTTTCTTGTAGGCCTGTTCAGGTTCTGGAAGGTCTCAATAAGGTCTCCTGAGAGCCTTCTCTTCTCCAGGCTCAACTCCAACTCTCTCAGCCTGTCTGAGAGAGTTTAAAGTTTTAAACTATAAAACTTTATAGTTTTTAAATGCATGCATACATAGACAGATGGTGAATGTTTGATTAATTTGAAATAATTCTTTTATTCCACATCCATGTAAACTTCATTTTCATTTCAGCTTCATGCATGCATTTGAAGAGCCATCGATGTTGAGAAAGCCTAGTTACATTTGAATGAAACCAGAGGCAGTAACTAATAACCTCTGTATAAACCATTAAATTAAAAATTGCTTTTATGTGGATCTGTCAGTACCTTTTGAAAGTACTTATAAATCAGGTTGCATTAAATCGAGCAATGTATTGTATTCTGTGATACTAATTTAAGACAGGTTGTCCTGTGGTAGAATAAACCAAGTTTGCTGCACACATAACTGTCCTTGAATACAAAATGCAGTATGTTGTCCAGTCAATTTATTACTCACTGTGAACAGCGCAGGATAAACTTGTAGCCTGATATTAATAAATCAATCCCAGCACACCTGAAAATGGCAAACACACTTAGAAAAGCTTTATTTTCTTTACAGACAATTTACCAGCAGGATAAAAACACTGTATTTATCAAACTGTTGACAGGCAGTGGTTGAACTAGCTCCTGTGTTCATAGTGATCACTTAACTGCCACAGTATTGCAAGATTTTGGATTTAATCTCCTTCAGCCGGCATATGATAAATTGTAAATCTGTCACAAAAAAAATGTGCAGTCATAAAGCATCTTAAAGCAGGGACGTGTACCACAGTAAGTGGATTAGCTTTTTACATACCAAGAACAAAAGGGACTCAAAATCTCCAAATTAAATCTGTTTGAAAAACAAACTCAAATGAAGCCAACACTTTTTATCTACGAAGGATGTAAATGGCTGTTCACCTTGCAAGAGTTCAAGGTAGTGTTACCAGCGTAAGAATAAGGCCCAGTCCTGCACACCTTCAATCACTTAAATAGTCCTAGTAAAATTAAGCATATTTACATCAGGTGATGCAAATGCTACCATGGCTTTGCAAGCCTGCAGCACCCTGTCACCTGTCACCAGCGTGACACTTCATGTTTACAGCTTGGGCTGGCAAGTGAACACATAGTTTGTACACAATCTCAAAGCACAGTAAACTACTAATGGTAGGTACATGGGTTTGACCATAATTTTCCTGGAAGATTGTATCTGAAGAGCTTCAGCACCCAAAAATTACATCATCTCCTCCCTTTAAAGCCTGTGCCAGCAGAAATTTGTAGAATAGATCTAGTTAGACTTTCCTAGAAAACCTATGGTTCAGACTAATGCTCTCACAGTTAATCCTCCATACAGAACTAGGTGTTCTTTCCTTTTGTGTTGGTCCTACATAGCTGTTGTAATTATTACCTACCTGCAATGAGGGGGAAGGGCTTTTGACCCCTTGCTCTGTTCTAGTTAACTCCACAGATAGTCTGTGGGATGTTACTGTCTTACCTGTTTGCAGAATTTGTAACACCATTTTGATAGTGATGAGGGCTGAAAGTTTGTGAGCCTTGAAGTCACAATTTTAGGATGTATAGGTCTAAATAGGGAAACTGTGCTCGGTCAGAATTACTGCAGGAAGTAAAAGAGAAGTGCAGTGTAGGAAATGGCTTAGGTGGTTGGATTCAGATACCTCCAACTGCACCTGAAACCTTGGACTCAATTTATGTATATTCTGGCTGCACCAACCAGAGGTGCCTATCCAGTACAAAATACTGGGCACAGGGACTTTGACCCATCTGAATCTAGACTTCAGGATACCTCTGCCATTTTCTGTAGGGCACGTGTAGCGCTTCATGCCTGTCTTTTGTCATTGCTACTGTTTTTATTCCAGCCATCCCCCAATTCTTGTGTTTTGTTGCTCATGTTGATCTGCTCCTCTGTGGAGTCAAAAGACAAGGGACAGTGGTGTTCTTCCTTCATGCTGAGACAGAAATCCTTGTTCCTGATCAGGAACTTCAGAGAAGTGCATTCACATTCAAGCACGAAAGAACGGGATAAGGAAAGACAGTCTTCTCTCAAAGCTCAGACTGTGAGTGCTTAAACCAAGATCTGGAAAGTAGAAAGGGAGACAGCCTGACCAGTGGGATATTGTAGCAGCTATGTGGCATCTGTCAGCTGCCAGTTCATGCAGCAAAGACTTCTCCCAAGGAAGATCATTGTGATTAAAGTTGGAAAGTGGAATTTGGAATGTCCTTCATGTGAAAAAGACAACACTGCTTAAAATTAAAAAGAAAAAAAAACAACCAACCCAACAACAGAACAATTATGCCATGAAAAATGTTGGCTTTGGGAAAGTTTTTCAAGTAGCCTGTTATTTACTCATGCATTTGTAGGAAAGACCAACAAGATGCTTTTCATAGTAGGCTATATACAAATTTGCTTCCTGCCAAACCTACATGTCTTAAGAGTTGCAAGCCTATGTTTTGCTAAAATATGAGTAATTTTATCCTCCTCTCCATGAATTCTTAATTTATTTTTTTCCTATTTTTGAAGTATGTCATCTGAAATGAGTTTCATGGTCATGAGTAAGAAATTCTGGTCTGATGACTTTGGTGGCAAAATTAATAACTCTATCTTATTTTATGAAAGAATGCAACTGTTAGTATATTCCATCTGCATGTAAAGTCAAGCTAGCTAGTATTGATAGTCCATCAGTAGGGAGGCAGCAAGATGTACTGAATTTAGCAATATATATTTCCAAAAGATGGATGGAAAACCACCCATTTTCAGAAATCCTTGGATGACAGCAACTGTAGAGTGTGTGTGGACAGGCAGGTGCAGGAGAAGGGAGTGTGTAGCTTTAACCATTCCTCTATATCAGCTTCTGTGGTTCCTGGAGTACAAAGGGAATCACTTGCTTTATGTATTTGCATGACCTGAAAGGTACCGATTAAGTATTTAGTAGTCTTTGTATTTCATAGTTACAACTCTTCTGTTGTTTTGACAGTATTTCTACTGGTCTTTCCAAGCACTGTAAGCCGACAGAAACCTTTCAGAACTGTGGTTACCTTGGTTATCTGTACTCCTGGGAAAGCTGGCTTCCACCGGTTTTTAACAGCCAAAAAATAATCTTTAAATGGATGGTGTTTGACAAATGTTTAGGGACATTAAGGTAACAGAAATTGGACTTTTCAACTAGTTTCTCATTTAGGATTTCTTAACAAAATAGCTTGCAGAAATTCCGAATAATTTAGTTTGAGTTTCTTGAACTAGCTGGCAGAGACCTGATGCAGGGATAGAAGCAGGCAGTAAGGCTGGAAGGGAGGAGAGACACTTAGTTTGCTTAGGGCTTGAGGGTATGACAGATCTCCCTCTGTTAGAACATACACATCTCATATAAGACATGATGCCTTAGGCTTTGCATAGCATTTGAAACTTAATCATTGAAGAAATAATCTGGAAGGCAGCGATGTGTTGTTGGAAGTTTTGGGGGGTTTTATTCAGCTAGCCATAATAACAAATTACCTATGTAATTCTTTGCCAAGTTCTTAATACTTCAACAGAATTTATGTTTTTCAGATTTTAACACAAAAAAAAACCCATCAGACAAAATTATTTGGTTCAGTGTTTTCAGGTTCTCTACATCTTTATTCATCAATTTTGCCATTAACTATATCTGTCATGGTGAGAAATGGTAAAATAGTGCCAGTTGAACACTATTGGTAAAACCCAGGGAATCCTTCAGAGTGGTTCACCACCTTTCCTTTTTGGAGAACAGGGAAGACAAAGAGAAGAGAGGGAAACACTTAACACACCGTGTGTCTGACATTTCCTTTCCCTGAAATGCCCTCTTTTTCACCCTCTTATCACAGAATCACAGAATCACAGAACAACCAGGTTGGAAGGGACCCATTGGATCTTCTAGTCCAACCATTCCTATCAAATGCTAAACCAAGTCCCTCAAGACCTCATCCACCCATGCCTTAAACACCTCCAGGGAAGGTGAATCAACCACCTCCCTGGGCAGCCTTTTCCAATGCCCAATGACCCTCTGTGTGAAAAACCTGCTCCTAATCTCCAGCCTAAATCTACCCTGGCGGTAATCTACCATTCCCTCTCGTCCTGTCCCCTGTCACTTGGGAGAAGAGCCCAGCTCCCTCCTCTCTACAACCTCCTTTCAGGTACTTGTAGAGAGTAATGAGGTCTCCTCTCAGCCTCCTCTTCTCCAGGCTAAACAACCCAGCTCTCTCAGCCGCTCCTCATAGGGTCTGTTCTCCAGCCCCTTCACCAGCCTTGTTGCTCTTCTCTGGACTTGCTCCAGACCCTCAACATCCTTCTTGTGCTGAGGGGCTCAGAACTGGACACAGTATTCAAGGAGGGGCCTCACCAGTGCTGAGTACAGAGGGAGAATCACCTCCCTGGACCTGTTGGTCACACCATGTATATTACAGATATTCACTGGCAGCCGTATATAATCAATAGGTTACAGTAGAAACAGTAAAGGAGTGATTATCTGTTGGTCACCCACTGAGCATTGTGCTTTTCTCCTTTCCCTGAGTTTTAGATGCTTTACCTCCCTCCTATAAGGCCCAGTTTATGCACAGAAGAGTCCTACCTGTGACCTTCCAACTCCATGTTAACCTGTGCTCACAGATCAGAGAAGCTGGATCATTAATTTTTCATATCCACAGAAGCTGTCCTGCTCTGCTTTTCTTTGATGCTGCATTTTAAGGGTTAGAAGTGCAGGAACTCAACAGTTTATTTGGGCCCTTCTCGTGCCAGTAAGACAAGACTAATATATCCTTGCCCATCACCGCAGCAATGGTCTTTCTTCCTGAGAGATGCTGAGAATTCATGCCTCAGCTCCACAGGGTACCCAGGATAACCTGGGGCATGTCTGTAGCGTATGAACGATCCAAACTGACATTTGCATTGGCAAGAACAATAAATAATCTGACATTTGTGTATAGAGCGACTATGTGATAAAGCAGTGGTTGCTGCTGCATTTTATGTGATCAGAATATTATCTCTGAACGCTGACGGAGTGTTGGGGCTAATACACGTGCATTTTATGCATGTAGGTATTTATTTATTTATTTTATGTATGTATGTATACACGTGCATGGTTTATGCATGTAGGACTCCATCAGAATGAAAATATGTATATGAAAATGTGTACTGCATGGCTGATCTCTCAATTACCTTGATTTTAACTTGCAGTACAGGTTGGGAAGACTCTAGATAGTTTAACAGAATGCTGTTGCAAAGACAGAGCTTCACCTTTAAGGTAGCAATTGAAGAGTTAGTTCCTGAAGAAAAAGATACTGCTCATGAACTTGATATTAAACAGGCTCAGACAGGTTGAGCAACCTGATCTAGTGTGAGGTGTCCCTGCCCATGGCAGGGAGGCTTAAAACTGGATGATCTTTAAGGTCTCTTCCAACCTAAATCATTCCATGAATCTGTGTTGCACACTGGGAAAATCTTGACTTGTTTTATAAATTAATGCAGACTAGTCCTTCTTGGCAATGTTTTGGTGTCATATCCCAATTTATAGAAAATATATCAAACCTTTTACCAGTATGCATTGATTTTACATGTAAGTATATGTGAGGACATGAAGGTGCACACTGCTGCATGTTCCACATATTAAACAGCAGTTAATTAAATGGAAAAAGTGAAGCCACCCATATGGATTATTTCCCTTCTGTATCTAACTTCCCCTGTTGAGGTAGAGAATAGCTACAGACAAGAACTAGAGCTGCTCATTACAAACAGGGTTAATTTTCATTTCAGCTGCTCTTAACTGATTTTACTTCAAGGACATATATATGAGTTGTAAATGAAAATCAATTACATAGTTGAGATATGGACTGTCGGAAAGCAGTTTATAAGTAGATTTCTTTAAATGCTGCAAGAAAAATGGTTAGTTTGTATGGAGCATGTTAGAGGAAAGGAGGAAGTACAGCTGATACACTATAGTGTGGTCTTCCTCTTTACTGACCTAAGCGCAAAATTCTGTTGTGCAGGTTAGCACTTCAGATGCATCATTAGATGTAACTAGTTGACTCCAGGCAATCTTGGACAGTCTATGCATATAAGCTTGGGGGAGAACTGTACAACATTTATGATTTTTTTGGTTCATTTTGTTTTTAAGAGAGAATGACTACAAACTTCATTTGTTTCATGGTAACTAGATTTGGTGGCATGGTGGTTTGGCTGCACTGTGCTCACACTCAGCAGATTCCGAGATCCTCCATGTGCTTGGATAAAGGGCCTAAGTCACCCAGTTGGATAGTCATCTCCACTTACTGAAGTGAGGATCTACAAGCATCTAGAGACTCCATGTTATACTGGCTCAGTTCCTTACCAAAGCACATAGCCAACCTCTAAACATCCGAACAGGTCCTAGCACCAGCATCCAAAGTGGCATCAGTACAGGCAAAAAGCTTACGACTGTGTTCCTCTCTTAAGTGACATCAGTAAAGAGCCACTTCCTCTGTGCTATCCTGTCCAGACTTGACCCTGACCTTACAAACTGCTTTTATTATGAGTGCTTAAGGGGTGACATTACTGGCTCAGGCTACCAACAGTCTGAAAGCTTCTTTCCAAGTTCATGTGACCAAGTGAAGGTAAACATCCATACATTCAAACACTTATCCTGTCTTTAAGTACACTTTTTATGAAACAAATTGGATACAGATGTGCTACTAAGCCACATCTGACCAGCGGTACAGCACAGACATCAGGTCATGGTCCAACAGTGGTCACTAGCTGGTACTATAGGGATGAGATTATTTTCATCTTTGCTGTTAAGCAATAAATTTTTCAGGGAGAATTTCCAGTTAAGCTTGACGGGTTTTATTCTTTGGTAATACTGGCAAGACAAAAAAGGCTTATGAAAACATAATAACCCTCTGCATCTCTTATGCAGTACACAGTTTACTTTGAAGCTCTAGAGGAGCAATCAGTAACTTCTTTGGATGGCCGTCAGCCCTGTGTGGCTGTTGTGCTACAGCCCACACTTGTGAGGTCAAAAATGAGGGGAGGAAGTGAATTTATCTAAATTAAAAATAAAGGAAACAAAAAGAAAATAATTATTAATAAACTTTTAAGATTTTCACAGGCATGACCTGCCACTTTAATATCTCTGTTCAGGGTATTTTCCCTGTCTGTTTTAAACAAATAGAAACTATCTTGAACAGACGATGTCTTTTATCAAATCTTCACCTCATCTTCAGACATCAAAGAGATATTGAGGGGGTTGGTTAGGAAGGAGAGAAGAGAACCTTATTCTCCTGGGTTTCAGGTGGTTCTTCAGTGAAATGCTCTACAGTGATGACTGTTTTCATTAGCTGTGTATTTTTGTTTTGCTCTGTGTTGTCTTCCAAAAGTTTGAATTGTTTGCTTTTGGGATTTTGTATTTTATGAAAATAACCAAGCTTCCAAATGCAGTTTGTCGAGCTTGCCAAGTTACTAGACATGCAGGCTGCCAGCGGAGTTTTGCTTCTCACGTTGCTTGTAAGTAGATCAGCAATGTGGAATCTTTAAGCTTTCCAAGGTCCTCAGCTCCTTTATTTTGCTCAGAAAAGGTGTGGCGGTGAAATACGGAAGAGAAAGATTTTTTTTCTTTCTTTTTTATTGCCTTCCCACAGGGTCAGCAGCATAGTGCATGAACACCTCTAAGAGCACATCTTTGGGGGTACAGGTAGTTAAGTGCCCTGGATGGGTGAAATCCCAGAGAGCTGGAAGCACTTTTAACTGGACAAGAGTCAGTCTGGCCACATGGGAAAGGAAAGCCCACATTCTCATGACAGTTAGTTAAGGCTGCATGACTATGCAGGCTATTACAAAGTCGTTTAGGTTCAGCTGTTGTGTTTGCATTGTACCTATTACTTTTGGGGGCAATGATTTTTATTTTTTTTCATTATTGTTCTGAGAACTTTATGGCCTTGCCTTGGATTGTTCTAAAGTAATTCCTTAAGTAATGGGTGTCTTCCAACCTGGTGATTCTATGATTCTATGCTAATTCCTAGCAAAATACATGCATCAAACCAGCTGGTTAATCTGTTCAATGTGACTGTTCCTGATGTGCTTCTTACAGAAGCAGAGCACAAGACCAACAAGTAACACAGATCATAGAATCATAGAGCAACCAGGTTGGAAGAGACCCACCGGATCATCGACTCCAACCATTCCTATCAAACACTATACCATGTCCCTCGGCACCTTGTCCACCCATCCCTTAAACCCCTCCAGGGAAGGTGACTTAACCCCCTTCCTGGGCAGCCTGTTCCAGTGCCCAGTGACCCTTCCTGTGAATTTTTTTTTCCTGATGTCCAGCCTAAATCTCCCCTGGCGGAGTTTGAGGCTATTCCCTCTTGTCCTGCCCCCCGTCACTTGGGAGAAGAGCCCAGTTCCCTCCTAAAAAATGAGATGAAAAATCTCAAAAGGGAAGAAGCAACAAGATTTTGAACTCTTAAAACATAATAGCATGTTAGTTTGGGGGTTTTTTTGCTTGTTGTTGTTATGGTCTACCTGTTGATTTGATTCTAGTGGCCCTAGTCCCTAAAGGCACATTGTTTGACTTGTTCAGTCGTTATTCTTCTGTGGCAGGAGAGCCTTCCTGCAGCTCTTCCTTATTAAGGCAATGGATGCTTCATGACAAGTGTCTGTTTACCCCCTGCAAAAAATAAACACGAATAATAAAGAACAAAACAAAACCTGGTCAGCACCTGTGATCTGTTAGAGAGAACTTCTTTAAATGCTTATGATGGTTTGTGGGTTAACAAACCCACCCATAACACCAAAACAAATGGCAGTTGCCAGTGGTGATTTCCCTTGTGTTGAACACAAGCTGAGACAGGCGCAGGTATGTTATAGATGCCTTGCACTTGCTCATCTAATGCACAGGCGACCCAGTGCACGTCTGCTAATATGCAGGGAGTTGTCTCTCAGGGTCACTCCTCACAGGAGCACTGTGTGCTCAGAGGTCTGTGCTGTGGCTCTCTGCAACAGGTGTTGGCTGTAGCTGTGTTTGGAAGGAGGTCAGGTCACGCTGAAGCCTGGGTTTAGCTCGTTTATTATAGGGACTTTTGTCAACTGCTACAGATCATTTCAGACTGCTTTGTCATTCTCAGGGGATGAGGTTGCAAATGTAGTTCATGAAAAATATATTAAACCGATCAAGCACAACATGAAGATTTAGCTAGAATGTCTTATGTATTACATCTATAAACTACACCCAAATGGAAAAAGGAACTGACTTAGTGACTCATCATTTCATGTATCATATCACCCATTAGATAACAGCATTTTCTGAAGCACAGGAACATGTCAGATTATTTTGATGTCTTCTGCAGCATGCGGCATAGATTTGTTTTCTCCTTTTCACCATCTCTTCCCTCCCTCCAACTTTGCCTCTGTCTCTCTCTCTTTTCCAATTTATCTGGATTAAACAAGTCTCTGATTATACTTTATGCCACTGCAAATAAAGTCATTTTCAGAAACAGATGTCGAAAGACCCCAGTGAAATAATCCTGGAGGCAGATGCAGTCTTCCATAAGCTGCCAAGCGCATGGTGCAATCAAAGTGATGAAACAAAATGGAACAGGCTGCAGAAAAAGTAATTAAATTATAGTTCCATTGTAGAAGCACATTTTAAAATTACTGAGATTCAGAGACCATAATGCTGGTATTATAGTTGAAAGAATACTTGCCATGGGTCATGAGCATTTTTTTTATAGTTATTAATCATGCTTGACTGGAAAGACATGTGTAACCTACAACAATCGGTGGCTGTAGTTGTGCCAAAGGAAGCTTTTGTTCTCTGAAAAGAATTGTATCAAAGGCCAGTGTGTCTTGTTATTACGTATGCAATAGCAAAGTCCAGAATATGAAACGGGGCTTTTCAGTTTTCAGTACAGAGTGCTGGAGGGGGAAGAAGAAAACAAGTATTGTATCTTTTTGAATACCATGTGACCTCATTTTTGTCTTACCAAGTTAACTTACTCATCAACTAATTAATAGTAAAAAAATCTCTAAAAAATAACCCCTCTCCCTAACTGGAGAACAAGTCCTAGGAGGAGCAGCTGAGGGAATTGGAGTTGTTTAGCCTTAAGAAGAGAAGTCTGAGAGGAAACCTTATTGCTCGCTACAACTACCTAAAAGGAGGCTGTAGAGAGGAGGGAGTTGGCCTCTTCTCCCAAGTGACAAGGGGACAGGACAATAGGGAATGACCTTAAGTTGCACCAGGGGAGATTCGGGCTGTGCGTCAGAAAAAATTTTTTTTACAGAAAGGTTCACTGGGCACTGGAACAGGCTGCCCAGGGAAGTGGTTGAGTCACTATCCCTGGAGGTATTTTAAAGACGGGTGAATGAGGTGCTGAGGAGCATGGTTTAGTGACTAATAGGACTGGTTGGACTCAATGATCCTGTGGATCTTTTCCAACCTAGTGATTCTGTGAAATATTACCAAAACTTTATAGATGCTTTCCTTTCTCCTCTTTTTTTTTTTTTTTTTTTAAAATAGTAATGTATTCCTCAATATTTCTCCAGAGGCTCTGCAATGAGTGAAAAATTACTTTCTCTCGATCCTTACACTTATTCCTTTTGTTAAGCAAATGGACCATTTTGTGTTTTCAAGCCAGAATAAGGTGAGATAAGGGCAGCATCAAATCCTTCATTAACCCAGGTCCTGTTTTGTTTTCATAAAGAACATAGAACCAATTTCACATCCAGTTATATCTGTGAAACTCCTTTAAAGGCAGTGGGGAGCTGTATATGAGCAACAAAGCTACTGGAGTGACTGGAATAAAATTCACGTAGATATCCTGTGTCTGCTTAAGACACTCTTTGGAGGGAGTTCCTCTCAAAGTGAGGACTTTTTTAGTGACTGTGTTAGTTCATTTCCAGAACCCCTTCTTCCCACTTTTCTCTCTTGTGATGCTCACTGTTAGCAGAATGCGTGTTGTGGCTGACTGGGCTGTTGAGTGACCAGTGTACATCCACTGACCCACCGGCTGCCACCCCTACTGGCATCTCTTCACTTCTGGGATCAGACCAAAGCTTTTCCTGCAGTGTAACCATGACTTTGTGCCTCTAGTTAGGTTGTGACTCTATGAAACTTGGGGGGGACTGGAAACACTGGACATCCCTGTATCTCTTTGAAATTTTGAAAATGATCAAGGAACTTATAGATACATGTATGTATATAGGTAGGTGTGTATGCATGCATTTTGTAAGGAAAAGGACTGAAGAATAAAATAAAAGTACAGATACTTCATGTAGCAGTTTCAGTTCAGTGGCTTTGTGAACCAAATGACTTGTTTATGCAAAATTGTGCACTTTTCTTTGTAAAAACTGCACAGAAGTAGCAAATGGACAGCTTTGGCACTGCTTTTTGTCCCAATGCAGAAGAAAGATACAGTGATTACTTTGCACCTAGCACTTTGAAGTCATTAATAAACTGTTTGATTTTTCTTCACTTTTGAATACTTCATCAATTAGACTTCCCTTTGTGTTTTAAAGATTCTCCTGTTTTAAATCAGTGACAAAAATATTGCTTTAAATGTCTTAAATCTTAGTATGTGTTTGGTTCTCTAGTCTGAGTATTGACTGTCCATAAAAGAGTCATTTACTATGGGCTTGTTGTTGGGTTTGTCATTGTTGGTTTTGGGGTTTTTTTTTGTTGTTGTGATTTGGGGTTTTGGGTTTGTTTTTTTTTTTTTTTTTTTTTTTTTTGTTAAATGTAGTTTCAAATGAAACTCTGGGAACTTACTGGATTTTATACCCACCGCATAATCACAGTTGAATTCTTGTAATGTTCTAAGTTTTGACTAATAACCGGTGATCAAGAGCTTAACTATTCATCTTGTGAGCATGACTTTGGATGATAACAATTCCAGCAACCTGGCAGGAAGTTGCAACTGTGCTTTTTGTTTACTCTTTTATCTCCATGAATGATGGAGTCTTCACAGGGCTCAGCCGTAGTTGCAGCTGTTACAGCTGTGATCCTATTGGACCAGCTTCTCAGACAATTCCTAATCCATCTTTGCCTCAAGCAAGCACGATTATGGTGTCTCAAAAGGGAGCCCATGACTAACATTCCAGAGGCTGGTACCAGTCCCTTGAGACAGAACAACAGGAGTTCATCCTCTTCCCTCTCTTAAATCCTATATGATATTTTTTTAATGAGCATTTATTTTATTCATCTAGGAAGACTGAATGGATTTTCAAATCACAGTCTTGTAAATAACCTAATTAGGGTGATTACAAAAATGATACTTTTGCTTGTTGGTGTCAGAGACTCAATTATATCAATAAATATTATTTTTCTCCTTAATAAGGTTGAATGTGATATTGTATTTAGCCTCTTTTCCTTAAAAAGAAACCATATTTTATACTGGATTGAGTGAATCAACTGACTTATATTTATCAAACCAGATATGTCTACAAAATATTTACTTTACAAATAGGTTGGACCAATCATGGAATCATAGAATCATGAGGTTGGAAGATATCTTTGAGATCATAAAGCCCAACCATACCTGTCCACTACTAAATCATACCCCTAAGCACTTTATCTGCCAGTCTTTTAAATACCTCCAGAGACGGTGATTCAATCACCTCCCTGGGCAGCCTGTTCCAGTGACTGATAACCCTTTCAGTGAAGAACTTCTTTCTTACTGTCCAGTCTGAACCTCCCCTGGTGGAGCTTGAGGCCATTCCCTCTTGTCCTGTCCCCTGTCACTTGGGAGAAGAGGCCAGCTACCTCCTCTCCACAACCTCCTTTCAGGTAGTTGCAGAGAGCAATGAGGTCTCCCCTCAGCCTCCTCTTCTCAAGGTTAAACAATCCCAGCTCTCTCAGCCATTCCTCACAAGGCCACTCTTCTCCAAGTCTGTAACTGCACAGGGTTGTTGTGCCCCAAGTGCAGGACCCGGCATTTGGCCGTGTTAAACCTCATGCCATTGGACTCTGCTCAGTGGTCCAGCCTGTTCAGATCCCTTTGGAGCCTCCCTACCCTCCAGCAGATCCATACTTCCACGCAGCTTAGTGTCATCCACACACTTGGTAAAGGGTGCCCTCAGTGCCTTCATCCAGGTCATTGATAAATGCATTGAACAGGGCTGGACCCAGCAATGACCTCTGGAGACACTACTTCGAACTGGCCTCCAGCTGGAGTTTACTCCTTTTACCACCACTCTCTGGGCTCAGCCATCCAAACAGTTTTTTACCCAGCAGAGTGTGCATCTGTCCAGGCCAGTGGAAAACAGTTTGTCAAGCAGAATACTGTGAGAAATGCTGTCAAAGGATTTACTGTATCCAGGTACACTATATCCACAGCCTTTCCCTCATCCATTAAGCAGATCACCTCATCCTAGAAGGCAATCAGGTTAGCTTGGCAGGACCTGCCTTCATAACCCATGTTGACTGGCCAGATCAGCCAGTTGTATTCCATGTGATGTGTGTTAGCACCCAAGATGATCTGTTCCATGACCTTCCCTGGTGCTGTGGTCAGACTGACAGGTCTATAGTTTCCCGTATTCTCCCTCCAGCGCTTCTTGTAAATCAATGCAACATCTGCCAGCCTCCAGTCTAAGGCAAATGTCATAGCGGCATTGATGGGTTTATAAAAATATGAATATATTTAAATATCTGTTTATTCTGTACCCAGTGGGAACATACTCAATGCATTAATGTTTCCTATTAAAGAAGCTCCCATATATCTTGGATTATTCTGCTGATTTGGGGCATTTTTTTCCTTTGATCAATAAGAAGCTCTCTGTACTCTTGTATGTACTGGAATAGAATATTATAATTCATCTTCATGTCTGTGAGACTGTTTTTACTAATGATAAAAATGTCATTTAAAAAGTCATGATATTCTTAATATTTGCTTATTAGATTATGCCCCAGCAATCTTTTAACGTTTGTCCTCACGTACACTGCTTACTTTCTAACATTTTACCATACTCTTTGCATATATTAAAATACATCTTTTTTATATGTACATAAATTTTGCTCACTGAAAATATCTTGGAAATAGGTCATGTGAACAGTTCCTGTATTCTCTCAGAGATTTTAAAAAATGTAACAAACAGCATCTGTGTAGGCTTGACTCTCTTTTGTTTGGTGTAAGTGCATTAATTTTTAAATCAACAAGTAATGTTTGTATGCTCCAGAATATTTTTAGTTGTATTTTGTGCTTTGAATTAAATTAAGGTGAAATTGCAATTGAAACATTATTTCAAAATAAAAATATTTCATTAGTGAAATGTCAAAGTCGTATATTTGACTTTATGGGGCAGAGATGAGTTAAGAAATATACCACACATTCATAATGTTCAGATCATCAGAATCTAGAGTGTTTCAGGTGGGCAATTTTTGTAAGTGTCTGTGCTGGAGAGGCCACTCTGCTACTGTTGATCGTGGTCCATTCAGTTTTTCCCTGGCCTTCACTGTGGCTTATATGTACATTTTTTATTGGATTTATTATCAACCATATGGAATGGTGAATGAAAGTTAGTTTCTTAGTTGAAATTAAGGAAGCAAAGAAACACTTTTATTTAAAACTTGAGCAACATAACTCACAAAGGTTTGAGAGACACGGCGCTTAACTTGACAGTTTTGGAGCCACAGGATAAAGTGGCAGATAAAGCTGGCTTTGTGCTCAAAGCTATGATGAGAAATTATTCGTTAATAAATAACTGATCTACCCTATGTGTATATTGTCTTCCCTGATCTTACAAACTGTCAGGTCCATGACAAAGCTTACATTTAATTGAATTGCATGTCATTAGGAAAGGAAAGAAAGCACCTTCTGATCCATCCTGAACTCGTTGAATCCTCCTGGGGAATATACGTACAGAATAATTTACAGTGGGCTGCCACAAATTGTGTATTTGTGGAGGGGGTTATGTTTCATTAGGCTAGTGTAGCAGCTTCTGTCTACAAGAGATTTTTTAGCTGCCTGTTTTTTTCACGTATGTGGAAGTGCAAGATGGGTAGTGGATCTGTACAAAGTATTGACATGCGCACTCTAGTGCAATTTTAGTTTGTGGCAAACTGGAAAGATGCCCTGTGCATTCCTGCCAAGATTTTTTTTTTTCTGGAATAATTACAGAAAGAAGAAAAAAAAACCAAGCACAACAACCTGGAAAGATATCTTTGAAAAAAGAATCACTGTTTTTTTCCATAGCCTGAAAATTACTTACTTACCCACAAAATCCCAGATCTGTTTGGCTATGGCTGAAGACCATTGTGCAGCTTTTCTAGATGTCCTGAGACTTGATTTCCAGGCATTTGGTAGCATTTATTACCTTTTGACAGGAGTTATTTTCTGAAAGGATAACTTTCTATGTTTTTGCAAAGTGCATAGCTGTATGTTTGCACACAACATAATATTTTGATACTAATTTCTATTAGGAAAGTAGATCGTAACTGAATATTAGAAATATATAATTGATACGAGAAATAGTTTTATGAACAAAGAGATGATAGTCTTTATTGTGCTTCTGTGAATTTTCCTCCTGTAATAAATTAATAATGCCATATTGTTTGCACAGAAGGCTCTACATAAAATGTTAGAAGAGTCAATGAATACATTGCTGTTCGTTTCCTTTAATAAATTAACAGGGAAACAAGCAGTGCCATTGGCTGAACCCCAGGATGGTGGGGGTGGGGGGGTTGTCTATACACCCACATGAGTATTTTCAGTCACATCTTCAGTCCACTTATTCCTGAACATTTTTTTCCAGCCTGGCCTTCTCACACATTCAAGACTCCTTATCCTGTGTGTCTAGTCCAGAACACCTGGTCTTTTTAATAATGTTTATTCTAATACGTTTGGCACCAGTTTCATGCTTTATCTTAGTCCCAAAATTAATCTTCCATACACTTGGCGTCACTCTCTCAATAAGTCTAATCTTTTGCTGCTGTCTTCAAACATTATTTCTTCTAAATATGACATCTTCTACATATGACTTCTTCTAAATATGACATAATGCCATCTAATCATCTTCAGCAAAATAGACCTAAATATATTAGTCATATAGAGCAAGAATATTTCTAGTTTTAGGGAGAATACAAAGACAGCTTCTCCTATAGATAGGATACAAAAAGCTAGTACCACTTGTCATAGTTCCTACAGTTACGTTCAAGAAGCAGCACTCCTGGTGTCTTGCCACTTCTGATATTTGCTACTACCTTTGAAAGTTGTCCTGTTATTTTTTCAATCTGTTACTTCCTTATCAGTTTCACATCTTTGGTAAATCTGCTACTTCCAGATATCTGTAGTAACTATGGAGCTTAGCATATCAGAGATACAGAGATTTTTACTGTAATTAGCAAAAGAGGGCTTGCTAAGGTATGTCACTGTCTTTTGTCAGTAGCTGTTAAACTGTGGAATAATGTGCTGCTCCTTAATCCCCTTTGACTTTTGAAATGATATTTTACAACTTTTTGGTAAAAAGATATTTTGTGTATCTGTTTGTATATTCAACTGCTGCTTTTTCACTGCCCCATATTTACTTTCATATTAGTTAATTGTTTTTAGATCTCTCTGATTATGTGCTTTATTAATTTTCTGAAGCCTTGTTCTCTCTAGTGTTTAAATTTCGTTCTTGAGCTTTTCCTTTATCTTATCTTTTTAGTGAAAACACATTTTACCAACTGACACACACGCTTGCTTTGTTCTGCTAACACAAAGAATTAATTTTCTCATTTCTGGATTTTTGGATCCGTCCCAACTATCAACTTACTTAAAATGGGCCATGATATGATGATTTAATGGAGCCAGGATCTGCAAATCTTGTTCACTTCACTAAAGAGTAAGAGATTATCATTGAATCTATTTTGGGATATAAATGATAAGGGTGTGAAAAAAGTGTATAATCTCTTTCCTTTGTGTACAGTTCTCTCTAGAGATGAAACTGGTAAAGTAGAAAGGTTAATACTGTATCTGCTTCCCTTTCTATTGTTTTTTAATCAGATTCCTCTGGTGAGGCTTCTGTATAAAACTGGAGTGCTTCAAAGCATGAATTCTCCCTTTCTAAATAGTTATTATTGGGAGAGAAATCCTTGGAAGAGTTATCATTGTTATTACTGTTATGTTATCGTGGGTATCCTGTGAGCCTTTTGTTCTCAGTAACCTCACAATGATATGGTTTAGTAACAGTAGACATCATCTTCCTTCAGTTGGCACAGAAACTGAAAAAAGAGTATGTTTAGCAAAATGTCCAGACTACTTCCTTTGCTTCAGCTAAGACCATAAGTAGCTGCTGATTGTTATCAGTTTTCACTACTCCTAAAAATAACTTCCTAATTAATCAGTGATCCTAATTAATACCATGAGCTGGTTTTGCTTTTGATTCCCTTTGGATTTGGGGGGAAGAGATTGATTACACTGCTTTGACATCCTTTGACATCTAGATAAGTTACTTTCGAGTCAAAAGTAGTAGAGGATAACTGGAGTATCAAAGAACTTGAAAGCAAAGTAGTTATTTTTTCATTTGGTAGCATTATTCTTTCTGTGGCAGACAGCTTATTTTTAATTTTAAACCTTACATATGTGGCTGAGTATGTTAATTTCTATTGGTAATGTCATCAGTCCTTGTCCTGTAATAATAACGTTCCTTTAAGTCTCTTTCTCCTTTCTGATATTCCATCGAGTTTAAATGAAAGACTAAAGTCATGAGAGTAGCATAAATCTGTCCCTGAAGAACTATTCTCTGCTGAAAGCACAGGTCCTTTCTTCTCATCATACCTGGCAGTGTGCTTCTTCCAATTCCCTGCAGGTCTCCCTCCACATGGAGACTTCTGATCAAGAGAACTTAGCTACAGCCTTTTCAGAGCTTCCTATGTCTCAGTTTTCTCCATTCTTCTTTGTTCAGTCTTGCTACCTTGATTCCTTTTTTCCTTTGTAATAACACTTTTTTTAAGAGCTTTTGCTAAAGAAACCAGACTCTGAACTATTTCTTCATAATATCGCTGTGCTACTGTCTAACTTCCAGTTCTTCATAGCTCATGATAATTCTTCTTTGTGTTCAGGTTACTCTGCTCAGGTCTTCGTCTCCTTGTTCACCCCCTGTCTCTCCCTCTCTCCATTCTTCTGGCTTGATCACTTGCTTAGCTACCAGTCCTTTGGGATGTTTCTGTGTATTATGCAAATGACCGATTTACTGTGTGAGAAACTGGATGTTCTTATTTTTCCCTTACAGAAGTTTTCTTTTTTTAAGCCTATAGATACATGAGAACTTTATGACTGATTTTAGGTGTACTCATCTAAAATAGATATGGCTTCTGCTGAATGTCCCTGTAATTTCCCCCATTCTTTCTCCTTTGTTATTTTTTTTCCAGTGGAACGACTGGAAACTGTTCCTTTTAATTTTATTGGTAGATTCTTTCTTGCTTTTTACATAATTACCTCTTTCTGTTGACAGTGATAAAACACCATGATTAGGTTCAATAGTTCCTATCAAGGCTTAAGCCTGGGGAATGCTTTGCTAGGTGCTCTGACCAGTTTCGTCTTTCCTGGCACACTCAGATTTAACAACTATATAGTAAAGATTTCACATACCATAGCAGGCTTGCTCCTTGAATGTTTTCAGGCAGTTATTGATTCTTCTCACACTATTCTCTGTATCAGCCACCTGAAGCTTCATCTCTTTCCCTGCCTTTCTTATTCTCTCTGCATCTGTTTCCCTTCCAGCAGACCTCTATGCCTGTGCAGCTCTGTCCTATTCCACCCCGTGCACGATCTTTCTTCCTCCTCCCTCTCATTCCTCTGATCTTCCAGATGAGTAGCTTTCTTGGCAGATTCACGGATGTGAAATAATTTATTGTAGCTTTAAACTCAGAGATGAGTTGACTGATGTCTGACTCGGTACTATGGTGATTTTATTCATCTTTGGCATCCTTGTCTACTACAGAGTCAAAAGCTTTCTTCTCCTGCATGCTTGAACTGGTCACCTTAGAGATTGAAAAAAAATATAGATATTTAAATTTTTTCAGCACTGTGCAGCCATATTCTCTGCAACGATCTGCTTATTTTCTTGGGAGAGTATTAGGCTTGAGGGGCAGAAAGAAACAAGGTCATGAAGTTGACTGTTCAGGTCTCAGGCTTCAGGCAGCCGTCTCACTCTATCCCCTTGGCTATGTGGATTCCTAACCCAAATGCGTCTGAGGTGGGTGTGGAGTTGTCACTGCCCTTTGGCTGTATAGTTAATCCTGTTGCTTTTATTAATCCAGTGAAATACTCAAGGAGCTATGTTGTTCTTTGTAATAGTCTGATGAACACGTGGCTTAGCTGCTTGTTTTTTTAGTCGCTTAATCTATCAACAATTATTGAAAAGACATGTTGGAAATGTGATGGTTCTTTTGTAATGTATAGTGAGCATATAGGACATGTAATTGTATACAAACTTGAGATAGCTGATACTGAAAATGTGTAGAAGCACATATCTACATATAAAAGGCATTTGCATGACATTACATTATCTATTTTATTGGAGTTTTCAAAAGGCTTTTTTAATGCATTTCAGTGCCTCTTACTACCTAAAACAATATTTTCACTTTTTACATGATAAACAGCAGTGGAAATGTCCTCAAAATGTTCACACTTATCCCCGTAGAAGACAAAGATCTGCTGTTTCGTGGGAATTATTGGATGTGATCTACATTCCTTTGTTTCCTGGGTATGATTTTTTTTGCTTGTTACCTGGAGCTGCAGAGCACAAGATGTTGGATTTTGCGCATTCTGGCTGTGATGGGTTGACCCTGGCTGGATGCCAGGTGCCCATGAAAGCTACTTTATCACTCTCTTCCTCAGTTGGAGAGAGGAGAAAAAATATAATTAAAAGGTCATGGGTTGTGATAAGGACAGGGAGAAATCACTCACCAATTACCATCGCAGGCAAAACAAGCTCGACCTGAGGAAATTAGTTTAATTCATTATCAACCAAATCAGAGTAGGATAATGAGAAATAAAACATAATTTTTAAACACCTTCCCCTAATCCTTCCCTTCTTCCTGGGCTCAACTTTACTTCCAAATTCTCTACTTCCTCCGTCCAAGTAATGCAAGGGGATGAGGAATGGAGGTTGCAGTCAGTTCATCACCCATTGTTTCTGCTGGTCCTTGCTTCTCAGGGGAGGACTCCTCACACTCTTACTCTGCTCCAGTGTGGGTGTCCCTTCTCCACTACCACAGAAACCAAATATATGGGTCCCAATATAAGGAGAAAGTTGTCCAGCCACCCTCCTGTCACTGCCAGCTTTCTGCTGAAGGGAGGGGGAAATGCATAAAACCTGACTCTTAACATTTAGCCACTGCATTGATTGTAGCTGCCTACATGATACTCTGTACTCACTTGTGTAGTCCCTGACTTTCCTCTGACATCAGGAAGTGTGACACACTGATTTTTTTCATAGCCTGAGACTCAACTCTTCCCAAACCCCAGATTAACCATGCCACCTCATCATAGAGAGCTTAACAAAGGAAAACCATATATATTTAGCCTTCTCTTTGCTCACACAGAGTGGCATGTGTGAGCCAAAAACATAGTAAATTGTCCAAAATGCTGATTTTGCAAAGGATAGGGATATTACTTTACTGGTTAAATATTCACTATGTGTTTGTAGGTTATATTATAGCAGTGGGTTTATAAAACCATGGATGTATTGCAGGCTGGTTGAAGGCTTTGTAGAAGGAATCATTTACTTCCTTGTGCCATGATCAAACATCTCCATGTAGACAGAGGTCTAGATCAGCATGTGTTTGTGACAATGCCTGCAGAAAAATTTGCTTTAAATAGTTAATAAAGTACAACAATGTATTTTCTCTTAATCTGCCTTTATGACTGAAATATTCAGGAAATTAACAGTCCTGTAGGTTTACTTTATAAAGCTGTAAGTGTTTCACCAGAACACTTGGACTCCCGGGAAAACTTGGGTGTTGTAAATGACCTGGCATACTAAACACTCTTCTCTCTTCATGGTATATGTATAGGTTTCGTGTATTCTTCCATATCATGTGAGGTCACCTTTTTTAATTCATTCTCTTTGTAACTCACACAGCTGCCTAACTCCTTGCAGGCACACATGCTCTCAGCCCTCCCCCAGACATCTGTTCTGCCTTTCAATACCAGGTGCCAGAGTTTGAGCTTGTTGGAAGGAGAGGCAAAGACAAAATCCTGCAAAAAAAAAAAAATAAGATGGCAGTGATATTTTGAACAATATTTGCAGTGGAATTTTATATTTTTACCTCTGTTTTTAAAATGAATCCAAAAGGCATTAGCTAAAAATGCAGATTTTTTTTTTTCGGTTTTATCTGGAAAAGGTCAGGCTTGGATAAGGGTTGGTTTGTTGTCTGGGAAAAGGTTTTCCTCCAAAGTTTTTTCCAATATGAGCATTCTGCTGCAGCATCACAGCAGTGAAAGCCCATGGCAACTGTAAGACTGTGTCATCTGCTAGTGGAACAGGTAGACAGGAGCTGTTCTGTGATAGTGACTAATGAATTTACTCTTTCTCCCTCTTTGCTTTCACTTCTCCTCCTCTCATTCTTACAGTCACCAGAGGCACAGTAGCTCTCTGTGATCCTAAGTACTCCTGCAGAGACTGCATTTTCCAGTCTATTTCCCAGCAGCAAACACATGAGGAGTGGCTTGGCAACTAACAGGCTCGGGCTGAACTGAGAAGTGTCAGCCAGGAGAGGAGAGAGTTTCTCAGATGGTTTTCAGATAATACATAGAGGGCAAAATGTCTTACAAGGGAAAATGATGGTCAGGAGATTTAAGACGAGATAAAATGGAACACTTTTTTCCACATGAACAATTAATATTTAGGTCCCTTCCCAGGTTGGAAATAACCTAAAGAATCTTCTGGTCCAACCTTTCTTGGCAAAAGCACAGTCTGTATACCATGGGCCAGCACCTAGTCCAGCTGAATCTTGAGAGTGTGCAATGTTGGGGAATCCACCAATGATTTCTCATTGTGAAAAATGTTCTTTTTTTGTCCAATCAATCAGAATCATCCCAAGTAACTTGTACTCATTACCCCTCTTGTTTTTGTCATTCTGTGTGAGACCACAACTTTTGGAGTCCAGATGTAGGATTCAGGAATGGATCAGACCAATTTATGGAGGAATTTTTGATAGGAATGGTTGGACTCGATGATCCGGTGGGTCTCTTCCAACCTGGTGATTCTATGATTCTATGAATGGTCCACCAATGGCCATTGAAAATGCTGATCTGCATGCAGTACCACAGAATACCCTGCACTGCCGACTGCTAACAGCTTAGCAAGTCTGTCAGGCATGACCCATACATGTTTCTTGTGCTCTTTCTTTAAGCCTTGCATTTGAGTTCTCTCACACATGCTCACCTAAGATGGGCTTTACTTTCACCTAGTATATCAGTGTTTAGTGGCTCTTAAGATGATGCTTAATCAGTTGATGACACAATGTGCATGATACTACCTCCTGCATTTTTAGGGGAATGATCTCACAGGTCCCTGCAAGCAGTTTGGTCCCATGCCTGAGCAGCCTCCCACTCTGGTGAGATGCTGTTGTATGATCTGAGTCATAAAAAGATTTTCCCTAAGGATGTTCATTAGCCAGGACCCAAGCTAGCCAAATCTTTGGTAAGTTCTGAGATGGGAAGCCAATAGGGTTGTCATTAGTAAGAGGTGGTTACTGAGAGGCGTGATGTCTGTTGGAGGTTTTTATGCTATGTAAGATAGACCTGAAAAGGTCAAAACCAAATAAGAAGTCTATAAGCTTTTTGTACTGTGGAATTTGCTTGCCCTTAGTAATAATTCCTCCCTGCCCCCACTTTTGTTTATTCTGTTAAATGTCTTTGCATTAATAAACTCATAATGCATCATGTTTATCCCTTCAAATTGAGACCTTGCAGCTTTCATTAGCATTTGGAGATATTTATGGCTTTGCAAATGACTGAAAAATCTGCAATTTGTCATTTGGAATTAAGGAAAAACCTTCCTTTTAGGGGTGGAGTTCAGCTTTGGCCTTTGAGGTACTGAGCCACCTCTGGGCCTGGTAGACAAAAACAAAGTCAGACAGTAGCCAGATTTACAGCAGCAAGTGGCTTTTAGTTACTCAGTTATCTTTGCTAATGTGTCATCTGCTGTTGCTGGTAGGGATCAGTGTTTGGGCTCAGAATTAATTTGTCTTTTGCTGGAGAGAATACAAAAATATCTCTTCTGCAAGAGTAAAATAAAAAAAGAGAAAGACATAATAACAGAGAAATGAAAACAGCACCAGGCATATGTGAAAATGCATATATGTATATGTTGCATATATTATACATACTTCAAAGGTTAATAGAAAGAAGAAGCGATGTTTGGAAGAAAACATTGCATTTCACTCTGTTGTGCTCTGTGCTTTAGTTTTGAAATACAGGAAGTCAAGAGAATGTTTAAGGTTTCAAAATGGAGTTTGTCTTGTAATTGGTGGAGGGCTAAAGAGTTGGTTGGGGAGCGATACTGATCAAAGGAACCTTTTCAGCACTGAACTGTAGTCCAGAAAATCAAAGGGAGGAATGTTAATTGGTTTGTACAACATGATATTCAGAGTACCCTCAACCACTCAATGGTACTTTTTCTTTTTCTCTCTCCATGTCTTCACAGGTTGATTAAGTGAATAGAAAAAAAAATAAAACGAAAAACGAAGCTCCTTTCAAGTATTGAAGATACAAGGCCAGGATGAACACAAGGGACGGAAAAGTGTCTGAAGGAGGTCTCAATGTCACGCTTACCATACGCCTTCTCATGCATGGCAAGGTGAAACTTCTACTGTTACCACAGCAGTTGCCTGTTTATTGAGCGAGTGTGTGCACATCAGAGCCTGACAGTGGCATTGGCAAAGGGTCTGCTCCTCCCCCTCCAACTTGAGTCAAAAGCAGCACTGCTATGACCGTAAAATCACCCTCTGCTTTTCAAGGCATCAGACTTAAGTTTGAATCACAGTCTGAGTTCATTGGAACAAACCCTGCTTTTGAGCTGATCCAGCAGCAAAATATAGAGCTCTTCCATTGCTAGTTAGCCAAATTAGGCGGGTCCTGAGCAAGGCTGACCCGCATACAGCTCGCCTGCCTCATTATTTGCTGGATTTTGCAGGGTATTTTTAAGATACCAGAACATTGACAAGGGTGAAGTAATTGCCACAGAACTACTGTCTTATTTCTGTTGAATGCAAATTCAATAATTCTTTATTATTCTGATGTAGCATCTTATTAAAGTGAACCCCCTTATATACCAAGCATTCGTTCAGGTCCTCTGTGGGTTTGTTTCGGAAGGTTCTGTTTTGTTTCTGTCCAGCGCACCACTAAAGCATACAGATAAGTGTGAAATCTGTGCCTTAGACAAAGTGCCAATTCAGTATTGTTAGTCTGATAGCTGTTTCTTTCACATTGTGAGGTCACAAAGTGGGCTGTTAATTAGAAAAACACATTTCATAGCTTTGTTTGTGTTGCTTACATCAGGCAACACCAGACATTTTTAGGCTTAATGAATGAATGTTATATAAAGGAGGTGGGTTTTGCTCTTTCATAATAAAGGACAGTGAGAGTATATATCTAAATATAAAATTCTGCAGATGAAATATGTATATAGAAATTTAAAAGTATTTTTACTCCTGAAATCTAATGTATTAACTAAAAATACAGTTACATTTTAAAACAGTGCATAGAGGTCCAGGGAGGTTATTCTCTCCCTGTACTTGGCACTGGTGAGACTGCTCCTCGAATCCTGTGTTCAGTTCTGGGCCCCTCACCACAAGAAGGATGTTGAGGCTCTAGAGTAAGTCCAGAGAAAAGCAAGGAAGGTGGTGAAGGGACTGGAGAACAGGCATTATGAGGAATGACTGAGAGAGCTGGGGGTGTTTAACCTGGAGGAACCTGAGGGGAGATTTTATTGCTCTCTACAACTACCTGAAAGGAGGTTGTGGAGAGGAGGGAGCTGGCCTCTTCTGCCAAGTGACAGGGGACAGGTCAAGAGGGAATGGCCTCAAGCTCCACCAGGGGAGGTTTAGGCTCGACTTTAGGGAAAAAAGAATCCCGGAAAGGGGTATCAGTCACTGGAGGAGGCTGCCCAGGGAGGTTCACGTTCCCTGGAGATGTTTAAGGCACAGGTGGACGAGGTGCTGAGGGACATGGTTTAGTGTTTGATAGGAACAGTTGGACTCAATGATCCTATGGGTCTCTTCTAATCTGGTTATTCTATGATTCAGCCTAACACACAAACTGGAGGCTAAGATATCTCTGTATTTTACCAGTGGAGCTGCTTAGAATTATGAGGTGGCATGGTTTAAGTTTGCAAATTAGATAACTCAGAACTTGGGTGATGCCAGATTAAGTGATGTATTTTCTCATAAGTGATCCAACCATTTTGTTTGATTTTTCACCCCCCTGAAATATTCAGCTTCAGGCAGGCATCTGGTGTGTAAAATCTGCATCTTAAGTAAGGATCTGTCAAACAAATTTAATAACAGTCTATCTTACCAAACCCACCTAAAGTCTGTGAGCATGTCTGTGCTGAAAATTAGATTTTAAGGGTCGATTCCACTGGGTTCTGATCCCAATCCTGAAAAGCATTTGAATACATACTGATCCTGGTGGGTATAAATAACCCTACTGTTTCAGTCAAATTCCCATGTACCTAGGTGTGCTTGGGCTCTGCTTGTTTCAGAATCATTCCATTGAAGTCCAAGCAGTAAATCCTAAAATATCCTAAATAAGTTATAAAAAAACCTATCTCAAATAGAAAAATACCTTAAAAAAAAACAGTAATCATTGAGCCAACAATGTACCCTGATGGTCAGTAAGGCAAATGGTGTCCTGGGATGCATTAAGAAAAGTGTGGCCTGTAGATTCTCCTCCTCTACCCTGTCCTAGCGGGGTCATTTCTGGAGTACTATATCCAATTATGAGCTCTACAACTCAAGAAAGACAAGGAAGTACTGGATAGAGTCCACTGGAGGGCCACAAAGAGGATTAGGAGACGGGAGCACTTCTCTTCTGAGGAGAGGATGAGACACCTGGGTCCATTTAGGCTGCAGAAGTAAAGACTGAGAGGGGATCTTATCAATGCTTATAAATATCTAAGGGGTAGATGTCAAGAATACGGGGCCAGATTCCCCTCAGTGGTGCCCAGCAACAGGACAAGGGCAACGGGCACAAACTGAAACACAGGGATTTCCACCTCAACGTGAGGAAAAACTTCATTATTTTGAGGATGATGGAGCACTGGAATAGGCCTTCCAGAGTGGTTGTGGAGTCTCTCTGGAGACATTCAAAACCTACTTGGATGCATTCCCATGCAACTTGCTCTAGGTGAACCTGCTTTAGTTGGGGTAAGGGTTGGACTAGATGGTCTCCGGAGGTCGCTTCCAACCCCTACCGTTCTCTGATTCTATAATTTATCATTTTCGAGACATTTTACTTAAACTGTGGACTACGGTTATCTTGAAGTAGAAAATGAGTAATCAGAAATTAAATTGTAAAAAGCTAATTTTCTGTGTTAAACACCAAAGACTGTGTATGCAACCACTTATAAAAGTACAGGATATTGCGCCTAATCTTCAATGCACATATAGCTCCAAGGGTCTAAATTAAACCCATAAAAGCTAAAAAGTTCAAATTTTTAGTGGGAGTATGTTCTGAATCCTCGGTTCACAAGGCACGATGGGTGTACTTTTAAGTCTAGTATGTTCTAATCATGTATCCTATTTTGCCTAAGTATTGCAAAGAGAACATTAAATCACGATTTATTTAGGTGATAGAAGTCAGACCCTTATGGTTTCTTCTATGTCATCTCTGAGATTTAGAAATGCTAATGTAGAGGAATGAAGGATGCCTGAGTCAATATGAACTCAGTGTGAGAAGGTCACTGAAAGCTACATGTGGCTCTGAAAAAGAAGAAGAAACGTGTTACTAGGCTTTTCCTTAAGATTTGTTGTGGTAGTGACGTCAGTGGAAACTGCTGCTCTCTAATTAGTATTTCTAGACCAAACAATTAACTGAAGCAGAGATGGGGCTGTAAATAACTTGAAAGAGAAGAGGGGAATAAAAAGAGTTTTTTAAAAAGTAACAGTAGCAAACTGCATTCGGTCAGATAATTTTAGAGTAGGATCATTTTGAAGTTATTTATTTATTGAATTTCTTCATGAAGACATGAGAGTATCTCCCTACTACCTTCACTTCTGTCTCTAAACCTCTGTTACCAGTGTGCCTTTGCGTAGGGAAGATCTACATGCTTTGTAGTATTTGCGTTCAGCTTGATTGAAAGTCCATAAGTTGTGCTACTGTGCTTCGTTTTCTTGGCTGTAAATTCTGCAGGCTTAGGAGATTGTTGGTGTGTATTTTTCATGTGATTTGTTTAGGAGCTTTAAGTCAAGGATGGACATTTTAATTACACAATTAAGCTAAATTCTGTACCTACAGACAGAAAAAAACAGGATTTGTATGAACGGACAGACCTCTGTGAAAGGGTAAGGATTAAAGCATCTTTAACAACAAGAAACAAGTAGCAAAAGTCAAAACTAATACTAGTGTCTGGTGAAAGGAAAATGTAGGGGAACACTCCTGAACTTCTCAAGAACTCAGAGCCCGTGCGTCACTGCAGATAGGACACCTCTCATGAGTTCCTTTACTTTATCTTTCTTTGAGGAAAGATGTGCCGGTAGGACTAGCTGAACTCCTGCAGGGCTTTGTGCAACCTCCTACCAAAGAGGCTGGGATGGCTGCTTGGAAGACCTGCTCTGCCACTCATCTGCACCACAGCAAGATTTGACAGCAACCTTAGTCTTCTCAGTGCCGAAAAAGCAATGTTAAGGGAGAACAGTAATATTTTTATCTGTGGAAATAGCAAGAAGGCTTGTATGAACCCAGCAAAAAGCTAACCGCTGTGAGGTACAAAAGGTTAACCTCAGGATAAATATTTCCAAGGCTTGATATGAATGGTGTCCTCCTGAGCCAAGACTGCAGAAGGTGTGTGATGATATGAGATGGAAGGCCTAATTTTCAACTTGCACTGTGTTACATCAGTAAAAATGTTGTGATAGTGTGACAGCCCCGAAGAGAAACCCAGAGCAACACAAAACATTTCTTCTACTTTCTTGCAATGAATTCGAAGACAGGTGCTAGGGAGTAAGCTACAAGAGTAGTGCTGAGATGTTCTTTGTTTCCACAGAGTAGCAATTGTCTCTGTTTACAGGGAATTTTAAAAGCAAAATTAGGAAAAACTTCTTGTGACGAGGGGAGGAGGATGCCTGGACGTGTTGCAGCATCCATCACTGGAGGTTTTTAATTTCCTGTATGTTAAACATACAGGAATGCATCCTGTAAAGCTGCCGTGGCCCTATAGCCTCTGCTGCCTGGGATCTTCTCAACTGAGTTACCTGAATGCTGCTCTGGAGAGGGCAGGAACTGAAAAAACTTCCGAAGCATGTGCAGAAGTTGGATATATGGAGTATATTAAGTAATGCAGATATGCATTTTCATCTTTTATTAACGAGAAGAATGCAACACATTAAGGGATAAAGCTGTTTCGTGCATTTCAGTAGGGAAGAACAAAGAATATGGGCTGGGGCTGTTTACATTGCCCTGCTTCATATTTTTCATGTAAAACCTAGTATTCCTTGAAGTAAAATAAATAAAATCACTGTATAGGGTAGATACATAATTTGTTTCAATTGAAAGTAGAGTTTCTGGACAGGATTGGTATAGTTCAGGGACTGCAAGATTTCTGCTTCCAATGACATTTTTGAAGGGCTTATGGAACACAAAAGGAGTTTGTGTGCTTTTGGGCACAAACCGTCTCCAGGTGTCAGAACCCACTATAAAGAAAGACAGAACTTGGGCTCCAGAAGAAACTTGCCTTTTTTTTAGTTTTTGTCAAAAAACTAAACAGTCTTTGTTATAGCATCATGAGTTATAGGGTTATGTTGTTATAGGATCTTTGATGGAGATCAGTGTTTATTTCTTATCATTCCTTGCTCATCTTTTGCTGAATTTTTTTTATCCCCATGACTCATAGCTGGGGGGTTTTTTTCTTGCTTATTGCCATAGGTGGTGAGGTTGGAAGACTGGAAAGTCATAACTTGGCCCAGTCATCTCTGCCAACAGACCTTACTACCTGACATCTGCAGTACTCTTTCTGCTTTTGGTCAGTTCATGCCCAGAAAGAATTAACTCTTGGGAAAGCACCTACTTTGACGATACTGGATATGATTACATGATTCTGAGTGGTTTGTACACAACCAGTATTAACAGGCTGGTTAAGACCCTAGAATCTCACCATTAAAGGTTAATTTTAAATATGGATTGTAAAGAGACCTTGCTAGTAGAAAGATGGTAAATTTCAGGAAAGCAACTTAATGGAGATTTTAAAGTTGAGTTCGTTACATGGAATGGGAGAAAATGTCCAATGTGCCAGCATGGAAAAGGGCAGCAGGGTAACAAATCCACTTGGTCTCCATGTCATAGTGATAGTGCAGGAGTCTCTTCTTCCTCCCTTCAGTACAAACCTGCAGAAGGAAAAATCTATTATTTCTAAAAGCACTGCATGAGGGTTTGCATTGGTGAAACCATATTGGGTGCAGTGAAGTCTGCAAGAAACCAAAGTAGGATGTATTAATATATTGAGTCTGAGGAATCTTTTAAAGAAAAGGGAAGGAGTGGAAAAATAGAAAACAAAATGGAGCATTAAAGTTAGATGGTTAAGAAAAACAAGGGAATAATTTACAGGTAGCATAAAGGAGGGAAAGGGAAACTGGTGGGGAAGTAGGACTCTTGCCAAATTCTGAGAGGTGTAAATTGAAGAGTTAAGGCAATTAAGTGGAGAAAATAATTTACAAGATACATGTTCAGTGAGAGAAGGAAATCTGGAAAACATAAAAGGCTGAAAAACATCAGATGTGGCTGTATCTGGAGAGTAGCACATTTGGGATATGCTGGGTTGCAGAGAAAAGTTATTGCAACAAAAGCATATGCAGTTTTGGATATGTAGAGTTGGTGCATCATGGGGCAAAGAGGCGGTAATTACCTTACTGTTCTTCTGGCAAAATCACACCTGCGGTTCTGTGCTCAGCAGCAGGTGCCGTGTGTGTGAATTATGTTGGAAACTCAGCAGAGGGGGAATTTGCAGAAAAATAACAAAGTTTTAGGAGGCTGAGGAGACTGCATCTGGCTTTCTTCAGACATTGTCATAAATACCTGCATAAAGGAATGTCGGGTTTTTGAATGGTACAAGTGCTTGTGGCTGGAAATAATGGGATAAAATATATTTTTTAAAATAAATCCTAGTAAGGGAATCCCAAGAGAAATTCCTAGTATTGAGATTCTCATGAGGTTCTAGAAGTCTCCTAAGCAGATTTTAAACATGTCTGGGGAAGAACAGCACATGTACTATGTAGAATGTATAATCTGCATTGAGGAAGGAGAGGTAAGATGACTTGAGCGGAGGTTTTCCTTCCCCAATACCATCTCAGTTATATGGTTCTCATGGTTTCTACAGCAGTGAATTAGAAAACTGTAGCTGAAGGTTCAAGTTTGGACAAAACCCTACAAATGCCTTGATTTTTAGGGAGGAAATTACTAGTTTTTACAGATTAATTTCAAATGCCCTGAGGAACTCTACCTCCTAATGGTTTCAGCAGGATCAGAGAGTGCGTCATGGCACTGGAAGGACTGGCTACTGCAAATTTACATCCAGCTTCAGTGATTATTTTGTGATGCTATATGTAACATTTTTTTTTACAAGAATGAAAGAATATTTAGACACATTAAGGTGTTTACTCTTAGCAGTTCAAACATAGACAGAATAAAGTCATTGAGAAAATTGATATTTTACTTAGTATTGATGATATAGTTTTAGCACTGGCGATCTTTTTTTTGTGGCCACTTTGTTGTACCTCCTTAAATGCCCTCTGAAAACCATAAAACAAGCACAGAAATATTTTTTCCTCATTTTGAAGGTAATGCCCTTCTCGTTCCCCATTTTTTCTTTTATTTTTTACTTATTAAAGCATAAAGTACAACAAAGTAGCTTTAAGAATCACCTTGCCAGTAATTTAATCCAAGACATAAAATGTCAACCAAGCCAATGTTTGTACTGTTCTTTCTGATTTCCACGAACACTGTCAGGGTATTATGAGGATTGACTGTCCTGCCTACTGCTGCTATAGTTCTCGTTTTGTTTGTTTGCATTACTGTGGTACCTAAGAGCTTTAGTCGTGCAACAAAACTCTGCATGCAAATACACAACAGAAGATGGCTCCCCTCTTAGTGTGCCTGTAGTAAGAGCTGAGAGTTTCTCCTTAGCCTAAAAAAAATCAACAGTAAGGACAGAGGTCTCTTCCTCCATCCTCTGGGCACTGTATGACCCCAAAATCATAGAATCATAGAACAACCAGGTTGGAAGGGACCCATCGGATCATCTAGTCCAACCATTCCTATCTAACACTAAACCAAGTCCCTCAAGACCTCATCCACCCGTGCCTTAAACACCTCCAGGGAAGGTGAATCAACCACCTCCCTGGGCAGCCTATTCCAATGCCCAATGACCCTCTGCGTGAAAAACTTCCTCCTAATCTCCAGTCTAAATCTCCTCTGGTGGAGCTTGAGGCCATTCCCTCTTGTCCTGTCCCCTGTCACTTGGCAGAAGAGGCCAGCTCCCTCCTCTCTACAACCTGCCTTCAGGTAGTTGTAGAGAACAATGAGGTCTCCTGTCAACCTCCTCTTCTCTAGGCTGAACAACCCCAGCTCTCTCAACCGCTCCTCATAGGGTCTGTTCTCCAGCCCCTTCACCAGCTTGGTGGCTCTTCTCTGGACTTGCTCCAGAGCCTCAACATCCTTCTTGTGCTGAGGGGCCCACAACTGAACACAGGATTCAAGGAGCGGCCTCCCCAGTGCTGAGTACAGAGAGAGAATCACCTCCCTGGACCTGTTGGTCCCACCATTTCTGATACAAGCCAGGATGCCATTGGCCTTCTTGGCCACCTGGGCACACTGCTGGCTCGTGTTCAGTCTGCTGTCGACCAACACCCCCAGGTCCTTCTCCTGGCAGTTTTCCAGCCAGACTTCTCCCAGTCTGTATCTCTGCATAGGGTTGTTGTGCCCCAAGTGCAGGACCCAGCATTTGACCGTGTTAAACCTCATGCCATTGGGCACTGCCCAGCAGTCCAGCCTGTTAGGTCCCTTTGCAGAGCCTCCCTACCCTCCAGCACATCGACACTTCCACACAGCTTTGTGTCATCTGCAAACTTGCTAGGGGTACACTCAATGCCTTCATCCAGGTCGTTGATGAAGATATAGAACAGGGCTGGACCCAGCACTGGGCCCTGGGGAACCCCACTTGTCACTGGCCTCCAGCTGGACTTTACATCATTTCCCACCACTCTCTGGGCCCGGCCATCCAGCCAGTTAAAATTAATCTCCTTCACTGAATTTCACTACTTTTGTCACAAAGAGTCTCCTCTTTGGTGCACAGCTACAATGAAATGAGTTTGCAGAAGGTGCATAACATACTCAGTGCTGCTGTTTCACCATCACAAGTGGAGGAGTAAGCAAAGGGACAGAACCAGTTTGTGGTTTGTTTTTTTGAAGGAAACATGGGAGGTTTGCTGTGAGACTGAATATAAATTGTTTACTCATCTGCTATACAAAAGCAAAAGAGAAATGCCTGTTGGCACAGCTGGCCAAAAAATAATAGATGAGCCTGTGGAAGATACATAACACTGACCTCTCCATCATATTTGTCAGCATGATATCTGTCTCAGTAAGGGCTTGAACTGCAGTGTACTCCTAAATCAGAGCTGTTAGCATCCAATGGTGACTACCTAGGAATATGATATCTCCTGTGTCAGTGAGACTAATTCCACATAATCCCAGAGCACAAATCAGACTCTCAATTTATCCGAGGCAGTCGTTTGTTCCCTGAAGTAGATGCGTTACATCATGTTTCCCAAAACTGACTAAGGCTTTTTTCCCAACCTTTAAAAAATGCTGATGCCTCACGTGCTCCATACAAACACATTGTTCAGAATGTCTTCATGGAACACATTCCTAAGGTCTTCCATGCAACTGTCTTCATGAACATCTACAAATATCAGGAACTGTATATTCAGAACTAGACAAAGAGAAAGACTTGTGTTGTGTTATGCCTCTTTATGGATAGGAGGACAGTTGGTGCTGGTCTAGAAAACTTTATCGGTATAGGTGGTGTTTGCTGTTGCCAGGATCCCTCTTTGTCTTACAGTGGATGTACTTCTCCATAATGGATGGCTGTATTTCTCTTTTTTCTGTGCTTTCCAAGCAGGCGTTTTTGTTTGTAGATTCCAGTCCTCCTGGTTCTACCTTATCCTTGCTCATAGAAAGCAGGTAGACTTAGGCAATCAAAGCATTGCATCAATGAATTTCAGGCTTTAAGATGTGACCTCTTCTTTGTCAGATGCTTTGGAGTGATGTTATATGTTCTTGTATTATTTTTTAAATGTTTTTTTCTTTCTAGATGACTTTCTCGCAGGGTTCCTGTGAGATTTGTGTTCTATTTGCCCTGTGGCATTTATAATAGAAGTGGCATGCCCCACAGTGACAGAACAAGATCTGTGCTTTTACATGGTCTTGGAATAGCTAGCTGTTTTGTTTTGATTTCCTAGGCCACAGTAATTATTAAACTAACCTCACACGTAGAAAGAGATGATGGAATCTTAGACATTACGTTTACAGATCAAAGGTTAATCTTTATACCAAGGTGTGTTACCATTTGTTAAGCCTCTTGTTTTCTTAACATGACTAGTTTCTTTCTCTTCTTATTGAAAAGGCATATCAGAAAATTGACTGGGAAATAGGTTTCTCCTATAACCTGCTTTATATCTTTGTTTGGTTGTTTGCACCATCAAGAGCCTTGCTCTTATGCATCTTGTATCACAGACTTATCTGCTGTCACCTTCTGCCTTGCTGATGCTCTCTTGCTCTTAGGTGACCACAGATGATGCAAAAACTGCAGAAAGAGCTTTCTGCACTGTGATAAGCCCACTGTTCCCCAAGTGTTCATAAAGAGTAGAACTCATCCCATTGTGTGAATGCGATGTGCAAATAACATAATGTGCTGCATTTCAGCATGAAATAAAGCATCCTCTATCATTTACTTTCCTCATGTTAACTGTAATGAATTGGGTGGTTGGCTAGCAAGATACTTTATTGATACTGAACAGTCTTCCGGTGCTTGTTGGTGAGGTTTACTTCTTGTCATTTTATCTATTTTATTAGAAATTACATACTACAAAGAATCATGGAGATAAATCAACTCAGCCCCCCAGGCTAAAGAATTAGCTTCAGGCTATCTGAAATCAGCATGTACGTTTCAAATTTTCCTGATGTTTTCCAAAATGACACTGTGGGAGCCCAAGTGTGAACCTGTTCTGCTTGAAATACTACCACCTGGGAATATGCTTTTCGGAAGGCATTATGTGGGCTGGACACTCTGCACCATCCAAAACTCAGGCCTCTTTGATCAATCTCAAGATAGGCTCCCCAAATTGCTGCCATTTCTCAAAGAAAAGTTCACATCTATCTCTTCAGTGCCTGTATATATTGACTGCATACACAAATATTTAAATGTTTGTGTGGGTTGTGTGTATTGGTAGATGTAGGTGCAGACACTCTCGCAACTTTTTGGAGGCATCCTGTTCATCCAGCACGGTTGCTGTGGCATATCTGCTTCTGACGGGTTGGTGTTTATATGTTGAGGCCAAAGAGCTTGGGTAATACTTTTAGCTCTGGCATGAGACTGCCAGGTAGCCTTGGACCTCTCTTCCTTCCTCTGAGCTTTAGTTCCCCCATTTATTATTTCTTTATATTTGTGCAGTACTACTTTTCAATCAGCTGTTGAAATGTGATTATGTGAAACCTGGTAATTGTTATCATGTAATATATTTTCCCACTATGTTTACACATAGATGGTTAGTCAACAAATCAATTTGAAATTGATGATAAATATTTGCCTTTAGCTTATATTCGTGAGCACTGGAAAACAACAAATCATTCAGGAGCTATTCTAGTAGGCAATTATTTGCTAGGACAGCTAAATCAAACTCCTGTCTGACCTGCACTGAGGCTGAATTTGACATCAAACTGTAGGATTCCTCTTACCAAACCAGGTATGTTGGTGTCAGTCCGCGCTGAGTCTGCTGCAGATGAAGAAAGACAAAACCCTCAGGAGTGCACTTCTTCCTTCCTCTTGTAGAACAAGACATCCTCCATTATCTCTGTCCCTAGACTGCAAGAGAAGGCTGTGTGCCTAGCTTAGACTGGACTCCAACTTTTAATGAACTGATGTAGATGACAGACACTCCACCCCTTCAGTCTTGTGCATTTAACTACTGCACAGTTTGCTGTCTGACAGATTAGAAACATTTTCTAAAGATAAAGCCCTCAAAGTAACCTTGGCTAGAAATATTGATAACACTGGATTGTGATAAAAATTACATTAGGGATCTCATTAAGTGTAATTTAGGGTGATGCAAGAATTTTTATGAAACAAATATTGAACTGTAAAAAGAAATATTAAAGGTTTGTTGAAGTAGCATTGGTAGTTTGGAGAATGAAGCAAAAAGAATCTTTTGTTCTCATCATTACTGAAGGCACAATCCTTGTTATTACTTATGTGCAAATTAGGCTTGGTAGAAACAGGTAAGGCCAAAAAAGAGTTGGAAGTGACCCATTTAGAACCACTCTAGGTAATTTTTTTTTTTTTAGTAATTAGTAATTTGCATAGATCAAAAATTCTGGAAAAATCAGGACTATCCATATGAATTTAATGCTTATCTCTCCTGCTATACTTTTCCTTCACATCTCCTAGCAGAATCCCAGCTTCCAGTGCAGGGGGAGAAGCGGCACTTCCTTGGATATTTTGAAACTGCCTCCTTACAGAATAAGCTTTGAATTCTCCCTCTGAGGAGGGGAAGGTTTGATGTACCCCATAGCAATGGTATTTGCTAGCTATTGCAAGGAACTGGTCACCGGTCATATTGAAATATTTTTTTCTCAGTGTGATTCTGACTGTTCATTTGCTCAGTTCTTCAGCAGCTTGTGCTCTTTTGTAATAACAAGGTGGTGATCAGTTAGAATTCCTGTCCCCACTGAAATCAATAAGAAAACTCCCACAGACTTCAGTAAAACAAGCAGTTTGACAATCTTAATATTCTGGGCTCTACTCTGCTTGTTAAAATACTCCCAATTTCCTTGTTTGAAATGGAGCATCTTTGTAGCATCCTAGGGCTACAAAGAGTAGCCTTTTCTGTTTCTTAAGCAGGAGTATCTTTTCCTGTTTCCAAGGAAGATATCTTTGTACTTACCCCTACATTTCTGAAAGAATGGTGTCTGATATTAAGACCCTGGATAATCAAACTAATTGGGACTGATTTCATACTAGCAAGAGCCTTGAAAGTTCAGGACCAGGCCTCCAGCTTCTAATGAAACTTCATATATTAAAAAAACTGAAATTATACCTTGGACTGAAATGTGATGACCCATAGCAAGTGAAACACAATATGCTCACCCATAACAAAAAGTCCTTCTACCTCCTAAGAATCTGTTTTATCAAAGAAATTGCTGAAAGTGCTGAGTAGACAGGTAGGAACTACTAGACTTGACGTGTTCAGAAGGCCTTTCATCGCCGAAAGTCTTACTCCCTTAAATCCAATTCAAAGTTAGAGGCATGTTGGCAGAGTTACAGTGACCATATAAGAAAACAACAAGATCTTAAAAGTTTTGTGGGTGCCCTAAATTTGTTTCACTGCTAACTAAAAGGTTGCGCCTCATTAGTGAGTCTACACATGCTGGCATGGCTGTCTCAACCACGGGAAAAGGCATGACTTAAACCCACATAGGAGGAGATACAGAAAAATTCAGTCACAAGATGCAAAACTGCAGCAAGTCCTCTTCATTCATCCCTGTTCTGATAGAGCTGTTTCTTTGCATTGTACGTACAGGTGTACAAATATTTCACAGTCCCAGATGGACACAGGAAGCTTTAGCAAGGACGGTCACACAGCTGTGTGGCATGTAAAAGTCTACTGTACATCAGCCAGCAGAACTATAGGTTTGCAAAGCAGGAACCCCTGGAAGATTTGCCATGCCTGTCTGGACAATATGCTCTCTGGTCAATATATATGAGAGAGCAGAATCCCATCTTGGAAGAGAAGTAGGAAAGGAAACAAAAAAGGGAAATGGGGAAAGTAAAATTTAAAAAGAAACCTGAGAAGGGGCCTCACTGGGCTGAGGAGCTTTGTGGCTAGTTAGAAATTGACTTCAATGGGTATAATTCTGTGCTTGAAGAATCACAGACCTATGGAGGTTGGAAGGGACCACCAAAGGTCTTAGGTCTGATCTCCTGAATCAAGCAAATCCCATTGAAACAGGTTGCTCAGGACCTCGCCCAGGCTGGGTTTGGACACCTTAAAGGATAGAGACTCCATAGCTTCTCTGGGTCCTTCTTCCAATGTCCAGCCATTCCCCTGGTAAAACATTTTTTTCTTCATATTGAGTAGGAATTTGGTGTTGGAACTTGCTTTCCTTGTTGTACACTGCTATAAGACTCTCTCAAGATCTCCCTCCCTAAGAGGGAGAACAAACACTGTTCTCAGCCTCTCACCACGTGTCCTGTACTTCAGTCCCCTCGCTGTGGATTGGGTTCACTTCATTGTGTCCATGTCTGCCTTGTACTAGGAGCCCAAAATAGGACACAGTACTCCAGACGTGGTCTCACAAACACGAGGAGAAAGCAAGAATTATTTGCTCCAGCCTGCTAACTACACTCTTGCCCATCATTTGGTTGGTTAGGGATGTACTGCTGATATACTCATACTAGCTTTGGGAATTATGCATTAGGACCCTGAGGACTTTTTCTGCAAAGCCAGTTTGTATGTAGCAACTTTTTGCGCAGCTTGTCCTGCTGCATAGGCTTGTTCCATACCAGACATGAGATGTATCATTTGACTTCAATGCACTCCTTGAAGTTTCTCTCTCCAGCTTGTCTAGGTGATTCCAAGTAGCAGCCTTGTCTAACAGTGTAGTGACTGTTCGCCCCAGGTTAGTATTATGTGCAGACTTGCAGAGTGTAAAGGAACTATATATCGAAGTTCTCCGTTGAGATGGGTGTTCTCACTGACGAATCTTTATGTCTTCTGAGCAGGATGTGAGAATTTGCAAGCACGAGTAGTTTTGTATTATGAACTTCTCATAATATGAAATAGTTCTCAAAGTTGCTCCAGGTAGTCCTCTACTGCAAGGTGAAGTCAATGTTACACCACTTCATGATGAGTACATTATTGGACTGAGTAATGGAGGACAATTTCCTAAATCATGCACTTCAAACTTTATTTCTGGATGTATACTGAAGGTGAAGTTGTATAACACATACAAGAGTGGTGGTAAATGGTGTTAAATCCAGCTGGAGACCAGTCACAAGTGGGGTTCCCCAGGGCTCAGTGCTGGGTCCAACCCTGTTCAATGTCTTCATTAAGGACCTGGATGAAGACATCGAGTGCTCCCTTAGCGAGTTTGTGGATGACGTTAAGCTGGGTGGAAGTGTCGATCTGCTGGAGGGTAGGGAGGCTCTGCAAAGGGATCTGAACTAGCTGGACCACTGGGCTGAGTCCAACGGCATGAGGTTTAACACGGCCAAATGCTGGGTCCTGCACTTGGGGCACAACAACCTTATGCAGAGCTACAGATTAGGAGAAGTCTGTCTAGAAAGCTGCCTGGAGGAGAAGGACCTGGGGGTGTTGGTCGACAGCCGACTGAACATGAACCAGCAGTGTGCCCAGGTGACCAAGAAGGCCAATGGCATCCTGGCATGTATCAGAAATGATGTGACCAGCAGGTCCAGGGAGGTGATTCTCCCTCTGGACTCAGCACTGGTGAGACTGCTCCTTGAATATTGTGTTCAGTTTTAGGCCCCTCACCACAGGAAGGATGTTGAGGCTCTGGAGCAAGTCCAGAGAAGAGCCACGAAGCTGGTGAAGAGGCTGGAGAACAGGCCTTATGAGGAACGGCTGAGAGAGCTGGGGGTGTTCAGCCTGGAGAAGAGGAGGCTGAGAGGAGACCTCATTGCTCTCTACAACTACTTGAAAGGAGGTTGTAGAGAGGAGGGAGCTGGCCTCTTCTGCCAAGTGACAGGGGACAGGACAAGAGGAAATGGCCTCAAGCCCTGCCAGGGGAGATTTAGACTGGATATCAGGAGGAAGTTTTTCACGGAAAGATTCATTGGGCATTGGAACAGGCTGCCCAGGGAGGTGATTGAGTCACCTTCCCTGGAGGTGTTTAAGGCACGGGTAGATGAGGTCCTGAGAGACATGGTTTAGTGTTTGATAGGAATGTTTGGACTCGATGATCCAGTGGGTCTCTTCCAACCTGGTGATTCTGTGATTCTATATGTCTGGGACAGATCAGCCGTGGGACCATGGTCTTTGACCATTGAAGTAGATTTCACAATCCAAGTAAAGGAGAAGAGTTTGTTTTCCTTTAGCTGATCTTCTCTGTCAGATGATTTCCAGTCTTATGTCACACCTGTGTGATTTGTGCAACATATGAAGACTATTTGTTTTAAAGTTATTAAGCTTAATTTCTGCTACCTGTTGTTTTTTCACCCCAAGCTTTTAATCTTTGGGATGTTGCTAGAACTGCCAAATTGTTCCCACATTGTATGTTCACAGTAATATGTCTCCGTGTTTTCTATCCCTGCATGGAAGATTGTGAGAGCCCAGTAGCAATTCCCAAATCCCTGAAAAGTGATTAGTGGTTATTGTTCTGTAAGTGCTTAACAGGGAGATTAGGACAGGCCACCAGGTGTTTATGCAATAACACTTGATAGCATGGAAATACAGCTCTATTACATAGTGTAAAGAGGGTAAATGCCTGTCCTCAGACCAGCAATTGTTCTGATACTTGTATTATATCCCATATTCTCTAGCAGGTTGTGCTCCATTATTTGTGAACTTTCCATTTTATGATAGGGGTTTATCTATGTTTGTAGTAGCAGGATTGATCTGTAGCTCAAAATCAGTTTCTGTTAAAGGTATTTTTTCTGCACCATGACTAAGCTGCAAAGACCCATTTTTAGTCCACAACCTTGTGTCTAACATGACATGTTTCTATAGAGCAACAATGGAGGGGGGGACTGCGCTTCATAGTGCAGGTTTGAAAGAAACAATAGTGAAATAGTCTAGGAGCAGAGCAAACGCTCTTCTGTAGTGAATTGTATCATTCACACTGTCTTTTGTTTTCTGTTTCAGGAGGTTGGAAGCATCATCGGAAAGGTCAGGAAATTACTTTCTCTCTTTATTTTCATGTCAAAATATTGTATATCAGTTCACTTCATCAGCCCAGGCTAACATTTTTTTCTTTTTCTTTAACAGAAAGGTGAGACAGTTAAGAAGATGAGAGAGGAGGTAAGACAAGCCTTGATGTCTTTACTTGCCTTTCCAGCTTAGAGAACAGGGAAAATCCAGCTCCTGTAGAGCGACACTGCCATCAAGTGGGCAGTTAAGATAACATCACCACTCTTAGCAAGCAGCAGTGTCTGAGCGTACTGGCCTAAATTAAACATTGTTGTTAATGTCACCTTATCGCCACAGCGGTCTGGAGTCTTCCATTCCCATAGCAATATGCCTACTGCTGTCTTATCCCAGGCACAGCTTAGCTGGTGAAGGGGCTAGAGAACAGGCCCTGTGAGAAGTGGCTGAGAGAGCTGGGGGTGTTAGGCCTAGAGAAGAGGAGGCTGAGGGGAGACCTCATTACTCTCTACAACTACCTGAAAGGAGGTTGTAGAGAGGAGGGAGCTGGCCTCTTCTCCCAAGTGACAGGGGACAGGACAAGAGGGAATGGCCTCAAGCTCCACCAGGGGAGATTTAGGCTGGACATCAGGAGGAAGTTTTTCACACAGAGGGTCATTGGGCATTGGAACAGGCTGCCCAGGGAGGTGGTTGAGTCACCTTCCCTGGAGGTGTTTAAGGCATGGGTAGATGAGGTCCTGAGGGACATGGTTTAGTGTTTGATAGGAATGGTTGGACTCGATGATCTGATGGGTCCCTTCCAACCTGGTTGTTCTATGATTCTGTGATTCTCTGCATCAAAACCACATCATCTTTCTTTAGCATACAGGCACATGTCCTGCATGTAGCTTGGGACTCCTGGTAGAGAGCTTCCAAAATCTGAATCCAAGCACTAGACTAATGCTGCGTAAAGTTGAGGCTAGGCACAGGTTGCAGAAGAGCACAGGTTGCTCTGTCTGGACCCAGACTTGGATAAGCCAGTGTATCCCTCTGCCATGTCTTGGCAGAGCCTTAACTTCCATTTTGCAGCTGTGAGTAGGATGTGGACAAGGTAGACCATGCTCCCCACTCATGTAAACACAAAAAGACAAACTAAAACGTTACTCTGCATAAACCTCAGTCTCCCCAGTGTTTGCAGGCTGCACTGTCTTCAGATGATTGTGCCGGTGTGGAGGTTACAGACCCCCACTTGTCCTGCAAGGCAGCACATCTTCCCTGGAGACAGATGCAATTTTCCTTCTTTGAAGCAAGAGTTAAAAGCATAAGTCAAAGACAAATCCTACTATTTAAGACTTTAGGATTTCAGAGTGGATAGGTGATGCCTCAAGCAAAGTTGATTTGGTTGTGGGAAATCTGCAGTATGTTACAATGTTAGCTGCTTTGTTGTTCTACACACTGATAGAAGGTCGGTGACAGGGAAATCTCAAAGTATTTGTAATAAAGAAAATTGCTGAGATCCATCTTTAAATGTACACAATAGGGAATTCATTGTCAGCCTGACAGAGTTCAGAGCTCCTTTTTTGATAAGAGCTTTCACCCATGTTTTCACACATAAATACATTTGCTAAGACTTAAAAAAGCATACAAGAAAAAAAGTTTCCAACGTATCAGGTAATCCTGACAGCTGATCAAACACATTTTAGTTTAATTATTAATTATGATCATGGGGAAATATCTTTGCATATAAAGTACATGAACAAAAGGGAAGCCATCATTGGAGAGTGCTCCTGACTTGTGAGTTAAACATCTTAGAGAAGAGTTATGATCCCTGGTTTGTTTTTCAAGATAAATATCAAATGTTCATCTTCCACTCTTGGAAACCTATTTTGATGTACATGTCACAAGAGGCTTTACTTGTTTGGTTTGTTTTTTTAAAATAAAGGAATTGTTTGCACCTTTATGTCAGTATAGGACTAGGAGGCTGTGTCTCCACACAATGATAACTTGGTCCTCTTTTATATGACCATCTTTCTCAGTATTTCTCTAAAAGCAAAATGCAACTTTGTTGTGGCATTCCTCACAGAGGAGGCAAGTCGCATTCCATCTTTATGGAATGAAATGCAACTTGGTCTTGCTTTGTCATTGGGGAAATGTCAGAGACAACTTCAGGCCTAAAGAAAAGTATGAAACCCTCGAATCTGTGGTTGTTAACTCCCTACACAAACATGGAGGCTATCACATAACTTTTTAATTGCCATAGCCTGGCTTTGATGGGTCATCTGTTGGAGGAGTAGCATCTGTGAATTTTGGCTGCTGTTGATCTGCGGTGTAGCAATCTTTCAGACAAATTCCCACAGCTCCAGTTTCAAAGGAAGAGCTGTGGTTTGCATGGAGGTGGTGTGGGATGGACAGGCTTGCCTGCCACGAGCAGGCCTACCCAGCACAGCACCTGGTGTGCTCGTTGCCGACCTAAGCCCCGCAGCCCCAAGTCTGCCTGTGGTGGTGCAGCCAGACATTGCAACCAATGTGAACAAGCCCTGGATCCTGATTTCCTTCTTGATCCAGAGCTGGTGTTTGATGAGGGCAAGTCCCCCTGAGTCTGGCCTGTCAAAAGAAGTGCCTGCTGCCCTGTTATTATGTCTGCCAACGCAGTCTGAGGCAGCAAGATTTTCTATCGAAGTGTTGGGGTTTTTTTCCTATTGTGTTTGATTGCTGTCATATGAGGAAATAAGATATCTTGCTGTTGAGTAGCAGGATGCATGTGAATAAGGGCTCAGACACATCAGCTGATTGGTGGTGAACCTGAAGGCAAAGGGACAAATTAACCCAGATTATCTCATGTTTCCTACAGGTCCACATCCTAGAGAAGGTCAGTGGATGAGCTGAGGCTCCACTGACTTGTTAGGCTGCATTAACACATTTCTGTGCCTGAAACCTCAGGGAAAATGTAGGGTGGGTCCTACCTGGACTAGATTTGATCATTATCTACACCAAGATCCTTTTACATATATTTACATCTGGTTTAGGAGTTTTCTCTCCACTGCAGCAGTGGCACAAAGGGCATTAAATATACCTGAGAACCATCCTAGCTTCTCTTTTGTGGCTTTCTAACCCATTCCAACAGGCTCCTTGCCTTTACTGTTCGCTGTCCTGCTGCTTACTCCTTTCAAGTGTTGGTCAGTGCATGTTAATTGACTGCCTTCTCATAAGACATGTCTATGAGGAACTTTCTCAGTGAAAGCAATACCTCAGCTGGGCAGATCAAGCCCTACATTTGGACCTCCAAACCAAAGAGGTGCATCTTTCCTAGGAGGTGTTGATGCTCCCTGGAGACAACAACCTTGTCTGAAATCCTGCAGCTCTGGTCCTACTTAAGGCTGACCCTGAAAGAGGGAAGGGGAAAGACTTGATTATGCCCTTATTTGCAACTTTGGGTTATGGAGATGCTATTTGCATGCTACTGTAGCATACTACATGTGAAAGTATTTACCCAGACAGATTTCATCTTCCCACAGTTAGATGAATTTTTGGAATATGATCAGTTCATACTGAAATTATATGATGTTGGAGCTGCAATTGCAGGGGAGGGAATTACATGCTTCAAGCTATTCCTTCCCAAACTATATCCCTAATCCTACTCAGTTTACTCCCTGGGAATTATAAATTTGAAAAATGTTTGTTCTTTTTGACAGAGTGGTGCTCGAATCAATATTTCAGAAGGCTCCTGTCCAGAGAGAATTGTGACCATAACAGGCCCAACAGATGCAATTTTTAAAGCTTTTTCTATGATTGCACTAAAATTTGAAGAGGTAAGCAAATAAAATATGGGGTTTTCTCTCTTCAAGCTGAAAAACAAACACTGCTTGAATTTTCTCATGTTTGCTTTAATGTTAAATATGATTTGTTTAATGTTCTATTTAATAGCAATGAAAGTGGTTGTATTTTTATAAATGCTTTTGGCAGTAATGCTGAAGAAAAATAATGGGTCAATTTGCAAGCTGGTTTTTTTCATTTCTGCTTTTTGGAGGCTTCAGGGAAAAGCAATTGCTTCTAGTAATGTGCTCTAATGGTGGGAAAAATATCTTGGAAAATTTCTGGTCCCATTGTGGGTTTGATTTGAAAAGAATAATTGCCTAACTTTTAGCTGTTTCTGTATTACTCCATTTGGTATTGATGTAAGTTTTATATGTGTCAAAATGAATATATAACTCATTCAACAAGAAAATTTTATTTTAAAAACAAACTATATGATAGCCAGTTACCATATTTAAAGCTTGGCTTTTAAAATTAATTAAAATAAAGGCAGGAAAAGTAAGTGAGGCAAGAGAACACTCAATTTACTGTAGATTTATACTTCTGTGCAGATACATACCTAAAGTGCTGGCATCTCTTCAAGTTTCATGGACCAACTGTGATTAGGTATCATCACCACTTTAGTGGGAAGCCTCACAGAAAAGGCAGCAGAATATAGAACATGAACCTTGGTCACTCAGGAGAGGATTCTACTCTCTCAGCTTTGGAAAATCAGATGTCCAATCCAGGCATCTGTCCTATGTGGAGAGACAGAAGTCCCTGCAGAAGGAAATTCACCTTCTGCTAAAGGAAGAGCCTGCAGATAGATGGAAAGGGACTGTGTCTCTCCATCAGTAATTAAACTAAAGGGATTTAAATCCTCTTCTTCTACGTGCTTATCTCTTCAAGTCAGTGAAGTTAGTCTCCACACCTTCTCATACTGCCAGGACATGCTGGCATCAATGAGAAACATCAGTGTTTGCCTTTATTTATCCGTGGTGATTGTTCACATTTAGAGCAACAGGAGTAGAAGAGAGCTTGTGGGTCATCAGGTGCATTTGTCATCATTTGTAACGTCCTTCACAGTGTGATGATCATCTAGTTAGAGTTTTTCCTACTTCTTCCTGAAACTGGATCCACAAACTCAGTTTTCTGATAATTCCTTACCTAAATTTATTCATGGCCAGTTTATACAGCTTTGTTCCTGTGCCAATATTGGCCATTAGCTTAATTATTGCCTTTCCATCCCTGAGGATTCCCCCCGAGACATATCTTATAAACCAGTTATATTCCTTCATGCCTTTGCCTTTGCCAGAGTAAGTGAGCCAAACTCAGTTTTTCAGAGGATGCATTCCCCATTCCTCTCAAAACTCTAGCAGTACCTTTCTGCTTTTTGCTGGCTAGTTTCTATTAACTGTATATGTTAAGTGTGGAGAGGTTGCAAATGAAGTTCTACACAGGCTTGATTTAGTGGCATTAACAGCCCCCTGTCCAGCTATCCCACTGACATATCTCTACCACTGCTGGAAATGCCTCACCTCCTGCTAGTGTAATGTTTTACACACAGCCATACTGTGCCTGGCAGGTATCCTCAGGAGTTTTCACTGGGAACCTCTCAGGTCTCAACAGACATTCTTATCATCCCCCAGACAAATGATATGTTATTTTATACTGCAAATGTTAATCCCACTTAGGTTTCTCCAATCCTTTGTGGGTTTTCAAATATTCCTGTGTCATATTGGAGGTGGTTGAGTCACCCTCCCCGGAGGTGTTTAAGGCACGGGTGGACGAGGTGCTGAGGGACATGGTTTAGTGTTTGATAGGAATGGTTGGACTCGATGATCTGGTGGGTCTCTTCCAACCTGGTTATTCTATGATTCTATACTCCTGTCTTTCAATAAGTTGATGAGGCACCTTGGTTTTGTGGCATAGTATATTTTATGAGAACACTTATTTTTTTTTCCTCACCAATTTTTAATGCAATAACAATGATTTTGAGGTTGGATCCTGCAGAACCACACAAGTAATTTGCTTCAGCCCAATTTTAAAACCACCTGTTGTCATCTCCCCCTCGGTTTTATCTCCTACCCATCTCATATCACTCCCTGTTTCTTCTAGGCTAAAAGGCAGCTTTGTACATGGTATCGTATCCTCCAGTCCATGAAGAAATAGAGAGAGCAGTTACTCTGCTTTCTATATGAAAAACATGCTCTGCTTAAAGCCTTATTCTGAGAAATGCTGAGGGAATTATTAATGGAGATAAGCCCTGTCAGTTCCCACCTAAATGAGTACCCAGTGAAAATCACAGCTTTTCTCATAAAAACATTGAATACAGCATCAGGTCCCCACCCCAACATCCAACACCACATTGTCTTTGGAAGTGTTGTAGTTAGCAACATGCAAAGAAATCTGAAATTCAGGCATCTGACTGGATTATATTCTTATTTACCCTTGTAGATTTTAGACAGTAGTCTGGACTCTTCATGTGGCTATTAGCAAAGGGAGATTTGCTGTGGTTGTATTCTGAAATATCTGTATTTAATTTAAATGTAATTGGTTTCTAGTATATTTGAAAGAACAGTGGTGAGGAAAATATCTCATAGACTCAGATAGGTTTCCATTAACTATTTCTGTCAATAAAATGAGGTAACTTACACTCTGGAGGCTAAATAAAGTAATATTTCAGAAGTTACAAATCAACTAACTACCAAATGTTATATTTCATGCATATCTTTTTGTTGGAGATTTCTTCAGCCATTTAAAAAACTGAAAATCCCAGAGCAAACATTGCCTGTCCCAGCTGTGGTTATCGCACCTACCTTGAAATAGAAAAGAAAAAAAATAGATACATGTGTGAGACTGATGGTTTGAGATATTTTTTAGTATTTGTTATGTATACCCATATGTAGTATTTTGACATGAAACCCTTGCAATTTGAACCTTACAGCTGTACAGCTGGGGATAAACAGGTCTAGGAAGACATGGGAACCCTGGAATGCTTTTGTAATCTTAGCAGAAATCTGAAAATGCATCAGGTAGATAGAAAAAAGAAAGATCTGGAGGAGTGTTCTCTGTGTGGTTGCTCTGCAGACTTAAATCACTCTATTTCGACAACCTTCTTAATAAAAGTTGATTTTCTAGCAGCCTGTTGTTGAATTTACAAGCCAAGTAGGTAATTGCATAAGCAATTGAAGTAGTCTCCACTGAGGAGAAAGTGTTGTTAAAACGTGGCGCTAAAACATGGCACTAACCCAGGCAGATCACTGAAGTTGCAAGAGAGTACATTTTAGAGAGTACTTTTCCAGACTGGAGGTCAAGAAATGCAACTGTAAGTTCACTGGTGAGTGGGACAGCTCTGCCTTTGGGTATAAATATGTATAATCCACTGGAAGCACATGGTAGTTCAGTGCTGGAAAAAAACATCAGGCAGAGCTCAGTGGTCAGACCTTCTCCAAATAAATAAAGGAAGAGGACGGCAGAATCCTTGTTCATTTGAAAACATTTATGAAGAAATGGCTCCACTCTAGGAATAAGGAGGAGAGAAAGGAGGCAAGATAGTAAAAGCAATTGAATTGATGCTTTTTTGACAAATCCTAACTCCTGCTGCTACAACTAAAGTAAATCCTGTGGTGGTCATTACCAAGTGAGGAGCCATCTCACAGACTTGTGTTTGCTGTGGAAATTGGCAGCTTTAACATTTCATTTAAAAACTAGTAAAGTAGAATTTTGATATGTTTTTCCCTGGAGGCTTGATAGACTTCTGAGCTGTCAGGTTTGCTTGCCTCGGGAAGCCTTAGACACTGTGACTGTGGGATGCCAGGAGCTAGGGATGCCACAACGTTTCAGCATTGGGAACTGGCTTTCCTACCACTTCCCAGCTCCCAGTTAGCCCATCCTGCCTGAGGAGTAGCTCAGGCAGGCAGGGAGAAAGCCATGCAAAGTCCATCTCTAGTGTCTGCCAGAGCCTGGAGGAAACGGAGGCAGTGCCACAGAAAGCTAGAGGTTAAAGAAGTAAGACTCTCCTAATTTGAAAGGTAGCTGTTGTGTGAGAAGGTGTCCAGCCAGCAATACTTGGGAGCCCCCAGTTTTGGAGGGGATTTTTTTTCACTTTGTTATGTTTTTAAGCTGAACTTACACTTTTATGTGTGCGCTGCTGAACCTGTGCGTCTAGATTTTGCTCTTTTTAAATGGTGAGGAGAAAATAAAGAGAATAGTGGCTTCCAGTTTTTGTGAAGTGCTTCTGAAGGCAATAAGTGCAGTGAAAGCTTTGAGGACAGGTCACATATGTCAAGAAAATGGGAGACATTATCAGGGTCATGTTGGGTGGCTGAGGAGGGGTATTTATCTACATCTGGATGATTGTGCCTCCACCTGACACAAAAGTGCTATAGTGAGCTGGCATCTTCCATCTGAAAAATTGGCCTGGCTTGTGCTTTGTTTCAGATATGTAGGTGCTGCTAAGTTCTGTTATCCCTCTTACTTTATTTTGGATTTCAATCTCTCACTGACACAGGCATTAAACAAAATGTGAGCTACTGTCTGGCAGAGGAATGATTTGATAGCTGTCTTGTGGCTTGCAGTGATGCCTCATTCTGTTCAAGATTTTTTTCTTCTTTTTTAAGCTGAGCAAGGTCACACCGAGCCATTTCTTGGATGGAAAAATGCTGCCGTCACAAATGTGGAGTTCTGTGGGAATCAGTGCTGTTGTCACTGAGTTCACACACAGATTCAACAAGGTGTGCAGAGTTGTTTAAAGTACTTTTTTTTTTTTTTAATTTTAATTTGGGGTAACAATCATACACACTTTTTTTTTTTCAGCAAGTCATAGTCTTGATGGTTGGATTCAATGATCCAATGGGTCTTTTCCAACCTGCTGATTCTATGATTCTATGATAAGTGAGAATGTAGAGAATTACCTCAGTACTGTGTGCTGTAACTCATGCTACATCATAAATGAGTTAAATGCATATGGAATGCATGTTTTCTCTCCTTCCTATCCTAATCTTTTAGGTAGCATTTCTGTGAATGGTGTAATAGCTGCACCACGCCACCCCACAAATGGATGAGATGTTTTTTTCAGCTCACAGCTAATGTTAGCAAACCACATCAAGATTCTCATGAGTCATTGGACAACTGCCATGTATCTTGTGGCTTTTTTGTGTGATCCTAAGTGTCCTCAGCATCATCTCATTGATCAGTGAGAAGATAAGCTTTATCTTTTCCTCTGTGATGAGGCCTTTAGAGGTGTTGCTTTGTCTTGCTTAGAAGATTTTGAACAAACAAAACATGTGTAAAGCAATGTAAACCTTGCAACAAGAAATATGTTGGAATACTCGCATATATGCATGGTATAGTCTTATTGGATAATGACATTTAGGCTAGAGATTCGGAGGAAGTTTTTCACACAGAGGGTCATTGGGCACTGGATCAGGCTGCCCAGGGAGGTGATTGATTCACCTTCCCTGGAGATGTTTACAGCACGGGTAGATGAGGTCCTGAGGCACATGGTTTAGTGTTTGATAGGAATGGTTGGACTCGATGGTCCGATGGGTCTCTTCCAACCTGGTTGTTCTATGATTCTATGAAATATGGGGATGCAGGTTACATTACCTGGATACAGCTAAGTGCTAGTCTGCTGAACTCTTTGTACTCTGGCCATATAACTTTGATGGAAAAGAGTTTAGGAATTATCTAACAGTACAAATACTTATAGATCTGCTACAAAAGAGAAATTATACCTAGGGGGGTACAGCAAAATATTTATCAAAACAATCTGTTTTTCTCTGCTCAAATTATTCACATTTTTTTGTACTTTGCTTTTTTAACCTTTTTCCTTTGTATCAAATCCTGACAAGAAATTTCCTGAAATGTAAAGATATTTTGTTTAGTGGAAGCATTCTGTTGAGGTGGTAGAAAAGAGACCAAATCAGGATTTAGGGACCTGTGAACTCAAAAGCCTCTTTGTCTTTTTCATCGGTTTTGTATGGTCTAATGACAGATACCACCTCCTCTTCCTAGTCCTCACTCGGGGACTGTCTTCTGGTACCTGCAATACCAGACAGTGAAAGAGTTCCTCTGACACAAGCTGCTTGTATGGTTCATGCAGTGTATCACCACCTTTCATGGAAAGGGTCATTGGTTTCATGGAAAGGGTCATTGGGCATTGGAACAGGCTGCCCAGGGAGGTGGTTGAGTCACCATCCCTGGAGGTGTGTAAGGCATGGGTGGACGAGGTCCTGAGGGACATGGTTTAGTGGTTGATAGGAATGGTTGGACTCGATGATCCAGTGTGTCTTTTCGAACCTGGTGGTGATTCTCTGATTCTAAAACCAGCAGCTTTACCTGCAACAGAAACAAACCATGACTGGTTGCATGCTCGCCAGGTCTCCACAAACAGATGAGGCATTTGCTCTGAATCCTTCAGTGCTTGTCAGGAATGACAAATTCTCCACTAATTCTCACTCATGTTATAATTACAGGACATAAACGCTTCAATGACAAACAGCACAGTGACAAGCAAACCACCTGTAACACTGCGGCTCGTGGTCCCAGCAAGTCAGTGTGGATCCCTTATAGGAAAAGGAGGCTCCAAAATCAAAGAAATCAGGGAGGTAAGTCTTGAGCCAGGGACACTGGCTAGCTTGGCGTCCTACCACAGCATGTCGTGCCAGCACTGTCCACTACAATTTGCCTATTGCACAAACATGAGCTCATATTGAGTGAAAAGCCTGGAAAAGCCTTGCTCTGGCGAAGCAGGGATCTAGCACAAATGTACCCTTCTGCCTCCCTTGAAGCTAAAGACCATGTGTGAAGTAAAGAAATAGCTTTACAGTGTATTATTCTCTAATGTACAATTTAGCAAAGCAACAATTCAGTGACAGAAACAGCTCTTACAGTTTCTCTTCAGGCATAGCCCTCTCCCCAGCAATATTCAGGTGATCCCAGTTTCAAACACTGCAGCTGTTTCTGAATCAGTTACCACCCTTGTGACCATGGAAAGGTCCAAGTGGCAATGGGGAGTCCAAGTTAGTGGGTTAAGTGCTTGATCTACTTTTTTACAAGAAAGTTACTTCCATGATCCTTTCCTGTTTCTCCTTAATCTCTCTGTGCCACAGGTGACCTCATTTCATGTGCTCTGTATTGATTTTTTTTAATCCAGAACTTCTCTAACAATATTCAATCAGTGTTCTGTGCTAGCAGCCACCTTTTTCTCTAATCAGAAAATGCAAAAATTATCATAAGGTGGCAGTTTTGATTCTTCCATGCATGACTGCCACAATATAGCACATGCCAAGCCAAGGATCCAGTATTTTTAACCAGTCAAACAAGAAAATTAGGTAGATGCTAAGTACTGTAGAGAAAATCTGAACAGGTCATTTCAGAAAAAATTATTTTTATTCTGGATACAGTGACAATACTCCTTCTACCTTTATATTCATCCTAACATGGTATGAGATGTTGACTCTAAAGATAACATGCACAATAGTTTTTTTCATTTCATCGAATCGTAGAATGGTTTGAGTTGGAAGGGACCGTAAGCATCATCCAGTTCCAACCCTACCATGGGCAGGGACACCTTCCACTGAATCAGGTTGCTCATAGCTTCATCCAGCCTGGCCTTGAACTCCTCCAGGAATAGGGCTTCCATGACGTCTCTGGGAAACCTGAGTGCTTCACCACCTTCACAGGAAAATTTCCTTCCTAATACCTAATGTCTAATCTAAATCTCCCCTCTTTCAGCTTAAAACCATTCCCCCTTGTCCTATCACTGCACTCCCACAAGACAGGCTTTATCAAAATTAAACTTCCTTTTCTTATCTAAGATGTAGATTCAAGAGAGGTGGTTTCATTGAGCTTTTAAGTTTCTTTTCAAATGTGGGGGAAAAAAAGTTTAATGGATTTTTTTTTCAAATAAGATTTTAAAAAATTTCAAAAAATGAGTGGAAAACCCTTTCATCAAAATATCCAGTATTTTCAATGAAATATTAGTCTGTGGTAGCCTTGGAGGGAAAGGTAGTGATCTTGTTGACTTTCAAATTCTTTCTAATTATTTCATTCTGATTCCAATTTGATTGTCCCAGGACTTTTTTAACAAAGTTCCCTCTGAAGACTTATCTTCACCTTATAGGATTTGCCTCTTACTGAAAGGGTCTTTTTTGCCCTTGTATACAGGGAAGTGAAAGCAACAGGAAGCACTTCCATTAGCTGTCAGAACTGCCCAAAGCTGTTCCAGAGTTCTTGCTGCTGCTACACAGTAACTAGATGTTGTTCCACCATGTGCTTCTTACTTTGTAAACCACATTGATGAAAACATGAGTAGGTTGTCTGCTTTAAACTTGCAGAAAAATAGTTCACAGCCCTGCCATTTGAAGGGGTCTCTGTGCATACTGGGACCTGCAAATAAAAGGTACTTACAAAGCACATTTATTTATTTATTTATTTATTTATTTATTTATTTATTTATTTATTTATTTATTTATTTATTTTGTGGCATTCTATTGCTTTCTTTTTCATCAAAGAGTCCAGGAGCTATGCCTCTGCAGTAGTCTTTATTCTCAAAGCAGCCTTTGAGAGGTGGGAGAAAGGAGTCACTTGATGACACTAGGGGAAATAAAACATTTTTTCTGTCAGAGAACTTTGTATAGATGGGAAAAGATGCTTGTGTGTTATAGTGCACTTCTTGAGTAGAAGGAAAGTGTTCGGTTTGTCTTGCTTTTAGGTCATAGGAGGTGAAAATAGGATGTTTTAAAGGGGAAATTAGTCTGCTGGTTTGGGTACATTAAATTACTTAGGTGACTATTCCGGTAAGCATAGTTTCAGAGGCAATTGCCTACTAGTCCAATACAGGAAAGGCAAAGGATAGTGTTTAACCAAATAGGTCTTTTGATAAGGCTAATCTTGCAAGATGTCACACTGCACATTTTCTTAATGTGAGGATGTTGAGGCTCTGGAGAATGTCCAGAGAAGAGCAACAAAGCTGGTGAAGGAGCTGGAGAACAGGCCTTATGAGCAACGGCTGAGAGAGCTGGGGGTGTTTAGCCTGGAGAAGAGGAGGCTGAGAGGAGACCTCATTGCTCTCTATAACTACCTGAAAGGAGGTTATAGAGATGAGGGTGCTGGCCTCTTCTCCCTAGTGGCAGGGAACAGGACAAAAGGGAATGGCCTCAAGTTTTACCAGGGGAGATTTAGGCTAGACACTAGGAAAAAATTTTTCGCAGAAAGGGTCATTGGGAACTGGAACAGGCTGCCCAGGGAGGTGGTTGATTCACCTTCCCTGGAGATGTTTAAGGCACAGGTGGGCGAGGTGTTGAGGGACATGGTTTAGTGTTTGATAGGAACATTTGGACTCAATGATCCTATGGGTCTCTTCCAACCTGGTTGTTCTATGATTCTGTGATTCTATGATTGAACGTTAAGGTAATGGATAAAATATTACTCACTTTTTCATTACTGGCACATGACCAAAGTCAAAGAATAAACAAGATTAGCACTGGAATTAAATGTATATACGACTGCAGTATTTGGCAGAGTTCTAGATGTGCAGATACTCAGAACTGAAGTTAAACAGCAAATATGATCAAATGGAAAAAAAAAAAAGGAGCATCCAGCTCAAGATGTAGTCCAATTTTGTCACCACACAATATCCTGAGAAGCAATCGCATGTAGACTTTTGTGCTCGTTCCTGTACCCAAGAACATGTAGGGTTGCTGTACTGTTTTCAAGATAAGATTGCAAAACAAAAGAAAAGAAAGTCATGACTGATTGATCAAATTATGGCAAAATTCCAAAGCCTGTTCCAGAGCAAGGAATTGATATTCTGGCCTTAAACAGCACTAGTGAACAGAACATGCAATCAGTAATTTAATCAATCTTTGGAAGAAGAATAACATGTGTTGCATGTAACCAGCAGGAAAACAAATTAACCCCTTGCTGGATGACACAAAGTCAATGATTACTAAAAATACTTTTTTTAAAAAACGCAAAATATTGCATTGCAATTACAGTCAGGAATAGATTGTGTGTGTAATTTGTGAAAGTGCTGAATCAATTCAGAATAGTTGGGCTTCTTTCTGTTGACTGAAAATGTCTCTGAGGATGTTTGTGAAATAATGCTAGGGATTCTTTTGGCCTCGTGTGTTTTTTCTTATTTTGTTTCTTTTTCCTTATTTTGGTTAATTTAGATGCATTAGTTAGGCCAAAGGTCAAATTTAGAAAAAAAGAAAACCAAGCTGGTTCATTACCTCCTTAGGTTGATTAATGAGCTAAATGTTGATGATGTGCTGTTAATTAATCAACACTAATTTTAAATTAGAAGTGATTCTCTACAATTCTGAGACATTCCAGAGTATAAAGCAGCCCCAGATTTCATCAAAAGACACAACTCAGCCATCAGTGGATTAAGGAGCCTTTTATGTGCAACTCCTTTGATTAGCAGACCTTCTTTGGTTATGAGCATTTCTTTTTCATTTTTTTTTTATTATTGAAAAGCGTTTTGTTTTGCTTTGTTCTTTTTTCGGTCAGTATTGCAGCTGTCAGTCTTTGAGGAGGTTAAAAGGCTTGTCCTGCAATTCAGGTCACAGTTTGATTCATTAACAGTTCCTAAGGACTGATCTTCCTAGGATGGGATTGTGTGTAAATCAGCTTGAACAGGCAAATCTGTGTCCTACCAGACCCCAATTACCTTCTCTGGGCATGAGTTTACGTACACACTACCACATATCTAGCAAAGAAAAGACAAAACATTTTGAATTGCTTACCCTCCATCACATCAGTGAATCATGGGTTTGAGAGGGGCTGTTGCCTGCCCAACCATGATGACTCTCTCTTTGCTTTGTCTGTACTTAAGTCCACAGGAGCCCAGGTGCAAGTAGCAGGGGACATGTTGCCAAACTCGACAGAGCGCGCAGTGACTATCTCGGGTACTCCCGACGCCATTATCCAGTGTGTGAAACAAATATGCGTGGTTATGCTGGAGGTAAGTGAGTGCTTGGTAAATCACTTCTCACTCAGGAGATGCTCAAACACATTATTAATCTTCAAGGGGTGCTGCCGGCCCTGTCTGTGACCAGGATTTCAAGACTGTTAGACTGTGTTAGAGAACGTTTCACAGCAGGGTTTAGCAATCAAAGAGCAGGATTGTCATGACACTGTCAAACCACAAACCAGGTCCAACACGGGGCTACAGGCCATTCTAAGAGAAAAACATTTCATTCTGATGCAGAATAGAGTAAAAAATATTTAGGTCTTGTTTCATATAGAAATAATTTTGACTGGTGTAATTTAGATTTACCAGTTTTTGCTGCCTTGGGGTCAGGTCGTTGCTTAAGGCTAGAACATTTGACAGCAATTTTTTAGCTCTTAAATTAAGTGATGCAGAATGAATTCATATAAAAATCTGGACATTTTAACCCTTGCTGAAAATGCCTGTGACTTTGTGCAAGTATATTTCTCAACTGATTAAGTTGAATAGAATTTTGGAAAAAAAATTATTTCAACAAATCTAAATTAAATATTTTGACCTAATAACTGTATTTTTTGAAAAGGATCTTGAAACATTTCTGCTTTTATCACAATTTCTGCTAGATAAATTTCTGTGGGGTTTTTTCTGTTTGTTTTTTTACTTAAATTCAAGTCAAGGGCTGTCTCATGATGATCTCTGACACCCTCCTGCTCTGTTCTTCCTTAAAGAAATCAGAAACAGTGTAGTATTTGAGACATCACTGCAGCTGTTGGCTGTTGAGAAGTATGCAGTGCATCAGAATGTCATACAGCCTAATACAAATAAAGCATCAAAAACTAATAAATCCGCAGTGTTTTCCTGGGGAAAAGTCAGTTCTTGCTTCATTTTTTGCTGAACTACTGTGAAGAAGGAATTTCTTTATAGAAATGCCAGAGAACAGAAAGATAGCATTAAAAAATAATTTTAGTTTGTGAGAACTGGTGTACGTGATGGCAATAGTTATCAGATTTGTGAATACGAGGTTTAGTCTATTGTCCAAGTGACATTCATGGAATAAATAGTTACTTTCTAAAGAAGATGAGAGATTGTCAAAATCAGAGATCCAGCCCCATTTTCCTACTGGTAGAGCCATATTTTAAACAACTACTTTGACATAAGAAGTACTTAATTTTAGTGTCAGGCAAATTGCAAGTAGATGGACACTGGCTTCTATGGTTTACTGCTTCAAACATTTAAGAAAATGAATGTTCTCTGATTTTCAGCATATATTTAATTAGGCAACAGGCACTTTCATTGACATGATGTAGCTAATGTATGATATTAATTAGTGGAAGTGACAGTGTGGTTAACTTCTTTAGTTGTAGTTAATGCACTGAAATCAGGTTACCATTCTGCTAGGTGTTGCACAGACAGGTTGAAGCCTTTTTCACAGACACACTCTCCTGCTTTATACATCAGGAGAAAGTTAGCCTTGGACCCCAGGTTTTCCCTTTAGGTCCTTGGGTTGGGCTGCAGGGAGCAAACCTCTCTTTTCATAAATTACAAAGGCCATGGTTATGCTCCTGCTGGAACTGGGAGGCTTTTTCTCCAGCCTTCCAGCTAAATCAGGCAGGAACAGGATGGCTATTTGCAATGGAGCAGCTGATTAAATTGAGTTGGTAAACAAAAAACCTTGATGTTTAGCAGTGTAGGAGAGATGATAAAGCAGAAGATGTGCTCTGTGTTAATCTCCCGAAATGCCTTGACATGCTTGATGAAGCTTCATAGCTTCAACCAACAATGTCGGCAATGGAGCCGTAAGTGTCAGTGCTGCCTGTTTCGGCTGTGTAGCCAGGAACTCGTCTCTTCCTCTGGAAGCCCAAACAACTGGCCTCTAGCTTGCCTTTGAGCTGTTAAGGTGGAAGGCAGGATGGGGTGGGCTGGGCTAGGTTAGATGCTTGCCTTGTTGTCTGAGGTGACTAAGGGAGGGAGCGGTGTTTTAATACAAGCTCTGCTTCATTCTGCATTTTGATCGCTTTTTGTTTTTGTCTACAGTCCCCACCCAAAGGTGCCACCATCCCCTACCGTCCCAAACCTGCCTCTGCACCTATCATTTTTGCAGGTGGCCAGGTAAGAGCAGACACCATTTTGGCTTCAGCTGGAAACCACACCGTCTTGGCCCAACCTCAGCCAGCGCCTGTTAGTTTTCAACTTTTACTCTTTTTCACCTGGTATAGTATTGTTGTGCTTTGTCTGCTGTGCGTGCTTACGGTTTTCAGGGAAGGAGAACACTGCATTGCGAACAATGCAAAATTGTGATGACTGGTATTTTACCAACGTTTAAAATGAACTTGTGTAATCAAGAAAATGTTGCTAATTTAGAGGTGTCGAAATCAGATGCTGCCTGAGTGGGACAAAGTTGCTTACTGAGGGGTAGGGGAGGAGGGAAGGTACCTTGAATCCTGTGTTCAGTTGTGGGCCCCTCACCACAAGAAGGATGTTGAGGCTCTGGAGCGAGTCCAGAGAAGAACAATAAAGCTGGTGAAGGGACTGGAGAACAGGCCTTATGAGGAATGGCTGAGAGAGCTGGAGTTGTTTAACCTGGAGAAGAGGAGGCTGAGAGGAGACCTCGCTGCTCTCTACAGCTACCTAAAATGAGGTTGTGGAGAGGAGGGAGCTGGCCTCTTCTCCCAAGTGACAGGGGACAGGACAAGAAGAAATGGCCTCAAGCTCCACCAGGGGAGGTTCAGGCTGAACATTAGTTAAAAATATTTCATGGAAAGGGTCATTAGGGACTGGGACAGGATGCCCAGGGAGGTGATTGAGTCACCATCCTTAGGGGTGTTTAAGGCACAGGTGGACGCGCTGCTGAGGGGCATGGTTTAGTATTTGATAGGAATGGTTGGAGTCGATGATCCAATGGATCTTTTCCATCCCAGTGATTCTATGATTCTGTGAGTCTATAATTCACTTCCAGCTCCACTAGCAGTATAAATAATTTTGTCAAATTTCCGAGGTGATCAAACAGCAGGATATCTTTGCTCATGAAAGGCATAATCTTGCTCTCAAAGTTTTCACCTTTTTTAGCACCAAATAGTGCATTTTGCAATAAAAATTTATACGTACGTAGTTTCTGCTGCATATAGTCCAACAAGATGAAGTAGCAATGGAATTCTGAGGTAGACCTTCCTAACCATGTTGTGCAACAGCCTTATGGATAACACAGATCATTCCTCTTTCTTTTTTATATAGTGGGGTTTTACCTCTTCCCCTTTCATCTTAAGCTGTATTAGTCAGGGTTCTCATCTACCTTTAAAACCCTATGTGCCATGAGACATTTCCGTGTGTTTTGATAAGACACTGGCATAGGTCTGCAAAGTGCCTCTGAGACAGGCAGGAATTTACTCTTCCATCATCTGTTGAAGGGTAATGCCATTGTAGTAACTGATGAGCAACAAACACAACTGACATGTACCCTAAAAACACCATAGAAGGCTCACAAGAGGATCCAACATGCTAAGAACAGCACTGCTCAGGGCATGTGCAATAGTGATGGAGTGAGATGCTGCAAGCCCTGCCCAGCTCAAGGGGAAACCGATCTCCTAAATCTGGCCTAGGTCTACTTACTTAGATCTGGCCTAATCTACTTACAATTCATGTATGTGAAGCCTCTCTGGCAGTAAGGCACCCCAACCCACCCAAATCTTTTCCCCATGATAAAAGCAAGGCCCCTTCTTAAGTTTACCCAGTAGGAAAAGCCACTTGCCTGCATGGTGGAACATCTGCAGGTAGATCCTACCTCCAGTCCCATTAGCCCAGCCCAGGTCATCACCCTGTCATGGTCTCCATCACCCGGGTGACCATGTCTCACGCCAGCAGGCAATTTGGAGGTGATGTGACAAGCCAGACACGGGGTTCCTGGTAGGACAGAGGGCAGTACAAGGTGCTGCTGGTATTGGTGGTATGGTGACCCACGAAGCTGGTGAAGGGGCAGGAGAACAGGCCCTATGAGGAGTGGCTGAGAGAGCTGAGGTTGTTTAACCTAGAGAAGAGGAGGCTGAGAGGAGACCTCATTACTCTCTACAAATACCTGAAAGGAGGTTGTAGAGAGGAGGGAGCTGGCCTCTTCTCCCATGTGACAAGGGACAGGACAAGAGGGAATGGCCTCAAGCTCCACCAGGGGAGATTTAGGCTGGAGATTAGGAGGAAGTTTTTCACACAGAGGGTCATTGGGCAGTGGAATGAGCTGCTCAGGGAGGTGGTTGATTCACCTTCCCTGGAGGTGTTTAAGGCACGGGTAGATGAGGTCCTGAGGGAGATGGTTTAGTGTTTTATAGGAATGGTTGGACTCGATGATCCAGTGGGTCTCTTCCAACCTGGTTGTTCTATGATTCTATGATTCTATGCCACTAGAATCATATGATCAGCCAGTTTGTAAGCTTGTGCACATCTCAAACACACACCAAAGCACCATTGTTTCTGACAGGCCCTTGTAATAAGCTTTCTCTGATTTTTTTTTACCTTCTACCCTATAATGATATGTTCTAATATATATCCAGGTGTTCATAATCTGGGTGTAATAGCTTTCAATTCTTGGTGTTCAAGCCTACCACTCTTACTTGTATTCAGAATAAGAAATCTACTACCTTAGTGATCAAAGTTGAATTGAAATTTCAAATAATTTGCCAAAAATTGGTCTATGACTGAAATGAATTATTTACTCCATATTTATGTTTACACTGCAGTGTTTTCCTTCAAGACATTTGTGTGTATCTACGCAGCAGCCCATGTTACAAATTTTATAATTGCCACCACGTTCAAAGATTGTCTCTGTATATGATCACTCTAAAGTGTTGGAACCATTTGCTAGAGTGCTCTGAAGAGTTTATATAAATAATTGAAAGTGTCCTATTTTAAAGTCAACTAGCTCTTGTCATCTTCAGCTTTATCAGTTAAAAACATATTCCCTCTTTTCTAACACAACTTGTTGACGTGAGAAAGAGCAGAATGGACACTTTCTCTGTACTTTGAATTTCCATGATCTCCAACTAAGCAGACTTGGTATGGAAAGACACTTTAATCAGGTTTTATAAGCGGAAATTAATATTGAAAATAATTTTTATAGCAGTCTTAATTCCATCTAACCTTTTGGCTACACTATCAGAAGTTATTTGTTCATTCTAAGTTGCATGATGTCTGTCTTGAAAGGTTTTGGTTTGCTTAATGCTTGCATATCACACAACACTAGCTAAATCAAATTTCTAGTTTTCTTTGACAAATATGGGTTCTTCTATTCTATGTATTGCTTTTAAATCTCTTGTGCTTTTTTGATACTGTATTGCATGACAGAATTAAAAGGAAGCTGAACCCTGTCCTGCCCTGCTCTGGCCCTTACCAATATTTAGCATATGTAGTGGTTAAAAAAAAAAAAAAAAATCCAGCACAACTGCCTGATTGAAACAAATTGGAAATTTCTACCCACTGTGACACATTGGCGTTTAGATGGGTACTCCCAGGGTACCACTTTGCATTATGTCTTACAGGAGTTTTATGTTTTAAATTGAAGAAAAATTGTAGACCGGGTCATGCCTGCTGTTACTACTCTCAGTACATCAGTAGGAAAGTTGCCTTTAACGTTCAAGGAAGCAGATCTGTAGCTCCTGTCCTTAGTGAAACGTTGCAATACAGATGTCTCTGTAGCCTCTACCAAGCTTGAACTCAGTCTGGCCTTGCCACAGAAGAGACCAGTGCCCTCTCCCAAGGGGAAAATCTAAATCAATCAAATGATTTTTTGGGGGATACTAAGAAATTTCGGAAGAGCTTTTTTATTTTTATTTTTTCTCCAGGGAAAGAAAATTCAATACCCATCTTGTCCATGCTGCTTTGATGATTTTCATTAATAACCAAATAAAAGCTAGGATAAGCTCTGAATGTTCATTAGTTTTGTAATTTCTCCAGTTTGTTTGCTTCCTCCTGTATATAGATGGAAGTATGAAGGAGTAGGATGATGAGGACAGGGGAGACTTCTATTAGATTTGCTATTGATTATTTTTTTTTGCAGTGGTTACTTGCTGGTTTGCAGACCACTGCTTGGGAAGCATGTAAAAGAAGTTTGAAGGGTTTGAAGTGAAACCAAGATCAGAAAGGACACTTGTGATCCAGCACAGGGGCTGAGTCCAAAGCATGGTTACCAAACCTGCACTTTGCTCACGGACCCAGGCCCCTGCCCAGCGCTGTTTCCAGCTATAACATCCCTGAGGCTGCTCCTGTGCTTGGCTCTGCATGGAGCCCCCGCTCAGCAAAGCATCATAACATTTGCTTAAGGTTGTCCTCACTTGCTAAAACACTTATACACGTGATTTTCTTGTTTGAGTACATCTCTGTTTAAGACTCACTGATGGAATCAATCCTATTTTTTGTGAATTAGAATTGTTTCTTGTCATTTATAAAGCATGTGTCATGGCCATCCCCTGTAGACACACCTGAGCATGTTTACCCGTGAACCTCCCACTGAGCCCAGTAGCACATACTTCTGCCAGAAAACTGCTCATGTGCATAATGTTTACCAGATTGCAGCCTTGCTTTATAACTAATTTTAAAACTAAATGAAATGTTTCTTCTTCAGAAGGGAAATTTTGCCACAGAAACATGCACTAAGCAGTTGGAGCATTAAAGGTTTTAATATACTAACTCCATTAAATGAATTGTTTTATCATTTGCAAAGAATTCATTACTTCCTAAGAGGCCTTTTGTCAAATAAGCATTTTGAAGACTAAGCTAATCAGCTCTGTTCCTGTTTATAATTCTCCCACTACAAATATTTATACTTTATAATTTTTCCTTCTGCTTTCCTGCCTATGGAATCACAAGCACATAAAATTCTCCTGACACACTGCTGCATTCAGAAAAGCCCTACTGAATATAATAGGAAATTATAAAATTTCTGTAGTTTTTTATTTGTAGGTCATCACAGAGAGCTGAGCAGAGTCAACAGGAGAAAGAAAGGGCCATGCTAACTAGCACCAGGCGTACCGCTGTATTCCTCCTCACTCACTTGCTTATTTTTATCACCCCAAGGCAGGTCTGCCCTATTCTTGCTGCCCTAGATCAGCACCTCCCCCTGTGCATCAGTGGCACTGGGTGGATGGGGCTGCAGGGAGGGGAAGGGGCCACCCTCCCGTGTTCCTCAGTTCCCATGGTGTCCCTGGCTTTGCTCCAAGCAGATGCACTGGGTTGAAGAGGGATCCTGAGGAACAAGGTCACCAAAGCTCAGGCAGTGGCAGTTGGCATCCCCTGCCCTTAAGGGGCGTGTGGGCAGCCCAAGTAAGATCTTTCTGTCCCATGTCAAGCATTATCAAGCAGCACAAGACAATTCAACATTGCTCAGCACTGGAAGCAATGCAAGTGGCACTCACCTGGGGAGCTAGAAGGAGATTTTCTGATGAAAAACAGGAACTCTGCTTGTCCTACCTGACTGACCTGTGTCTTAACTCTGCTTGTTGTTTTCAGGCATTCACGATTCAGGGGCAGTATGCCATCCCTCATCCAGACGTGAGTCTTGGTCATGTAAATTACTCGCTTTTTCTTTTTCTCCCTCTTATTTGTTCTGGGCAACATTTGCTTTCTACAGTTAGCAGTAAAGACACAGCCTGAGGACACCTTTCCTGAACAACACGCTGTAGAACCAAGTGTTAGCTCAGCTGCCTCTCTTAATTTATGTAATAATTGCTAGAAAGTACAATGGCCCAGGAACAAATGACAGTTATCTATCTTGGTCTTTTTTTTTGCATGTGATATATTTGAGTTCTTTTAATATGTAATTCTACAGTAATTAGTTAATATTAACAATAGCCATTACATGTAATAACAATAGAGATGTCATTTATAACCAGTTTGCCTTTTTTTTTTTCTCTATGGTAGATTAGAATGAATGATTAAACCTTTTTTTTTCCAATATAATTTTAATTAATCCGGTTTTAGAACATATAAGATAGTTTCTCTGCTCTGAAATAATTCCATTTGATTGGTTAGTTCTAATTTCCCATCCTGCCCTGCAGTTGACCAAGCTTCACCAGTTGGCTATGCAGCATCCCCCCTTTACTCCCCTTGGGCAGACCACCCCTGGTTTCCCTGGTACGTACCCATGACCCCCTGAGGATGTCCTTCTTCTTAACAGCTTTGTTTCCCATGGTCATTACATCATTTTAATAATGAATGTCGTCAATGACCAGCAATCCTTCTGTTTGCACACATTAATCTCTTTTCTTCCCCTCCCTCCTCTGTGCCTCTGTTACAGTTCCTTTCATCATTACTAAAACGTGCTTTGTTTGTTACGTTTATGTCATAAAACCTGCTTCATTTGTGCCATTGGCTAAAAGACCCGAGTTTCTTTTGTTCGGTCCTTGTAAATTTATTATGGCCATACAGTATGTACCAGTTGGTCCCGAGTGAAATACTTGAGTGTGCATCTTGTCAAATTTCCAGTTTGGTAACATGCTTCAGAAAGAAGAAAGGATAGGAAAACTGTATATAATTGTGGTACAAAAATACTGATTAAAGAAATTACAACACGCTGAACCTCAAAGTCCGTGTTAACCCAAGTGCCTTAAGAGCATATGTAATCATCCCTGCTGCGACAAGTGGCTCTCTTCCTATGACTGTGCAGATATAGCTACAAAATGAAACAAAAATATAGTTAAATTCATAAGCTGAATTCTTGATTCAAGAGTCAGAAGTCGGTTAACACAGCAATAAATCATTTCTATTGTACTTCACTACATACATGCTTGGCATCTGGGAAGTTTATAGAACAGAAATACATATGTACTGGTACATGCTTTGTATGGCAAATAACATTTTATCACTTACATCAAATTCTGTGAGCAACTCAGTTGCTTTATATTCCATGTAAAGTAAGCATATTCAACTCTTAATTGAATGTAAACGTAAGTAAAATGGAGGTGAATCATATTTTTGTAAGATTGTTTCTTTTCCATCTTTTCTAGTTGGAAAAGAGTATTTTTGGCGTGTCTTCACAGATAATAATGATAAACACCGAAAAAAAACTAAAATGAAAGAGACATGACATCCAAAATACGATTTTTTTTCTTCATGATGTATCTGATAAAATATGCACAAGTAATACTAAATCACCTTTCCTACTTTTGTATTTCCCCTATTCTTGTCATTAACATGCTGCTTCTTAATCTTTTCCTGATTATATTTGTGAGATGTAAGTTTCTGCAATGTTACTGTGTGTTAGAGCAGCAATTCCATTTTTCCTGAGCTTTTTCCTTTTGTCCACCCAATTTACATACAAATGTATGCAGCTTAGAGTATTTTGTACATTTCCCTTCAAAAATTACCCTTCCCAAAGTTTCTTCTGGAACTAATCCCACATACAATTTCCAAATTTTTGTAGGTTAATTTCCTCATCTTTATTTTAATTTATTAATTTTTCTTTTTCATGCTAATTGTTTGCTTGACTGTCATTGTCCGTATTCTAGAACTCATGGTAGACAGGTCAAATTTCAGCCATTGGTTAATTTCTTAATTGATGTGTTTAGAACAAACTTCAGGGACTATTTTTAGAGGAAACCCCTTAATTTTCTGGAAGCTTTTTATGACCCTGTGGAATCTCATGTGACGCTTGTTGCTTTGGTGGGTTAAAAGTTAATTAAAAGAAGACTCGTTTAAAATAAGTCCAGCCCGCTGAGTTTTGCATCTCTTGCTTTTTATTCTGTTTCATTAGCAGTTCTCTATTTTCCTTTGTTCCTCTCTTTTTTTTTTTCTGTTTTTCTTTCTTTCTGTCTTTTTCCTTCTTTAAAAATATCATTTCTTGTGTCTTGCCCTTTGTGCAAACAACTGGTGTAACATTTTCCCTCTGTCCCCTGAATAGGACTGGATGCCACTACTCCAACCAGTTCCCATGAACTTACTATTCCCAATGATGTAAGTGGACCAATAGTCTATCACTTTCTCTTCTCTCGCTCCTCTGACACCGGAGGGGAAACCTCTCATCTTCAACTGATTTCTGAATATTAGTCCCTAAAGTAAACTACACAGCAATTAGTCTGTTAGGGAAAGGCATTAGGGGCTATTGAAATGCTGGACAAAAGCAGCAGAAGTGACTAACCCCTCTCTAGCGTTGCCAGTTTAGTTGCGCGAGGGCACCAGCTAAAGCTTTGTTAAAGCCTGGCTGCCTGCTGACTGCAGTGGGCTTAGATGAGTAACCAAGATTCCTCTCTCGGGTGGCACTAGCAGTTAAATAGGATGGGAAAACATGCAGCCCCACACGTTCTGTCTTGGGCTGGGGTCCTCTGTGCAAGGTGGGGGGCAAGCCTGCACTGCAATGGCTTTGCACCATCCAAGACTGCATTTTTTTCTGAGAAAAAAAAAAAAAAAAGCTACTTTGGTTACGTAGAAGTGCAATTTAAGGGTTTATTTGAAAAACAAGGGCTAAAAACGTTCCTGTTTCAGCAACTCTGGACCGGCTGTGATGGACAGACCCAGTTTCCGTGAGCAATGTGGTGCTGAATCTTAAAACATCTGCTCAAAATGCCCAGCTGATATGCTGCATGTCATATAAAAGTGCCTTCCCGTTTTTTTCATCTTCATTGCAAATGGGGTTTTATTTTCATTTTTCATTACAAATGAATTACCTGGAAAATGGAAGATTTCCCCTCCAGTGAAAAAAGCTCTCAAGCATGAGTAGAATCACAAACAGCAATTATATTACTTAAGAGATACTTTCAATATTGTGTAAGCCCTATTAAATTCAGTGGCAGTGATTTACAGTATGAAAACAATACAAAATAGCAAAGAAGCAAAGGTAAATCTTTTATGAGTGCTGTGATTTTGTGAGCTTTTTGTTACTTAAAAGATGTTCTGCTGATTTGTCCATACCTATATAACCCAATTTATTGTATATTGAGAATTTTATGGGAGCACCGTGTTTATCCTTGCAGTGCAAGTTTCATTGTCTCACTTTCAGGCAGGTGTTGGTCTTGTCATCAGTGATATAAATCCAAGGTAATTCTTCAGACTTCACTTCTTTCAGGGTTCATGGCAGAGAGGGAGAGGGAGAAAGTAGGCTTTGTGTTCTGTAGTGCAATAGGAAATTTGAAAAATCCACGTTTCTCATCTAGGAGGTGTGAAATGCTCTGTCCTCTGAGAAGCAAACACACATCTTGCATTGCTTCCAGTAGAAGAGGAGGGTTTTTTTCTGGTGACACAGTGTGTGTCTCACTTGTTCCTGAAGGAGTAAAACCAAGGCCAAAATGGGATTAGCCTTTGCAACAGCCCCCAGGGGCTCTGCTGGCGGTGAATGCAAGTTCTGATGCTCCTGTGGTGTCAAGGTGTGAATTAAGGGACCAAAAGGCATTAGTGCGTGTGTGTGTGTGTGTGTGCGTGCAGCCAGACCTGCAGTTCCAGTGCAGGGGAAAGGAAAGGCTCTTGCATGCCACCAGGCATGAAGGGCTGCTTGGGTATTTTGCAGGTGTGAAAACTATTTCCCTCTGCATCTTGGCTTGTATCAGAAACGGTGTGACCAGTAGGTACAGGGATGTTATTCTCCCTCTGTGCTCAGCACTGGTGAGACCGCTCCTTGAATTCTGTGTTCAGTTCTTGGCCCCTCACCACAAGAAGGATGTTGAGGCTCTGAAGAGAGTTCAGAAAAGAGCAATAAAGCTGGTGAAGGGACTGGAGAACAGGCCTTATGAGGAATGGCTGAGAGAGCTGGGGAAGAGAGCTTTAACCTGGAGAAGAGGAGGCTGAGAGGAGACCTCATTGTTCTCTATAACTACCTGAAAGGAGGTTGTGGAAAGGGGTGCTGTCCTCTTCTCCCAAGTGACAGGGGACAGAACAAGAGGGAATGGCCTCAAGCTCCACCAGGGGAGGTTCAGGCTCGACATAAGGAAAAAAATTTTCACACAAAGTGTCATTGGGCACTGGAACGGGCTGCCCAGGGAGGTGATTGAGTCACCGTCCCTGGAGGTGTTTAAGGCACTGGTAGACGAGGTGCTGAGGGGCATGGTTTAGTGTTTGATAGGAATGGTTAGACTCGATGATCCAATAGGTCTTTTCCAACTTGGTGATTCTATGATTCTATGATTTAATTTTATGATCTCCTGGAGGCGTTGGTGCTGCCTGTGCCCCAGGCTGTTGGTAGCAAGGCTGTTCTGTGGGTAGCCTCGTGGCTAGAAATGAGGAGGCGAGGGAGACAGAGGGATTCAGGGCAGAGAGGGAGCTGAGTGAGGAGGCACCAGCACCTGTTTCATGTGTGCTCCATCGGTCACCTGCTGGGCACAGTAGGAGGTCAGGGTGGGAGAGGCCACAGCAGTTGCACAGCAAACCCTGCACTGGGACTTTGACTTCACTTTCTCGGTAAGCACCTCCAAGTCACAGATTTGATAGACCGGCAGTCCGTGTGGCACAGGAATTGTATATCTGGTTGGAAGTGAAGGAAACTGCAGGCCCTCACACAGGGCGGTGGCACAGTTTGCTGTCTGCTCCAATTTCAGGGATCCCCTGCCCTGCTTGAGTCCTGCAGCTTTCTCACCATCTATGCTTATGTGTGCACAAGTCCAGTGCACGTGAGAAGAACATGAGGATGCAAATATCCACACGCTCTGCAGCTACCAGAGAACTCAGTGTGTATCTCTGTGAGTGCTACACTTATATTTATAAACCAACATAAGAAGCATGAAAATCCTCAGAAAGTCTCTGATGGGGCAAAATCAGATATAAAGAGAATAAGGATCTTAGACTTTAGCCTACTCTGCAGAAAGTAGCTACTAATAGCCATTTACAATTTCCATATCTTCCTATTAACATTAGTTTCCATCACTCCCTCTGGCATTAACGCAGTAATAGAATTTTTTTTTCTCTTATTAATGGTTACTGTAACAACATCATGCTGCTTTCTTCATACAATATGCTGATAATTGCAGCTAACCTGTTGGTTAAATAGCAAAAAGTGATACAAGGCAACAGAGAAGTGCATTTTACAGAAAGCTGTTTTCCATATCCTAAAATGACTCAGCTTCTTCTCCTAGTAGGAAATTCAGATTTTTCTTTCTAGATTTCCTTATAACTTCAGTGCACCCGCCCCCCCCACCCCAAAAAAAAAACAGAGGTCACATTTCTCCAGATCCCTCTTGGAAGTGACCATGATCCTTATCTAGTATCTCCTTTTCTTCATAAAAACCTCTTGTAGGGACATGTGGTTTCCTTGCTGGGCTCTTGCCTGACCTGCTGCTATGTAATCAAATTTGCACAATGTAAGCACATTTCACACAAGTCCCAGAATAAAGTGGTGTAACAGTGGCAGGTCCTGAAGGGAATGAAAGGAATGGTATAACTAGGTGTAACTAATTTGGGCACAGATGACATATGCTTTCAGATTTTGTGATCCAATCCTCCAAAATGGCCCCTGAGAAAAAATGGACAAACCAATAAAAAAATCTGCCTTATTAAAAATTATGTATATTTTGCATATATGTGAAAGAGACAGGCAGAGGCAAGTAGCAGGAAAACAACTTCCCCCTCAGAAAACACCAGCGTTTTAAGAAAGCTGTAAGTCTGATCTGTACTAAAGAAACAGAAAAGTTAATCCATCCCAATTGGAAATGGCATAGGGAAGAACCATCTTTATCTCCCCATGAAGCCAGAAATACTTCTCTACAAACCACAGAGTGGTTTCCACATGTGGAAAATGCCCTTGGAGCATCCCACAGTGAAATCCAGCATCATCTCCACATGATGCTGCAAGGAGGTCCGTGGGGCGCTGCCTCTTCCACCAGCAGAAAGAAAAACAGATTCAAAAAGAAATTGTCAGACACACGGACTATGGAGCACAAAGGCAGCAATACCAGCTGCTGCTCAAGTAGTCTGTAAGACTTAGGCAGGGAATTGGGATACCAGTGGAAACTTTTTTTATACCTCACACTGTTTTTATCCTTTTTTTTAAAGCATGTGCTCCTGCCACAGTCAGAGACAGGCTTCTGGTCTAGGTGCACATCTGATCTGGTCTATTCCTCTCAGGTCATATACATACACATATTAGGCACATGTGTGTGTTTGTACTTATGTGTATATTGTTTGTATTATACATACGCATATATTTATAGTATATGCACTATGCCATAAATATATACTATATATATAATTTTTTTTATGGTTTATGTGAGATACTATAGTGCGTAGTAGGCTTGGCATAGTCTATGGAGAGTTTAGCTCCTCTCCCACATGGGCCAAGTTTATCACTTATTTTCTAGAGAATTTTCTTTTGATTTATTCCATAAATGAGAATAAGCCTCATTGTATGTTGGGCACGCAAGTGAGCATAAAAAATACAGCACCTAAGGTCCTTGAAAACACCTCTTTGTTTACTGTCCTCCACATTCCCTAGCTCCATCTACTGACCTTGGAAAAGGGGCAAAACCACGCCTGTGAAACACGCAGCATTGCATGCAAGGTAGCAGCTTTCAAAGTCTGGGGAATGTAGCTTTTGTGGTGAGGGAGTTTTGTGGGACTGAATTACACGTAGCCTGCCAAGTCATGTGAATTTACCAGCTACGGAACAACAAGGGGGCAGCTGGAGGCGTTGGAAAGGTCAGTCTTGAAAAAGAGATACGTATTTAGATGCAATTTGACATGGCTTCATCTCGGAGAAAGGCAGGGCAGGTGTTTTTATGTAAAAGCAGGTGTCTGTGCCATGATTGATCAAAGCTTTGTAGATGAAAACCAGTCCCTTGAACTTCTTCCAGAACCCATCAGGTCTTGGATATGCAGATACTGGACAAATTTCAGTGTAAGTAAGTAAAGCATAAGGGGAAAGGCACCCCAGAGGGAGTCCAAGCACCCCAGCTCTGCTGTCCTCCGCACACGGCAAATGGAGAAGTGTATTCTGCATGCGCTACGGGTCATGTCATGGCTTGCAGAGCATCTTCAATCAGCCCATTGTCACAGCAACCAAGGGTGACTTTGGAGAGTTCTATACCAAAGCTCTCTTCCAGGTGCTTGCATCAACAACATCCTTGACTGGTCTGCAATGATTCCTTGCTATTTAACTCAAAGTCAACTAGGAGACGGCACATTCTTTGTACTGACCCACCTGGGTTAAAGCCTCATTGGAGGACCCCCAGCACACTTAAGTGGCTTGTCTGCTTTGGACAGACTGAGGGAAAATGTGCACTCTGCATCTTAGGACATAATTACTAAAGGCACTGATACTGAAAATGCCAGCAAATAAACTCTAAGACTCATTTTGGAGTTTTAGAAAGTGAGCATCCCTTATCAGGCCTGGGCAACACAAGGCAGTGAGTGATCTCATCAATCACGTGCAGCAAGACAAGAGCTGGTTACAGAATGCATTTCTCACTTATGTGCATAGATATACATTTTCCCAGAAATCTTACGCATATTCTCTTACTTTCCAAGGGTTAATTTTAATGTTATTATGAACTTCACAACAGTCAAATCTCTTGCTAAATGAGCTGGTTCCAGCTCTGCTTGACTTTGCATCGGAGACAGGGAGAGACTGCAAACAGAAGTGACTACAGAAGAGATATCTGTTCGGCACACATCATACTTCACACAAAATGCAATAGTGTCTGGAGAAACACAATTTAACAAAAGATGCTACAAAAACACATGCTACCAGAGGGACATCCTGTCTAACTTCCAAAAATACAGCTAATTGGGTGAACTTAACTTTACTTTAGCTTAAATCAGAATGTTCCACATTTTGTAATAGTATCTACTTTTTGTATCACAACCAGAAGCATGTTCAGATCTGCACACTGAGTGAGACGTATCAGAGGACTCTGAAGACAGGACTGGCACTGTAACAGCTGCTTCATAGAACTTAAATCCTGGTCGCTGCTTCATAAAATCAACAGTAGTGACAGATAGATCCTTGATCAGTCACTTCCAGGTCATCATCACAGAAATTATGAGATACTTATTGTGGTAGAAGGAAATACCAACAACCTAGATTCCTGTTGGCCATTTCAAGCCGCTGGTATCTGGGGGCATGGCTCTGGGTAGCAGTCAAGTAAAGATGGCCCAAGATTTTTACCTACTCTGTACTCCATTCTTCTTCAGCAGTAGTAAGCGTGTTTGACCAGATCTGAGTAAATTATAGCTGCAGTTCATGGGAACTTAATGATGTCCATAACCAGGTTTTAATAGATAGAAGTGGACCTAGTGCTGCTGGCTTTGTACAGTGATGCTGCACTAGGACTGCAGTGATGGCATATTGGCTGAGACCAATGGCATGAGGTTTAACAAGGCCAAATGCCGGGTCCTGCACTAGGGGCACAACAAACCTTGCAGCGACAGACTAGGAGAAGTCTGGATGGAAAGTTGCCTGGAGGACAGGGACCTGGGGGTATTGGTCGACAGTGACCAAACATGAGCCAGTAGTGGCCCAGGTGGCCAAGAACGTCAATGGCATCTTGGCCTGGATCAGAAATGGTGTGACCAGCAGGTCCAGGGAGGTTATTCTCCCTCTGTACTCAGCACTGGTGAGACCACACGTCAAATCCTGTGTTCAGTTCCGGGCCTCTCACCATAAGAAGGATGTTGAGGCTCTGGAGTGAGTCCAGAGAAAAGCCATGAAGCTGGTGAAGGGACTGGAGAACAGGCCTTATGAGGAATGGCTGAGAGATCTGGGGTTTGTTTAGCCTAGAGAAGAGGGAGACCTCATTGCTCTCTATAACTACCTGAAAGGAGGTTGTGGAGAGGAGGGTGCTGGCCTCTTCTCCCAAGTAATGGGGCACAGGACAAGAGGGAATGGCCTGAAGTTCTGCCAGGGGAGGTTTAGGTGTGAAAATTTTTTTCCCGGAAAGGGTCCTTGGGGAATGGAACAGGTTGCCCAGGGAGGTGGTTGAGTCACCTCCCCCGGAGGTATTTATGGGATGAGTGGACTCAGTGCTGAGGGGCATGGTTTAGTGTTTCATAGGAATGGTTGTACTTGATGATCCAATGAGTCTTTTCGAACCTGATGATTCTATGAAAAAAAACAACCCCCTCACCAGCTGGTTCTGGTGCTACCACCTGTACTCTGAGCATTCCTGTCTCCTACTTCACCTTCACTACCTTTGGACTGTGGAGCCCAGTGAGACCAAGTTATAGGAAGCAGACACTTAGGGATCCCCGTGCCACTAGCAGCCAGAATATACAGGCATGTTTGTGTGTGCACAGGGACAGGCTGGAGGCTTCTTGGTGATGCTCATGTAGGTCCCCTGTGGTGGCAGGTGCAGACACTGAGAGGCAGGTACTCGGGATAAGGACAGAGAGCCCAGCAAGGACCTCCTGCTGAACAGGATGGGAAATTCTGTGTGCATTTCCTGAAAACCCGTTGTTTTTCTCCTCGTGGGTACTCCTGTCTCTGAGCATGAAGCAAGGATTACAGGGGAGAGTGAGGGTGTGTGGGGAGGAGACTTCTTTTGAGAAAACATCTGGACAATTTGAATCCATTTCTGGTAAGATACTCAAAGTAGTACAGTACCAGAAAGAATAACACATCAGAATCAGAAGCAATGGTAAGGCAGTCTCTGCATCTTGGCACATCCTTCTGCCAAACTGGCAATATTATCTCTGTGTTGACAGACCTGTAGAGGGAAGTTTCTGTTTTCTACCTATTCTGGTCATTGCTGAAGTTCCCAGCACCCATCCTTCTTTAACACAAAACTAAATTCTGCCTCTTCATCCTTGCAGAAGCCTAAACATCTCAGCCTCAGCTGCCTGCTGCTTGGTGCCCACTTGCTCTTGGGAACTCTGCATACCAGAGGAGCAGTACCCTGACACGGTTGTCACAATCCCCTACCCAAGCTGTAGCTGCAGCACTTACGTTCGCTGCTAAACTCTGGCTTGAGGTCTTGTATCCAGCTTCTAAAAGCTTGTGACTCCACCAAGAGCATTTAAACACCATTAACTGATGCATCAATGCAATTTTTATGAAGGAAAAAAAAAAAAAGTAAAGGGATTTAGGGATACATACACAAAACTGAAGCTCTGCTTTATTTACACAATACTAGTTTTTGTGAGTTTCTGTAAGGGAATGCAGACAGATTTCAGTCTCTTCCAATGCCTGCTTCTGCCTACCTAGCTGTAAATCCCACTGGCTTTAACAGTGCAGTCCTTGGCCAAGCAAGGACCATGGATGCCCAGGGAGATGTAGGACTAGCTGACACACCAGAACAGTGCAGGGCCACACAGCAAGAACTTCAGATTGTTAGTCAGACTTCCAGCTGCTGTTCTTGGTTCACTACTGCCACTGGCAAGTCAGGCTGGGCTGTGTTTTGTATTCCTCAGAACCACAGCACACTGTCATTTTCTACCATGGAAGCCAGTTAAATAATCTGACATCGAGCTGATAACCATGTAGCAGCCAAACTTGATTGAGAGACACAGGACCATAAAGCAAACAGGCTGCAGGAGTTATTCCTTCCAAACAGCACAGCAAAAATCTTTTGGTTTGCTATTAAGTCTTTCATAACCGTGTTTTTAGCAATACTACAAGTTGCAGTTAAGTGGTTTTTGCTTGTGTCTGTGACACTAATCTCAGTCTTTGTCCCGCTCCAGTTAATAGGCTGCATTATTGGCAGACAAGGCAGTAAGATAAATGAAATCAGGCAGATGTCAGGAGCGCAGATCAAGATTGCTAATGCCACAGAAGGCTCCGCAGAACGACAAGTTACAATCACAGGATCCCCTGCAAACATCAGCTTAGCACAGTACCTCATTAATGCAAGGTAAGTTTGCATTGTAAGTGATTATGCTTCTGCAAGATTGCTCTGTCTGCTCTCCAGCAAATGTCTGTCCTGGATAGATCCAGAAAGTTTCTTTGCAGTGTCCGTTTTGCACAGTGTTATTCAATTCCTAATGATTTGTAAACTCTGTATCATTAGAATCTGTGTTTGCGGTTAATTTTTATGGAAGGCAGATTAATCTGGTGCAATTCCAGGTACATGTGGAATGACAAAAAGCTCAAAAATGCTCACATTGGTATCTGCCCAAAATATAGGCAGAGAAGTTAAATGACAATTACAAGTTCTTTACAAGAAAATACTCTTCACAGACCCATTTTGCTATCCTAAATGGCAAATATAGTGAAACAGATTGCCACACAGATTTAATTTACTGACTGGAAATTGCCACTCAGAGCTGATATTAAACTGACATTTGGTTGCTAAAGGGTTATGGGATTTATTTATTCAGAGACAGCATCACAAATTTGTAAAAAGCAGTCCCTAATGAGACAGGGCAAGACTAGTTGCTTCACCACTTCTCGGTGCCAGAATTAATGAAAGTGCTGGCTGTTTAGCTAAGCCATTGTGACAGCTTAAGTCTGTATCAGTTTTTATATGATTATTTAGAAAAATATTAAAATGGATACCGCCTTTATTTGCAATTATCTTCGGAAGGTAGCACAATGGATGTAGTGTTGTCTCATAGATCTCCTTGTAAATGGTGGACCAAGGCAACATATTGTGGGGAGGGGGAGTATCTACGTATTTTATTGCTCTTTTTTTTTTTTCCTCTTTTTTTTTTTCCCCCACCCAAAACACTGTGATAAAAATCAAGCTTTGTGTTTATGTTTGCTGTTGAGGTAGTAGAAAAGTATGTGACTTATACTGGGAGGTGGGGGCTGTAGTCGTAGCAGGGCTACAGTCTCCTATGGTCCAGCCTCCATTCCTGCCCAGTTCTAAGTGCACCACTGCGAGTCACTGTAAATGGTTTAATGGAGGGAAACAAACTGCAGCTCGGTGTTAACGCAAGCAAAAATAATACTTTTTGTAATTCAGTTTGAAAGTAGTTTCCCAGGGAAAGATATACTGAGGGGTGGCATGGTGAAGCCTAAGATAAGCCGTTATCCAGAATCCTAAAACAACCGACAGCTCTTTTGTTTTATAATCTTTGTAGCAAATATAAGTCACTTCCGTAAGCCCTGTAATCAAATAAAAATGTGTTCCCTCCTTTAACCCTTAAGGATATGTTCTTCTCTTGGTGTTCAGGGATTCCCCACACATCGAGACGAGAATAGACCCCTTCATTTTTAGTTGCACAAACACCATATGGCATGCATCTGGATCTCAGAAGATAACACTTTAAGATCTTCAAGACAGCTAAAGCATGCAAATAAAATAATGCACTTATTAATGGAGTTGCAGTGAGCTGCTCACCAGAGAAAGAAACTCTAGTGAACAAACCTCTGTTTGACTCACTTTAGAAAAGCCTGTGAACTCTCACGCTTCTGTTTATTACTGTTTAATAGTTCTTTTGATGGAATGGGATATATATATATGAGGTCTTTTAATATGCTTTTGCAAAGAAGAGAACTTCTCAGCAGTCATATACTATGGATACTCTATCTATACCCTGTGAAACCAGAAACAAAGTATTTTCTTCCTGTTGAATTTCTAGATAGAAGTCATTTGTTATCATCATCTACAATAAACCATCATATATTCTTATGTACCATGTGTTGGAACTGTATTTAGATGAAGTGACCACTTGTAAATTGAGACTCTTTAAATAATGTGTAATAAATTAAGCTCTAAGGCAACACAGGACATTAAGGCGGCTTTTTTCATTTTTTAAAAATGGCACTGTTCCAAATTTCTATTTTTCCAAGAGAAATTCCTCTTCAGTTGGGTGCCACCACAGCAGCAATGTGAGTTTGTAGGTGTTCAAGGCTAAGTTGGATGGGGCTTTGAGCTGCCTGGTCCAGTGAAGGTGCCTCTGCTCACGGCAAGAGGTTGGGACTAGTGATCTTTAAGGTCCTTTCCAACCCAAACCATTCTATGATGCTAAGAACTGAGAAGCTTTCAGGCAAGCGGAAGCTCTGCTCTAGCTGGGGCTTAGGTGCTCAGGCAGGTTTTTGAGAGGTAGATCTTGGCTGCCGCTCCCTGTACACACCGGGAGCCAATTTCAGTGTTTGTCAGTCTTAAACCTGCACAAGTACTTCTGTCTCTTTTAAAGATGTTGGCATGAAATAAACAGTGTTGGGGAAGAGTTGAGTACAGTACCCAAGATACAGTCTGATATGCCAAAATAATAATAACAATAGTAAATAAAAGCCATATAAGCATTCAGGGTAAGGTGGACTTTTTTTTTTTTTTTTTTTTTAATTCTCTCCCTGCAAGATGTGTCATTCTTACAGTTTTGAATTCCAGGGCCAGTATTTTGGCGTAAATCAGTGTCTTACAGCAACACAGCCGTAAGAAAAAGTGTCTAGCCAATCCACTGTATACCTGAAACAATCTGTGGGTGTCTTTAAATTATCCTCCAACCAAGCCTACCATCTGTAGAATAACTTATCAAGTTGTTTTAAGACTTTTATTGCAATTGGTGTTGAATATGTACATAGTATACACTAAATTATAGCCATGTAAGTGCATTGATACTTCAAGACAGAGATTTAAATATTTATCTAAAGTACTGATTTGATTCTGTATTGACTACCCGAGCGCTGACCTCTGTACAAGTAGAATGTGTCCCAGCTTGTTTGCAGTAGAAGTGTCTTATTCCTGTAAAATCTTTTGTCTCTTAACTGTTCTCCACTGTAGTAACTCGATTGTCATTATCCAATGCCATAGTCTAGCTTTTATTAAGAATGAACAGCAGTTTAGTTTTCCTGTGTGATATTTGACTTTGGATTATAAATGAATTGTAGCCAGCAGCACTTTCTCCTTGTTGAAGTTCCCTGAAGGTATTTTTCACTGCCATTTTGCTGAAAGGTTAATTCAGAGACCTAACAGGGCCGCCAAAACTACACTCAAGCTCTATTCCTTTCACCAGTTCCAGGTAATGCGTAAATATTCGTAAAATGTAGTACTTCCAAGGGGCTGTGTAAAATTGGCACCATGAAATTCTATATGCAGGCTGCCCCTTCCGCTTTCACATTCAATATCGTTGCATCTGCCATTGGTTTGGGAAACAGCCACTGTCACCGGACAGCTGATAGTTAACCTGAAGTATTTTTACCTTATTTATTACCACCAGTAATAAACGTGAAGCAGGGCAAAACAGACCTTTAATTGTACCTTTGCAAGTGCACCACAGAAACAGACTTTGAGTGGCTGCTACCAACACCAGCATTTAGCCTGTGGGATCTATTCTTCCTGCTGGTGGAGGGAAAAGCTCAGGGTCAATTACCCCCATATCAGCACAGATTTTTTGTTTTCTTAAGTACAATATAGGTAGATTTGGAGTCACTGAAACACTGAGTCCTACATTATCTTTCTAGATGCCTCTTTCCCAGAATAATACTGACTTACAAACACAAAAAAATCCAACTGTATAAACTGAGTGTTTCAGAACCTCCTAAGGGATCACCTCGTACCCCCAAGTCAAAGGTGTTCACTGGAGCCACTGATTTATTATTATTGACGTAAAAATCCCACTGTGTGAGTAGATTGCAAGTAGCATGGCTAACAGCATGAAGATACTCTTGTGCCTGCAAACAAAAATTCCACTGCAAGGGTTAGAAAAATTCTGAGCTTCTGCTTATCCCTGGGGCCAGATAAACACCATGGAGTAGGGAAACCAAAGCTTTGCCTCCAAAGAACAGGTCTGCTTTTCACACACTTGCCCTGCTTCCCTCCCAGCCCCTCATGCACCTTCCAACTCCCCAATAAAAGCGAAAGAGCCCTCTTTGTTTCCTTGGAAAGAGAAGAGCTCGGAGCTTAAGTGTTTCCTTCTCTCCTCCACGTTCCTCTCCCCACCTCAGACCCGCTTCAAGTGTCCTTTAGACCCAGCAGCAGCCACAATTTGGGAAGCTCTAGCCCAACATCCCAATCTCCTTCTGCAGCACTAGCTGATCGCTACCATCCTTCCCCTTGCACAAAGCCTTCTGGCCATTGCCTTTCTCTGGCCAGGAATAGACCAGTGGCCGTTGCTCTCAAAACTGTATGTAAGTTTCAGGCTTCTCCAAGCCCTGAGTAACATGACCATGCTCTCTTCCCAACCTGTAGCCCTGGCTACAGCTGCTCTCAAAGCCTGAACACTCAGCCACTAGCACCAACAGGGACCAGCACAAACCGTGTGGTGGGAAGCTTTCCCAGGCCTGATAGGATTTGATAAGAAAGCGTCAGATCCTCTGCCAGGCAGATCCTCTGCATTGTAGGCAGGTCAGTTGCTGACGCTCCACTCCAGGAGGGAGAAGCTGCTGCAGCTCCTCAGCTCACCTCTGGAGAAAGTCCAAGAGCCTTACAAGTTCATAATGACTGAAAAAAACCCCCCAAACTTGGAATTAATACACATATAACCATAGCTAGCAAAGATTTTCTAAGCTCTAGTCCTAAACTTATGCTAGGCTGCCATAACTCCCAGCTGGTCACAGGTAAAATGCTTCCTAAAATTAGTATTTTGGTTGTTTCACAACCCAAAACCCAGCGCACAAGCTGCAACAGTGAATGGAGGACTTACCGAGGTAAACATCTCATTATCTGAAAAAAAAAAGTGTCCTTGGAATTATTGTATTTTGATGTCTAATCACGTACAGAAAAGCCTAAATACATGGGGCAAACTCATCTTGCCTTGGCTGGAATTAAAGTGAGGGTGATTTGGTACCTACATCCTCCAAAAAGCCCATGACTGCCTTGGGCCAAGAGGTTGGGTCAATCTGAACTTGTTTGTGCTGGCGGGGTCTGTCTGACGATGTGTATGTTGTATCCATGTAGTACCTTGTCTGTCAGCTGTTAAGCTCTTTTATGTTCACTGTAACCACTGCCACAAGCTCAGATACCACTGCTGTGGAAGCTGGGATGGTTTTCAGTCTTCCTTTTTTACTAATTTCCTTTAATTAGATTGCATAAATATTTTGCTGTGGTTTTAGGAAAAAAAAAAAAAACAACAAAGTGTCTGAGGAACACACTGGCTAATCAGGTTTGTTTTATATGAAAAATGCACATTGACCTCACAGTGTATTAAATGAAAAACAAACTTTCCGGAAAAAAAAAACAAAAAAACCCCAAACAAACCAAACCAAAACTTTATGCCTTAGATGGCAGCAGCAACTCATTGCTCATTCTCCTCTCATCCTGGCAAAATGACAAAGGGTACTATTTACATCACAAAATTGACAAATTGAAAAAATTACGAAAACCCCCCGCGTCCCCCTTTCAAAAATACCGTTAATTTTGAAAAGCAAAATTCACCATATCAGTGCTGGGGAGTAAACTTCATAGTTATTTTAAGTTTTCTTTTAAGTTTCGTTTTTTTCCATCTTTTTGCCATTACCTGCATTCCTTGGATTTCTTTTTTCATCTATATAATGAACTAGCAGACCCCTACCCCTCCCAACCTCTTTTTTTTGAAATTTTTTGGAAAGAACCTTAGATTCTCAGTAATGTTTTCACCATCAAATCATGAAAAACCCTTTTGTTATTTCTCTTCTTTAACACATAACATGTTCCTCCTTTGACCCTCATTTTCCCTTTTTTTCTCTCTCTCCCCCCTACCCCTCCCTCTCGTCTGTCCCCCTCGACCACCGATCTAATCCTGCCCTTTTGTGGTTGCTGTCCCTCTGTCCGTCCCTCCCTTCCTCCTCCGTCCTCCTCCTTCCCTCCTCCTGCCCCCACCACCCTGGCTGGACCTTCCCAACCTGTTTGTTCCTCTTCCTCTCTTCGTTTGCAGCTTAGAGATGGCTAAAGTCAGCACCCAGACCGCTTCCGTCACGACCCCTGTTGACCTCAACATGAACCTCTCTCAGTCTGCCACCCCTACCTCCACCCCCACCTCCATGGCCGTGCTGGCGGCCGCCTCCGCCGTTACCGTCAGTACCCCCCCTCCCCTACCAACTCTGCCAACCACCCACTATGCCGTTCCTGTCTCCAGTCTGCTTGGCATGAAAACTGTCCCACTCCTGGCACTAAATGCCGCGGCCGCCGCGGGGGCCACGGGGAGTTTGTCCGCTTACACTGCCAAAATTCCTTCGACGAGCGGGGTTAAGAAATCTGACCGCCAGAAGTTTGCTCCATATTGAAGGGATGAGACACAAAGCAAGCTTTGCCAGCTCTACCAAGTGTCTGTGGTAGATCCTAGTTGTCAAGGAAACAATACGGCATCTTTCTATTTTCTGTTAAATTGCTAGTGTTAACTGTTGCCAATTCGAGTCGACTTCCGCTCTCCATAACGACTAACACCCGGGCACCACCTACCAACTAGTTCCAACAGCAGGTGGGCACCAGCACTGGGACTCGCTTTCCCCCGGCAGGGTTGACCCCATTCCACCAAGGAGACATCTAGGAAAATAAACATAAATAAGGCACAACTATGCCAGTCAGGTCTTGCTCCAGCCCTACTGCCTGGCATATAAATACACTCACGGCCATTTAAAGGGATCCCTCCAGCTGCAGAACAATATTTTTTTATGCCAAATTGGCAACTCTAATGATTTTTCTGTTGCTGGAGACTGCAAATCTGGCAGTTCCGATCATTGCTAGCACCCCTGAAATCCCACATGAAGTGCTGGCCCCTCATTCATAGCCTGAAGATTCCCATCTTCCCTGTTCCAACACCTGCCTGCAAGCAGGAGATGGGGACAGAAAGTACCAGACCTCAGGTAATTCTGGTTGCAACTAATGAAGCTTTCTGGTCTGAAAAAAATGGCCAAATTAAAATGATTGGATGACAACAAGAGAAAAAATATCAGACACCTGTGCCTCTCCACTTTAATCTTTTACATGGTGCAACAATTTTATTCTGGTTTGGAAAAACTCTGATTTCAACAACTCTGCTTGAGACAGAGAGAGAGAGAGAGAGCAGGCTCCTTCCTTTTGCACACAGGTGTTTTACTCCTCTATACTGACAAAATACTTACGTCTCCAAGCACTTAATAGCAGGTACAAATCAGACACACAGTCACTATACCGGTATCCTCTCCCACATATATTTTGTTCAGACAAAATGACCGTTTTTGTTAGGTTTCTGTACAAAATACAGCCCTGTTTAACTCCCCACTAGTCATGCAATTGGGCTGTATTGTAATTAAGCATAAAATCTAGTGCTTAGCAAAGGACGCTCTTTGGAGGTTTTGCTGCCTTGACAGATAACATCCCTTTAACAAGAACTCAATGATGTTCAGATTAAATAAAACCAGGCACCTAACTGCTGCCAAACCGAAGAATCATAGAATCATAGAATCACCAGGTTGGAAGAGACCCACTGGATCACCAAGTCCAATCATTCCTATCAAAAGAGAGCCGGAGGATGTAACTGGCTGGTTGCCAGCTGTTGGAACTAGTTTTTAACTGCATTTCCCGTTTGTCCATCCACCTTCTTTTTATTTTCTGTTGCATAACTCAGTAATGCAATATTGTTTTCCTCACAGCTTCCAAATCCAGAGTCCCGTTAGCCCACCATGTCCATCCACCTTGCACTCCTTGGACACAAAGCTTTAACAATTGAACTGTATTCAGTGCATTTTAATATAAACTAAAAACAGAATGCAAATGCAATACTTTTTAAAACATGGTATTTCAAAGTGTGTTATTATTACTGTATAGGGCTAAGTACGATCTCAGTATTTTGTGTCATTTCTGTATTCTGTGGGCTTTTCCTCACCTTAGTACCTTTGCACTAAGCTTTGTCACTGTAACCCTTTGTAGAACTGCCGTTGTTACAGTTTGCACTTATCCAAGTGGGGGTTTTGGTTGGTTTTGTTGTTTGTGGGGCTTTTTTTTGTTTGTTTGTTTTGGGCTTTTCTTTTTTTTTTTTTTGGTTGTTTGTATATAATGAAGGAAAGACTGGAAACAATGTCAAGGTACCTCAGCTATTTAACAGCTCTAGAGAACTGCTGTAAAATTGTTCTGGACTACTGTAACTCTTTCAATAACTGACATTTTAAAAACAAAAAAAATCCCAACAAAGCACCAACCTCTGTGTGAGAAAATTTGCCTGCATTGAAATGCTGTTCTATGCTGGTTGTACTGAAGTGTTATTTTTTTAATAGTGAGAAGATCTTTTTTTCTTTTTTTTTGCCTTTTTTTTTTTCTCCTTTTCTTTTCCTCATTTCTGTTCCTACATTTTAGGCTGTCTTCAGAAGTTACTGGCCTGGGGGCTCTGTAATGTATCTCATCATGCCCTAGTGCATTAGCCACCAGACAGGACTTTTCCAAAGCCCCATGAGACAAAGCTTTCTATGGACTAACCTACAGAGGAGTTTCTGCCATTTCTAACTTTCTTATTATTCTGACACATCAAAAGAAAATACTTTCTTTACTCTTTAAGCAACTATGCTTCCTAACTCTTGTGTTGCTTTCATTACTGTTCCAGTTTTAACACTGTTGTGGCTCATAACATAAAGCAAAGTTATTTTTGGGGGTTAATTTTCATTGATGTTCATGCTTTGGCTAATCTGTATGAAAGCATGGGCCACTAGTGTTCTAAACCACTGTATTCAGCTAGAGACTCAACAGTAAATTAAATAAGACGTTTTTATAAATAAATTTTTTTCCTGATTTAAAAAAAAAAAAAAAAAAAAGAGAGACGTGGTAGCTTTGTGCATACAACTTGTTGTGTTGTTTAAACTTTGTTCTTTGTAACCAAGTTGCTAATTTGTCATTTGAGAAACACTATTTTATGGATTGTCAAACTAAGATCATAGACAAATTGCTTGTTTTCATTAATGATTAAAGGTTTCATATTATCACGCTTAAGGTCCCAGTGCTCATTGGGAAAAGTGTTACAACTGTGCAATGCTGGCAACGTTAGAAAGTACATGAGACCACTGTCAGGGATGACGAGCCTTGTCATGATTAGATGGAGCCAGATCATGTAATTAGCGGAGTAAGCATTTACTTCTGTTATAAAAATAAGGTATAGCAAAGTTGCTTTTGGAGAACTTCTCACACTGCATAGAAAGGACAGAATTTCTATCTGGTATTTGACACTGGTTTGTATCAGTCTCTTGTTGGGGGTTGGAACTAGATGGTGGGGGTTGGAACTATATGATCTTTAAGGTCCCTTCCAACCCAAACTATTCTATGATTCTGGTGGTTTCCCACACTGTTTTTAAGATCAGATACTGGGGAAAGAAAAACAAGAACAAACTTAAGCGCTGAGTACATTATTGCTAAATCCCTTCATATTTTCCCATTCCTGGCAGCACTGCTCTATGAGGAAGCTTCTAGACAGTACCTTTTGCCCTGCCAGGAAACCAGCCTAGCAGCTGCAAGGGAACGTGACAACTTGCATTAACAAGAGAGACTGGAGAGCTGGCCCAGAGAGATGCTTCATCCTGCCCTGCTGCTCTGCTTGAGCCATTCAGCTACTCTGAATCTGCTGAAGCACTGCAGTCACAGCTTCCAATTCTCTCTTAACCTGAAAGTGAAAGAAAGGGGCTGGCCCCAAGTTGTTGCTGCATTCAGGGCTTTGGGCTGCCCCCTGGCCACCTCTCCTCTTAGGGAACTGTTAATTCATATTTAACTGCTTTATCCTCATAAGAAAACAGAGGGTTTGGCAGTGCAAGTAAGTAGCATCCTTAATGACATGAGACTATTGCTGCAACCTGCATCTCTGCTCTGCTAAGGTCTATATTTGTGTTTAGCTTGGGGTCCTAGCTCCCCTTACTACCCTGGCTGAGTACTTGGGGGGCACATCACTTGTATTTTCCACAGACTTTAGGGTACAGAAAGCTCCTGTGCGTCTGTGTCTTAAAACTGAGCCTGGAGCTACAGTATGGCCAAGATGTGCATACAGCTTTTTCAATACAGATGCAGCCACAGAGCAACTCAGAATCACAAAATTGTTCAGGTTGGAAAAGAACTTTAAGATCAGGCTGCCAAGGATGATTACAGAATGCCTCATTGCACCCCAGCATCTAGGAAACCTCAGCAAATGTTGAATTAGCTATTCCGACATTTAGGTTGGAAGAACCATAGGTTGTAGTACGATATTATTTAAAATATATTTAACTTCTTATTTTTGAAAGGAGATCTGAAGCTGCTTTCACAGAGGTCTCCATACTCATTTCCTAAACACATACTGTTCATTTCCTCAACAGGGAAACCTATTTCTCTGGCTAGTGCAAATGAGGAGGGAAAAAAAGGAGAACGTTTTATTGCAGCTCAGCACTAAGTAGGTCAAGGCTTTGCCCTCCCTGTAGAGCTGCCAGGCAAAGGGCAGCAGTAGCTCTGTCAAGTATAGCATTTTTCACATAAATAATTCCGATGTGCCTTGCAGAACTGGCTAGAAAAGCCTCAGAGTTAAGCAAACAAGTGCAGGGGGATGTTTGTGTGGGGAATGAGGAAAACACTAACAAAGGCAAAGAAGTCTTTTGAGAGGGATTTTGCAAAAAATGCAGTCAGAAATGTGACATAGTAGAGTCTAATCGAGGACCCATTTTAATCATTTCAGTTGGAAAAGATTTCTGAATAGCAAGAAAAAGTTCCTGGATGTTTTTTTAATATACAAAACAGGTAAATAAAACATGAGAAGATACATCCGGAGGGAGCAGAGTAAAAGTGAAAACATTATCCAGTATAGAAAACTAAAGCACTTGTGTCCAAAGGTAGATAAGAGAAAGCAGGCACCCAATATGAAAAGGTCACTGCCCATACAATTGAGAGTTTCCAAATGAAAGACAGCACAAGCTCTGCAGGTTTCACATCATCATATTGTTACCAGAGCTCTGGCAAATATCTCAAATGAATTCCAGCAGCTCTGTTGTGCTTCTCAAGTTGGGGTGGGGGAAAAAAAAAAAAAAAGTAATTATGAATGCTGACTGGAACAGTCAATCAGAAGGAAAACAAACAAGGTTAGAGGTATTGAGCCACATAACCTAGTCCAGAGCTAATACGTAGGGTGTTTTCTGTTCTCAGACACAGCCAGAGAGCACCTCTAAGCCCCATATTTGTGCCGGTCAAGGCTCCTAGGAAGCTAATAGCATAAATCTCACTGATGCCATGAACAAAGGCACCTGGTAAGTGCCTCAGCCTCACAGGGCTGCATGGGCATGGTCCTGAGGTTTCATAGGACAGTCTCAAAGCATGCGCTGAATCTTCTTCGTCCAGACTAGGCAGAAATGGAAGAGTCACTGTTTTTTTTTTTTTCATTTCTAAATATACAACAGCATGAAAACAAACACTAGCTAGGGAGAGTCAAATCCAATTTCTTCCATAGCTTCTATCTCGACTGAATGTATTTCAGCACTACTTACATACTTGGAACAAGACCTTCTTCTCAGGTGAGCATCATGATTATCGAACAAGGAAGTCACATATGCTCACTAATTCAATCCTTTTACAGTGGCACAGCTTCTGCATGGAAGACTGAAATTGTTAGGCTCCTCAGCTAGATCACAGGAACTCTCTGTTCGGAGGACAGCATAGAGAGGAGGGATTTGAACAGATCTCATGCATCCTCTGTAACAACCAGTTATGCAAGACATTGGTCCTTCTGCTCTATTTTTTGAAGAAAGACCTGGTTTAGGTGTCTACACAAGGGAATCGCTCGCATTTCTTTCCCCAGCTAACAAGCCAGGATAGTTCTAAGTGAAGTGGAGAAAAGATCAAATGAAAGCAAATAGTGAAAAACTGCTTCACCATAGAAAATTTCAGTCTCTTGGCATAAGCCTTGCATCCACGGATACAAGTACCTACTGCCTCTCTTGCCACTGAAATGTACTTACTTTTTGGTTCCAGGAGAGGATGCAGTAAGATTGATTAAACCTGTTTCTGCATCTATGCATGTTGTCTGCCACTCTACAGACTGGCGTATGTCTCAACATAGTAACTGAAGATAAGTGTTATATTCATCTGATGTTACCTAACAAAAGGGAATTTTTTTGAAACATTATATAATCACATTGTGGTTTGTAATGGCAGCTACAGCGTGATTCCTATCGGCTGAATGTCTGATTTCCTAAAGCAAGCTTTATTGATTGTAAGAAAAAGGAAAGTATTTAAGCGCTGAAAATTTTTGAGTAACAACTTTCCTCATCAAAGCTGTTTCTAGCTCAGTGTTTTTAAGATAAAATGCAGAGAATTTAATTACAGTGGTGTGTAATGAGCAAAATTTGTCTCTCCTCAAATTGAAGGCAGCAGCCCTGAGCAAAGCTAAGGTTAATGTTCATTTTAACCAGTATTTGTAATTTTGAAGCAAATTCTAAAACTACACACTTCACTGGAGGACTGACAAACAATCATGTTAGCAAACTATTTTTTTGGTAGTGAGAAATTGCATAGTTCTTAAATTTGGGCAACACCTCTCATTATTGTATCAATATATAAGGATTACAAAAGCTGACTTCCCCCTTAATCCTGATTCCTCAGTTTTTTGGAAGTCCTGGAGATCAGGGAATTGAAGTATTCTTTTCAGTTCTACTGTGCTAGAGATGAAAGCTTCATTTTCAGTAGTGACTATGGACAGTGCTAGTTACTGGGACTACTTTCATCCTTATTATTTAAAAAACGAATTCAAGAAAGTTAAGAACTTAGAAATTAAGGAAGTGCATATATTTAATAGCAATTACTTGCTCTGGTGGCTCATCAGAAGTTCATAAATTTTTGTGTAAAACTGAGGACAGATTTAAAATATAAATTAATTATGCCTACATTTGTCTAAGACACAGGAGATCATTTACTTTGATAAGTTAGCTTGATTGTGCAGTCAGGTTGGAATAATTCCCTCTTGTCCCTTTAGCAGTGTTACATTCACTGCTAAAAAGAGTTAACTTCTTGCCTTCTTGACACAAGAGAATATGTACATCAGTGGTCACGTAGCATACAGATAGCAAAGTCACTTCTTCACAAAGCTCTCCAAAAGCTTTGTTTCAAATTGCAAAGAAACACACGGTGGTACACAACAAGGTGTATAAAACTTGTATACAGCTCTCTATGTGGATCTATGAGATTCCTCCAAGGGAAAAAGCATCAACTCTTAAATAGGCAACAACCAAGAGGAACCAGTGCTGCCAGTTACTTCCCCAGCAATACATAACCCACTGGCTGGTCCATCATCATTACTGTTTCAACAGAAGTTATACAAGGATAATGAATAGAGTGATGAGTGATCTAGTGTTTATTCCTGCCATCTATTCCTAATAATTAAAACAATGGGCTGCACTGGTTTAGACTGGAATGTACAAGCTGCCTCCACTGTGACTAACCTTACTGCCTTCAGGTTCTTACCACTAGGTACTTCTGAAGAGAAGGGACACTGAACTAAACCAGCTGAACAGTTTTAATGCTTAGATACTTGCACACTCATGTACAAAATTAAAGTTACAGATATATGTACAAAAGAGAAGTGTAAGTTATAAACTCAGCGCTTAACATTTTTAGTCCATGACGTTCACTGTGACTTGATTTTAGTCACATTTTCCTCTCTGACATTAAGTCAAATGCAGGGAGTAGTTCTGAAGTTCTGTGTTGACAAGCCAGTACACTTTGTTGAATGAGGTCAGTGAAAAGTAAAGCAGAACAGTCAGAAACCTAGCTTAGCTCAAGAGTGAAATTGGGAGAGTGTCTTTGGTTTTGTTTTGAAAACAACTGCCCATCTGTTCATATTGTTATCACCCTCTCGGCTGAAAGTTCCCTTTGTAGCGATAAACAGATCTAGAGATCTTTCACTTCCATGACAGGCACCATATATATTGATATTCGAATGTTTCATGCTATAGAAAATTTTATTTCAGTTTTGGCCTAACTGAGTTTTCTCCAGCTTGCCAAAACATTCAGTATTTGTTTCAATACTCTCTGAATGTTTCCATATTCTGTATTTCAATACTTCCCAAGTGTTGCTATCTCAACAACAGCACCAACTCATCCAAGACTGCAGTATCATGTCAAATATTTTAGCAGCAACAGCTTCTTACACTAACGGTCATTATAGCATCCAAAAAAACAACAGCTCTAACGCAGCATATGTGAGCAGGAATAAATAGACACACCAGACTGCTAAGGACCATGGCTTGAATTCTGACAGCTTTATAAACATATACAGAATGGGCTCCCACCATACCATATCTTTCTTACAAAACATGCAAACTGAACATCTAGCTTTAGTTTTCCTCTTTATTGCTTGGTTAATAAACATCTTTGAGGCAATTAATGCTCTCATAAGAGCAAAGCTTGTTTTCTCTCTCTAATATCTCACCAACTGGTTTTAAAATATGACTCTTTTAAGAAAAGGAAAATGTTAAGCTGTTCCTTCACAACTTCATTTTTCGATAAAAATCAAACCACACATCTCCTCTTTTTCAAAAGCCCTCAGCAAATTTGAAATATTTTAAGATTTGCAAAAGTAAAAATACATGCTCTGTCTTTTTTAACAATGAGACAACTTACCAAAGCTCCAGGTAGTTCTGCCTTCCATGTCCCAGTCTTAAATTTGCTGGTTCTTCATTTTTACTTCATCTGTGTTTTTCAGAATAGAAATTAGTTTTAGACGCTCTCTGTTAGTAAGATAGTATCTTAATAAAGCTTCCAGTATTTGCAACTGGATAAATGATTTTAAATTCTTTTACCTCATCAGTTTCCAGTGCAGCACCTTCCTCTCTGGCATTTTGTCACTCTTTTAGTTATGCAGATATGTACCCATTCTGGTTTCATCCCTCTAGTTCAAGAAATGTGAGGGATGCTACACTACAGCTGCACTAAAGCAAAACAAGATGCTATGAAGAGAAATATTCGGCACTGCCTGTGGTGCATCACAGAGTACACGCTGTGGAGAAACTGTAGCTCACCATTTCAGAGCTTGGTCCTTACATGCACAGAGAAATTCTAACAGATCCTGAAAAAAATGTACATATTTTATTGGGAGCTGGGGCAATGGACAGAAAAGCACTTACAAAGGTTAAGAGAATATAAATGCATATTTTCCTTTCCCTAGTCCCCTAATCTGGGAAAACTCCAGACACTACCGCTTTTGCAAGTCCTTTACTTCTATACACAATAAGACAAGTCTCAAAATTACCAGATATAGTTAATCCTTCCAAAACCTCAGAGGTTATTCAGTTACTTATTAATCCCTTTAAAATAGCTCTTGTAAGAAACCAATTTTAATAGGAAATGTGCATTCAATATTGTAAAACATTTGCAATATACAGTTTTTACAGCAAGTAATACACCACTGTAGATCTAAAAAAATTGGGGTTTTTTTAATGCACTTGGCTTTTTACCATTTCACTATCCTCTTTAAATAAATATTTAACACAAGTGTCTCACTTCTAACAATGGAAGTAACATTACATATGGAGAGAATATCAGTGGTGTTGCAGAAATGCTACAATAAAGCCCCTTTCACCCGCCAGTCCTGAGACAGCAAATCCTGCAATTCTTCTTCATCTTCGCTACCAACAGCCTCATCCTCTTTCTCTTGAGTTGCTCTTAATCTCATGGCTTCTTTTAACTTCTCTTTCATCAGATCCTGACGGTTACGCAAAAGCTCAACACGGCGATAACATTCACTGTTGAAAAGTAAACAAAAAATTAGTACTTGTGGTCTTTCCATATTAACTGGATTTTCTACAGGGCTGAATTTTGGTTCTATAATTTTGGATTAAAAAAATTCCATGTCTTCCCACCAATTAAAAAAATAAGCTTTCAATGTGCTAGTGCACCTTCTCTCTGTTAATGAGGCAGAAACAGACCAGAGGGGAGATGCAGTCAGTTCTCTAGCAATCAGATCTATTCCAAATGTTTAACAACGACAGTACTACCATAAAGCATTTTCAAAAAAAACAAAGAACCGATATCCACTTCCACACAAGAAGAGAGGCCATTTATGTTTTTCTTATATGGCAGAAAGATGAGATATCAACCGGCTCTCAATTTTGATAACTTAGTGGTTGCATCTCTGTAAAAAGTAGCACGAGTGTTCAGAACCTTCATCTGCTTTCTGTGTGCTATAACAGAACATTTTAAGTAAACACAATCCTTGAGTTTCAGTTTCCCATCTACTAAAAATGTTCTGTCCTTGTAATATGTTTTATAGTTATTATTCTAGCCATTTTAACAGCGTATGTTGTTGAAAATACCAAGTAGTATCAGCCTGATTTAAATACATCTTTGCTTCTTTAATTCCTTTTTGCTAGGGAGAGTCAACAAAGAAAATTATTATCTGGATCCTGTTCCCCTTTGCACACCTACAATACGATTACTTACAGGCAGTCACAGCTAAAGATTTGATACAAAACAGGAATGCCACTAGAATTAATTTGATCTTGAATTTAATTTGAAACAGTCTGCATTTATAAATGCACCCAGAAGACAAAGCTACAAAAACAGTCTTTAAAAATCTAATTGGAAATTTTATTTTGGGGAAAAATAATTATGGTAACAAACTTGAAATTCTCTACACATTTCTGAATCTGGTTCTACGTACAGTATGCATCCTAGAGTGACTGATAAAAAGGAACACTAAAGAAGAGCCAGGTTTAGCTCAAGCCCTCTCCAAAATTGCATGAATATCATTAAAAGGAAATGTTGTAGTACCAAAGCTCAGTTCAAAACCAACACTATTATTATCATTTGCCAATTATCTGTAGAATGCTAATTTGGTCAGATGGCTTAAGTCTTGCTTTAGTTTTTAGTGTTTTCTTCCTGTTGCAAGGTTCATTAAAATCTGAATTCATCTTTTTCTTTTCAATCACTATCACTGCCATAATCACTGTTTAACCAGTGTGTTAAGCCACACGATAATGGTAATAATCTTCCACTAAGCTGTATTTCAGGTTACTCATAGTTTCGACTAATGCTGATCCAACCACTATATCCACCATTTCAACAAAACAAACTAATCCCACTTCATGTAATCAAGTGCATCACTCAACAAAACCTTTAAGTATACTTTTATAAGAAACCAAGAGAGTTAGTCACAGAAGAGGGCATTTTCAGTACAGCAACCAGATGGTCAGAATACAAACCTCACTATTGAAATTCTACTTGCAGTACAGACTATCCGGTCTTGGTTTTTAAAAATGTTCACATAAATTCTACCTCAACTAGAATTCACAGAGAAATACAAATTAAGACATTTGATGGGGGTAAGAGGACACTTCGCTCAAAAAATTTGCTTTCTACTGCTTTATTTTGCTCATGCCTGCTTGCTGTATTTTCAGTGATTCTAGTGCATTCTCTCCTAGGAAATAATTACACAACTTTGCACCAAAAATCATGTTTTAATAGGTATCCTTCTGTAAGTTGAGGGAGTCTGTCTTTCTCCTTTACATATTTAGGTGATTAACAAAAGGTAGCATTACAGAAAATTAGAATTAAAATTACTATCACTGTAGTCAAATAGCAGTTCATTACTGCTGGAGAACAGAAAGTTTGAGGAAAAATTGATCTACTTACATCTGCTCGTCAATTTCTCCAATCTGACGATCTAGTCGTCCCTCCTCATCCTCTTCCGCCACTATTGCTTCTGAAATCTAAACCAGAAAAGCGATAAGAGAATTCACTTTCATCCTGAATCCCACTGTTGTTCCTCTCTGATGTCTGTCTTCCCTTCTTCCTCTCTACCTCAAGTCAATGCCAATCTCCTATACGTATACTCCCACCTCCACAAAAGACACTGAAGGCAAACACAGAAAAAGACTTGTGATTTGGTTTAATTTTAAATGGAAACTTTTTTTTTCTTAAAACTAAAAATTTAAAGTAGTTTGTCTGCTTTGGGGTTAACTTTTTGAATTGTTCACTACTATTTCAAACTAAGCATAAACAAACTACGTGCACCCAAAGTCTGAGGCTGAAATAGGAGCTATATCCCAATGCTTGGGACTTCATTGCACAAGCATATTGAAATTATTGGTTAAATATTCACAATAGATCCCGAAGTGTTTCTAACCTGTTATTTTTTTCAGCATATACTTTCTCAAATCTGAATGTCTGGGAGATGCTATGCAATCAATGGTCCACGCATAACTGAGAAGATTCCTTCTAAGCTGAAGAATTATCTGAATGGCTAAAGCTAGCAAAATGTATCCACCACTGCTTCTGTATGAACATTTCGCTCTGTTTATAGTGCTGACCACTTTAAAATGAGCAATGACAAATTTTTTTGCATCACTTCCTTCACAGTTGACAATTATTCACAATTAAAATTTAAAAACCAGCAAATACTCTAAGGGAAGACCAAGACCGCCAGGCGTCTTTAGTGACAGTTTAATATTGTACAAAAGGGCAGATAAAAAACCTGTTCCAGGAAGATTTACCATGCGATGCTAAACAGTAAAAAAATGGAAGTACAGAAAAATTGTGGCCGACTTACGTCTCTCACACGCTAAATCTTTTGTCACTTCCCCAAATGTTGGGGTTCCTTTCCAGTACATTTAAACTAACCATAACACCCAGGTTACCTACGCATCATAGATACTTTTTGAAAAAGATGAACGGGTGGCATTTTCATCTGTTTTTTCCAAGGTTAAAGTATGGATATATCTCATCTGAAGAAGAGCTCACGACTGTGTCCTGTTTGGATACAGGACACTGACTGGAGGTATATGCTACCTTGTTTAAATACAGTTCAACAAATGTAATTAGATATATGTCAATGACTGGATCCCGATCAAGTTTTTTCAACTTAATTCCTCTTAAGTGGAAAATATAAGGAACCCTTTGCTCATTTATAAAGTGCATTTAACCACACACTGCATTGCAACAAACAGCTGACAAATGCAGATGTCAGTCATTCTGCAGAGCTGCATGAAACTGTTGTTTTCCTTATTGTGTATAGTATTTAGAATCAATAAAAATAGATTCCATTACTTACTGTGTTGACCTGTCGCATTGCCTTTTGAAATTCATCCCATTCTTTGTCCATCTGATCCTTTGGAGCATCAACTTTTCGCACCTAAGGAATGTGAAAAGCCAGACTTATTAACAATTTACATCTAGTGACTCTCTGGGGCACTGTAAACACCTGGAGGAATAAGACAAATTATGCTGTGTTCTCAGAAAAGTCTGGTCGACATACTTCAAGTGTTACTTTAAGTTGTGTATGAATAAGAGTGCAGTGGCACAATGGTTTGGGAAGAAAAATCTGACTCTACTCCTGGCTTAAAACAAGGTCCTAGACTGTATCTTTCAATAATTGACTAAGAACGGATGGTGCAGAATGTCTGGATTTAAAAAGTAACTAAGTCTGTTAATTTGATGATCTGTAATTTCACTATGTCAGGTGATAACTTCTAAATTCTTCTGTAAGCTGCCTGTTCAACAGTATATAGCGGCTATCCTCGCAAGCCAAAACGCAGTGAACTATATGCCTTTGGCAAAACATAAAATATCAAATTATCCAGTCACTAGTCTGACTGGTGTTAGGTAGTCTGACTGTATTTCAAATCTAGTCTAGCTTTGTTGACTAAAAAAAGAAATAGTACAGCTACATACCAGTTTTAATGACATGCAAAGCTTTTTCTGCTGAGGTAGACAGCATTAATTACTAAGAAAAGTCAACAGTAGCTGTAAGAATGCATTTAAGATCTACAGCTAAGGCAATCAAACCCTGATTGTGCTTTTAATACAAGTGAATAAACGAGATAATTTACCTGTGTAATCAAGACTTCCACAATTCAAAACTGAAAGATGTGGCATATAACATGTTAAATGACAGATTATGCCTGGTTCTGGATTGGGTCAAAATTATATAGCTAGGAGAACTACGCAGTTTGAATAGAATAATCCACAACACCATCTTTTTGCGTTAGTTTTATTTTTCCTTTATTTGTTTCTCTCTTTTGGTAACACATCAGTCATCATCACGGTAAAGACTACAGTTTGATACATTTTGTTCCTGAATGATTATACCAAATCCAGTACTATGAATTAAGTTTATAGAATAAATTAGAAGCTTCCAAGCAAACTACGTACTCGGAAGTAATAGTCGTCATTTCATTTTTTTTTTCTGTTCTGTGATTATTTCTATCATATGTGTATGTACTGTGTTATTACGCATTGTGGTTGTCTTTTGTAACTCATAATTATTTGTATTTCTTAAAATAAATTTAAACACTAAAGATACTATTTTTTCCTTTGAAATATTTATCTAATCCAGAATTCATATGCATTATCAAGTCCTGATGTAAGGAACAAATATCTTCTAAGCCCACAATCTCCCTTACAAATGATCACTGTTAATACTGAAAATAATCACTTGATGTATGTTTCCAACACATAATCACTGTAGCCATCTGAATACAAGCAGTGTCACAAACATCCTCCTTCCCCTACTTATTAACTAAACTTAGAAAGTGTTCATTGAAAAGAAGAGCACCTGCAGGCAATTCAAGGAAGAGCTTACTGGAACATCTATTCACTTGCAAATTTTATCAGCTGAGGTGATAACCAGAAAAAAGATAACTAACCAGAGTCCTCACAGATTTAGACAGGCATTCCTGCTTTATACAGCTTCACCAGGAGTTGAGAAGCTTAAGTATCAGAAAAATTTCACATTCCAATTAGTCGTATGCAAAATGGTAATAAAAAAAGTGGAGCTTTTTCAGCTACATATTTCAATTTCAAAAATGTCATTATTCAAAACTATTCACATATATGCCAACACATGCCCGTGAGAGGTGCCAAAAGAAACGTGCCATAGCAAAGAGACACCTAAGCTTGTGAATGGAACAGTGGGATTGACTGAACATAGAGCAGCATTACTGGGAAGGTCTCCAAGTCAGAAGTCACCGTTTGACCTCACAACCCAATTTAAATACCAGCTGTCATCTGAAGGCTGAACAACAGGGAGATACACTCAAGGAAAATTAAAGGGAAAAAAAAGACTTTGAGCCTACAACACTATTTCAATCAAGAAAACAGAAAACCCATCAAATCTATGGATAAATTAACAAAAGAAAAAGCTTGTATTTCAATCATCAGTATTTATTTTGGTCATCATTTTGTACCATACAAGGTGAAGGAAGCACAAATTATTTTGATCAAAATTACAGGACTTTTTCTTGTGGGTTTGTTCGAGAAACATGTTGAATGCCCACGTTTCTTTTCCAAGCATCAAAAAAGATATAGTGGTAATAGACAACAGGGCTGTAAATGAAGTTTGCTGTTGCAGAACACCAGTACTTAGAGGTTACAGTGTATGTCAATCCACACTCCCTTAGGATGAAAACAGCTGTACTGTCAGTCACACAGTAACTCTTTAAGACTTTTCAACAGAATCTCTCAAAGGACATGAAAGGACTATCTTTATATTCTCAATTGAGAAGCGGAATTGGATGTACAGATTAGGTGAAATGCTTTTTTTGGGGTAACTCAAAGAAATAAAATAACCAACAAATTTTAACCAACAAATAACATTTCTTTGGTTTTCTTTAAGAGCCACAAGGAACAACAATCAAAAAATACATCCTGAGAGATGATTTACAAGCTCTTCCTGCCCGCCTCTGTCCCTTTTCATGCCTTCTAATTAATATGGAATTAAACAGTTCAATCATTTTCTTATATTCTGGTATGATTAATTACCCTTCCTACTCAGGAAATCATTAAAACTGGCATGAAATAAATCCAGCAGCATAAAGACAGCAGATCACTTACTTTTGCATCCACTTCAGGATCATCAAAGAAGCCTTCTGGCAAAGCTTCAGCAGTGTTTTCTTTCCTGAAATGTTTAATTACTATTATCTCAAGTTAACACTTTACAACCTGCTTTACTGTAGAGTTAAAAGTAGCCAAGCATAAAATCCATGGTTTTTTATGAAAGGACCTAGAAATACAGTGAAATTTTTTTATTCCCCAAGTTTTACCTACAACTAACAAACTTGTTTCTTTGGTTTGGTCTTACCTAACTTACAAAGAAGTTCACTGTCACAACAAGAGCTTAGGCCTTTTAAACTTTTATTTCTAGTGTGCTGACCCCTCAAACATTTAAACACCGTGGTCTCTATTTTTGAAAGCCTAAACCACTGCCAAAAAAATGCCTAAGTGAGCTGAACTATTACTACAGAACAAACAAGTGGTTTTCTTTAAACAGTTAAAGGAAGCCATTGACACCAAGCTTCAAAATCATCCAGTGTCAAAATGTGCAGATAGATGCACAGAAGAGATGTTCCATCTCTTATCATGCCCCTAGGGTGCCAAATACATGCCTGAAATCATGCTAGATGCTGATGTATATACAAAGCATTCTGAATACAAGTTAACAACAAGACAGACTCCTAAGTAATCACAGTCTATATTTCCTGGAAGGAAAATGCTTATTTACTATTCCCAAAAGTATTGATACATAACCTGACTGCTTACCTTTCCACTACCTTCTCTTGTACCTCTGGTTTCTGTATGGATCCTGAATGGGAAACTAAAGGAGCAGCAGTAGGTTTGCTGTCAAAGAAGTCTACAAGAAAGGACAGAAGCCTATGAACAAAAAGAACAATGTTCAAACTTCTTTATAAAATTCTTCCTAGGTGGGAATTTCAATTAATAACTTACTGCACCAAGGGAAGAACAGTCAGATATTATTTCACTTGATAGTGTCTAACAATTAGAACATACAAATCAATAAGCATGCTGAGAAAATACCACGCAGTAATGAGCTAGCAAAGTCTCCTAATTCCAACATTACACACCCTAACCAGCTAATAGCGATAATTAGAAAAATAAATAAAACTCCTTCTATCATCAGTGAAAACACAGCTTCTCCTTACTAAATCACTTCTTATTTCAGTCACCATTACCTGCAGGTAGAGAATTAGTTGCTACTTCTTGAGTTGGAGGTGGAGTTTCAGTTTTACTTGTAACAGAGGATTTGTTTGATTGATCTTGTTCCTCCTCTTCATCCTCATCATCCTCGTCATCATAATTTCCTGACAATAAACTGGGACCTAGACCCTTTGAGAGTTGTTCGTTTGCACTAGCTTTCTCTTTTTCATCAAAAAAGTCTGCTGGTAGCCTAGTAAAGAACACACAACATAACTACTTCAAACTTCACAAAAATCAGAGGAAGTGTCGTATCCGAAGCCTATCCAGTCTGTGAGCAACATGATCTTTTATACATTTTACAATACACTAAACTGCACAGCTAACAATGTAACCACTGTCTGTGGGCAGCACACATTTGTTGCTTTCACTTGAAGCTGCCTAGAAATGCTCGGGTTAATTCTGAAAACGCATTTCAGTTCCATTTTTGTATTTGAATATTCACAATCAGAAACATTAACAAAGATATCCCATAACAAAGTGCATTTGGAGGAACAGTAGCTTAGAAAATTCTGGTTTTGTGTTCAGTTATTTGCCTCAGTATACCTTCTGTGAACATATTAAATACAAAATTCATATCTCAGCAGTCACACTTTACATCACATAAACCTCGATAATCTTCACATATAACACAACTACTTATTTTGGGTACCTACTGCTGCTCAGAACTGCAGCTTAGAAGAGTCACATAAGCTCAGCAAAGAAAAAAACCTAGATTTCCTTAGAGCAGCTGCAGGTCTCCAAGCCAAACAACACTTTTCCAGGTTATATGTTAAAATAATCATATTAATAAATATTAATCGATTTAATACTGAACAAACCTTTCAACTGTTAATCTTGCACACACATATGCAAATTCTCTATAAGGTACGTGTCTTCTAGAGACAAGATAACAGCACAAAGTATCTATGCAAGATAACAATAATTTATCCTGTGAAAAAGAACACAGGAGACACGCAGGCTTTGTGTGTCACCTGCCAACCCCACAAAGATGTCCAAAAACTGTCAGAAATCTTTGGTGGCAGTAATATGCTTAACTTGATCCCTTGAAGTCAAGTACACTCCTTTATTTGTTGGAGTTTAACTGCAAGATATGCATTTATATGGATTTTAAGTGACAAAAACATCTTAATAAAGATCTGTAGATGAAATACATCAGTAGTTTTTGCGAATAAGTAGCATTTAAATGTACATGTAAATATACATTTTACATTTGTCTTAATTTCCAACTACTGCCTTTTCTGCAGTGTGCTGACATTAGAGTGCACATCACAATCTAGTTATTTTCATTCTAGTAAACTGCAAAATGCCACCACATATTAATCCTTAAAAGGCTGACAGTAAGAGAATTCCTGTTTTGTCAGGGACTCTAGACCTAACACCATGACTTTATCACCTGCACTAATAAAGATGCTGCCATATTTAGGAATACACACTCACATTAGAAAATAAGCAGAAGCAGGCATCTGCTCATTCTCTGAATCTTTACCCCTGGCTAACGGAGGAGAGACAAGGAAGAACAGGGTGGGAATAACAGCAGCTGTTACAGTTACAAAAAACTAATATTGAATAACATCTACTTACCCAGACGTAGACGTGTGTGGCTTTTCATCTGTACCTGTGTAACAGCCAAGATTTAATCAATCCATGCTCTGAAAAGAAATATCCCTCAAACAGACTCCTATCACAGCAGCAAGTTCACAAATGCACACTTTCGTGCATTTCTTGTATTTGCACATTCAATAGCACCAAGGTTAAAAAACCTATCTTTCTTTTATCATGAACTTTTATTTCATTCCTGGTTTGAGGTAAACGAGTAGCTTCATCCCACTGAAAAGGGCTAAAACCACTTCAGGGCAAGTGCTTCTCCTGTTTAACTCAGTGTTTGTGGTTCTGTTTGGACTGAGACCACAGCTCTATGACATAATTTAACCAACAACCCAGAATAAAACTAGATAAACTACCAAAATTAGTTTTCTCCTAATCAGTGAAATTGCAGAGAAAGATAGACTTTTTTCTCCCCACCATTATATCAGTCTTGTGTATTCACACTCACTTCCACAGGAAAAGGAAAAAAAAACCCAAATCCTCCCCCCTAAAAATAATAGGCTAGATTCTGCCAAGCGCTTGATAAGTACTTTTTCTCCTTACCTTTTATTCTCTTTAACTCTGCATTTTCTGTGTCAACAGTGTGTCTCTTGAGAGGATGAGACGATGTGCTAGCAGCTGAACCAGTTGCTGTCTGCTTTGTGCCTTTTAATTCTGCAACTCTCTGTAAAGAAGAGCAGGAATTTCTGGAGTGCAGCTTTTAGAGCAGTTTATTCCAGTGAGCTACTGTCGTTTTAGAACAACATTACTGAAATAGACATCAGGGATACCAAATCAAGACCAATGTTTCTATCGGCATCCTGAATGATGTGACACTAGAGCAAAGGAATCAACCCTTACACAAGGGAGCCTTCAAGAATGAGAAAGGAAATGCCGAGATCAGTGATGTTTACAGCAGCAGAACCAGTAAAACACTGGCGGAAAGAGCAGAAAGGCTAGACTCATCCTAGGGTCCTGGAATATTAACTGCTTTAAAATTAAAATACAGCCGTAGTATTAAAGATATGTTACTGTGCCTTGCCACAATGACCTACTCGGGATGCAGGCAATGAACTAGGAACCCCTCAGTCCTTTTGATTTTTTTCCTCACTACATAAAATATATATATATATATCTCTCAGGAATCACTAAGTAGCAGCAGAATTTGAAAGGATTAAAAAAAAAAGAGATTTAAGGTTGCATCCAAGTTACAAGTTCTGTGAAATTATTTAAGAAGTTATTTACCTTTACTGTGAAACTATAAACAAAACAAAAAAAAACCCCACATTTTCTTAGTGACCTGTAAGCTGTCCCTTAATAAAATACAAGCAAGAAAGAGATTCCAAGGAGCATTTCCCAGCCCAAGCTGCAGACAAGTGACAGCTAAAAGTAGTCACTAAGGTTGGAGTAGCTCCAGTTTAAGAGTACACGCCTTGAAGTGCATGGACCAACTCTCCCAAGTGCTTGGCCTTCCAATAGTTACACAGGTTTTAAGAAAACAAGACAAGACAGAACAAGCAGGCTGCTTTTAACAATACTCTCTCCTGGCAGATGCTCATGTGTTACACACCACCTTACACCTCCATAAACACAGAATCACAGAAAAGGACTCTGAGATCACCCAGTCCAACCATCAGCCTAACATTGCTGTGCCTACTAAATCATCACCCAAAGCACCACATCTACATGCTCTCTGAACACTCCCAGGGACGGTGACTCCACCACTTCTCCAGGCACCCTGCTCCAGTTTCACCTAATATCCAATCTAAAACTTGCCTGGTGCAACTTCGAGGCCATTTCCTCTTTACCTGGGAGAAGAGACCACTCAGGAAACGTAACCTCCCCTCTCTCTCCTCTTTCTCCTCCAGACCCTGGTCACTACTGAACAAAAACCCATCCAGCCCAGCCAACACCAAATTAGAGTCCATATCCAGTGCACTTCATGCCCAGGCTTGTCAACACAAAACAAGCAAGTCTAATCTTGAAAACTAGTCTTCTACAAAAGTCTTCTTGAAATCTAGTCTTCTATGAAAAAAAAAAAAAAGCGTCCTCAATCAGCAGGCAATGTTCCTTCTAATTTAAGCCATTGTTCAGCTTGCCTTATTCACAAGTTATTAAGCTAGCTGGGGTATCTCTGAGTTAACTACCCTGCTGTCACTTCTGTCAGCCTACGGCAGTCCATTAAGTCTCAGCAAATTAAAACTAAGTATGTAGTTGCAGAGCTACCTTGACAGCTTCCCATGGCAATGTAGCAGAGGGTGGGGAGCAGGGTTTATGAAGCAAAGCTCTATGAACTTCCAGGTAGCGGAAAAAAGTAAAGCAAGTCTTAAAGCGCAAAGAATCATAAAACAGTTTGGGTCAGAAGAAACATGAAAAATCAAGCAGTACCAAACCCCCTGTTGCCAGCAGGGTCACCTGGATCAGACTGCCTAAGGCCCCATCCAGCTTGGCCTTAAACACCTCCAGGGATGGGGCAGCCACAGCTTCCCCAAGCAACCTGTGCCAGTGCCTCACCACCCTCATCACGAAGAATTTCTTCCTACTGACTAATCTAAATCTTCCCCCTTCCAATTTAAAGCCATTGCCCTTAGTCTTATCACACCATGCCCTTGTAAACAATCCCTCCCCAGCTTTCCTGTAGCCCCTTCAGGTACTAGAAGGTCGCTATAAGGTCTCCTCGGAGCCTTCTCCTCTCCAGGCTGAACAACCCCAACTTTCTCAGCCTGTCCTCATATAGAATCATAGAATCATAGAACAACCAGGTTGGAAGAGACCCACTCATCGAGTCCAACCATTCCTATAAAACATTAAACCATGTCCCTCAGGACCTCATCTACCTGTGCCTTAAACACCTTCAGGGAAGGTGAATCAACCACCTCCCTGGGCAGCCTATTCCAATGCCCAATGACCCTCTGTGTGAAAAACTTCCTCCTAATCTCTAGCCTAAATCTCCCTTGGCAGAGCTTGAGGTCATTTCCTCTTGTCCTGTCCCCTGTCACTTGGGAGAAGAGGCCACCTCCCTCCTCTCTACAACCTCCTTTCAGGTATTTGTAGAGAGTAATGAGGTCTCCTCTCAGCCTCCTCTTCTCCAGGATAAACAACCCCAGCTCTCTCAGCCACTCCTCATAGGGCCTGTTCTCCAGCCCCTTCATCAGTTTCGTTGCTCTTCTCTGGACTCGTTCCAGAGCCTGAACATCCTTCTTGTGCTGAGGGGCCCACAACTGAACACAGGATTCAAGGAGCAGTCTCACCAGTGCCGAGTACAGAGGGAGAATAACCTCCCTGGACCTGCTGGTCACACCGTTTCTGATACATGCCAGGATGCCATTGGCCTCCTTGGCCACCTATACAGGATATAGTATAGGAGCTGCTCCAGCCCCCAGATCCTCGTAGCCCTCCTCTGGACCCGTTCCAACAGCTCCATATCCTCACGTTGAGGACTCCAGGCCTGGGCACAGCACTCCGGGCGGGGTTCCCCCTTTTCCCCGTCTCCGCCGGGCAATCCCAAGTTAAAAATCTGAAGCAGAACCCGCGGCCGCTCCCCTTCTCGCAGCGCTTCCAGAGACATGCCTGGGGTCCCGTTAAGGTCCCGGGGGGGTCGCTCACCTCGCGGTGCTGCTTGCCCAGGACGTGTGTCTGCCACAGCAGTTCGCTCTTCACGGCCGCGTTGCAAAGCGAGCAGCTCAGGTGCCCCAGGCTGTTGTACGTACCAGCCGCGTTAAGGGAAAGCGCTATCAGGCGGGACCCCGACCCGCAGCCTCCCCCCGCGTCCCCGCATCCCCGTCCCCCGCGCCGAGGATATTTGGCGAAAGGCGAGTCGATCCGCTTCTTCCCCGCGTTCTGCCGCTGCTTCTCCCGCATGAGGCGCCGCAGCTCCTCCTGCCGCACCTGCTTCCGCCCCGCGCCCACCGCCGCCATCTTGCCAACCGGCGCGGGGGACGGCGGGAAGTAGGGGGGAGCGAGGGAGCAAGGGGCGGGGGCACGGGGAGGGGGAGCGTAGAAGTGGGCGTGAATTGCTTAGAAGAGGTTTGTGAATGGGCGGGGGCGGGGCTAGTGATGGGGCCTGGGGTGTGGGCGGGAAAACTAGCCCCGCCCCCTGCCCTAAAGGCTGAGGGAGGGGCGGGGAGGCAGGGCCGGGGCTATTGCGTAAGTGGGCGGAATAAGGGAAAATTCAGGGCCTCTGGTCCCAAAAAGTACCCCAAAAAGGTGTTCTAACGAAGTGATAAAAAAAGGAGAAACACTCCTATACACACAAGTTGCCCAAAGACGTTGTAGATCACAGAATCACAGAACAACCAGGTTGGAAGGGACCCATCGGATCTTCTAGTCCAACCATTCCTATCTAACACTAAACCAAGTCCCTCAAGACCTCATCCACCCGTGCCTTAAACACCTCTAGGGAAGGTGAATCAACCACCTCCCTGGGCAGCCTATTCCAATGCCCAATGACCCTTTCTGTGAAAAACCTCCTCCTAATCTCCAGCCTAAATCTCCCCTGGCAGAGCTTGAGGCCATTCCCTCTTGTCCTGTCCCCTGTCACTTGGGAGAAGAGGCCAGCTCCCTCCTCTCCACAACCTCCTTTCAGGTATTTGTAGAGAGTAATGAGGTCCCCTCTCAGCCTCCTCTTCTCCAGGCTAAACAACCCCAGCTCTCTCAGCCGCTCCTCATAGGATCTGTTCTCCAGCCCCTTCACCAGCCTCGGCGCTCTTCTCTGAACTTGTTCCAGAGCCTCAACATCCTTCTTGTGGTGAGGGGCCCAGAACTGGACACAGGATTCAAGGAGCGGCCTCACCAGTGCTGAGTACAAAACCAAAGAGAACAGATGCCCCAACCCTGGAGGTGTTCAGGGCCAGGCTGGATGAGGTTTTGAGCAACCTGGTCCAGTGAGAGGTGTCCCTGTGCTGGAGCAAGAATCTAAAACTTTTTTATATACAGTAGTTTGAATTAGTTGCAAATCAAGAAAAGAAATTATTTGAATGTATGTAGTAGTTTTAAAGTTACAAGAAATCTTAAAACCTGGTGGTGTAGGAAAAAGGGTTAGTTTCTTAGGAAAGCTAATAAGATAACACTAACAGCACTTCTTTAAAACAGGAGACTGTAAATCACTCAAGTAACAAGATAAGAATGAAGACTACTGAACTAGAGTTAATTAAAGTAGAGATAGAAGGGAAATAACAGTAAATTCACGTTGGACATTTGCCCAAAAGAAGAAAGGTAAAAAGTTCACAATAAAAAATTATTTTTTTCCTCTGAGGACGTTGAGTGAACCTTCCTCTTCACGACCACCAGAAAGAGGCACGCAAGCACAGTAAGAGCTGATAAAAACTTGCTGATCAGGTCATCGAAACATACATATGCATTGGGCAATGAGGTAACCTGTTGAATATAGATTAGATTGCAAAACCACATGAGAATAAATATCAGTCGAGTTATAACAGTGTGGGGGATCAGATTTGAGAAACAATTCCCTGATCCCTGCCCCCCCGCCAATAAAGCACCAACATATAACCCTTCCCAGAGTGTTATGTGTTTATTGTCACACAAATGCTAACACCTGCCCATGGCAAGGAGTTTGGAACTGGAGGATCTTTAAGGTCTCTTCCAACGCAAATCATTCCATGATTCTGTGATACACTCAGATCCAGAAGTCCTCAGTGTACAACACAGCTGTGAAGCTGTAGATCCGCTCAAGGAGTGTTGACCTACTCAGTAGCAGGGAGGTTCTCCAGGGACATATGGACAGGCTGGATTGATGAGCCGAAGCCAATTGTATAAGGTTCAAAAGGGCTGAGTGTTGGATCCTGAATCTGCGGCAAAGCAATCCCATGGAACACCACAGGCTTGGGGAAGAGTGGCTGGAAAGCTGCCCGTTGGAAATGGTGTTGGTTGAGACCTGACTGAATACGAGTCAGCAGTGTGCTCAGGTGGCCAAGAAAGCCAATGGCATCCTGGCCTGTATCAGAAATAGCACGGCCAGCAGAAGTAGAAAGGTGATCATGCCCCTGTACTTGGCCACACCTTGAATACTGTGTTCAGTTTTTGTCTCCTCACTACAAGACAGACATTGAGGCTCTGAAGCATGTCCAGAGAAAGGCAATGGAGTGGGTGAAAGGGAGAGCAAGTCTTAGGAGGAGCAGCTGAGGAAACCGGGGTTGTTTAGACTAGAGAAAAGCAGGCTGAGGGGAGACCTTATCACTGTCCACAACTACATGAAAGGAGGCTGTAGCAAGGTGGGTGTTGGTCTCTTCTACCCAGTCACAAGTGATAGGACAATAGGAAATAGCCTCAAGTGGCAGCAGGGGAGGATGAGATTGGCAATCAGGAAAAAAATTGTTTACCAATGAAATGGTGAAGCATTGGAATAACCTTCCCATGGAGGTGTTGGCGTCTCCATGCCTGGATGTGTTAAAAAAGCTGTAGACATGGCACTTTGGGACATGGTTTGGTAGGCACAGTGGTGTTGGACTGACAGATAGGCTTGATAATAGAATCATAGAATCACCAGGTTGGAAGAGACCCATCAGATCATCGAGCCTAACCATTCCTATCAAACACTAAACCATGTCCCTCAGGACCTCGTCTACCTGTGCCTTAAACACCTCCAGGGAAGGTGAATCAACCACCTTCCCTGGGCAGCCTGTTCCAATGCCCAATTACTCTTTCCATGAAAAACTTCCTCCTAATGTCTAGCCTAAATCTCCCCTGGTGGACCTTGAGGCCATTTCCTCTTGTCCTGTCCCCTGTCACTTGGGAGAAGAGGCCACCTCCCTCCTCTCCACAACCTCCCCTCAGGTAGTTGTAGAGAGCAATGAGGTCTCCTCTCAGCCTTCTCTTCTCCAGGCTAAACACTCCCAGCTCTCTCAGCCGTTCCTCACAAGGCCTGTTCTCCAGCCCCTTCACCTGCTTCGTTGCTCTTCTCTGGACTCACTCCAGAGCCTGAACATCCTTCTTGTGCTGAGGGGCCAGAACTGAACGCAGGATTCAAAGAGCGGTCTCACCAGTGCTGAGTACAGAGGGAGAATAACCTCCCTGGCCCTGCTGGTCACACCATTTCTGATCCAAGCCAGGATGCTGTTTGCCTTCTTGGCCACCTGGGTTACACTGCTGGCTCATCTTCAGTCGGCTGTCGACCAACACACCCAGGTCCCTCTCCTCCTGGCAGCTCTCTAGACAGATTTCTCCTAGTCTGTAGCTCTGCATAGGGTTGTTGTACCCCAAGTGCTGTACCCGGCATTTGGCCATGTTAAACCTCATGCCATTAGACTCATGGTCTTAAAAGTCTTTACCAATCTCTCTGATTCTATGATTCCAAGCGAAGAGTGCTTTTGAGATAACAGCTTTCCTTTAAGCTTCAGCCTGTTGCCCATCACTGCAACATTCCAGCATCCAGATCCTTCAGCAGGCCTGGCACGGTAGCTTCTATTTACAGCACACACTGTAACATGGTGTAATGTAGGAGCATGCATTCTCCCCACTAAAACAAAGCCCATCTATGGCACATCGTAACAGCACCATGACCAAGGACAGCAGAGAATTTCCATATTTTATTTTTACCTTTTCATTTATGATAGTACAATAAAATAAGTTAACTAAAAAAAAGTCTAGCCCCAAGTTCCACAGTGTCAAATACTCAACTCGAAACCATGAGCAACCATTAGAAGTCAAAAGTGCGTTACTCCAGGTTTATCATGACATTTCCTTCAGGAAGACTTGGTCACAGAGGACACCACTAAAGCAGTCTATTTTATGCTGTCACAGAGAGCAAGACATCCCACAACTCCAGACTCTGCAGCCCCCTGAATGCTGGGCTGGGTCCATCTCACACCAGCCTCTAGGAGCTGGGGAGGAAAACGGGACAAAGAAGTGTGTAATTTGATTTCTATTTTTATAAAAGACAAACTTTGTGGCAAGATATTTTGCCCAGATGGCAAATGCCAGTTGCATAAACACAGCCAGAGCAAGAGTAGCTGGAGGAAGACAATGGAATAAGTGCAACTAAGAAACAAGGGAGTCACTTCTCAATTGACAGGATTGGGGCAGATGGCTGGAGTGAGGAAACGATTCAGCAGTAAAATAGGCAACATAGGACGCTCAGACTACAGAATAAGGGAAACACAGCTTAAGCTTTATTGAGATCCATGTTTACCTTTACAAATTTTGATGAGTATTTAAAATCTCCTCTTCCTTCCCCTTCCTCCCACAACTGTAGTCTGCTGCACTTTTCAAAAGCGCATAAGTTTGCTTTTACTGAAATTTAAGGCTACTATGAAAAAAACAGTAGGGCTCCTCTTTCAAAACCAAGTATAAAAGTCAATCCTCAGATAACTCTAAGTACAACAACTGTTTTCCAAAATAAATGAATTCAGTTTTTTTTTATTTGGAAGCCAAAAGAATTTACACTGCAAAGGTTTGTCTTCATTCACTTATACTTTTGACCTAGAAATCAAACTCTCTGATACCAGGAGTTACCACTGTAATTTAACTCCAGCTCAGGACACCCATCCCTTGCTGAATCCAGATGTGCTAGTGGGGAAGGTTCATCCCCCCTTTCTTTGCCTCAAAGTACAAGGCTATCAGGAGACCTTCTACGGAACAACTTGAAGTTAATCAACCTGGCTTTGAGACTAGTTGAAGTTGTACTCACAAAAGTGCATCTCAAGAAGCAGCAGTTTTTGGGAAGCAGTGCTTGGAAGACGATGTTTGCCTACAGCCTTAGTGTTCTCGCCCAAGAGAGGAAAAATAAAAAGGAGCCACAGAAACAGACACAGCCCTTGCCAGGACTACAGCTCCCAGTTCTCCTCATGAGCACCAGAGGGCAATTTGCTTGTTACACATTCACCTATGAAGTTCAACACATTAGAAGACTTATATTTGAGAGAGTAAGGATCCTTCCTATCAGAGGAAAGTGGATAATTTTGCATACTCTGAATTAGGCAACTGTGTTGCTGGTGGTTTAAGAGTCAGCTGAATGTGGCCCAGGAGCAGCACCGAGCTATGTAGGTCTTCACTATCACTGCATTTGTCCAATGGCATTTTCCAATAAAGAAATGCTCCTCCAACTACAAAGATCAAAGACAATGCTTTAATGATAATAATACTTTATGTATTATTTAAGGTTTATAACCTATTAGAATTTAAAAAACTTTTTACACAATTTTCCTACATTTATCTTGAAAGGACAGCTAATCTTAAAATAGTCACATATAGATAAAGTCTCGCTACCTACAGGCCATTTCTAAAAATTCTTAGTCTGACTCATTTGAGATTAAAGAGATTCTTTTTTTTCCTCCATGGAAAAAGGTTCCTTAACAGTCACTTCTTCACCAGCCACTGCATATATGACTGACCTACCAACCAGAAGTGTCAGTGAAAAAGCAGCTCGCACTATAGTTAAATTAGCCATGGGCTCTGACCAACAGCGCTGGCTGCGCCTGCTGACGGTTATCATACTATCTCCTGCAAAAGCTTATTTTTCACCACCTAAGCGTGGTACATATCTGACTGCAACAACCAGTCATAACCCTCAGATGCACGGCACTGCTAAAATAAAGCTGTGTCACTTTGTAATAGGTTATAAAAAGTCACCGATTATCTTAACAGACTAGAAATAATCACTACAATTTTCCATTAAATATAGCATCATTAATTTAGTGAAATCAGAAAAAAGTATAAAAAGTCCTTTCAAAACAGCTCCTTAGTTATACCTTGCTTGAACCAAACCCTCGGTATATGAGCAGCATGAGCAATCCGATTTCATTTCCCACCATAACTCAAGAGGGAACACAAATAAAAATAAGAATAATCTATAAAATCCACAGTACATCAGTATTGTATGTAAAAAACATACGTCAGTATCAAGGAGCTCAGTAACAACTTAAAGCACCACTCAAAATTAAGTACCATACATGTTACAGTACATTCCATTTATTATGACACTTTAAGGCTAAAATAGGTACGACTTCCTTATAGTCAAGCTTTCTTATATTTATAAATGCATACAAACATTAAGTAGGTACAAATGGGTAGGGTTTTCTTTATTGCTCTGAACCGTCTACTCGAATGTTCGATTCTCCCAGATGTCGTCTCAGTTTGCCTTTTTCAATCAAGACGAAGTCCTACAACTGCCAATCACAGCACTTGTATGACTACAGACCTTCTTTGATTTGAGCTCTAAATAAATTCAAAGACATATCAGACAAAACTGCCTGTCACTGCAAAGCTTATAACTTAGTAAACTAAACATTCATCCATAAGATACATAACAATTCACCACAAAGATTATTATTTCTGCCATTCTTCAGGAAGGATTTTCTTTTCAAAGTAAGAAGTCTAACCAAGCAGCAAACAAGACAACTAGCAAGAAATGATTGACTTGTACCAGTCTAACAGACTGGGCTTTGGGAAAAAAAAAAAAGCTGAATACGTGCTCCAAAACAAAGAGCAAACTTGTCTTCTTGCTCATAGAGCAATTATGTTTCCTAATTACATAGGGCAATGCCTCATTCTGCCAGAGCCAAATTCTTTGACTGTAGCTTGTCCATTTCTTGACCGATATTTCCTTCAATGGTGTCACACTGGGCAAGAAAAGCCTGAAAAGAGGAAACAAATGTGATTGGAAATGCACTTATAGCAATAGTAGATGCTTCTTAAGAACAGAAACTGCAGTTCCCATTATTAATATGAAGAAGCCAACTCAACAACTACCTTCTAGTTCTGTTTGATAGTAGATTAGTCACAATTTTGTTTATCCAGAATACAACATGAAACATGACATCTGATAAGGCAATAACACAGCTGCCCATCCTCGCCATCCTACTGCTGAAATACTTTGAGTTGATCCAAAGTTCATAAACAACGTGAGCCCTCATCTTTATCAGCAAGTAGCTGATGTGCCTCAAAAGACCAAAGGCTTCTTTCCGAAAAAGTGAACTCCACAGGACCTGAAACTTTCTCAGGTCCTGCCCACGAGTTCTTACAAGTATAGCAACCTGCACACAGTGATTAAGAGTCAGCAGCCATTGGTTATTCTGTTTATGCTGTACACAGTACAACATGCCAGCACTTTAAGACAATAAATTCTTTTAGGCCAATTCCAATGTATGTGTGAGTACATCATCATTTCTGAGCAGACCCTCCCACTATCTCTTCGCTCGTAGTTTTGCTACGTCTGCACTAGGCTTTGGAGTCCAAACCAGGTATTTAATACTGTTTACATTAAAATTACATTAATAAACTTCCTTCCCTCTAAAGCAGTAAACTGTTGTGCCAGGTGAATGTTTCTCAACCATCAAACAGCTTTGAATCTTCTGTCTTCAACCAGTTCTTTGCACTGGTATCTATGCAATTCTGTAAGGACTTGAGCAATGAATCATAGAATAGTTTGGACTGGAAGGGACCTTAAAGATCTTCTAGTTCCGCCCCCCATGGCCTCGAACACCTACAGGGATGGGGCACCCACAACTTCCCTGAGTCACCTGTTCTTGTGCCTCATCATCAAGGTAGTAACAACTGCAGTAGCTGTATGCAATTGTTTTATGTAAGTCTCCTCACTCTGGAAGACATTTGATTGCCAGCAAGAGAAGGCAGTTAATAGCTCTCCCTTGCTTTCATCAATACTTAGGGGTGATAAACATAGCTTGCCATAATCATCTTGCTTGGGATCAACAAATTGTTGTTGACTGCTCTGGTCTGAAGCATCTTAGATTCTTCTGCAGTCTTCAAAGGTTTCATAACCTACAGCTGCCGAACACTGCACCTATAAAAGCTCATCAGGAATTTTGATCTCTGCTCAATAGCCTGTTTAATGCATTAACAGCAGTTCTTACACAAAACCCCACTTATTTCTGCAATAAATTCATCCAAGAGCAGAGCTCTAGGAGCTTGCTGTGAGATTTACCACCATACCTCTATTACAAAGTTCTGCTGCTTTGGTTAGGCACATTGTCTCAAAAGAATCTTCAGGGCCCTGTATAACATACCTACACCAGCACCCGTCTTCATTTCTATCTGCCTTATCCAAACTTACATCCATAACTGAGTACAAAGTGCTTTGTCCTTAAAATCTGTAACAAAAAATATTTCTACTACAAAGTACTTCTTGGTAGGGCTTTCTTTAAAACAGATGGATGTTTTAAAAAAAATTGGAAAATACTAATGGAAATTATTTAATAAGGATACAGTAAAAGACAAAACCTTTCGGCTCCATATATGTACTTTCATAAACAATGTTCAAGAGTCTAATCTATGACTGAAGCTCACATAATACAAATAAAATCAGTAATATGCGTAGCATTACCATTCATTTATGGAAGTCTTGACTTTGAGGGGAAGAAGGATAAATTCCAGTATTTATTTACAAACATTCAGTTCAAGGTCACTAAGGAAACAACCCCTAGGAATTTATAAGCATCACACAATGGCAAAAGCAATTACAAACCCCACCTCCCAGCACAGCTACTCTTCTGTACAGATTTTACTTCAGAGCCTTGCTCTCCATAGAAAGTTGGTACACTGCAGGAGAAGCTACATTTTTCAAAGAACACTTCTGGCAGGAGTTACAGTTGACTCCGTCCTTGTGCCCACACCTCATTCATTACACTAAAGCTCACCGAGAGGTATGAGGAATGATCCCATTCTGTTTACAAGTTATTGAAATTATTTTACATCATCAGGTAGCCATAAGGCCAACCACTAAAGTAAATTACAAAACCTTCTCCTAAACCAGCATGAACTATGAAAATCTGTATTTTTGTATGCTGTTTTATAAAGCTATTAATTACCTCTCAAAAGGAGGTAATAAGAAATACCAACGTCACTGAAGAAAATCTAAGCTCTAAGCAGCTCTCATTTTCACAAACTCTTGGTATGCAGCATTAATGAAAAACAAACAGAAAAACTCACCTGAACCCTCTTCACCAACCCCTTCTTTTTCAGCTTGCAGTCACTGAAATTCTCTGGTAGATTCTGCAGTAAAATAAAGAAAGAAGTTGAAGCAGTTTAATGTTGACATTAACAGAGTAAACTCTACAGCAGAAACCCAATGTATTGAAGAGCCCTATGAACAGGCATCCTGAAAATGCTATGCCTGCTCACTGAGGAAGATTATACAAAAAAGAATTTAAAACAAAAAACCATAAATCCCAAAAGTCACGGATGCGGCATGCTAATTGCAAAGAACTGCGCGAGCATATCACGTGTCTTTCAGTAACATACAGCAATAGGCCACCTACACTGCCTCTGTCTGCTGTGGTTTATGTTAAATGTTCTGCTAAGCTTCCACTTCAGTTTTTTTCAGAGGCTACAAGATGAATTAATTTCTTACGAATCCATTACCTCAATCGCTCACCAGCACTGGGATGTATCATCAGTAATGCAGGCACTGCCAGTCTACTTAAGCTGTACAACGGATCTTTGCAAGTATAGAAGACAACAGACGTGAAATCTTACATGCTGACAGCTTTTAATTTATTTCAAACTACATCATTTTCTGCACTCCTACCACCCAATGTGTTCAAGTACGTCATGTTAGCAAATGTTACAGGATTTGTCCTTTTGGAGCTATGTCAAACTGGGGTGTGGGTTGCTCAGGCTTATGATATTATTCTGAAACATGTAAAAAGCCTGTACAGATTATTATCATTCTATAAATATTATGCAAACTTTTTTTGAAACATCATGCTCTCACTGTTGAAGATGCATAAAGATCTTGGAATTTCTCACTGTGATACCTTTTATTTTCCAACCTAACTCCATATCAATAATAGAGGTTTCCTGATACTATTCTCATTTCAGATTTGTTTCAGCTAAAATGTAAGTCCTACTGGATGGTTTAGATACATAATCTTTTATAACAATCAAAGGAAAAAAAAAAGGGACTCTTTTAGTGTCCAGCCAAACATATATGATCTTAAATACAAGGAGTCTTGCACCTAATCTAATATAGGAGTTAGAAATACACAGTAATCCACACCAGAAAAACAGCCCATCATGGGAAGTGAAACTACAGGCATCGCTGAGATCCCAGGAAGTTTGGGGATTCCATTGCTCCATTGCTCCAGTATTTGTGCAGTAATTGGTACGTTGTAAGTGATATCACTCAATGAAATAATCATCACCAGGCTTTGCCTGCTTACCCAGAACCATGGGTGAGGAAAAAATGGGCAAGCCGGGACACATTCTTACATTTCCAAGGGCAATCAAAAGAGATTTCAAGGCCTTGGGATGGTTGGTAAGGGAATCAGGAGCCCAGGCAAGTCTTTCCTTTATCCTTCAAGTTGCACCCGTCAATAATGACTCTGTTACTAGTGTTACTGTCACTGCTTTAGACTTGAAGGGGGACAGGGATAATATCAGGCTTCCTGTGACAACCTGTGGGACATCACACCAAGGTTAGAGGCACAAGGTGCTAGCAAGGGCCCTCAGCATGTTGCTCTGAGACACACTGGGTATGCTGGAGCACACCTGAAGCCTTACAGAGATAAGCAGGGGCTCCTGAGGCAAGAGCAGCCAACAGGGAAACACTAGTGAAATATCTCAAAGGAACTAATGTGTGTTCCTCTAAGGTGACACAGCCTACAGCCCAGCTGAAGCACCTCTGCACCAATGCACACAGCACAGGTAGCAGGAAGAGCTGGAAGCCACAACACTGCAAGAAAACTGTCACCTAGCTGCCATTCCAGAAACTTGGTGGGATGAATCCCATGACTACAACGCAGCTGTCGCTGGCTACAGGTTGATCAGAAGAGACAGGCATGGAAGGAGGGGTGGAGAGGGCACCCTCTACATCAAGAACTGGATAGACTGGGAAGAGCTGTCTCTGAAGAGCAGCCACAATCAAGTTGAAATCTTATCGGTAAGAATTAGGCACTGAGGAAACAAAGGGAATCTTGTGTAGGATGTTTATATATACATGATGTTTACTGCATTACTACTTTTTCAAGTGGTCTGCCTAAACCAGAAGTTCCTTTTTACTAGATGGCATATGTCCATTTTCCAAAGCAGAACTTTTTTAATTGTTCATTTGGGAAGCTACTATGCTCTTTATGAAGTGTACTTTCTAGTAATGTGTACTGCAGTAAGTACTCACTGTAGCATGTTAAACCTGCATTTCTTCTCCCAAAAAGCAGGACGCTGTAAAAAGGTTGCATTACGTGCTTTTCTTTCAGAAACTGAATGCTCCAAAGACATTATGAAATAATTGAGAAATTAGTTTAAAACTATGGGTAAATTTTCTTCAAACATCGGATCTGGCTCACAAATAAAAAAAAAAGGCAGGTGATTATAGTTGTCAGAGGGGGAAATATTTTTAAAGAAGTACTATAGAATCACAGAATGGTTTTAGTTGGAAAGGACCTTAAAGATCTTTTAACTCCAACTGCCCGTGCAGGGATACATCCCACTACAAGTTATGAAGTTATTAAGAAGTTACATGAACTAGTCTAAAGGATCTTGGACATAGGACCCTGTAACCCCATGAGAAAACACTCCTACTTTTCCCTTGGTTTTCAACAACGCAATTCACTTTTTAAGATGAATAAAATATGACAAGAAACATCTAACATAAAGAGAGTATTTGATGCATTCTATTTTTACTATATATCTGCAATAGTCTGAAAAAGCAAAGATTGGTTAGGTCTAATTGTCAACGGCTGATTCTCACCAAAAAAAATCAAGATGTTATCTCAATGTCACAGAAATTTTTCTATGCCTTTAATTTTTCCATTAATTATAATTTCTTAATAATCAAATTTAAAATGAAACTATGCCCTAGTTTATTTACACTCCCTCTGCTGAGTACTTGTTTCAGGCTATATTTTCTGAAAGAGATTCTGGCCTGTGCAAGTGTGCCTGTCAATCTGAAATAGCAAATTAACAAACATTTTGTTTTATCTGAAAAGACCTAACGTAACATTCAATAACAGACAGGGAACTCCAGCTGGGCTTAGCACACAAAGGCAGTTTCTGAAACAGATATTGGTAACCAGAGGAAACTTTGAATATAGAGAAGATGTTCAGACTCCTTCTATTTTTGATAACATTTTAAAACTGTTCTTTATTATTACATCTGTGCATGCAAACTCCTGTGGTTGCTTGCACACCCTCATAGCTGTTTTGTTGGGTTTTGTTTTTTAAATCACACCTTGTAAACTCCTTGCAGAGACAGTGAACTGGAAGGCCTAGGCGTACTAACTTACTCATCAAGCTGCTTAAAAGGTGTTTTGAAATCAAATTTAGTGAAGTTTACAAATCTTAACATCAAATTAAATCTCACAGTCTCTCTGTTTTACCTTAGTCAGCTTACGCCTCCTCTCCAGGAATACGTTGTCCAACTATTCAGGGTTTAACGGGTGAAGCTGGTAATAAACCTTAAGTCACAATAACATTTCAATATTTAATTAAAATAAAATTTAATTAAAGAAGGAGTAGCTTAAGCCTAGGCAATGCTTATGCAAAACTCTAGCCAAATGCACATTTTGATGCTAGCATTGCTTGCCAAGCAGTGCTGTGGAACAGCATGTGGATTTCTACTTCTATAGTAAGTCTCTCCTCTGCATTGCACTCTCTGTGATAAAATCCTCATTAAGTCTCATAGTCCTTGGTTTGCATGGCCTTCAATTTTCAAAAGTGATTGCAGTGCTGGCTTCAACCCAACAACTTCAGTATAACTCCTGGTCACAGGTTCTTTGTCCTCTCCAACTACGCAGAAACAGAGCCCATGACCCTGTTACCAGTGGCAATCTCCCACCCCACACCTCCTGAATTCAGAGTCGCTCAAACACTTCTCCTGGAAGTTCTCACCCTGCAGATACACTAAGATGCACTGCAGACACACACCTATTACAACCTCATCTCCTGTATGAACAACACACACTTTATAAACCTTAAAACCAATCCCCACTTCATAAGTAATAATTAATGTGTATGTTTTCCTGTCTGTAGATTCTCTCTATTCCTGAGTGTTCTTTTAACTACTAACGCCAACTCCATTTGTTTAAGCGTTTAATTTTTACCAGTCCTTCATTTTTTTTAACTTATTTTTATATAAGTAGGTAAATTGGTTAAAGGCATATTACATTAAGAATAAATCTTTTTTAACTAAGTAGACATCTGAGCAGCTTCTTTAAAAACAGTTAAATGGCAGCATATGTCCAGAGGTTTTCCAAATGCAGAAATGGTAACAAAGCGCTCTGCCCTCACTGAGGGATGACAGTATTTTCATGTTCCTTGTGCTGAAGAAAAATTTTCCCTGGATGTTTTGATTTCATTTTTATGATTCGTAAGATTCTTCAGATTTGAGATTCTTCAGATTTATGAATTACAGTAAGAAATACTTATTTATCAAGATAAATCCAAAAGTTTAGTAATTATAAGTGTCAAAACTTCCCAGAAGCCTGGGAAATGTCTGTTACAGGCACAATGATGTTTGTGGGTTTTCTTCCAGAATACTTCTTTCTTTTAAAACTGAAATTGTTAATTTAGTATTGATTCACCAAGTATAACAGCGACAAGGAGACAGTGAAAAAAGATGCATCAGAACACTGCAGTAATTTAAGTTTCAGAAACTAAAAAAAAATCCTCAAAAAGAGGAGGATGGGCCATCAGCACATAGTTACAAGTCAGGAATGCAGGAATGTTATTGATGTCCACAATACTAACACATGTAAATTCACAGATGATTTTTTTGTGAATTTATGTAAACAAAATCAGTGACTGGTATTTCAGAAGAGAAAGTGGGGGGAGGGGTTTCAGTTGTTAGAACAATCTGTTCTCTGCAATTTATAGATTACAAATCTACCATTTAATAAGAAATCATTGTGAGAACAAAGTGATTTCTCAGACTGCAGAATCAGTGACAGAATTCACGTAAATGACTGGAGGGTCATAAGAAGCGCCTGTGGATTTAAATTTTCCTACTGATTTCAGAAAAGCCTTCTTTTTTTTTTTTTCCTTGAAAAAGCCTTTCAGTTGTTCAAATAACTGTGCCAGTTGATCAAGTCAAGGATTTTCTGTGTCCCATTCACTGAGATTTGCAATAGGCAGTGTACTTTTACTCCTAGACTATGTATTTTAACTGCTGAAATAAATAGGATTTCTGGTGATGCACACATGCATTCACCTGTTTAACATGACTCAATTTTTATTCCTTCCTTCTGAAGAAAACTTCAGAGATCTGTGGCTTACAGGAACATCTGACTGTGTCACAGCATTAAAAAATTTGTAAAATGATCATAAGAACCCTCCACCCTTCCCACTGTGGAAGCAGTAGCTATTTAAATACTTTTAACATTAAAATGTTTAATCTGCAACTACTCTACCCAAAAGCATCTTTTAAAGACTTTCACACCACTGGCAGTGACAATACTCTATTTTTTCTCTCCATCACAATACCGTGCAGCTACTGACCTACTTCTCCACTTCCTAAATCACTTCTTTTAAATGTGTAGTTGTTCAATACAGGAAGACCTGAAAAAGAGACTTATTAGTTCCAAACTCAGTTCCTCTAATTAATGAGATTATCAGCTAACAGTAAGAGGTTGACTGATATCCCTGGAAGAGATAAGACAACAATATTCAGACTTCTTCACCCTTAGCTCTCTATAACCATATAAAACTAATTTTGTATCAAGCTAGAGGGTTTTGATTGATCCAAACAATGCAAAACAGCCAAGACATGTTAAAGAGCTGTCACAGCAGTTTTGCAAAAGAAACAAACTGGCATGTTTATAGTGTGACCTTGCTGTACGTTTCACTTCTAAAATGCATCCACTGTTCTGTCTTAGTAGAAAGCAGCTCACTCAGACTGTTTTCCCCCCTTATATTTTTCTAACATACTGCTGATTGAATCAATAGCACATTTATGTCATCAACAGCAATTAAGAGATTTGTTAGAACTTGTTCTTTTGTTTAGCTAATAAAAAGAACACTAAATACTGCATACAACAATTCTGAGATACAGATAAAATACTTCTGGAGGCTTTATGCTTTTCTGCTTTGCATTTCTATTTGCCACTTATTAGTTCAGTGGAACCCTTTTATTGTTCCTATACATACTTCATTACCATTCCATGTTGCTACCCCTGTACGTCGCACAACTACCGTATAGCTAAGTAACACCTCAGGAAGCTAGTGGCCTGCTCACTTGATCTAGTGTAATGCCACAACACTGAACATCACATCATATAAATGACTCTACACTTTATGTAAATATTGCACTAAACTACACGTATCTTTCATCTGCAAGATCTTGCAAAAGTTTCAAAGAAATTCAGCTGCCACGACAAAAAACACAGCTGCCTTTCTATATCTAAACAAATAAATAGGGACTTCAGTATGTGTAATGTAACTTCAATCCCTGGTAATAAAACCCCCTACTTATTTCTTGCTTTCGAAACATAAGGCTTCTCAATGCCACAGGCTCTTGTAACAAAGCAACAAAATACTATGACAAATATTAAAAGACAGTAATTATAATCAGTTTTAGCAGTGGCTGCTCCACTCCCACAAGAGACATAACGGAGGCACAGGGACTCCATCACCTCCTAAATCTAAACATGAAGTAATCAGGTTATAAGTCTTCTAAAATCTTGTACAAACCTAAACTTTCCTTGTCTGGTACTATTTAGAGTATTTTGTATAAGGAGCTAGATAAGCCATGCAAAAACTATAAGACTCAAAAGAAAACTTGGAAAACTCATTTTGGACTAATTAGAAATCTGTGAAATGGGTTTTTCAAGGCTGCTTTCTGGGTTCCAAATCTGTACACCAGCATACAATTACTGACTTTTTTCTAAATAGGATTTAATATCAGGAATTGAAGGGATGAGAAATAAGCTTTAATCCCATCCAAATGAAGCAGTTGTCACCTTATTGCTATTTTCATGATAACACATAATTAATGTGCCACTTCAAACAGGGAATCAGTTACATAAAGTCTGTATATCTAAGAGCATCCAAGAACTGTCAGCAAAATATTTTCTTCCATATGAGTCATAGAAGGAAATAGTAATTTTAAGAATTTAAAATAGTTAGCACATTACAATTTAAATAAAAATATTTAAGAACTGTTGGCTATAACAAACAGCAAAGGCTAATTTACCATTAAAGATGCACAAAATGAATGGAGGAAATAGGTTAATGAGCTCCCTAACATACCTAGGAATGCATCCATATTGCATAGAACCTGATGATGGCCAATTCAAATTATTACCCTACGATTTCTTTTGCTGATTTAACTTTTTCAGTGTCCATCAAAAAAAACTACATTTGGTTCACCAATTATAGGCATTCACGTGGAATCTTTCTGAAACGATGCCATTAAGGGTCACTGTGCACCAGAAGTAGATCCAAAGACATCATTACCACAGAAAAGCAGCATTTTTCCTTTGAAGCAGGATATTATCATAGAAGGGACACACAAGAATCATCAAGTCTGACTCCTGTCCCTGCACAGGACAACCCCAATATACACACCTTGTGCCTGAGGGCGTTGTCCAAATCATTCTTGAGTACTATCAAGCTTGGCACTGTGACTGCTTCCCTGAGCAGCCTTTTCCAGTGCTCCACCACCCTCTGAGTGAAGAACTCGTCCCTGATATCCACCCTAAAGCCCCCAATCACATCTTCCTGCCATACCTTCAGGTCCTATCATTGGTCACCAGAGAGAAGAAACTAGCACCTGCTCCTACTCAGCCCCTTGTGAGGATGCATTAAATGCTCCTCATTCACCAACTTTGTGGCCTCCTCTGGACACTCTCCAGTAGCTTCATATCTTTTTTATACTGTGATGCCCAAAACTGCTCATAGTACTCAAGATGGGGCTGAACCAGTGTGGTGGTATGATCAACAGTGATCGTGATATGCAACATAATAATATAATGAAGTTTACAAAGAAACACCAGCAGACAGAGAAACAGCATAAGGAAATACTCTAGCTGCCATAATCTTCTATTTATCTCTGCACAGGCCCATTCTCATCTAGCTCTCAACTACTACAGGATACAGAAAGGATTATGCACTATAAATGCATATAAGTGCTATAAGGCTATGATTCATTAATGACTGTGAAGCACTCGGATACACCCCAGTATATTCCTAAGAAAGAATCCAGTCCTCAATATGCAGACATCTCAAATAAATGTACCATCGGTTCACATATGACTGACCAGATAATTCTTCAGTATTCAAGACATCCTTGTTCATATGCCATATAGAATACAAAGTTTATGTAGTGGGGTTTTTACAGGCCTTTACTGCTACCATGAAGTTTAACACAGATTGCTTGCCAAGACAAACTAAACGGGTAAAACTTGGTTAAAGGATACCCATTTCATGTAGTCTTAAAAGGCTGCTGCCCCAAATGAAGCTCTCCTGTAGAACGGGAATGCATACACAGGCATTAATGTCACCATTTAGAAACAGATGCTGACAACTGTTCTTTCGGAGGCAGGGGCAAGAGCTGGATATTAAAAAAAAAATGAGCAACCAATTAACTAATTTTCAAAGCAAAAATAAATTTGCTAGCATTCTAAACATCAAATAAATTACAAGAAAGATATATGCCTAGCAGTAAGGTTCTGTTGGGAATTGACCCTCTTCTGTGGTTATTTACTTACAATGGCGTCAACCTGTTCCAGAATCTTCATGAACTGCTCTGCAGTTCCTTTTATCCTCTTGTCCAGCTGTTTTAGTGCTTCTGCTTGGAGGTCCTTTGCTAAAAATCCCTGAGGAGGTAGAAGATGGAAGGAAGGAAAGTTATTCCATACCCTATGAAATATGCAGCATAGAAAATCTGTCAGTCTACCATAGTAGAAAACATCTTTTACTGTTTCTGTAGTTTCAGGTATGACAGGGATACCAATCTCAGTCTGTATTCTATGAAGAGACATGAGCTTGTGTGAACCTCATGAGGTTCAACAAGGCCAATTGCAAGGACCTACATCTGGCTAGGAGTAATACACAGTTTCAATACAAGCTGGGGGATTACATGATTGAGAGCAGCTCTGTGGAGAAGCACTCGGTGGTCCTCATTGATGAGTAGTTCAACAGGAGCTGGCAACGTGCGATCACAGCCCAGAAGACCAATCGCATCCTGGGCTGCATCAGAACAAGTGTGGCCAGCAGGCTGAGGAAGGTGATTCTGCCTCTCTACTCCACTCTCATGAGACTCCACCTGGAGTATTATGTCCAGTTCTGCAATCCTCAGCATAAGAAGGATATGGAACTGTTGGAATGGGTCCAGAGGAGGGCTACAAAAATGGAGCACCTTCCACACAAGGACAGGCTGAGAGAGTTGGGGTTGTTCAGCCTGCAGAGGAGAACGCTCCAGAGAGACCTTACAGCGACCCTCCAGTACCTGAAAGGGGCTACAGGATAGCTGGGGAGGGACTGTTTACAAAGACTTGTAGTGATAGGACTAGGGGCAATGGATATAAATTGGAGAGGGATAGATTTAGACTAGATATAAGGAAGAATTCCTTCATGATGAGGGTGGTGAGGTGGCACAGGTTGCCCAGGAAAGTTGTAGCTGCCCCATTCCTGGAGGTGTTCAAGGCCAGGTTGGATGGGGCTTTGGGCAGCCTGACCTAGTGGGAGGTGTCCCTGCCCATGGAAGGGGGGTTGGAACTGGATGATCTTTAAGGTCCCTTCCAACCCAAACCATTCTATGATTTTATCTTTGAAATGCAAAATGTAAGATCTGCTAAGTTTACTTGGAAGATTAAACAATTCTCCTTTGGACTTCTTCTAAATCTAAAGAACATAATTTATTCCATCTGCAAGAATACATACCCTTCTCCAAATTGTGTCAGTTTGAAAACTTATAAACAGCATTTGAAATTCAGTAAGAATTTTACAGGCCTCTTAGGCAGTTAGAAGAGGCAAACTATTACTGACTACACAAAACCTTTAAACAGTAATTTTTAAACAATATTTATACCCACAAAACTGTTTTGCAAAATTATAAAATGACAGGAAACTCACTTACCTTCTGGATACTCGTGAACTCTTTATTAACTTCCTCTAACTTATTAGCTATTTGGTCCACTGACTTCTCCAAGTCTTTTAATTTCTTTAATTGAGCCTCTTCTTCTGGACTATTCTGTGTATTGAAAAATGCATATTCACAACTATGGAACAAACAGAGTCACTATGCAACTAAAAAGCACTAAGAGTGGTGATAAAGACAAGAACGTTTTTGCTGATTTAAAAAAGCATATTGCCCTGCAGTTGTTTCCATATTTTAATACTGATCAAATAAGCTTTTTCCAAAGCTCAATTACAAATACAGTCAAAATGGCAATGTATATAATGTATACAAAGTAATATGTGTAGATGAATCTGAAGGTAGAAAGGACTGTTTTGCTAGCTTAGCATCTTGTGTCCAGTTCTGGAATCCTCAACCTAAGAAGGATGTGGAGCTGTTAGAATGGGTCCAGAGAAGGGCTACAAAAATGATCACACAGTTGGAGCACCTTCCACACAAGGACAGGCTGAGAGAGTTGGGATTGTTCAGCCTGGAGAAGAGTAGGCTCCAGAGAGACCTTACACTGACCTTCCAGTACCTGAAAGGGGCTACAGGATAGCTGGGGAGAGACCGTTCACAAAGGCTTGTAGTGATAGGACTAGGGGCAATGGATATAAACTGGAGAGGGACAGATTTAGACTAGATATAAGGAAGAATTCCTTCATGATGAGGGTGGTGAGGCACTGGCACAGGCTGCCCAGGAAAGTTGTGGCTGCCCCATCCCTGGAGGTGTTCAAGGCCAAGCTGGATGGGGCCTCGGGCAGCGTCATCTACTAGGCCCATGTCCCTGCCCATGGCAGGGGGGTTGGAACTAAATGATCTTTAAGGTCTCTTCCAATCCAAACCATTCTATGATTCTATCTTTAGAGAGGAACATTTATATCACAAGATACTATCTTGTCCTCTACTTGGCAAAGCCAGCCACAAGCCATTTCACTAGAAATAACCCAGCAGATGCAGTAGCTACACCTTTTTTTTTTAACCAGAAAAATAAGATGGTCAGATACATTTATCAGCATACAGAAGGTTCATGAGCACCGACAAGCAACAGATCCTGCAGAAATTGGTCAATAACATAAGGCAAAAGTCAGTCAATAATGTAATTGCTGACATGTACAAACTGCAGTTATTTGCAGTACAAAGTGAGATTGAACTCAACTTTGTGGGTAGGAATACAAGATTAAGTTTACAATGTAACATGTTTCTGTGTTCAGCAGCTAAATCACTGACAGAAAGGACAATAACTTAAAGGGAAAAAAAAAACAAAAAAGAAGAAAAGTCCAAAGGCAACAGTTACCCTTTTCCCAATCAACATGACTTTGCAACCATTTTTAACACCAAGTGCTGACAAGGGTTGTTCCAGTTCTTTGAGAGACTTTCCTAAATGAAAAATGAGAGAGGGAAATAAAAGTTAAAAAATAGTTAGTGGCATAAGAATGTCTTCAGGAAGATATTCAAAACATGGATACTTGAAAATGAATATGACAAAAGGTATCACCTATAAGAAACATCCACAGATTTATAAGTTACCTTTGTATATCAGTTTCTGAAAAGGAACTGGAACTCCAGTGACTTGTTCAATAAGTAGAGCCATGTCTTGTAGTGTAGGTTCACCATCTTCTTGTTGAGAAGCAACCTGAATACTGTGTTTTTCACTGCCTAACAAAAAACAGAGTAACAGTGATACTAATTTTGGTTGTAAAACAGATGCAGAGATCAATCCGATCAGTCAGCAAGCACCTTTATTCAGCTTAGCTGTCTTTCTATATACCCAATTTGCTTACCTAACTGTGTGCCCATGAGGGTGACTACAGTGTATTACTGGCTAAAGGTAGCTGTCCATAAGACTATTACCAACATATTAATGGCTAAACTATCATGCATGCCAAGAAACCAAGTTATACTAAAGTTAGCTATGCTGACAGTTCATGTCCATTGTTTTCCTTTCAGCTGGTACTCGTTCCCACTGAACTAGCTGCTGGGTTCCTCCCAGCTGGCCTGTGTTTATCTTTCGGCTCTCTGCTTCAAGGCCTTGAAGTCTCACAGCACCCAGGCCTTGTTCTCTGTAAAATCTTCCCACAAATTTTTACTTAGAAAATAATACAGGAATTCCATTTCTAATTCTTATTTCCATTAACACAGAAAGTTCTCAAATGAACGATCCTCATGTACAACCATAATCTTCCATCAAAGCTTTCTATCGCATTTTCTTCCCCATGGCATAACTTCACTCAGCTGAACATTTTGGTTTACATTATTGTAATCTAAAGAGTTCGATCAGATGTATTCTACTGGCATAACGCCCCTGCTAAATATTATTCTCCACCTCTTTTCAAAAGTGTAGATGGTGTCCAGCCATCCCACAGGCTATAGCATGAAAGCCCACACTTTCATGATGCATTCTATTTCTTAATTGTAGAACTGAAGGAGCATGGGATCCGAAAAGGCTGGACCGCTGGGCTGAGACCAATGAGATGAGGTTCAACAAGGCCAAATGCCGGGTCCTGCACTTGGGGCACAACAACCCTGTGCAGCTACAGACTGGAAGAAGTCTGGCTGGAAAGCTGCCTGGAGGAGAGGGACCTCGGGGTATTGGTTGACAGCAACTGAACATGAGCCAGTAGCGTGCCCAGGTGGCCAAGAAGGCCAGTGGCATCTTGGCCTGCATCAGAAATGGCGTGACCAGCAGGTCCAGGGAAGTGATTCCCCCTCTGTATTCAGCACTGGTGAGGCTGCTTCTTGAATCCTGTGTCCAGTTCTGGGCCCCTCACCACAAGAAGGATGTTGAGGCTCTGGAGCGAGTCCAGAGAAGAGCGACAAAGCTGGTGAAGGGGCTGGAGAACAGGCCCTATGAGGAATGGCTGAGAGAGCTGGGGTTGTTTATCTTAGAGAAGAGGAGGCTGACAGGAGATCTCATTGCTCTCTGTAACTACCTGAGGGGAGGTTGTAGAGAGGAGGGAGGTGGCCTCTTCTCCCAAGTAATGGGGCACAGGACAAGAAGGAATGGCCTCTACCTGCACCAGAAGTTCAGATTGGACATGAGGAAAAAAAATCCACTGAAACGGTTATCAGGCACTGGCAGAGGCTGCCCAGGGAGGTGGTTGTGATACCATCCTTGGAGATATTTAAGAGACAGGTAGGTAAGATACTTAAGGATATGGCTTCATGGCAGGTAGGTATGGTTGGACTTGATGGTGTCAGAGGTCTTTTCCAATCGCGTGATTCTATTCTATTCTAACTTTTAATGGCATGAGTCTTGGAGAATCTGAGACAATATATCATTTCCTTTGCTCCCTACTCCTCATATTGGGAAGCAGGCAATCAATATCTACCCTGCCTGCCCACCACCACCCACCTGAAAGAATTCCCATGGTCAAAAAATGATTTCTCCCTGTACTGCTGCTGATATGCAGCCTTAGCCACTTTGAGAAGTCTCAGCCTACGTGTCACCTTCCACTTACAGAGCATTCTACTCAGACTCCCTGTGGTTACTTCCACACAAACAGCAGGAAGTTCTTTGAAAAAAGGAGAACGTCTATTAATCTCTGCTTTGCAATAGACCCTTTCTATAACCCTCTGCTCCCACACGCTTAAGGTTTGTCAATCTGACAGCACCCACAGGAATCAGCTACTGCTGACTGCAAGGGAAATCAAAACAGGCATTTTGTAATTTGCAGGAAGAGAGAACTTAACAAATACCAGAAAGAAAACTATTCTCAGGCCACTAATTTGAAGTGCATGTATCTTTTACAAGTCAAAAATGCTAGAAACATTGACTTTTAAAATGTTCCTGCCTCACAGAGTCACGTGATATGTGACACTGTGGCCTCAAAAACCTGCAAGCTCCAACAACAACTCATTCCAAAATGGTTTTAGGTTCAAAATTCCATTATGGAAAATGCCTGGGGGAAGAGTTCATATAAACAGATCCTCTTCTCAGTTTGTTTTGGAGGGAGAAACAACCAAAAATTCAGAACCTAATCTCAGTATATTTAAAAGGTTGTTCTGATGTATACAACTGCTTTGAGTAAGGGCAGTGCCTGCCAGCAATTCAGAGAGGGGGAAAAAAAAAACTAGCAAATGGGGAAGAGAACATCTGAAGTCTGCTGAGCAACAGAAAGAGATTTAATCTCAAATGAGGAGCACCACTTTGGGCAGACTGTAACAAAAATTTTACTGTAAATTCACAGCAGTGTGAAATCACCATGAAAAATACCTCCTGGATTGTAAGAGGTATCATAACTCACCAGTTTGCTTCAGCAAATGAGAATACTAATTTAAAATAACCACTAGTGTAAAATTCTCCCCTCCAAAAAAAACCAGGTAAATTCAATTTCTCGCAGATTGTCAAGTGATACACGTGGGTCTATAACCTTTCTCCTTCTTAACCCTTATCTCCACCTTTCCCCACACTCACTCACGCATGCAAAACTTTAATGAAAACATTTGTGCTAAGTAGTAAGCCAGCACCTGACAGCAACAGGTACATCAGGAAGCTGAAGTCCAAGTTGAAGGATGCCTTCATTTTGCTATCTGTTATTACAAAGTAATTCGCAGATAAGAAAACAACAGGAGATAAAAACACTCTCAGAGACAAAGACTGTTGGCAAACAGCGAAATGTTGGAATCATCATAGACCCACAGCAGAGTTTGGGTTGGAAGGGACCTTAAAGACCCTCCAGGCTTAATCTTATCTTCCCTTCCACCAGGTTCTTCTCTCTCCTATTTCTCTTCCCAAAGAAAGCTCAGCTGTGCCAACAGTCCTTAGAGTAACTCATTTCATCAGGTCAGCACCCAGCTGTCACACTGATGAAACTACCACTTTCTGCTGCATTCTTGAAAGCACTCAAGCTTATTCAATGATCAGGATGAGAGTCTGTTGGGAAGCACCTGCTTTTAACATACAGTGATCGCTCTAGCCATTTATTTCATCTGAATGAAGATTGCTACCAAGAAAGTGAAGCCTGGTCTGTGCTCTCTAGCAAGGACAGCCTTGTCAGCTGTTCCCACCACTATCACAGAATTATAGAATCATAGAATCATAGAACAACCAGGTTGGAAGAGACCCATCGGATCATCGAGTCCAACCATTCCTATCAAACACTAAACCATGTCCCCCAGGACGTCGTCTACCCGTGCCTTAAACACCTCCAGGGAAGGTGAATCAACCACCTCCCTGGGCCGCCTATTCCAATGCCCAATGACCCTCTGTGTGAAAAACTTCCTCCTAAGAAGATAGAATCATTGAACAGCTTGGGTTGGAAGGGACTTTAAAGATTACCCAGTTCCAACCCCCCTGCCAGGGGTAGGGACACCTCCCACTAGGTGAGGCTGCTCAAAGCCCCATATAACTGGGCCTTGAACACAGGGATGGGGCAGCCACAGCTCCCCTGGGCAACCTGTGCCAGTGCCTCACCGCCCTCACAGGAAAAAAAAAATTAATTGCCTCCTTAATATCGAAATCTCTCCTCTTTCTGCTTCCCCCTCGGCCTATCCCAGCACTCCCTGATAAACAGTCCCTCCCCAGCTTTCCTGTAGCCCCTTCAGGTACTGGAAGGTCGCTATAAAGGTTTTCTCGGAGCCTTCTCTTCTCCAGGTTGCACAACCCCAACTCCCTTAGCCTGTTCTCATAGCTGAGGTTCTCCAGCCCCCGGATCACCTTCGCGGGCCTCCTCTGGACCCGTTCCAACAGTTCCATATCCTTCCTATCCCTACAGTTGCTCACGCCCCGTGCGGCAAATCTAACCATCCTGTCGATAAGGAAAAAGCTTGATTCCCCCTCCCTCCTTTGTGCTGGATCAGTCTGAGAGCCCCCCGGGGGTGTCCCAGGCCCGGCGCCCCTGCCCGAGGCGGGGGGGTCGGAACCGGGTGCTCTGTAAGGCCCCTCCCGACCCGATCCACCCCGTGCCTCCACGCTCCCACAGGAGGGAGGGAGGGAGGGAGCACCCTGCGGGGACGGCGCTCGGGCTGCCAGCGGAGGCCGCTCCCCGTCCCACCCGGCCCCGTCTCTTACCGTAGGTGACGGTGACGGCGAGCGGCGCCCCGGGCGCGGCCATGTCCCCGCCACGCGGACCCCGCGTCGCGTCACTTCCGGGTGGGGGGTGGGGGGGAAGGGGGGGGGGTAAGCGGGCAGAGGGGAGCCCTGCCTGAGGCGCCCTCCTTCCACCTAGACTCATAGAGACACCAGGTTGGAAGAGACCTACTGGATCGAGTCCAACCATTCCTATCAAAAACTAAACCATGTCCCTCAGCACCTCGTCTACCCGTGCCTTAAACACCTCCAGGGAAGGTGAAGCACGGATAGGGGGACATGGATGCATCTACCCAGGACTCCTATGCATATTCTGATCATAGAATCATAGAACAACCAGGTTGGAAGAGACCCATCGGATCATCGAGTCCAACCATTCCTATCAAACACTAAACCATGTCCCCCAGGACGTCGTCTACCCGTGCCTTAAACACCTCCAGGGAAGGTGAATCAACCACCTCCCTGGGCAGCCTGTTCCAATGCCCAATTACTCTTTCCATGAAAAACTTCCTCCTAATGTCTAGCCTAAATCTCCCCTGGTGGACCTTGAGGCCATTCCCTCTTGTCCTGTCCCCTGTTATTTGGGAGAAGAGGCCAGCTCCCTCCTCTCTACAACCTCCTTTCAAGTAGTTGTAGAGAATAATGAGGTCTCCTCTTCTAATCCTGATACTCTCCCAGGTCTAACTGTCATGTTGTTATGAACCCTTGCTGACTGGGAGCTGGCTCCAGCTGTGCCTGACCCCGCCTGGGGGACAGAAAGGGTCATGAGGCACTGGAACAGGCTACCCAGGGAGGTGGTTGACTTGCCTTCCCTGGAGGTGTTTACAGTGCGGGTGGATGAGGTCCTGAGGGACATGGTTTAGTGTTTGATGGGAATGGTTGGACTCGATGATCCAGTGGGTCTCTTCCAACCTGGTGATTCTATGATTCTATGACAGGGACAGACCGCAAGCAAGAGGTGGTTGTAGAAGCACAGATCAGCACAAATCATGCCTCGCACGAGATGTTATCGCCTCCAGAGAACAAACAGTATCTGGAAAAACACTGTCTGAAAGAAAACACATGATCTGAGGTGCATTCTGTCTAACTTGCAAAAAAATCACAGAATCATAGAATGGTTTGGCCTGGAAGGGGCCTTAAAGATCATAGAATCACAGACCCATCCTTTAAATACCTCCAGTGAAGGTGACTCAACCACCTCCCCGCGCAACCTTCATCCTTCTTGTGGTGAGGGGCCCAGAACTGAACACAGGATTCAAGGAGTGGTCTCACCAGTGCTGAGTACAGAGGGAGAATAACCTCCCCGGACCTGCTGGTCACACTGTTTCTGATACAAGCCAAGATGCCACTGGCCTTCTTGGTCACCTGGGCACACTGCTGGCTCACGTTCAGTCGGCTGTCAACCAGCAACCCCATCTAGTTCCAACACCCCTGCCGTGGGCAGGGACACCTCCCACCAGGCCAGGCTGCCCAAAGCCCCATCCAGCCTGCCCTTGAACTTCCCCAGGGATGGGGCAGCCACAGCTTCCTGAGGCAACATGTTCCAGTGCCTTACTACTCTCATGGAGAAGAAATTCCTCCTTATGTTTAGTCTAAATCTGCCCCTGTCCAGTTTATAGCCATCGACCCCAGTCCTATCACTACAAGCCTTTACAAACAGTCCCTCCCCAGCTTTCCTGTAGGCCCCTTTCAGGTCCTGGAAAGTCACTATAAGGTCTGCTCAGAGCCTTCTCTTCTCCAGGCTTAATGATCCCAACTCTCAGCCTGTCAATAACTTGGATGAAACTCAACTCTACTTTAGCTTAAATCAAAACATTCCACTCTTTGTAATAATAACTACTTCTTATACCAGTGACAGCAACAGCCACCATGGTTACCATTGCAGAGGAGACAGTGGCCAGTACAGGGACCAGTGCTGATTTAACTCTGCAAGTTTGCCCACAACTCCAAGATGTATTGCGGCCATGGAAGCTGACATGCTGGAGGGAAGGGATGCCATCCAGAAGGACCTGGACAAGCTGGAGAAGTGGACCTATGTGAACATCATGAAGGTCAACAAGGCCAAGTGCAAAGTCTTCCACCTGATTTGGGGCAACCTCTTCTATCAGCACAGGCTGATGAATGGAGGGATTGAGAGCAGCTCTGAAGAGAAGGGCTTGGGGGTGCTAGTGGATAAGAAGCAAGTTATAAACTGGTAATGTGTGCTTGCAGCCCAGAAAGCCAACCACATGCCAGGCTGCATCAGGAGAAGTGTGACCAGCAGGTCAAGGGAGGTGAATCTGCCCCTCTGTTCTGTTCTGGCGAGACCTCACCTGGTATATGGCATTCAGCTCTGGAGTCCTTAGCACAGGAAGGATATGGATCTGTTGGAGTGAGTCCAGAGGAGGGCCAGGAAGATAGGGAGAGGACTGGAGCATAGGACGACAGGCTGAGAGAGTTGGAATTGTTCAGCTGAGAGAAGAGAAGGCTTGGGGTGACCTTTTAGCAGCCTTCCAGTACCTGAAGGGGCTACAGGAGAGACCTGGCCAGAACAAGCCTGATGTAAACATGAAAGCGCAAAAGGCAGCACGAGGGGCTTTTATGATCAGAACTAGACTCCACCTCTGGCAGAGGCTGTACCTGAGCCGCACATGACACCATAAAGACAGAGGACTAGTTAAGACCAGATTAATTACCAGAAACACCACACAAAAGGATCAGGTCGTCTACATAATTTTATGTTTCCATATAACACGAAGTTAATCCTATTTTATTACAGTTTTCAAGAAGGTTACAAGTACGATACAGCATAAAAGTCTCAAGACTGCTGTAGTTTAAAAATTGCTTTCAATTCTTTTATCAAATAAGCATAGTAATAAGGGAGCTATTTTACAGAGAGTAAGCAGCAACATACAGTCTTAGTTTCAAGAAAAAGAAACATAATACAAAGTCAAAGTAAAGCTATCAATAGCCACCAATACTCTTCACATACTACTTCGTCCATAAGACACAGAAATCAAAAGTTATTTGACTGCTTCCACCAAAGGGAATTGTGCCGAATTTTCCATTAATAGAAAAGTCAGTAGTAGAACAACTTTCTTCAAAGAAAGAACACCACCAGCCACTCATACTGCACTCTAGGATGTAGTGATATTAAGGTTACACTGGAAGGACAAGTTCTCCAGGATTTAAAAAAAAAAATCATAATTTGATTTGTAAAGCGTAGTTCATGATATCCATTGTGCTTTAGAAACATTTATGTTGCAGGGATCTTTGGCAATCCAAATTCGTCCACCAGTACACCATCCTGTAAGAAAGAAAAAGCAGAAAAGCAGCAGATTAACAACTCTCCACCAACCAGAACATTGCACAAAAAGTTTCCTTATGATTTCTATATTGTGATGTTTCTGTAATTGTCACTGTGTGACAGCGGAGATCAGAATAAGACCACCAATGTTCTTCCTCACTATGAAGTTATATTAAAGCCCCAAAAGCAAACATACAGACTTTCTTCTGCTTTTAAGAATAACTACACTAGGAGCTGTAATGGTACACCTAAATTTTACTTGCAGTCTGACAACGTTAGATAGGAGTTACAAAATGCCATTTTAGGAGCACTAAGTCCACTGTATTCCCTCATATGTAACATTCAACATCCATTTTTGTTCAAAATATTAAGGATTACAAATATCAAGCAACCAATACAAGTGGGATTAATCCAAAACAACCAAAAAAGTGTATTTTGCTTTCAGGCAAGTGGTGGAGTCTCCATCCCTTGGAAGTGTTCTAAAGCATTTCAGGACATGGTTTGGCAGGAAAGGTGGTACTGGGCTGATGATTGGACTGTATGATCTTAGAGGTCTTTTCCAAACTTAACGATTCTATGATTCTACTCCATGACTCAAAAATGAAAGGACTCACTTTGTTTTTCGTGTCAGTAGGTGTGACATCTGGGAGTGCTGGAGCAGATGCAGCTTCATCTAAGTAGGAATTGTCTTCATCAGCAAGAAGCTCATCACCTAACGCATCCAGTTCTGAAATTGAATTATATAGGTTTAAAAAAATTTCAAAAAAATCCTTTTGAAAAAGAAAGTTTTTCTTAAAGAGAAACAGGATTCGTGCTCAACGCTTATATTCATGTGTATTTAGCATTTAAGTCATCAGTTAGGAATACACACACACAAAGCAGAAAACCTTCTTTCCTTCACTGCATTCTATTTGTGTATCTCATATTTATGTTGTACTTTTATTACTGCTTGCAAAGGAAATGCAGATTTTATGTTTTAAAAAAATTATTAAAACTATTTTTTAAAACACATTTAAAATATTTGGCTAATGACATTAAAAATCAGTGTATGACTGTTAGATGATTTTTACATTAATATAAACTGTAAAAATCATCCTCCACCCTCCTCACCTGCTTCCAAGTCATCTTCATCAATCTCTGGTGTTCCATAACTACGACTCAGTGCTTCCTGGACTTCATTAGCTTCTTCCATCATATCCTCTAACTGGTCTTGTATGTCCTGGAAAAAGAAGCAATTTCAACAGGTACACATGTAATAGTTTGATAAATTTATCAAAGTTTAATAAAATATTTTCGAATTATTAAACTGAATAAAGCACTCAAATTTCTGTAATGGATACACCATTTTCTGAAGCAGTGTTAATACAAGACATACGCACTCATCACTATAGTGTGGCCTTAACTACTACTACAATTATAATAAACGTATCAGGTAGAAAAAGAGGAACCTTGCAACAATATTTCTGTAAATCAGTTTAAGTATCCTTCAGGGTAAGCAGGAAACCTCTAATAAATTACCCAGAGTCCAGCATTATCTTGAAAAGCAGAAGAATATGAAATCTAGAGAAATTAAATCTACCGTCTGATGAAGAAGCATTAACCTGAGCTGTGCCACAGCATAATTTAGAAGTTATTTCTCCATACCTATTGGCACTTGAGTACAAGGAAGGAAACAACACATAGCAAAAGGTTTACAATGCAGTTGATATAGCATAAGAAAGAGAACTTCAAAGGAATTTTACACTGGCATTTGAAAAGAGTTTAAGGCACAGTATACTTTAAATTATATTTCAAGACCTCTTGAAATTTTGGCTGTTTTTGGTTTTGGGGCTTTTTTCTGTTGATTGGTATTGGTTGGGTTTTTTTTGGCTGTTTTGCCTTTTTTTTTTTTAAAAAAAAAAAAAAAAAAAAAAAAAAAAAGTAAGAAATCAGGCACTACCTGCAACTGGGGGAGCAAAGGACCTACCTAATCCACATGTTGCTAACATTGGGGGTGGGGAGGAAGACAAAAAAAAAAGCCATAGCAGGAAGTATACACCATAATTCACTTATGGTGAAGTGCAGAGGAAAGTAAGGGAGCGATTAAAGATTAGCCCAGCAAGGAAATTAAGAAAACAATCAGTGCAAGAAGGCAAATAACTGATCGTGCAGCACCAGAGAAACCAGGAAGGAATTATGATGGTGGTCCCAGAAAAAAAGGAGGCAAACTCATGTGAAGTAAAGCAGCCAGCTTTTCTTTAAGTTACATAGTATCCTCATCACTATTTCAGTGCATTGTTTCTGTTCTTTGACAATGTAAGCTGTAGAAGCTCACCTCAATTTGATCGATTTTGACGTGCTTGTAAGCTTTCTTCATTTCTTTCACCCCCAGTTTCATTGCATCGACCTAGAACAGAGTCAAACAACATGCTTATATCTGGTGCAGCACACACAAGTTAAACCAATGGGAGATTACTATACTCGTACCGTTGTTTTTGTGTCCTTCAGTGCCTGAATAGTGTAATTAGCTTGTTCCATATTAAAAGACTGTTGTGACAGGTTATCCCGCTGCTGTTCATACCTGTTAAAAATAGTGCAAGAACCTTTAAAACACAATACTATTTAGTGCAAAAAAAATCTATTTTTTTAAAAAAATTGATAAAATCGGCAACAATAGTCAAAACATATGATAATTTTTAAACCTTTAATACAATCACTGCAGAATAAAAAGCTTCATAAATATCGGGCCGTTATGCTTTTCCATGTATTTAAACTTGACGATGCTACCCCTGAACTAAGCTTCTGTTTTAACTGATGGCAAAACCACATTTGTATAGGTGTACCTAGTAGGTGAGGACATAGCAAAAGTTTTAATCACTAGAGACGAGTGCCACAGCTCAATAATGCTGTCAGCTGAATGGAAGAGATGCAAGTTATGCAAGCCACAGCTATCAAATAAAATTAGCAGTCAAAGAAAAAGAAAAAAACCAAAAGCAAACCCAAGCAGTCCTCCTCACCTAAACTACTGTGTTCATTACTATAAGATATTTTGGATGGTAAGAACAAATACTCAACAAGTACCCCTTAAAGAAAATCGGTGTTCATTAATCCCAAACTGAGAGAAGTTTAAACTCACATTCGCTTCTGCTTTAACACTCTCAATGCTTTTTGCTTTACTGCATTCTGAAAGACACAATATAGTAACATTAGGAAAAAATATCTGACTTTACTCATGATTATGCTACTTAAACCTAATGTATTGCATTTCCGCTTTCCTAAAGATTCCTCAGTTACCAGTGCAAAGACTTTTAACAATAGTCACATTCAGCATTTGTCCTGCACTACTGATTAACTGAATAGGCTTGTATATAAGCTTCTAATAGAAAACACTTCTAAAATTTCTGGTTTTTGAATTTAAATTTTTTTTTTTGATAAGCAGAACACAAAGTCAAACCTAGTATAACAGAACCACCTTCAATCAAAAGGCTTCAATGAAATATTACTGCAAAAGGTACTTTAACAATACTATTTACATAAGATAGGTTTATGTTAGATACATTTAATATTATATGTTCATTCCCTTTCAAAAATGGGCTTTCCTACTCTCCCCTTTCTGCATAACACAGACTTTTATATTTTGGGTGATGAACAAAACAGACTCTCTACCAGACTTAATTCAGGTAATGGAAGGGAAGCAAGATATTTCTGACTAAGGAATTATATTACACTTTGGAAGAAATAAAACCCAGTTAAAACACTGTTCAAAGACGAATGTCTAAGAGATGCTTCAGAACTAAAACAATTCTACAGGACATTATATCCCATCAAATAGGGCAAGATGCAATTTTATGAACCTGACGAACTGGCTAAACAGCTCCACCACATGACAAGAAGCATGAGTCACATCCTCTCGTTCTTAAATACCACAGAAGATTCTTACCTTTGCAGGTCCCTCTCTCATCTTCTTCATTTGATCCTTATACTTCACCAGTTCTGCATCAAGCCTAGAGATTTTCTTGTCAATTGACTCAGCTCTGCTGTCCACCTTTAATATATGAAACACACAAAAACATCATTCATAAAGGTTTTACTCAGGCACGGGACAATAAAAGGAAGAGCTTCAGTTTTACGGTGCTTTCAGTTTTATTCTAACCAAATTGTTTCTTTTTTTTCAGTGGTTTTGTAAACAGTTTAGTTTCTGGAGAATCCAAAACCAGAACCAAGTGAAACACCTTCTGCAAGGAGCACAAGAAACATTCTGAGGTTACAGGAAGCTTTGCCATTTTAATGTGTTCCCATAAATCTGTGATGCTTCCTTGCACATCCACTCAAGTCACAGTCTCTAATTCAGGAATTTCTGGTAACATCATACAGTATCAGGGACTAAACCAGAAGGAGCAAAGGAAAGCAGAAGTGTACCACTCTGCCAGATACGAGGGCAATGCAAAAGGGGGAAGGACGTGTTCACCAAGGCCAGAGGTTTATTCTTGTTGGGCATAGAACATCAATCCTTCTGAACAACAAAGGCATTAGCAATTACATACAAGAAGCCCAGACTTAACTACTTTTTCAAAGGTGCTCAATTTGTTTGCCAGAGAGACACTTTTCCCACTGCTTCCCACAAAGGGATACAGAATGCTGCAGTTCCTCCTGGTAGCAATTCTGAATTAATACAGCAGTTTTGCTCCAAATCCCAGCAGTAGCTGCATAGCTCAGTAAGAGACCCCCAGCAGTCAATCCTAACAGCCCTGGAGCAAAGCGTATCACAGAGCTGTCATGGCAATTAATTACATAATAAAGCATGTGTATAGATCATTCTAATAGTGTATACAAATTCACATAAAAAAAAAACCAAAGCGAGACCCCTTAACATGAACTGACTATCACAGCATTTCCCTGGAAGCAACAAAATAAAGCTTATTAACGTCTCATTCCAAGCGGCCTCTCTAGGGATTAGAATATAATGACATTCCAATTATAGCATGAGACTGATCAGTGCAAATTTACAATTCTGACTTGCTATAAGTGCAGCTAACCAGACACAATTATGTGGGTTTTCAATTCTGATGTCTCAATGATCCTTTTAAATCTCTGCTCTATAACAGCAACGTGCATCTGCCAGAAGCATCCTGAGCAGAATGCTTGATATGAACAATCCACACAAGACTTTAAAGTGCCTGGGCACAGCTGGCATTGAAGGAAATTGTATTGAACTTTCTATTATGCCAAATATTTTACTATTAGCAAGAGATATTTCCAATTTTAAAACTCTAACAGGTTCACAGTGTAACACCTCCTCAAGATCCTCATCAGCTAAGAGCATCTTTGAGGTCAGCCTCCCTCACAGGGGAAAAACAGTTATGTGGTTTGTTTTTACAATGATTCTTTTAGGCAGTAATAGCTTTAAACAGAGACAGATCCTCCTACATTGATTACCTACATAAAAAATTCACAGGCATATTACACAGGACCTCATCTTTGTTCCTATGTTTCCTAATTACTCCTCTGACAAAATGTAAGCTTAGAGTGTTTTTTCAAAGAAGTAAAAACAACACCAGTGCCACAGTTCTTCACGCATCCTTCCTCCTACCGTCCTCGTGACAGCTTTGAGTCATCTGATTTTGTCAGCCAGCAAGGATAAGAAAGATTTGCCACTAAGTACAATGTTGAGGTAGGCACGGCAAGAGAGTGAGCAAGAGCCAGAAGGCTGAGAGTGGGAACATAAACATAGGGAGTAAGCAGGGAGACAGGAGGGCATCACACAGCCAGCTGGCAAACTCAATAGTAACCAGACATCCAAGAAAACTAGAGAGAAGTATTTCACAGGCTTCAGTAAACATTTCAGATCAGCCATCCCACAGAACCAGCTCTATAAGTGCAAGAGCTCTACACAATTGAAGATTTTTACACTGATGCTTTTTCTCTTGCCACAGGAAAACAAAAAAGCTCATTGTGTGCTGATCTTAATGAGTTCAGTCATTCAACTTTTCATACACAGGGAAGAACATTCAAAATGTGCCTAAGACTGAATACACAAGTGATGTGGCTGGAACTATTAAATTTAATATGGTAAAGAAACAGCACAATTTTTTTTAGTATCTTACACAGCCCTTTAATAATAACTCATATACCATGCAAGAAAATAAATCTAATGGCATCTCTAGTCCTTTAGCAGGAACTGTACTAAAGACTTTGCTTGTTGTGAAAATGAACTGAAAATACAGCAAGTCTCTCTCACCAATCATATACGTTACTTCATGTAAACTGGCACAAAGAGTTAATTCATAAACTCTGAACTTGTAAAAGGATGTATGATTCTCCCCACTTAGTAATATACAAAACTCTTAAATTTTAGTTCCATCCACAGAAACTGGAAGATGTCAAAGCAGGGTAAAAGGCTTACATAGAGCTCAGTAATGACAACAGAGGTTTATAGACTTCCTCATGCCAAAAAGCTATGCTTAGAGCTAGATCTTTATCTCTCAAAAGCCAATCAACACTGGTTTATATCTTCAAAATCACCCTGTAACTCATCATTGGTTGCCAAAGTCATAACTACATAAAATAAACCTGAAACTGCTTTTTAGTTAACCTGCTGTCTTGCAGAGCCAAGTAACTAGAAGAGGATCAAAACTGCACGCAGCTCCTGCTGGATGGAAGTGACAGCCACTTGGTTTTGAGAAAAGAAACCTAAAATCCTGGTGTTGACAATCACAATAGCTGCTTAAATTACACCACTATGCACCCCAAAAATCTATGGGGATTGAACAAACTCTCTTAAAAGATGACAACCTGTTGGCATACCTAAACTTTGTTTGGATTTGTCTCAACATTAGAAAATTCACAATGACTTGCAACTAGCAAAATCAGCCCTGAAAAATCAGACTAACACAAAGTTGTGACAGAAAGAAGGTTTCCTGGTTTTCCGTTTATGCTGCCAAAACAGCAAACTGAAGTATCAATAACAGTATCCCGGATGGATATGGCAGTTCTAGCCACTCACTGAAGCATTTACAGGAAAAAAAGGAAAAACTAATCCTTGTTTTCAATCACATGCTTTATTTACAGTTCTAGCTAACCATACTTAGAGCTATGTTTGGGCTTCATACTGCTAAAAAGCAATACAGATTCTTTGTCAGTAAAATAACACACTGGGAAAAGCACAAACTATGACTAATTCTCTCTTCATCCCAGCTACTGGTATCTGCAAGAGACTGATGTGCATGGGTTTGTGTAGGTTGCTCTGACAAGTATTAGGCAATTAACTTGAAGAGTCTCTACACTTGGCAGTAAAATAAGTATTCTCTAAGAAAAATCGTGATTTTTCCATAGAAGCGTTTTGTTGTCAGGATCCAGGGATAGTTAGGCTTAGTTAATCCCCCTTTATACCACAACCATTACTGACCTTTCATCTGACTCTGAAAACCACCAATACTTTACTTTGTTAGCTACAAATATTCAAGACCTCGGTGTTCTTCCTTCACCTTTTAAAATAATTTTACAGAAGGATCTGTGAATGTATACCAGAGTTTTCTTCACAATCTTAGAAGCCAAAAGATAACTATGAAACTACAAGATTAACCTTCTTAAAACATTTCCTTAACCTTCTTTTCAGACAGGTTAACCTTACAACAGCTGTAAATTGTTCTACTGCGTGTTTCCTAAGCAAGCCCAGATGAAGTATGAAAGGCCTAACTGTCATCTGCACACATCTTCGATATTAAACAAGCACGCTTAGCAGGTTTATCAACAGCAGAATCATAAAATAATTTGGGTTGAAAGGGACATAAAACATCATCTACTTCCAACCCCCCTGCCGTGGGCAGGGACACGTCCCAGTAGGTCACGCTGCCCAAGGCCTCATCCAGCCTGGTCTTGAACACCTCCAGGGATGGGGCAGCCACAACTTTCCTGGGCAACCTCTGCCAGTGACTCACTACTGTCATTGTGAAGAAATTCCTCCTTATGTCCAGTCTAAACCTGACCCTCTCCAGTTTATATCCATTGCCCCTAGTCCTATCACTACAAGCCTTTGTGAACAGTCCCTTCCCAGCTTCCCTGTAGACCCTTTCAGGTACTAGAAGGTCACTATAAGGTCTCCTCGGAGCCTTCTCCTCTCCAGGCTGAACAACCCCAACTTTCTCGGCCTGTCCTTGTATAGGAGGTGCTCCAGTCCTCTGATCATCTTTGTAGCCCTCCCCTGGATCCGTTCCAACAGCTCCCTATTCTCCTTATGTTGAGGATTCCAGACCTGGACACAATACCCCAGATGAGGTCTCACAAGAGAGGAACAGAGGGGCAGAACCACCTCCCTCAACCTGCTGGCCACGCCCCTTTTGATGCAGCCCAGGATACGGTTGACATCGAAATGCACACCGACAGCCGGTAAACAAGGGGCTCAGTCGCAGAATCAAACGATTCGGGCTAGGAGGGCCCTTCACAGGTCACCCAGCGCAACCCCCGCAGGCAAACGGACACCCCCAACCACACTGGGTCGCTCCGAGCCCCGTCCGACCCGGATCGGGGCCTTCCTACCCCACGGGCCCAGAGCGTCCCACCACCCTATCCCGGCCACACACCGACCCCGCGCTGGCACCCGCGGGACTCGCCGGGGTGGGCGCTCACCGTGCCGATGCAGTCGGTGAGGCTGGGCGGAGGCGCCTTCGGCTTCGCTTTGCCGAAGAACCGGTTCATGGTGTCTCGGTGCCTGCGACGGCTGCTTCTTCTACGTCCCGACCCGACCCGGAAGCGCGAGGGAGCGGGTGGGCGGGGCCACGGGGAGGGCGGAAGCGCATTCGGCGCGGCACTTCCGCCCGGCTCCCAGCAGCCACGCGCTGCCATTGGCCGGCAGGGGCCAAGCGCCGGAAGGAGGCTGCTGCCCGGCTCCGCCCCCACGGGGAATAGTTTCCGCTGAGCGTCAGCAGCTGCGACAGACTCCGCCCCGTGAGAGCGGCCCCTCCGAGCTGTTAAAGGGCAACGAGGCGGGAGGCTCAACAAGGCCAAGTGCCGGGTCCTGCACTTGGGGCACAACGACCCTGTGCAGCTACAGAGTGGGAGAAGTCTGTCTAGAAAGCTGCCTGGAGGAGAACGACCTGGGGATGTTGGTTGACAGCGACTGAACATGAGCCAGCAGTGTGCCCAGGTGGTCAAGAAGGCCAATGGCATCCTGGCTTGTATCAGAAACAGTGTGACCAGCAGGTCCAGGGAGGTTATTCTCCCTCTGTACTCGGCACTGGTGAGGCCGCTCCTTGAATCCTGTGTTCAGTTCGGGGCCCCTCACCACAAGAAGGATGTTGAGGCTCTGGAGTGAGTCTTACAAGGAGCAACTGAGAGAGCTGGGGTTATTTAGCCTGGAGAAGAGGAGGCTGAGGGGAGACCTCATTGCTCTCTGTAACTACCGGAGGGGAGGTTGTAGAGAGGAGGGAACTGGCCTCTTCTCCCAAGTGACAGGGGACAGGACAAGGAGGAATGGCCCCAAGCAGCACCAGAGGAGGTTCAGGCCCGACATCAGGAAAAAATTCTTCACCTAAAGGGTTATCAAGAACTGGCAGAGGCTGCCCAGGGAGGTGGTTGAGTCACCATCTATGGTGGCATTTAAAAGACTGGTAGATGAGGTGCTCAGGGATACAGTTTAGTGGCAGATAGGAATGGTTGGACTTGATGATCCTGTGAGTCTTTTCCAACCTAGTGATTCTATGATGCTTTATAAGGCCACAAAAATGTGAAACAGAAAGGTATTGTGTTTATTTAATTTATTTGTTTTATGTTAAGAACACCACTTCTTTATACAGGAGTTACTGAGGGCCTAACATATCTTTAGGCTTCACCCACTGATCAAACTGGTCTGATGTGAGGAACCCCAGCTTTATGGCAGCTTCTTTTAACGTCGTCCCCTCTTTGTGTGCTGTTTTGGCAATCTTTGCCGCTTTATCATATCCTGTAACAAATAAAACCAAACAGGTTAGGTATTTGCAGTTTCAGGAGATTTGTTAGAGGTAAGAAAGGAAGTAGGGCAACTGGCCTCTGAAGAAGTAACCTGTAGTTTCTAATGCTTAACTCAACCAGCAGTAAACACACTAAGTGTATTACACAACTTCTTCATGCAAAGTGAAGACAAATTCTGTTATACTGGCCTTACTGCATTTAGATCAAAGCTTTATGTGATTTCATCCTTAAAGAAAAAACATCTCCTACTGTGCTCTTTCACTTTTCATTATTATGAGCAGTCAGGGTGACAGGTACACAAAGTCTACCAATCTCCTTTTTTGTTTGATTCTCACCAGAATTCCTTTTATCATACAGTGGTGTGGCCCATGACTTGGTCTCCTAAACACTGTGACAATAGAAATAATGTTTGCCAAGTAATGTTACTGCATAAGGATAATAATATAACAGCTTTCCAGTGGGGAGAGACTCTTATCGTGGAGCGCAGTGTTAGGACAAGGGGCATTGACTTTAAGCTGCAAGAGGGGAAATTTAGATCAGACTTTAGGAAGGAACTGTTTCCTGTGAGGATGGTGCGGCACTGACACAGGTTTCCCAAAGAAGTCGTGGAAGCCCAATCTGCAGAGGTGTTCAAGGCCAGGCTGGATGAGGCTTTGAGCAACCTGAGCCAGCGGGAGGTGTCCCCTGCTCATGGCAGGGGAGCTGGAACTGGATGATCTTTAAGGTGCCTTCCAATCCAAACTCAACTATGATTCTACAATGTTTTGAGTTGTAAGCCTACCTATATGCGGATTAAGTGCCGTGACCAACATCAAAGATTCATTCATTAGTTTGTTGATCCTTTCCGTATTGGCTTGGATTCCAACTACACAGTTGTCAGTGAAAGAAACAGAAACATCTCCAAGAAGTCTTGCTGAGTTTAAAACATTTTTAATCTAACAAAAGAAAAGAAGAAATACCGACGATTAAATTGAGACATTAATAGCTGCCCAGTCTGCTATATCTGTTCATAACCTGTGAGCCCCACACCCTGCAGTATTGACTTCTTCAACTGTCACATTGGGGAAAAGCAGCACAGTAAATAACACACCCTCCTCTGGCAGAGTAAATTCAACCACTCCTATTCAGAAGAATTTGTGAGAAGCTTTCAGTAGCAGGAGAACTCTTGCATAAAGATAACCACAGGATGTATAATCATTTTGTTACAACAGTTCAGAAATAACCAAGTAAAAATACATCAAGGCATTTGATTCATTGTCATTTCCTCCCTCAGCTACTGATCAAGAGAAGACACCTAAAAATATAAAGTACAATAATGTCTGGCATTAGTCCTCTACTTTGACAATCCATGTACATATGGATTGAAAACCAGCCTGTAACTCATCATTGGTTGTCAAGGTCATAATTACATAAATAAACCTGAAACTTTGCTTTTTAGTTAACTTGCTGTTTTGTAGAGCCAAGTTTTCAGAGAATGGAATTACAAACAACTAGAAGAGGATAAAAACTGCATGCAGCTCCTGCTGGATGGAACTGACAGCCACTTGTTTTGAGAAAAGAAACTCTAAAATACTGATGCTGACAATCACAACAGCTGTTTAAATGACACCACTATGCACCCCAAAAATCTAAATTTTGATTGGATTTGCCTCAACATTAGAAAAGGCACATTGACTTGGAACTGACAAAATCAGCCCTGAAGAGATCTAACAGACTAATACAGAGTTGTTGTGACAGAAAGGAGGTTTCCTGGTCTTCAGCTTATGCTGCCAAAACGGCAAACTGAAGTATCAATAACAGTATCCCAGATGGTTATGGGAGTTCTAGCCACTCACTGAAGTTGGTAACAATAGGAAAGCTAATCCAGTTTTCCAGCACATGCTCTGTTTGCTGTTCTAGCTAAACATACTTGGAGCTATGTTTGGGCTTAAAAAAGCAATACAGGTTCTTTGCCAGTAAAATAACACACTGGGAAAAGCACAAACTATGACTAATTCTCTCTTCATCCCAGCCACTGGTATCTGCAAGAAATTGATGTGCATGGGTTTGTGTAGGTCATGCTGACAAACATTAGGTATTTCACTCAGAGTCTCTTCCCTTGGTAGCAAAATAAGTCTCTGACAGGAAAACTGTCATCTCCCACAAAAGCATTTTGTTGTCAGTTTCCAGTAGCAATGTATAGTTAGCCCTTCTTGAGGTGTCTGTTTCTATCAAAATTTATCTTCTGCTAGGGACATCTCCTGGCTGTTCAACAGGATTGTTTTTCTTTTTTTGGCAAAAACAGGTGCTGAATGCTCACAAGTTGTTTGTTCAGATTAAGGGGGAAAACAGTACTCTGAACAGACTTGCTAAGGAAGAGACAAATACTGATTTTATGATAAGATTTCCATTTTCTTCAACCATTTCTTGCAAGCATAATAAAAAAAAAAAGCAGCAGCAGTCAGTGTGGATGGCACAGAAAAATAATATACAACCTGGTGCTTCCTCTGTGAATGTTATTTCTAAGAAAATGACAAAATCTCAAGACCTTTCCCTTTATTTCTATATAATATTAGGCTGTTTTTCACAAGTCAGCTTAATTCTTTATAAACTATTGCAGCTACACTAATATCTTTACTATTCCTTCAACCTCTTATACACACAATGTATCTCAGTGTATCCTGCTCGCATTGTAGACAGCAAACATTATTTTAAATACTGAATTCCAAGACTAATAATTACAATTTTACATTACTTGCTTGTCAAAATCACATAATCCTTCAGTATTCAGCAGTAACAGAAATTAGTAAGAGGTAATTGTTAAAGAAAAAAAATCCTCCTTTTCAGCTAAAATATCAAAATCCCTTCAGCTTTGGACTTCCTTAGACTGATGATAAGCATACATTTTTAAGATAAATGCTTATCTGCATACAATAATTTCAAGTAAAAACCCGTTCCCTGTCAAAATAACAAGGACTTACCATACAAAAAAATTAAAATTTGTTGTCACATTCTATCAGCTTCTCTGGTGCTTGTATTGACTAAGTATTCACGGAGTTTTTTTCCCTTGAGTCATCTGATTGTACGAATGCCAACTTTAACAGTCTTAGGCTTTTCAAACTTTATGAACTAACTTACCATCATGGGCTTAAAAACATTCAGTTCAAAGTGTCCATTGCTCCCTCCTACAGTAACAGCAACATGGTTTCCCATAACCTGGGCTGCCACCATGGTTACAGCTTCACACTGGGTAGGGTTCACTTTTCCTGGTTTGTGGGAGGGAGAGAAAAAGGTTACCAAAGAAGAAAAAAGTAAAAAATAAATGTTTAAAAGCAGTATTTTGCTCATTTACCAAATCACAATGAATAGAAGCTGTTTTGTAGGAGGTAATATGTCTCACTTACCTGTATTTGTGCACCACAGAAAAGAAATAATTTACATGAATATTAAATTCACTCTACTATTTCAGTAATTCACTTAGGATTTTAAAAGTAGCCATGGCAACCCAGCAAGGCTTTATGAGCTGGATCAAATACGCTTGACTGAGCATCTGTTAATTCTTAAGAGATTATAACTTGTCTTTATTTGTGTAATAGACATTGTTGGTAACTCATTACCAAATCCCAGTCAACTTCAGAAGAGCATTACTAATTTGTTAGAAATACTTTGTAATAAAATTAACACACTTTACTTTATCAGGAAAAAAATTCCAAACCCAACAAATCAGAGTGGCCTCCTAACATGAAAGTTTTATGGTTGCTTTAATTTCAAAAATAACAATCCTAATAAGAACATTCATTATCTGCTTTTTTGAAAGCCAGATATGCTCATGACCAATTTCTTTTATAATTTATCATACAGGAAGAATGTGCTTACAATAGTTTTGGATGTACAACGTGCACATACACGTATTTTTTTCAAAAGAGAGGCAAGGAACAATTACTAATATTACTCTTTGCTTTCTCATCCTTCCATACAATGGGATCATTGCTGAAGGGAGTATGTGAGTACATAACACTAACTGTGCTAGGAAGTAAAGACAGAACTCAATTTACATCGTGATATGGCTACAATTCATATATGGGACCGTTTAAAGCTTGTTTCAGAGAAGCCTTTAAATATAAACAGTAGAGACCTTGCAACTCTAAAAGAAGGTTGTATGCTTGTATTAATAAAGTCATTCATTTACAGACACTACTCTCAACCATGTACTTTGCTGTGCAAACAAGCATTTTTACGAGCACAAATTTTAGCAAAACATGGCAGAAGATAAAAGCTGACAGAAGTGTTGAATCACAGACTTATTGACATTTCTAGTGGTGTTTTGTAAATACCAATTAAAAGTTATAAAAGTTATATTAAAAGTCCATAAGAAAAGAAACAGGCATTTTTTCTGGATGTTTTCTCTGTACCTGGCATGATGCTACTTCCTGGTTCATTTTCAGGCAGGATGAGTTCTCCTAGTCCGGAGCGTGGTCCAGAACCCAGGAAACGAATATCGTTAGCTATTTTCATCAGACTGCATGCCACCGTGTTCATAGCTCCACTGAGTTCAACTAGGGCATCATGAGCTGCAAGAGCTTCAAACTTATTTGGAGCAGTGACGAAAGGCAAACCTGCAGGGAGCAGAAGAAACATTAGACTTATGAGGCACTTCCTGGTAGACATAAATCTGACAATCAAACACATGACTAGCTTAATAAAGAATTGTACCAATAAGACTGTAAGTTCATCTCTCTCTTCTCTAGATAATACCTCACAAAGCTCACAGATTCAATGTAAAACACGCAATAAAAGTCACTAAAACACAGAATATGAAATTTGGGCATCTACCCACAGCAAAAGGTACAAATTTCAAGTTTCTACACTGCGTTGCAAACTGAGCATTGCTTTGCACCATGGTGCTTTGCAAATGTCAAGAATGTCTTTGAAGTTAGTCCAAACTCAGGTATTTTTTCCATGAATGCAAGTTAGATTCTTCAGACTGTCAATATCTGGGATGTTTTCTCCCAGTTATGAACAGGACATAGTTTGCAGCACAATGCAGACATTACAATAAGCAAGAAGTAATCACAAAGAAATTAGCTCCTTAAAGAAAGAAGTAATCATAATGAAATTAACTTCTTAAAGAAAGAAGATGCATCTGAGTATCAGCACTGGAAGGGAGGAACAGGCAGAACATGTGAAAGCTGATTAAGACTTAGGAGGATGCCTGATACTGCTGGCAAAAGCAAGAGCATAGGAGCAATGGAAGCAAAAGCTCTGTTTACATTAATTAAATGCCTGAGATTTGATGCCAGGTTTAACAATGAAGAACATTTCTTCCTGGCTTTGTCCTGAGTGAAAAGTCTCAGTAGAATGTTACTAGTGGTAACGAACATCACTAAGGACTGACTGTGGGCTGGACTTCTGCTTCACAAAGCTACTGGTTTGAGCTTGTATTACCAGTTCAAACAAGAGCAGTGTAACTCCTGTAATTTCTACCATTTTCCAGTTCCTGCCAAACAGCAAATCCCACTGCATTTGCAAGGGCTTCTGATTTTTACAGCTGCCTTTTCAGGTGCGGAGATCATTCCAAACTTTCCCTACTGCTGTTGCCAATAAAAAACCTCCTCTTTAAGAACATGAGGAATGTTGACATGGGGGAGCTTCCTAACACCACTGATTGCTTCTTCAAGTACCAAAGCAAATCCTGCACTGCTTCTCAGCAGCTGTTGCTTATGACAAGTTACTTCTTCCCTGTCAGGGTACAAGAAAGTCTTGAGTATCTACAAGATATTGAATAACAGATCCATTAAAATAAAAGCACTGCTGATAGGCTATTTCAGATTTTAAAGCAAATTTAAATGTAATACATATGCACTTAATTTGGGGGCATTTTAAAAAAAACTGCTACTATGACAGAGAAGAACTGGTTTACTCAATGGTTCTGTAAATTAAGTTTTAAGATCTATAACAACAGCATAAAAAAAAATCAGACAGCTAACTTTTACTCTTTCATAAGATAAAACACAGTAGCTTTGGGAGAGTTTTTTCCCCTACTTTTGTGCTGAGTGACTAAACACTAAGAGAGAGACAAAAGAGCAGCGATGAAGGCAGAAGTGTTATAGCTGAGCTAATAATGGAAGCTTGAAACGGTATCCATCTCCAATAAGCTTTGCTCAGAAAAACGTGGCAATTTCAGTCACTTTCAACGTACTGAGTACGGTTATAAAAATACACTGCACAAAACATCCTGAATATAAGTCATATAACTCACAGCATTAACAGAAAGTTTCAAGTTAAAATATAAATGCAATTAGAGCTTATGAGCTTGAAAGATTTTGTTTGAATTTGGATGTATGTTACATACACTGCTTTACTGACAACTCTGAAACACCATTCCTCACCCGTGAGCTCAGCCACTTTAGCAGCAACTTTCTCAGCAAAACCAATTCTGGTGTTCAATCCTGTACCAACCGCGGTCCCACCAGCTGCCAGCTGGTACACTCGTGGCATAGTTGACTCAATCCTAGCCACACCGTATTTAATTTGTTGCACGTAGCCACTAAATTCCTTTCAAAGAAAGAAGGACAAAATAAAGGAACAAAGACAACAACCAAGAATAAGCATCTAGAATTATTTAGATTTTTAACGCAGTTGAATTACTTTCTTCAAAAACCTGAAGGTGCTGAAGGCATGAGGCAGATGCTAAACCTTAGCATGTTTTCAATAACAGGAAAAATTTACATATATTAGAAGTTGGCTCTCACAATATCAACAATTACAGATAAAAACAAATTATACATATAAAAATGTATTAACAATACATCTTTCTCCTGCCTTTTATTTCAGTTGTGCATTTAGCAGCACCTGAAACTAAGGTAAATCAGCTCTCAGGCTAAATTAATATTCTCAAGCTGCAATGGTAGAGAAACAGATTTTGGGATTTCTTCACTAAATTTTATTTAGTAAAAAAAACACCTAAGCACTCTTGGGAAAAAAAATCCACATTTTTTACATGGATTATTACAATTTCAGTTTAAGTTAATTCATTGCCAACTTAATGAAATATAAGCCATTCTTGGCAATATGACAACAAAAACTTGCTATAAAAAAACTTGCTATAAAACTTGCACTTGATCATGTGTCATAAAGACTTTTCATTCAAAGTACTTTGTAGTATTTCATTTATATAAGCTTAAAGATTACTGACTAACTACCTTCTTCCTTGCAGTGTCAGTGTAATAGAAACATCATGCGTTATTTTATAATGGAACATGATTTTTATATAATTTATACCTCATTACTGTTAGAAATAAAACATACAGAAAAAAAATAGGAAAATTTATGATGCAGTAGAATAGAGCATCCAGCAAACTCCAATAAAGATGAAAATACTTTGATGGAGATTCAGACAGTTTACTATTATTTTTCTTAACCTAATTTAGGCTTCCTCAAGTTTCCCTTAGTTTCCTCCAATATATTTACGAGAACTTTCCAAATAAACACATAATTTTTTTTTTTACCTGTCCAAGTGTAAGTGGAACAGCATCTTGTGTATGAGTGCGTCCTATTTTTATGATTTGAGAAAACTCTTTGGATTTTGCTTCAAGTGCATTCTGGAGCTTCTTTAGTCCAGGTAACAACACTTCATGAACCTCCTGTGCAGCAGCAATATGCATTGCTGTTGGGAAAGTGTCGTTGGAACTCTGTGAAGGAAGGTCAAGAAATTTATTGACAGGCTTCTCTCACCATTGTTGCTGTCGGGTGTATATGTATGGCTTTATTTTCTTTGTGTGTATATATATATATATAAACAATAAGAAACTAAGAGTAAGCAACTTTGGAATATTCTACAAGTCATTCTGCAGGAATAATCAAATATTCTAAACTCAACTTTTTATAACTATATCCACAGGAAGTTAACTACATAAGTAGACTGGTCACAAAAACACTGGGGAAAAGAAAAAGGACAAGTAACAAACTGATGGATGACTCTAAAGGATTTGTAGGTGACTTCACAACACCTATGTGTTGCTTTGGTAGTGTTAAGTCCATAGTTCCCAGGATACTGAGTAAGCACAAAAGATCAGGAAGGAATACAAATGAGTCAGTGGCTTAAACTTCAGCTAATCTGAAGCAAATATTAAGAGTGAAGTATAATAAAAATGCCTACCATGACTGTTAGGGGAAAAAACTGAAATGGATATTTTATTTACGCATTACAGAACTTCAGCCATTCTTCCTGCTATTCTTCCTACATACTTTATATAACGCATTATGTATGTAACAGTTATAAATATCCAACCTTTAGTAACTGGATCTGCATTTAAATTCTTAAACACTATCTGCAGTATCAGTGGTTGTCACCAGCCCCCCTCTGCCCATTACACCATGTGTGAATTCATCTGTCATGAATGAGTTCAAGATTTTTAATCTCCAAAACTCACAGTGTCACTAAACAACATTCTAAAGTTCACTCAAACTGAAAAACATGGAAAATTGTTGCCAAAGCTATATGAAACATTCCTTTTTTTTTTATCTAAACAGTGACTATAAGAGAATTAGATTCACAACTGAAAAAAATTACTTTTGACATTAAAAGTAGTACATGTATAATGACCTGGCTTTTGTTAACATGGTCGTTGGGATGTACTGGGGTTTTGCTCCCCAGTTTGCCCCCCAGTATTTCAATGGCTCTGTTGCTGATGACTTCATTGACATTCATATTGGTTTGAGTTCCAGACCCAGTCTGCCACACCACCAATGGGAAGTGATCGTTTAATTTTCCTTCCGCTACCTACATGGGAAAAAGAGAAAAAAAAATTGTTCTACTGGTAGAAGAAAAATTAAAAAGCATAAAACTGAGAATTCTATGGCTGTAATTCAAATAACCTTCTCTGTTCTATTTCTAAGTGTACCTATAACAATTGTGAATTTATACCAGAATAACTACAATAGTTCAATGTAATCCTAGATATTAAAAGACCAAAAGCTTTTGCTATGCTTGTTGAAGATGCCGAATTCTGAGATACAGAGAAATCAGCACAGGTGCACTGCTTTCTCCTACAAAATCAAGCTCAACAGCTGTGAAATTGCATCAAGAACAATGATAACAACCATAAAACAACTGCCATCTCAAATTAAAATAAACAGGCACAAATATTCTGCTGTTTGATCCACACTTTTTTGAGCCTGTTGAACTTTATATGCACACAGAGATTTTTCTAAATGTCTGTTAGTATCAAAATCTGTGCTCAGAAGTATCACCTCTGCGTATCTTAGCCTCAGGAAAGTTGAGAATGGAAAGCAAAGGATCTGTTGTTACAACTCTGAGCCTAGATAAATACCTCCAGATTATCAGGATACATCAATCTCCTGGAATTGTGCTTTTCAGCAAAGGATCTTGGATACTTCCCATCTTATACAGTGGCAAAGTTCCCACCTCGAAGAAAAAAATCATTCCTTGCTTTCTTTTTAAATTATACTAGGAAACTATTTTGGAGGTAAGGAATAGGATATCACTGCAGGGACGTTTTTAAAACACAATAAAAAAGCCCCAAACAACTTTCAGAAACTAATGAATCTAAACTAAGTAGCCTCTAGCCACCAAAAATCCTGATCCACTTTTAACTAGGAGAACCCTAGAAACCAGAAAAAGATACTGAACATATTCTGGAGTTCTCCAAAGCTCCTGGGTCTTGACACTTATGGTACTACAGCTGGTAGAAAGAAGATAGAGCTGCAAATGCTGAAATATTTTGAAGCTAATCAAGAACAAGAAACCTTGGTAAAACAACACTTCAAGATAAATGTATCTGTTGATTTAATAGAAAGCAACACACTTGGTATTACCATACCTCAAATAATGGTCATTCACAATTCTGTGCACTTGGATGGCATTTATCCTGAGAAAGAGGAGATGCCTCTGTGTGTCACATCATGTCCTCTTTAGCTATAAAAGTGATACTTAGAAAGCACAGATTTACTAGTAAGCTTAAGTCTGAAGAGGAAAGAGGCTAGTAATAGAGAAACTACTCAGACTGCAAATGGTCTTCACATTACCAAAATGCAATTCTTAACACATTGGAGACTTCCAAAATGAAAAAGCTTCGCTTAGGATGTCAGACTTCACATTAGCTCAATGAACTGAGATTCTACTCCCCTCGTAGTTTTTTTAATACTGTTCATCTGGTAGGAGTCGATGCTACGCAAGTAATGAGTAAACTTAACAGAGAAGAAAAATTACACTGGTTTTATAACCTAAGTATCAAAATGTATTTGAACATTCTATTGTTTCTATGAATGTAGGAAGTAGAACTGCAAAACACTAAGTAAATGATTCCTCAACCTGAACAGCAAAATTTACTAACAATAAGTTCCTCCCTTGTAACAATTTGAGAAATGCAAGAGGCCCCCCCTTTGTTTGTCCAAACACCCCATGAAAATCTTAGCAAAAATATAATGGCCTTTCTACTTTTTGAAACGTTTGTTCCTACCTCATTTGCTGCCTTTACGATAGCATTAGCAATCTTTGGGTCAAGACCATAATCCTGATTTACTTCAGCAGCTGCTCTCTTCAAGATGCCAAAAGCCCTTATAACTTGAACCTGCAACACAAGAATAAGTTGAAATACCTATTTTTTTTCCACCCAAAGGACTTTTTAGGAATCTACAGCACAGGTCTAGTTCTAAACCAAACTCTTTCTGAACTTAAATCCAGCAGTAATCCATCAACAAAACTGAAGAACAATTAAGTCACATAACCTATGCTCCCATTATCAGTATTATTTATCCAAGTAGCACAGAAAGTAGTTCATAGCTCATCCTTTCTTTATAAGATAGGTATGCTTCATGTGTCGAAACAGATTACATGCAATAAAATGAACAGAAAAGGAAAACTGCTTCTATTTCTAAAATAGCCTTTTGAGGGCAAACTGATCTGCGTTTCAGTACATGGAAAGCCAGTGCATGACAAAGCCCACGCACACTAATGCTCTAAGCACAGCTACATGTGAAGTAGCAACTTTATATCAACTCATGCTACACTAAACATGTTCAATAACAAACTACATAATGCTATAGCAAACACACAATTCCATTCAGGTTTTGTGTCCAGAAAAACGAAAGATAAGATTTCCATTAATTCTAGCTAATACAAAAACTAAGCAACACAATAATTACACAAAAGCAACATTCAAATTATTTAAATGAAAAAAGAATTCTGACACAGAACAATATCTTGCCATGAAATTTCTAACTTTAATTAAAATTCTGTGTTGCTTGTATTGCCTGCATAAGTCTAAGCAGAAGGTATTCACTCCCACTTTCTAAACATGATGAAAGAGAAAAAAAATGAACACAGCTTTATATTACTTACTGGCATTCTTTCTGAAACTCCTCCAATCTTGAAGTTCATTGTCGATCTTACAGTCTGGGCACCATAGTATTTGTCACTCGGCACCTTTAGTTCACCAAAAGTATCATATTCTATCCTAAAAGCCTCTTGGCTGGACTATGGAGAGGGAAAAAAATATATTTCAAACATTGGTAAAGAGCACATTCTTTCTGAAAGCAGATACAGTTAAGAAAATATGTGCAAGAAAGGGGAAAAAATTAAAACAAAGACACACAGCGAGGCATAGGCACCTTTCTAATTATCTTTTCAAAGCTAAGACATTTTTCCAGTTTGAGCACCTGCCTCACTAACAGTCACAACTACTAACACTGTGTAATCTAGCAGACCCACTGGTGACAGGCAGCCTCAGCTGCCCACTGTATTAAACACACCAGCCTGGCAAAAGATCTGTTTCTTCTTTTTGAAGAATGAGTAACTTATCCCACAATTTACAGAACTGGTGTTTTGTCTAAACCAGCTGGATGAATTAGCACAGTAAGAACCCAGATGGTATTCAGCCAGGCAACAGACATGTAATACTTGAAATCCACACCACACACAGGACAGAAGTACTGGAAGGGAACAATTAATTCAGTACCAAGTGACAGACAATTAATTATCCTCTTAAGCCTAATAAGCAAGGAACACAGTTGTCCTAACCAAAACAGCTGTGCAACACAAATAAACTGCACCTAGGAATATTTTGTGGGAGAGTTATTTAAGGCAATTATCTCTCTATCACACGTATACCTAGCACACTTTATTATCTCACACAGCCAGAGGTAAACTAAAGTTAGCTGATGTACACCAACTAAGAAGATTTTTTTACTTTTTGTGAAACAACCCATTCATATGTGTTGATGTGATCACATGTACAGGCAGGTCTATAAAGATTACAGTCTGGACACAAGCAAGAGCAGTTTGCTCTTCCTCAGCCTGTGCCTTGGTCAGAAAAGTCCCAATTTTCTGTGAAGAGGTGTTCATCCTTCACCAGAAAAGAAGATGACCTTCTTGCATTGTCTTCAGGAAGGGAAAGAAGTCTTTTTTAATTCTTACTCATAGCCAGTAGGAAGGTTATATACATATAGAACACCAGGCCCTGGGTAAGTCATTGGGATGGCTCTATCAGAGCAGGCAGGCAGGCAGTGCTGCAGCGCAGCCAAAGAAACATTGCCCTGGTACCACGGTTCCTCCATACTCTGACCGCAAATCTGTGCAGATTGGTTCTCTTATCTCAAAAAGCATATTATTGGAAACAGTTCAAAGAAAGGCAACAAAGCTGATGGAAGGTAGGGAAGAGCTTTCTTTAGACAACTAACTTTTTCATTCAGAAGAGAGACAACTTGGGGTTTGAAGGAAAAATGAGGTCAATAAAAACACTGATAGAATGGTGATGGGTATTATCTGTTCACTGTCACCTCCAACACAAAAAGAAGTGCCATAACATCAGGCTAGTAGGAGTCAGGTTCCAAGCAAGGAAAAGGAAGCAGCTCTTCACAGTAGCAGCAGACAGACAAAACTCCTTCACAGCTGACGCTGCAGATGCAAGAAGCCTGCACAAGTTCATGGAAGATGAGATAAGCACAGCCAAACCACCGACTCAAGAAATCCTCTGATGTGAAAATGAGGAGTATAGGTCACAGTAAAAGGAAAACATCATTTAAGTTTGCACAGTTTTTACTTTCCCCCACATGTCCACTTCTGAAGTTGCACTGTTCTTTTCTTTTCTTTGTCAGTTTTACTTGCTTCTTGTTTAATGGGTCTCAAGAACAGGAGCACTGATGCATATTGGGCAGATCACCTTCTCCAGCAACACTGACTTTCTGCAGCAGCCAGTCCAGGTCTGTCACCATGGATGGTAAGCTCCAGGCAGCAGTGGTGAGGGGTGTTCCAACTTTTTTACAGTCCTAAGCAGCATTCCCAGTCAGATGGAGATGCTCTGCCATCAGGTACTACAGCAGCTGCATACCAAAGACACCAGACCCACCTGCTTAGGGCGTCCTTGCAGAGCAGGTCACACATGTGACCCAGAAGAAATTGCAGCCCAGCCCCAAAACAGCAAGGGTTAGCTCTCACATTGCTGTCCCGCTCCCCATACCTTGTGTTTCGGCTAATGCTCTCCCAGACACTGACCTCACAAGAATATAAAGCTTAGTGTGGACTAATACTGCATTCCTATGTTCCTCCTCTTTATCCTATTTTAATCACCTAGCATTCATTTACATGCTAACAAGAAACAGAACAGAGTGAACGTTTAGTATCTTTCTACCAAAAATGTTTGTAACAGAGATGCTTGCGGGCCTTACTTTATGTGTGTACACATTAATATTCCAACAGTACATCATTGATGCACCTGAAATCCTTGCTTTTTGATATCTGGATACATTGTGTAAGCAGATAGCGGAACTGATTCGGTTCCAAGCCCAGCTCTTGATGTCATCACTAGTTCAACTACCAGAATTATCCATGCTCAAAAAACATAAAAAGTTAAACTACCTGTAACCTTTTAGACAAAAATGCTAGCAGTTGCACAACTGAATCCTCAAACTTACATAACTCCAATGTCAACAAAGGTGAAATAGAGATAAATAGGATCGCTAACTTCCCATACAAGTACCTTTTAACAATTAAATCATGTTAGTAAATGAAAATCCTTTTCCTAGCCAATTCCACCTTACATACATTCACAAACTCAATGGTGTTAACAGTGTAAGCTGCTTAAAGCTGAACGTCATTTGCTGATTAACAGAGTAACTAGAGATATTAGGTTGAAAAGCAAAGGGATATTTTTCATACGTACTAAAGTAACTAAACTTCAGTGTTACCTTCAGTTTAATGTGGAACCTGCAGAAATTACTGTCTGAATTTTTATGCAAAAAACCATCCTTCCCTCACTCCTTAGACAAAATTCACTCTCTTGACTGGGTTTATGAGCTGAAGGTCCCTGTTCCCGTAACCAAATTAGTTTCTGCAGTCACTCCCTGCCTAGGGAACCGGCTGTAAAATACTGCAAGAGTGGCACACTGGTACCAGCCACCTGCTCCCACACCAGTGAGCCACAGGAGAAGCCAGAAGGAGACTTAGCAACTGCACCACAAGCGAGGGCAAACTCCTGTGCTCACTTAGCTTCCATGACACCTACAGCAGCTCTCAGCTCAGAACTACCACTCCTCACCTTTACAAAACAAATACATATGTGTGTATTTAAGAGGGCTGACAAAGTGTACTCTTCTTCCCCAGATCCCAAGTAGCCATAGTCCAAAGCTTACACAGTTAGGTAAACATAACTGTACTTTTGCCTTGTTGCAGGGAACATCAGCTAGGACTGATTGCACCATAACACATTGGGAGATACTCAAATTGCAGAACTGCTGTAATAACGCTTCCTGTGGAAAAGTACATTCTGATTTAAGGATGAAGCAACTTTTGGATGCAAGTATTTCAATTCAAAGAATCATCATTATTAGCATTTCAAAGCCAATCTTTAAAGGCTTGGCAGAAATCAGAATTTGTGCTCAACTGCTCTTCTTTAGCAGAGGCAGAATGCTTCCAATTTACATGTCATTTTTCCTTTATAATATCAAGCCACAAATTCTGAAATTTAAACTTTAGAAAATAAACCCAAATACTTTACAACATTCAGCTGAAGAAGGACCATTAAGACCACAACTCCATTTAAAACATCTTGTGCAACACAATGGTGATATCACAGGACAACATGCATGTTTGGTTGTGTCTACATGGGCTGTTTCAAAACGCTGCAAAGCTTTTGCAAGCATCCAAAAGTGGTACGAGGTTTTGTTTGGTTTTTTTTTTTAATTTAAATACCCACTGGTACATTTTTGGTGGTTGTCTCAAAGTAGGAACGTACAAAATTTTCCTGTATTCGAGGGCTGCTCGAGTTCCACATTCACTGAGGGACATTTTGCTGTAACTTCTGCTGTTATTTAAACCCACACAATTAAAGAGGTCTATTTAGAAGACAGGTCATAATTCTGACCAGCAAAGATCAAAATGCTTATATTTCATAGAAGGCTGCAGCCCTTCACTAATATTGAGTCTCCAGTAAACAACTGAGAACCACAACCTACAATGTTTTCCTTAGATAATGCCAAAGAGAAAAATAAAAAAAAGGAACCATTAGACAGGCCAATGGCTACACAGTGCACTCTGACCCAGGTTTTTTTATACAGGTATGTTGCATTGACTATGCAGTTTAATCACTCATTTGGAAGCTTGTTTTTTTAATACCATTTTTCATACCTTAATAAATATCACAGACTGGGAACCAATGCTCTAGTTACATTTATTAAGTAGTTTGGTAAGTTAAGTAATAAAATTAATTTACAATGTATCCTGTGCTACATCAAAAGAAGTGTGGCTAGCATGTCAAGGGAGGTGATTCCTCCCCTCTGCTCTGCTCTCATGAGACCCCACCTGGAGTACTCTGTCCAGTTCCAGAATCCCCAATATAAGAAGGATATGGAACTGTTAGAACGGATCAAGAGGAGGGCTACAAAGATGATCAGAGGAATGGAGCATCTCTGCTGTGAGGACAGCCTGAGGGAGTTTGCTTGTTGAGCTCCAAGAGAAGAGAAGGCACTGGGGAAACCTTATAGCAACCTTGCAGTACCTGAAGGGGGCCTGCAAGAAAGCTAGGTTTTTTAACAAGGGCTATGGGGAATGGTTTTAAATTGTAAGGGGTAAGATTTAGACTAGACATTAGGAAGAAATTCTTCATGATAAGAGTGGTGAGATACTAGAACAGTTTGCCCAGAGAAGCTGTGGATGCCCCATCCCCAGAGGTGTTCAAGACCAGGCTGGATGAGCAACCTGACCCAGTGGAACGTGTTCCTGCCCATGGCAGGGGGGTTGGAACTGGATGATCTTTAAGGTCCCTTCCAATCCAAACCATTCTATAACTCTAAATCCTTAACGGTCTGCTGTTGGAATTCTTCTGACAGGCTCAAGTTACTTCTTTGTTTTAAAAAGTGAACTCAGAAACACACCTGAGACTATGGTTTCCCTGCTATGTCCTAGCTTGTGATACTGCGATTCAGAGTTCCTTATTTGAACAGAATTTTTGTTTTGATGCTGAACTTCATGCAATAAACACGTTCCACTCATGTTTCAGTCAGAGAGTCAACAAGCTAATACCTGAACAGTAACTGAGGGTGCCTGCTTGAGGTTACTGGCAGTTCTTAGCTGAAAGCTCCTTAGTTTTAAAGCAGTCTCAGAGATTTTCCAGACAGCCCATTTCTGTGAGAATGGGAGTCATCAGCATAGGAAGGACACGGATGTCTCAGAGCGAGTCTAGAGGAGGCCACAAAAATGATCAGAGGGCTGGAGCAACTACCCTAGGAGGTCAGGCTGAGAGAGCTGGTGTTGTTGAGCCTTGAGAGAGGCTTGGGGAGACCTTACAGTAGCCTTACCGGAGAACAGGCCTTATGAGGAACAGCTGAGAGAGCTGGAGTTGTCTAGCCTGGAGGAGGATGAGAACTAGTTGCTCTCTACAGCTACCTGAAAGGAGGTTATAGAGAGGAGGGTAATGGCCTCTTCTCCCAAGTGACAAGACTAGAGGGAATGGCCTTAAGCTCCACCAGGGGAGATTTAGGCTAGACATTAGGAGGAAGTTTTTCACAGAAAGGGTCATTGGGCATTGGAACAGGCTGCCCAGGGAGGTGGTTGATTCACCTTCCCTGGAGGTGTTTAAGGCACGGGTGGATGAGGTGCTGAGGGACATGGTTTAGTGTTTGATAGGAATGGTTGGACTCGGTGATTCAGTGGGTCTCTTCCAACATGGTTGTTCTATGATTCTATGATTCTACAGGAAAGCTAGGGAGGGTATCTTTATCAGGGAGTGCAGTGATACGACGTGGGGGAACTGTTTTAAGCTGAAAGAGGGGAGATTTAGATCAGATATTAAAAAGACATTTTTTTCTCCTGTGAGGGCGGTGAGGCAGTGGCACAGGGAAGTCACGGATGCTCCATCCCTGGAGGCGTTCGAGGCCAGGATGGACAAGCAAGCAACCTGATCCAGCGGCACGGGGTGGGGACTGGATGACCTCTGAGGGCTCTTCCAACCCAAGCCGTTCTGTCATTGTGCGAACAGAGCTTTTTTTCCTCTCAATTTGTAGCTGTACAGCCGGAAGAAAGGGCTGCGGCAGAGGCAGGCAGTGCCACCTACCCACCCTCACACCAAGCCCCTTCCCCTTTTCCCCCCTCTCCCCTCAGTCCTTTCCCTCCCGCCCCCCCCCACTCCTCCGGCCGGGCGCGCGCTCCCCCCTCCCCTCCCGAGGCAAGGCCCGTGCGCGCGCCCCCGGCCGCTCACCCACCATGGCGGCGCTCGGGCCCCAGCGCGGGGCGGGCGGCGGGAGGCGGCGCGCGAGGAGGCCGAGGCGGCGGCAGGCGCACAGTGAGCGCTGCATGGCGGCGGCGGCGGGGAAGGCACCCGCGGGGCGGGCGGCCAACCGCAACGCCCCGGACGGGCGTCACGGCGGGACGCGGCCGAGGGCGGAGCGGCTCCAGCGCCGTTCCAGAGCGGGGGCGGAGCGGGCGAGCCTTCAGTTTCGCGGTGCCTTTCCCAACACAGGGCGGCGCTTCCTACCTCCGGAACGAGGACGGGGAAGCGTAGAATCCCTGGGCTACAAAGAGCGTGGGGATCATCCAGCCAAACCGTACCTGACGCCTTTCCTTCTCGCCTGGCACTTGGGAGGAGAGGCCGGCACCCACCTCGCTGCACCCTCCTCTCAGGCCGTTAGACAGCGATAATGTCTCCCCTCACCCTCCTTTTCCCCAGACTAACCAACCCCCGTTCCCTCAGCCGCCTCGCATAAGGCTCCTTCTCCAGCCCCTTCACCAGCTTCGCTGCCCTTCTCAAATCTTCCTATTAAAAGAAAGCCAAGTCAAGATCATAGAATCATAGAACAACCAGGTTGGAAGAGACCCACTGGATCATCGAGTCCAACCATTCCTATCAAACACTAACCCATGTCCCTCAGCACCTCATCTACCCGCCCCTTAAACACCTTCAGGGAAAGCCCCTCCCTGGGCAGCCTCTGCCACTGCCCAATGACCCTTTCTGTGAAAAAAACTTCCCTAATGTCCAGCCTAAATCTCCCCTGGCGGAACTTGAGGCCATTCCCTCTCGTCCTGTCCCCTGTCACTTGGGAGAAGAGGCCAGCTCCCTCCTCTCTACAACCTCCCTTCAGGTAGTTGTAGAGAGCAATGAGGTCTCCTCTCAGCCTCCGAGGAGGAGCTGTCCTTACCACCTCCAGGGCCTCTACACACATAACAGACTCAGCTTTACAAAGTGGAGTCTCCTGATCACTGACTCCTTAGAACCTACCAGGGTCTTCTCTTCCCTTTGCCCTTTCTACCCCTTGCTCATGTAGCTCTTCTAGCCCTAGTGACAGGACAAGGGGCAACGGGTATGAACTGAGGAGGGGCAGATATAGACCTAAGGAGGAATTTCTTCACCCTGCGAGTGGTGAGGCCCTGGCAGAGGTTGACCGGGGAAGCTGTGGCTGCCCCATTCCTGGAGGTGTTCAAGGGCAGGCTGGATGAGGCCTTGGGGAAGTGTCCCTGCCCACAGCAGGGGGTTTGGAACTGTATAACGTTTAAGGTCCCTTCCAACTCAAACCATTCTATGATTCCATGTGCTCCCCAAGCCCAGTCTCAGCACCCTGCTGTAAAGTACAGAAACACTACAAGGGTGAAGCATGGTGTATTAGATTATTCCAACCATCAACAAACCAACATTTCAGTTTTTCCAGCATTCTTTTTTCCAACAATCAACATTCAGCCATTGAGAAAACAAAAACTGTCAAAAATTAAGAAATGTTCCATTCAATCGCCACACCCCAGGCCTTCAAGAACTGAGCCTTATTCACAGAAATGCTGCTCTAGTGTTGCCTCCCTCAGAAGTTACAGTGTAGCACTATAGCAGGTTAAGTTCAAAGCCAGTAAGCTTTAAGATTTAGTTTGGTCTTCTGCAAAAGTGCCCTTTGGCTCCTCTGGGCAAAAAACAGCATAAGAATTACGCAAACACAACAATGTTGATCTTCAGAAGTTCCACAGAGCGCACAGACTAGCTGTTAAGATTTTATTCTGTTCAAGTGAAGTTGAAGCATCTTGTTTCCTTCAATAAAGCAAGAGTATGACAATGTTTAGCATTTTAGCTTTAGGAAAAAAAACAAAATTGTGATTACTAGTTTATAATTTTCTTTTCTGTCACTTACAATCAGCAATTACAATGCTTTTGTCTCCATACTATAAAATTCAGCAGCTCAGTCTTCTCTGAAGGTATCACAATGCATTGTACGTTTCTTAAAATATAGAAATAACTATACATTCAAAGTAAAAGCACTAATTACATACATAACAGTATATTCACACAAATACAAGGCTTATAATATTTTATTTAGACACATTTTGTGTTTTCCTTGTCACTGTTGACAGATGGGTGGAAGAAGTGTCCTGCATTCCATTTTCATAGCTGTACACTAAGCCACAGCAAAGTAGAAGCTGGAGAAAATTTTAGTCAGCATTTCCATTAACTGATAGTGACAATACCATTTTGATTTGCTGGCGCTATGCTTATGTACACTAACCCCCTCCACAGGGAGAGGGCTGCAAGCCGAATGTAAGTTACTAATATGAGCGGATAGCAGGTGGGACACTGGCACAGTCTTCTTCATTCAAAGTTCTGTCAATCACAGGTCTGTATTTCAAGGTAACCTAAAGTAAAAGAGAACAAAAGAATCTTAAGACAAATGAACCTCTTATCTATAGAAGAAAGCCTATCTAACAAGAATAACTGAATAACATGGATAACTGGGTAACTTCAAAGATGTTAACCCAATTCTTCCATTCTTCTTTTCCTTCCCATGAAAATGAAGAGTTGTTAACCTACAAGTTACCACTGATTGAATTCCTTTAAAGCAAAGCCTGACCAGAAATGGAATAATGTGACTACTACTTTAAAAAGGCCTTTGAGACATATGTAAAATTTTGCCTAAGATTACTTGTTCCTCATTCCTGTGATCAGTTAAGAGACAGATACTCTTACTTTCTGTCTTCAGCAACTATTCAGAAAGTGAAGTATTCTCACTTGTCCTTGAACCGGAGTTCAAGGAAGCTGGAACTTGGGGAGAGGAAGTGAAGAGGATTCAGAGAATGGGATACAAAAAACAACACTCAAGATTATTGTAGGGTCAGATTTCAATCCTATCTTTGAAATGCCATAAAAACTTTATGCTAAATACCAATAGGAGGTTTTGCCACCATCAGACAAAAAGAAAAAAGCTCTTGAACTAGCCTGATAAAAGGGAAAACCAATTCCAGCTCAGACTGTAGGCCTTATGACAAATAGTTGAGAGAGCTGGGGTTGTTCAGCCTGGAGAAGAGGAGGCTGAGGGGAGATCTCGTTACTCTCTACAGCTACCTGAAAGGAGGTTATAGAGAGGAGGGTAATGGCCTCTTCTCCCAAGTGACAGGGAACAGGACAAGAGGGAATGGCCTCAAGCTCTGCCAGGGAGACTTAGGCTGGACATCAGGAAAAAAATTTTCACAGAAAGGGTCACTGGGCACTGGCAGAGGCTGCCCAGGGAGGTGGTTGATTCACCTTCCCTGGAGGTGTTTAAGGCACGGGTGGACCAGGTACTGAGGGGCATGGTTTAGTGTGTGATAGGAATGCCTGGACTCAAAGATCTGGTGGGTCTCTTCCAACCAGGTGATTCTATGATTCTATGAAAGATCAACAGTAATTTCTCTCAGTTGTGCCTTCTGTTCAACAACAGAATAAACGTTGGCTTTTTTGCCCTAAGAACACTAAACTGTATATCAGGTACTTCAGACAGTGACAATCAACTGCAGTATTATCATGGTATCAATGAGTCTAATGAGCAGTTTGCTGACAGTGAGAGTGCACCTCATGCATCAACCTCAACATACCTTCCCAGATGGGACATCCACATACGAAAGGGTGTGCTTTCTCCAGTGGTCTTCAAATGGTTTCCGTTGTTGGCCTTGGAGTGGCTTAGAATAGTCAAACTCATCTATCCGTAGCTAAGGGTAAAATTAGGTTAGAACAGACCAGAAAAAGCATCTGCAAATTACTTTATGACCATGTGATTAGTTGCATTCCAATTACAACTGTAATACAAGGTTTCTCCTAATAGCAAGCAAGCTTTATCTTGACACTGCTCATGTCAAATTTTAAAGCCCTTGTTAAGCTTCAGTATTAAAGGTAATGTTCCTTGCACTGAACAACTACTCTATTTGAAGTCCTGTTTATGCATTTGTGACCTTATTATTACTATAATCCTACTTTATATCTCTCTAGTCATTTGGCTGCATACAAAGAACTACTCTCAAGATCATTACCCAGTGTTGCATGTATTGGTCATTCTATACATAAATAAGAATCGGTAAAACAAAACAGATGAGACCCTAAACCAATACTACACTAATCTTAACTCAAGACTCTGATGACTGTACTTTGAAGAAATTAAGAAAACTTAAATAATCCATCTCAGCACACATAAACAAGAAAATTCAATCACACTAAATATTTGTACCTTATAGTCCTCTCTAGCATGAGCACCCCGGGACTCCTTGCGAGCCTCAGCACCATAAATGGTTTGCAGAGCACAAAGCATCAGGTTCTGCAGTTCAAGGGTCTCCACCAAGTCAGTGTTCCACACAATACCTAGTAAAATATTAAAATATCATGGAAGGCATTCTACAAATAAGTTATTCCTCAATTTACTTCTGTCCTACTCCTGATTCTCAGAACTAAATCAGTCCATGTCCTACCCACTGCAGTCACTCTGCAAAACTGAATTACTTACTACTGCCTGTAAGGCTCAGTAATGATTTCCTATACTTTCCTATAATTTTAACGAGTCTTAGAAAAAAATCAGTAGTTCTACCAGTCATCCCTGTTGCCTGTATACGCCTGTGACAAAATTACACTATTAGATTCTTGCCTGCTTTATATCATACCTATAGCTTGGTCCCCATGCCTCATTTCAGATCACAGGACCTGTCTAGATGGTAGTTCTTGAAGTTTATCCCCAGCATATCCAGGCAACAAGGCGGTTCTTCATTTAAGTATCTCCAAGGTGGATCCAAGTTCACTTATGTGAATGTATCTTTCACTTTGATGCCTACATTCTAAACTGTTGTAACATTTCTATGGATGCTTGGTGAGAGCTGTCCAAGAAAGTCAGTTCTACTTTCGGTTTAGGATACGTATCAGTAGTTGAAGAGAAATACATAGTGGGAGTGGACAAAACATACATCATCAGTTGTACTCAAATAGGCAAGTTCTCCTACGATATGCTGCAAGACATGGCAGTATCTGTGTGCAGCTGAAGAATGAAAAGCGAGCATTCAGTTTACAAATGGTCCTGCCACCATGCTGCAGCTCCCTGGCCTTTTCAGAAGATAGTTACAAAGTCTGTCTCAGTATTTGAACAACTTCGCATTGCATTCTGAGGAAACAGCAGTTAAGTACCTTATACAGGTGAACAGATTTCAATCTCTGCATACTCTTTGAAAGAAGCAACCAGAAAAAGGATCAGAAAGATCAAGTACTTTACAGATTACAATGTTTAGCAATTAGGACGCTATAAAATAATATGAACAATTCAAAATGGTCAGAAGTTTTCAGCTATGGTTTCAAGAAACACAAAAGGTTTAGAAAAACAAAATAAACGCTTTTCCCAGAAAGCACTCTGGCAAAGGTGTATTCTTTGCTATCAGATTACCTCTGTCAAAGGTCTTTAGCTGAGCCAGATCACTATAAATTTGGCTAAGTTTTTCACAGCCTTCTTGGAGTACAGAGCCAGTACGGAATACAGCAGCATGGTTTTGCATTGCCTGCAAGACAGTAAAACAAAATCAGTTTTCATCTCCTGCATATCCATAATATCCCACATAATTAGTACTGACAGAGAGCTCTTTTGACTTCAGACACACCTGCAGCCTGAAGAGAAAAAAACCCAACACATTCTTCTGCTCAATCCAAACAGAGGCAACCCCACTATTACACTGGGGATAAACTACTCAAGAGGAATAACCACAAAGGGAAGAAGAAACTAACAAAATTGATACAGCCTTTACAATCAATGTTCCCACATTGCTTTTTACTTCTGCAAAGCAAATCCTGAAGTGTACTTCACAAAGTGACCAAATCACCTCCTTTGCTTGCAACTTCTCCCACCTTCAACAGGTTTACCTTCTGCATGCTAAGTCGCAATTCCGAAGTTCTTATGGTTCCATTCGCAAATCTTAGTTTGTCAAGATTAGCAACTGACTCTTCACCAGCATTTGGTTTAATGGAGGGAACTGGCTCTCCTAAGGACGAAGTTTCAGTAAGTTTAGTCAGTGAGGTTTGGTTTTGGTTTCTGGCAGTTTCATAGGCTAGCAACTACTAAAAGTCAATTTAACTAAAACACCATCTCCTTCCCTCCTCCTCTGAGGAGGTTAATTGTAACTTTCCTGAAATCACACCATCAATATCCATGCACTTAAAAACACAGTTCTCTGTGGAATGTGTGAATCACTTTCTCTCCTATAACAGTTAGCAAGGAATGTATCAGTTTGGCTAAATTCTGCTATTAATTACTTAAAAGCAATGCTTGATGCAAATTCTTTTAAACTATGGAATAAGCTTGTGGTTCCTTACCACCTTCTCCCATACTTTTGTCTCCTCATCCCAACACCTCCCACCCTTCTCTTGGGCCTGTTAAAAGAACCAGGGATCAGTTAATAAGCTTGTCAGTTACATGCAAGCTCTGTATCCTACCTTTAATATCAGAGCCCATCTGTTACTGGGTGACAAACCAAACACAGTGCCTTACTGGCATGCTTCATCTCTCATGTAACTTTGCATTAGGACTAATAAAAACTTTCATGCAGCTTCAAACTTAAAGAAGCCACAGAAAGATCTATCCAAACAAATGTCTGCACAGAGCCAGAGTCAACAGGCACTGCTAGATCTAAGCTGATTCCATCAGGAACCATCATTCTGTGCACTTTGTACAGAATCAGTCTGAAAAAAATGTCTTATTAATTTGTACATTAAGTAGTGCGAAAACAGATGACTGCTTCTGGACTCCAGCTGCTCTGACAACAAAAATACCTCTTAAGAGTATTTTGTGGGGGGTTTTTTTTTGGTTCTGTATTTTTTTTAAGTGGGGTTTTTCTTCAGGTAAGTAACTGTTGTTGGACCAGATTATTGAAAAAACATTCAGCACTGATTATCCACATACAGGGGATAAGATGTTACAATTTTTATTATCTCTCTCTTACTACTTGCATTTGCAGCCCACCTTATATATCAACAAGGTGGCAACAAATTCCACTGTACAGAAGCACCTAGTGTAAGACCGACTTCCTTTTGCCATAGAAGATGCAGTGCAGGATGTAGAGAAGTCTCATCTTCATATTCAATATTCTGTTCTGCTAGTTTGTGAAAAATCTCAACTGTTTTTGTGTCAGAAGCATTGACCCAATTCTAGTTTTAAGACTATCAACTCACAAAGCAAATGTTAATGACAGATATTTGTATTGCAAAGAACATTACTATAAAAAGCATAAACAGATTTCTGCCTTTTCTAATGAAGAAGAGTCTATGTCTGGCTTTCTGAACTTGAATTAGGTAGAAGCGAAATCATAAATGCAAATGGCCCTAAAAACGTGAGACAAATTGAGACTTACCAGGCTTGCATGTCTCAGCAATAGTAAGGGCACAAGCACGACCAAAGACCACCAAATCCAGGAGAGAGTTTGCTCCAAGTCGATTTGCACCATGGACAGATGCAGAAGCTGCTTCCCCACAAGCATACAAACCAGGTACCACTTTGTCCTCACCATTCACGTGTGTAATCACCTATTGTTTCAGACAGTCAATTAATACTTCAGCAGTTTATAACAGTGCAAACCTCCTTGTGTACAGAGGCCATAGGCGTGCAAGGCTGAAAGAAAGCAATCTAAAATTTTCTCCAACTCTAAAACTACTAATACTCTGTTCTAAAGGATAAGTAGTAATATTAGGTTTAGCGCCACCTGTATTGACATAAGACTTCTTTACTTATGCTCATGGTTCTATTTCATCACAATTCTGCAGCAAGTCAGAAAAGCACAGGATAGAAGTCCAACCTGCACCTATTTCTAAGGCAAAAGTTTAAGTTAAAAAAATTAGGTACAATACACTGAAGCAGAAAAATTCAGCTGACACTACCACACCGTCTTCTAACTAGTATGAGCTAGAGGAATCTGCTTTAGTGTAGAGATTACATGAGGCACAGAGAATTAATATACATTAAGCTATAAATTGTAGAAGTTCCAGTTTGATCTTTGTTCAACTATATTATCCTCAACTTCATAAACAGAGAATTGTTGTCAGACACAACAGTGACTTCAATGTAGATGTTTCTTGGAACTCCCATCTTCACATGGAATGGAATGTGAGTCTGGAGGTATTTATAAAAACAAGCCTGATTATCTGTTTTAAGTACTCTGACACCATTATTATAGTATTATTGTTATTATTATTATTATTAATCATCCTCAGATTGTTAATGCTTTTGTATTTGGAAATGAATTTCCTATTACTACAATTTAAAAAAATACTAAAAGTGATGTGCAGTACTTACCTGTCCTTTGTAGTTAGTAGGAATGCCTCCCATATTATAATGCACAGTAGGCAGAACGGGAATAGGCTCTTTAGTGACATCAACTCCAGCAAATATCATAGCTGTTTCTGAAATTCCTGGGAGACGAGTTGCTAGCTGTTGTGGTGGTAAGTGGTGCAACTGCAGGTACACATGATCTTTTTCAGGACCACAACCCCTAAAAATTAAAAAAAAAAAGTCAACACTGGAACACATAATAGGAATTCTGCAAACACCAGTTTGTTTCATTTGTGAAAAGTTGTAACTTTTTTTTTTTTCCAAATGTTATCTGACAAAAACAAGTATCTAGCATATTTAAAACCTGTTGAACCTGGCAGAATTTAAGTGTATCTTTTACCTCCCAGCTTTCATTTCACAATAAATCATAGTATTCAAGCCTTTAAGCCACTGTATCACTGCAGAAATCAGTAAAAAATTACGATCATTCTTTGGTGTTCTGTTCTCTTGATTAATTTCCATTGTTTGCAATAAGAGCATATACATTAAACTTATTTGAAGAACTGTTTCTATACAAACTGATTTCAAACAGGAGAATCCTAATATCTTGTGTTCCCTTTTAGTATCATTAGGAATTAACAAGCAAAGTTTTAGCTGAGCATTACATGTAGGGCAAACAGTTACCAAAGTTCAACCTCATGAATTATCAGGTCTTTATCAAATGCACTATTGTACAACATAGTCTAGAATGATTAAGCATTGATTCTGCAGCTTCACTAGAATGTTTAACTAACCTTCCTTCACGGATTTCTATGGTCATAGAACGAGACACCACATCCCTGGAAGCCAGATCCTTCGCCACTGGTGCATATCTCTCCATAAATCTTTCACCTTGACTGTTAATTAGAATACCTCCCTCTCCACGACATCCCTCTGTTATAAGGCAGCCAGCCCCATAGATACCTGTCAAGAAAAAATAACCATCGAATGAGATAGTCTCTTAACAGCTTCATATATAGGACAACCAGACTAGATAAACAAGGTCGTCTTAAAATAACACAGACGAGTGACAGGGGTATATTTTATTCCACCCTGATCACACCACTAGTAACAGTCCTTTGAGACTGCACAGAAACAAGTGCTGCCATTTCTTTACAATACTTCCTGTAAGGTAAGCAATTTGATTTGGAACACCCATAATATACAAAATATTAGACGTAAACGTAGTCTGCACCCAGCAATATGCAAGGAAACTTTCATGAAGATTTTGTAGACCTTCAGTAGTTACACTGTTAGAGATCTTTAAGTAAACCAGAAGCCAATCATCTAAGGCCAGTTTTCTCACCTTTGTTTCTTCTTCTCCTGCTATGTTAAGGCAGTACAGAGTTGCTTCAAATTGTGCGAAATGTGAAATACTACTCAGTAAGGCTTCTTTTCCTTTAGAAAAGGAAGGTCTACCTGTTAGCCTTCAGCACTGGCCATCATAGAAAACAAAAATGCTGACCAACTCACATACATGATAATTCCATAGCTATTAATGTTATTATCAGACAAACTTCTTTGACTAGAAAAACCCCAGCTCAGTCAAAAGAGCACCAGATCTCTAGGATATAAAAAGAATAACACTGTAAAATTAAGTGAATGATTAAAAAAAAAAAAACACACAAAAAACCCACCAGCTACCACAGATAAAAATCAAGTATTTATTTAGATACAACCAAAAAAGTAGACCTTCAGTCTGTGACTATTCCTGTTCAGTTTTAGATACTGATCCCGTGCTATAAAACTACAATGCTAAATACATACCTCTACTTCAACCATCCAACTTCCACCAAAGATTCTAGTATATAACTCCCTAACATTTGTCTAATATCAAACCCTTTAATATTATAAAGATTAAAAGGAAATATAAGTTTAGGAGGGTAAATGGTTTTAACTTGGAGTTCATAAAACTCATTAGTAAGGTAAAGACAGCACCTTAAAATATTTACCACTGGACTTTACATTAGAACAGCCGAGACCTCTCTCACATTTTAAGTCCTGCTCTCAGGTCTATATTCTACAACAGTTGCAGACAACTCTGAACACCCACTACAAGCAACTGATGAGGCACTGCAGAGAGTACAAACTGATTTGAGCACATTTTAAAATAACAACAAATCTGTTCAAGTCATTAAAAATTATGTTTAAGTATTATTCCATACCTGTAGGGTGAAACTGTACAAATTCTAAGTCCTGGCAAGGAAGACCAGCTCGTGTGACCATGGCAGTGCCATCACCCGTACTAGTATGAGCAGATGTACAACTGAAGTAAGTGCGGCCGTACCCACTGCAGAACACAAAAGTTACCAGAATTAGCAGCCCAAATAAAAAACAATGACAATCAACAGACATATCTGTCATACTGAAATAGAAAAGAAATCTCTGGTGCTTATTGCTGTCCAAAGTATATAGCATTCTTATAAGGTCCACAAACTTTTGCAACCAAGTAATGTAGTAATGTTAAGCTACACTCACGATAATTTAATCCTACAACAATTAGACTTACAATTTTGGTATCCTCATGTAAGAGATCCTCATAAATTTTGAAAATAGTTGTTTCCTACAGGAAACTCGAAACCCTACAGATATATACATGTTGGCAGCACTGAAACAACACCTACTTTAAACAACACATTTTAAAATTCTGACCGTTTGGATCATACATGGTGATCTTACACATTTCATCTTTATGTCACTGTTCTGGAATTCAAAGTTAGACTTCATTCAATTTATACCTCATTAATACTTAATTACTTAATACTTAATTTTATTGCAAAGTTAGTAGGTGCCTTCTTTCAGAGGGAATGACTGAATTTGGTTACATTGAATTTTTTTCTGAAGGAGGGGAAAGATGAACATGTAAGCTATGTTTTTCAAGCCGATGTGTCATCTCTACATTGTGGCTTCAAATACATGTGCAAAGACGTCAACTAGTAGCACTCTTAAGCTTCTACCTATCATAAACATTACATTACCCAGTGGCAATGACAGTGTTCTTTGCTCTAAAACGATGTATAGTGCCATCTTCTATGCAAAGGGCAATAACACCACGACATTCTCCATTTTCCATAAGGAGGTCCAAGGCAAAATATTCAACGAAATAGCTCGTATCATATCTTAGAGACTGGAAGAAAATGAAAAAAGGAACTCTAGGAAAAATCCAGATACCAAAGTAACCTCTCTTCAAAATTGGCAATGAATATGGGCTGTATCAAGATAAAACCCACTAACTTCCACAGAAGCCCATTTCTTCACAGATCTTTATAAAAATTTGCTAAAATATCTATTGAAGTTTAACGAAAAACAAGTAGGTAGTGAACCACTTAATTCTGAGAAGTCATAGCTAGCCAACAAGACTTGTTATTTCCCTCTGCCTTTGGCAACACTTAGTCAGCTGCAGTGCTCGATACATGTACAAGCACGTTCTACTTAACCTCTCACACAGAAGTGGAATACACCTCCAGAAGCCTAGTATAATAGCAGAAGCAGTAGGCACCAAGTCAAACATTCTTTCATGCCCTCGAGGATCAAGTCAATATTTGGCAGCACCGAGCTTCTGTACTGCAGCAGCACATTTAGTGTGAGCCTGAGGGAGAGCAATTAGCTCGCTAAGTAAATTAAAAAAACCACATTAGCTACTAGGTATTGTATTTCAGGCTTCAGGTAGCTTACTACTGTTTTAAAATAACCAGATCTTCCTTCAGTTATGGTCTGTAGAATTGCTAGAAAAAGATGCTGGAATGCTAGTCGCTTACATGCCATAGAGCAAGCTCAGAAATGCACAGGATGCCTTTATACATATCTTGTTGCTGCCTGCTTGAAGATAAGTGAAACAAACCACTGCCTTGTAGTTCTTTTCAGAGTTCCTCAAAGCTACCATGTCAGATTTTTTGAAAAAAAATTTTTGGAAAGTTTACATAAATTCTTTTGGGGTCTAGTTAACAGACACAAAAGTATTAACAGTGAGTAATTACTCCATGCCATAAAGCTAACAATGTACACCAAAACTCATTGCCTTCACAAGAGCCATTATAATTATGGTCTTTCCACTGATCCTATTTCTGCACAGTCCTGACAAAAATCCAAAAAGCATCACCTAGGCTACACCCTTCCACACTGCTGAAGGAAATCCAGAATTGTTACCAGTCATTCCCCCAAAATTCCTCATTGATATATGAACAGCTATACATTTTGTTTGTTTTTTTCTTCAAATTCCTTGGAGTGGGGTTGGGGTAACAATTAGCTACAAATACAAAAAACCCAAACTAAGTTTACTTCACAGCTGCTTACCCTGCCATACAGAGTATGTAACAGTGAGTGTCCTGTCCTGTCTGCAACACAACAGCATCTGTGAGCCTGTCCTCCTTTTCCGAACTGAAGACTCTGTCCACCAAAAGCACGCTGATAAATTTTTCCTTCTTCAGTTCTGCTGAATGGCATCCCGTAGTTTTCCAGCTGTTGAACCCAAACACGAAGCATTAGAATCACTTACACGTAACAATCCAACAAATTATTTTGCTACATTCTAGTAAGGAGATCTCTTTGGAAGCTAATCTGTGTTGTAAATACTTATATAGCTGACACGAATTCCAGTGAATCTCACCTCTATCACCGCAGCAGGGGCTTGCTCAGTCATGTAGTGTATGGCATCCTGGTCACCCAGCCAATCAGACCCTTTCACTGTGTCATAGAAATGCCACCTCCAGTTATCATCCTCCATGTTTCCCAGAGCAGCATTGATCCCTCCCTGAAAACAAACATCCATTTTGTTTGAATTATATTACTGGTACAGTTTTAGTAGGTTTTCCTCATTTCTATTAAAAATTACAAACCATTTATGCCTCCATGTACAAGAAATACAACTAGGTCAGATGCAATGTGGCTGTGAAAAACCTGTACAATTACTGAGTTTCACAACAGCTGTTGCATTGCTCTGTTTTGCACATCAATGATTTGCAAGGCTGCATTGAATGGAGTGAAAATAGAATCTAAACGTATATTGCCCTGCAAATGGTTTCAACTAAACAAGTAGTAGTTATAAAAGCAAGTGTGACCTGGACTTGTGATGTTCATCTGCATATCCAAACCAGGTTTCTGGCAGTGGGTATTTTTGACAATATTTGTTCTACCTCATTTCTCACCTGTGCAGCAACAGTATGAGACCTGGTGGGAAACAGCTTTGTAACGCATGCTGTATTAAATCCAGCCTCTGACAAACCAAACGCGGCCCGCAGACCTGCTCCTCCAGCACCCACGACGACTGCATCAAATTCATGGTCCACTACTGGATATTGTGTAGAAATCTGGAAAAATAAATAATTCTGTTATGATCACAGATATTTCAAGCTATACCAAACCTAAATTTCACAGAGACATGAACAGTGTGAGTTTTATGTCCTTAACAGACTCTTGTATCAAATGCCACAGCTATCATATATTCTCTCGGGTGGAAACTATGTTTAAAAAAAACAACGCATTTCAGCAACTCAATCTCTCACTACATACCTCGAACACAACACTCCACTCAAAGCCAAGCGTCTGGTTGCTTCATGTCTCTCAAGTATTACGCGTATTATCTAGCCTGTTACTTAAGATATAAAGAAGTATAAACATACCGAATCAGAAACCTTTGTAGAAGCATTTTTCTTCCCATAGACTGTGAAGTGTAAGTTCCGTGCATAAGTCTGGAATGCCGCTGGCCACTACAAAACAAAGGCAAATATTACAGAAAGAAACGTTTCCACGAGGAAGACTTCCAGCATTCTTCAGCTACCCTACATTTCTAGCAAACTTTTACTTATCACTGTTACCACACATTCAATACTATCAATGTATTTTGGAACTACATATAATAAAATTCTGGTTGTCCTGAACTCATACACAGAAACAAAAAGTTTTGACTAGATGAGAGAACAGCCTGCAAGTAACCAGGGTGTCACAGGCTGTTATTCACTTCAATAACTAGTCTTTCAGATCCATCTGAGGCTTCACTGACAAAAGAACATTAGCAATTAATGCTGTAGTATTACTGCAATTTTTCAGAAGTAAACAAAGATGAAGACAGATGAAGAACCACAGGGATTAATGGAAAATACCTTTACTATCAAGCTATTCTCAGAATTTGAATAATTTTGTGCTGTCAAGAGTAATGAAGAAAAAAAATGTAGGTGAAAAGGAATGGTGTTCCAGTTCATCACTGCTTCAAAAGCCAGAGATAATTTTCTTTTTCTCATTTTCTATTAATTAGTGGACAATTTGGAAGCATTTATTAATATCTAAATGAAGCACAAGCGCACAGTTTTCCACTTCTGTAATGTTACTCCCTCTTCTCTGGTAAATTCCAAAACAAACCGAAAACACCCACGATCCAAACCTATCCTGTACTCAGTCTTTGCTTTGACAAGTTAAAATTGAGAATTTTAAACCTCCACAAGACAAATGTCCAATTTCTTGGAACACTATAGTCATTCTTCACACCATTCAGAAAAATACAGCTAACTTAGCATGTATGATTGATCAGAACATCAACACAAAGCCATTCTAATCACCTGTACAGTGATATCAGCAATACCGTATTTGAAATATAGCCTAAAACGCACTGGAGCAACACTTGCCTTATCCAGCAACTGCTTTGTTCGTGGTTCAGTCACAGTCACCCTATAATATGCTAACAAATAGGTCTTCTCTCTCTTATCACTTCCAAAGGTCCATTCTTCCTCTACCCCTGAAGTGAACTACAGCACACTTTCCCTGATCTAATTTCATATCTTATACTAGTTTGTTTTTTTTTCAAATTAACTTCTTGTGTAACAGTGAATCTAATGTGTCATTGTATTTTCTAACAAGCTTCCATTTTTTTACAGCCATCTTTAAATAAGATCAGTCTTAACACTTCCTGGCACTTTTTCTCCTCCTTCCACCCTGCAGTGTTATGTTTTAGGGCAATTCCATACCCATATTCATTCCTGTATTAATCATCTTCATTAATAATTCACATACAGAATCAGATCAAGTAGTTTACTGGCAGCCAGATGAAGCAAAATTATCAGATGAGATTTATATCCAAAACAGCTCTACCAACAATCGCAGACCAAGCTAAAACAGGGTACCACCTCTGCAGCAAAAGTGCTTTCACAGGCCTGACTGCAACTAAAGTTAGGCTGGCAGAACTTTAGTTGATGTAGCAGGCTACAACGTACTTGAAATGCGGCAGCCATGCATTCTTTAGCATATACTACTACTGCTCAGCTCCAAAATGCTTGTTTCCAGCAGTACTCCAGAAGGCCCAGGAAGGTTATTCTCCCTCGGTACTCAGCACTGGTGAGGCCGCTCCTTGAATACTGTGTTCAGTTCTGGGTCCCTCACCACAAGAAGGATGTTGAGGCTCTGGAATGAGTCCAGAGAACAGTCCCTATGAGGAATGGCTGAGAGAGCTGGGGTTGTTTAGCCTGGAGAAGAGGAGGCTGAGAGGACACCTCATTGCTCTCTACAACTACCTGAGGGGAGGTTATAGAGAGGAGGGTGCTGGCCTCTTCTCCCAAGTGACAGGGGACAGGACAAGAGGAAATGGCCTCAAGATCCACCAGGGGAGATTTAGGCTAGACATTAGGAAAAAAAAATTTCACAGAAAGGGTTATCAGTCACTGGAATAGGCCACCCAGGGAGGTGGTTGAGTCACCATCCCTGGAGGTGTTTAAAAGACGGGTGGACGAGGTGGTGAGGGAGATGGTTTAGTGTTTAATAAGAATGGTTGGACTCGATGATCCAGTGGGTCTCTTCCAACCCGGTTGTTCTATGATTCTTTTTACTGCAATAAATTCCTTTGTGTAAGTGAATAATACATAAAGCCCCAAAAGAAACTGACCCCTTCTCTAACCCCCCCCTCAGATTACACAGCCTGTTGCCATCTCCAGTCAAAATTCTGCAACAATGCCTTGAAACTAATTTCCTTTTTAAAAAATTGTTATTTTCTGGAGTCACTATAAACGATCATCACACATTTTTTCCATCAGAAGTCTCTGGAAACATACTGCAAAAAACCCAAAACCACGCAACTGTTCAACAGACTGCTTTTCTTTTCACATCTAAGCTTCCATAAAAACAAGAGTTTTCAGAACTGCTGTATCCACATACACTTTCTTGTTAAAGCTATACATTACAATTTCTGCTACCACCAAATTTTTTTTCAGAATTAGTCTGAATAGAAGTCCACAAAGCATAAAGAGACAATGCACTAAATTTGAAGGAAAGAATGATCACACTAATCCTGGATTGTTAAACTACCAGGGAAGTCACGGCCCATATGAAATTCAAAGGTCCAATCAGGGCTACCTCACTGCCATCTAAACATAATGATGCTCTTTAAGCCTTTCTCCTTCATAGGCTGGCTTTTCTGCACTTGCTTTATAAGACATAGACAGTTACAATTGCATTTATAGGTCCTTCTCCTGTGCATATCTCTTTGTAATCCCAAGCTCATTGTGGACCAGTGGAAAGAAATGGAAACCCTCCACTTTAGTACACAAAAAAACAACCTTTCACTAAGGACATCCTGGAAACAACTGTGGGCAGATTTACACAACACACAGACATATCTACATAGTTTCCCATACAGCTCCAGAAGGAGCCAGAGGCAACTTCCTACCAAGGTGCAGCAGCTGCCAGACTCTTCCCGAGTGTTTCCCCAGCAGACATATATATGCTAGCTTCCCACAAAGGCCCAGAAGAAGTCAGTGATAAGCATCCTACCAGCTGCTACAGCTGCCACACTTTTTCTAAGACTTTCACCAGCAGACAGTTCTATGTTATTTTCTCATGATGGTCCAGAAGAAGCCACTGATAAGCATCCTACCCTGGTGCTGCAGCTGCCAGCCTCTTTACGAGGCTTTCCCCATTCAAACAGACCTATGCCAGCTTTCCATGAAGGTCCAGAAGCCAATGATAAGTTACCTACCCTGGTGCTGCAGCTGCCAGACTCTCCCCGAGCTTCTCCCCAGAACACTCCGTAACCCTCTACCTGTCCCTGGGCGAGCCCACTCACAGCCTAAGGCTACGCAGTTCTCTTCCCCAAACCAGGAGCTGCCCGCATACGCCTACGGCCAGATGCCTCCCAGGAACCTGCCCCAGTAGCAAGGACACCCGAACCTCCGCACAGGGAACCGGAGGGTCCCACGGCCCGGGGCAGCTGCGGCTCCACCAAGGTTTGCCCTCCTCTTTCCCTCTCCCCCATCCCCTTTTTCCCCACTCCCCTCCCCCACTTTTCCCCTCTCCTCCCTTTCTCCTTCTCCTCTTTCGTCTCCCCTTCCCTCTCTCCCTTTCCATCTCTGCTTCCCTCTCTCCCTTTCCATCTCCCCTTTCCTCTCTCCCTTTCCGTCTCCCCTTCCCTCTCTCTCTCTCTTTCCGTCTCCCCTTCCCTCTCTCTCTCTCCCTTTCCGTCTCCCCTTCCCTCTCTCCCTTTCCGTCTCCCCTTCCCTCTCTCTCTCTCCCTTTTCCTCTCCCCTTCCCTCTCTCTCTCCCTTTTCCTCTCCCCTTCCCTCTCTCTCTCCCTTTTCCTCTCCCCTTCCCTCTCTCTCTCCCTTTTCCTCTCCCCTTCCCTCTCTCTCTCCCTTTCCCTCTCCCCTTCCCTCTCTCTCTCCCTTTCCCTCTCCCCTTCCCTCTCTCTCCCTTTCCCTCTCCCCTTCCCTCTCTCTCTCCCTTTCCCTCTCCCCTTCCCTCTCTCTCCCTTTCCCTCTCCACTTCCCTCTCCCCCCCTTTCCCTCTCCCTCTCCCCTCCTCTTTCCCTCTCCCTCCCACCCCTCTTTTCCTTCCCTCTCTCCCCTCTTTCCCTCTCCCTCTCCCCCCTCTTTCCCTCTCCCCCCCTCTCTCCCTTTCCCTCTCCCCTTCCCTCTCTCTCTCCCTTTCCCTCTCCACTTCCCTCTCCCCCCCTTTCCCTCTCCCTCTCCCCTCCTCTTTCCCTCTCCCTCCCACCCCTCTTTTCCTTCCCTCTCTCCCCTCTTTCCCTCTCCCTCTCCCCCCCTCTTTCCCTCTCCCCCCCTCTTTCCCTCTTCCCCTCTTTCCCCTTCCCTCCCAACCCTCTTTCCCTTTCCCCTCCTCTCCCTCTTTCCCTCCCACCCCTCTTTCCCTTCCCTCTCCCCTCCCTCTTTCCCTCCCACCCCTCTTTTCCTTCCCTCTCCCCTCCTCTTTCCCCGTCCCAGGCCGTCACTCACCGCCCGCACCGCAGGCCGCAGGCAGCGCCTGACCAGGCTGCGCGAAGCCGCGATGGTCACGGCCGCCATTTCGCACTAAGGGGGCGCAGGCGCGGGGCTGCCGCTAGCGGCGCCGCTGCCCGCGAGGCGCGGTGGGAGAGACCACTTGCCCCGGAGTGGGGGGGGAGGAGGCACCGGCTCAGTGCGGTCGTGCTTG